>JAYGOP010000009.1:2706366-4059550 GCA_037577415.1 Fusarium compactum | reverse complement strand
CTAACCTAACCCTGCCCTACCTAACCCTAACCCTAACCCTAACCCTAACCCTAACCCTAACCCTAACCCTAACCCTAACCCTAACCCTAACCCTAACCCTAACCCTAACCCTAACCCTAACCCTAACCCTAACCCTAACCCTAACCCTAACCCTAACCCTAACCCTATCCTAACCCTAACCCTATCTAGCTACTATAGCTATCCTTTCCTTATCCCTCTTTACTCCTTCTTATAGCTACTATAGCTACCTTTCTTTATCTTTCCTTACTTCCCCTTATAGCTATATAGGTTATAGCTATTTCTAGCTACCCTAGAGCTATATAAGTAGCTACCCTATAGCTACTACCTACCCTAGAGCCCCTACAATGCCTATACAGGTCTGCCCGACCTGTCAGGGAGGCTATAAGGACCTACTAGAGCATATACGCAAAAAACACCCTACAGAGCGCTATAAGGAGCAGCAGCTACAGCCCCTAGGGCTAGTCTGTTGCCCTGTATGCTATACCGCCTGTCAGGGCAGTCACGGGGTTAAGACCCACTGTGCTAAAATTCACGGAATAAAAGGCACAGCTAGGGTCTCTACCCAGCCTAGGGTACGGGATAGAAGGTCTTCAGGGCCTCTATCCCCTACAAGGGACCTATCTAGCTCCCCTAGCTCCCCTAGCCCGGCCCCTAGAAGCCCTGTAGCCTCTAGAGCCTACAGAGGGTTGGGGAAAAGGCTAGCTAGGTCACCTTCCCCACCGGTACAGAGACCCCTCCGGCGGCTACGGCCTACCCTAGACCGCTCATCACAGCCGGGACCGTCACAAGCTAGCTACGAAGGAAGGAGACAGCCCTCTCTTCGTGCCTCCTACCAAGGAAAGCAACCAACAAGGGCTATCCCGCCTACCCTAGACCGGCTACAACCCGGTCAACCTACCCTAAAGACCCCTTCTTCTATAAGGGCTCCGCAAGCAGCCTCTTGGTCCCCTGACCTTCCTGACCTTCCTGACCTTCCTGACCTTCCTGTTACTTCTAACCTACCTACCCTAGAGGAAATCAAGGAAAGGGTAGCTAGGAATAAGGGACTAGACTCCCTAGAAACTATAGAGACCCTATCAGCTTCAGAGCAGTTAGAGGCATTTTCAGAAGCCCTAGAAGCCATAGAGGGTGAATTACTAGCCCCAAAAGCTCCTACAGAAGCCTCTATACAAGAGGCTATAGAGGTACAATCCCTCTCTTCAGGGCCTCCTTCAGAGGCCTCTTCAGAAGCTATAGAGCCTATTTCACCAAGGGAAAAAGCCCCTGAAGCTATAGAGGGCCCTATAGGGGATAAAAGTCCCTTAGAAGCCCAGCATCAGCAGGCTATAGCCCCTATAGTAGGAAAAGGCCCTATAAAGAAGCTGCTAGCCTTCTCTAAAGTCCCTATACCAGAGAAGAAACTACACGCTAGGCACGCTAGAGCATTCACTATAGCAGCTAGTAAAGCAGCAGAAGCCTTCTGTAAGAGACCTACTGAAAAGACCCTATTACACTTCCTTCTTCTTCCTAGGGTACTAGGCCTAGGGCTTCAAAAGGGAGGGTTAGCCGAGTTATTACGTAACTATCCGGCTAACATACCTACCCTAGAGTCCCTAGAAGCTACCCTAGACCTACAGAAGTCTCCTACCCTACAGAAAAAACCCTCTAAAGTAGCTAACCCGGCCCAACGGGCTGTAAAGCTGCTAGAGAGAGGATTCCTAGGTCGGGCTTCTAGAACCCTTATCGATCCAGTCCCTATAGCCCCTAATACAGCAGCTAATAGGGCTATATTACTAGAAAAACACCCTATAGGCCCGGAAAAGCCCTTCCAACGGAAGACCTACCCTAGACCGGGTCAACCGGTTACAGAAGCTACAGTCCTAAAAGCTATAGCCTCTATAGGAAAGGAAAAAGCCCCGGGCCTTAGCGGTTGGACTAGGCCTCTGTTAGACCTAGTCACAGGGGATAACTCCCCTGTAATAGGCTTCCTTAGGCTGCTAGCGGATATGATACGGCAGGGTACAGCCCCTGGAGCCTCCCTGTTATGTGCTAGCCGGCTTATAGGGCTTGAAAAGCCCAGCGGTGGGGTCAGACCGATAGCTATAGGAGACCTTATCTATAGGGTAGCTATGAAGTCGATCCTTCTAACCTCCTATAACCCTTCTATGCTATTACCCTTCCAGCTAGGGGTTAGCAGCCCAGGAGGCGTTGAACCGGCTATTTTTCTACTAGAAGAGGCTATTATAGGGGGAAATAGCGCTAATTTTCAGCAGCTAGCCTCTATAGATCTTGCTAATGCCTTTAATTCAGTAGCTAGACCCGCTATAGCAGCTGCTGTAGCTACCTATGCCCCTGTATTCTACAGGGCTACAGCCTGGGCTTATAATAGCCCTTCTCTACTAGCTACAGAAGAAGGGCAGCTACTAGCCTCTTCTAGCGGCGTAAGGCAGGGAGACCCGTTAGGACCTCTTCTATTTTCCCTAGCTTTTCGACCTACCCTAGAGGCCTTAGCTAGGAAGCTTCCTACAGCTACCTTAGTTGCCTACCTAGATGACCTTTACATCCTTAACAAGGCACCTACAGGGGCACTACAGGCAGCTAGGGAAGTCTTACAGGGCTCTCCAGTGCAGCTTAACCCTACTAAAAGTAAGGAATGGTCCCTACAGGACCTACAGCTACAGGGCGTACCGGTATTAGGGACCTTTATAGGCCCTATAACCGGTAGAAGAGCCTTCTTAGCTGCAAAGCTAGCTACCCTAGAGAGAGCCCTAGAAGCCCTACGGGACCTCCCTAAGCAGCATAGCCTCCTTCTTCTCAGGGGAAGCATACAGCTCCTTTTAAGGCACTTACAGCGGCAGCTATGCCCTATAGGCCTCGATGACCTGTGGGGAGAAGCTGATACCCTTATAAAGGAAGCTATCCTAGCTATAGCAGCTAGAGCCCCTAGCGAAGTCCCTAAGGAGCCTAATCCGGCCCTTATAGCCCTACCTACCCGGGAGGGTGGCCTAGGAATTCCTCTACACAAGGAGCTAGCCCTACAGCTATATCAGGCAGCTATAAGAGCCTCTCAACCTACCCTAGCTAAGATTAGAGCTGCAGCTACAGGGGATCCCCCCCCTATAGCCCCCATAGCTTCAGAAGGACCTACTGCTAAAGAGGTCCTTATAACCGCTAATAAGGCTAGGCTAGAGACCTTCTTACAGGACCTTCCTACCCTATACCAACAGGCTAGGCTGGAAAACGCTAGCTATCTCGGCCGTAAGTGGCTTGGGGTCTTGCCTACCAAGAAAGCCCTATCTTTTGCAGACTCTGAGATCACCGAAGCCCTCCGAAGCCGGCTCTTTTACCCCGTTAAGCCCCCTAGCCTACCCTGTAGCTCTTGTGGGGCTATAGCGGCTTTTCAGCATGAAGATACCTGTAAAGGCGCTATAAGAAGGTGGACTGCTCGGCACGATACAGTGGTTAGAGCCTTCTATAGGGCCCTAGCTAGCGAGCCTACCCTAGAGGTCCAGAAGGAGCCCTTAGTGGATAAGGCTACTAGCTTACGGGCTGATATAGCGGTTACTATAGGGAATAGCCGCTATTTCTACGATATTCAGATCGTAGCCCTAGCTAAAGACTCCGCTAAGTCGGACCCCTACGAGACCCTACGAGAGGCTGCAGAGGAAAAACGCCGGAAATACAGGACCCTAGGGGCCTTTTTTCAGCCTATTATTATCTCTTCAGGGGGCCTTATGGAGCTAGAGACCGCTAAAACCTACCGGAAGTTACAGGACCTTATAGGGCCTGTAGTAGCTGCACAGCTTGATTCCTCTATTGCTCTAGCTCTTACAAGGACCCGGGCCATCTCAGCAGCCTCTATTAGCAAGGAAGCCCCTAGAGGGATAGCTAGTTCCCTCTGGAACCCCTCTAGAAGGGTCCCCTAAGGCTCCTTACAGCCTTATCTATTCCCTATAGCTACTACCTATAGTAGCTACTAACCTTCTATAACCTCCCTTTACCTTATTTTCCTACCTTATTTCCTTACCTTATCTCCTTACCTTATTTCCTTACTTTATTTCCTTACTTTATCTCTCTACCCTATAGCTAGCTTTATTTCCCTTACTTACCCTATACTACTTATATAGCTCTTATTTCCTTACTTTCCTTATTTCCTGTATTTCTCTATAGCTATAGTTATCTCTCCACTCTCTTATACTGTATATAGTACCTAGAAAAGCAATCGGGCAGATAGCTTAGATAGTTAATACCTACCCTATCCTAACCCTAACCCTAAAACGCTAGCTATCTCGGCCGTAAGTGGCTTGGGGTCTTGCCTACCAAGAAAGCCCTATCTTTTGCAGACTCTGAGATCACCGAAGCCCTCCGAAGCCGGCTCTTTTACCCCGTTAAGCCCCCTAGCCTACCCTGTAGCTCTTGTGGGGCTATAGCGGCTTTTCAGCATGAAGATACCTGTAAAGGCGCTATAAGAAGGTGGACTGCTCGGCACGATACAGTGGTTAGAGCCTTCTATAGGGCCCTAGCTAGCGAGCCTACCCTAGAGGTCCAGAAGGAGCCCTTAGTGGATAAGGCTACTAGCTTACGGGCTGATATAGCGGTTACTATAGGGAATAGCCGCTATTTCTACGATATTCAGATCGTAGCCCTAGCTAAAGACTCCGCTAAGTCGGACCCCTACGAGACCCTACGAGAGGCTGCAGAGGAAAAACGCCGGAAATACAGGACCCTAGGGGCCTTTTTTCAGCCTATTATTATCTCTTCAGGGGGCCTTATGGAGCTAGAGACCGCTAAAACCTACCGGAAGTTACAGGACCTTATAGGGCCTGTAGCAGCTGCACAGCTTGATTCCTCTATTGCTCTAGCTCTTACAAGGACCCGGGCCATCTCAGCAGCCTCTATTAGCAAGGAAGCCCCTAGAGGGATAGCTAGTTCCCTCTGGAACCCCTCTAGAAGGGTCCCCTAAGGCTCCTTACAGCCTTATCTATTCCCTATAGCTACTACCTATAGTAGCTACTAACCTTCTATAACCTCCCTTTACCCTATTTTCCTACCTTATTTTTCCTATCTTATTTTTATACTCTATTTCCTTACCTTATTTTCCTACCTTATTTCCTTACCTTATCTCCTTACCTTATTTCCTTACTTTATTTCCTTACTTTATCTCTCTACCCTATAGCTAGCTTTATTTCCCTTACTTACCCTATACTACTTATATAGCTCTTATTTCCTTACTTTCCTTATTTCCTGTATTTCTCTATAGCTATAGTTATCTCTCCACTCTCTTATACTGTATATAGTACCTAGAAAAGCAATCGGGCAGATAGCTTAGATAGTTAATACCTACCCTATCCTAACCCTAAGTATTTTATCTAATGCTAAAGGAATATATATATATATAATAGGGCTATAGATTAAACATTATTAGTTTAACAGTATTTATACGTTAAATAGAGTTAGTTTAACTCTATTGGTTATATAAGTTAAATAGCATGCGTTTAACTTCTATAGGGTAGGTAGGAGCTTATTGGAAGAAAAAAGGTGGGGTGCATAAGGTACGTGCGTAATCCTGTTAGGTTGTAACAAAAAGGTTGCAGGACTTGTTCTTGACTATTAAATGGTTGAAGGAGGCCTGAGTGTTGGTCTAACTAAATGCCCTTATTTCGTCCTTACAGCCTTACGGATCTTAGCATTGTGGATTACTATGTAGATTATTCTCAGTGTGGCTCTGATTGCAATAGCGCATTCGCGATTACTATAAATATTAAAAGGCAAAATGAAATTAAAAAAGGTTAGAGAAATTAAGGACTTATAGCAATATCAAGTTTATAAGTAGTTAACTTAACTTATCTTTTAAAGCTGCCCTTATACCGCTCCCACACTCCTTGTTTGTAGCAATAACTGCCAAAAGCTTTGGCGTTACAACAATACACTCCTTACACATTTCCATAAGCAGGTCCATCATACCCTCCCCTGTAAATTCGTTCCTAACAATTTCCACGAGAACATTCTCTGTAATCACTATCTCAGTTCTTCTCCTTTCCAACAGTAGTTGCATAATATCAAACGTTCTCCAAGTCCTTCTAACTAGGCATAACAGGATATTTTCAGTAATCTTGACTTCGCCACCACGAACTTCAAAGAATAGCTCCAAGATCTTGACTCCGCTGATTGAGTTGGTGACGGTAGTTTTGAGAAGCCTTTCTGTGATTAGGAATTCATGTCCTCGTCTCTCAAGCAAAACAGTCATTACTTCCGCCCCTTTCCAGATGTTCTTTGCGGCGGCCATAAGGACCTTCTCTCCAATAGCTACCTTGCAATTGTGATACGAGAGAAGAATTTCCATAATCGTATGTCCAAGTCCCGTATTGCTTGCAGCATCTACAAGAGTGGAAGTCGAGATTTGGAAGTTGGGTTGTAAGTCGGTGATAAGTGCTGAAACTGTCTCGTCCCCCAGATATGTATTGCTTGCGGCTTTCTGCAACATCTTTGAAGTGACCTTCAAGCCTGTCTCTTTCCTTTTTAAAAGAGATGCCATCATGCCAGCGCTGCGACTCTCTGCAGCATGTTCCAGAAGTTCTCTCGTGACTCGCATGCCATTGTGGCACCTTTCCAGGAGTGTCTCCATTATAGCTGTTCCATTTTTCTCATTCAGGAATATTAACTCAAGGACATCGCTCGTGATCCCAACAGCGTTACCATATCTCTCGATGAGACATATCAACATCTGATCCCCGATATCTTCATTTTCAGTGACAGCCTCAGTCACTTCTGGATCCAGTTCAACGCTGCCTGAGGATATTCGCAAAAGACCAGCCAGTACCACTGTAGTTGCATATTTCGTCGCATCTAGCAGCATGTCCAGGGTTACTTCATTAAGACACCCACCACTAGCTTCATGGCAGATAGGATCAAAGTGTTCTTCGCCGACAATCAATAAAGACCCGTCGGTGGATTCTGCTTCAGAGGTGGTAAGATGCCTTTTCTCGGCCTGGAGCTGTGCAAAAGAATATACAATCCTATCGGCTTCATCCAAACGACCGTGTTGGGAATATGTCTCTGCGAGATTGAGCATGCATAAAAGGGTGTCTGGGTGAAGTTTTCCCAGAACCTGCGTTAGATCCCCCAAGGTCTCCTCAAGGAGACTTTCGGCATCGCCGAATTGATCTTGTTTGACGTAGACCGAAGCAATATTCATCATCGCATTTGATGTATAGGGGTGTATCGAGCCGAATAGCTCCCTCGTTACCCGACCAATGGTGGATTGAACTTCTAGGGCCTCGTCGTAGTTACTTTGTCGAAAGTGTACCTTTGCCAGGAGGGTCATGACACTTAGGGTTGTTAGATCTTGAGATCCCATTGTATCCTCACACTCCACCAGCAGCCCCAACAGCAAAGTTCGAGCCTGTTCAACATTCCCTTGTTCCAAATATATCTTCGCCAAATCTTCTTTTCTCTTAAAAATCCTCCTTTGCTCAAGCAGGCGGTAATCATACGTGTCAAGATCTTTTCCGCTATCTTTGATCACCGATTCAAGGAGTTTAATGCCATCCAGGACCCGGCCAGTCTCACGATAGCATCCAGCTAGCCATGTAAAAAGAGCTAGAGTGGTGGGGTGCTCGTGCCCAAAATCTCGTTTGCAGGTCTCTGAGTTGCGGAGGAGGAGTTTTTCAACTTGGTCCCATCTGCCTTGCTCCCGATACGTACTTATGAGCCCTCCCAATGCAATCAAAGTGGATGGGTGATCGGATCCATATGCGCGTCTGCTCGCATCTATAACTTCGATCGCCAGTTCCTCGGCTTGCTGCCACTCCATTTGCTGACAGTATATCTCCGCCAGGGTTTCCATGGCATACATGGTCGTTCCATCTTCGACTCCAAGTGTCTCCGTGTATATCTCCACCACTTTGACTTGCCGTCTTTCAGCTTCATCCCAGCGCTGCAATTCCATATTAGACTTGACAAGGCTCTGGGTGCATGCCAAGGTTTCAGCATGTGTTTCACTGAACTTTTCACTCAGTTGCTCGACCAACTTTGACTGTAGATCGACAGCATCTATCCAGCGACCCATATTCTGGTAAATAGAGCACAGGGTAGCCCTGCCTCCCAAAGTTTCGATGTGCATGTGACCAAAGACCCTTTTCAGGTCCTCAATGACTTGGACTTGTAGTTTGTATGCATCTTGCCACCGGTTCTGGCCCATCAATAAACTTGCCAGACTACTCCTCAAGGTCAGAGCAATAGGGCTCTCAAAACCTAAAGTATCCACCACTCCCTTCAGCTCACTCCTGGTGACGACCTCTGCGACTCCTATGACTCCATCGTGGCGGTATTTCTCAACCAGTTTCCCAGGAGCATGCAATCCTTCTCGGGCCGCTCTTCGGTATGCGTGAGCGGCATTTCCATGTGACCACGATCCGATTGGGTCCCGAATTCGCTTTAATTGATCTTCAACCTCAACTCTAACTCCATCGTCTAAAATCGCAACAGGTTGAGAAACATCGTCTTCTCGGCATCCAAACTTGAGTCTCTGACATACCAAGAGATAAGCGCAAGTTAACTTTTCCGGATGATTGGAATAACTCTCTGTTAATTCAGTATAAACGTGCTCACGGACTCTGTAGTCGCATTCATAGAGCACATTTATGTAACTCGCGAGCTGCTATCGTTAGAAATATTACTGGTCGTCTGAAGTCCACTTGCCTTTAGATCATGCCCAATGGGATGGCTTGTGTTTGTGGGTAGTATCTGAATTGATGGATTAAATCTATGACAGTTAACACTTGCATTAGTTGGAAAAGAAAGACCTACCCTTCTGATGTCAGGAGATTTACTGCGTCGAGCATACCATGGGGCCGTAGCAAAGGATCTAGATCCAGGCATTTCTCAAAGAACGTCACCAACCTCTCTTTTGTTATCGTGTCGATATTTGTGTCCTCTTGTACCATGACCTTCGAGGTTGCAATTAGCACTTTTTGATCTTTAAGGTGAGATACTAAGTCAATGGAGGGATGTTTGACTTCTGATGAGAGTTTGTTTTGCCAATGAGCGAGATTAGGAAGTGCTATAACTCCAGACAATTGCCTCTCAAAAAGCATCCAAAAGCAAAGGACACCGAACGAGTATATGTCTGCTTGGAGGACCTCAGAGAAGGTAAATTCTGGGGACTTAGACTGCTCTGGTGCTACCCATGGCTTGGAGCAAGGCAAACAGAGCCCGGTGTTAGGGTGTAAGTGAGAAACGGAGAATCCAAAGTCAGCTACTTTGGGGTAAAATCTTTGTTCATTTTTGAATATCAGAATGTTCTGTGGTTTTATGTCACCGTGCGCGAGACCTCCAAGGTGTTGATTAGCAAAGTCTCAGACGGCGCAATAAGAGTCTTACGGTAAGACATCATTTCTGCAATTGTGTGGCCGATAGCAACGCATATGTTCAATCGTTGATTGACATCAAGGCTCCTTCCAATAGATGAGGTTGAAAACCGGTATAGATCTCCGTACTCCGATGTCTCAAATACGAGGGTAGGCCACACACTGAAGCCGCCAGAGATCCCTGGGCCTTTAATGATTTTATGTTGAGTCTGTATTCGGCCAATGTCCCAGCATATTCCTTGCAGCTCCACAATATTAGGATGCCGTCTGAAGGCTGGGTGGCGCAGAATTGACATCTCAGTTATGAGTTGTTGGTAGATAGTTTCTTTCCGTTTTTCTCGCTTTTCAATGTCTGGGATACGCTTAAAGGCGAAACTATGTTTAAGACTGGTTCGAGCTTCTCTGATCTCGCTGGTTGCCCCGCTCCCAAGCTCTTTTCGGTGGTTCTGCCATGTGATGTGTAATATTGGAACGTGGAATCTTTCGACAGCTGCCAAGAACCTGACAAAGTCATATGGAAGCCCAGAGTTGTCTGTAGCCTTGAGAGAGTCGATGCTACTTGAGTGGTATTGTCGCCTTGTATATTCTGAGTCATCCATCTTTGCAGCTTGCTGATAACATATCAGCCTCCTAAGGTTGAAGAATACTTAAGATAATAACCTGCATACACCTACCTTGAGTAGAAACAGTTAAGGAATTAGGAGGGAACTTCAGCTCCAACAAAAAAATGAATCTGCAAGCAGTTATAATGTCAGCTGACATAAAGATCCAAGTTTTGTCAGAGTAATAAGAGATTCTCTGGCACAGGTGGCCCCAAGCAGATAAGCGCATGTAATTTTGACATATCAAGCACCGTTACTTTTGCTGGAAAGTCACAGTCTGGGACTGAGCTTCTGTTGTAGGATTGACGGCCCAACTGTAGGTGCGTTCGCGTGATTGGGGTGTCTTGCCTGGAGCCTTGGTAGGACTGAAGCCACCATGCATAGCCACCCAACGTTTCAACCTAATCCTGGCCATTAGGACCAGTGTTTAGGCCTCTTCACCCAATGATACGACAAAACCTTCGCTTAAACGGCATCAGTGGCAGCCTCGCCAGACCAACACATTGGCTGTTTTGGTGCTAGCGCTTACAAAGCTGAGATAGCAATGCATAGATGCCCAATGCCAAGACGAATTTCTGGTCCATATGACATGGCGTAAGTGACAGCCTCATCGGGCAGATTTCAGGCTGATTCCGTGATTAGCACTGCCCTGCGAGTGGGGAGTATCATGGCGATTATCTTAAAAAAGAGCAAACGGATGGAAAGCTGAAATTCTAATTGCTATCCTAAACTTGAATGCTCCTTCAGAACTTGCTCTTGCAATTGGCTTACCAATGAAACAATATGAGTAACATTGAAACAGAAATAAAGCAGTTGCGTGATAAAAATGCCTCCAAGAAATATTTCATTCCTGAGGCTGCATTTCTACAGCTCATGACGGATGAGCAAGTCAAGATAGCAGTCTTCAAGTCGGACATAGATGTTTATCGACGGGATGAGATTGCTAACCAAGTATGCCGCCGAGGGAGAAAGATCCTCGGCATACTCATACTCATCAACGGCGTATCTCTTCTCCAACACTTCATTGAGGCAGATCAGCTTGAAGATGCCAGACTTCCTTTCACAGAAGAAATTTTGACCGAGATTATACGCCTTTCTAGAGAACAGGCTACAGACTTTGATAAAGAACAATGGATGTTCACAGCACCAACCTTCGAGCGGGGCACTATCAATCGACGCTTGGTCAAGGGCTCGATCCTGCCATACAAAACGGAAAAGCGTATAGGGAAGGGAGGGTTCGGCATTGTGTACGAGGTGGTTCTACATCGACTTCACCAAACTGTTGGAAATGTCTTTCCTGAACGTGTAATACACCACAAACATGTTCTTACTCAATTTCATTGCTAATTATACCAAGTTTGTCAGGAAGGAATTCTTAAAAGACCAATCTCATCAAAGTGAACTGGAAAACCTTGCAGTTCTCAACACTTTAAAGCATCCAAACATTGTTGAACTCTTGAGCTCTTATACCTACGATGATGACCGGTGCAACCTTCTATTTCCATTAGCAACACATGGAAGCCTCAAGGATTTTATGTCCCAAGATAGACAACTTACTGATTTTCTTTCAGACGACTCTATCCTAGTCGCTCTCACAGGGCTATCATCAGCTGTGAGAAATTTACATGACTTTTTCGAAAATAAGCTGGATCTCACTTTGATCGGTTTCCATCATGACTTGCAACCAAGGAACATTCTTGTCACTGAGAAAACATTCATCCTAGCAGATTTTGGCCTATCAAAGCTAAAGCCATGTGATGAAGACTCGGAAACTCCGTTCAGAAACCGGATGGATGACTATGTAGCACCGGAATGCGAGGATTGGGAAAACAACTACGAGCCAGGCCCAGTGCGCAGATCGAGCGATATCTGGTCTTTTGGGTGTATCCTGGCGGAGATGGTGACCTATGTATCTAAAGGATGCAGCGGTGTGAAGGATTTCAGAAATGCAAGGAAATTTAAGCGGCCTGGCAACACTCACTTTTCTTTCCACCATGGCCCCCAAGAGTCAAGCAACAACGTTGCAAAGTGGTTATCGGACCTCGAGCCAAGTTCTACACCCAGCTTTGTACTAATTATTAAGCTGGTGAGAAGAATCCTGTCCCTAAACCCCTTGGAGCGACCGAAAGCTGTGGAAGTCGAGCGGTTCCTTCGCTTCGTTGCTATTCACCGATCGGTCACTAGGATCGAGGGTCAATTCCAGCAACTTCGAGAAAAGTACCCCCAAAAATTGGATCCAGTTTTGGAAATGATCCGGTTTCAGTCGTGGAGTTATGCTGCAGGGGTTTTAAATGAGAAAAAGGAAGTTGATTTCGAAGCCAAGCTAAATCACAACATTTTGGACCAGTTCGACAAGATTGACGATATCCTTTCTGGCCTCGAGCGTGAAATTGAGTCAAGATTAACTCGAGAAGCGACTGGAATCTATTTGGATAATTCCCACCTTTCGATGATTGTCGATCAGCTGCACCTCTCTCTGGATGAAACGCAGAGTGAGCTGTCACGAGACTATTTCAAAGTCTCTATTTTCAAGAATCATGACAACATATTTGAGGCCATTCTGAATGGAAGCAAAGAAATTCCTCCCAGCCATGAGATTCGGATGAGGATCAATATCCAAAACATGACGCGGCTCTTGGATCAAGACTCAGAATCTCTGTGTGGTGCATTTCTCATCGACTCTGGTCAAGTCGGCGAGCTAAGGGCTTTTGGAGATCATCACCACCACGGCACCCGACGGAATGATCACGCATCGCAACAAGTTTGGGTAGAATGGCGCAACTACGCCCATAGTACAGACAAAGAGACGATGGATAGACTCTTTGAACGCACCGCTAAACTGACCGAGTTGCTCTCTCGGGAGAAGCCCAAGGCCTTGCGAATATTGAATTGCACGGGTTTCATTCACAGGCTTGATAAGCAGGCCCTTGGTCTCATTTTTGATTTCCCAACAACACCAAGGCCGGGCTTTCCTTTTGTACCTGTTAATTTGAGCGACGTTATAGGAGATGATCGGCCGTTACCAGACCTTCCAGATCTTGATAACCGTTTTGAGCTTGCTAGTACATTGGCTGCTGCACTGTTTGAATTTCACTCACTCGGCTGGCTGCACAAGAGTCTTACTTCGGCCAACATAATCTTCTTCAAGAAAGAGGAAGACCCAATTACTAAGATTGAACTTTCCCCTTGGCTCGTTGGCTTCAATCACAGCAAACCTGATGATCCGTTAGGTTTCACATCTGGGTTATCAGAGAAAGATTCGAAACTGTATCATCATCCTATTTACCTTGACAGCACATATGGGTACCGACGAGAATTCGACTATTATAGCCTCGGGATAATCTTATTGGAAATTGGGCACTGGGAGAAATTCAACAAGATGACCAAGAAGTGGACTGGCAGTTACGAGGAGAGGCGTCAGAGGCTGCTTAAAGGTCGCATACCCAATCTCAGAAAGACGATGGGGAGAGAGTACGCCGAGGCTGTGCGATTTTGCATTGAGGCTGCCACTAACAACTCCTCGTTGGAAAGAGATCCCAATGAGGCGCTGTTGGAGTTTTTAGAGGGCGTGGTCGTGCCGCTCGGTAGATTCACCCGTTGAATTATGATGAACTGATTCAATAAAAGTGAAGGCTAATTCAATTGGGCATGATCCAAGTATGACATAAAAAACGTGATTTGAACCTATTGAGCCTTAACGCTTCCGAGCCAAACCTGAGAGGGCTATGAATCTAGGGCTTGATTGTAAATTCATCATCGCGGTTTATTTCTTGACCTGGAGCTAGAATTCTGTATCTGAGAAATATTTCTTTCATGAGTCTTCTCAGTTATCCGTAATTGACTCAATTTCTTTCTGCATATTCCAGTAAGCTTCAAGGGGGTTTGATCGTGTTACCTAGTAAAAGCACATACCGGAGTAAGTTGACGCGGTGCAGTGACTTGAATCATGTCATTTTCGGTCTGAAGCTCTCTGATCAGCGTTTCTTCGCCCGCAGAATATTCGCTTCACTTACAGCCACATCGTAATTCTTTGCATCCCCAAACAGTGTTGTGAGGAGATTCGTCAGTTTCGCTCGGGAGATGTATCGAGCTTCGAGGAGAGTTTCGGCCATGTTGTAAATGCTATGGTATGGTGTTGATAATGCTATAATGTTTGAAGTTGCAGGTATGTTTGGCGGTAAGATGTTTGTATTTACCATTCTTTAATTGCGAAACACAGCCTCGTTAGGTATTAAAAAGTGCCTCGGCAATGCCTTGGGCGGTGCCTTGTCTTACCTGCATATGCAGCTAAACACCGCCCCCATAGGCAGTCACCACGTCGACTTTGAGCTACCTTGAAAAACTATTTCTCATTCATCCAAATTTTTTTTACCTGATATTTACTTCCAACTTCATATTCCCAGAAATACTTCTGTTTCCCTTACAATTTTTCCCTTTACATAAAGTTAAAATGGCCTCTGGAGCTACGGTCCAAAATCGAAAAGCTCATCTGGACGCGCCTGACGGGCCACGGCTGGAAGTCGGCAATTACGGCTTAGGACAGCTTCTAGAGCCTGATTTTAGTGCAAAGGCATCAGATCTATTTATCGCCAGTACCGCAGTGTCCAGGATCGGATTGCTGCAGCTTTCACCATTTAGTCCTGTAAAGGAAGATATTCAATACATTTCGACATCAGAACAGCTGCAAGTGATACTAGATGTACTTATCGTCTCATCACTATTTCATCAACTCCAAAAGCATCACGTACTAACTCTTGGTAGCAACAGCTTTCCCCAGGTCACACTTTACTGTAAGGTCATTCCTCATTTAAATATTTCTTAGGTACATATTGAGAACTGATTAAATTCTACCTATAGATTGGTTTCGCGTCGAAACTCATGGAGCCCTCTTGGCATCACAGTCGATATGTTTCGAAGGATATATACCTCAAACAGCATCACGCCGCACTTTCTAAAACTCCTCAGCGGCTTTCAGAAGAGATGGAAATCAAGTGATGAAGATTTTGTGGCCTGCTATAGCAGCTTCTCTTCCAACATTCAAAGTGAGTCCGCTCGTATAGAAGATGAAAAGAGCGAACGGAACAAAATATCCAGTTATGGTGAGATTCCAGAATTGCTACTCTCTTGATTGTTTTAGACATGTTAATTTTAACTGCGTAACAGACCTTTGCTATAACATTCGTCACTTCGAAAAGCATGGTAGAGCCCTGGAAGACCCGTGGTCGTGCCGGCAATCTATCATTCACCAAAAATACCACTTCGGTGAAAAGTCATCACTTTGGCTCGTGATCAGTCCCCCATTGCTTTTCTCAGAAAGGTTGGTAGAAACTGGCGCCATTTACACTGCTCATCCCATGGCTCCTCATCTCCAATACCTTTCTGCCGCTCTTGGGTGTTGGAGAGAGTACTTGAACTACCTATCGGAGCAACTAGGTACCCTGGTAAGTTTCTCATCCGATGGAGCTGTTTATAGGGCCAGAGAGTAGCTCATCCATGAGAACCTATCTGGTGCTTAGGCACGGTTCGTGAGAATACAACTGACTCCTAAATAGAATAAAGACATCTCAATGTCCATGCCTTACAGCAAGTATAATATTGGATTCTCATCGATAAATCGAATCCATCACCTACGGAGAAAGATATTGCACGCACAATCTATCCTATCTAATACCTCTGAAACTGTGGTAACGATTCGGTTGCACGAGCAAACAGCCAGTCGTCGATTTGAAGTGCCATCTTACATCCGAGCTGAGTTCAAAGCTGAACTGAAGAACATAACGAATGACCTTCGAAATTCGAGTACAACTATTCAAAAGCTGCTGGCATTGTCATTGGATTCAAGATCGATGGTAAGATTACCCGGTTCGGATTTTGGTCACGTCTAATTGAGTTTCAATAAAGTATAACGATATTATCAGCTTCCAAAAACAAGAGCTAGGTCTTTCTAACAGCATGAAGCTGACTCAAATCGCGGAAGCCGATTCTGCCGAGTCTCAAACCATGGCCTCCATTGCAAAAATCACACATAATGACTCTCGGAAAGTAAGAGTAATGACAATGGTTGCTCTTCTATATCTCCCCCTCAACTTGGTTTTGGTAAGTTTGATCATATTTCTTATAGTGCATAGAGATAAATTAAACCCTCGTGGTGAGGTATCTAGAAGAGAAATACTAAACAGCTATAGTCTTTTTTTAGCACAACCCTCGTATGGTTCGATCCTAATAGTGAGAAAGGGAGTAAAAGCAATTCGAATTTTGCTCTGAGAATCCATTCTGAGATTTGGCTCGCCATACTTATGGCAATTTTTGTCACCGCTGGAACTATAGTAGCATCTGTGCTGTGGGAGAAGAGAGAGAGGATACAAGACTACAAGAAGATACAATAAATATGTAATATGCTTACACCTACAGCTGATTGGATTTTCTTACATCTCTCTTTAGAAAGTTACTTATAACTATTACTACTACTTAGGCTAAACTGCACTGTCTTTTATATAAAAGATAACACATTTGCCAGTAAGGTTATACTACTGGTAGAATTTAATAACTTCTTGTGGTTTAAAGTCTAGAGTGCAAACACTCTAGCCGTTTCTTTACGTATGTGGACTCGCCTCCGCTGTTTATTCTATACCCCGTGTTGGAGGCGTTAGTTAAAGCCATCGGGTTAGCTAAAATTGGCATTTCGAAATTCGCGGTCAATAAGCTAACTGATTTGGCTCTTAGTGCATTTTACTATATCTAACTAGAATTTAGCGGTTAGATGCTAACGCTTTTCGATCTTTGCAGTTACTTTACTAACTAAGTTAGAATTTAGCGGTTAGTTTAGGGGAATCTTATATCCTGATACCTATACAAAAACATATCTTACCTGTCACGACCTACCATATCTACAATGCCAGGAACACCTAAGAAACGCAGGCGGCCCTGAAAATACGGCACGGTGAAGGATAAGGCTAAGCATGATGTTGTCGCTAAGCGCGCTTGAAGATAGTTTGGGAAGTAAATAACGTACGACAGTATTAGATTTTAAGTCTACGTTTCTTTACAGACAGAAGCATTGCCGGTTACACCGTTGCAAGGCATTGAGTTGTATGAAACAAACCTTTTGGATGATCCTTCAGAGCAGATAGCTCGTTGAAAGGCGCCGAGTCGCCCGCTTCGTCAATTGATGCGGTCGTAGCCAGAGGTCAACAGTCTCAACGAAGGATGGTAATGGTAGACCGCAGGCGAGGCTGAGAGCTGGGAGCAGGGTGTCCGCGATTACTCCTTAAAATTTATGATACTGTGTGATATACAACATTATGCTTTTATTGACTATGAATATAAACTTATGCTGAATAGGTTATTGCCTGTTCATTTTAGAAGTTACTATCCCGTTATTAACCTAGCTGAGCTAAAGTATACGTTAGCCAAAATTGTAGAGCGCCCATCGGACGTCGGGGTTGGGAATACCTTAATATGCCTCCGCTTACACTCCAGACACCCTTGCCGGGACTTCTGATGCTTTCGACGTAACATGGTATAGGCTCCAGTGGTGTTCAGTTTTGAGTGCCTAAGCTAATGTTGAACTGGACACTACAGGGGACGCAGTCTGCTTGAAATACAGATAAGTTTAGCTAAAAGTCGTGTTTAATAAAGGAGCTTAGCTGAGGGGCTTAGCTGAGGGGCTTAGTTGAAAGGTTAAGTGGAGCAAAATGTGCCTGCTGAAAAGGGATGGGTAACCCTGGAATGCAAACCTAACCCAGAGCTTAGCCAGTCTTGCCAAATACTTTCTGATATGCCCGTACTGAATGTATCGAGGAGCTGGTCTCAGGTTCTTTTATAATGGTTGAATCGCTTGGCTACAGTTTGTACAGTACAACCTCTAAGGGGGACTGTAGAAAACATATAAGCAGACCCGGTTGCATAGCTTTACAAGTCTTTGGAGACAGTAATAACTATTTTCCCTGAAACACGACTTCTTCGTAACTCCCTAAACGCCTCTGGGACTTCATCCCAGGTGTATGTGGCGAAAGCTTTAGGTCTGACTCGACCCTCCGACATCCACTTCCCAATATCCTCGAAGAATACTGCTGAATTCTTCATGTTAACAAAATAAAAGTCCATGCCTCCAGGTGACCATATTTGTTTCTTGAGGGTTAAAAGAACGCCAGCCAATGACATGGCCTCGCCAACGCCAACCTGAACGAATGTGCCCCCAGACTTCAGCATGACTGTTGTCGTAGAGATCTTTTCTATTTCCAACATTGTCGATGATACGGTTGAAATTGGAGCCTTTCCTCTGTAAAAGTGATACAATGTCACTTTTAGTGTAATCGACGACTTCATTTGCTCTAAGCTGCGACAATGTTCCAGATTCTTGGTTGAGCAGCTTGTTACAACTTTGGCACCCATGGCCTTTGCCAATTGAACGGTCCAAGTCCAGACACCGCCACTTCTCCAGTTGATGGAAATGGCGGCCGCTGGTGGTAGAGTATCAGGCATCAGAGACTGATATGCCGTAGTTGCGGCCGTTCCAACAGCAGCGCCGTCACCTGGGTCAATGCCGGGGGGGAGCAACGCGCAACATGATGTTGAAACAATGGTGTACTGTGCAAGTGTCCCCAACCCATTGTGGGACTCCAAGCCTCCAAAAACAAGTTGCCCTTGTTCGAACTTGGTAACGGAGGGGTGTCTAGCGATGATACGGCCGCAGAAATCGAGATCAGGGGTAGCGACCCTAGGGGCCATGATTCTTCCAATAATGCTTGATTCAGGAACTGTAATCCACTGGGTTAATGGAAGCGCTTATGACCTCAATGAGCATGTCATCCTTGCCCAAAGAAGTGGATTTCGGGACTGGCGTTTGTTCGTTCACTATCCGAGAGTCTTCAAGCTTGTTGATGGGGCAGGAGTATTGCTACGTCTTCATGCTGGCGTCCATTTGGACTAGAATCGTATCGTTGGATCGGCTTTTAAAGCTTTGAGCTGAGGACAGTGGTATGTGAACTTTGAAATCAATTCATCATGTATTAATACACAGCATAGCGTTAACACGATGAGTTGTAAAACCCCGATCAGTGACTGGCCGAGGACAAACAGAGCGGGGCAGCGGAGGGGACTTCAAATACCAGCGATAACTCGCCCGCAAGGTTTAAAATATTGCTTTTTTTGGGTACCCATAGGCGTCTCTGATACTTTCTGTTTCATACAAAGATAGAGCCAAAAGGAAGTCTCGGTACAAGAAGAAACTACCCATAGGTACCTGACTTTAAGCCTTACAAGTCACCGGTCATCGACCTACCGCCCATACCACTCATAGCAGTTAGGTAAGTTACTATCAAAAGTAAAATTAGGTGGCCTGACCAAGACGCGCGTACGTTACGATAAAGGTCACATTCCTTGCTTGATTGGCTGGCGAGTTGAGCCTGGAGTCTGGGCCGAGCATAGTCACCACAAGCCGATTGTAAAGAATTTACCGAGGGCCTCCATACCTGAGGGTAAATAACCCACTAACAGGAAACATACTCGCCACTCATTGACTGGAAGGAGCAGGTGGCAGGAAAATGTGGAGGCGCTATGCTACATGATCTGTTAAGTGACTACATACAGTAACTTGTTCCGTTACCAGCGGAAGGGTTCTTAACCGTCAAGGCAATATTCTCCTGAAGTGGGGCCGTAGTGGCGACGCTGTTGAAGTAATCATGTTCACCTCATACTCATTGATATCTATAGGTGTACTGAAATGCAACTCGAGTATAAAGTATTCCACCTCTGATATACCTCCGCAAGTAAGCATGACGGTTGGGTTTTAAAAGAGACTGCCCTATTGATCTTTAGCGCACTACCACTAGAGATGTAAAGCATCTCTTACTATCTTATAGAAAAGAGGGTAGAATCTCTGAGATTAAACTATTTAGAGATATTATCATTTTAGTTTAAGTAATTTTTCTTTTAAACTTTCTTTTTACAAATAAATACTTAGTTTACTTAGCTTACTTTCTAAATCCCTAATATAAGCGCTTTAAGTCTGTTAAGCGTAATAAGTTAAAATACCAATCGCATTAAGTTTTTTAAAGACTGCTGTTAGGATCCCAATCACGGCAGTTGAGATGCTTGATAATTAAGTCGCGTGACTACCTGTTCAGGCCACTCCAGCCACTTCTGATGTTCTTCGTTTAGCATCCCCCGAATGGACTTAAGAATGTGTTCAGGCCAGTCAACTAATAGCCAGCATGGCCTTATGGTCTTGAGAAGAGGAACATGGTAAGCCAGAATCAACAGTGCTAGTGGCTTCTTGTCCTTGAGAGAGATAAGAAAAGCTTCTTGTAAGCGATAGAGCCATCCGAAAACTAGGCCATCGCTAGGTGTAATCCCATAAGAGCCGTCCTTGTTTCCATAATTCGTTTCGTACACTGCTGACATCGACAAGACAGCTTGTTTAAAGGTTGTCGTGTGTGAGTCTGAAAACGATCCGATCCATTCTCGTAGTTTTTCGACAGGCTCGACCCAATTAATGCGTAGATGGGGAGATTCCAGAGTCTTCCTCTCAGGCGTAGATTCTGCAAGAGCTGCCAGGTATCCTGTGAATAAAGTAGCAGGCTCTACCGCACGTCTTATCAGCCGGACTCCGTGTATCAACGGCAGTTGATAGTAAGCAGCTTCGGTGCCTACCTCGCAGACCATTAGATCATTGACGCTTTTCGGGCCAGCTGCAAAGGAGCAGTAGGAGACAAGTAGTGCGGACACGTAGAGAGCACTGCAGTTGGACTCAGTTATATCTGACAATGCCTCGTTCAGTTGCCTCAGGCCTATCTCCGAGTGAGATTTGGCTACAGAGAGATATTTGGCTCTGTGTTTTGGCTCTTTTCCGTGTGAATAGGCCAGGTGGAATGCAGCTAAGGCATAAACCAATCGAAGAACATATTGGTGAGAGAACCCAATTTTCAGAACGTTGTGTTTCCAAAACATCACCATCGCACTATCAGCAGAGTCAGACTCAGACAGAGTGGTTGCAGTGCAGTGAACGTAGTGGACCATCAACTCGGCATCAGAAACGTTGAGAGAGCAGGCATTGTTTGTCGATGGATGATCTTCAAGTGGAGTAACCGGACCGCTCGAGGTGGAAAAAGACTTCAACGTCCATGTTTCGGTGAGATCACTGGCAAGGGCTGCCCAGTCCTTGCGTGGCCGACCTGGACCTCGACGTAGCGCAATTCTCTGAATTCTTTCTAGACTTGTAGAAGTCATTGCCTGCTCCAGTCCTTGAGAATGGTAGGGCGGGTGGTTGAAGCTACACGGAATATCGAAATTGATGCAGTTCAAGCATGTGGGCTTTGTCTCGTCGCACTACTTGATTTAGTCCCAGAATAACACGGGCACGAACACTAAGGTGGGATTACTTTAACTCTACGCTTTTTGCAGTTTGAACAACCACTTCTGGATTTTGTATGTCTTCTTCTTTGACAGCCCATAGTATCGCCAAGGGCACTACAGGCCGGCTGTCGCAACCTTAAAAGACACGCGGGGTTTCGACCAGTGCAATTTCTCAATTAATATTGATGGCGCTTGGACCTGCTATCTGTATTGGAGAAATTAGCCTGTGTTTATCAAAGTAGAGTTGTTGAAGTACCGCCAGCATTGCATGGTTTCCTCATAACTGCCATTCGCTAGGCTGTTGTGTGACATTTTTAAATGTGAAGAATTGAGGTACTTACAATAGCATCTCCATAAACCTCGGGAGCACTTAGCAGTCTGATGCAATAGAGTGACACGGTGGACAGTTGTATGTGTATAGTTGTATCCGACGTGAATTAAACACATGAAACAATCCATCAATTCATAGTTGACGGACAAGTCAGTTATTATGATGAATTGAAGAATGGAAAGAGTTCAAAATAGAAGTTGGGAGATTCTTCGGATCTCCGGAACGAATTGAGCTCATTCCTCATGCTCAGATGGCTGAATGCAGAAACACGGGACGCGCAGACGTGGTATTCGCTTTGGAATACGAAAACAGTTCTATTGGTTGTGGGCTGACAAATACTACCCAATATCACGTAATGACTGTTTCCTCCATCCCGGTATGGACAAGTATCTTATGTTATCACACCCGCGCTCCCTCCCAGCCCCCAAATTGACGGCTGTCTCGTCCTAGATCCGACTCTGGCTTGTAACAACGCATCTAAATTAAAGATTGGGTTTAGCCATCGGACACTTGAGTTTTGCACGGGGTAAAGACTAGTAACTTGAAAGCGACTACGATGACTCTTAAACAGAGAGAACCAATCTTTGGAGCACCGCTAATTGGTCAGGTAGATGCCAATTCTCACGTATATTCTGTTCTCCTTATCCGGATGCTACGCTGCAGCCAGACCGTTAGGTACAAGTCCAGTTGGACGCGTCATCATGTTCTCCTTGTCCAGTATACGTCAACTTCTTGGGACAGAGAAACAGATTCCTTTGGCCGACCTCACCGCTCGCTAGCATGACTTCTGGAGTCTTATCATTCTCAACCCAATCCATTAGTAGCTGAAGGGAATCGGAAGGCTCGGATTGATCTACACCAGGCGCCAAGAATAACCTGTAAAACTCGTTTGAAGACGTGTTGGGGGTTAGATTACCCGGCGATTAACGAAGAAATCATGATGACGATGGCATTCAATGCATTGCAGATCTTGTCTCTATAGTCTCGGTCTTTTGGCAGCGCTTACCAAAGGGAGTTAAGTTGCTTGACCGAGTAATGACACTGCTATGCCTGCGAAGGAATTTTCCATTAATTGTGACATCAATCGAGGCAGCCCATAGTAGTCTGCCTTGAAGCCCCACTACCGTACGAATTCATGAGATTGAGCCCGCCCTGTGGATACCTTTTTTGGTGTGTGAGCGCTATTTTAGTGCAATTATCAGAGTCGTTTTTTTTGGGGGGGGAGAGGGGGGGGGGGGCTCTACAAATCACGGACCTGGAAATGTTAAAAAGGTATCCACAGGACGGGCTCAATCTCATGAGTTCGTACGGTACTTTTGTGATCGCATGATGGAAATGATATACGAATATTGCGGGGCGGAATACGAATATTATGCATCCACCACGGTTTCAGGGATACATAGGGTGGTAGAAGTTTTCCCTTCTCAAGATATCTGTAAGTCGCTAAAGCTCAGTCTTTGGAACTCAGGGGCCCGTCGCTTCTCACCAAGTAAGAATAAATCTTGCAGTACTCGCTCGAGAAAATCAAGACTTACAGAGTGGCTCTTAGACTAGAAATCTTGGAAGCTTGGGCCGTTCTTAAAAAGAAAAAAGAAAAATCCAGTTTTTCATTCTTCTTGATGATATGATAACTTGGCTTTTCCTAAAACTAGCCAAAACATACTCAGCCGCTGACGTGCTGCTTTTTACGGTCTGGCGAAAAACTCTGTCAAGTTGTGGGCTGTTGCTGATGCTTGTCCATCCCGCCCCAGTCTTTGGGTCCGAAAATCCTGCGATTGGCCACTCTAGAAACTTCTCCCAGTTCCCCTTGCTTATCCACACTGCCTAAGCTCAGGGTTGAGTTTGAAATCCAGAGTGTCCCTCCTATCAGCAGGCACACTTTGCCCCACTTGGCTTTTCAGCCGACAAAGCTGATCCGCGTAATCGTATAGAATTAATACCAGATCGGCGAGATGCTAAGGGGTACAGGCAAGAACAATGAGATAGAAGGGCATGGGTGAAAGGCTCAAATTGGGGGCTTCAATAGGGTAAGGAGCTAAACAAAGGTTTCGAAAAACTAAAAGTTGTTAACATGAGTTATAATGTATTAACGCCAGCCACCCCCAACTGGCCGACCCCCTGAAACGGGACGGATGGGAAGGCCACATCTACACCAAAAAGATATGCGATTACTGCATATAGCGTTTTGAGAAGGTGCATGACCATATGCGAGCTCACGACAAGGAGCCTCGCAACGTACCAGCGATAGACCTCTTTGAAAATCGTACAAGCTCCAAACTTGTTCCATGGTAAAAGACTCATCGACTACTTCATTGTCCAGGAAGAAGGTACGGCATCATCACCTTAATCATCATCATCATCGTCAACATCATCACCGCTACCACCAATGATGAGAGGAGAGCCATGGGTGCTGGGACTACTAACACCACTGCACCACAGAAGCATATATTAATCAAGGACATCACAAGTATAAGAAGCGCTGATGCTCAAATCCAAATTCCGATCATTCCGATAGCCAAAATACATTCAGACTGTGAACCCTCGTAGCGTTCCTCCGCAGATTTGGTCCTTCACACATTGTTCAGCTCCATTTCGTGCGTATCCTCTTCCAAAGCCCTCTTAGTCGTCTTTCTTTGTCTCCTTCTAGTGCAGCACCAGACGCAACCATGGAAACAGCTCACTAGCCAAAAGACCATACTGAGAATTGCGAAGATCATGGCTGCTAGAAGCGCCCGAGATCTCTCGGTGGACAAGACACCTTCGTCTTTCTCTTTGCCCTCGTAACCATCAAATGCGGTGCTACCTAAGGTCCCTGCGGCTGCTGCCCACAACGCGACCAGTAAAAAGTCCAATACCAACCATCCTCTGCTTTCCAAGGTCGCCAAACAATGAAGCGCGTCGGTCAATATCGACAACACCGTAACGACGAAAGTGTAAATGTGATCGGTCTTGGTGGTGCTGGCAGAGAAATCGGCGGCTGCGATGCCGAGGGTAATGATGGCGAGGACGAATTGTGCAAGGCGAATAGCCACTCGCACTCTGAGGCCGAATGGTCCAATAAGTGTCCAATAGTCTCCCTTCATTTTGTATGCTTCTGTCGACGCGCTCGGTTGATTAGGACGTGGAGAATGTGTGATGGGTGTTTTGCAGTTTGTTGATGATGGAAGACACAAGCGGATGCAGAGTTTTAGGAAAATATCGATTAGAATGATCGCCAGGTATGTAACATAAAAGCCGAGACGGCAAGACACCTTGAACATCGACTTTAGTAGGGGAAAGAGTCTCGGTTTTTTTTGTGACCCACCCGACGGCTAATGGCTCGGCATGCGCGTGCTGCGGTACCCTACCTGTTGTTGCCAGAAGTTCATTCGTTTGTCAAACTGTAACTAGGGTTAAGGTCAGAGCGTCAGTGGCGTCTAAGTTGAGCCAATTATACTATTTACGCATTCAGTACGAGTTAGACTTGATCCATGCGATCCACCATTGGGGCAGTGAGGCGGTTCGGGAATTTCGCTGACACCGTCCTTGCCCCTTATCAAAGAAAAAAAAAAAAGAAGTAAAAAACAGAGCTAAAACCTCGGTGAAGCGGATGTGGTGATTAAGTTAGTCATCAACGTGCGAAGGGTAGCGTCATAGGTATCTTCCGGTCCAAGCCATCCAACCCTACCTTGCACATCAATCTCTTTACATTGTCGACCGTCTTTACCCATTAACCTGAGATACTACATCTTGAAAGGGAGTTCTCTTCGAATCTCTTCCTTATCCATAACGAACATGTACCAAGAAAAGTACCAGAACGAAAAGATCCTTCAGTCGCCCGATGAACAGCCTACAACGTCGTCTTGTCAGACGGAGCCTCTCGACCAATTTCCACCCCCATACTCTCCTAGGCTGGACACGCCCCCAGAGAAGACTGATACCGGCAACATTATCCCTATCAACATCAATATTCAAGTTGTCGGTTCGAGAGGCGATGTTCAGCCCTTCATCGCCCTCGGAGTTGCGCTTAAAAACGATGGCCACCGAGTTCGACTTTCCACACACGCTCAGTTCCGTGACACTGTGATCTCCGCAGGACTAGAGTTCTTCGATATCGGAGGAGACCCGGCGGACCTTATGGCCTTTATGGTAGAAAGCCCGTCGATGATACCTAGTATGAAGCAGATTCGTGCTGGCGTAATACAGAAGAAAAGATCGATGTTTATACAGATGCTCGAAGGCTTATGGCAGTCATGTATAGCGGCAGATAAAGACTCACATGTGCCTTTTGTAGCCGACGCTATTATTGCAAATCCACCTAGCTTCGGACATGTACACTGCGCCCAAGCCTTAGGTATCCCTATCCATCTAATGTTTACGATGCCATGGTCAAGTACTAAAGCCTTTCCACACCCATTGGCTAGTATATCCGCATCGAAGTTAGACTGGAAAACGGCGAATAAGGCATCATATGCTGCAGTAGAGATGCTTACATGGCAGGGGTAAGTGAAATAGTGTCATACTACTACTGTCGTGGGACTAAGTTGTATAGGCTCGGCGACATTGTGAATGACTGGAGGACTCACCGCCTGGGAATAGAGCCAGTGCCCGGTACGGAGGGCCATCGCCTTCTTGACGTATTGGAGGTTCCCTTTACCTACTGCTGGTCACCATCTCTGGTGGCGAAGCCAGAGGATTGGGGGAGTCACATAGGTGAGACTGTGATTCACTTCAAAACAGGATATATCTATCTTGATCATTTGGCTAATGCAAAGGTCCCTAGACGTGTGTGGATTCTTCTTCCGTGAGTCCCCAGAGTACTCGCCATCCCCTGAATTAGAAGAGTTCCTTCGGACTGGGCCCCCGCCTGTCTACATAGGTTTTGGAAGTATCGTGGCCAGTGGCGGCGAGAGTCTCTTGACCACAGTTTTGGCTGCGGTACGCACAGCCGGCGTACGAGCTATCATCAGCCAAGGCTGGAGCAATCTGGGGGGTGATAACACAAGCGATGTCTTCTTCATCACGGATTGCCCTCATGAGTGGCTGTTTCAGAAGGTAGTGGCTGTCGTTCACCATGGTGGTGCTGGGACTACTGCATGCGGCCTGCGTTTTGGAAAGCCAACTGCGATAATTCCATTCTTTGGAGAGTAAGTTGCCAGTACTGAGATCGAATCATCCGCACAACTGACAATCTCGGACAGCCAGCCGTTCTGGGGCTCTGTTATTGCAAAGACTGGAGCTGGACCTGAGCCCATTGCTTACCGCTCTCTGACATCCGCTGGTCTCGCACAAGCCATCAAGTTTTGCCTTACAGACGAGGCGGCGGAAGCGGCAGGCAAGATTGCAGAAGCCATGCGTACCGAGAACGGGGTTGCAGCAGCTGTACAATCATTCTACAAGCATCTGCCTTTCGACAAGATGAGGTGTGATTTCTACCCCAATCAGCCTGCGGCTCTTGCATGCGGCAGAGGAAACCGTTCAATAAAAATGTGTAAGGCGGTGGCTTCGGTCTTGGTCAAGAATCAAAGACTTGAGATGAAGAAATTGTCATTGTAAGTCCACATGTCTCAAATGAATGTTACGACCACGTCTGGCTGACTGAACACGTGGAGGTACCGTGCAAAACCCCTGGCGATAGAAAATATCCGCTGGGACCCATTCACCGCAGTTTCTGCGGCGGCTGTCTCGACACTTTTGGGCATGGTCAGTGACACCGTCGACATTGTTGTTAAGCCGATTCAGGCACGCCAGCATCGACATAAACGGGAAGGGTATCTTTTAGTCGATGAAATTGGGGACGAGGTTCAAAGCGTCACATTGGAATCCGTGAGGACTTCGATTCAAGATACACCGTCCTTCGCCATGCTTCCCCTTGGTGACAGTACCCAGTCGAGTCAGCTCCAGAACATGCTTAGGTCTGTGACGAGTGACCATGCAGTTCCAACCATGCCAGAGGCGCGTGTGTCCAAGTCCGTCCTCGGCGGGATGGGGAGACTGGCGGGCAACACGACCAAAGGTATTCTGGTGGACATGCCGCTGGCTCTCACGGAGGGGTTTCGAGCCATTCCGAAGCTGTACGGAGATCCTATGAGCAAGCATGATAGCGTGCACGACTTTCGTAGTGGCGTGTCTGTGGCTGGCAAAATGTTTCGTGAGGGAATTTCCGGCAGTGTTACAGATATCTTTACGCATACGTATCATGGTAAGATGGAGCAAGGTGCAGCCGGCGCAGCGATGGGGTTGGCCAAAGGAACGGCCAGTTTCGTGGCCAAGTGCACGTCAGCAACGCTTGGGCTAATCTCATACCCAGCTCAGGGCGTTTATCGAAGCATATGGATGAAGACACACGAACCACCCCTGCAGCAAATGCTGGCGGCAAAGCTTGTCGAAGGAGATTGGCTGGTCTCTGAGGAGAGCCGATGGAATAGAGATCGCATGGCAATAATTGAGGACTTTGTTGGATTAAGATCAGCAAGGAAATAACCTTTATATTAAAAACCCAAAACTGTATTTAGCAAGGTCAGTAAAACATAATTACTATTATAGACTAAGTTTAAATTTACTTCTTAGCAGCGCAGTCGCTTGAGTGACACCTGCTAGATAATCATAGCCCACTGTAACTTTGGGGCTACAGCTCAACACTCGGCCTATGAACGTGAAATATGCTTCTGGATCTCTCCTGTGCTCGTCTTCGGTAGTTCCGGTAGAGTTTTTACCTCGCCGTGCATCATGAATGGCCTGATTTCAAGAGGCTTTTTCGCCCACTTTACCACGTTGTCCCCTGCTGATGGCCGTTCTTTCTCCGTGGTCGCGTAGGCTTTGTCTCTTTCGCCCCATTTGTCGTCTGGGACCGCCACCACAGCCACTTCAAGGATGTCTGGATGAGTTGCAAGAACTGATTCTACTGCAAGAGTGGATATGTTTTCTCGTTCTGATAATTCGTTAGTTTTGTGCATCCATCATCGAATAGCATCCGTTATGTAACACTTCCCAGGGTTGAACTCACCGCTGATGATAACGCCTTTAATTTAATCGTATAATTGATGGCTCCGCTTGGATACCAGACAGCCAAATCACCTCAGTGCAAAACCCCACCAGCAAAGAGATTTTTAGTAGCTTCAGGGTTCTTGTAATACACATTAGCGCACAGATTTCCTGTAAGAACTACTTCACCGATTTCTTTTCCATCCCGTTTGACGTTAACTATAGCACGACGGGACACCCCGGGCTTATCGTAATGAATCACACGCACAGCAAGGCAGGCTAGATTGTGGTGACCTTGGCTTGCCAAAACCTAGTACGTCTGTTTGCGTGGCACAGTATTCCATCTCGACGACTGGCAACATCTTGTAACTGGTCCATAGGTCTCAATCATGCCATAAACTTGAAGAGGTTGTGTTGAGTTTCGTCACTCGTTCAAAGAGTTGTGGGGTGTGCTAAAGTTAGTGCCTCCCATGTTGTTGCCAGCGCTAACCAAGAGCCTGACCTCGTATGTAGAAGAGGTGAGAATACATTCCACCATCCCTACTGTCTGCAGCCCTTACCTTTAAGGGTCTGCTGGTCTTCGTTGTTAGGGGGTTTCGCGAATGCAGTACAAGTTACACTGTCGTCGGGAGGCGAAGGAGGTGTTTCCGGCTGCTCGCAGCAACACCGGCGGTCGCTGGTTTTGGGACAAGTCGCCACACGCTTTATGGTGGGCAGTATTAAGCCATGTTCCGGTAGGGTAGGTTCTAGGTCCGGTACCCTCTTGGAGGTAACTATGACACATGGGCAAATCTGGATAAATAGTGACCTTAGCTTCGTAACTTTGACATCATTGAACTAAGCAGCTGTTTGTAGCAGAAAGAAAAGTCAGATCATCGTTTTCAGCTGCAGACTGCTACAGAAGTATGTATGTCGTGGATGGACCATCGATTGGTAAAGACGTTCCCATGAAAATCGATAGTTTAAACACCACACACAGCTAAGCCGGTGCTAGCAAAAGCCAGCTTTTCGGTCTAACGGTGAGCCCCGTTTCTTTAATCTTTCTATGCCAGAAAACTTTAAACTTCATTTAAAGCTCGTCCTTCTTGTCACGCTATCACGAAAAGAAAACACACAAGTATTCGCCATACGGAAAAACAGTTGCATCAATATGCCGGTAAAAACTGCAATGATATCATATTGGTCATGGCGGGGCAGGGCCTTCGGCCACACAGTAAAACGGATTTCACAGTAACATTTGGCCTAGCATGGACTGCCGCTATCATTTCCAGTTATCCTTCCAAGAGACGTGCAGTGCCTTGATGCAATGCCTTGATATTCACTTAAAGTAAAACGATATTTTGTGTTATGGAAAAGTAATTGTAATAGCTGTAAATGGAGGGAAAGCTGGAAGAGCTCACCTTTAGCTCCTGCCATCCAGCTGAGCTGGAAATAAACCCCATGTATAGTGTTGTGAAAAGTCGGCTGTTGGTAGAGTTACAGCCACCAATTAACTACTGGTATAGGGTTACTTCCCGCAGTGTATTCTGAGTTGCTGGAGCGGCTGAGTGGAGACTTTGTGGGGTATCGTAATCTTTTGGGGTAGTATCAATTGACCGCTGAGCAGCTGGGAGTGACGTGCACCCTCCGCTGGTCGTCTTAGGAGGATCGACCTACTCCACCAAAAAGAATAAGGTCAAGATCCTAGAAGTGGAGTCCAGACTTGACATAACAGCTGAGTGTGGTAACTACAGCTGGTCCAGACCTTCCATTCTCACTAAGTCGCTTCTTTTACATGATGTTAAGATCACCAACTCTGGTCAATTACAGCAAATGCCTCATTCGTAGACGACAGATTCGTCAGAGCCACGACCACCACAGTATGATTACAGCTCCAATTGCTCCCTGCATTATGTACAATCTGAAGATGTTGTGAGGGGAAGTTTCCGGTTGAGGTTGTCCACGCAACCACAATGGTGGACTTGTAGGTTGGAGTTCCATGGGGATTGTCAAGGCTCTTGTAACCCACTTTGCCTTTTGTTGTGCCGACCTGCCTGACCCAGCCTCACCTTACTCTCCTATATCACTAATGATATGGCAAAGGTCAATATCTAGTATGTAAACCATCTGCACCTATAGGTAAAATGCTAATAGCAAGAATTAAAAATCGTGAAATGGCTATGCTTATTTCTCTAAAGCCTCAAGCCGGGATCAAGAACTGCCGAGGAGAGGTTATGATCCTAAGGATACGACCACGTCACCAGGGGGATCACTTGCCTTGAATGTTATCAAGTGCTGACAGATTCATCCTGCAGTAACCCAGGCCTCAACACGCCATACAAGCCCTTCACATGGGTCCTCTGTCTATTATAGTGTAGGGGCATAAAGCGTCTTTTACCCTCAAACTTAAAGCACATCTTGGTTTCTTGGGATAGTTGTTCCTAAAAAGGAATTAGTACTTACATCTTATCTGTGTACCTATACACTGGCAAGGTGTCAAATAGTGATATCAGTACTTTAGCACCTTGCAAAATGGCATCTCACCACTACATACCAGCCCACTTAAGTAAACTACTTCACGTGCAATTTCTTTACGTCGTATCGTAAATTGAAAGCAGTATCAATGCTATTCATCCTATCAAAGGAGTTAGATAGGTCATCACCTTTTAGACTACGTAATAGTTAGGTTGGTGGCTGGATTTCATAATGCCCACATATGCTAAGCCGAGTTGTAAGCCGGACGCTATGAGCGTACGTGAAAATATAAAAGTTATCAACCGCTCGTTTGCTATATCGTCAACTTAAGAACATTTTTAATTATTCAAATACATCCACATACCATTGTCAAGTATTACGTCGTAAAGAAGAGATTCGTTATGACGTATTTGGTTAAGATCCTAGGATTCGCTATGCTGTTCAGCACAACAGCTCAAGCGACTACCAATTTTAATAATGCCCCTCAGGGTGCGCACTACGCTCAGGGTTCTGGCGAACCGACATGCAAGCTCGACGGTTTGACTGTTACCTGTACTGGCACCACAATTCAAGGAGTGGGCAAAACCAACGTAGTGGTTGATCTTGTCGTCACCTCCACTTTCACCGGCACCTGCACGAACAAGGGAGATAATCTTGTCGACCCGTTCACTGAGTCAGAAACGATCGACACCCCAAAAACAGTTACCTCGACGAAGAACGGCAACCTCCAGGTTCCCAGGCAGACCACGACTGGCACGTCCTCTGAGGACTTCTTGAAAACCTTTAAGTGCCCAAACCGGAACTGGACACCAAAGGTGACTGGTACCGCCGTGAGCTATAGGTACACTCTTACCTTTGCTGGCTTCACCGATCCAGCCATCATTGTCACCGGCCCCTAATCCCAGCATCTAAGGTTCGCCACTCGTAAAAGAAAAGTAACCCTCTCTAAAGTCCTACCCACTTAGATTACAGACTGCTAACTAAGTACTAGTTTCGAGTGGGCTAATAGTGACAACTTCGTGTCACATTATATCACTAAGGCTGCTCCGATGTTTGAACTTGGATGAAACTGATCGTGGGGGGAACCCCGCTACAGCTGATGAATACAACTATATATAAAAAAGGACAAAACACACCAACTTCAGTCACTCATTTAGGCAGAAATTAGTAGCTTTAACACTCCTAAAATCCTTCATCAAATGCAATATTGCGTTAGCAATTATTGTAGGGTTATACTGTGATCGAAGTTTTGCTTGTGTTGTGATTCGGGTGACAGGCCTTTGCAGGGGTAGAGTCCGGGTTGTAGAAATAGCATCCATCGCGCAACGTGCTCGCACACTCTTTACTATCGTGCAACGGCGTGTAAGTCACATCTCCAAGGGCTACAGCAATATGACTGTATACGTGCGAAAGAGACGTGGGACTACTCTGTGCGCCATCACTGGAACGTTTATCAGAGAGAGTATCGACGATCACGATGTCCGGCTCGCTAGTGGCTCCAGTGGCAAGCTGTTGTTTGTCTGATACGCTCGGATGTGGCTGACTTCCAGGGCTAGGGGGCGAGACATCAAAATTGGCCTCTATAAATGCCGTCGCAACTCTAGCGGACGTGCGATTCCTCTGATAAGGAGCTATTTGTCTAGGTCCAGGGTCAGCAAGGGGGCCCATATGTGAGGCTTGTGTCCAATCTGGGTCTTCCTCTCCTAGAGCTGAAGATACTGGTAGCATAGTGTTGACACCGATGGCGGCCTCCAACTCACTTGGACTGTGTTTGGTACACCTGCTATCTATAAACAGGCTTTTAGGGCTCACTCTAGAAAAGCTGATAGTGTTAAAGAACTTACCGAAATGGTCTGTGATGCTGGCCGTAGATGTTGCGCATGATTGCAAGTCGTCGAGATCTTGACCCTCAGCGTCACCTTCATCTTCCGTATCAGAGTCGTCATCAGAAGAAATCCAAATACCATCGCCCTTGGAATTTCCATCAGCCGGCAAGATTGCCTCTATGTCGCTCAGGGACACAGCGACTTCTCGAGAAGTAGGGGGTATGAAGCTCTGCAACAGCGTTAGATGAATGAGGACACTTATATCAGATACTTTCCCAATTATGTGGCTGCCAACCAGAGTGTAGCGGTTACTTTACCTCATCCAGAGCATTATATAGCACCCATTGTAGTATATACTTAGAATAAGACCTTAGATCCTACGGAAGTTAGCCAGTCAGGTGTTTCAAGGAAGCTACCTAGGGTCTGCTAGTGACGCATCTGGTGATAAGATGCTCGGCAATGCGTGCCCAATGATTGCAGGAAGCGTCTAAACGGGATGCATTGGCAAGGGTCTTAACGTCGATCTAAAATGCCCTAACCGATAGTTTACGAATTTAAGTCGTTCCCCCAGTTTGTCGAGGGTATCTGCCGCTGTTTGACCTGCTAGCTTTGTCCTTGGCAACTTGACCTTCATGATTGCAGATTTGCAGGGATGTGGATTCAATCATCGGTGAACTATCCGAAGAAGAGGGGAACAGACGTAGTCGTTACCATTCCACTAAAAATGCCGGTTCATAGCTACAATCCAAGGCTATATATATGATCCCTTTTCCTCTGCCTTATCTTCTACCAATATATGGAGTACAGTTCTTGTATCTGTGGGAACTTGTCATATTGGCCATGTCTTGGGTATTGACTGTTATCTCGGTGTTTCTACTTATCTCGCTAAGTGGGGCGTCTCCGCACTCCGACCTTATCCAGGACTGCCAACTCCTCGGAAAACGAGCAAACATCCCAAATGCGACCATCCACGTTTCTGAAATTGTCAAGGCAGGCACCAACTTGACATTTCCATTTTACGATAAGACCTGTACCTCGACTTCCCAAGTCGTCAAGGCCGATATATGCCGTCTATCATTTGACGTAGACACCAGCACTAATAGCAGTGTTCGTTTCGAGGCATGGCTGCCGCTAGACTGGAGCGGTCGATTTCTTGGCGTTGGCAATGGAGGCCTGGGCGGCTGTTTCAAATACGACGAACTTGACTACGGCTCGTCCTATGGGTTCGCTACAATTGGCACCAATAATGGCCACCATGGAAACCATGGAAAGCCCTTCTATAACAGCCCCGGCACCGTCGAAGATTACTCATACCGCGCTGTACATTTGGAAGCAGTTCTTGGCAAGCAAATTGTTAAAGCATTTTATGGCTCCAGTCAGAAAAGGTCCTACTACCTCGGCTGCTCGACTGGTAGACGACAAGGATTCAAGGAAGCACAGGAATTCCCCGATGACTTTGATAGTATTGTGGCAGGCGCCCCTGCTTTCGATATGTTGGCATTGTTCTACTGGAGTGGCGTGCTGGGTCGAGCGCTTGGAATGCCTGGTTCGCCAATCTACCTTAATTCCGCTGACTGGAGTTTGGTATATGACAACATCCTCGAACAATGTGATGAGCTGGACGGCGTCAAGGATGGTGTTCTCGATGATCCCGATCTCTGCCAATACCGACCTGAAGATTTGATCTGTGCTCTGAACCAAACGTCGGGTTGTCTCACTGGACCAAAGGCTGAGACTGTCAGAACTATTCTTTCACCGGTGTATGGACCTGATGGTCAATTCGTGTACTCACGACTACAACCGGGAAGCAACGCCACAGATCGGTTCACTTCTGTTGAACAGCCCTTCGGCTATCTGCTTGATTGGATGCGTTATGTCGTCAAGAGCGACCCGTCTTGGGACCCTTGGACCTTTACAGCAAATGATTGGCTGGAACTATCGGGAAGGACGAACATGGAGTGTCGACATGGAACGGAAACTTGACCGGTTCCCGTAATTCAGGATCAAAGATTCTTCATTACCACGGACTCCAGGATCCCTTGATCACTAGCGATAATTCGGCCCGTTATTACAACCATGTGAGCAGAACTATGGGACTGAGCTCAAAGGAAATGGACGACTTTTATCGGTATTTTCGCATTTCTGGCCTGGCGCACTGTCGAGGAGGAACTGGGGCTAACAAGATTGGTGGTAATGCGGGCACCCTTGGTCCTTATGAGCCCGAAAGTAATGTTTTATCGGCTATCGTGGAATGGGTTGAGAATGGTAATGCACCAGAGTTCATCCAAGGAACGCAGTACGCGTCTTCTGATAAGAAGAAGGTCGCTGCACTGAAAAGGCATTGTCGATACCCTCGAAGGAATGTATATGTAAAGGGAGATCCTAATTCACCTGACAGTTGGATCTGTAAGTGATTGGGCTCTTCGCTTCAATCAAAACAAAAAGATTACCTCCGCAAATTGCCTACATGGGGCCCATTCGACTACAACGTAATGACATGATGTTTGTAACAAGTAATTGCCGATGCATTGACTACTAGGCCTGGATAAGGCAGACAGCAGCGTACTTCACCTCCTCAGATGCCTTCTTCACGCGATCACTCTTTTACGCAAAATACAGTTGAGGTCGTGTTGCTGCACAAACCAGCGGTTTAACACCTTCCAATCAATCTTCGGATCTGCCATCTCAATGTGATAACTCCTCAACAACTGTGGTACAACCTTGTGGAGCTCCATAAGGCTGATGTGCTTTCCCACACAAGTACGCGATCCAGCCCCGAAGGTGAAGAAGCTAGTCTCCATCTTGGAGAGCGACTCGGAATCCGTAGTTAGCCAGCGCTCAGGGATAAAAGACTCAGGATCCTTATATACTTTGGGGTCGTGTTGAAGAACCCATGGATTTATGCCGACAATCGTGCCACCAGGAACGAAACGCCCGCATATCTCGATCCCTTGGGGTGGAACGTGCCGCTCCATCATAAGACCAATTGAGGGATGGAGACGCATAGCCTCCTTGATCGCTGCTTTGGTGTATATTAAGTGCGAAGTAGACTCTTTGTATGAGATAACAGCACTGAGCTTTCCGTTTTTATCAGCGGTGTCGATTTCTTCCATTACCATTGCCATCTTGTCAGGGTTTTTGATGAGGAAGTAGAAAACTGCTCGTAGGGCGATGGCGGTAGTATCCGAGCCCGCGAACACATTGGCCGAAAGATGCACGATAGCATCTCTAGTACTCATCTTGAGCGGATCTTTATTCTTCACTGCAGCCCATCTTGACAAAAGGTCCTTTCCTCCTTCATCAGTAAGCTCCAGCTCGCCATCTCTTTTCATGGGGGTACGTGAATTAATAGCCTTCAGGGTGAAAGTCAAAACCGCATTCCAATTTTCCATGGAAGGTATCAAATATGGAAAAAGAGGGTTGCCCAACAAAAGCGGGTGCATTTCAGGGACTTGTCCACAAATGGCTGAGTACGCGATAATGCCCTCGATTGTTGAAATCATACCATCAACATCACTACCTGACGCCAAGAACCCTAGCTTCATAGCAAAGTTGACTTCACCAACGACGTCGAACGCGTAGTACTGTAGCCACATACCAAGATCAATAGGTTTGCCATTCACAGTCCACTCCTCAAGGCGGGACATGAACAGCTCAGTACAAGAGTCAATAGCAGCCTCGGATTCCAGTAAACTTGTCAGACTGAACGCGCCTGCGACCTTTTTCTTCTGGTCCCGGTGATAAACGGGGTCTCGGGTAGAGAAGAGATTCATCTGCGGTTTCTTTCGCCAAGAAATGCTTTGGATCGGGTAGAACGCCGACTAGGCAATTGTTTTAATATGGGTCATACGGGTACATTCATGACAGCTCACTCACCTTTGGAAATGCGCCGGTCAATCCATATATAGTCTTGATAGCCTGTGGGTCACCGACCGACACGACGTTTGGCGCTACTCGCACTAGCGGGCCATGTTTAAGGTGAAGTCGTATGGCTGTATGGTGAGATTGGCCTTTGTAAACGTCGTAGAGACGCCAGAGCTTCGTCCACTTTGCAAGGGGCGGCCCAGGAATTCGCGAAAGGCCTCGACGGAATCGACCATGTACATAGCTCAGGATGAAGAGGCCCAAAAAGAAAATGAAAAGGTAGTGTTTGAGGAACACAATGGCCGTTACTACGGCTGAAAGGTGCTGCTCGGCCATTGAGGAAGGAATTGATATCAAATATCACCGCGACAGTTATGGAGACACGTCAAGTCGAATAAGAAAAGAGCGCAGAAAGAGGAGAGACCTAAACGCCAGGATGAGGGAGCTATTAAATACACAAACTCGTACCAAGATTTAATCTGCAATACCTCAGCGCCTAGAGATAACAATCCTGGATGATTTTTAACGAGGTACATACTGGCAGGGATGCAGTCAATTGCTTCTACATCAACCCTGCTGGAAAACATGGTATATTACAGGCGATATTACTGTATAAGGATTGTTCCGGCTTACTTACATGAGAAGATATAATGACCAGCCCTTGGAAGTCATGCCAACACAACGTCAATCAGTAAAAGGAAATGATCTTTGCTCAGATCATAAGGTGTACTGCGGGAAGGGCGGGGTATGTAGGATTGCGGAAAAGCGCCAAGACTATGGAGAGGATGACTGCAGTGATGATCTTTAAACTGGAGAGTAGCAGTCTACAGCGATGAACACACTTCTTAAGACATAAAGCCAAGATCTACTACTCCTTACTAGCCAAGTCACTCCCGTGTGTCACAGTCAAGTGAAGCGAGGGCTATGCTGGTGCCGATCATTGGACTTCAATGGTGGATTGATAGCAATAAGCCCGCATTATCTACACATGCCGTGGTAATAGACTCTGTAATTGGCCAAACTTCCCCAACAGTATTTCGCTCAAAGATATTGCGCATGTGCTAAAGCTGCGTTCCTCGACTTTTTGTTCAAATTCTCTTCCATTCCATGTATCGCTCTTTCCCGCTTGGGCCTCCTCTCATCATCATGTCAAATTCCTCCTTGGCTCCTTTTTGTTTAGGTTCGAGCCTGAGTCGGAAGGGCCACTTTTCGACCACAGTATGCTTTTCTTTCGCCACTACACCTATGTACTCAGGAAAGTTAAAGAATCTGAACTGCTGGGCAACTCTTTCATCATTGTCAGTATCTTCTAATCCAAATAGTTCATGGAACCCAAGGATACACACCTGTTGAAGATGGAGTCATAGGCTGTTACGGAGTCACGGGCAAACGAGAACATGATTATACCCGGGTCATAGCGACTGGTTGGGCTGTGATCAGGGGGAATAAACTGGAGTATTCGCTTTGTCGATGGGCTTCTGACTTTCGCTTCAGCCATCCGATCTTGGTTAGTCATATTCTCGTCCACAACATTCATGAAAAGGGTAATGAGGGTTGCGTGACTGTTGACAGAGGGCGACCGAAGCAGTGGTGACATGATCCCGACAGTTTTGTGGATACCGAGATATCCCACATCTGAGATGTTAGACACATGTTTCAGGTTAGTATTAAAAGTTTCAATGACGGTACGTCCTCATGATTTGAAGAGGTACAAACCTCTATGAGATCGAAAAAGTTATTGTTGAGATGACTAGGCAGATCAGAGGCGTCGACTTGAAGAAGTTCAATCGCCACGGTTTTACTAGACATACCGCCCAAGAATGCCTCCAGCACACCCCTCACGTAGTAATACATCTTTCCGTAGATGTCTGACGTCGCCAGTCCAGTAGACGTTGCTTCAATGTCTTTTACAGACCAGCCGTTCAGAGGGTCCGCATTATCATACATCGGCCATCTATCGGCAGTCTGGAAGAATATCCTTCCTTTGTAAGCTCTGTGTACCACGCTCGCCATTTGGAAACTTACGGGTTTGGGTGTTGAAATCCACTGCGCGAAGCCCCAAATAGGAGCAGCAGGCCGTCTTGTCGAAATCGATATCTGGCGACACGATGAGAAGAGGGAAGGAAAAGGAACGATCGATCGCGATAATCAACTCTAGATTCTGCTAGTGTAACGGCTGTTCGTAATTGGTTCGCGTTCTCAACCGTTAAACCGCCAGGAACCTCAAGAAAGGTCAACAGCTTATCCCAGGACACCTTCTCAAGCACAAGTCAGAAAGACGACAGTCCGAACTTCCAAGTCTTTCCTAAAATGGTGTTAGTCGGTTTATCTCTGATCTTGTTACAAACACCTCCATCAAGAGGTCGAACTCGTAGATTAAGTAGTTGAAGGTCAGAGTCTTGAATAAAAGCGGAGTACCAAACGTGGATCATGCAATCAATTGTGTCATCGTGTTCTTCGGCCGTGAGCGCTATGAGAAGCATCACGACGTTACGTGCTACTATGTCAAGATCGCGGTCGTTCATAGTGATACTGATTTGTTGCTTGTAGCTTGAAGGTAGTTCAGCCATGGTTGTGAGCAGGTTTCGCCAGTCTCCTGACGCTGTAGCGGGAAGCATGATGTCAGTTCCGAGCAAGAGACAACTCTTTGTAAGGAAAGTAGTTACCTGCAAACAACAGGCTGAGTTGGCCTTGATAGTGATCTCCCTCGTTGGAGCCAAGCTTGATAACATCAAGAGCCGGTACATTCCCCCATAGGAACTTCTTAATTCCAAAGGAAACGCCTATACCTCCCCCCGATAAATGCAGGAGTTCTATCCTGGAGAACCCAGTCGGGTGTCCAAGTCGCCTTATTGAGGGCTGAGTTGCAGTGAATTTTGTGAGTTGGCCAGTGAACTTTCTGGCAGTCGGGGCCACAATACTATGATGCCAAGTGCGTCAGCAATGTTCAAGGATCCCACAGGCTTTTGCCACGTACAACGACGAGCCGACACTTCTTGTAGCTGGACCTTCCTGGATTATGACAATTGGTCCCATTGGCGTTGCAGTTCGCACAGGGCAACGATGAAGTAGTCATGGTGGATTTGGACCGGTGCTTCGCGACACAGATTTTGATACTGAGAGAAGTTGTAAAGTTGAAGAAGTAGGATATTTGAAGGTATCTCACCAGTTTATGTACCTGCTGGATTTTCCTTGTGCGGCCGACCGTAATCAACATGTGGTGGGCCTCCCTGTTGGGCTATGTATCAGATGACATATTGCAGCTTTCGGCGCTGCCATTTCTCTATTTCCCCTTCGAGACAGCCAATGATAGCTTCCTTGCTACCCCTCCATTCGTCTGTTGGGCGCAAGACTGCGTGAGCAAGAACTGGCTGACGCATGATACTCTAAAAACCAAACCTCAATTAGTGGAATCTAAATAACAATTTCACGTTTCGTTTACCACAAGCAGATGTCTGTAGTTTTTACCTGTTGAGAAATCTGGATTTTACTATATGTATCTCTAGCCCGTCAATCACTACCGTCGTTTTCACTATCCTGCTTTCAATGAATATATTCAGATCGTCTTCAGCCAGATTACATTCTACTTGAATCGGTAAAGATAGCGATACCTCTCGGTGGATCGGATTTTACCGTACTAGGACAATCGTGCTCATTTAATGTACCCTCGACGATCGACACCGGACAAGAGTGTACTTGGGTCAGCCTTATTTGCTCGTGATCTCATCATTCAAGAACCCTCAAGAACCCTCTCTGTATCCGTGTTCTCTATAGACTTACGGGCGGCTTTGAGTGATTCGCTCTTATTCCGTTGATGTTGAGATCCAACAAGGACGGCCAATCTCCTGGCTGAGGGTGCCGCTCCGACTCTTCTGATTGCGACTCTCTTGCTGGGAGCTTCCGACAATGAATGGTGATGCATAGCTTAATGGGTCCGGTGTTTCTAGTGAGGCCTTTATTTGACCTAAAATCATAGGATCGGTAAGCTTGGGTCTTCTACGACGCAAAACATCGAGGTCGTCGGGATGGGGTTTTTTGGTACCGAGCAGTATGCTTTGGTCGACGCGATTGTTAGGAATATGCACCCCTTGAAAGGGGGACGTGGGGCACGGTGGTTGAGCAATTCCGACGACTGAACCTTGTCCTCAATAACTCTGTCAACGTCTCGGATGAACGAATCACATAGATTTATCTGACTTGTTTTGATAATTGCGTGTGAACCTTCGCCGCCGACTAGGTGTGGTTGAACGCTTAACACTCGATTTACCATTTTCAAGACGCCCCTTCAGAGTTCTATTCTCTCTTATTGATGTATTATTGCTGGTTGAGTACAGACTGGGTTGTATATGATCTGCCATTGGTTAATGAATCTAGCCATCATGGGTCTGAAACCTCGTGTTCCCCAAGTCGATGTGTTTCTAAAGATGGCTCTGAACTTCAAGATGTCATCTTTCTTGGTCATGTCACCCGTCCAGATACATCTACATAGTGGTACAGAGGAAGGTTGCTGGTGAATATATGGAGAGAATGCCTCCGAATAATAAAATAGACTACATGAGTGTATCAATGTATGTAATCACCCCCAATACAAATGCCAAACAAGTTACTCCTCCTGCAGTAATTCGGAACCCAGCACTTTCCTGACTCTCCTTTGAAGAACCACGATCCACTCCCTTTGGGTCATCTTTGTGCGAGTCACCGTGCGAAGAAGTCATGCTGGCATCAATGCTTGACACGGCTGCAGGCTCAAGAGTGACGGCGCAGCGTTCTTCGTCATTTGTCGGAGCAATGAAGCTGTGACCGCCTGACTCCAGTGGAAGATCACGGAAGGCGCATAGATCGCCTTGGAAGTCAGCATCTTTCGGTGCTGTCGTTGTGCCTGTAGCGTTGATAGTGAGTCCAGCAGGAAGCGGGCAAATCTGGTGCTTGGTCGCGGCACCAAGGTCGACTTGTTTTAGAGGTCCTTTTGTGGTAAAATCAACAAGTGTGACAACAGCGAGGTCTCTTTGTAGGGTCATTATTTCCTCCCGCGACCCCTTAGCCGGTTGGAGAACACAGTATGCGTAATCGAGGGTAACGAGTATGCTCCACCTGCCCTCAATGTTGAAAGGATGCTCATAAGCATTGAACTCGATGTACGGATCGCTGGTAGACTCGTTGACCGAAGGGAGCGCGATCGTCTCATTGATTATAGGATTTGTGTATTCGCCGTAGTTGTAGACCTGATATGACAGCAGAGGCTCAAAGATTGGTATCATCCCCGGGTTTCCAATGGAGATAACGATGGGGAATACTGGCGATGGGTTGTATGACTCGTTGCGTGGAAAAGCCAAGTCAACTTCCAAGGCGCTGCTGTTCATGGATCGCTCTCCAGCTACTCCTTTCCATAGTGTGATAGACCAACAAGCCAAGGAGGCGTAGTAGAGTGGAGAAATACGCATGTTTGAAATTTGCGTGGAAGTGTGTTGAATGAAGATGATGCCTTCCAAAAAATGAGGACTTGAACGGGTTCTTGTAGCCAGAGAAGCCAAGGCCAAAAGAAAGAAAAAAAGAAAGGATCCGTCCGTTTGAGTTGACCCTGGTGAAATCAATGTCCCTGCAGGGCCGTGTTGCCGGCTTAGTAGTTGTTGGTCGATAAATGTTATAATAACCGAGGGCTTGGCTATGCAGGGGTTCTACCTTAAATGGCAACTGGAATATTTCTACCAGGATTGTTCTCTGGCTAAACTCACAGCTCATTTCGGGCGATCAGCCGTGCCATTGTAAGTTGCCATTGCCTTAAGCGACAAACAGCCCTCCATAAGTGTCAGATGTTCTCACTGTAAAACAATCCCGCCTAAAATTAGCTCGAACATACCTGGGATATCTTACTAGTTCATCATACATTGATGGAGGACTGGGAGACGAATATAGGAGGATGCAAGATGAGGATGCTGAGAAATGGTCCGTTTTTGGCTCAAGGAGACGCGACAGCCACGTCTGTTAGCTGTGATGTTTCCATCTCTACCTACAAGAACGCTCAGGTTCACTTGTGGTATTAAGGTGCAGATCGTTCCCTCTCCAGGTAACTCAAAAGGTAAGATCTACCACTAACTTGAATGTTCCCACCTCATCTCTGAAGTCACTCTATGTATAGCAGATGAACAGACTGCTACTATGGTGAGCCACACTCTGGAATGTTTTTTTTAAGCATCGACCAAGTTGACAGGGGCTGGCAAATCCAGCAGCCAAGACAGCGGGAGATTAGCTGAAACAAGGATTATCTGCTCAGCGAATCATATCATGTTCTTTGCTTCGCACTAAGCTCTAATCGTAGATTCAAACCCCACTCAGACGCGGCAGTAAAACCGTGCGTGTCCTTCTTTCGATTTAAGCGGTGTGTCCCTCGCAATTACTTTCGGTTGAACATCTCGTACCATCTTCTTCACATAAATTCCCACCCTTACATGAGCAATTTGACAAGATGACTGGCCGCGGCGGAAGAAGAGAACCAGTCTTCCTACCACCACGCGACCCAACTCTTGAGACTCGGCCTGTACCCCAGGAGCGTCACTTCGCCGTGCAGGCGTTTGGGCCAGGCGCTGACGTCGAAACACATCGACATTTTCAATCGATTGAGGCTTTAGAGCAGCAGCTACCCGACGCCAGCTCTATTGGCAACAGAGAGGACGTGGAAAATGATGCCAAAGAACTTTTCAAGTCGCTCACCAGCGAGAGCGAACTCGTCAGAATGGATTGGACCGAAGACGGTGAGGTCGATGGTGAGCCGACCTGGGGCCCTGTCGTTTTGGTGACAGCCTACTCCGACAAGGCCACACAAAATATCGACCAGGCCGTCAACAACCTAGTCGAGACTATTCATCGTTATTTCCTCCGATGCCCTCGGTCTGGGGCATTTGCAACAGAGGCATTCAAGCGTCTTGAAATCAAAGTCATCAAAGACAAAGATCTATTGAAAAATGCCTCCGACGACCGTGTCAGAGAGGAGTTCAATGCTTACGTCCGCTTTCTCCGGCTGTTTCCCGCTGACATGAACTGGGAGAGAGAGAGCCAAAGGGTCTTTAAAGATGACCTCAACAGACCTATAGGGCCCAAACGCTACGACTTCTGCGTTGTACTTGATGAGCAGACAATCGACAGTCTTGCAAGCATGACTTTCCCTGAAAATCTAGATGAGGACTCCAAAACTTTGAAACATATCTCTGTCAAGGTGGTGGACCGCAAATGGAGATACCCAGAAGAGGCAGGGGATAGTATCCGGGGAAGGTATTATATGGGGACAGATATCTGTCCTCTTCTTGACTTGCCGCTGATCTGCGCCAAGATACATGATTACGCCGACCTTGAGGAGATGTTTCCCCTGGACCGTTATCGGGATATGCGTTAACAAATCAGAATTCAACTTGGTTAGATGGGGGCTATGTAGGACTTGAGACACGTTTCAGATGAAATTATACCGAGATACCAAATGCAAAGAAGAGATTCGATGAAAGATATTTTGCAAAATGGTAAACAACTAAAACATGTTTATAACTCGACCCAGACCTTAATCCAATCTGCTTAGATCGACGGCCACCAGAGGCTTCTGGCGTTTCAGCGTCGAGACCTTCTGCAAAACATCGGCAGCCCTCTTTCTGTCGCAATCATCATTCGACACCAACTTATCGTACCAGTATTTCTCGAGGGTATCAACCTGATCGTCGATGAATTTGATACCTCTGGCAGCCATTGCCTTCTGGTGACTGCGAATCCAAGCGTCCCAGTACTTAACGATACCGCTGGCCTTGTTGCCTTTTTTGACCCAGGCTGCTTCTGCTCGACCAAACTCGGTGCGGATCAAGTTGCAGATCTCGGCAAAGTTTGTGTTGACAATCGTGTTGGAAAGGTAAGAGAATACGTTCAGTGTGTGACGAATCTTCATCAATGCCTTGTCCGTCTCGTCTTCGGCCTCCTTCGCGGGTATTGGGTCAAGAGATCCTTGCCAGTAATGCAAATTATCAGCAACAGTTATCGAGTGGCTCCCGGGTCAACCTACGCTCGCTTTAGCCCCGTTGATTCCGGCTTCGAGAAATACGAAGCGCTTGTGGTTTTCAGGAGTCCCGTGAGCCCACATGATGCGGTGAAGGGGTACGTAGTTATCCTCCTTGGCCAGTCCTTCAAGTTCCGAAACGTTGTCAAGAACCTCTTTCTTAAGAGACAGAATGAAGTCGCAATATATCTGCGGCAGATTGGATTTGGTACCATCTGGTAAGGTATTGTATCGAACGTCCTTCAAGAACAAACCCACAGTTTGGAGCTCCACGATGTGCTCGACTAACGGAATTAGCAATTGATGCGTTTAATGTGCAAAAGCGAAAGGGAGAAGGATTGAAAAAGAAAAGACTAAAACCTACCACAGTAATCAGGGTCTACGCCTTTCTCTACATCATCGCTATCTGCGATTGTAACTTCGGACACTTTGCCTTGGGTACACGTCTTGTAAGGGACGGTGTTGTAGGCCTTTTCCCAGCGCTCGTCATTATATTCGAAGTCTTTAGCGTTCGGCCAAGTAAGCGAACGGTATGTTACACGGTTCTGGTTCCCGGTCTCTTTGTTCAGACACATTCCATCACGTTCCTTGTTTCTCGGAAAGAGATTCGGTCGGGCATCACTGTTGTCGAGCCTGACGATCAATTAGCTTCAGTCATGCATAGTGGCCTTCATTGACACTGACTCATCCGGGTTATGGCTCTCCTCCTCCTGTTCAACATGCCCATGGCCAACATTCTCAAGGCCAACAGGCTCATGGCGAACATGCAATCTCGAATGACCTTGGTGGAGGTGGACATGCTGTGACCGCTTGGTAGAAATTTCGAGTGAACGTTTGCGGCTTGCTGAACCCTGAGATTGTGGCCGGGTGCTAAAGGTCTCCTCGTCGCATTGATAGTCCCCTGTGGCACAAAGGTCGACGTCACAGTCGAAACCCGGGCACGTGTCGCTCTCCTTGGGACAAGTGAGACTCTTTGGACCAAACAGTCCCTGCTCACTCGAGTCTATAGAGCTTGGCGTTCTCGGGTTTTCGTCTACTCGGTGAACCAAAGTTGGGTTCGAGGCTTTGCCCATCAGTCCACCATTCGTTGGCTCCGAACCCCAGTTGCCGAATGCATCGCCAGCAGTCGCGTACATGCCGTAATGGAGACCCTTGTTCTCCCTGTACAACCCCTTGGCTTGGAGGATGAGTGCAACTGGCAAGTAGAGTGAGATGTCGTACTTAGCGCCCGAGACGCCTTGCCGAGGTTCGAGGTTACCGACGTCTCGCTTCGAGTCGCTTGTGCCAGTGGCCTCGAGTTCCAGGCCAATGTTGAACTGAGGTCTGATTGAGATCTCGGCAGATCCCTTGGTAGTCTTGAGTCCGCCTTGGAAATGGGTGCTGTCGAGAAGTGCTGCTCCCGAGGACTTGCCAACTGTCGAAGGAAAGGTACGTCGGACCCATCCTCTGTTGCTATCTGGATCTGACTTGATGCTAAACTCGGTTTTGAAGTCCCTAATCTGGTTAGTGATTACCTCATGTCTCGATAGATCATCCTGAACTTACGCAGTAAACTCAGCATCGTCGGCTTCAAGGCCGAAATAGATGTTAAAGTTGGGAACCAGGTTCACGAGGCCAGGTTGCATGTACGCCATGTCCTGTTTCTCTGTATCCTCTCCTGTTTTCGGTTGCTGGTTGATGTCCAGCCCTGAGAAGCCGGTGACGCTGACTTCGACATCAATGTCATACCAAGTGTCGAGGAAACCTTAGACACTGTCAAAGTTGGAAGGATAGAGCGTGCCAATCATGGTAAACCCGAACTTGGCGTAGACTTTGCTCTTGGTCTTGGCTTCAATCTGAAGGAAGCCACCGTCATCACATTTGACGTCATCGTTAATAAGGACTGTTGTCGCAGGCGAAGAGAAATCAGTCCAGAAACGTGTATCTCGTAAACTCTCGAACTCTGTGACTGTGTTAGAGGACCGGTACCTTTTATGTCATAGTGGTATCGACTTACTCCTAGACCACTCGGCGCTATCATCCGAGAAGAAGCGCTTGTCAAGGCCACGTTGACCGAGGTGACGAGGGTCCAACGAACGCTTGCTGTTCTCGTCTGGGCTGGCCGCAACGATCTCGTCCCAATAACCGGCAACGTTCCTAGCATATGGTAAGCAGGTGAATGATAAGTATGTTGTGCTATTACTCACGACCAGTCTACTCGCATGTAGATCTTCTCGTCTGACCGTTTGACTCGCTTGAAGTCGTAATGGAATATGAGGTTCAGTACCTCCCTGTTATCGGGTTTTCTCTTGACGAGGTGACCAGGAAGAGATTGGTCTTCTGAAACTTCCAGAGATTGTGCAATAACGTATGTCGCTGGACCACAATTGTCTGGCATCCGGAGGACCGTCCCCTCCAATCCACCCTCAAGCATGTCGTCACAATTGCTCTCGTCGCTGTCGTTTGAGCAAAATATCCGCACAGATTGATTTCCTGACAAAGTGATGCCAGAGCAGTCGACAACCTCTATGTGAGAGTCGTCACGCTTGGAGATGGAAGAGACGGCATCTTTAGGGCCTGCGATCAGGACAAAGCCAAACGGTGCAAAAGCTGGATTGTTGTTGGTGTTCTCGTGGGTTGTCTCAGCACCGCTACCGGCGAAGCCTCCAAGAATTTGTAGATCGTACTTGATGCTGGAATCCTCGGGTGGAACCTCTGGGAAGATGGACTCGAGAGGTACAGGTGTGTATGGCAGGACACCGCTTGGAGCATTGCAGCAGAGACTCTTCTGTCGACCGCCGATATTGCATCCCCATTTCCCATCACCTCGTTTGTTCCTGGAGAGCATCACATCGTTGCTAAGCATGTCAATATAAGGTGTTGACTCGTCGCAGACTCAGATGTAGGCTTACCCGGCGCAGTTATTTTGGTCGCATCCGCCCTTACCGACCCAGTGACAGCTTTCAAGCTTCTTCTTGCAACACCAGGGAGCCTTCTTTGTAGAAAAGCTTCCACCACAGGTCTGTTTGGCGACATCGTGGGTGCCAGAGGGACAGTCACCACCGCAGTCGCCAAGCTCGCAACCGTCAAGCAAAGACTCGAACCGGCTAGAGGTACAGCATAGAACTTGCTCACCGGACGAGCACCATTCTGAAGCTCAGTCAGCATCTATGTTTCAGTATTGTAATACCATAAACTTACTGTCTCCGTTGCGATCAAAGGTCATGATCAACTCTCCCGCGTGACATTGTCCGTGACAGGCATTTCCACTCTCAGCACCGCGCCAGGTGCATTTCTCCGGTGCGCGATCACGAGGACAGCATACGCTTCTTGTCTCATCCTTGCCGCAGGTGGAATCGTACGTTTTGACGCTGAGATCGGTGAGAGGGCAGTGGGTGCCACAATCTGTCACCCAACAATCCTGGCCTGGACTGGCAGTTAATATAGCAATCTAACCAGAAAACAATATCTCAGACTACTTACCGGTTTCTGAGGACCAGCTTTTGCCGTCTCGTTCAGAAATAGACGGCAGTTTGTTCACACCCTTTTGAACACTCTTGCCAATCAGTCCAGAAAGCGCTGTAAAGTCGCTGTCGTCGAGGTCAACGGCCCAGATCATCAAACCGCCCAATCCGATTGAGTCGGCCCATTTGACCTTTTGCTCGAAAGTAGCCTTGTCATCATAAGAGACCCACTGATCCTTGTTGTAGGTAAAGTAGTTGACTGCGGCTTCTTTGTCGTGGATCTTGTTGACCTTGTGTTTCTTCAGGATGTCTTGGATTTCTATATCCCTGTTAGTAGTTGGTCGAAGGTTAATAAGCCTGATGTCTTACCGAAATAGCCAAGGATGCCCGCCTCGTTCGTACATGGGCCTTTGTCTGCAGCACCCGCAAACTTGCATCCGGGTGTGTTGCAAGAGGGGTTTGATAGCTGAAATGAACGACCGTAGAAGCCAGTTCCGAGGATGACCTTTCCAGGAGGGACGTTGTTGCGCCACAGGAGCTCAATGCTCTGCTTGATCTCTGTGAGATTGGTGTGTGCCTGGACCTGACTTCCAATAACACTGTTCTCATCCCATACACCTAAACTCCAGTGTTAGTGCCGTGAAGAAAGGAGTATTTGTGGGTTTTTGCTTACCATGCAAGTCGTACGACATCAAGTTCACCCACGAAGCCCCAGCTTTCAGCATAGCAGGCACGTCGAACCAGCGAAGGTACCAGTAGCTTGAAGGAATGGTAAATGACAGACCGTATCCGCCTCGCGGACTATCGTCAAAGGTCTTTCGCAAGGTCTTGATGAGCTGGACGAAGGTTTTCGTGTCTTGTTCTTTCTTCCCTCCTCGGTCAGTGGCGCCGGGGTATTCCCTGTAAGACAAGACTTAGTTGCATCAATATCGGGGGTTCCCGTGGATCAAGTACCAGTCAATATCGATACCATCAAAACCATATGTCATCATGAAAGAAACTGCATTGTTGGCGAACTTCTGACGATTTTCTTCATTCTTGGAAATCTCGGTAAAGACGGGCTGTGTATCTGTGTGGTTGTTGGAAAACGTCCAACCACCAATGGCGACCCAAACCTCAACTGGATCACCGAGGCCAGACTTCATAGACTTGATAGACGTGATGATAGAAAAAAGGCTCTCTGGTGTTTGAGAATCCATTGTTGTGATCTGGAAGGTCTCGGGATCGATATAGGCAAAAGCAAAGTTGACGTGAGTAACCGATTTGATGGGGATCTGGGACGGTTGGAAGCTGTGGCATGTTCTCCTAGCGCTCCTGTTTGATAGAGGGTGAGCTGAGTGGAGGAGCGGTGCTTGTTGGTGTACTTACCAAGCTTCATAGTATGCGATGACCTTTTCACGGACTGGACGATTGTTTTTACCTGCGGGGACACTGGGTGTACCGCAGTTACTCTGGCATTTACCAGTACAAAAGTCTTTGGTAGTACCACAAAAGCCAAATCTGGAAACAAAGTCAGTAAGAGCTTCATAGACGTTCATGTCTTTTGCAAAGGACAATAGGGATCTGAAACGTACTCGCTGCAGCACACATTGAGAGGGCACTTTTCATCGTCCTTGTTCGCGTATCTGCCACATTCTGCCTTGGCAGTGCAGTTTGACGTGCATCCTTTTCCACAGTAGGTTGGACCAAATCCACATACGCCGGATTTTCCACTAGTATTGGGTGTCAGCCAGGGTATGGAAACGTAGTCAAAGTTCAGCTCTATGTGTTAACACATACCAGCAAGCGCCGTTGGAGCAGGGCTTCGTCTTGTTGCAAGCATAAGGATCGTCTTCTCTGGCTAGGAGAGTACTGATGTTCCCCGCTGGATGACCGTCCTCGAAAGGAAAAAAGGAATCGAGGGATCCAAAGTCATAGGGTGCGGCAGAGAAGTGATCGACGTTGAAAGAAAAGTGATAGACATATAATGAAACAATAAGTGGTAAGAGAATGAGGATGGAGATATGCAGCCACCTGTGGCTGGTTCGTGTCTCCATGACGAAACAGTGAAGAAAGGCAGCAAGACAAACACGTTGACGAAAGATGATACGAAACATTCAAGCGATTGGAAGCATTGCAGACGATGGAAATATCATATTATACATATGGAAGACAAGGCGTGATATTCACATTTCATCCTCGCGAGTCGCCGAGTCAGGATTAATGCCGCACAACCCGTCTCATTTCTTCTTGAAACACGAAAAATCTTCAACATCACAACCAACAGGCACAATTAAGCGCTGAACAGCTTCGGTCAAGAAACAGAACGTAATTCCATGGATGAACCAACAGCTGTTTCGTCGATCAATAACCGTGCTCACAGTAAAGTTACAGTCCGAGTGGATAGCCGTTGGTAGCCTATGTAATCTCCACATATGTTGGTCCGAATATGGTATAAGCCATCTCGTGGTATGTGCGTTGCTGAAAATCCGGGTTAATCGGTCCGAGGTAAATTAACGAGTCACGTATTTGCCACAACAAAGAAATTAAAGACGCCTTCTAATGACCCTCTAAATCAAGAATAGATAAGAGGAGGAAATAACAACCGAGGTTAAGCCATCGTCCTATAGAAAATGCTATTCTTGGCATCTGAAGAACAGTTTAGTGTAGACATGCCGAGAGCCATTGTGGGCTCCTCCCAGAATCTGCAAATGTGTCAGTGCAGAAGTATACCCTGGCCTAGCATTGACCCTTGACAGCCCTGTCGGTTTCATTATTCTGCGACTTGGCGTGGTTACCTTATAATTTGCAAGGACCTGCAGCTGGACAAGCCGCCAACACTCGGAGTTACTCGGCTCATCCATTTTTACCCTGGCCTTTGACTGAAAAGGACCCTGAGATCAGCATTTAATTGTTTACACGGATCCTCAAGTTTTCAGTCTGCACAACGATAATCCCTCGCAAGCCATCGCTTTGTAAAATGTTGACAAAGTGGAAAATTGCTCTTCCCTTGTTGCTCGGCCCAGCCGTTGCTCAGCAGTTTACCGATTGGGTTTATGATTACGATGTTAATTACTACACTTCTACTTGCAAAACTGCTATCAACAAAACACTCGAGTGCAATGCTGTGCTGGACTCCATTGTGTTCCAGAACGATAAGCCAACAGAATCTCATCTGGAAATGCTTTGCACCAAGAAATGCAAGGCATCGTTAATCCAAACTCAAAAGGATATTGTTAAAGCTTGTCCAGTGGCTCAAAACAACATCACTCTCCAGCACGGAGGGCTTGTCACTGCTCAAGACAATATCCGCGAGCTCTTGGATGGCTTTACCAAAACATGTCTTAAAGACCCGTAAGTGGATTTCTGCACACTTCGTCGTGTTTATTAACAACATGTAGCAATACAGGAAAGTTCTGCCTTCCAATCATGGGCTCCTGGCCTTTGATCAAAGACCACACCAGAGAGCAGAACTGCTCTGACTGTGCCCTAGGAGCGATGCAGCTAGGTCTCAACTCAGAACTGACCTACAACGAAAAGGTCGCGTCTGAGTTCTCCGTCTTGACAAAGAGTTGCCAAAAGACTGGCTTTCATGTTCAGGTCCCAACAAAGGCCGTTACAAGTCCTGCATCTGGTACCAAACCATCGACTACAACGGCTACCATTCCTTGTGAAACCCCATACACGATACATGCAGAGGACACTTGTAACGGAATTTGCAAGTCACAGAACGTGTCCACATACGCATTCACTCAAACCAACCGATTGAACATTTGGTGTGATAACCTTCCCAAAGCGGGCACTGTAGTATGCCTGCCCAAGACATGTGATGTCTATACTGTCGAAAAGGATGATACATGCGGTCGTATCGCCTACAAGTTTAGCAGATATGCCCCTGGTTTCAGCATGACTCAACTTATCTCATGGAACCCCACGATTAACGACGTATGCTCTAACATAGGGCATCATGTTGGTATGCAGATTTGTGTCTCACCTCCAGGCCTGGGCCATCTGAAACCGTCAGCAACATCGGGTACTGACGCGCCTATCACACCAGCGTAAGTACATGTGACTTACCAAGGAAAGCAAATGACTAACAGAGACCAACCGGACAGTCCTGAACCAAGCAACCTCGCCAACGGAACGAACACCCAGTGTGCCCAATACTACAATATAACCAAGGGGGATACCTGCGCCGATGTAACCCTGGCCGCGGGAATATCTCTCAAGGACTTCTACTTCCTCAACCCCAGCGTTGACAAGAAATGTACCAATCTCATCCTCAGCGAAAGCTATTGTGTCCGGGCCATGGGAGATATTGAGACTTAACCTGGCTACACGTCAACCTTTTCCAACAAGCCTGGTGTAGGTATCGATACCGATGGAGGACCCGACGCAACTCTGGGTCCTGGATGGCGGACCGAGCTGCCCACGTCAGTCAACACAGAGAAGCCTCTGGCATCTGGCACCTGGGACACCGACAAGTGTCGTGTCTACTACAAATGGGCGGAACTCAGTAATGATGAGCTCACCCAAGAGTGGAACAGCTGCGAGGAGATTGCTCGTCGATATAGGACTACTATTGAGACTTTGAAGAAGTGGAATCCCAGTCTTTCTGAGGCTTTACCTTGCATTATCAACAAGAAGGATAGATATTGCGTTTATCTTCGAGGTACAGTAGCTATTTCAGTCACACTTCACTATATACTGACATAGTACAGATGAATACAGGTCCTCCACAACAACTACCACTGCGATTGATTCCAAACCCACGCTGGCGACACTAAGCACCACATCCTCTAGCACTACGAAGGCCTCAACGACGAAGCCGTCAGAAGGGATCCCCACTCCATCAAATGTTGCTGTAGGTCTAGGACATCCTTCTGTTGAGACTTTTGACTAACACTGTTTCTACAGCCTGACACGATCGCCGGATGTAAGAACTTCTACACCGTTGTTTCTGGCGATTATTGTTACAGCATTTGCGAGCACAACAAGATTACCCAGGAGGAGTTTATCGAGTGGAACCCTAGTGTCAAGAAGGACTGCAGTCTGGTTCAAAAGGGGCTTTCTTACTGTATTGGTCGTTAATGACATACAGCCGGCTGGGATCCAGGACAAATACTGAAGGACCCTTGTGCTAAACAACAATTTCCCTTTATCTTATAGGTGCCAGTCACGTTTAAATACAGTGCTTGGGTTGATCTTTCTCGGATATCTAAAGGTGCGAATCCGTTATCCTCTCTTGATGTAAATTGCGTAGTAACCTAAACGATCTGGATATTGTTGCCTATGCCTCAGCACTAAAGGGTGTGCTTGCTTGATGACAGTAATGTTTAGGTATAATTTCAAGGCTCTACCGGTTTGATTGATCCGCACGAGGTTGCAGATGGTTTATAGACTACCGGGTAGCTTTGTCTTTCTATAATCAAGACACAATGCGCAAGAGCTCAACCATGGCATGTCTATAATCTTTAGAATTAAAATAGAGTTACAACACCCTATAGAGTGAAGTCACTCAATTTCCAACACATAGAGTCAGTTTGCGAGTTATGCGATGGATTTGATGCAGCTGCCTGTAAAAAGTATTTCCATTACAATCCTCACACAGCAATAGGAATGTTTCCAGACGCCTGTCTATTAAAATCTCACGTAGGGCATCAAAGATAAGATACACGTACTTGATCCACTCACTCTGTACTCCCGATGAAATAAGAGTGATGTTCCCTGAATCGCTGGCCATTCGGCAGAGTTACTAGCGGTGTGTGGAAATGCAGCCGGGAATAACGGTCAGGCGGATCTAGCACAGCCTCCCTCCTGTCAGCTGTGCGCAGCTTACGCAGCTTTAAAGCAGGTGGTTTCTACAACTCAGATGTAGGACAGCCCGGCTCTCCGAAACCTCAATTCCATGCTCAATTAATAGCTACCTAGCCGATCGTTACAAAAGTGCGCAACAACAGAACTGGACTTTATGCACTGAATCCTGCATCGATCGTTCCCAGATATCATGTCAAAACAGACGCGACTTCGCTTCCTACCCTCGGGAGAGCTTACCTACAGTTCAGAAAATCCTTTACCAGACTACCCTCTTCTGAACCCTGCGCCATTTTGGCCAAAACTCTGTCCTAACGACAGCTTGATTCTCAACGCTCCTAAGCTAAACTCAAAGTCGCCTCTCCTACGTCTCCCGGACGAGGTCTTACAGCCAATCCTACAGGACGCTGTCAGAGAGCCCCTAGAGTTCTCACTTGAGCGAGGACCTTATTGGAGTTTATACGATGACGACGTCTATTGGAGTTCATACAGTGATGACATCGACGATCCGGCTATGTTTGGGCCAGCGAGGGGCTGGATTCGGTATATGGCTACATACAGGCTCATCTGGGTCTGCAAACGATTTCACACCCTCGTACTACCTTTCATGTATGAGAATGTGTCACTGGATGTTACGACCCATTATTTCCATTGTCCACCACAGGAAAAGCTCTTTCGCGATGAGATTTTGCGACGTCCCCTCCTGCAAAATTATATCAGGCACCTGGCGGTATACAACCAGTCACTCCAGAGCCCTATCGTTCAGTTAGCCTGTGTATTCCCACACATAAATAAACTTTCTTTGAAGCGCGTACGGTATGTGGGTGAGATTGACTTATCTTTGATAGGACCAGCCAAGGTAAATGCTACATGCTCACCAGATGATATAAGCAGATCTGACAGCAATTCCAGGACCAATCAAGAACAGCGAGCTTCACCAGTATTCAATTCTACAACTTACATACCCGACCAGAAGCCGTAAAAAGATTTCTGGAATGGCCTCAGGAACTTCACGAATTTGTCGTGAATGACATGACCTACGACGGATACAGCTGGGCTGAAACTGAGCCTGATCCTTCATATCGCTGGAATCACGAACTCCTAGTTGATGTTTTATCCCCACAGAAAGATCATCTCAGGTCCCTCGATGTCGGATGGCTGGGTTATGACCGCGACCAAAACACCTTCCAAGTCTCTGCTTTTCCAAATCTACGAAGTATGGCCTTGACTGTGGCGTACGAGCACCCCAACAAGGAAGCTTGTCGCAACTGGCTGACACCCTCTTTGAACACACTGATTCTCGATCTACATAAGAACGATTCTCAGGGCGGCCCCTCAAGCTACAATTGCATGCATAAGCGTAACGCTGAGTCTATAGCGTCATTTCTGAGGATGGCAAGAGAATGGTCAGACAAAGATGGCAGTGCGGTAGGGCTGAGGAGAGTCGGTATACGCGCATATAGCAGAGGAGATAGTGCGTGGCGGGACGGGGAAGAAGGAAATTGTCGGCACGGTCAATATGACCAGGAAATGTGGACGAACCTTGTTCGATGTCTGAAGAATATTGAAACACAAGGCTTTGAAGCATTCTGGGTAGGCTATAGCGGGCAACACTATACTGCTGAGATGATGGAAGCCATGTGTAGATGTCAAAACAAGCATAAAAGTGGGTGAAAGTCAAGAACATAATTTACCCAAGCTTTTTGAGAGGCGTTTTCGAATAGTGTAAAAAGTCTCCATGACAACCGAAGTGAACAAACGAATGACCTGGTAAATTCCCTAGGACGGTCGGCAACCATGACGCTCTGGCTTTGACTCCTTTGAACGGCGTTTCTCTGAGACTTGTGACCAAGCGGCTTGAAGATTGTTTGGAATGAACTCCCCACAAAGAGCCAATAAAGTGACGTTTACACTTAAGCTTGTCTCGCAAGTCCGGAGTATCGCTGACCTTATCAATATCAGCCTTAGGGATGCCGTTTGGCAGCTGAGTGAGAGGAACCGAGGATCATTGCCGTCACAATATGTGTGTTGGGTGTACATACCCCCGTAAGCTGCAGATGGAAGTGCCACTACCTCAGCTGTGGCTTATCGACCTCTTGCTGGAGTCTGTCATCTCTGATCTGCATCATTTCCGACCTGGGACTAAAACCATGTCTGGTACTCTCTAGTCTGCAAATTAACTTTGATCTATTCCATTATTCGACAGCAGAGCCGCGCCCGCGACGTTCTGTGAGATTCGATGCACGGGACGGACGGCGTAATAGACTCGCAGTCCGCTGAGGGGCTCGTATACTGTACTTGCAGGAAATATCGAGGGGTATGAGCTCAGATACTGTGATACCCTACGTCCAATTCATCGCGGCGATGCCGATCTAGCTACAGCTACCAAGTACTGGCTTATGACAACAATATACAAGTATCAAGAGACTCCAAGGACTCAATTAAACAACAAGCCATACATCTTCACGTAAAGCTGAGACATGCATGACTAGTGTTTTCTCGTTCTGGCACTGATACCAATAGTAACCGCACGAATTCTTAGCTGGAATCTGGTCGCCCTGAACATTGACATTTCATCGTCAGATTCGGAAGCGCTTTGACCCTATGCTGAGACAACTTATACTTGATTAAGCTATGTACAGTCTGATCGCTCTTGTGCGCAGAATTTAATAATCTTTTCAATGAGATGCGGTGTAAATTTTAAATCTGTAGCCCTTGCATATACCAGTCGTTTCTCGACGAAGCCTGTTTTTCCATCATCTTAGTCTTCAATCAAGGTATATCACTGGATACGTCAGGCTCACACATCTTAAGCCAGCCACGATTGACAGGATGTTGCATAAAGCAATATCTCAGTATCTGGGGAAGTACAGGTAGGTTGTGTGTTTAATGTATGCAGAAATGACGGTCAAGATCATGCCGTCAACAATCTTCCTACGCTTTTAAGTGTATAAATGATAACTTACGCTTCCCATATCAATAACGGTTTACCTTGACACACAGACCATATGGTCCTATTACTTCATTCTATCTACCACTTGATAACACCACGCAACTCAAAGTACTTCTTGCCCTTGTGTCTGCAGTTGCAGCTGCGAGGATGGCCGACCTGCACCGGCCACACCCTTGCATGAGGAGTGTTGAGCATGTTTGAGGAATGGTACAGTAATAGAGTGTACGGATACATGTGAATGTGTTGCCACCAAGAACTGTCGCATGCACAACGAGTTTCGAGTGCGACTATGTCATGCTGTAACAGGTTAGTCTGTGTGGACCCAGGGAACCAGATCAGGGCTCCACTACGGGGACCAATTCCTGACACTACGGCTAGAAGTGGTAACAGCCCACAACCTAAATTTGTCCAACAAGACCTCAAAGGTCGGCGCAAGTCGGCTATCGTCCTCAGAAGCGTACGACGCCGGAGCTGCGCTGGGGATAGGAGATACCGAAAGATATGTCAGCTCGCTCTCCACCCAGAGCACGGTAGTCTGTAAAGGTAGCGTTACGATGAAGCCCGGACGCATATGCCCTCGTCTGAAGGCTACGCCACAGACGCAATAGCAGCATCATGCTCTTCGTCGATGTCTCCAGCGAGTCTCTCAACACCACCCCCATGAAAGGCCCCCACAGCCACCGCTATATCCAACCGCTGTCCATCCCGTCTTCCGATTGCTCCATAACATCCCTTAATCTCCGTGGCGGTGGTGTCTTCAGCCCTGAGCTGGGTTCCGTTATCGGAGGAGGAGCTGCGAAAGCCAGTACGGCGATGTTATCGCGCGACGGGCTGTTCGCACGGCAAGAGCTTCTGGTGCCTGTTTCACTGCTAGGCGGACTGAAGGCAGTCCTCTCGTTGAGCACGAGTGCGCTTGCATTTGAGGCCGCTCTGGCTGCGGATACGCTGTGGGTAGGTAGAACCTCGGTGGCTGTATAATTGGGTGACTTTAGTCTGTTCGCGTAATGTACGGGCCGCAATTGCGTTGTATTCCTCCCACCGCCCAGTACAGCGAGACTACGTCGAAACAAGCTCTTTTGGTGCTGCAGCTGGAATGCTGGCTCAACTTTCTACTAGTTGTTGAGAAATAACTCGAGGTCAGAGTGAGGCGCAGACCAGAGAATGAACGGACCTATGTCGCACCCCGGCTCGGTTACGCGAACAGACTAAAGTCATCCGATTTGTATTGGCACGGCTCAAGTGATCTATGGGTGGCTGGTATTGGCGGTGCGTGGGATACTGTGAAAGGTGGTTGGGGTGGGCGGCACGCGAACATGGGCGGCACGCGCAGACACAGTAGGGCTTTTACCTTTGGCGGAGTCTAATTCCTTGACGCGTCGTATCGCGCTGCGACTTCACAGTCTGATGCAACTAAACTCAGCGCATCGGATGGACAAACTTTTATGATGATCAGATCATTATTTATCCGGATAATTGAGGGTGTGTTGGATATATGCACTTTTCAGCTTGGTCGTTTCCGCCACTTGCTGCGGGGCTTTGGGCAGCTGTTTCACGCACCGTAGTGTCCCATACTATGATCGCCAGCAGATATTGCAAAACTATTTGAGTTGGGTAACATGTACATATTTGTAAACCCAATAACCATATTTAGTGCAACCACTAGCTTGGTGCATATGCGGGATCCAGCAGACACCGAAAAGCCGCTGACGTGCGGCTGCACTTACTTTGACACACTACAGTTTATAGTTCACCCTCGCCGCCTACGGGAAACTTTCAGTCGTGCTTTCACACTTCACTCACTCTCCCACTGGACGATTGAAGTAGACGAGCGTCAACACGGTCAAAATGCAGCGAACCACTGAGCTGATGAAATGTCGAGAAGAGCTTGATAAAAGACCCGACACTAATCTCGAAGATTTATGGAAACAAACAAAGGTTCGTAGATCTTGACAAAGCCCGAAACAAACAGCTTACCACTCCTATAGATTAATTTTAAAGAGCAGACAGGTTACGATCTCGATGATCGAATCCCTATCGGTGAACTGCAGCAGAAAAGCAAGGAGGTGGATAAGATGCAGGTCTCTAAAGTCAAGAATGCATTCGAACGAGCCAAATATATCTTTGCAAAAGTTTTCAAGGTAATCTGGAACTTTTGGGAATTCTTCCAGCCTGCAATCAAAGAGATACCTTTCGCAGGGGCAGGCGTCGAGTTTCTGGCTAAGGCTATCGACTTGCTCAGTCGGGCGACTCAAAATTATCAAGAGATCTTCGTCAAGGCTGCCCAGCTATTTGAACACGTGGGATTCTTTTCCATGAGATTCGAGATGCTTATGGAAGCTGAGAGCGAGGGCGCTCGATTGCATCCCAAATATGTGAGTCTCTTCTCCGCTGTGTGCACCATACTACTACCACTTCCGATTCCGCGAGTAAGCAACTAAAAGCTGATCGTGCTGTTTTAACCACAAAATAGACTCAGTTTCTTCATAGCATCATGGCGCATATGGTAGACTGTGTTGCGTTATACATCAAACTGAACCCGAAGCCAGAAGTGGACCGCCATGAGTCGAGAAGCCAACGGTTCACGCAAAAGGTCAAGGGTGGAGTGCACGTCGCCGGGCAATACTTTAACACAATGGCAACGGGAGACGATGCAGGTGTGGGTGAGCAATTGGTTAAACTCCAAGGTCTGATCGAACAAGAAGGCAGGCTCTCGACCGCCCTCATTCTAGCATCTGTCCTCAAGATCCACAAGGATGTGGGTGCCGTTCGCAGGTCCGTAAGCACCGTGATGGACAAGCTCAGCCTTGTTCACGATAGCATCATCGATTATAGCACCTCGCTCACTTCGCAACACGTTGACAAACTTAAGGCATTATTATATATTACTCATGAGCCTTGGAACGATGCCTTTCGTGCTTGTGCAGAGCGCTGTGTGGCCGGAACAGGCGAATGGCTTCTCCTGGACGACAGATTCAATGCCTGGGCAACTACTCAAAATGATGCTCCCCACATTTTAGCAATCGAAGCCGGATCGAACTTCGGAAAGAGTTATCTTACAACAATCGTCATCGCCCATCTCCACAAGCGAGCTTTGGAGGAGATTAAAACTCACTCCGTTATTGCGTTTTACTACTTCAACAGTGCATCCAAGGATCTTACAGCTGCTGCGGTTGTAAGGGCAATTGTCTTTCAGCTCTGCACGCACAATACGCGGTTCTTCGATCATGTCAGAGGTCGCCCTGAAGAGTTTTGGAAGGCTAGTTCTAGCTCGGCCATTGATCTTTGGACTAACCTCATCGTGAAAGTATCCTCTCAACACACAGACTTGTCCGTTTTTATCATACTCGATGGCTTGGAGATGCTGGCAAACGAGCAGCTCCAAATCCTCTCTAAAGTCTTGGCAAGCCCAAACAAGGCGAATCAGGGCTTGCGCATCTTGCTCGCAGGCAATACTCGCTGTTTAGAGTCGGTTTCCCGACGTGTCGGCCATTCACTCGTTAAGATTACTCTTGACAATGCATACCCCCATCGAGGCGACGTAAGTCTTGTGGCTGAAGCCGAGCTCGCTCGCTGCGACTTTTTCTCGGATGAACTTGATGATCCCGAGGTGCGTGAGTGTATGGCTCGCACCCGCAACAGTCTGGTTCAAGCGGTGAGCGGCGACTACTATCTGCTACAGTCGCAAATCCGTGAGATACGACACCTCTGGTCAATAGGTGAAATCGACCGAGTACTAAATCGAGCGGTAAAGGGCCGCAACGCCACTATAGAGCGCCACTTGTCCAACCTCGCAGTTAGGGTATCTGAGACAGATCTCTTTAGATTAAGAGATGGACTTCATCTTCTGGCTGTATTAAATATATTGGACGCGCCGATGCCGCACATTGTGGTTCTTGAGCAGTACCTTGCTAGTGGACGAGACTCTGCCACAAGCAGGACAAAAGTTCGGACTGCTTACTCGGGATTGGTCTCCATTGACACTGAGGGTTATCTCTCGCTTGCAACAGACGAGATAACTTCGTTCCTGATGCCAGATATGAAGGCGAGCCAGGCAATTGCCAGTCAAACTCAGACGGTCAACATCAAACAGGCGTTCTTTGCCACTTTCAACCCGATATTCCTTGAAAAAAACGGCATAGATGATGAGTTTTTCGACTCCCGATCGCGCCTAAACCACCTAGCAGGCTTCAAAGTGGAGCGCAATGTGGCCATGGCTAAAGTCGCCATTCACTTCATTGACTGCGTGTCCAAGATATCCACCACACAACGCAAGCAAACCAGCCACGAAAATTACCCGTTGCACAGCCTCTCTACCTTTGCGAGAGAGATACTGCCTAAGCTTCTGCAACACATTGACACATCTCAGCTGGTTGATGCCGACAGAATCGATCTCGGCTATCAAGTTACTCGTTTATTCTTCGAGGATAACATGTTCGATGTTTTCTGGCCGTTAGAAGTTTTATCGCAGTACGTAACCACCTGGGGAAAAAACGAGCAATACTTCGATGCTGTGTATCGTATCCTGAAGCACCCTGAGATCATCAAACATCTCGATGGCGAACCACGCAGTAAATCCTGGGCGACAGAATTACAACAGATGTCGAAAGCTAGCGACTTGCAACTGGCGTTAAGCAAGATGGTCGCCAGGAGATGGTTGCTCAGTAAGTCATTTTGGACACAGGACGACATACGCAACTTTTTCCTGTGGTTCTCAACCGTCCAAGAGTTAGGTCTTATCAAAGTCAAAGGGAAGGTGGTTCAAGAGCCGTACGATCGAGAAAGAATGACTGGCTGGTTCACTCCACCAAACTGGGAGAAGATAAAAGCATGGGTGTTCAGAAATGTTGACATCGATGACGACCGCGCCAGCTTTGATATCCAGAGGGCTGCGGTTCTCCTTGCTTTTGGAGGCAAGAGCGAGGAACCTGCTGAGATTCTCGAACCGTACCGCGACATGGATTGGCGTGCCAACGTATGGCTTGCTGAAGCAACGTCCTTGCATGATAATTTCGGCGCTGCGTATGACGAAGTCGAGCAGTGTCTAACCCTGCTTCTTGATTTCGACGTCGATGAAGCGACAATAACCAAAGTAAACGATTGCTTCCTAGACTGGATGTACCATTGGGACAGTTGGTCCAGAGACATGCAAGTTAGGGAGAAGATGATAAAACTCAATGAGCAGAAGCCAGGTATTCTGTCTTCATTCATGTGGGCTCAAAGTTTCGAATTCGCTTTCTACGTGAAGGGGCGGGATGCGGGATTGGACTTCTTCCAGGCGCAATACCAGTCCAAAAAGCCAACGATTTGCGAGATATTTATTCGTCAGGCCTCATATCACTACCTGCACATCCCGCTAAGTCGAACGCTTAGTGACGATCCAGAGGGCAGTCGTCTTCGATATCTGTGCGGTATTTACAAAGACGCCATTGCGTTTTGCGATGAAAAGCCAATGTTGTCTCCCCATGATATGCATAGGGCACGCGTCAGGCTTAGCTACTGGCTCGGTCACCTCTTCTTCGTCTCTAAAGGCAAACCCAAACTCAACGAAGTCATCGCAGGATGGGAAGGATTGTTGAAGGACTTTTGCCTCAACCCTTCGACTAGAGACCTTGATATTCTTATCCCTATTATCAAGCATCTTTGTTCGGCCTACATCCAAGCCCTGCGGGGGGAATACACAGACATCGAGGCTGATCACATCATTTCGCAGGTAACAAAGCTGCACAATGTGACCCGCTCCTGGCAGGAACCCATCGCTCTCAAGCTTTATTTTCGTGTATCACTATGTCTCGCCCGTATCTATGTGGTGCGCGGTGAGACTGCAAAAGCGCGCGAAATCCTGAAAGAGCATGCTGATTCGGCTTTTTCTATGCTCTCGCAACGCAACAACTTATCGCTGTTCAGCATCGGCTGGCTGTATCTGGCGTCCATCCTCACAGTACTGGATGAAGATGACATACGGGAAAAGTGGGCATGGTCCAAATTTAGGCTGCTGCAGGAACCGTGGCTGAGAAACAGATATGTTAAGGCCATTAAACGCGGTGACGACCCCTCTCTGGACATTGCAGTCAAGCAAAGAATTGATGCTATCAAGACTAGCGAGGTATACAATTGCTTCGACAGCATAAAAGGGAGGGATCCTATTGATTATACGTCGGCGAGCGAATTTTACCTACCGTGGTTTGCGACCACAGTCTGCGACGGCCAGGACTGCGAGGCGAAGTCGAAGAAGACGTCAGGCCAACCAGCACCAATCAACAGCGAGCCCCTGCAAAGAGCGGATGGAATCACGTTCAACAGTATCTCCGTGCCTGCCCCGAGGATAATTACTGAGTCGGTTACTTTCAGGGTGTGTAGAGATTGCATGCTATCCAAGATGTGCAAAACGTGCTACTGTCAGCTAGAGGAAGGCTTCCTGCCGGCCATGGGATGCAGCAAAGACCACAGTGCTCTGATTGTACCTGCTGCGTATGAATATGATTACGATAAGGATATGGAGATCGTTGCTGAGGAGAGTAAAAAGTGGAACACAAATAGCTATTTTGGATAAGGAGCTTCCTATATTATAGCAGTTACCATACTGAGATACTTATTGTGTTATTGTGCCTGTAGGTATTTCAAAGAACCCGCTTTTTAGAAAGAAAATTTGAAATAGCAATATGGCATCAAGAAGTAATACCAAATTCTGCAACTAATGCCGGAATGACTTGAAGTCCGTACGCCATGTTGAACTGCTGAGGTCGGCAACCACCATATCTAGTGTTATTACCCCTGTCTAAACAAAAAGTGACAGCATTGGTGGGTCGGACCTTTAGGCGCCACATGGGAATGCAACGGAGGATGACCTCCGGCGGCGCGTATAACGTTAAAGTGACTGCGCTGTGCCACATTTATCCCTGAAGTGGCCACCCCGCTGTCTTCCCCAAAGAGAATGCCAAGACTAACGATTCAGGTAAATCCGTTGACCGCTTGCCGACAAGCGAACTCACCCTACAGCAAAATGGTATAAAAATAAAGGTCCTTACATGACGTTCGCCTTCAATCAAAACGCTCCTTCACTTCAGATGAAGTCACTGTAAAAAAGGCTAGTGTTCCCTAACACTCCGTATCCTACTAAACGGTCTTCATTTGGCCAATTGACAGTACACACCTTATCAATCAAACTTGATTGAGCTGTCATACCAGTTGTCGATTATTTTGAATGCTGAAATTAATCACACATGGTAGCTAACCCCAGACGATACAACTTGTGCTACGAACATATTGGCGGTAGGCAGTTGGGTACAAACATAACATAACTCTCTGATGGACTCCAATTTGCGTTGCCCGTTTCTAAGAATAGTAAAGATGCGAATTGCGACAGCCTCATCGTGGAGCAACGGCTCTACAATTGATGGTAAACAACTCAAGCGCTGGAGATGTCTATCTCCAAGACCTATAGCAATGATACTCTACCCTGGGATAACACAGTTGTAAGGGCCACAGTGTTGTTTTATCACCTACCCCTTCCAAAAACTGCATCTTGGAAAACGTCAAATAGTAAGCTAAAGCGTATACAGGATCTTTGCGTCTGTCGATGGGTGGTTAAGTCAATTCGTTACCCCCAAACCGTGTAAGCATTGTCGAAATCACCTGGTACATAGGGATTTACCCTTTCGCTTTAACGTGAGTTTCTACCTGATCCTTAGCAATAGAGCCAAGCAATTTAGGTGCTTAAACTCAGGTGCTTGTCCAATGAGCGTTGGTCGGAGCGTTTGGGAGATAGAGCACATGAAACGTTTGAGAACGCTAATGCGAACCTGGTTCAAAATAGCCAATCAACCTCAGGATGCAGGACAGGGAACACACTGAGGCAACCTTAATTTTAATATACATGATGCCGTGACTGAGTGACGGAGAAACGTGCCGCGAGTGGTAATCTATCAGATACATTGCTCCATGACCAGAAACTACTCAACGAAAACTGCTTCGCGGGAAATCAGCCTCCGAGAGCTGCTAGGAACAAACTGTTAATTGCGGGCAAGCAGCCTCCGAGGGATGCCAAAAAGAGACTGCCAGTTGCGGGCGCGTAGCCTCCGAGGATCCACCAGGAGTGCAACTGTCTCCTAAAGGGGTCGACAATAATTAAAGTTAAAAAAGTTTATACCATATAAAGTTGCAGAGAATCTACCTACCGTTTTCCAATCATTAACTGGGGATTTATCATCATGGTTTCCTATCGCTCGTTATGGCTTCTGGCCATAGCGCCTCGTGAGTCAGGACATATTCCGCCTTGACAGTTCACAAAGTGCTAATCTTGACAAGTTATCCAGTTTGTATCTGCTCAGCAAGCTACACCCGCACCTTACACCGATTCTAAAACCGGGATCGTGTTCGACACATGGAAGGCACCTAGCATGACCTTCGGTTTCAGCTTCCCTGAAGACGGACAGACCACCGACGCCGATGAGTTCATTGGATACCTCGTAAGGCGATACACAAGATTAATAGCTCTCCATTTTGACCATTTGAACAGAATTGCGCTACTCCAAAAGGGAAGGGCACTGGATGGTGCGGTCTCTCCTATGGCGGACCCATGACAAACTCACTCTTACTCTTTGCCTACCCCCACGACGGCGAGATCCTTACTGCCTTCCAATGGGCTAACGCCCAAGTCGAGCCTGTCCCGTACAAGGGCGACGCTGTTCTGACCCAGATCTCCTCCAGCATCACTGAAGATGGCTTTACTCTTATCTATCGCTGCCAAGGATGCACTTCCTGGTCACAAGACGGAAGCTCGGGTCAACTGGCGACCACATCTCCGATTGCCGTTCTCGGTTGGGCTCATAGCACTACGGATGTGATCGACCCGGCATGCCCACGTGAGGCCCGCATGCTCCAGCACGACACTCAGAGCATCTTTGGTGGCCAGCTTACCAGCAACAGTTTCAATGGTGAATATGAGACTTGGGCTAAGCTTGCTACTAAGGTAGTTGAGGGCGAATGCGACGGTGGTGGGAAGCCTACTTCCAGCGCCACCAGTCAGCCTACCGCGACCGCTGCACCACCCACTGGAACTCCCGTCCCAAGCGACACATACGATTATGTTGTAGTCGGCGGTGGCGCTGGTGGTATCCCCATCGCCGACCGTCTTAGTGAGGCTGGCAAGAAGGTCCTTCTAATCGAGAAAGGGCCTCCATCCTCTGGCCGTTGGGGCGGTACCCGCAAGCCAGACTGGCTGAAAGACACCGACCTGACTCGCTTCGATGTTCCCGGTCTATGCAACCAGATCTGGGCCGACTCCTCCGGCATTGCCTGCCCTGATACCGACCAAATGGCTGGTTGTGTTCTGGGTGGAGGGACAGCTATCAATGCTGGTCTGTGGTGGCGTCCTAATCCACAAGACTGGGACTTCAATTTCCCTGATGGCTGGAAGGCGAAAGACATGGCCAAGTACGAGCAGCGTGTCTTTGGTCGCATTCCTGGTACACGTTTCCCATCAAAGGATGGCAAGCTATACCTCGACCAGGGTTTCAACGTTGTCGCTGGAGCACTCAAGAAGGCTGGTTGGAGCGAGGTGAATGCTCTTGAGAAGCCGGCCGCCAAGAACCGCACTTATACCCACCCGCCTTTTATGTTCTCAGGAGGTGAACGTGGAGGCCCGCTAGCTACCTATCTCGTCTCTGCTAAAGCGCGAAACAATTTCAAACACTGGACCAATACCCAGGTGCGACGTGTCGTTCGCTCTGGTGGTCACGTTACCGGCGTTGAGGTCGAGCCTTTCGCTGGCGCTGGTTATGTCGGTACCGTCAAGCTCACCCCCGAGACTGGTCGTGTCGTTCTTGCGGCGGGTACCTTTGGTAGTGCCAAGATTCTCCTTCGCAGTAAGTGTTTTCATATTGTACCCTGTCAGAGTGTAATGATTCTAATCATGCTTTATAGGTGGTATTGGCCCAGATGACCAGCTCAATGTCGTCGCCAAATCTAGCCTCGATGGTAGCTCCATGATCGATAAAGACCAGTGGATTGACCTCCCTGTCGGCCACAATCTTGAGGACCATACCAATGTAAGTGCATACAACAGAATCATCAGATTATTGAGCTAACGCTGTGGCAGACCGACACAGTCATCAAGCACCCCAGCGTTGAATTCTATGACTTCTACAAAGCTTATGATGATCCTATCGCAGCTGATAAGAAGAAGTACTTAGGTCAGTATACACAATCTTCTGCAACTCAACCATGAAGACTAATTTGGAGGTAGATGGGCGCTCTGGCATCCTCGCCCAAGCTGCCCCTAACATCGGCCCTGTCATGTTTGACGAGATTTATGGCGCTGATGGTCGCGTCCGATCTATGCAGTGGACTGCTCGCGTCGAGCCAAGTCTCGGTGAGACTAGTAACAGTAAGTAACACTTAACAGTCGGTGCAATGAATTAAACCATGCCTAACCCGTGAGTCAGAGTCCATCACCATTAGCCAGTACCTAGGCCGTGGTGCCAAATCACGCGGTCGCATGACCATCACCAGTGCTCTCAACACCGTTGTCTCTGGTAACCCCTACCTCAATGATGCAGATGACAAGAAGGCTGTTGTGACTGCCCTTGATAACCTTCGTAAAGCTCTTTCTGGAGTGGAGGGTCTAGAGTGGCTCCAACCAGCTCCTGGTGTCACCTCGCAGAAATACGTTGACGATGTAAGTGATCGACGAATCTTTAATGTGGTTTATGGGCTTGTCTAATAGTACACACAGATGGTCGTCTCGTGGAGCAACCGCCGTGCCAATCACTGGATCGGAACCAACAAGCTCGGCAAGGATGACGGTCGTCAAGGCGGTACAGCCGTCGTTGACCTTAACACCAAGGTCTACGGCACTGACAACCTTTTCATCGCTGACGCTTCGATCTTCCCAGGCATGGTCACCGCTAACCCTAGTGCCTACATCGTCACCGTCGCCGAGAGGGCCAGTGACGCTATCCTCGCTCTACCAGTCTCCAAAGCGCAGGGTCAGTACGAGCAGTGCGGTGGCAGTAAGTGGACTGGAAACATGCAGTGTAGCAAGGGATTCTACTGCAAGACGCTCAACCCGTTCTACTCTCAGTGCTACCCTGATTCTAAATGACGAGGCTAATGTAGACTGCATTGCATCAATCAAATTATCCCATGTATATACTTCTATTCCAGTTCTACCATATTTATACACAACGAAAGACCCCTGGCTAGCCATATTACTTGAGAACTTTCTATAGCTTTATGGTATTTACAGTGTAATACCTGTGACTGTCTTAATAGCTTTACCGCGCGCATCTACTCTGGCTGTTGAGATATACAGGATGGAGGGCGCAAGTGACTAAATACAAAGTTTATCATCTGTAAACATAATCATATACCTGAAAGTACCCTAAGTAGTTTAATTTATATTTCAGCTGCAATTTGAGTCCCCTGCTCATCGCCGTATCATGTTACGAACGTATTTCGAAGCCTCCTAAGTCCATAATTGTTGGTGTGATCGAAAGTGTCGTTTTATTAAGTATGCGTTGTCGGGCATCTTATCACCAGATGTGTCACTAGCAGACCCCGAGTGGCGAAATGTCAGAATTGGATTTTGATGGTGGCGATATAGCAAGGCTAGTTAATCGATCTTGATTTGACTGCTGACATAAGACAGCAAGGAAAAAATATCATAAGAGAGAGAAAGCAAAGGATCGATAGAATTAACCGCCATGTCCAAATGCAGGATAAGTGGGTGTACTAGAGTCACAAGCATATCTAACAAAGTATTTGCTCGATGACCCAGAGCCATCAACGATTACAGTACCGTCCGGAGCTGTAACAGTAACTGTCATAAAATAGTCTCCCTGAGCATTAGCCCAGAAAACCCGGAACGGCGTGTAAGTACCCGCTGTCAGCTGCATCGTGAGGGTCTTGGAGGTGGAAGGTCCCGATGAGAAACCCTGCTCCAGATCCGCATTGGCACGTGTCCATGTCGACAAAGCCTTATTACCGTACCAAACCAGTGTAATTTCATCAGAGTACGGGACAACAACAGAATAAGTACCAGTGATAGGCGCATACAAAAACGCCCGATGATTCACAGCCTTATTCTGCCACGTCTGACTTGGTGACCCAGGATAAATAGCCTGAGCAGGGCCTGAGTTTCCAAACTTCACTCCTCCTGGTTCTGTGATGCCCATGGAATTCGTAATACCACTGTAAGTCGGTGAGGCTGTGGCAAAATATCCAATGTTGAGGGAAGAGTAATAAGGCGCATCGGCGTTGTAGTACGAGTTGGTATAAATAGCGTACTCTAGACCACCGTTGTTGCATGTCTGATCCGCAGCCTTTGTTCCAACTGCGGGTGCGATGACAACTACAGTGGCAGTCTGCCCGGCAGAAGCAGGTGACCCAGTGGATGTCTTGATGCTTGAGACAGCGGTGGCATAGCTAGTTACAGTGGTGTATGGTTGGGGCTTTTGCACAACCACTGTAGCAACGCCACCCGGAGAAGCTGGCGATAAGGTAGTAGTACCAACTGTTGAGAAGGAACCCCAACTTGTGGTAGTTGTGTAGGACTGAGGTATGTCCACGATGACAGTGGCTACACCGCCTTGGTACGCTGGTGCCATTGTAGTGGTTAATGCTGCAGCAAAGTTGCCATAACTGGTTATAGTCGTGTAAGGCTGAGGTGATTGTACAACAACAGTACCTGTACCCCCTTGTGCTGCTGGTGCCATTGTAGTGGTTGATGGTGCTGCAAATGCACCATAAGTGGTTACAGTCGTGTATGGCTGGGGGGATTGTACAACAACAGTTGCTACGCCACCCTTTAATGCTGGTGACATTGTAGTAGTTGCTACTGCTGTAAATGGACCATAACTGGTGATTGTAGTATATGGCTGAGGCAATCCTACTATAACACTAGCAACACCACCAGGCAATGCCGGTGCTTGAGTCGTTGTCACAGCTGCTGTATAAGTACCATAACTTATCACAGTTGTATATAACTGGGGCAGTCCTACTACAACACTAGCAACGCCGCCCGGAGATGCCGGTGCTTGGGTGTTTGTTACAGCTGCTGCGTAGGCACCATAACTGGTAACAGTTGTGTACAGCTGAGGACTCTGTACAAGGACAGTAGCGACACCTCCAGGGCCAATTGGGGATAATGTTGTAGTCAGAGGTTGAGTCCAAGAGCCATAACTTGTTACAGTTGTATGTGCTAGAGGGCTCTTGATTAAAACCGTGGCAGGATCCCCAGGGTTTGCAGGCTGGTTCGTTGTGGTGATAGGAGCTGTTATCCCTCCGATATAGGTTGTGAGAGTCGCGTAACCCTGAGGCCTCTTAATCAAAACTGTGACGGGATCTCCAGGATTAGCCGGCTGACCTGTCTCAGTTATAGGTGCAGTCAGGCTGTCGACATAGGTTGTAATAGTTGTAGAGGGCTGAGGAAGTTCCACGACTACAGTCCTCACATCACCTGGATTAGATGCTGGCAAGGTCGTAGATCCCGGTGTTGCGAGTCCTGGAATGTAGCTTGTGACTGTCGTGTAGGACTGGGGCAGGTCAATCTCGACAGTAGCAAACTTTCCTTGCACATCGACTGGGTATGTTGTAGTCTGAGCTGCGGTCACACCATCCTTGTAGCTCGTTACGGTTGTATAAGGCTGCGGAAGATCAACTTCTACAATGCCTACCATCCCTGCAGCAGAGGGGGGATATGTTTTAGTGGTGGCGGTGGTGAAAGCGCCATAGCTAGTGACTGTAGTGTAGGGTTGAGGGAGATCAACCAATACAGTAAGAGTTGGGTTAGACCCACCGCCGCCTAGAGTTATTGTAGTGGCAGACGTGACGCTTCCATATCTGGTGGTGGTCACGTAAAACTCCGGATCCAAGACAACGACAGTGCCCGTTTGCCCTGGAGCAGATGGCTCTATGGTGGTTGTAGATACAGCCGTAACGTCTCCGTAAGAAGTAACAGTAGTATATGGCTGTCTCATCATAACCAAAACAATACCTGTCTGGCCAGGAGAAGCAGGAGGCGAGGTGTATGTGGTATCGGTCGAGACGGTGCCATATGACGTCATGGTCGTATATGGCTGCGGTTTGAAGACAACTACTGTGCCCGTCGCCCCCGGATTAGATGGAACTACAGTTGTTGTCGATTCAGTCGTGACGCCTCCGTACGAAGTAACGGTCGTATATGGTTGTGGACTGAATATAACCACAGTGCCGGTCTGACCTGGAGCGGAGGGAGATATTGTAGATGTTGATGCAGCCGTGACACCCCCGTACGAAGTAACGGTTGTGTATGGCTGTGGGTTGAAAATAACAACGGTGCCAGTTTGACCTGAAGCGGATGGAGGCATGGTAGATGTTGATGCAGCTGTGAAATCTCCAAAGGAAGTGAAGGTCGTCCACTCATTACCCTGATAAACGACAACAGTACCTGTTGCATCTGGAGCAGTTGGAGATATGGTAGACCTAGCAGATGTAAAGTCTCCATAAGACGTGATTGTAACCCAATTGTAAGGTTGATATACAATAACAGTGACTGTCTGTGCATCAGAAGACGGTGGCATAGTGGTTGTGGATGCGGTTGTAACCCCTGAATCGTAAGAGGTGACGGTCTGCCTCTGGTATGGCTGATAAATAACAACGTTGCCTGTTGCGCCTGGAGCAGTTGGATTTATGGTTTTAGTTGATGCTGATGTGACACTTCCATAGGATGTAACTGTGATCCATGGATCTGGCTGGTACACCACGACCGTACCTGTTTGGTCTGGGTACGCTGGGGAAATAGTCTTTGTAGATGCGGATGTGAGGGTTTCATCATATGAGCTGACTGTCACCCATCTATATGCCATATAGATGACTACCGTACCTTGGTGACCAGATGCAGAAGGCCACATAGTCGTTGTATGGTCAGACGAAGCAGCATTGTCATAAGAGGTGGTGGTCTCCCAATCGTATGGACCGTAAACAACAACAGTACCAGTTCCTCCAGGAGCACTGGGAGTTATTGTACTCGTGGATGCAGCTGTAATCGAGGCATCATAGGATGTCACGGTTACGTATTGAGCCGATGGGCTCGGTACCACAATCACCACCGTACCAGGGCCAGGTCCTGACGGGGCCTTAGTGATGGTGTAAGTACTTGTGTCGGTGCCGGTGCTTGTGATGGTGGTATAATCGACCGTGGAAGCCGAGGTCATTTGAGACCTGACGGCCATGACCCAAACCGTTCCTGTCTCACCGGGTCTAGTTGGAGATTGGGTGCTGGTCGTAGGATCAGTACCAGTTCCTTGCGTGGTTATTGTAGTCCACTGCACTCCAGGATCTGAAGCAGTTATGGAGCCGTCCTGAGAAGAAGTCGGTATGTTGCTAACAGCATTGCTTTCAGTGCCTTGCCCACGCGCTGCAGGATCTGAAGAAACGGTAGAGCCAGCTTGAGAAACGGGAGCACCTCCAGCCCCGGAAGGAGACGAATCCAAGATCGGAGTCTGGGAAGAAGGAGCGTTTGGGTCGCCTTTTTTGTAACCTTGCATTCTGACGATCACGGTTACTATGTCACATGCATTTTCGGTAGGCAGAGTGGTAGTCTCAGGCTCAGATATGATGCGGTCAGTCGACGATAATATAGTCACATGGCTCTCTACCATGACAGTTCCACATGATGCGGCAGAGTCCATGAGGGGAATATTGTATGTAGTATTTGGTTCACCATGTCCGTAAATGGGGGTAGTGGCAGTGTAGGTAGCATCAGTTCGGATGAGAAATGTACTGCAGACGTTAGCTAAAGAAATCCGTTGGTAAATCCCTACGATCCATACCTTGTTAAAGTGTCATACAATGTAGACGATCCGACGATGATCCCAATGGGCTGTGTCTGAATGGCCCGCTTGCCTACTAAAGTTGCATTGGATGCTGTGCTCAAGGCCAAGGCCCAGAAGCCCACCATACGGCGAAGCGACATAATGAAGGAGCGTAGGGAACAAGAAGTTATAAATTGACTCAATAATAAAAAGCTGAATTCGTTGGTCAAACGAACAGAAAATAAATGGTAGAAGGAAATAAGTAAATAACACAATGTGAATAAAGAGGCCAGAGAGTGATTTAAGAAATTAAGGCGGATATCTGGCCATCATCATAAGGCACCATCGGCAGAACTTTTTTTAGTTGAGCTCATGCGCCTCGGATTATCGTTGTCGATAGAAGGAATGCGTGAAACTCTCAGCGGGCTATCCAGTGCGTTTCCGGTGCTTACAAAAGGATTCGAGACTGTCTGCAGCGTCCGACCCGATTCGGGAAGTAGCATGTTCTTGGCTAGCTCCAAAATTTCTTTAGTGCAGCAAGAACTGGTATTCTTCATCACAGTTTAGGCTAGTAAGTTCCATGTTTCTGTTATACAACTGGCCTATATAAGAGCAGTGGCGCAAATGGAATGCTAAGTCCTGATTGGGAATACAAGTTTCCAGCCACAAGTCTTAACTCTAAACATAACATTAAAGCAAAGTAAGTACCTATTCCAGGTTAAGTCTGGTTTGGGAGAGCCTTTCTATCACTCTTATTTATACATACATAACATAAAGGAGACAGGTCTGGGATCTGATAAGTGTTATGTTATTATCTTTATCTGGGGAATAATAAGACTGCACAACGTGGTTTCAATTGCAGGGCTTCACTATCAACCGTACGGTTTATAAGTTTGGTGGATCACGAAAGCTCATCACGAGTACCATCAACTTCACTCGTTACGCCGCTGGTCCTGTCTTTGCCCTGAAGACTACCTCGACTTCAGTCACAACCATCGCCCAGACTGATAGAGCACTTGCGACCGAGGAGCAAGGGTGTTATTGCAGTTGTTTATCTACTAGTTTAAGAATACAGGCAACTTTTGTAAGAGTCTTTCCACCTTGCTTAATGTATTATATCAGTGCACATCTTCGCATTGCACATAAGGTAGGAAGTTTCTAACTGTAGAATTTTTAAAAAAGCGGGACTATTATATTGACCAATGCATTAGATATCGGACTGCTTAAATATAAGCTCTTTTATTGTATATTTAAATATTTCAAGACGTAACAAAATAAAGGCCTGAAGTAAATAATAGCCACTAAGACTGACGCTTACATACCAGTGGTAAAGTAAGCTGGCATCACTAGTTAGCATCCTTGCTGTTGCTATGAAGACTATCGGCATTGGCCTCCTATTCCGACTACTCTTCAGGGTCCTCGACAAACAGCTCTTCAACGTCCCACTCAACGTCGTCCTCCTCATGGTCAACAGCATCACGCTGCTGCAAGGGTGCGAGGTAATTGTTGATCTCCTCAGACGTCATCTCGCCAAGAACAATATCATTCACGAATTGCATGGTCTCGACATCGTGATCCCCTGCCTCCACTTTCTCGGTCCAGGTGTCCAAGGGGTCGAGCGACATAGGGCGCATCTGGAGTTCGATCTCGTCAACTTCATGAGTGAAGTTGGACATGGGCTCGATGTCATCCAGAGTAGCCAAGACCATGCCGGACTCAGTCTTGAAGAACTTGAAGGTAGGCTCCTCCTCACGTTTCTTGAGCTTGCCCTCCTGGACCTGGTACCCATCGTTCTTGCACTTCTGGTTGGTGCACCACTTCACACCCGCGGAACCAGGGTTACCAAGTCCTACTCGAATGTTGAAAGGCGCACGCTTCGTCTTCTTGATACGTTGGAGAGCAGCGCTGATGGTACCTCCCTGGCTGTTGTTTTGCGACTTAGGCACACATCTGCTAACCTGTTTGCCATTGGAACGGGTCGAGGCAAAAGGGTACTCATCGCATGAGCCATACTTGGACACAGGAGTACGGCGCCCAACACCTTTGCCATTTTTGCCGCATCGGTTGTTAGAGCCACAGCCCGCAGTCCGACGACGAGATCGCTCCACGCTCGCGCTCGGCTGGTCGTAAGTCAGCGTGAGGGAGAACGTGGGAGACCCGCAACGTGTAGCCCAACAGATGTTGGAACAGATCTCCGGGATCTTGTTGCAGAGGAATGTCATGTCAGGGGGAGCGGCTGCGACCTGGGGAGCAGCACCAAGCCAGGCCACAGCGGCCACAAGGATAAGGGACTTGAAAGACATGATAGCTAGATGCTTGAGAGTGTAGAATGTATTCTGATGGATAGAAAGATAAATGATTGTGGTTTCTCAGTCATCACCATCAACACGGCAGAATCATCATGCTTTATACTCGACGGTCATCCCTTTCTCTGCAGGCTGGGAGACCAGAACGACACTTCACCCCCATCGGTCTACCCTCAAGCCGAGCGACAAAACCCACAACCATGTCCAGGTCGTGATCCTTTCAACCTTGTAGATTGAGCTCGGGTGCAGAAGAGGTAACAATGTAAGCCGCGGGGAAACGAGGTCCTTGGCATTCTCTGATTCTTCACGACAGAAATGCTGCTTCACCTTTCGCGACAGAAATGCTCCTTGTATTTTTGTCACCGACCTATTTTTCTGCGGTTCAAAAGCATTCCGATACAATTGCCGGTCATGCTGCCCCTTGTCAACAGGAGAGGGACACGGCTGAGTATTGTTCTAGCCCTTGGGTACACTGTAAGAATTGTCAGATGTTTGGCTGACTTTAATAGGCTGCGCATGTCTTGGCTCTGCAGTGGTACGGTATGCCCCATCACTGCCTTCTTCGACACTCCACGACTGGACATCATCTATAGTCGGAGATTACCTGTTGGATGTGATTCAGCTCTTTGGGGCAGGTAGTTAGTAAGTAATGGGTCTTGTCTCACAATTTACATAATTATTGTTGTCATCTTGAGCTTTCAACTAGGATTGGCTGTGGTTGAAAATAACATAGGGCAGGGTAGGGATTCTGTGAGATATTTATATTGGCCCCCAATGGGTCTGATCGAATACAAGGGCTTTGTTTATGTCGACCCGATTCGGTATTTTCCAGCGCCCGACGCGTTACATAAGGGAATTACAGCACCTCCTCCAACAAAACAGATGCTTTACCGAAATAAAGTCATTCTATAAGCAGAATCACTAAGCTTATGATCTAACAGAGTTATTCTAACGGGGGAGGCGCTGTAATCCCTTATTCAACTTATCTCGAAACGTGTTGGTTCCAAGTTTGGATACGAGCTAAGCTGATGCCGAGAGATGTATGCCAAGGGTAAGCAGCCTCGGCGGCTTATTTCGCCCCGCTGTCACACGCTTACACAGCCAGCACATTGTCTCAATTGAGGGATTATCCGGGTCAATGCGCAATCGAGAACAGAGAAGGATTCTCTGACTCTTTGCTCACGCCCACCTCTTCCATTCCGGCACCAACTCCCTCTCAACTCTGGCATTGTTTCCTACTTGCACTTTGAAGCTTGGGACTCTTTCAGATATCTAACTATGGCGGACGACGAGCCTGTTTCGTTTGATGAGCATGGCGACTTTGATGAATTCAAGGCATACATCACTACTCCAGATGTGACCCGTGAACAGCTTCTCCCACGGCTCGTTCACCCGGAAGCCGACGATGATGGCGCCGTTCACATCGAGATTCACATTGGAAAGACAGCCCAAGAGCTCATTCAACATCATCGCGATACCACCACACCCATCACCAAGAATAGCAAAATTCATCCCAGGCTGTTCATTGTCGTTGATACAACGGACTTGGACAATCGGGGTGTTCTTCTTGTTGCCCTTGATGAGTACCACGGTTTCAACGACGCCGTTCGTGGTCCAGTCGAGGAGAAGCGTGACGAGCTGATGTCGCTTTCCATCGCAAATGATGATTGGTCTACGGCAAGACAAATCAGCGACGAAGACAAACCTGAAGCTGTACCGAAAAAGTACTTTGTTGTCTACAACTTGCTTTCTGATCAGGAAGCCTTTGACGAAGCGTTTGAGAAGCTGAATAGCGGTCTTTCCGAGGTAAATGTGCAAGACGATGAGAATGACGAGAATATGGAGGCGGATGTTGACTCTGGTAACGAGGAGGGCGAAGGCAATGATGATACAAACGAACAGGATGATGATGAGTGGGAGGATGAAGAGGAAGCCGAAGATGAGGAAATGGGTGAAGAAGAGGAAGAGGACGAAGAGGGCTGGGATCACTATTACAAAGCCTTCAAGCCAGAAGTCCAAACTCTGTCCAATGTCAAGGACACTCATCGAACCCGGGCGTTGGAACACAACCAGGACCCTAACATGTTTGCCATTATCGACGGTGAGTATGAAAGTCAAGGGACACTTATTATGAGAGTTTCTCCAGAGGAAGATTCTTTTAGATGCAAAGGCGATGTTGCAGGGGAGATTTTGAGATGGATCTTCATTAGCTTTATGTCTTGGGACGAAGCAAAGGCTTTTGTTGCAAGGCTAAACTAGTTCAGTTGGTCAGACTTATATGAAAACTTAAATGCAGTAGTAAACTTTGTTATTATCATAATAACTCCAAACTCGGTTGAACATTCTTCTCGTATAACGCCCAACGAACATCGCTCTCGTCAGTCTTTTGTGGCCAAACAGTAATTATTCTCCGTGGACAGTTTAAATATCTTCAGAAACCTTATCTAATGGCTGATGGCTCTCGCCAGTCCAACTACAATACATTGTCGATCAAAGGTGGGCGGACGCGCTTGTCTTGTTGACCCACACGAGAACCACCTGTCACTGGTTGTTTCAGACTCGACTAGCCCTCTTAGATATAATTAATCAGCGCTTGTTGACGCAGCCGATACGGAGCCGGATTAATTATCTCGCGTGCTACTTTAGTGTAGGTTAACTTCTAAGCGATTTCCATCACCTAGTGATGCAATTCCATATAAGCAATACGGCCAGCATACTTGATGACGATGCCGCCTCAAAAAGCATCACGTGCTATGACTTTCACTGGGTGTGTAATTTAGTACTTTGTGATAGCTGCTGCATCTACTGACGATTGATTATCCTAGTTGTTGGACATGCAAAACTCGGAAAGTTAAGTGCGACGAAAGACCAATTGCTTGCAACAACTGTGAAAGGCGAGGCATAGATTGTGCTGGCTACGGGATCAGGCTACAATGGGTGTCGGATCCGTTGGGAGAGGCTCATATGAGTCCTATCATACAAGGACGTATTAGCATGAAGCTGGGTGCGTGTGAGCTGTTCCTGAATTTTGACTGTCTATTGACTGTGCTCAAGACCGAGATCTACCAGTCTATAAATCCGAGACTGTTGATAGGCTTCTGTTGGAAGTCGATCAAAATGCCGAGACTGGGGTGCTAGCTTGTCATGGTCCATTTTCGGCGTTCTCAGTGACTCAGACCGAAACAACACCAATGCATACAACGGTCACGACGCAGGCTAGCATCTCACCAGAAGATCACCCAAGCGAAAATGGCAAGGGTCGACATCTTTCAGCTCAAATAATATCTGATGAAACGGGGCGAATAATTGATTTGGAGTCAACACCAGACGTCACCTTCTGGTGGCCACCGAGTCCAGCGAGTTCCTCGTTTTCCTTGATCTCTGCACTAAGGAACTCACCAACCGATGCGAGTACTGTTGGCACACTTGTATCATGTGAGGTTCAACTTGGAGAAGAGGACTTCATGGCAGAGGAAGGAAATTGCAATGGTGAAGATGAAGATCGTCCAGTCCCAGACACATCAGACCTTTCAACCAACAACGATTACCGCATGGTGCGGCAAGTCCATACGACCCTCTTCGGGGATTCTCAAGTTGACTATTTGATGAGACACTATAATATTCACGTGGCAGGTGTCCTTGTTCCAATAAGCCATCCTGAGAACCCATTTCGAACCCTCTACTTATCTACAGCGATCGAGGGCATATTGCAACAAAATATGCAGATGGGAAAATCAAGAAGATTGGCCTATACGGCGCTTTCTCAGTCCTTGTTAGCATCCGCCGCGTTTCACCACTGGAAGTGTAACCAGCGACTTGTGGAATATCGAGAAATCGGAGCTAAATACCGGTACCAAGCCATTCAATCTCTACGAGATACGATTGAGGAAGCGCCACTCACAGCGAATTATCAGACCTTGATGATGGCGATACTGTCTCTCGTGACAATAAGTGTAAGTCAGGCGCTATGACCAGCCGCAAAGATTCCTAACATGTTATAGGTTTTAACAGGAGAGGGTGACGACTTTCGTATGCATATCCAAGCGGCAGCTCAGCTTCGAAGTTTGCGGAGCCGATGGAAGTTAATGAGCCGTCCATCGAGACAGCTCAATGAACTAGGTGCCTTTTTGTCATTAATGTCACGGACTATGTCCTTCAAGCCATCGACGATGTCTTGGGGTACTACCGGCGATAACACCCATGTCGCAGAGACCATGATCTTGCAGTCGAACCAATGTTACGAATACGTCTACGGAATCACACTAGCTATAGCCCCAGCTATCAATGAGACTTGCCACCTGGCTGAGCATCTTGCTCGCTTCAGGCAAAGCAAGGAAGATCTACCTGACGATTTTTTGGAAAGTTGTGAAGAACTTGGAAACAAACTCCAATCATGGCGATTCGAATCTGAGAATATCACATCCTTCCCTGGCAGTGGCGATTTCAGGATGGCGGTATTCACCCAACAAGCAAAGGCATGGCATGCTGCTGCGCTTATCTACTACTACACTCGCATACAGGATGTCAAGCGAGCGGAACTCATCCCGGAAGTCGACCATGTCGCCGAATACATGCAGGCAGCTGAAGACATAAAATCAACATCAGAAACCATTGGGCAAGGAGAGTCCATGGCACCGATCACTTGGCCCGCGTTTGTTGCGTCTTGTAACGCTGTGAGTAATAGGCGCGACGTGTGGAGGCGATGTTGGGAGCGAATGCTCTGCTATAATTTGGAGAATGTCAGAAAACAATGGGATATAGTCCAGCAGATTTGGCAGATACTTGATGTTGCAGAGAGCCAAGGGAAATGCTTCAGCTGGACGGACGCATATGACATCGTGGGCATCAATATTCTACCCGTATGATGGTTGGTATTTCGTAATATCTCGATACCTTATGTCCCTTCCCCTCACTTGAAACCCAAGCTATCTCGTAAATAATACTGGAGAAGTTTCCCCTCAGCGGGAATCATACACATAGACTACTTCTCGAGATAATTCACGTAATTGTTTCTATATTTGGGTTTCCATCGTTCAATAAACATAGACTTGTAACCGGCGCCGGCAGCGAAGCCTCGTCCGAAATGCGGAACCGGCAATCATGCTTTGCGTCTTCCCAATTGCTTGTTGTGCAGTTACAAGAGAATATACTTAGACCGGAGCCGGTTCTCGGACAAGCAGCAAAGCGGACCGGCTAACCCCAGCCCCACATTCGGAGTCTCTTACCTAGTAGTTTAAATCGCGAGACATGACCTGTAATAAACCTGTAGACATTGACTGGATATAACGTAAAAGATGGATATGCAATTGCTGACTTAGCTGCAACTTAAATGTACAGTAACATATAATGTTGATGGTAATGATGTGTGAAAACCTCCTTAATTTATAAGTTCAGTCTTGTTCACACTACCGTTCCAATTGTAACCTTTCAGCTCTCAAACATCGTTATACTCTATCTTACAAGATGTCTTACCGAGAACCCGTCTTCACCACTGCCGCCTGTGCACCTCTCCCCCAGTTCTCACAAGCCGTCAAATACAATGGCATGGTTTACTGCAGTGGTGCCATTGGTATCGATCCTGTAACGGATGATTTGGTTCCGGGTACTGTTACAGACCGCGCACGGGTTGCACTCCAGAACATGAAGGCTGTTCTCGAGGCTGCTGGCAGTAGCCTAGACCGAGTCGTGAAGGCCAACATATTCCTCGCCGATATGAAAGATTTCGCGGCTTTCAATGTCGCATGGGATGAGTTTTTCCCCAACGATCCTAAGCCTGTGAGTGATAGAATTTATCTTGTGGATTTACAATAGGTTGACAACTGGCAAAAGTGCCGCACGTGTGTTGCCGTCCATCAATTACCTCTGGACACCGATGTTGAAATTGAAATGACAGCAAGTTATTAAAGGAGGGAGATACCAAAGGTAGATCACACCCGTGTATATAATATAAATCATTCCACAAAGACCAAAAATGAACTACGTCTAAAAATACGAGTAACTGTTCGTTTTATCCGGATGTATTTACCTTCTTTAAGCTCAACTCGTAAGAAGTATAAAAAGAGATGTACTCAACCCAATAATATTAGGGTCGATGTGCCGGATTGATTGAATTGTTTGAGGCCAGACTGGCCTTGTGTGACAACATGGTTAGATGTGTTTTGCGTTTGCGGTTGAAGATCTATATCAATATGAGGAGACTGATAGGCCATCTGTTGAGTACACACGGGCATCTTATCTCCAGATCTGTCACCAGCAAACCCTGAAAGCTAAAAGGATAGACCAGCCTGATCGGATCAATAAAGATCCCGAATCTTCCATACGGACGACTACTGCTATGCTAATGAAGCGATTCCTATTTGGGTTTATCTTATCAAATTGTTCCAGCCGTTTTTTTTCCGCGCTTCGCTTAACACGATCGCCCTGCTGGTCAGGTCTAAAGGGGAAGAAAAACATGACTCGCCCCCACCAAATTCTGGTGGTACAGTACCTTTTCGAGTCTCGTGTTTTATTTTCCCTTAGTCATGCTAACCTTATTTTGGTAGTTGGCAGGAGACTCCGAAGACCAGGACCCGCAGTCGCTCAGACTTGTACAAAAGTGGATTGACTGGTAGACTAATTTCCTTGAGGGGTGGGTCGAGAACGCATGCGTGATTACTTGTCCTAGCCCATGAGGTAAAGGTTGGTGGACTAAGTAGATCAACGAGGGAAGGCAACGAACTCCGAGGAGCAGGAGCTGCTTGGAGAAAACCTTGGAGAAAACTGGGGGAGAGCAAGACAGTGCAGTCCCTTGCTGCGATTCGCTCATTGTCACAGCAAGCGTCCGCCCACCACCACAATGCAACTTCTAAGCCGCACCCGACGGTCCGTGTCTTCCACGCGCCGAATCCCCATCTATTTAAACAACCGACAAGAAGTTACAGTTTCTGTCACACATCTGACTTCAACTTAACTTACCTTTTGTGCACTTAAAATCAACAACAATGGTCCGCATCACCCCCTTCGCCGTGGAGCAATGGATGGACGCGTATGAAACAACACCCGGCGTACTTAACGTTGCCGAGACGTGTGCCGCATCAGTCTCTATCGACGATTTGGTCAGCATGGCCAAAGGCCCTGTCAAGAATCCTATCGATACAAGCGTCAAGCTTACATACGGCTCCATCCCTGGATCACAGACTCTGAGAGAAAGAGTCGCCGCCCATTGTAGTACTGAAGACGTACAGCTGAAGGCTGAGGATATCATCATCACTCAAGGCGCTATTGCGGCCAACTTCCTCAGTCTTTATACTTTGGTAGGCCCTGGCGACCATGTCATCTGTGTCTACCCAACATATCAGCAACTCTATGACACGCCCCGCAGCCTCGGTGCTGAGGTTACTCTATGGAGGCTGAAGGAAGAGAATGGATTTGTCCCTGATGTCAATGAACTGGCTGGCATGATCAAGAAGAATACCAAGGTATGAGATGCAAACTCTAAATCCGACTAGCAGCTAACGTCTGTAGATGATCATTATCAACAACCCGAACAACCCTACTGGCGCCCCTATTCCCAACATCGTCATTCATAGCATCGCTAAAACAGCCGCTGAAAATGACATCATCCTCTTCTCGGATGAGGTATACCGCCCTCTCTTCCATGGCGGCACCTCAGAAAACACCGAGGTGCCTAGGCCAGTTTCTACTCTTACATACCAGAAGACAGTTACAACAGGATCCATGTCAAAGGGTTATGCACTAGCTGGTATCCGTATCGGCTGGATCGCGTCCAGGGACCAGTCCATCATTTCAGCTATAATGCAGGCTCGCGATTACACGACCATCAGTGTCTCACAAATTGATGATCAGATCGCCAGCTTTGCACTCTCTCCTGCAGTACGACCTACTCTGATGCAACGAAATATCACATTGGCCAAGACCAATGCAAAGATACTCGAAGACTTTATAAAGAAATACCAGTCAGTGTGCTCCTGGGTACAGCCCACGGCCGGAACGACAGCCTTCATCCGATTCAATGATAAGAATGGGCAACCTGTTGATGATACCAAGTTCTGTCTGGAGCTGCTAGAGAAGGCTAAGCTCCTCTTTGTTGCGGGCTCTCAATGTTTTGGAGGCAGTGAGGACTTTAAGGGTTATATCAGGATGGGCTATGTCTGCGAAACAGATGTTTTGGTTCAGGGCTTGGAAGAGCTTGGTGCTTATCTTGATAAGTTTGTAGTAAACAACTAGACAGTCAATTTAAAAGTTACAACTTATACTACAGTCTAGTGCTGAAATTCTTGCCCACTGTTGGCTACTGGCTTTATTATGCTCAAGTCTCGGCTAAAATTACGATAAGGGCCCTAGCCTCTAATCTACGTATTATACTAAACTCCCAGTTCATCAGCTTCTAAGTTGATGAGATTCATATTATATAAATAGGTAGTACATTCAGTTCAAGCCAGGACAGTTCTGGTTTCCTAACTTAGATCTCTGCTATAATCTGGAGAGGCGTAACAATGACCAATTCTCTCTTCCCAAACGTGAGACGTACGCAAACATCATAAGTCCTAGATACCAGACAAGAATAAAATGTCGGCAGGATAGTCTTGGTAGATAAGATGGTTGAAAGAGGCAGCCGTAAGGTTGAACTATAGAAAGGTGTAGAGGTTTTGCTTTCCTGAGAAATGTCCACATGCTCTGACCACGCCAAAGTTGAAGATTGCACCTCAACTGGAAGTATAGCACAGAATGGCTGCTTGATGCTGGGCACTTCATGTAGGTCCGGGAAGTTTGTGTACGGATTGGCCTGGCGCCAAGTGTAAGATCGAATGCAGAGACGCACAGCATCGGGTTGTGGGGGTAGGATTCCATCCTTTGACGGATCAAAAGTCAGGCTGACGTCGATAAATGATGGAGCAACACCCTTCCCATAAGGATGAAGGCTAAGGGGTTCAGGCTGCGTTGTTGTTGCGCTGATAGTGTCAGATGCTTGCTTAGACGAGTGTTGGCGAAGAGTTTGTGTTGCTTGGAGCGTATATCGTTGGCTCGTTGACGCGATATGTAGTGGCGGGTTCTCTGTCGACTTCGTAACGAATCTTATTGTCTTTTTCACTGTCAAGTCGCTCGAGGTACGGGAATCATGGGTAGTAGACCTTGGCTCAACACACGCATTTATCGCGTATTCGATACCAACAGTGTCAGGACTCATGTCTTCACGGTCCCATCCTCCCATTGTTGACGGAAGACACAAGTGCTGTTCCCTTACACCTGTTGATTTGACCTTGTGCGTACAAGTACTTGATTCTGACTGATCAGGGAAGGTGAAATGAAAGGGTACGGTATAAATATTCCCTTTGATAAATGTTCCCGAGATCAACTCTGGAATTTCAGAGCTAATGCAATCGGCCTTTAGAAAACGGTGCACAGTAGTAGTAGTTATGCATTGACCAATCGTGCAGATCTTTGTAAGTCCGTTGAGAGAGATTCTGATAGAAGCGGCTTGGAAGGTACTGGTTGCTGAAATGATGAGGCGACCTCGAACAACTGAGCCGGTTGAATAAATCTTGGATTGGTAGTGATCATCGAGCTCTATGCTGAGTTGGCAGGCACGTCGCCAATTTTTAAGCTTGGATAAAGACTTGGAGATGCCCAGTTCTCCCAACTTGTGGTTCTTTTCCATGACTAACATTTGAGTCAAGGTTATTGTCAAGTGAAGGTAAAATGTGCTGTGTTGGGTTTAATCGTGCTGAAGACAATTGATAGATAGCTTTTATGTCATACATGTGCTCTTTGATCAGAAAATATTTCTTCGGAGTCACCTTCCTTGCCATTCCTCTCCTCACCTTGTCTTACTAGGCTCGGTTAGTGAGGCATCTGTTGGTGTCTACCATTGGCCACAGAAGCGAAATAGTCTTATTGACCACATACAACTAACACATACAACTAACTATAGCTCGTGGAGAAGAAAGGATCCCATTCGTTCCACCATTGCCAAGCCATGAAACGCTGGGTAGATAGTCAGGTCGGCGATAACCAGCGTATTGCCGGGATTGAATGTTCTTTCTCCCGCCTAGTCTCCCCTTCCAGTGTAACAGCCTTACCCCACATCTACTGATCGCGTGCTCTCGGCCGGCCCGGGGTTTGGTATTTTAATTGATCTTTGGAATAGCGCGCCGGTGTGTAAAGTGGCGAGAGATAATACGAACGGATGTAATGAATAAAGCCGCACCATTCCCGTCGCTTTCTGACACCTTGCGCATCACTCCAAACATTCAGGTGCAAGTAAAGTCAACAAAATTGCATGAGGCATTGTGACTTTCTTTTCTCTTCAACCATCTTGTTTCGGGGTAAGGACAGAGAAGACGCTCCTGCTTATTACTGCTGTCGTCTTTGAATGAGTGAGGCAGGTCGGCTGGCACGGTTCCGTTCTCTACCCAAGCTCAAAGTGTATCAACCGTATTTGTAGGCTGTCCTCCCTCGCCACCGGAGCAGTGCAGCAGCCCAGGAACTTCGAATATCCGGCAAAAGGTCTCCACCTCGGGGATGATCTCCTTCACCTTGTTGTAGTAGTGTCTCGTGTCCGTGGTTGGAATAAGCTATCGTGCTACAACTTATTAGTTGGGGATACCGAGTGCAACCACGAACAGGGACATACTGTTCCGTGATGATCGAGAATCTTGCCGCCTTTCTTGTTGAAGGTTCAGGGTCATTTGTTCCAATTACCGATTTATATTGCCGAACATTCGTTAGCATAGGTGTCAAATGTGTCTCGGGTCATATTTCTTTACGACCATCCTGTGTTGGCTTCCATCCAGTACTTGATCCAAATCTCTACAAACCTCATTAGAGCACCTCGCCATGTATCGTTAGAGCATGTAGTCACGGCAAGTCCAATATCGCTTGTCAGCTGCAACGCCGTTTCACTCCATGTTGAGGCCATACCAGATCGAATCACCATCAGCCCACTGTTATGTAGTACTTGTAATGCTGAGGGTTACAGTGTTCTTGCAGTTTTTGCCGTTGGAGTATAAGACGGGTGGTAGGCAACAGGTTGAGTGCACAGCCTAACTTTCATAGTGGTGCCACGAAGAGAGACAATACTCGTATCTGTATGCTTATGTGCGGTTACGGCTAGTCTTCGATTTCCGAGGGTTAGCGTAGGGCTGATTACCGAGCACCCACAGACTAGCCAGGATCTAGTTGTTGGGTGGGGAGATCTCCAGGCGCGTGGAAAGTTGAATTGAGACAATACAATGGAAAGATACGGTCAAGACTGCCTTGGCTGATTTGTAGTGCACTTTTGACACAGATCTTGATACCATAGAGCCCTCTGTCATTCGCAAAGCAAGGGAGAACCTCTTGCCAGGACTAACGCCCGTCAATTCGTCCCTATCCGAATACAGAGCGATTCACATAATATCTTTTGATAACGGTCACATAGTACAATGAAGTGAAGGGCAGTTGGCTAGTAGCATGTGTACACATTGGCGATTCACGTTAGAATTGTATCAAGGAGTGTTGCAAGAGTACTATATGTTATTCTTCTCAAACTTGATACTATGAATAACTCGGGCTAGGGTCTGTATACTGTAAGATTGAGTTGGGCCATTGCAGCCACTCAGCCCAATGACTCCCAAGGTGGGATGTAATCGATTGTATTAGATACTGTCCTCCGTCGCCAATTATCCATGTGGATCGATTCCAATGCAGCAGGACTGCAAAGAATGCAAGAATCACCAGTGCTTCTGGCTGTCTTTGCTTCAGCAAATACAGATACTCGTCATCAACATCAAGACAAAATGCTATCGCAGCATCCAATCGTTGTCCGTTCTGCTGTTTTAGTGCTGAATGGAGGGAAAAGGACCGCTGCAGCGCGGATACAGCGTTGCAATACTTGGTAGCTGATGATAAAGAGACGTTTAAATCGATCATTCTATCGAGCATAGCGGTCGCTTGTATTCCGTTCTCCATCGTGGGGAATGCACCTTTAATTTGTTGGAGGGTGGGCCCAAGTCCTGATTGCTCGACTGTGCTCCACGACTGTTTCGTGACAGCGTGCACATCACGATGTAGGGACAGATAGGTGATGAAGCGGTCGAGAACGGCACTGAAACTCTCTCTTGGGCCTTGGAGACTATCACAGAGGACATGGACTCCAACAAAGGAGGAGAAGAGAAATAGCGGCACGCATGATTCTTCTGAAACTTCCTGCCTCTCCTCATAGAACAAGGTCAGCGCTCTTGTCTGGAGATTGGTGGCGAGTTGGTGATATGGTTGCTGGAGAGAGGGAGGTTTGCTCAAATGGAGAGCAGAAAGAGCAAGAAGCTGATTCATCAAGTAGGGGACTCTAAGTGCATGGTCCAATGCTTGAGAGACAACACTCTCGTCGGAGGGGTTGGTCGACGTAATGGTGTAACGATTTGTCACAAGATGATGATAAAGGGCGAAGTGATTGAGATCGAATAGATCGCCCCTGCCTAGCGTATCGCTGAAAGGCGTTAAAGCGGAGCTGACAGAGCTGCCAGGGCCAAAAGATGGTAATGCCGGGCCCGGTTGAAAAGAATAAGGAGAAAGACGGGAAGGCGACGGCGTGTGGGCACTGGATGCTGCTTGGGAAGTCGACGGTTGGTAGCCGTTGTTGATGTAGATACACATGGAAGCGCGATCAGAAATCTTGCAGTTGGCGCAGATCGGTCGAGACTCGTCACACTTCATGTGTCGTTCCTTGCAAGCGCGACAGCCATTTCGAGATTTGCGGTGCGTTCTGCGGGGTTTAGTAAGCCTATCACTGTCCGCGGAAGGCTTCTTAGGAGGGGCCATGGTAAGAATATGCTGTGCAGAATTGACTGATTGATGGCGTACAGTAGCGAGTGGGAGTGCGGTTGTTCAAAGAAGCAAGTCTAGTGCCGGGGAAAGGGGAATACTCGTATTCTAGTCATTCTTTTGCACGTGATATAAGATAGGGTGAAAGCGAATACTGGATCGGCCAAGCCGCAGCAGTTTCAACTAATTAGCGGTGCCGGTGACGCGCGCTACCCCCATATCGAGTCCGTATAGACCTGTTTTTTATTGGCCTTCGGTCGGTACCCATAGACGATGCGTTTCGGAGAAGTCTATGATTGGGCAGTTGCACCGTGTTGATGCCTGCGCTGTCACTCGTCAGATTGCATGAGGTCACCAAGTGTTGCGTTAGACGTCGCCAGAGAAGCGAGGTATTCCAACTTCCTGATATGGCGTGCTAGAGCATTTGTGGTTGTAACCGCAACGGTTACATTAACAGATCTATCCTTGTCATTTACCGGAGACTTGCTTTTAAAGAGCTAGCCTCTTCTCGCTTTACTTTACTACAACTACAAGCCAGTCTCCAGCAAACCAAGCAACTTTTCTATTTAAGTTTCTGCCACTTAAGAAAGTTAAGCAAAAAAGCTGCTTGGTGTGCTGGAAACAGGCTTGTAATTATAATGAACCAAGTAACTTTGCTACCATCCTCAACTGCTGAGGTTTTAACATCAAGTTCTCCAGTATCGCCCTCGCTGCAACAGTTACTTGCAACTTAGATAGCAGAACAGCAGGATAATAGCTACATCTAATTACAACGAAACAGGCTGTTCATGATTGACGCAAACCCGTGATTAAGTTTTCCCAGCAAAGGCTAGCTCCCATGTTTGCCAGCTGGGATTTTAGTATCCAGGAACGGTAGCGGTAGCGGTAGCGGTAGCAGTTACGTAGACTGTGTGGAAGACAGTCTTGGCTGCACACTTCTTTCCGCTCTTAACCTTGGGAAACTTGGTAGGACGGGGGCGACGAGTGCGGTTCTTGCGACCAGTAGGCTTGGTAGTGGCAACATTGTCGGAAGCACCATCGTCGCAGTCCTCGCTGTCACCATCGGCGGGAGAGTCAATCTCGCCAACCTTGGTGGTAGTAGGAACAGTGGGTTTGGTGACAACAGAGGAGGGCTCTTCAGCAATAGCAGATGAGACAGCCTTGGTGGGTTCGGAGAGAACATCGCTCACAGCAACGGGGACAGTGACAAAGGAGGGACGGGGAGCATTCTCAGGAAGAGTGGTAGACTCCTCGGCAGACTCCTCGATAGCCTTGGCGGTGGTCGGCTTGACAGCAACAACAGTAGAGCTAGCGGCAGAGGGCTTGGCAGCACCAGCATTGGCAGACTTGGTAGCAGCGGGCTGAGCGACTGCAGTAGAAGCCTTCGAAGCAGAGGCACCGGAGCCGGAGCCGGAGCCGCTACCATTGGACATGCAAGCGAAAGAGATCTTCTTCACATCTGCAGCCTGGGCAGGACCATCCAGAGACCAAGCCATGTTGACGTAGGGCCAGCAGATGCGACCGTCAGACATGGTGACCATGTCACCAGCAACATAGGTATCATCGGAAGTGATAGCCTGGCCAATCTTCTTGCCCTTGCTGTCAACTGCCTGAAACTTGGTACCAGCGAATTTGCCACTGCAGCCCATGGCCTCGTTCTCACAGACAGGGTTGGAGATCTCCTCCCAAGTGATGAGAGCAGTGGAAGCATCGAAAGCGGCAGCGTGTGCATTGGAGCAGTCGTTGGCACCGTCGGTGATCCAGTTGACTTGGCTGTCGCCGTCCTTGGCACCGACTTCAGAGGTGGCCTGCTCACCAACGAGAGTCTTCTTGTCAGACATAACAGCAATAGCGACATTTCGGTTGGTGGTGCGCTGCTCAGAGTGGGTGTAACCATCGCCCATCCACTCGTTGGCAGTCAGGTCGATAGCACCGCGGGAGACCCAGGAGAAGATGTAAGAATCGGAGCCAACAAAGCGAGCCAAAGAGCTGTAGGAACCACCCATTCCGCCCATGGGCTCGTTGCTGGCACCGTTGATGACATGCTCGTTGGAGACCTTGACACCGTTGTTGCTCATGCCTTGGGTCTCGGTGTTCAGCCAGATGGCTCCCTGATCTTCGGCGCAGATGGAGGCGAAAGGAGGTTCGTCGGCAGCCTCAAAGGCGATACCGGTGTTGTGGGAGCAGCCCCAAGAGGAAGAGGCGCCCTGAATCTCCTCAACCTTACCGGCTGGGGTGATGTAGCGGATAGCATCACCGAAGTGGCCAGAGGCAGAGCCACTGTACGAAGTAACGACGATATAAGCAGCGTAATATCCAGCCTTCTCGGAGAAGACAAGATCACCGTTGATATCAGGAGAGGCAAGAGCATCGCCCGAGAAGCCGGAGCCACCGAGGAGAGTTCGGAAGGCCTGCTTCCCGTTGGTGTACTTGTACATAACGGGAAGAGGGTCCTTAGCTTCTCCAGAGACGATCTCGTTGGTAAGGAGGGCGAAACCGTCGTTGTGAGCAACGAGACCACCGGCTTCCTTACCATCCTTGATCGTGACAGGAGTACCAACGGCAGCGAAGGTCTTGGGATCGACGCCCTGGATGTGTACACCAGTACCGCTGGCATCGAGGTAGGCGAGGAAAGCGGTTTTGCCATCTGGGGAGACGGCAAAGGGAGTTCGACGATGGTGGGGAAGACCCGTCCAGTAAGCCTCCTTAACGGGGTTGAAGGAGCTTCCCAGAGCAAGAGTGTCGACGTGCTTCTCAAGCGATGAGGAAGTGAGTTGAGCAGCAGCCAGAGCCAGTCCGGCGGCAAAGGTGAGAAGACGCGACATCGCGATGTTAAAAGCACTTAACGTAGTGGTTGAAAGAGTGTATGTAGTTGGTCAATAAAGAGCGTAGAAAGCAAAGAAACGAATGTAATTGGACTAGACTCCAGGTCAGTCTACCAAAGCCAGCGAAAGTTTGAAGGTATCTCTGTTTCTGCTGCTCGAGCGAGATCAATTCTTTTAAACCGCCAAGATTTCCATCGACTCCTTCTACCGCTCTCCAGTCGTCCAGTCAATTACATAATGGCCCCGGCCTTCCGAAAAGCGAATCCGCGGACAGAGAGCGCGTATCGAAAGAATCCAGTGTTGGGGGTAGCCTGAAACTGGTACTCATTTAAAAATCATACGGGAAATGGATCGCGTGCTTGAGGAAGCCGAGTGGGAGAAACGGGTCGTCGGATACATGATTCCTGCCTCGATGGAAAGAACAACACAGCGACGATGGGACTACTTATTATATCCATTACAGTATATATGGGTCTCGCTAGTTAAGTCTGTGTCATTATATATATTTTAATTGACATCTTGACATCCATCAGATAACGTGCTAGAATAAAACTCTCTACGATTGATAAGTAGTTTATCCCACTTGGCTCCGCGCTTGGCGTTCGGCCTATTCTGTCCCGAGGTACCGTACCGCCGATCACCGGGATGTCGCCCGATGACACATGAAACAGGATGTTTGGTCTTCAAATTTAAGCCTCGTTCCCAGACCACTAAAATAATACCAGTGACTCCGCGCTTACAGCCCAAGCCCTGTCGTTTCCGGTCGTTTAAACCCGCCAATCAGAATCCCGGTAGCGGTCCCTTTCTAGACCCCGAGCTATACCGTATTTTTCATGACTTTGCGATGGCGCCAAACGTACTTATACGCTGCCAAGTGGATGGTGTTTTTTCTAGTGCTTCAACTATCTACAAGTCTCTGGTAGACATTTCATTCGTTTTTTTTCGCGTCAATACTGTCAGTCGTTATCCACTTTCGTTAATTTCTTCATACAATTCGTCATCATGCGTTTCGCCTCCACCATTAGTCTTGCAACTGCCGTTGCCGCTACTGCAGCCCATTCCTTCGACTCAGCCCAGTCTGACCTTGACGGCTCGGTCTGGCAGTCCCTTTCGCCGCTCAACGCTCGGTCTTGGACCAGTGTTCCCCGTAACCGTCCCACGAAACGTCAGTCGGGGTGGAACCCTCCCTCGAACCTCGCAGGTGCTCTCAGGGAAGTTTGGGACCACGAAGTCGAAACCTACACCGACGCTCTTGGCTTCAAGAACTACGGCTGGGACCAGGTCATTGCTGGAAAAGGCCAGCTCAATGTCTGTGTCCGATGGGAGTCAAGCGCTTCTGTCACAGCTGAGCAGCGTACCAAGGTTGCTGCTGCTGTTCAGGACTCTTATACTAGCTGGATGAAGTGGGTTTCTGGATGGGACAACTTTCCTTACGAGGATGTCAAGATCAATGTCGTTGGATGGGCTGTCAAGGACAAGAGCCTCCTCCAAGGCTCTACCGAGGGCCTAGACATCTACACCGACACTGACGCTGAAGGAATTCCTCAGTGCTCCGAGAAGTGCGGTCGCTTCTTCCACCAGGACGGCGACTACTCCCAGTGTCCCGGCGGCGAGGAGCGACACTACGATAACTCGCTCTGGCTCACCGACGGTATGCAGGGTGGTGCTGGTGGTGATTGGGGTCAGCGCATCGGTCGTGAATACTTCATGGAGCTCCTTGGTTCCAAGAACATCCACATCCTGCAGCATGAGATCGGACATACCTTTGCTCTCGATGACTTCTATGACTGGACCCCCACTGGCCAGGACAAGTTCATCATGCTTGCCGGCTCTGCTGCTGAGGTCACTGACTTTGATGGTTGGATGCTTCGAAACTGGTGGTACGAGCTGTCCCGGGAGCGTGGCTGGCAATCCGGTGCGGCTACTAAGGCTGTCACTGCTAAGCCTACCACCTCTGCTGCCAAGCCTACTACTTCTAAGGCTATTGCCGCCAAGCCAACTACCACCGTGAAGAAGCCCGTTGTTGAGACTACCGCCGCCGAGGCTAACCCAAAGGGTGAGTCTGCTGTCACTGCCGCTGCTTATGCTCAGTGTGGGGGCGGATCTAGTTACACTGGCCCTACCAAGTGCGCTTCTGGCTTCAAGTGCACCAAGCACAACGAGTGGTACTCGCAGTGCATTTAAAGCACGCGTTCAGATCTCTGGAGATCTTGATTTTATCGTGGATATATTTTCAGCAGCTGATCGTTTCGTTCCAGGTCGCTGTTGCGTCTCTAAATACCTAATTATCTACCTACTCGTATCTTATCTTGTCTTCTGCCATGAACGCAGTTTGTCAACTTCATAACAACACTGTAATTTCGTAATGATGCTACGACTCCTTGACCTTACAGCCTAGAGGGCGTATGCATAGACTGGTGTGGTGCGCCTCACTAGACATTGCACTAGTCTGAAGCTCTGCCAATACTGCATTCGATGGATGAACCTCGGATTGAGCTGAGACAGGACGATCTAGCCAATGTTAGCCCTGCATTTACTGAACTCGCCTTACCTGGGCTTCCAAGCCAGCCCCTTCAAACAGGTTACGCAGACACGGAATATGCTGTTAATGTCGTTTTACATCCTGAATTGGCAAGGTGGTTGGTGAGGCTCGGAGACCCCTTGCAAAGGGAAAGGGGTGAATGCCCAGACTTTCACGACGCGATAAAAGGTGGAGCACGTAGTTTAAGAGATGAAATAATTTGATCATCTTATGGACTAGGATTTAGACTACGCGTCCTAGGGCGCCCCAAGCCTTAGAGGATGACTTTTCTGTTGCCCAGACCCGGTAGACCGGGCGCACAACGGCGTCGGTCCTTAGCTTGTGATTGTGAATTTCCTCGGAGACTTCAAGTGGGGTATCGGATCTTATCAATCGCCGACCTCTGGGGCATACCTTCCTGTAGTATCCGCCTGTATCCGTAACCCTCCAAATGACGTCAAATTTTCAACTTTGGTTCTGGGTCTCCCCTTCTTGAGACTTGACCAATGGCTGCCGCTTGATTTTACTATCGCAGATCTGACACGGACGCTACACTTTTGGAGTCTAGCGTCAGGTTTTTAGACTCTTAGGCGAAGTTACGGTCCGCAGACACCATGCCAGAAAGCGCAACCCGGATGAGAGCAAGTGGAGTCCATCTTGGGACGAGTTCTGGAACGTCGGGAATTTGATGAGGATAATGTTGATGTCAGGTCATGGGGCGGCAAGTCTAACCAATTGCTCCTGTGAAAGGCAAGTATCTCCTAGCGAGGTGGAGCCTGTCGATCAAAACTTGTCAGGTAACGTTACATGAAGTAAGGAGAGGTCCACTTGACACGTGGGCTTAGCGCGCTCATGACGCGTTACAGGACTGAACCCTCCAAACTGAGGACCTTACCCTACATTCAGAGTAAAGGATGGTGAAATCATGGCTTGGGCTATGTCTCAGTGTATCTGACAAATTATCATGTAGACATGGAGTACAGGTTATATTTTTCATGTTTAATTGCTAAAAGAACTGCTCTCCAGCTGTGTGAGAAGCTTGTTAAATGCCTTTAACGGTGTGGTCTCATCTATGAACCAACAACAGAACAGCACCACCAACTATTCAATATTCGAACCCTTAATTTTGCAATCACACATCTGCAAAAACAAACGCAATAAATCATTGCTTTCGATCATGCTGGCTTTCAACCTAGTAAGACACATAACACCAATACCATCAAAAAAGTACAAATCCATCAACCAAACTATAAATTTGAGCAGCTGTAGATAAAGTTCTTATCATATCTTATCTTATTTCGTTCTTATCTAATCACCAATCACCACTGAAACGCGCCATGATGAATCCTTATGGAAGAACATAATGAACGGACCGTAATACAGTAGCGTAAGATAGCTTAGAAAAAGATGAAGCTGCAAATTTAAGCCATTTTCCCTCTTACGCACCTCAGTCATTCCATCAATGGTCGGACGGACCAGGCTGCAGGCGCCGATCTTGTCGGACCGACACCCAGAGAGATCACTAGCCACAGAGAAAGTCACCAGCCACACGAAAGTCACCAGCCACACCAAAGTCACCAGGCACACCAAAGTCACCTGCGGAGAGGAAACCGTTACGCTGCCCTCAATCACAACGAAAAGGAGCTCTCAAGACATTTCATTTCAGTTACCTCTCACCGAACTACGAAATAATGCAAAGACCAAGGGAAAGCATCGCGTTACGTTGTAACAAGAGGGTACTCATGTTTAGTCGGATGCTGTTGGCGGGCACTCGTCAAGAACAAGTTGACAATCAATTATCTACTTACTTTTCCCTTGACGAGATGCCTCTCAAGTGTCAAAACAATTTAATCTACACGTGCAAGATACAAGAAGAAATCAGAGTACCAAGTTATATAGAGACGCAGGCTGAACATCATGAGCGTTGAGCCGACTTATAATGACATGTCAAGGTGGTACTGAAGTAGTGAATTGATTGAGAATGAAGAGATGTAAGAATATGTAATAGAAGAATCTCCAATATCCTTGATCCTTCCCGCGATCGTGCTGCTTCGGCCTCCGGCTAGACCCCAAAAACAAAGATGACAAAAGGCTCACGATCAAACGGCAGTGATCATGGCTGGTCAGTGCCCGTTGTTCTCCAGCCTCCGGAGAGCCATCAATTGCGCGATCTTCGCCTCGCGCTGTAAGAACTCCTCCCACTGCTGTTAGATGGCCGCGTCGCGCCCTGCGATGCTCCCTTCAAGACGCTCGCGGATACGGCTCATTCGGATGTCGTGCTCGACCCGGTGGATGTGACCGGCGTAACTGGGAAACTCTTCCATGATAGTCTCCTCAGTCAATGCGAGGCTTGGTACAAGGCTTGGTTCACGGCTTGATCTTGCATCGGGAGGAAGCAATCGCTGGGCGGCACTTGGAATAGGGGTGGTGCCATGCTGGGTGTTGCTTGCAGATGATCAGGGAGTCGCCGTCAGGGGCAGTGAAAGATGGTGGCGGTGGCATGTTAGGGAGCTGCCAGGTGCCGGTAAGCTGATTCGGGAACGGGACAACTTCGCCAAGGTTGTTGGGACGTATCTCTCTGATATCAGCCCCATCAAATTCCGACTGGGCGCGCTTTGCCCAGTTTGTAAGACGGATATCCTTGAACTCTCATCGTGGGTTTGTCAAAACGGCTGCAACAGCGGCCCAAGACATACGGCGACCTTGCCACAAACATGGTTGGCAAGCTTCTGGGTGGTTGTCGCGGTGATAAGATGCCCTTCCACCAAACCCATTCCGCATGCTCACCATCAGTAGCGGTCGCCTCCGGTGGATGTATGCGTTTCGGTAAAGTAGGTTCCAGAGGACGTCTTGCTCGATGAATCGTCGCTGGACGTTGTGGTCCTTGTATCTCCCCTGCAATTGCATCTCAGGGAGACCTCACTGGGCAGACATTTTCGGCGCGTAAGAAAACGGTTCTTCTTCTTCTTCTTCTTTTTTTTTTTGGTAAGATAGAAAAGACAATGTTTGTAGTAAAACTTTTGAATGGCACTGATTGCTTTGTACTGACGAGAAGAAGTCGTGCTGTAGTTGTGATGTGGTCGCTAAGGCGGGCTGCCTACCGCTCAGCATGTCAAGGTGAAGTAATTCGACGAAGAGCGAGTGAACGGCGGGGTTGCCTTCGGAACGGCCTGTCTCCCGTGATTGTAGGTGTCTGACTCATGGTGGTTTTCGTATGATCGCTGGTGAGGTGTGAAGATGAACTGAATTGAGAGATTGGGATGAGGAGAGGAGAGGAGAGGAGAGGAGAGAAGAGAAGATCTTGCATTTCTTCCTTATGCTGGTCCCCACTTTTATCTAAAGCAAAGAATCCTACAGAATCATTAACATGTAGCAGTTAGCTGCCAGTGTGAGGCAAGTGCAGCTGATAATACTATCTGGCTTAGTACATCCCGCTAGAGAGGATCGTTAGTAGAAGAAATAAAGAAGGCTAGAAAGAGATAAAGAAGAAAATGTATTCTTAACATCCATCCGCATCTGACTTGTACTCGAGAGTCATGGGGGGAAGGCCCTGCTGGGCGGCGCTGAAGGGTTGTGGCTTAATGCTTCGCTGACCCTTTTACTGTATACGCGTATTGACTTGATTGAGCGAGGCTGTCTAGACCCTGAACCCTGCCACTACACGCATACTAGCTTGGGCAGTGCAACGCTAGGACTTTTACCAGCGTAGGAGTCCGCGGTGTATGAAATGTCCGCACTTGGGGCTTTACTAAGTGCGCACCGCACTTAAGCGCCAAGCCTTGTCATCTCCCGTTGTTACGTTGCCTGACTAAATTAGCACCAATCTACTGGTAATCCTTCAAGTCCGCTGGGAGAATGTTCCATTTGGGCAAAGGCTGTTCACACAAGTTTGTGATAGACTCCAAGTGATTTCTTCTATAAGTATATTGTACATACACTCTGTGTTGTTACTATGACCACCCGACTTCCAGTCACTCGTCCCTCGGCACAAGCCAAAGCCTCACTGAAACCCTGTCATCGCTTTGAGGAACCTGGTCCTCGGCTTTCGGCACTTAACTAGCAGCATGGCTGTTTCAGATGAGCACCCGTGCCCCTCGAACTACTCCATTGTCTCTACTATCGCATTGAGCTTGATTCGTGGAGGAATCAGAGGTGAAAGCGAAATGAGAGAAGTACCAAGTTCTCGAACGGTCGATAGTTGTAATTTAGATTCTTTGTCGATTCTCAAAGGTAGAAAGTTAGATTAGCTTAACGACAACTTCATGGCAGGTGCTTTTTTGCCTTATATAACTAGGACACATCTAGGTCCATGTTATAGCTGCATCACTCATTCATTCTTTTTTCTACTCTCCCATTCGTTTTCCAACTTTTTCACAAGGGATCTGGCATTCTCTTTTTCACCACATTCGTTCCTTCACTATTTACATCGCGCCTCTCCGCCATGCGTCTGCTCAACGCTTTTGTAGCCATCGCGGCAATCATCCCATCAGCTTTCGCTGCTCTACCAACGGTAGCTGAAGGCTTTGCCTCCAGCACCACAGGTGGCAAAGGTGGCCAGGTCGTTCGTCCCAAGAACAACCAGGAGCTTGTCAATTATCTTAAGGATAACACCGCTCGTATCATTTACTTGGAGCGAACCTTCGACTTCAAGGGCTCTGAAGGGTCCGCGACCGAAACTGGCTGCGCCCCTTGGGGTACGGGCGCCAACTGCCAGCTATCTATCAACAAGAACGACTGGTGCACCAACTATGAACCAGGTGCTCCGAAAGTCACTGTCAAGTATGACAAGGCTGGTCTGAACCCTATCATGGTTGGATCAAACAAGAGTATCATCGGTGTCGGCTCCAAAGGTGTTATCAAAGGCAAGGGTCTTCGTCTCGCCAATGGCGTCAAGAATGTGATCATCCAGAACATCCACATCACTGACCTCAACCCAAGTCTGGTCTGGGGTGGTGATGCCATTACTCTTGATGGAACGGACAACATCTGGATTGATCACTGCACTACCTCCCTCATTGGTCGTCAGCATATTGTTCTTGGCACTGGTGCCAGTGGTCGCGTCTCTATTACCAACAACAAGATTGATGGCCTCAGCAACTGGTCTGCTAGCTGCAACACCTATCACTACTGGGCTATCTTGTTCCTTGGAAAGAGCGATGTAAGTCTACACCTTCACATAAGGGACAAATTTGGATCATCCACTAACAACTCACAGATGGTTACCTTCAAGGGTAACTACATGTACCACATCTCTGGTCGTGCCCCTAAGGTTTCCGGTAACACCCTTCTCCACGTGGTCAACAACTACTTCTACGACATCTTTGACCATGCTTTCGAGATTGAGGAGAACGGTCAAGTTCTCGCCGAAGGAAACATCTTCCAGAACGTCAAGAACCCCCTCAAGACTGGCACCAAGGGACGTCTCTTCACTGTTCCTACCGCTGGCTCAGCTGGTGTCTGCAAAGCTGCCCTCGGTCGTGCTTGTCAGATGAACTCCTTTGGAAGCTCCGGTACTTTCCCTGGCGACGACACTGGCTTCCTCGGTAACTTCAAGGGCAAGACTATTGCTTCTGCTGCTTCGGCTCAGAGCGCTAAGAATGCGATGACCAAGGCGGGTTTCGGTGTTGCGTAAATGCCATATTAGCTTGTAAATATGTAGTATTATTCTCTTCTTATTGGTGGTTGGATTATTGTTTGTAAATACCTATAATAAAAAGCACTGCAGCGCAGGCACATTTGGTATTTATCTATTAGATATAAAGAACCTCTGCTCTGACGTTTTGTCCAAGTAGCGTCTTTCCAAGAAGCTATCTCGAAGCATTCACACCGTTTGATCGAAATCTCATCTTCCAGCTAACCCTCGATGCAATTGACATGGAACCAACGTCCAAACGGCCTCTCAGCATGGAAGTGTCATCTTTGGGGCGTAGTCAAACTACCAAGTCGGCCAGAAGAATTTCGCACCCAGAGCTCAATCATTGAACTTCAGTCATGAGCTAAAACGCTTGAAGTTGCATCTATTCTCAAGCTACCAAGAAATCAGTCCCGAAGTTCCCAGTCCAGCCAATCATTTCAAGTAAAGCCAGCATTGACATAGAGGCCAAACCAGAGTTTAAGTCCGCCAACGGAAGGTCAAACACCCGTTTCTCGTGATCTTGCAACTATAGTTCCTCTCATTTTCAAAAGAGAAGAAGGCTGACACTTGATAGACTATTTAGATATGTGATAAGAATACTAATCCTTCATCAATCTATACGTATCTTCTTCTAATATGGAGGGCGAGATGGTTGAACCGTAACATGTCTTCAATCTGGTGGTGGAACCTCAGTAGCAAGAAAATTGAGCCCAAAAGGCGAGTCTCAACGACGACAATGTCACTCGTAGCTTGTCACTCACTAAATATATCAGGAAATCCATCAGGTCATGTACTAAAACATGTCTCAACTCGGTCTACCGATACCTTCATCTCTCGCGACCCAACTAATACGATTTATTTCGTTGGCTTGGGCCCTTATTTCCATATTGGAAGACATGGGCTTGGGGTCAGGGATATGAGTAAGCACCTGGCTCAGCTTAAGGGTAATATGGCTCGTGTACAGCTTTACCTTTCCGATGAGCTCGGTAGCTATGGGGTTTAGAGAGGTCGACTTGATGGTCAAAAACGAGCGACTAGCTTTAGAAGTTACTCCGTATAATGAAATCCTGCAGGGAAGATTAGCGAAGTTGGGAGAATCATCAACGGCAGTAGTTTTAACTCTCCCAATGTCAGAGGCCGACATGGAAGTCGCAAGGTTGTCGAAGGCGAATAGCTGATCTCTTCAGCCTCCATGTGACATCGAGTCGGCTACCTTGTTCATCTCAGCTGATGTCATGTTGCGAGCTCCGGACAAGGCATATATCAACGGTTTGACAATAACACACCGGTAGGTATTCACAAAAGTCAAACTGTTAAGAGTAGCCATACTGAATGCGATCCAAGATTGTCTTTAGAAATTTCGAGATGCCAATACTCGCGACCGGATGTGTCATTGGAGTCTCATTTGTAGGATTTACGAAATTAGTTATCCCCACTCAGCAACCAGATATCGAAAATTTCTCAACCATATGGTGTCCGTTCCAGTGTGACAATAGTGAGACTTTACTATTTGGGCTCGCTCCTCGATTTCCGAAGTGGCACGGACGTGAACACGCACTGTTTCACTTAGTTCGGTGACTGAGCCGTGGATTGGTTGTTGTAGTCAGACTTAATGGTAGTCGCGGGTCCCATTCTTATTGGAGTCACTCCCGACGCTTGTTCCTGACATCCGTTGTATGATCACCTGTCATGGCATAGGAATTATGAGGGGAATTGGGCTAGGAGACGCTTTGGCGGTGGGGAGTATTTCATGAGACAATGTTGCTGCGGCGAAAGGCTCATCAGAGTGCGCGCTTGACGACTAAATGTTTGGAATCATCAAGATAGTGACTGCGCGAAAATGAAGGCACAGCGATGATAGGGTGGCTTGTGGCCTCAGAGCTTCGACACGATTCAGGAAGAGCTCGCTGAGAAGACTCTCCAGCGTGGTGATGCGGACAAGACGAAGCCCGATGATCTTCATCTTGATGGGTATAGCACCGTCTCCACATCACTTCTCTCTCGGAAGGGCCCTCCCCGAGCTCAACTCTCAGAAGATCGTCACAGCACAGGCCTTAGCTATGACTGCCTACAGTACATCTGGGTACGCAAACTAAAGCTAGCCGTTCGAGACCGGATGTGCAGTGGCGAAAGCACTGATTCAATTTGCTGGGGTAGCCAGTAAAAACTAAGATGATGCAAACAAGCGCGTTGAACAGGTGGCGAAGGGGTACGCTGAGATGCATGGGAGGATCTATCAGGCCCAGCAGTTCTCTGGGGGAGCCAAGATGCTAGCTAATTAAATACATCGTTATTTATCTTTATCTATACAATTGTTATGTCGAAAGTTTCTACTTCGTTTAACCATTATTGCTGTAAGAGCTTTTTATTAACTGGTCTAACGGCAGAAAGACGTTAGGCCTGTGCGATTCAGAGACACCAGTGGCTTGCAATGAAACGTTTAGTGGGCGCAATCTATTAGAGTTCAGCCACACATAAAGACGAATTGGGAAAGGATCAGGGATGGGTAAACGATTGTAGTAGGAAGCCACTCCGATGTACATTTTCAGTGAGTGAGTAGGGTGTGAGAAAGGAAACGTTGTAATTATGCTGGATCAACTATCCTAAATTGTAGGGATTGAAGCCGTATCGAAAGAATTGTAATCGACTTGTCGGATCGCGGCAACCGTTTTTTCATCTACAATAAAAAAAAATGATAGGTCATTTGTACCAATCTAGATCGCTTTTATAAAGATCGATGAAGATTTCCGCTCAGTAATCGATGAGACCGCCTGCGCTTGTCGAGTCAGGGGAGATGAGTACCGATGGAAATCGGCTTCCGACATGGGAGCTAATGATTTTAGCCCAACGTGAATGGCTGTTAGCCAGTCACTAAGCCGAGCCCGCGTTACACTATGATCTAATCGGATAAGCTTTGGGAAGTTCCGAGAACGTGGACGGGATAGAATATCGGCCTTGTCTACTCAAGGACTAGTCCACACACCACTGAAGAGACTGAGTGTTTCCATCTAGCAGTAGTAGGCGACGATGGAACAGACTTACATTAGTGCATCCTCCTGAACCAAAGTTCAGCAAGTTTTGCGCTGGATAAAGACAGGGTTGCCTCCTTTCGATTCCTGTCTTGTTACCCGCAGATCAACTTTCTCTTTTTCTTTTTCTCTTTGTTTTTGTACCACCTTTTGCCCATCATGCCGGTTTCCGAACACCGGCCGTCATTCCTTATCGAGGCATGGACCCTCTATGGCATTGGTACCTCCATCATTTTCGCCCGATTTGCGGTGCGTTTCAAGACGGTCGGGTTCCGCGGATTACAGGGCGATGACTTCTTCTCCGCTCTGGTACTGCTTTTCTACACAGTAGATGCCTTTACCGTGCATTTAATCTGTATGTATATCAACGAACTTGACGAGCCACACACTGAGTCTTTCTAGATTATTTAGGCACGAATATCGAAGGCGGAGCTGCAGCGCAGACACACAGTACGTCGAATCGAAAGCGATAACGAGTATAGGATAACATGCTGATGTTTACAAAGCCTTGACCGCGGATGAGCTCGACCAATATATCAAGGGTTCCAAGCTGCAGCTTGCAGCCTGGTATGCCTACACGGCATTGATTTGGTGCCTTAAGGGTACAATGTTGTGCTTCTTTTCTCGCATGACAATTGGTACATGGCACAACGTATTCGTCAAATCAGTCTCCATCATTTCTGCTGTCTCATATGCCGCCGTCTTTCTCACAGTATGGTCTTCAGCCACGACGCATCGAGCTTTGCTAATGGGATATTAGATCACTTTTGGGTGTTTTCCATATCACCATAACTGGCAGTAAGCCTGGATCTCTGGATATTATGTTCTTTGCTAATCTGGTATAGGGTTCTGCCACAGCCCCCATGTTTGTACAACAACCCTTCCATTCGACAAGCCATTGACACACAGATTAGCAAAATGTACCTTGAAGATGCAGAACTTCTTGGTCACTACCGTACTTAATGTCTTGTTAGTAATTATCACAATGGGTTACATTTCCAACCTCTAACCATTGTAGGACTGACGCTCTCATTCTTTGTATTCCTCTGCCTTTGCTTTGGAAACTCCAAGTTCCCCTACGCAAGTGAGTAACAGCACTTAATTGTCGTTTATTTATAATCTTTTAACACGTTACAGGAAATTGGTCATCGGACTTCTTCTGTCCTCTGGCGCCTTCGTCATTGCAGCCGCTATCACTCGCGTCGTCCTCACCCTTGCCGCCAATCCTTCTGCCCTTACGATCAACTCATGGGGTGTACGCGAGACAATCGTCGGAATCCTCACTGTCAACATCCCGATCCTCCGACCACTATTCACAAAGGCTTTCTGGACAGGCCAGTCTTTGACCGAGATCAGTTCCTCGTATCGAGCAACAGGTCGATCCCGGGGTACTCGTGCCGACGGAACGACAGACTTGGGCCCTTACGAGCTTACACCAAGTATCAATGAGGGAGGCAAGCCAAGTGATAGGGGAAGCCAGGATTCCATCATTCCAAAGAACATAAAACTGGCTGATATTGTTGTCTCAAAGTCGTACAATGTCACGCACGACAATGGTACTGAGAATGGTTCCTGGTATGGTGATCGCAACGGAGCGTCTAAGGCTTCTGTGCACGCTGAATCATCTGTATAAAAGTATTTCTCTTTGTGATAGTATATATCTTAGACTAGACTTCTGATAAAACAATAGCGCTAATGCGCCATCCATAATTCACCATATGAGTCCTGTATCGCCTTGTCTCGCGTCTTGGTCAAGTTCAAAGCTCAACGCGGCAGCAAGACCCCCAAATAAAGAGGACAAGCAACGGATACACACAACTGCAGCAAAAGTTAATACTAAAATATGGCTTAAAGAGAACAAGGCAACCCATAATGAGCCAGAAGAGCAACGCACTCAGTAAATAAATCTTCATGCCTATTTAGGAATTACTTGCTCTAAATGTATTATTCCCTTTACCATTTACTGTATAGGTTTAGCCTATGCACGGAGTCGGATATATCTAGAACAAGTAATGATTCTTTTTAGTGGTCCGCGAAGAAGAAGACTTTTGCCTACTGCTGTATTACGTCTGCTTCTATTTTTCAGAGCTGGTTCGGAGACGACGTGAGTCATGAGGTGCTCTGTGGGCTTTGCTGTAATTAGCCTAAAGAATGCAACGTCTAGAACCTCGACATCAAAAGAATTCACTTCGTCTTGGGCGTGCTTAACTCCATTAACTACTTGTGAAACAACGTTATGTAAGTCCCAAACCAGTTTCCTTCGCGTCATATAGCGATGCGAACGTGTAAATGCTAACCACTGCCCCGATAGACCAGAAAGTTGACGTACACCTATCAGCACCAGTGGTCATCATTCCATTCCTCATAGTCAAGTTCCCATTCCTCTCGGCGGTCTTTAATCTTATCCATCAGCTTATCGACTGCATCGAAGGCTTCATCCCTCCTGAAAGCATTGGGCCATCCGAAGTCCCTATAAAGCTGCCTGATATACTGGATATCCAGTTCAGTTTCCCACTCTTCATCCTGCGCAATGACTTCTTCTTCTGTGATCCTTTGCCCATCAGGTAGCTCGCTAACGTCCTTTGTTACCTCGAGAATAAGCCTTCCCCGGCAGGGAATAAGGTTAAGGTTAATGTAGGCTTGCTTCAATCCCTCTAGGTACTCTTTCAGATCAACTGGCTCAACGTCCTGCACCTTGTTGTCTTCCTGCATGATCTCCCCGTCTCTGACATTCAGCCAGATATGGCGACCCCAGGTTTCGCGACCGAGAGCGAGGGGAAAGAAGTCGTAGAAATCCACGAATGTTTCTCGTCGGGTTGACCATGTCCTGTTATCACTGTTCAACCGCCAATCCATAACATCCTCAAAGCAGTCCTCGGGTAGGTTTGGGTAATCCACAAATCGAGACTTAAAATGAATGTATGATGTGCAGTCGTTGTCGAAGTAAGGAATGTGCTTCATAACCTCGCCTACCTTATCTGACCGGGCAAGGTAATTCAGCAAAGGATCTAGGCCAGGCCACCCCTCAGGTGGTGGGGTCTTGAGATACTTCGCGTCGTAATGCAGCGTTGTCAGGAACTGGTAAAAGTTCAGAAGGGTTTCAGCCACTTGTTTAGTGGAGTATCCATCATTGGGAACCGGCATTATTATTCTCAGCGGGGTTCCTCGGTTTTCTTATGTCTAAGGTTGACCTTTTGCTGGTAAGGAAGTACTGCGAGCATTGAGGGTGGTGGCGGGGTTGATATACCTGGTGATAGTATTGTTGCTGCCTCAGGCGTAAATATTCACGGCCATACTACTGTAATATTGCTAAATACAGAATAGAACAATGAGATCCGGCCGTTTCTGGTACACCGAATTCTACAGCCGGAAATTACTATCTAGGTTCGAGATATGGTACTTCTAGCCAAGGGAAACCATCCGCCACTAGTCATCGCCATTCTTCTTCTCCCCAGGTCCCGGTTTAGGACGGTAAGGTTGGGTATAGGTCCATTCCTTCGCGTTCGGATTCTTGATGTACCAGTCGTCCAAGGAAAGCAGGCCGAATCCCGGGTCAGTCTTGGCTGCTTTCTTTGGCCAACATCCATTTTCCCACAAACCAGCATCCCTGAGTTTAGTACCGGTAAATGCAGGGTCGTCAAACTCATAGGCTAGGCTGAACTGGGGACGCACATCAACGTCGGCCTGTACATTGATCTTCTTCTAGTCCCGTTCGTTGCTGGGTTGGACTTTTAGCCCCCCGTCACCAAGTCATGGAACTCCTTCAGAGACATATCCTTCAAAATACTACCAAAGCAAACACCTTTCCATTGTGAGGCAGCCCCTCTGTTGTGCGCCTCATCTATGAATCGCATTCGCTGTCCGCGCCTGTCTTTACCAGCTTGGCTGTAAGTGTCTGAAATTTTATCAATCAGGTAAGCAGGAGGCCACTCGTCCTTATCGGACTTCTTGGTATCAGGGATGGCTCTATCCAACCAGCCCTTACCTCTGTGCTCCGACGCCCATGTTGCAGTCGCCTGGGGGGGCGGGGTCTCGAGCCGCTGATGGTTTTGCTGCATGTTGGGGGCAAAGCAATGTTGACCAATGTTGACCAATGTTGACCAATGTTGACCAATGTGGATTGATGCTGTTCACGGAGCTGTAGTGATAACAGGCCTGTGTATGCTCGTCCCTACAGGTTCCTGTGATATCCGTGGTTTTGGCGTTTGCCGCATATGTCAACGTAGTGACAACCATGTCAGTAGTCACCGTGTTGTCGTTCTTATCACATTCGACGAACCGCAGGGTATTGTGCGAAAGACCGGTTCGATGCGTTTGCAAGGCCTGAGGGACGCTGCAAGCCGGCTTGGGCTTGGGCTTGGGTGTTGGCTTGGGTCTGCCGCCGCCTGGTGGTTTCTGACCACCGATGGGTCGTGGAGCAGAGCGATCGGTTGGGTTTCCATAGTCACCCTTCTTGCCACTACCCTTTCAGATAAGTACTGACGGCAATGAATAGGGTCTCAAGAGCCTTCTGGCTAAACTTTTCTGAAGCGGATTGCTGTCAATCGAGTTAGTCTTCAGGACGATTAGCCAAGTGACATATTAAATCATGACCAGACTTTGAATTGTACAAGATGCTTCCTAAGTGGGAGACTGATAGCAAGCCCAATTATCTGTAATTTGCTGCAAAGACTGGATCCATATAGCATTCCTACTTCTCAACAGGGCTGAAGGATATTGAACCAACACAAATACAACCCTGTAGTTCATAACTAACAACCAGCTATTCTAACCTTCTCCACTAATACTAGAAGAACATTAGCTAGGAACGATGTTCTTCCCGATCAGACCAACAAGAAACCTTGATATGACCTCTAAGACTGATTTTTAAAAGTATTAAGTACTAACAACCCCATAAGGCATTTAGCCAATATCAGAGATGTATCTGTAGAAGTGATAATATAATGATAGTAAGCACCAGTGTATAAAGGAAAAAGGGCAAACCGAACCAAAAGCCTTGTAATTTTACACCTTTCCAAAAAAGACTTGCTAAGATGGGACTTCCAAGCATTTGCCCTGCTGTATCAAAGACACCAATAATACTGTTTAGTCGTGCAACTTCGTCTTTATGGACAAGACTTGTCATCAGACTTCGCAAGAATGAGAACAAGCCCCAGCCCAAAGAGTTCAGTGTGAGGAAAAGAAATACCGCCCCTAACGTAGGAGACATAGCTATTCCTAGGAAACTGCAAGCAAGGACACCTGCACTTATACGGCATAATATGAGATCTGCTTGACAGGGTCCTAGTCGTTTTCGATAAAAAGCATTAACTCGGGGTAGTATGAAAAGGAAGAAGAGGACAATGAGGCCGGAGCGAACGGAAATAATTACAGTCGCTCTTGAAAGTGATATTTTGTACCGAGTTGAGATGTACTGCAGCAGAATATCCCGGTGGAGAAACAACATATGGACGACGAAAGACGAGGTAGCTACCAAGACACGCTTATCAGATGTCAAAATGGCAATTGAGCTTGAAATAGCTCTGAACAACTTGACATGTCGGGGAGGACTTTGTTCAGGCATGGTATCGGAGCTTGATGGAGAGGATGGAGCTGTGGAAACTTGGCCACGAAGCTCGAGAGTCTCGGGCAGAAAGTAAAGTATCAGGATACTAAGAAGCTCGACTACTAAGCCGAGGACCATCGGATACCAAGGACTCCGGATCATTAGTCCAGCGCTGAAAAGGGGACCAAAGAATTGTGTAATAATGGCAGCAGCTTGAACTCGGAAGAAGACGGCAATCCTGGTAGTAAATGTTAGTGCTGTGACATTAGGATAATGCAGGTAACATGCCTTTTGTCCTCTGGAACGACGTCAGAAACTACCGTGTAGATGAGCGCTGTTGCGACAGTTAAACTGCCGCCAAAAACAGTGTGAAACGCTGACAGCCATGACCACTCCAGAGCTACAGCTCCATCGAAAAGGCAAATGAGTTGGACAAACGCGTACTTGGCAAACAAAGCACAAGTCAGGAGCAACATAACTGGCTTCCGACCACGCACATCCGCCACATACGCCCAAGGCACAGAAAAGGCAAGCACTATCATGGTGGTTAGCATGTCTAATAAAAGGTCATGGAACTAGTAGTGGATCTCACTGCCTATGCCGTCCAAAGCAAGCTGCCAGCCTTTGAGCATAGCTACTTCGCCTTGTATCACATCATTCTTGCATAGCTTCTCATCGATCTGGTCGTTCCCATGGTCTCCAATCAAGCTAGGATTATGCTTTTCATAGTACAAGTGACAGTAAATCTGTTCAAAAACACGGGTCTGCGCCGGAACGATCAACTCGTATCCAAGATCTAAAAAGACCACGTAGAGCAATAACAGAATGATTACGCGTCTTTGACGAGATGTGGATTGAGAATGACTCTGTGAGGCTGAGTTGTAGCTCAAAGCGGCGTCAGAGGCTGGTGAAAGTAATGCAGTCTGCTCGGATTGCGGCATTGTGGTCACCGTGGTGTAGGACTTGCAGGGATTGAAAACGTGGCGGCCTGAATATGTTAGGACAAGCTAACACTCACGTGATCATGTGAAAGCCTAGAACACAATTTCCCGCAAGAATTGCGAATGCACTACACAGTGTAGGTCACGCCACTAAGAGTGCAACTACATGTATTACCTGAGAAGTGGAAATTCTCCCTTGCTTCAGATGCATTATCAGTCCCAGCGCCAAAGATCTGGCAAGTACAAGAGATAAAAAGGCAGGAGTAGGACTTCAAGTCTAAAAAGAAAATGACTCATTAGGACATCAGTGGAATTCCAGACGTATTAAAAATTACAGTAAGTACATCGTGGGATCAGCCGTCGCCAATTCTCTAAAGTTTTAGAGGTATATTAAAATTTGCCATCAGAGCTTTTGCACCTGCCCAGATTGTGGGGAGCTGGGCTTTAACGGAATCAGCTGACCTAGACAGAGTCTGGAGGCCACTTCGCGGTTCCGTCGCCAACTGGCCTCTAGGCGTTTCCGATTTTACCTCTTCAAAAAGAGGTCATGACTCAGCAGCTACGGACAACATTTAGTCACACGCGGTATTCAAGACATGTAACGTTTTGTATAATCCCGAGCACAGATGGTATTTTGTTGCTAACCAGATGCCAGACGAACCGTTATTGGTCAGGGGATTTATGATGCCCTGGGGGTATCCTCTTGTAAGTCTATCTGAGATCCATAGAAATCCTTTCAAGGTTGTCCGCATGCAGCGTTTCAACAGTTAATTAAAATGTACAAAGCAGCTATGCCTTCAATCCGAGCAGCTGGAAGCATTGGGCTGACTGGTTGGCAACGCTAGTCTCGGTTTCGGCACGGTAGCATCCGAATAAGGGTCCGTGTTTTATACTTTCGTTCCGCGTTTTGGAGTAGATCCGTGCTCAATAAGCCCCCCAGTACACCATGTAGTTGAATCTAGCCATATTCTTCATATTTTGCGAAATACATATCCAAATGAGATCTTACACTATTAGTGTTTTAAAGTCCATATGCCAAGTGCTAAAATACTTCTGTTCAAACTGAGCGGCGTTTTGCAATGTCTTGCCTTTCTCTAAGCTACATTTTTTAACCTGAAACGCATGATTCACAATCGCGCTATTCGCTACCATTTCCCTAATCGTTCCAGTCCGTTATATATCAATCGTCTTGATACACCTGAGCTCTTGGTTTCACTTGGCAGGGAAATAACGAGAGATGTTTCAGCTCCTCGGGGTCTGCTAGTGACACATCTACTGATGAGATGCCCGGCAATGCGTACTTAATAAAACAACACTTTTGATCACACAAACACGAGAGATGTTTAAGAAGAAAAGAAATGGTGGGAACGCGGTTATGAACAGCGAGCCGAAGCCTGTTTCAGAGAAATGACATTTAGGAATCCCCATCTCTCGGTTCACGGAGAAGATGAAACTGCCGAGGTAACCGCCATGTTATCTTTGTCATTTATGATCAATAAGCTTATTTGCATTATTCGTAAAGTTTTCCACTTTGAGACTAAACGCCAAAGCGTCAGAGGCTGTGAATACTGCCAGCAGTTACTAATATCTATATAAGGTTGTCTCTATATGTTGATAAGTCTCGATATACAGACATCATTATCAGTTTACATTTTCACTTCTATCTATATCGTCTGGCACGATACTTTTTCTTCACTCTTTACTTTATTATTTATCCTTTGGAGCAGGTCTCCTTATACGAAAAAAGAACACTAACTATCAGAAGAGCTTACTTTTACACTCTTTACACCAACCAACCACCACTCGATCTCTATTGCCACTATGAAGCATTTCCTACAAGTCCTCACTCTCGCCTCCTTGGCCCTGGCCTTTGACCACTCTGCGAGGGAGAGTAAACGCCAACTTGGTAGTAGAGTCCGCAGCACGGCCAACGAGTTTAAGGATGACGGCTGCAACGACATCATTTTCGTCTGGGCTCGTGGCTCTACCGAGATTGGCAACATGGTATGTTTAATACTGGAGTCACTGATACGGAATGTATTCATCTCTTACAATGAAACAGGGAACTATCGTCGGTCCTGATGTTGCCAACAACTTAAAAGCCGCATTCCCAGGCCAGGTAGCCGTGCAGGGTGTTGACTATGCTGCTCTACTCTCAACCAACTTCGTACCCGGAGGTGCTGATCCTGTTGGTATTCGCGAGATGAAATCGATTCTCGACGATGTTATGAGCCAATGCCCTGACTCCGTGATTGTCACTGGTGGTTATTCGTAAGTTACTCTGCTCCGATTGCTTTCACAGCTTTTACTAATCTGCTGTCCATCCAAATAGACAGGGCGCAGCTGTTAATCACCGTGTCATCGAGGACCTCCCACAAGATCAACAGGATCGCATCGCTGGCGTTATCATGTTCGGCGATACCCAAGATCGCGCCGATGGGGGCCAGATCCCTAACTTCGACCCGGCTAAAACGGAGATTATCTGTGCCAGGGCACCCCGGGACACTGTATGCGATGGTATTCTCACTGCCGCTGTCCTACCGCCTCATCTTTCCTACGGCCGAAATGCTGATGAAGGTGCTAATTTCCTCGTTGGTCAGGTTAGGGGCGTCTTGGGTGCTGGGACAAAGTAAGGAGAGTGGCAAGTAAATGCGAGCTTCTCTCAACGCTGGATCATGAGCTTGTAGTTTCTTGTGAACACTCGAACTATACTAGTTATGTAGATAGAACACTCCGAATTAACGAATGTCCGGCATGATAAGAGCGTTTATCAGATGTTTTTGCTACTGAAAAGGTTAACTGGGCTGAATCCTACGCGTTGAACCATTCCGTAATCAGCCCCTGCTTTTGCTCTGCCTGTGGACTTGTCTTCATCGACGTTTCCTCCATTTTGACGAGTGGTTCTTGTGACTCGAACGAGTCCCCAGTCGGCCTTACGGAATTTAAGGCTGCATCTGGTAGTCCCTCGACAATCTTCAAGCTCTCAGGAGGTGTGTCTGGTCGCAATGGAAGTTTGATCCCATGAACCTCCGTAAAATGCTGCAAGACAATCAATCAGTAAAGTCTTTTCCAATAGGGACATACTTACAGGTCTAAGATCCGAATAGGTTGTTGCAAGGTACCCACAAATTCCACACTTGCTATGGACTTTGGCATCATGCTTTGACAAGTCTTCCTTGCTGTCGTATGTAACTGCGCATACTACACAAGTGGAGTGCTCTTCCCGGCAGTGATTATAGTACTCCGAATCGCTCTTGAATATAGCAACGGGGTTACAATTCTTGCAAGGTATTGCCTTTGGTTCCGACTTCCAACGACGGTTTTTTTCATCCTTGTGGAGTCCCTCTTGTAGATATTGTAAATGTAGCAGCCAGGCGCTTTCGGAGAAATCATTTTTGGACAAGAAGCAATATCGTTCTTTATGCTCTTTCCACATGTGCTCATTCCGTGTACTCTGATCTTTGAAAGCGATGTTGCATGTGACGCATTCGACGTGTGCGAGGATAGCTCTCTTCAACCTGTCGTAGAACATCTCCCCCACTGGGATATACCATTGCCATCCTAGTTTGCCGCAGTCGCGAGCCTCGTAATGCTGTAGAAGAAGGCTCAACCGTGGGAATTCCTCTTTACATCGATGACGAGACGTGAAGAACATGGCAAGTGCAAGGTTTGCTGCCCCACGACCGCCTGGATCCTTGTACTTGGTCTTTATGGATTCTCTGATGAATTCGGAGGTCGCGCCTGACCTGCATGTTCCACTTTCTAAATGCTCCATCATGAGTGAATAGCTGCTGAACCTTTTGCTGCATCCCAGCCATTCGATGGGCTCTGGTGCGTGGGTTGTTTTATGCTGTTGATCAAAACTTGGTTAGCAAAACAGAAAATATTATCGAGGGGAATTGCCCACCTCTTCAAGTGATTTGGTATCTGGGAACGTCAAATCGCATGCTACGCACAGTTCCGGCCAGTGATAATTCGCATTATGCTCTTTCAACCGATCCGTCTCTTAATACAATTTATCGCGGACAAACCATCTACTACATGGAATACATGTAACATGGTTCTGCTTCACATGTGCAGCCAACGCCTCCCATGAGTCGTGGTGCACAGTGTAAGCATTCCGATACAGGGTTGGTTTATCTATACCTTTGAACTTGTCCACGCAAATGTCACACACGAAGTGCTTTGGTGACTTCTGGATGTGATGCCAGTAACCATCGTGTCTGAATTGTTTCTGGCAAGGCTCACACCATGTGCGCTGTTTGGCAGGGTTGCACCAGTTTTTGTGAAGTTGTTTGGAGTTCTCGCACTGGTGGTTCTCTGGCCTCTGCCTTGATATGGACTGGTGCAGAAGTAACTGGAGCGGTTGCGACTTGTTCTTTGATAGGCGTAGGAATGCCCCCCGTTGCCGCTTTCGTAACCGGAACAATACCTCCGGTCTTGTAGATGACGTCGGTCAATATGGCCAAAGTCTGTGTTGCAGAAATTGTTCCCTTCGACATAGAGACAATCTTTTGTATTGCAGCATCGATAGCCCGACTAGGAATATCATCGACGTGACTGGTAGTCTCGTGTGATTGAAAATGCTAGTAACTTTATTAGCTTTCTCATAATTATCATCAGCAGTGCTCACTTACCATGCGATAGTCTTCCAGACTGGCTGATCGATGCAAGCACTGTCGACAGGTGCGATGGACTTGAATCATGGTCCGAGAGAGATTCTACATCTCCGAATACGAAGCCACAAGGGCCGCATGCTGTGTGTGAGACGCGCTTATGGTCATCATATTCTTTCTCTGTACGGAATGTGATGGCCGGGCGGCAATCCCTGCAATGGAATTGGCCCTTTTTGGTAGCAGCAAGTTGAACGCTATGATATTCCCTATCATATGCCGACTGGAAGTCTGTAGAGCAGCTGAAGCAGTATGTAGACGTGTGCTTAGCTTTTAGATGTGATTGGAGCGCTTCCAAACTCCCTACTGCAACCAATACATTCGGGGAGGTTTCCCTTTGCCTCTTTAATACATTGCTGGACGACCTTGAATAGGGGCTTATAATCATCTAGCCAGCCTCGCGTTGTACAGACCCTACTTTCCAAGTGAGCGATGACTTGACTCATGCTGTTAGAAACAGTCCCGCAACCTGAACAGGTAGGGTCCAATGTTGAACTGGGAGGCTCTTCTAACTTGAAGATACGCTGGTTCATGTAATCATCTGATGCTTTGGCGAGGAGTTCCGAGGTCGCACCCGAGGTGCAGCGGCCGGTTTCAAGGTGTTCCACCATCGACGAGTGGACCGCGAACACTAACTTGCAGCCGAAGCACTTTATGGGGAGGCCGGGATGCGTCTTCTTATGCTATAACAAGATATGAGTGAATGGGCCTTATAACTCTAGAGTGGTAACTCACCTCATCGAAGCTCTGACGATCTGGGAATCCCTTATCGTAGGCTTCACAAAGATGTTCATAGTGCCAGTTTGAGATGTGAAGTGCATGCTCGGCGTCGCTTTGGAAAATCAACTGGCACTGGGAGCAGTGGGGTTGTAACTCTGCTTTGACCTCGAAAGACAGGTTCTCCTTGCAATCGCTGTCCGCAGATCTGTCTACTGCAGGCAAGGCTGACAGACTGGGCTCAAAGTCAGGTTCCAGCTTGATACGTTTCGCGGGAGGCTCCATGTTAGCGATAATTTGTGATGAAAAGAGATCACGACAATAGATTGTGAGGGGTGAGTTGAGCTGAAACTTGAGTTTCAAAGGTGTCTGGCATTAGAATTGTTTTAGCTTAGTTGGCGTGACGACGCGTTCAGGCTCCTTGTGGCCTTTGATTGGCTCACGCGTGTAATCTAAATTAGTTGGACGCGCTTGAGTTACCCTATATGTTGAAGATGAGTTTCGACCAGCAAGGTGTTTTTTAGTCCACATAACCGCGCAACTTGTTTAATGTCTATTACCCTCATTAAGAAGGTTGAAACACTGCGAGGATCCAGTTAGTAATTGATTCTCGGATAATTGGGCTTGGTAAGCTATCTCGCCGGCTCATTGGAGCTTGTACTGGCTTGGAGTCCTAGAAAGGTTTTATAGTACGTATTTATTTTTTGTAACGTCTTTGTGAGATCTCACTTTCCCATTGTGCGCAGTCGTCGTCTAACTTCACTACCACGACGTCCATCCGAGCTCCTCAGCTGTACATGTAGCAGACATGGCTCCATCCCACAGCCGCCTACTTCTCATATCCCAAAACCACCACCAAATCCCCCGGTCCTCGAATCTCCTACTCACTGAATCACCGTCAAAACCATCCTCTTCTCGAGGTCGTCTAACTCGGACTGGTGTCGTTTTGACAGGATCCAATATTGGAATCCGCTCCCAAGGTTCAAAGCCCTCTAGCGTCTGTTCGGGGTCAAACTGAACCATGTTGAACCCTTTGTCGTCATCCTCCAAGTCCCAGGTGATTTCCTTGTAAACAAAAATGAGGCCATGATAATCCGAAAATTGGTGCCTGTGAGACCCAAATAGGCCGGGAAGCCTTCCCTTCTTCCTTTCCTCATGTACATATCCGTGATTGTTGTAGAAATCCTTGTACGCCTCCTGGACTTCGCGGATTTGTTCAAGGACGTCGCCGCGAGACTTAAGCTCCTTGCGGTAATGCTCAGCACAATCAGCGTCTGTACCACCGGGAATAAAGAACACGTCAAGCCGAGCTGGGTTGTCACAATCTTCCAGTATATCTCGACTGAAATCGGTAAAATTAAAATCATCTAAATTCAGATTTGGATGAACGAGGTAGAAGCACATGCTTGCAAGGGGTATGAGGGCTTCGTCTCGCGAATGACTCCAAAGGAGCCTAGCTGGTCGGCCTGCATGGTCCGTAACGTGGATAACATCCTCTCTTATCTTTCTTCGCACCATATTGTGAATTGAGTTTGTAAATTTTCGACGCAGAATTGGGCCGGTTAAGTTGTTCTGCTGGTCTTCAGTAAAGGGGTGTTGGTTAGATCTTTATAGAAGTCGCTGGTCACATGACAAGACCAACAGTAACGCTTTGGCCTGTTGCAGCCCTGGAAAGTTGCTGCTGCCTGGGAGGGACCATAGAATTGTGTCCACAATTCTGGATCCGAAAACAGGGCTATATGGAAGATTACAGGATAGGGTGAAGGAACAATGAATTTGAGTGTAAATATAATGGCGGTTCCAAATGATACAAGTATTTCGACCCTGCACGCATATGAATCGTTACATGCGGTACACAATAGCTCAGCACCATTACCATGAGGTCCAACCCAGTTCCCTGGCCTCACCAGTACCGGACACGGCGTCATACCACCAGTTGCTAGGCCTATGATCCATAAACCATGACCAAACCCCTTGATCCTCGTACCGTTCAATCTCCGACTTTGATGTTGCGCGCACCCGTGTTGTCTTCAAAGGCTCCTGTACAATTATTTTGTCCCCAGGCTCATAGTCCTCCGATGTCAGAGCGGGACCGAATTGCACAACATCGAATGTTTTATCCTCGTCTTCGCGGTTCCAAGTCGCATCCTTGTATACAATAACAAGCCCGTGATAGGTCATGGCTCCTGGGTACCTGTGGGATGATACTAAGCCGGGAAGCTTGTCCTGAGCCTTTCGTGCGGCTGCATACTCGGGATCCGTATAAGCCCTTCTGGCCTCTCGGACCTGTTCAAACACGTCGCCACGAGCCTTAAGTTCCTCGCGATAGTGTTGTGCACAGTCGTCGTTATTCCCCCCGGGGATGCAGAACACCTCGAATCGAAAGGGGTCATAAAGACCCTCTATTATATCTCCCCAAAAGTGCCACAGATCGAGTTCATATAGATTAAAATCCGGATGAACAAAATAGAAGCATAAGTTTGGAAGGGGCGGTAAGACCAGGTGTTTCCGGCCAGACCAAAATGTTTTAGCTGGTCGGCTTACATGATCTTTGAAGTCGATAAAGTGCATCTTAGCAGCATCTGCCTTAAATCTAGGCATTTTGGGTGCTGTTGATCTGATAGTTGATTGCTGCAAACCTCGGTTGGTTAAGTTGCGTTGTCGAAGAATAGTAATGGGGCGTTGGTTGCGTTTTATAACTATGCCTGATCACATGACAAAAGGAACACAGAACGCTTTGGCCACTGTTAATAACAGAATGTATTATTAAATTTCCAATTTGCGCTTTTTTCCTACTTTATTTAATTGCATATATTATGCCATCTGCTGCCTATACTGCAATATCCTTGCGGAATGCATCCGGCTAGCTGCGTTCTCAGGTAGGTAGGCAAACGTGTCTCGAGGCTTGTGGTTCTCAGAAAGCACCTCTTTAATGGTCTATGGCCATTGGCGTGACTGTTGACCTATCATTCCCAGACTACCCATATTGCGTAATGGCGGAGGGCAAAGGAGTCCATGTGATATTACCAAGTCTTCCAGCCCAGGTCCCAAGCACGAATAGTAGCTTCATTAGCCTCTTCCTCCCAGAATTTCCTCGTCCTAATATCTTGCCAACTCCCCACGGAATAATCACTACCCTCATTCACGACTGGGATGGGTTCCGAGCAAATAGGATGATCCATCGGGTCCCATTTCTTAACTCCATCCTGCTCCTCATCCCATTCTAAAGGGATAGGGTCAAATCGGACGAGAGAGATTGCGCGATTCTCTGCTTTCCCACGCGTGCAATCGGTATCTGCATCATGATACATGAAGAACCATCCACGGTAGTATACACGGTCGCAATCTCGATCATCCATTGGCCATACTAAACCAGGAAGTGGACAGTTTGCATAATCTTCGTCAGAGGATGGGTCATGGACCCAGTCATACTCTTTTTGTCCTATGAACGCATTAACCTTGCATTCGCTGTCTTCTTCTTTCTGATGACCGCTTTCCTGCTTCTCTGGCTCTATAGCTCTTTTAACTTTGCGGATCTGGCGCCAAATGGTGCCTCGGGCCTTCATTTCTCCAAGGAAGTGCGCGTGGCATTCTTCAGCTGTAGCGCCAGGCAGGAAGAAAAATTCATAGCGAAAGAAACCGCCTCGACCAACACTCGATGGCATAGTCAAGCCGTCGTGAAGTGCACAGCCGTCGAAATCATGCGATACATCTGGATGGACCATATAGTATACCCAGGAAGCGAGAGGGGGCAGCGGGCCATTAGCTTCAAAGCTACCCCATGACATCAAGGCTGATTTGCCAGTGTGACCTTTGAAAATGCGATTATGGCGTATGTATTTGCCTCTATTAACGTGAGCACTGGCGGCGCCTTCTGGGCGTTTCATAGGTCCCTTCTTTGTTCGAACCATAGTGATAGTAGACGAGCTGATTTGGAGTTTAAAAACTTCCTGCTGCAAACGTGTACGAGTGGATGAGATTGATGGTGGTTAACAAATACAAGGCTACGTGCCTGGAAGTGTTTTCTTCGCATCTAAGGTGGTCAGGAGCGGCAATATTCAGCATCTATTGATAGCGCCAGTTTCCTGCAATCTTTTCCAAACCTGGAAGAGCTTATCTTAGGCACAGAATCTAGGGGACGGATTAGCAAGCAAAGAATGGCTCTTAGGTCTTTACATTAGCATAATCTCCGGCAAATACATTTCCGCCACCTATAGACATCAGAAGATAAGCTAATAGATTTCTTTGCAGTTACCTACCTTAGAGAGGAATCCAATTACTAATGTTATTTTAAGTGAATGTTATTTTAAGTGCGTTAAAGGAAAGTAAAAAGTGTATTATAATGTATACCAGAATTTGCGAAACATAGGGTAGCTCTGACGCGTCGGATGCGGACTACAACACCATCACTAACGTCAGCAGACGCGTCAACCAATCAAAAGTTTGATTCAATCAGGACGCGTCGTCAACTAAGCGAAAGCAATTCAAGGTCAGGTGTCACAGACCGTGGAACTTCAAGTCTCAGCTGGTACCTACAAGCTTTAACTGGGATACGATGAGATATCCAGAGGAGTATTCGGTATTAAAATTTCCAGCTTGCGCTTCTTTTCCCGGTCCGTTTAATTGCATCTATCATCTTGTCTACCGCCTCCACTGCGTCATCCTTGCGGAACGCATCCGGCCAACCGTGTCCTCGAAACAACTGTCTGAGATATTGTTTATCAAGATTCGTCGGAAACAGCTCGCTTTCTTCACAAACTTCTTCAAGGCTGATTGTGTGTTCTGGTTCTGGAACACCCCACGTATTGATAATAGGTCTGTTCGGAAGTCCAACAAGCTCCAACCTTCGGTACATGTCCTTCAACGAATCGAAATAACGTTGTATGAGATGATCGCCTATGTAGGCGCCGATCTGTTCTTGAATAATTTCTCCATCTCTAGCATTCAAGAATAAACCATAGGTGCCTTGCTCACTGCCAAGAGATATGAGAAAGACATACTTTGGATCAATCTCGCCTTCCATTCCCCAGTACTCGTCATCAAATTCGTATTTCTTGACAGCGTTCTCGAAGTCCTCACGGGTAAAAGTCGTATAGTCCAGCAAGGTTGACCCACGATGGATGTGGACCTTCGTTCGCTGGTCAAAATACGGGAGATTTCGCAGGACTTCGATCGTGTGATCGGCCTTGAAGTAAGCGCAGAACTCTGGTGTCAAATGAGGCCAGCCCTCACAAGGAGGCACTTTCAAGTCATTTTTGTCGAAATGCAAGGTCGTAAGAAAGTTGTAGAAGTCTAGGAATTGTCCTTTGATCTCTTGAGGATCACATGGCGGAGGCTCTTCGATGCTCTCACACTCAGAGTCTGATGACTCGTTCGAGTTGGTAGACATTCCTGTTTTTCACCGTTGTTTTCAATGTTTGTAATTTTAGAAAGAATAAGATGTGATACAGGTTAGCACTGTGGCAGCTGGGGCAAGTGAGGTATTTATTTATTCTGTGTCCCGGCGGTGGTTGGACGCCCTTATGCGGTCTTCCAATTAGCCATGAGTTTACATTAATCCCCCTCGGGGCCCACAACATTCACATCGATCGAATCGCGCAACCAACGAGGATAAAGTACATCAACCTTACGTAAGGTAATAAAAAATTGCGTAAATACAACATCACGATGTAAGAATGATATGGCATGTGGTGTATAGCGGCTTAGTATCATAATTGGCTCCACTGAGTCTACCGTTCGCCGTAGAGAAATCTCGATCAAGTATGCCGATTCTCTATATACCACTGATTCTCATATAGATCTATCTCTTCCAATCGCTCTATACACTCAAGCAGCTACACAGACCCAGTACGTCGCCCACAATGTAGCACAACCTGATCCAATGGATCGATTCCATTTATACAGGTTAGCCCACGACATCTTGTAGTAATTCTAAATAGAGGTACACGTAGTAGTTAACTGGACAAGGTAAAATTTCTTGCAGCCCTTGACCATGGTTGTCTGGGTAGGCGAAGGTATCTGTACACCACCAGGCGTGGTTGGGCTCGGTTTAGGCTCCTGGCCTACGACCCCGATGCACACGTTGTAGCCCGCCCAGAGGTTCGTGCAAGACTTGTCAATACCAGTGTTCCATTTAGAAAAGTCTGACATATCGAGCTTATAGTCCGACTCGATTGAGGAATAAGTCGTTGTTTTGGAAACAAGTGAAATTTGTTGCATAAGCTGGTCATACCATTCTGGAAGGGCAAAGGTGTCTCGAGGCTCGTGGTTCTCAGAAAGCGCCTCTTAAATAGTCTATAGCTAATAGTGTAACTGTTAACCTATCATTCCCAGACTGATCACCATCAATAACCTCCTGAAATGGAATCCGAGCATCAACTCCAAATGCAGTAACCTTGAGTTGGGTTCCTCTGTTTGTGTTGGAGTTATGGAGGGACAAGCATCACCGTCTAGTCCCACCAAGACCGCTACTGGAATTGTCACACCTACACCAACACAAACAGGTATGATTAACGGTTGCACCAAGTTTCACCCAGTCAAGTCTACCACAACTGTCAAGGTATCTTGGACTATCACAAGATTACCATTGTCCAATTTTACAGATGGAACCCTGCGGTTAAAAGTGACTGCAGTGCTCTTTGGCCCAACACATATGCATGTGTTGCAGGACCTTGAGGGGGGGTTGGACAAGACAATTGCTAGGTTATGGTGGGGGGTTGATGGTTGGAAATGTACAGGGCGGAGAGCTGCTTTGCTTGGGCGTGAATGATTGGAATACGGGTGGTATGATGACTCGCCCTTACAGTAGCTACCAAAATATACCAAGGTCGGTTTACAACCCGTGAGGAACGGCAGGTACATTTGTGGGCGGGACGACGATAACCCTGTATTTGCAGGACATACTCGACAGATAGTTTTGATAGATTTCTACGGTCCATTTCTTCTATACATCATATGAGCGAAACAAACAATTTCCATTGAACAAATGTAATATATCTCTTCCATGCTACCATGACTTCCAACCCAGTTTCTCAGCATTCTCAGTGGCATCATCAGCCTCCTTTATCCAAAGTGCAGTAACCATCTCCTCCATCCAGCCAATCAGCCCACCGCTGAACCCGCCTTTCTCTCCCCTGGCTTCTGTCCGTGTCAAGTAGAAGGGATGTTCCATCGGGTTAAATCTGCGTATTTCGTCCAGATGCTGGGGAACAGGATCGAACTGGACAATATACATCTCACGTGTTCGACCCTCGGGTCCGCTGCAATCGAGGTTTGCATCAGCATACATGAAGAAGAAGTTGCGGTATACGAAGTCATGATCCTCTTCCTCTAAAGGTAAGCCGGGAAGTCGGCCATTCCCAGCAGCATCTTCATTGGGAGATGAGTCTTGAATTTCCTGTTGGCCACCTTCTTGTCCCTTGAGTTCCATAGCTCTTTTAACCTTTGCAATCTGATCCCAGATGGTGCCTCGGGACTTTACTTCGGCGACATAGTGCGCATGACACTCCTCTACCGTGGCGCCAGGAAGGAAGAAGAACTCGTAACGAAATTTGCCACCTCCTACACCGTAGCCTTCGTCATCCTCGAGCTTGGTGTAAAATGCATGGCCGTCAAAGTCAGATGGATCAAGTGGATGGACCATGTAGAACACCCAGCAAGGGAGAGGAGGTAAGGCAAGATTGGGGCGTGTGCTCTCCCACGACATAACAGCTTGTTTGCCAGTGTGATCAGTGAACGTGCGATTGCAGGGTTGAATTTCGAGTGCAGGTCCCAAGTTGAACTGAGGTACACCGTTGGGGTATCTTTCCTCTAGCGTTCGGGCGCGCGTCTTTGTTCGGACCATGGTGGCTTTAGTAGAAGTGAACAAGGAAATGGAAGTATATGTATTAGGGAAGTTTATTTCGGGTTCCGAGCTAATGGTTACATTCCTTGGTCCTAGGGTAAGTGGTCAGACGCGGCAGAGTTTAGCTTATGTAATTTGCCGCTGTTAAGCAAAGTTAAAGTACAGGGCCAGGCCTAGGTAGGTAACAGAAGAAACATCCTCTAGGCTTAAGTGCTAGGCTAAGCTAGCATAAGGTAACTAAATTATGTTCTCTCTTATGCTCTTAGCGGCTAATTTTTCTAACACCCTAGCGAGGATGCAGGGCGCAGGGGTTTAATTTGTGAATTACCGCTATGCTACATATGTATTCTGCTGTAAAAAAGATATCACATTCCCCCATATATCGCCAGAAGCTAAGTCACTGTACAGCTGGTAAAGATCTACATATACTGGAGAAAAGGTAATCGCCAGTGCCTTTTTATACCCTCCGGGCTCGGGGCGGTATAACTGGAAGAAATTCCAGATGATCCTTTGGCTATTTTGAGTTTCCGAGGAGCAGGCCCAGCAGCGATAAATCCAGAGAACTGTTGTCCAAGCCACTACAACCAGGTGTTTTACAGGACGGAGTTAACAGCTGTAGCAGCCAAACCAGTTGCAGCAACCTTCCAAAGTCCGGTGTTCTTGACTCTTCCGATAGCACCATTAGCCGTCCCCTCGGATGTCTCTTCCGCATCAGTCTGACTGGCGGTCGAAGTAATTATTTGCTGGGAAGCAGTGGTTGACGCTTGGGTGGCCTTGGGTGCGCGGAGAGCATCACCCAGGATACCTCTATCACGACAGGCAGCAAACGAGATCGTGTTGTTAAGGCGAAGCCCACCGTACGCAACGCTTCCCATTGTATCGAACCAGCGGTTGGGGCAGTAGTCAGCAAACTCAACCATGGATGAGCTGTGCTCTTTCCACCAGGAGGAAGCGACGCTGCCAAGAGACGACCAGGCAGGAAGATGCGTCTTTGGGGCAACATCGGTGAAGGAACAGATCTTTGAGAGCTCTGGGTAAGGGCATGTTGGAACTCCAAAGACGTCCAAGTCGGTGAACGGACAGCCCTTGTTCAAGTCTTTAAAGTATGAGAAAAGCGCAGTTGAAAAGGCGCCTGTTGGCTGCGGTGGCTCAAAGAAGGACTGAGGATCATCCATGATGAGACAATTGCGAAAGTCCTCAGTGATAGTAGGTCTCGCAGATGGCAGGATCGTGTCGTAGACCAAACCCCAGACCTGCGAAGCCTGCACAAGGGATAGAGCGACAGCAGGAAACTTTCTCATTTCGATAAAAAGTGCACCGTAGTGAGGGAATTGTGATTTGAAACGAAGGTATTTACTGTAAAAATGAACAAGATTTTTGGTATCTCAGCAGAGATCTTTGCTGTATAAGATGGGTAGTGTGGCTGGAGGCAAAGGATGCTGTCAAGTCTTCAAGTGGTGGGTTAAAGAAATGTCAACTGTAAAGGCGAGTACCAGTCGGATTCGAACGAGTTGAGATAATTTCCAAACAGCCGAGGGGTAAAATAACTGGTGATATGAGTGGTGGAGTAAAACTTGACCAGGGTGAACCAACAGTCGAAGTCAACTCTTGGCACTTAGCGGTAATGTCCTTTTGAACGGCTTGTTGGATGACATGCCTTTTCCGGTTATTTTGCCATATTTAGACAGAATTTGCAGAAATTCTCAAGAGAATGGGATCTTCTCGCGGTACACGATCAGAAAGAAAGGAAATGAATAATGCAGCATCAAACTGTAAATTATACAACTCGTCCACTCAGTCATGTCATGTCCAATCGTTTCGCTGTACTAAAGGAAATCATTACGAGTTTGATGTTGGATTTCGCACAGTAAAGAACACTCTTCGGATATGCCAGATATACCCGCTGATGCGGTAGCAACAATCATTTTGAATTTAGGAGGTACCAGGTAAATACCGCCCCACCGCTTTCTGACTTGTGGCAATCTTCCACCAGTTCACTATTAGTCACAGATTTGAACCAACACTGCGAGACAAACACAATGCTCCAAAACAGGCAGTCGGTCGAGACCTCACTAGGGACCCTTGATCTCCGTGTCTATCGGCAGTCTTTTCCAGGGGCTTTGTCACAGCAACGATCCTGGAAACCCCTGATTTCTCAGGGTGATGACGGCAATCCTACTGACCGTTCCGCTGCTCGGCCGAACAACTGAGGTTCCAAAGGTCAGGGTGCTGGTAAGGGCGGCGGAAAAGCACTAGCGAAACCTCCTCCCGCCAACAGCAACAATAAGAAGAAGTGCAGAGTTCCAGCCAAACAGTAAAGCCGCCATCTGGGTCGGCTCAAGAACACTCTTCGACTCAAGAGTTGCGATGAGAATGAAGAGACTCAGATCAGCGATATGGTTGTCACAACTATGACCTACGAGGCAAACGCCAAGGCGATAGTGTGGACAACAGCCTGCGATCCGGCGAACGCTCAAGCGTGGTATCATTACAGCTCAGCGAACTCTGTCAACCCCAAGTGGGCAACGCTCGAGTATCCCCGGCAGGCCGCCACCACATCCCACCGGTTAGACGGCAAAGCCGTTGGAGCTTGGTCTAACGAGCACAAGGGCGGAGGCTGGAAAGACGCCTCACATCGTACCTTCAAGAAACAGTGCGATAGAGACGAGTGGCCTCCAGACTACCTTTTGGCCAAGAATGCACCAGAATTCACACTCGGCGGGAAGAAAGGCGGTCAACGAATTCGGTAGATTCCGTCGAGTGACAACGAAGGAGCTGCTAAATACTGGAAAGGAGTTTGCATGAAACATGTCGTCATTCACCCATCTCTCAACGATTGGTCGGACAAGGTAAACAATGGTAAGAAGGGACCAACGGTCAATCAAAAGAACAATTACGAGGTAACCGAGCTGTCCATCGACGTGGACGTGAGACCTGAGTTCAGTCTCCGGTTCCGCCACAAGACTCCCAAGGACGATGGACTTTGGGATAATGGATGCTGGCCGCGAAGCGCTGCGAAGGATGATCCTGGGTTTGCTTTGTTGAGGATTGACGAATGGTACGACAAGCACAAGAGTCTGCCGAAATGGGATTACACGGATGAGTACAAAAAGGGGACGAATGGTGACTGAACGCACGTGATTGGGATGGCCATTTACGCTATTGTCTTAGGCATAGATTTCTACTCTTTATTTCTCTTTGTCACATTTCACTTCACACCTCACTGGTAAAATAGCTTGATGAGATGGTTCTAGCTCAATATATACGGACTCTGTAGCTTGTTCCACTCTCCAAATTTGCTACATTATCTTGTACTATTTATGCTGGTGCTTAAGACGGAAGCGCCAGGGACTCAATTTGGATGACATACATAGAAGACGGGGGGAAATAGTACAGTATCCATCTGCTTGACCGCACTACTCATGACGATTCCACAGTTATGACTCCTCAGATGCTAGAGCGGTAGCAAAGACACTGGCTGCAACCAAAAGGTCTCTTCTTCTGAGTGTACTTGAACACACAGTTGCCTCTAGCGTTGACCTTGCACTGCTTACTGCCAGGGCATTGCGAGTAATGACAGTTCTTGCCAGGGCGACCCTTGGTCAAGCACTTGACACGTGCTCGGGACTCAAGCTGGGCCAACACAGTGGCGCCGTCATTGCCCGTCAAGCCCTCTTCGTCGTCGTCTTCAGCCTCGTCTTCAACCTCGTCATCCTGAGGCTGGAACGCTTGTGGTGGCTGTGCATCGGCAGCTGATTATGGGGTCAGTCTGGGATTCCGGATGTGCACTGTCATGTTACTATGGAGAATATACCATTCGGCTGGACGACCTCAACTGCAGAGCTGTCAGTGACCGGTGCAGCTGCAAGAACACCAGGAGCTGCTCCCAGGGCACTGATCAAAAGGACGATGTTTTGAAGGTAGCGCATATTGAATAGATGAGTGAATGAGACTGTTTTGTTTGGATTCTGAAATTGTCGGAATTATAGCAGAACCACGGCATCTTATATATGTGTAACAATCTTACATGCTTTCCATAATGATCATCCTCCTCCCTAATAGACTCTTACAGCCTCTTCAGAGAGGTGAGTGCTATGACCGCAACTGAAGGAGGCGGAAGTGTTCAGGATACTACACTACATGCTACAGATGCGCCAAGGTGGAGATAGAGGGGCGTAACAAGGAAGCGAGTATCGTCTGATGCTGACAATAAGACTATCCCTTGCCGGCAAGATGCTATTTCAGCCATGCGAGAACTAATTATATCAACCCAGCTAAATACTTAACCGCTTAGACTACATAGATGCGAAACGTACGCCTCGAGAGGCCAGACGTTTGAAAAAGATCAGATAGACATAAGCGCGAGACCCAACAAACACAATATGCCTTTCAGAAAAACCTGAAACTGGACGATGCTAGGGATGTAGGCCTGCCTTCTCTTTCCTCCCTTGTGTTAATGAGTTCATTAGACTTGTTGTTTTCTCGAAGCCACACGCAGTAATACTCGCTAATATGCATCCATACGCAGTGATACGCAGTGATACGGAGCGTATCTGTGGCGGATCCTCGGAATAAACGTATTCTAAGTGGTTTTATCGTAAAGATCCCTGTGTGTTCAGCTGAGCGCTTATGCCAAGTCCGTTTGTTTAGCTCGAGCTTTATGCCAAGGCGGTTATTTTGCCTTGGGTTTCCGGCATCGCTGACTGCTGACTGTGTTGTTCACGTCCGCAACGTCAAAAGTTTCGGTCATTACTGAAAGAGGATAGACTTACGGCACGGATCTGCAGGTCCACAAAGGTCTAGCCTAGGCCCCGGCTCAAGTGCTAACACGCGCTTCCGCCGCTACTCAGCCTCAGTATATCCTGTTAGAATACTATTCTCTTGTCAGTTTCAATCGAATATGAGAAATAAGACTTTCGAACTTGATCTTACCAGTCTTCAGACAAGGTAGGATTGTTCTTTACTGCAAAGCCACTGGTTCAAAATTGTGGGTTGCTGACGGACCTTTGACCCTCTTTTTACTGCATAGCCCCACCGTGAATGTGTTAGGTATCTCTCAGCCCCCAAACCAAAGACTAGGCCAGGCACCAGCAGCAGCCATTTAAAAACAGGCGTTTTTATTTCTCCAGCATAAAGCCTCAACCGCAACGAGCATCTTTACAGCCACAGACGAATCGAAATGTCCATCAGTGAAAGAAATCAGTTACTGAGGAAACTCTGTCCTGGTGATCGATCCGAGACGTGGCACAAACATCTCGAGCGCGCACGCATTCCAGGATCGGGCCAATGGATTATCGATGATCCCAAGACAAAGGAGTGGCTGCAGAGTGATTCCCCGTCCTTGCTTTGGCTCCATGGACCAAGTGAGCGTAATGAGAATTTGGGTCATGACCTTGGCTAATCTATTTTCAGCTGCGAGTGGTAAAACGTTTTTGTGGTCGGTATATCCTTGGGACCCCATGCAGACGCCAAGAACTTGTTGCTAATTACAAGTATAGCTCCCGTCTCGTCGAACACATTCGAGAAACCAAGGGTTATGCAGTTGGCTTTGTTGAATTCCAGCAGAACCATAAACAGTACAACAAGGCCGATTTCAACTATGCTTTGAACTCTGTTTTGAGACAGCTTGTATCACACCTCCCCAACACATCAAATGTTTGGAAGGAGCTGACAGCCCTGGATGATGTTACGTATCCTGAAGATGATGAGCTCCATCGGCTACTCGGTCTTGTCGCGTCAGAGTTTGACAAGGCTTTTGTCATCTTCGATAACGCCAATAGCGTTACCGCGGAAGCTCTGAGGGATTTAATGCGTTCTCTGAATCCAATTGAATCTAATTCAGGCTTCCGAGTGCTGTTCGCAAGCCGCAAGATGTGCACTGGTGCCTTCTCAATATGGCCTGAAGTTCTTGAAATACACTCAGGAGCGGATGAGAAGGATGTAGAAATGTACATCATCGAAACACTTCGAGGTGTCTCAGGCAAGGACCTGTCCTCGGGTCACGAGGGGTTAATCCAAAACATGGTTCAAGTCTTTGACGGCCTGTAAGTATCTCATGTACAAGCCAAAATGGGGTACTGACGATCAACAGATTTCTCCCCATACCGGCTTGGTCTACCGAAACACCTATGCCAGAGCTCCTACCCAGTCTCAAACAACTTGTGACTTCCTCTAGGGAAACATCTTCCTCGGATAAGATAGATATCTTCTGCAGAGAGGCTGTAAGGCAAATCACGACCTCACAGTGGAAAGATATGGTCTTTTGTATTCTCTACCACATCATCAAAGCTTCCGAAGCTGGCTACACTTTCACAATGCCCATGGCACTCGAAGCGTTAAATATCTGGGAGATCACTCATGACTACATCGCATTCAACACTTCCGAAGTTCTTTTAGGTTGCCGTGGCCTTATTTACTATAGTGAAGACGATGAATCGATACGGATTACATCACCCCTTCTTGGCGAATACCTGAAGCGTGTGGTCTTCGACATAGACTATGAGAAGCGAAGTATTAGCGCTTTCATACGATATCTATCATCTGACGCCTTCGCGCAAGGTGCTTGCAAATCATCTGCCTCTCTCAGAGAACGACTACACAAGAACAGATATCTGTGGTTTGCCGCCAGAATGCTAGGGCCCAGTTTACAAATAACTACCCCAGACACCCTTGTTGAAGATTTTATACGCCTCTCATCTCGAAGGGGTTCGATTGAGTCATATCTCCAAGCAGCTGAAGCATGGCCGTACGAGAGCCAAGCCAGCTACGACGAGCTCGAAGAGGACCAAGAGCGATGGCAATGCTTCACTACTGGATATGGTCCACTACACCTTGCTGCGCACCTAGTAGCCCCAAGGATGCTTGTTGACGCACTAGTAGCTAGTGGTGAAGACCTCGAAGCTCGAGACAACGACGGTCGCACAGCCTTGCATCTAGCTGCAGAGATCGACATGAAGAATTCGACACTGCAAGCTCTTGTTGATGCTAGTAGCAATGTACTGGCTGAAGATGCTATGGGTAATACGCCTTTATCTAATGCTGTCGTGAATGGGAGCGTTGATTCTGTCAAGACACTACTGGCTAATGGAGCTGATGCTAGTGCGCTTGATGAAGACATCTTGGAGCAATGTGGGCAGGAGAAAACAGAGATTGCAGCGTATCTGAGGGAGCTTGGCATTGATGTACCAGTTGAGCTTGACAGTGATATGGAGGATTAATTCATTACTGCATTTTCGTTGAAATTTACACGTTCACTCTAGAGCTTCGTCTGTAATTGTTGAAGATTGAAATATTTCAAGCCGTAAATCCATTGACGTTAAATACCTGGCATCATATCTCAAGACAGTGGAATGCCCATACCAGCCAGAACTCCCAAGGTCAATGCAAGGATGCTAATGGTACCTTGTCTCGGAACAGTAACACCGGCATTCTCAACAGTCTCTGCATCAGTGGCAGACTCGCTTTGAGTGGCGGATGAGGTCCCAGTAGCAGACGCAGTCCCACTTTCACCATCTGTTTCTTTCTTATCCATGTCCTCCTTCTTGTATACCAAAGGCACAGCAGGCACCCAAGTACCAACAGCAATATCAGCATAGTCATTCGAGGTGGCTCCTAGAACCTCTCCCAAGTCCTTAGTCGTCGTGATGGCTGCCGCACTTCCAGTTCCAGTAGGCTCAAAGTATGAATACACGCCGTTTGAATAGGGCAGGCCGGAGACGGATGAGATAACTGTGTAGTAATCACGAATAAAATAATTTATCGCACAGTACTGAGAGTAAGAGTAAGAGCTGACGGGGCCAAGCGTGGACACGCATCCTCCGCCGACGTCACCTTGATAACCACTACGCCTGTTAGTTTAACAGCGCTAACAACATAAATGATGAATATACCTTGGGCAACAGTATGCAAGAGTCTCAGATTTATCCAAGATGTTCTTCCAACCGTCGGTGGGCCAAACGAATCGTTCCCATTTTTCATCCTCTTCCAACGGCGCCTGTGCCAATGCGCCTGACGCGCTCATCTTCCCACTCTCAGCGTGAGCCAACGCTCCGACAGTTTTCCAACCGGCGGGACAAGCAATACCGGGAGAAAAGTACGTCAAGGTCTGTTGATAGAAGGTGGAAGACGAAGTTTGATCAAGGAAAGATTGCAATTTTTCGCCACTAGGGAAGCAATCACCATAGGTCACCGTACTACATTTGACCTGGCCTCGAACAGCGTAAGGTGAAGTTGCGTTGACAAACATAATATAGTCGTCATTTATGCTAGTTGCGCAAGACGAGGGAGCAGTGAAGGTAGTTGTTAGAGGACCGAGGTTATGGGCAGTGATGCCAAAGAATTCTGTAGCGGTAGGCATAGTGTGTTGTATGCAATCTTGTCAATGAAGATCTGCGTTGATGGAACGAAAGTAGAATGTTTTGTGTGGATACCAACCGGTCTTTTTATCCAATTCTTTGTGAAAGACACAGCCCTGAAGAATCACACTTTATGAGAGGCACAGCTCATCTTGCTATGAGAGCAAGGGGCTTAGAGCGCTTGGCGTCGCCTGTTGTCGTCTGGGCATTGATCCATGATTCGTCACAGCGCCTAGTCGGAAGACAAGACTGACCCTTTGCGTAGCGTTGAGTGTCGGTGACTTCCAGAAGCGGATAGGCTTGGTCAGGCCCCTGTCGGGTGATTTAGACGCCAAGAATGAACTTAACAGTTTAGGGTAACCTGGTCATGAGGTAGATTCTCAGCCCTACGAGACGAGCAGGCAAGCAAAAAAGAGTCTTCAATATGCTAGAATACTTTGTAGCAATGGAGTATTTCATACCCAACAGTAAGTTGGAAAGGAGCCTAGTACTTACCGTGGGAAATAGAACATACCATCGATTTTACGTGAGGAAGTGTGCTACATAACCGACCTGTCGCATTAGCCATGTTTTCCAACCTCGAATACAATTCCACACAGTCTTTTTTTCAAGAAGTGGGCAACAAACATTTGCGAATTTCAGAAATTTTTCTTGTTACGAAAAGAACCAGGATAGTAACAAAACAAAAGTAGCCAATTGGTGAGCTCCTCATAAATAAATGAATTTAAGCTGTGAATATTACATGTGATGCTATGTCAGATCATTTCTTCTCAGCTGCAACGTTGTGGTAGCACAAGTACGCCATCAACAGCGAACCGGCCAGTCAGGTTAAAGCACGTGAAATGACTTTGCATATATTGATACGCCTTATGGTTCGCCTCTGCAGACTCTTGTCTGACAGTTTCCCCCAGATTCTCAAACATCGAGTCTCTCCACATCTTCAACCAAGACACGCCAATCTTTGACCTCACTCCAGTTCTGCTCCACCTTCGTTTTGAGAATGGGAATCCACGATGCGGCCAGACGTGGCGACAAATTGGCCTTGATGAAAATTCTAGAAATGCCGACGCCCGAAAGCATCAATGGCAAAGACGAGAAAGGCTGCACACCGTTATGGATCGCTTGTCGCGAGGGCCACACGGCCGTTGTCCGATCACTCCTGAACCACGCCAAGTTCGATTGTAGCATGGTGAACACCATATGTGAAAGCAAACACACACCACTCCAAATTGCAGTATGCTTTGCTCGCGATGAAATTGTCAAATTGTTGCTTGCGCAACCTGGCATCAAACTGAACACCACAGACAACAACGGTCACACCCCACTGACACTGGCAGTGAAAAAGGGTTTCGAAAGCACTGTCAGTCTGCTCTTGGATATGGAAGGCATCGACTTGGGTCCGGACGGTGCCCGCAAGACGCCACTGGCTACGGCTTTCGAATGTGGTCAGTTAACCATAGCATCGCATCTCATAAATGCTGAGAGACGCCGGAACCCGACCAAAACCTATCAAACATTACTTTCCTGGGCATCGGAGAGTGATAAGAGAGATGTGGTGCGACGAATTAATGATCTGTACACTATCAACCCGAATCTACAGGACGGTGACGGGGATACACCACTCTCAAAAGCCGCAGAACGAGGAAACTTATCCATGGTACGTTTATTACTCGAGAATAGTGCTATTGATGTGAATTCGAAGAATAAGGATGGAAGCACGCCAATGTCGCGTGCGGCAGCGAATCAGCATAAGAATGTGGTGCAGCTCCTTGCGGCGAAAGACAACGTCACACTGCATTTCCTTGCCCGAACGGGAAACTTGGAGTTGATAGTGTATCTGCTTGGCTGCGATATCAATCTTGACAGTAAAGACGCTTACGGCATGACGGCGTTGCACATTGCGATCATCTTCAGACACTCTCAGATTACTGAAAGACTTTTATCGCGGGGTGCGGATATTGACGCGAAAGATGGGGCTGGAAGAACGCCTTTGATACTTGCGGTGCAGCATAATTTGCGCGACTTTGTGGAACTTCTATTGTCCAGATCGGCTTGTATGAAGGGAATTCGAATGAAAGATTGGCATACGATATACCATGATCACACTCAAGGGCCCACGTTACGTATTTCAGAAAAGCTTAGTGGAGAGCTTCAGGTGCAGTTTGTCGATACACCGCGCATCCCACAGGAAGAACCAGATACGGTGAGGAGCCTGATGTATGTCAAATCTCTCAGTGCATTAAATATGTAATCCTAAACTGACATTCAGAAGCACAGTCTCCGATTTCACAGATTGGACAAAGCTTCTGCCCAAACACCGACTTCCGACCAATTTAAGGGAAGATAATAGAGGCTTTGACTTCACCAAAGTTCTTGGAAAACAACACAGACTGAACTCTGTTACTGTCAGTGTCTGGGTCCCAGTTATAGGTATGTTTAGAAAAGGCTCCGGATGGGATAAGTGTGGAATAGCATGGACGATAAATGATGCTATTGAATATGGTGGATTCGGCCACATGACAAAACATCACTACAATATGCTGCCAGATGGTTGGATTCCAGGGAAAGGCACCGAGTTTTTTCGACAGCTCATCGTGCATCTTACAACCATGTGGTCAGATCTGTGCAATGGCGCCGAGGATATTCTTTCCCAAAGGGTAAGACGTTAGCTCAACCTGAATGTTCCTTAATACTAATTATGCCAAACAGCGAATGAAACAACTTGAGGAGAAAGGTCGCTCAGAAATAATCAACGACCTAGCTGGAGATGCCAAAAACGTGGCTGAACTTCGCCATTGTCTTCGGACCCAAGTTCGCCAGGCAAAGGAATTCATTGCCTGTTATGAGCGATTACTAAGGGTAGAGGTCGACCAACAATCACTTCAGACCATCGAGGCCTTTGCTAGGATTGATGACTTGCTCCAAGAGTTGGACCAAACCATCAGAGATCTATTACAGCTGGTATGGCCCTTTTTTGAACTTTCCTCTGCGTACCTAATAAATCAGGAATTTGCATGGGTGTCGATTAACGAGGCTCACAAGTCGACCAGCCTTGGAACAAGCATGAAGAGGCTTAGCTGGATTACAGTACGTGGACTCATGCCCTGATTCAGTCTATGATAGCTGAACTAGAAATCGACAGTTCATCTTCCTGCCTGCCATGTTTACATCAGTAAGACCTTATCAATTCCAATCCAGCTGAAGTAGCTAAACAAACATGTTAGAGTCTATTTGGAATGAATGTGAATATACTCGAGAACAACCCTGACTGGCGCTGGTATCTTCTTTTGTTAGGTACCCTGTTGCTACTCACCTTTGCCGTATGGCTATTGTTCAAATATGTCAAGGTATGTTTACCGCCCCACAGATGAAGAGAACTTCCTAAGGGGATGTTAGGTAGAGGAAAAGGTGAAGACATATTCCAACCAATGGAAGACAGAAGTCAATAAGAGAAAAAGAAAGCAGAGAAATAGAGCTATGGAAAAGCCGCCAGTTTAGAAAGATGGGTGCAAGTAATGCGGACTGTTCTCAGAATAGGTTTGTGGAAGTCAATCGGATCAGTCTGATAATATGCTCTAGCCAGCAAGATATCACGACAAGAATTTTAATTAACCGATCAGTGTAGCTCCTTCTGCAGAATTCCTCGTCAGCCGTCGAGATATCCCCAGATTGAATTAGCAGCATGGAGGAACAGAAATGACCTTCCCCAAGGACATGGTGCATTATGTCATGTCCCAGGGACTTTTCCTCAGCTCTCGATAACCGTCAGTCTAGTTCAAGATCAATGCTAAATTGGATCCTATGAGCAAAGGTCTCATCGCGAGACATTGAAATTCCTTGGAGATTAACATGAGACGTCTGTCTCACAATGTGGCCCCCGCAGGGAGAGGCTGTCGCTTATCGAATGCGGAGGATCTGTCATCTTCTCTGGAAAACATTCCAGCCAAGAGAATTAAATAATCATCACTGTCGTTGCTTTCTGAAGGCGAAAGGTATGGTGCGAGGCTATTTACAAGATAAATATACATCCATATACACGAAACGTAATAGCTAATCGGAACACACATCACTCTACACCCATATCATGTCAGGACATCGTAAAAATAGATCTTCAGATAATGACTTACCCCAAAGCCGTTAGGACACTTATATGAAATCCATTTATCGTTGTACCCGTCACTCTCGATACATCCCCATTCGCAATCACAGCCGTATGGGTCGCATAATGTGCCACTAATAAGATAGGTACTGATCTTATCGCAGCCTGCAGCTCTCGCATCTTTTATCGCATCGTATCGATCGTAGCATGAGGCGGACTGTTGTCGGATCTTGAAGCTGCGGGTGGATACCAGACTCGCGAAACTGGCGATGAGGATAATTGTAAATTTCATGGTAGGTAAATAGGTGGGGAAGGTTGGAAACCGAGTTTCTAAATTCTGAGGGGGAATTATCTGCCTGGGGATGGAAAAGAAATATATTACAATGGTGAAGGGAGAGATGATATTACAGTGAGTCAACGCGGCAAAAGCATTCCAACTTGAGACATATCTTGACTCTGATTGGGCTTGTAATGGTGATACATTGCGCCACGATAACTGTCGCATGCTTGGGTGATTCAGTGACCGTAAAGGATGTTATGGACTTTGTTAGGGATGTTAGTGATTGGCATACTGACGATGTATAGTTCAAAATGCGCAATAGAAAAAGATCAAAGACCTACGACAATGTCAAGCTAACAGGTTCCGAGTCTACTGAAGGTATCACTACATAGAATCTACGTCCAACTTGAAAGCCATGCGACCCTTCTCAGTTACTGCATCTTGAATAGTGATGTAGCCTATACAAGAAAGTCAGCATAGTTCAATCTATTAACCATGAACGTACCTGTTATGTAGGCCAGAGACAGCCCGGAGAAAAGCCTCGGTGTCGGGAGGATCTATGAGATCGCACTACAAGATACTGAATCCTATAGACACAATGGTAAGGGCCTCTTCGACAAACGACGTTGAGAAGGTACTGGGCTGCACATCAGGCACGAAGCCCTGGATGAACAAAAGCACAGACCAGGCTGAGTTCGACCGGTTCGACCAGCACGCTGCCTGGCCGAGGGTTTTGTAATATAGGATGTCATTAGACTATCCATATCGATTCTCGGGTTGTAACCTGGACGCCTCTCGGCTCCTGTGTCTATGTGATGGTTAGTCTGAATGTGGCATTCGGGCTGGCGGTTTTTTCTTTACTGATGACGGACAATACCATCAATGATCTGACTGGTCTCAGCCACGTTGATTGCCACGACGCATTTCCGGACTGAACTATCAGCTTCTGAGCGAGATGTAGCCTTCTTCTATTCGGCGGGAGTTTATAAAGCGTGCAGAGGCACGGCGAGAAGCTTGTCATCAGCTTTCTCTTTCAGGACAACACAGAGGAGGTTAGTATCCCTCGCCGTGGGCACCCAAACAAGGATGTCTCCTGGCATCGCCTTGTTGGTGATGCTGGCGACGAAGTACAGAGCCAGGGTGAGAACCTGAACTAAGAAAACATAGGTAGGATAGTTAGACAAGTAACGGAAGGTGTACGCTAAGATTTAGGATACAGAAATAAACTAGCCTAAATGATAGTCTAGGATTACCAAATTATTTCGTCTCTTTAATGCAGCTTGTTTCAAATGCTTCGTTAATGGGAACAGGATTTCTTCGCTTGTCGTTGCAAGCGAAAATTGGGCGGGAGAGGGCATCTGTTTGATGAAGATTCCCTGTACAGGGAGTAAATTTATCTTCGCGCTAGGAACGCAGTGTACGTCAAGTTATTACTTAGGAAGTCTCTGCTTAAAAAAAGTAAAAGATGAAACATTCCATGCTGAGACCTTCAGAAGCGATTCTCTACATGCCAAGAATCTCGGCACTGTAGAAGTTGTGGTAGCAAGCGGCAAGTCTACTGGACCTTCAGATACATTTCCTTCTGCCCCATCGGATGAGAATTTGCGTTTTACAACAAAGTCCATTGCAGGCAAGACAAAAAGCAATGACATCAAGTTCGTAAATAAAAATTCATCTTATTTTGCTCTAGCCCTAACAACCTTTAGCTACCAGGATAATGTTTGTAATCCTTCAAAGCGACAGCTTTGGAAGGTAGAAGAGCCTTGGGAGTATGTGTCGCGTTTCCTTTTCCGTACTCGAACCAAGGGTAGGCTCACCTCATGCCAATAGAGGATGTGAAGATTACTGATTCTTATTATAGAGGAGGTTCAAAGCCTGCTTGTCATTTTGCGAGGACTTATATCAGAGGTAGAGATCGAAGCTCATATCTGGGACCTTTTACAAGGCGAACTACGACGAATCGCAACGGACCAAATCCGTACAACGCAGGTAAGCTCAGAATCTACGATTGACAAAGAAGCGATTGTGTTAATGATTCTCATCATACAGTATTACTACCTTAGGTCTAATAAAGCAGAAATTCGAACGGGAATCAACTGTCAGGACATTGCGAAATCCAAGGTCTGAGGTCAAAAGCGAGGAAGGTGTGGGAAGGGAGGGAACTGTCGGCAGGTTGCGAAACCCAAGCCCCGAGTTCGAAAGGGAGGGAACCATCGATATAAAGGAAGAAGAATGAATCGGTTACGATGAAATGAGAGTACACAGCCATGGACTACAAAAGATTTCCTAACTGAACACCAGTGCCAGTATGGCCTGTGACGGGAATTCCAGGTAGTAGCGGCGTCAACCAAAGCGCTCTCGATAACGGATTGGAAGTGTACAGCGGTGAGCACGGTGGTCCAGGGAACAGGGATGAGTTGTTCGAAGCCATCCATCCCATTGTGCGTACGAATCCAGTTACAAGCTGGGAAAGCATCTACGCCGTGGGACAACATGTTAGTCATATAAACGGGCTTAGCGAAGACGAGTCAAGCATTTTCTGAATTGGTTTCTCCAGCTTGTCATTGAGAATCATGACTTGCAAGTCCGAAACCGGTGGCAGAACGTCAACGATATCGCCATTTGGGATACTCGCCGTACCTACCACGCAGCTACTCCAGACTACTTATATGCAGATTCTGGTGCAAGAGAAGGGACCAGGGCTGTAAGCATGGGTGAGCGACCATATTTTAATACTGAAAGCAAAAGTCGTAGTGAAGATCTTGGGTCCTTGATGATTAAAACGGCTTAGAGACATGTAATTGCTCATTTCTCCGAGGGTGCATGTAGTCATCGAGTTGTGTTTGCGTCACTTCATAAAGATCTAAATTGCTTACGGTACCATTCGAGCACTCCATCAGCGTTTGGATCGCGTCGGCTTCGGTGGACAAGGCACAAATGACAGTGTTTCCAACACCATTGCGATTTACTCGATGCTCGGGCGACACGACTGGACATTGAATGTAATTTTGAAGATATAGATATGGAACAATTGACAGACGCAATCGATGAGAGTAATTTAAAAGAGGATAGTGGTGAAGAAGGACGTGTTGTTAAGTACAAGCTCCTCTCCAAAGTACAGTCGCTGACCTCCAAATCATCAATCACAGCCAACCTCACTCATATCGTCCACCTACTTCCATATGCACACCTACCAAAGCCCAACGCGTAACCCGACAGCTTTGAATGTAAACATGTCAGGCCAATGCACACCCATATTTTTGGTTGTCTCTTCCCTGATTTCGCGGCAAGGGAGAGTGAGTCTAACCCAACTCAGCCTCAAATACCGCGCAGCCTGGTCTGAGTTGTCCCAATAAAAGTGGCGATGTATCATGTGCATCAACTGTCTCAATTAGTGGGAAATACCGTCCTTCTCCATGACCGTGGCCCACAGGGGAAGACCCACGTCGCAGATTTCGAGATATAATACTGTCAATGTTACTACGACATATTATGGGGTTCCAATGGGACCTGATGATAAGTTACCCAAGTCTGATGGACGGCTTTAGACGATCATAGTCTCTCAGGATATCCGTATAATTGTATGACATGCGTCGTGTCTGGTGTGCCTCATTCAGCCTATCAAAATTGGTAGCTTATCAATAGCGTCTCAGCCACGAGAAGAACCCTTCCCTTTTAGGGGCTAACCTACATGAGCTGAAAGCGTCTTTACCAATGGCAAACGTCGCTCACATACCTTTACCAATAAACCGACAGACTAAGTAAATGAGGCTGCATGAAGTGCAACTTTGACAATGTAGATAAAAGACACAGTGGAAGTACAGAGCGGCGAAGAAATATACCGTGTTCACTCCCCTTCCCCTCCCCCCCCCGCGCCGCGTTCGTCCTCTCTTTCAACATTTCGAAAGCTTAGAGTTCTTGCTGTCCGCCACAAAGGAGAAACATCATCAAACATTGCAATATCACCTGGTCATTTACCCCATCCTGATTCTTTCTTCTTCTTCTCTCCTTTTATTTCCTACACCTGTCGCCTCGATATATCCGGGATCAAGATGTCGACAATCCTTCACCCACCAGAACCAAGGCCGGAGCTAGAACGCCGACAATCTGTAGACATACCCGACGCCGTCGAAGTGTCCAGTATCATAGATGATGTTTCTAGTCGCATCGAAGAGGTTACTACTGCAGTAGAAGACGAAGTGTCCAGTATCATAGGCGATATTTCTAGTCGCATCGAAGAGACTACTCCGACACCAGAAACATCAAAAGTTCAGGAAAGAATAAGTTCCACGGAGCAATCTGAAACGCCCTCGACTACTATTCAAAACGGCGGGATAGCGTCCACAACAAGCATTGGATCTGGCAGCTCGACATCCGAAACAGAAAATGGAAATGGTCATCTAGATAGCGGTGGTGGAGGCTTAAGCACTGGCGCCCTCGCAGGTATCGGTGTCGTTGCTGCGGTTGTAGGGCTTGCGGCTCTGGTAGCCATCTGGTGGTTTTCGAAGCGATATAAAGTCAGCCGGAGGACCAAGAATGTTGATGGGGGAGGACAGTCGGCGGAGCAGCAGATCTATGAAGCTCCCAACAACACCAAAGCTTCCCAGCAGATTTACGAAGCTCCGGACACTACAAACCGTCCTCAACACGTTTATGAAGCTCCCGACACCTCCAAAGCTCCAGACAAGCCTCACGAGGTGCCAAACTATGAGCTCCAGGGCTGATGCAGCTAGACAGGAACGCGACCATCATTCATAGCAAGTCAGACTTTCAAGGAAGAGTGTCATATAATTGTAATTTCCTTGAGCATGTTGTACGATACGCGTCTCTTTCAGTCCAGCGCTCTAAGTGTGAACGCCTTCTCGTGATGTAAAGACAGGCAGTATCTTAAGAAGTTTGAAGTCCCTGTTTGAGAATTTGCTATCCTCAAGCGAGGATCAGCGATGCAAAAAGACTCAACTGTACGAGATGCATCTAACGATAAGCGAAATAGTGTGGTATCCTCATGGTCTTGTTTAATTCACATCCCGTTCGCAAGTCAAATGAGAACACTGATAGAACTCGCAGTCAAACGACAGCTCAGCCCCTAACACAGCCACCTAGTCCCGCCTTGCCATTAAGTATATTTTGCAGATCGTGTCGCCAACATTCGCCTCGTTCTGTCATGGCAGCAGACTGCTTGGTTCTCGCACTTTGGGTTATACCCAATTCGACTTAGCTTAAGACGATTAGGTAAGCCTGGTGCCTAATCTGACCTTTGCCCCAAGACATCAGTATGACTCCGAGCAGCTTAGCATTCTTTCAGCCTCATTACAACTTATATCGAGCTCTTTATAAAGAAATAGGTCAGAGAAATAAAACATCAGTCTCGTCCAGTTTACTTCAGTTCCTCTAGTGTTCCACTCCCAATACATAAACCAACGCAACACGCTGATTAACGCTGTTGCTCAGTCCGCCCGCCTGCAATGATGGATGACATTGGGACTAGTAAGTTCCCGTGATGCGAGTCTGGCGAGCACCGCTATGGAAAATCTAAAAGAGCATATGGTTGACTATATTCCACTCACGCAGCTCAGACTAAGTCCATCGTCGATGAGGTTACTGAAAGTTTTGATGCCATGGCCCTTGAGAGTAATCTTCTCCGCGGAGTTTATGCCTATGGCTTCGAGAATCCTTCTGCTATCCAACGACGTGCTATCAAGCCTATGGTTGAGGGTAATAGCAACTCTCTGAATTCGCACAAATATACAATCAATAGAGTACTGATTGTATTTCCATGCAGGTCACCACGTTATGGCACAAGCGCAGTCTAAAACGGGAAAGACCGTCGCTTTCTGTATCTCTATTCTACAGAGAATCGACCCCAGCGTGAAAGTCTGTCAGGCTCTGGTCCTCGCACCGTCGCGTGCCCTGGCGCAGGAGATTCATAAGGTCATAGATGCCATCGGTGACTTTATGGACATACACACCCACGTCTGCAAAGGCCCGAGAGAAGATATTGAAGTGCTCAAGGACGGCCCGCAAATCGTCATCGGTACCCCCGGCCGTGTACAGAACATGATTCAGCGCGGCCTCCTTCGCATCGATAATACAAAGATGTTTGTGCTCGACGACGCTGACGAAATGCTGGCTCGGGGGTTCGAGGAGCAGATTCAAGATACATTCTCGCTCTTACCACAGTCTGCCCAGGTCATTCTTGTCTCTAGTACTATGCCAGAGGATGTCCTCGCAATAGCGGCCAAGTTCAAGCGCGACTTTGTCCGTATAATTGTCAAGGGCGAGCCTATCATTGGGGGTGTCAAGCAATTCTATATCGCTGCTGAGAATGAAGATTCTAAGCTAGATATTCTTTCTCAGATCTACGAGACCATGGGATCCTTCCAAACCATTATCTTCTGCAGTACTCGGAAAAAGCTTGAATGGCTTACTGATAAGCTAACTGCTCGCGGCCTTGCTGTCTCGTCCATGCATGGTGATATGGATGCAGTCCATCGCTGCAAGATTATGGAGGAATTCAGAAGTGGTTCTTCTCGTATTCTTATGGCTACTGATCTCCTTGCCCGTGGCATAGACGTTCAAGAGGTATTACTCATTATCAACTTCGACCTTCCATCACAGCCCGACAAATATATGTACCGCGTCGGGTGGGGCGGCAGACCCAGCAGGAAGGGCGTGGCCATTAACTTAGTTACCGCTAATGATATGTCTATGATGCGTGAAATCGAGCAGTACTACGGTACTCATATTGAGATGATGCCAGAGAATGAAGTTTTGGAGAGTGTTATATTAAACTCGGCCTAGACTCAATCAGAATATACCAATCGTGCTATAGGCTATATAAGTGTTGTAAAAAGCAGATAAGTGACGCAGCTTAGACATATGATACAAAGAACATCTGTGCATGGAGTTCCGGTTAGTGACACTTGCCGGCGCCAAAAATGGAATTGTACCCTGCGCCTTTCGCTTTCAGGTGCCCATCCCGCTTTTACAGGTGTCTCGACAGAAGCGGCACACTCGTCACGGTTGAAGTCTCGGTGGTCACCAGGCCATTCCTGCAGCCACCCTTCGGTTTGGAACGCCTCGACGTCACTTTTGAGCGCAGTTTCAGGTGCATGTCAATCTTAGGTACCAGATCTTTCCAGTCGGAACCATAGTATTTTCTAGAAGTATGGTCTAAGGGATAGGGCACTACAATAGGGCTTCACAACTCTTGCTCTTAACGTGCATAAACTAGCCAATTTCTTTCGTCCCTTAGGGTCTTGCCAGTGGTTAAGAACACTCTGATTCCTCCGCCATTACCCATTCCCCATCCTCGCTAGGGAAATACTCAGTGTCCAAGTCCCATTCCACTTCTTCATCAGGATCATCATCTGCAGTAAACCCCGAGTCGCAAGCAGCATTGCTGATTTCCCACTGAATGTCAAACATCTGTTTGCATTTGTCGACATCTTCAGTGAAGCGGATGATGGAACCGATATCTCCACATGTAATAGGTCGCCCCGATGCGTGATCTCGTGCACTAATATACCACTCCTGGTGGGAGTAAATGTCATCACCAGTCTCGTTATCATCTTGAAGAGTTGCCTCAGGTTTTTGTACCCTATCTTTTGGATACAGCCAGTAGAATTGAAGCGTGATGCGTGATTTGGAAGTGTCTTCCAGCAGGGGAACTACATTCAGCCACTTGAAAGCCCAGAGTCCCTGTCTCCAAAGCTGGTATAAGTCTCGACCAATACAGATGGTATTCCATGACTTATAGATCGAGTCCTTGTGTTCGTATAGCGTTTTGAGGTGTTCAAGAGGTTCTTGGCCGGTCGGATTGTCGATTATCACCGATAAAGCGGATGTCAGGGACTTTGTGTATTCCAATTCTTTATCGGTTTCGTTCCATTCGATTGGCACTATGTACGAAACCAATGCTAGAGGAGAACCGGTAATGACACAATTGTAGTTGTCAAGTCGCGAGCAAATTTCGAACGCTCCTTGGTTTCGATCGATTGGGCTGTCAGGTTCTTCATAGTATGGCCTAAATTCGGCTGTGTCATCGAATTCTGAAGATTTGAAAACTAGGACATGTGTTAGAAGAGCAAAGACAGCAAGGAATCAGAACATCTACTTACAGTGCTTTGTTAGTGGCCCCCAGCTATCAAGTATCGGCTGACCCTGGCAGGGGAGGAACCTCTGTTTTCCGCAAGCGACAGAAAAGTCTTCCAGCTTAATGCGACCCATACGCAGCAGATAGGCGAGCTGGATATTGCTGACCATCCAGTCTTTGTTGCCTCGAACTATTCTTTGCTTCTCGATAATACCCCGAATACCGTCGTATCTCGACTGAAGCTCTTTGCCATCGAGCGGCCCCCCAGGTAGCTGGTTCCGTCGTCGGTATTTGATGAACTTTACCAGCGCATTGTAGGCCTTGGTGTGTGTCTGTAGGTAGCTGGTAATGGCTTCATGGAGCTTGGGGTCTTGTGCCTTCGCTGCTGCCTCTTGAGAATCTATTTCCAGTGTTGTGTCTGGATGCGGTTATGACAGTGGTGCGATGAAAGTGCTCGAGAAGAGTTGATTTAAGTCTGGAAGGAGTCAAGTCAAGTGCGAGAAGAGGACATCTACTTGTATCTATGTGGAAAGTCTGAATGAACCAAAAAGGGCATTTTATGTCTTGTGCAAACTTTATGACTAGGCAGGACCAAAAAGGTTCTTCGCAAGCATTGTATTCATGATACTTTAAATGTGTAAACTCAGTGAACGGTTATGGCCTTGATCGTCCCTACCACAGCCTGTACTCCAGAACATCGAAACTGAGCGAATGGTACGGTGGTCCTGGGAAGCTTATCTCATCTGTGCTTATCTTATGAAACCAACATCTTTTGCCCGCCTGCGAGCAGACAAATTATGTTTCGTGGTGAATAAGGTTTTCAAATTGCCATTAAGTAGAGCAGGAAGGGAATACTCAGATTATCGGTTTTGCTATTGGGAGGAGAAATAGGTCCGATAGCCCTTGAGCTGGAATACGCCATGCAAACCCGTGTTGTGACAGGGAAACTGTTGCAACCCATGATAAGACCACATATGATGAGGGTACGTAAAGTTTAGGACACCGAAAGCTGAATTCACGCAAATAATAGTCTGACAAGCCATAGCGTACCTAAATCTTTTCATCTCTTAGGCTCTTGCACATTCCATAAACCTGGGATTGCTCTTGATTGAGCAGTCAAACATACAAATCTATTCAACACATGGTCATAACAAAACCACTTTACACTTTGCAGCAATAGAATCTACTCCGCGTAATACTTCCATCGTAGCACAGGCCAGGAAGCTCGAACATAATCCAAACAACCGTCTTAAGAATACAGTAAAGCTTTTTCTGCGATACTTCGAACCGCTCAAAGAGCGCTGTACGTTGCCTGAAGCAGCGATTCATGAAAACGTTGTGAATAATTAGATCTATTACCAGCCCGTCTATAAGGGTGGCTATTTTGTCTTTTTACAATTCATTTACATCCTGACATAGTTATTGTGATCGTCAATTACTAATAAGACTCGTTCTTTTTCCAGGGGGGTTACTATCACGTGAATTTGTTGGATATGGTGAGACATTAGGCTGCATGTCGTCATTTCAGCCATCGTGTTAAAAGACAGCTTGGCCTTTTTATTCTTTATCCTTTTTTCTTTTGCTTGCTTCAATTGTCAGTCAAAACGATAGACCTTAAGTCATGCTCTCCGCTGCCCTCAGAAGATCCACGCCTCGTGGTTCGGATATAATCCGAACCAGTCTTTTTTTTCCCTCTACCCGCTCTATCTCGCGTTTGCGAGTGCCAGAAGCAGCCACCCTTTCTAAGTCGACTCAACAAATCATTAAAGCCCATCACGGTGATAACTGGACCAGAGCCTTGGCGCTCAATCCCGATACCCTTCGCCGCTTCGTTACCCACTACGAGGATTTATTCACGGACCAAACAACCAAGCTCAATGCTATTGACCGTGAGATCGTTGCCGTTGTAGTCAGTCATACCACCGGCTGCGGCTATTGTCAAACGTATCACACACACGGGCTCACGGCCGCCCTGGGTAAAGATAATGCAGCAAAACTCAAAGCCAAGAAGATCGCACTTGATTGGCACCTTGTGGGCAATCTGAGTGAGAAGCACAAGGTCTTGGCAGCATTTTCAGAGCTTCTGGCGTCTAATCCGAAAGGAGTTGGAAAGCAGCAGTTGATTGAGTTAAAGAAAGTGGGCTATGAAAAAGAGCAAATTGTTGAGATCATAGAGGTTGTTGGTTGGTTCTCGCATTCCAATCGTCTGATGATTGCGTTGGGGATCGAGATTGATGATAAAAATCTTGAGTAATGAAGAGAGGCTGATTCCTGGCCTAGGGGACTTAATCGCTTGGATAACTACTGTTGAATCATTGTTATATCGCAATCTATCTTTTTGAATGCTGGTCTAAATCATGTAGGCCGCCACATGTGTATCGAGCAGGGTGTCGTTTTTGACTGAAGACCCCGAGAATTCCGGGTACCAGCTGACGCTCTGCTCATTACCTGACCTATCTACACTATCGTGATCGATACTTGACAATGAAATCATTGGTTGTCGACTGACCATTTAGGTGTCCCTTTTGACTTCGGACCAGGATACCCTATACCACCTCTTGCACTTTTCTCATGTCCCATTCGGGAAGGTTCTTCCAGCCTTTGTAAATTACTAAGTCCATACCAGCGTAAGAACCACACACTCTGAGCTTGGTAAACGTGACAAAACTGCTTTGACGAACACGAAAGGCGACATCGATGACCAGAACAGAGAAGGAACCCATGTTGATGGAATAATTGGCGGAGAGACCAAAGTGTTGCTAAAAACTTTAGATATCACCTCGTGTTGATGCCCCGAATTTGGACAGGGTTACCGCGGAATGCAGCCGGTCATCGAAAGCTGACAACTCCTGTGGCTACTGCTAGCATTAAGCCATCAAACTGACGATCAAAGTCCGAGCGTCTGGGATGTTGGCGAAAGTCTCTTGAACGGGCTTAACCACCAGCGCCACAACTCAGCACTTATCCATCTTCGTCTAGTCTATCAATATTAGCGTTACACCCGGACCTCCCGCACCACTGAAGAGAAGAAGCAACGGTTGTCATAATCGCACCTGGACAAGATGAATAAAACCCCCTCTTCCACCTTGGAGCGAAATACAGCTTTAGTATCTTTCGAATTTGATTGAAGATTGAAATTGTCACCATGGCTGATGAACCAGTGGGAACCCCAGCTTTAACCCTGCAACCGGCTCCGACGCCAGCATGGGAAGTTTTGCAAAATCTCCAGCAAGCCCAGGAGGTGCGATATGGCGTAATTCTTCCTTGACTTTGCTGATTTGACACCCAGAATGATGATCAAGAAGACGACGACGCAGGCAATGATGCGATGTCGATTGGCCATACTGGTTCGGATCTAGACTCTGCTCTGGGGTCTGATCTGGCAGATTCTACTTATTCACTAGGCTCAAGCATTCTCGAGTACCGAACTATGCATGGCAGGACCTATCATTCTGATATAGGCACGGCTCAGTACTGGTAGGCGTCTAAGCAGTGTACTTTGAGATTGGCTGATATAACTAAGGGCATCGAATGATGAACAAGCAAGCGATTCCCTGGACATTGCGTAAGTTCAAACTCGTCCCGGATTACCGCCATTTGCTAAGATCCAGCCATCATTTCACCCTCTTGTTACTGGAGGACAAGCTCCACCTAGCTCCTTTACGACCTGATCTCCAGGTAAGTCGCCACTGGCCTCAGTATATCACCAATATGTGGTTCGCTGATAGCCCCGACAGAAAGTGCTCGACATTGGGACAGGAACTGGTAAGAATATCTTGGTCGTCAACCTGCGCTATTAAACTAACTACCGACAGGAATCTGGGCTATGTGAGTTGTGTGCACGAGGACTAATATCACTGAGGCTTACCATTATGCGTAGCGACTTTGCCAATGAGCATCCTCATGTCGAGGTAGTCGCCACTGAAATCAGTCCGATTCAGCCCAGCTGGGTACCTTCAAATCTACGACTGTGAATCTCGCAATCTTCATAACACGGTGATGATAGCTAACAGTTTGCAGTGAAATCGAAGATTGTAACGACGAATGGACCTTTAACCCTGATACCTTTGACTTCATCCACATGCGCTTCATGCTAGGTAGCATCACGGACTGGACTGCAACTTTGCGCGAAGCCTTTACCGTCTGTGCTCCGGGTGGTTGGGTTGAGACTTATGAGGTCTCTTCAACTATGGAAAGTGATGATAACTCTATTCCTCATGGAAGCGCGATGCAACGTTGGGGTCAAGTGTTCGAAGAAGGTGGTCAACGAGCGGGAAGAAGCTTTGCAATTATCCAAGAGGACGTACAGAAGAAGTCCATGGAAGAAGCAGGTTTCGTGAATATCCACGTTGAGGATCTGAAGGTAGCGTTAATATCAAACCTTACACTCAGAGCACAACTGACAGTTCCTTATCAGGCACCTGTTGGAGGTTGGCATACAGAGCCAAGACTCAAACAGGTAGGCCAATTTATGCAGGCCGCTCTGGAAAGAGATTATGAGGGCTATCTGCTTTTCCTTGCCTGTGAGCTTTTAGGGTGGACTGAGGATCAAGTGAGAGTTCTATGCACCCAGCTTCGGCATGAGATTAGATCACGTCAGCATCATCCTTATTTCAGACAGAGAATTGTGTACGGACAAAAGCCTGAGTTTTAGAAAGACGGTGGATGGCGTTGCGTCTGACGCAATCCTGGACATAATTAAAGCGAGTACCAGACTCTCTTCTTTTTTATCATCCTATTGTTCGGTATTGTAGTCAATAACAGGATCAATCTATACTGTATTACTGGAGGCTTCGACCCATCAAGCGTATTATGAGAGATCAGTTAAGTATAATATACCCTGAATTCCGTAGAAAGACCTTTCGGTGAAAGGGGTCTTGTAGCAGAAAAGATCACTTACCACTTAGATGCAGACTGAACCAAAAATGTCGAGTATCTAGATGTGCAAGACTGCGTGATGGTGTTGATAGGTATTTGCGGGTCTCTTACGGACCATTTCGTCGCGTGTTGGTTTAATCAAGATCATCAATTCTAGGTGGGGCAGGTTGGACAGGATTTCATCTGCGGCCGAGTGACCCGTGCAACAGTTTCATCAACAGGACCTATTTCAGCCATACCTGCACACGGCTTGAGTCCAAGCCACCGCCGAGAATGAAACGTGACGGACAATGTGCTTGTCTTGAATTGGTCTTGACATTCACCCTTCGCAAGGTATGATGGACTTGCAAATTAAAGCCAGGTCACCGCATTGACATTTCCATTTGTTTCGATGTAGATCTTCTTGAGCCCATCGTCTCTGGTAGACTATGATCTTCAGTCAAATAGCAGTCTGTCGATTCAGCTGACAAAATACGTACTAATCAATTTTGTGCCAGCCCTTTCCGTTCTAGTCAAAGGTCCGGCAGTTAGGTCGGATCAGATAACGGTTAGTGTAGTCAAGTGAAATTGGAAGGGCAGCAGCCCCAGCGACTAAGACACCATTTCTACAACATATGATTGGTTCACTTGCGTTATCAGATGTGCGATAAGAGATCATCGTTAACTTACCAGTACCGTTATCAGCCTCCTGTCGCCTTCCTCAGTCAGTTCACTGCAAAAGGCTCATGCTTTCCAGAAGAATCACTGTTTACAAGAGGTCGCAAACATAGACATTGTTCCGATGTTCGGGTTATCTGAATACAACTCGTCAACAACGCTTTTTATGAAACGACGCCTGCGAGAAACTTTCCGGTGTAGGGATTGTGTGGGTCAAAACCAATCAGCCGTGTGAGAATACCGACAGAATACTACGTGGGGAATTGAGCCTCAACCACTGAGTGATCTTCCACGGGTCATTTCCGGGTTTGGTCTTAATAGTCTCAAATTAGCAAGACAGCGTAACAAGCGTCCGGTGAGGGGCCCGGTGTACGCGTGGCCAGAGAAAAAAAAAAGGATGATTGGTAGCTCTTCACCAATTTACAGTAGGGGACTACTTAAAAGCGATGTTTCCCATCCTGAACATGTCAGACTGTCGATCGCGAGAAGCAGGTGAAGCACCATCAAAATGCGGTTCGCCAATCCCTTCACCGTGATCCTGTCCATGCTTGCTTCTTTTTCAGCAGCACATTTAGGGCGCAACAGGAAATTTACTATACCAGCTATCGGCGATGTTGATCTTACTGTTTTCGAGCACGCCGCTACCAAGTCATCTCTCGAATATATCACCAACTCGGGAATCTGCGAAACCACACCTGGAGTGAACCAGTACTCGGGCTATCTCAATTATGGTGAGCATGCCAAAACCTGTTACCACGAATTGACATTGAAAGTCTCAAGGTCAGAACACCAGCATGTGGTTTTGGTTCTTCGAGGCCCGCAATAAGCCCAGAGAAGCTCCTCTAGCTCTCTACATCAACGGTGGTCCCGGGTGCTCTTCCGAGATTGGCATTTTTCAGGAAAACGGGCCCTGCCATTTTGTTGGCAATGATGTAGAGCCGAAGCTTAACCCTTACTCGTGGAACGAGTATGCCAACATGATATATATCGATCAGCCATTTGGTACAGGTTTCAGCGAGGGCGTCGAGGGTATAAATACGACTGTCGCTGCGGCGCCTTATGTCTGGACCTTTATGCAGGCCTTCTTGGACAAGTTTCCGGAATATACGTCTCGCGACTTTGGGCTCTTTACTGAGTCTTACGGCGGACACTACGGTCCAAAGTTTGCGGATTATTTCCTTGGACAAAATGACAAAATCCGAGAGGGGCTTATATCTGGTCACCAGATCGACTTGATCGCCCTAGGTATCAATAATCCTTGGATCGATCCTACTGCTCAGTTCAAGGCTTATGCTACATACGCCTATGAGAACCCTTACAAGCAGCTCATCAATGAGAGCCTTTACGAGCACTTCATCAGCTTGTATGAGGAGAGGTGCGTCCCTCTACTGAACAAATGCACAGAAACAACAGGACAAATGGAAGCTTGTGCCAATGCTAGTCTTACTTGCAATACGCTCATGTATGACGACTTGATCGAAGCGAGTGGGGTGGACTTTGGTGTGAACGATCTTCGAATCGGTAGCGAGGATGTTGATCCTAGTGAGACATACGTGGATTACCTCAATCGACCGGAAGTTCGGAAGAAGATTGGTGCTCGTAAAGAGTTTGAAGAGTGCAATTTGAAAACATTTTACAAGTTTGGTGATACGGGAGATGGTAATCCTCAGCCATCTGTCAGTAGGGATGTATGCTGACACGCTATACAGATGCGCGCTCGTTCTCAAATGCACTGGCAGATGTTGTAAATCGCAACATTACTACACTGATCTGGGTGGGTGATGCTGGTAAGACTTTACTTTTTTTTTTTCGCTTTGACTATCTAACTAGTGGGAGCAGACTGGTCTTGCAGCCGGCCAGGCGTTCTTGAAGCCGTGAGCGCCCTCAATTGGCATGGACATGAGCAATTTGCCTCAGCTGAGTCGAGGAACTTTACGGTTGACGGCAAACTTCATGGGACCTTTAAGTCGATTGATAACTTCAGCTGGCTCAAAGTAAACGATGCTGGGCATTATGTTTCTTATTACCGTAAGTGGGATCATGTAGTTATTGACTCCGGTGCTAATGCGTGTACAGAACCTAAAGTTGCGCTTCAGGTGTTCAAGCAGACGATGCAGCAAAAGGGTATATCTTCAACTTAACATATCATGTTCAGGGATCTCTTCACGCTGCAAGTATAAATAAAGACAAGAGAACGAGATGTCACGGGAGCTAGGCGTAGAGAAAGAGGCTCTCAAATACATAATATCGTTAGTTAAGGAGGATGCAGGGTACTAAACTACCGTGTCAGTACTCATTTTATAGAGGCAATAACTTATTAACAGGAGCAAGATAACCTCTGAAGGTAACATGTTTAGTGAAGTAAAATCTTACAAGGACTGGTAACTTGAAGACAAGCAGATAGTTTTCAAATTCCATTCATAACACAAGATATAACAACTACAAACTCAAGGTTCAATTTAGTTAATGATGCTACAATCGTCTCATTTCCACCCTGACTGGAACCAGAATTTACTGAAGTCTCAGGTGCCTACCGTCCTACCATCATCATCTCCTCTTGAGACGCTTTGTCGCCGAAGATCTGATCCATCTGCTCCAATGTCTTTCCTTTCGTCTCAGGAACCAGGAAGAAAGCCCAGACAGCAGCCAAGAAACACCAAGATCCGAAGAAGATGTATACTCCAAACCCGATGCTCTCGATCATGGGTGGTGTAGCAACACCTACAACAAAGTTGAAGAGCCAAACTGTCGCCGTTGCAAGAGCCACACCCTTGGACCTAGAAGAACTGGGGAAAACCTCTGCGGGAAGTGCCCAACCGAGAGGAGCGTAAGAAACTCCGTAAATGAGAATGAAGCAGAATGCCATGGCCACAGCAGCCCAGCCCGCAGTTGGGTTAGAACTCCACTTGTCATTATATACGCCGACAAGGACAGCCATGATACCCCAAGCAGTGCCTCCTCCAATACCACCGAAGATGGCTAGTGATCGTCGTCCTACCTTGTCAATGATAAAGAAGCAGAGAGTCACTGCAACAAGCTGCAACATGTTGAAGACTCCAGACATGATGAGTGACATTTCTGTCGACTGACCGAGTGATTGGAAGAGAGTCGGGGCATAATAGATGAATGCGTTGATACCGGAGAGCTGCTGGAAGAAGGCGACTCCAACTGCGATAGAGGTACGATGCCACATGTTCTTCTTGAAAAGGTCACCCCAGCAAAGAATTTCGAGTTTGATACCCGTCACTCCGGGGTGACGCTTCTCCTGCATAATCTTTTGAACGGCTACCTCGGTACGGATGCCAGCGTGCTCTTGCTGGACACGATGATCGGTTCTGGGTAGTCGGCGGAGTCGCTCCAAGCTTTCGAAGCCTTCTTCGGATCTATCGACAAGCGCGAGCCATCTTGGGGAGTATGGGAAGAAGTGGATGCCGACTCCAAGGATAGTGCTGCACACCATCTGAAGACCAAATGGTAGACGGAAGGACAACTCGCCAGAGAGTTCACGTGTCGCGTAGGTGATCCAGAAGGAGACAACTACGCCTATGACACATGACACTGACTCTAGCACAAGCAGTGTTCCTCGTAGGTTCGGGGGCGCGATCTCGGATATGTAGATTGGGGCTCCCTGGGATAAGAGTTAGATACTGTATGTGTAAAGAGGAGATGTTTCATACCATTGCAAGTGTTCCGACACCAATGCCTCCAATTGTTCTTCCCGCGACAAGAAGGCCATAAGAGTTGGCAGCTGTCTGCATAATAGCACCAATGTTGAAAATCACAACGACAATAGAAAGAGCCTTCTTTCGCGAGATTTTATCGGCAAGAGTAGGCATAGATAGACAGCCGATAAAGGCGCCTAGCTCTAGCATACCAGTCATAAAGCCCTTTCCGAATGGAGTTTCGGTTTGAGGGAAGGTCTTATGGAACTGAGGCATGATGTTGACAATGGAGATAACGCCCTGGTCATATCCAAAGGAGAAACCTCCCATGGATGCCAAAAAAGCTACACCAAAGATGTAAGGAGACTCAATAACGCCGCGAATTCCACCTCGACCGTAAGAGATATCTTCGTCGAGAAGGACCACGGGAGAGTGTTCCCCAGACGTAGCGTTCTCCACATTCTCATACGAGATATCACTCTTGGGTGATTTCCCAGTTGGAGAATGTGCTTCAGCTTCCATGATGGCAAGCTTGGAGTTGAATGAGATCAAAGAGTAAGAATGGGCAAGACTTGTAAGGAAAGAGGATATGAGGATCTTGGGATAGAATGCATGAATGACTGAGGATATTGGCACTGCAGGATCGTTTTATATATTTCTTGCGACCATATCCAAGTTATCATTACGAATCAATGCTTCGGCATAGTCTGCGAGTCAAATACAGCAGATTCAAAATCAAGTTGGTCCACTTCCCCGCAAACGAAAACCTGGGGGAGATTCCGGGGCTAGATCCTTGTTTGCCTACGTGATGAGTGGTCTAGAAGAAGATTAAGTTTGAAAATGGAGGTGGACGGTCCATATCAAGTATTTTATCCCGCGGGATACGATTTATGGCTGATACTCCACCCCGTTTCTCCAAGCCGCTACCCTGATTGTAACCAAGCACATGCGGGGAACGACAATATTCGCGCTAGCCTAGACAGTCACCCCCATCTTTTAGACTAAACTCTTCCCTTGTCCGCGGGATAAATTCTTATTCCTGGCCAAAGCTGAAGCATATGACGCGCCTCCCCACATCCATCCGAGCCATTACCGAAATAGGAAATTCATTCCTCCTGACGGGGGCCAGCAACAAGAAAGATTTGGCTCGCCCGGAAGACCGAATGGTAATGTCTTGCGGGGATTTTAACTGTTATTAGAAATGGGCGTGACAATTGGTATTGGAAGCATAAATAATGGATTTATTTCGGCGTCGACATCGCCTCCACCTCTGAACACTCTTCAAGACGTGTTCAAGATATAAAAAAGCGACTCCTCCTCGTCAAACGGAATCATCATCATCAATGAAAAGACATTCGACAGTATGATCGCACTTTTTTTACTCGGTGCTGCCATTGCAGCCTTGTTTATTCGTCTTTTTATTTACCCCATCATCTTGTACTTTATTGATCCTAAGGGACTCAGACAGTTTGAGAACTTCTCATGGCTGTCTCCCCTGACTGACCTGCGCCACTGCTATCTCAGCCACACAGGCAAGCGGTCTGAGACCCTTGCTGCTGAACATGAGCGTCGCAGCCAAGCCATTCTAAGAATTGGACCCAACGCGTTATCCTTCAATCATCCACAAGCCATCAGAGACATCTACGGTCATCAGACAAAGTGCACAAAGGATCACAAAGAGTCCGTTCTTGCTGGAACGCATCGCAACCTTTTCGATGTAGTTGACAAAGGTGAACACAGCAGGAAGCGAAGACTTCTTTCTGCTGCCTTTGCGACAAGAAACCTCGAGAAATGGGAGTTCAAAGTTCGCTACACCACTCAGCGTCTTTTGGATGCATTCGACCCTCGTTGTACTGCACCTCTCAAGCCAAACACCGACCCAGCTCCAGAAGACCTTACAGTTGACTTCAATAACTGGATCAATCTGTGGACCATTGAAGCCATCAACTTCATTGCCCTTTCATCCAAGATGACCCTGCTTGATACCGGCACTGATGAAGTCGTCGCTGAGAAGCCCGACGGTACACTTTATCCTGCTAGATACCGCCAATCTCAGAATCACTCAGCCATGGTCAAGTCCGTCTTTGTCTGGGAATACCAGCTTTACCCATGGCTGCGTCGCATCACTAAGGTAGTTCCTAACAAGTGGAAGAGCTACTGGGTCACCAGCGCTCCATGGGGCGACGTTTGCAACCACCAAGCTAAAGAACGACTCAGACGACACAAGGCTGGTGAAAAGCTTGACGATTTCTTCTCGTGTCTCATGCACGATAAGAATGGTGTGCCCAATGAGCTTGAATGGGGTGAGATTGTGGCCGAGACCTCGGCAATCATCGATGCTGGGGCTGAGACTACATCTATCGCCCTCACGCATATTCTTCAACTATTGATCAGTCATCCTGAACAACTCGAAAAATTGCGACAGGAGGTTGCTGGCATCATGGAAGAAGACGATGTCATAGCACCATTCGGCAAAGTCAAAGATCTCCCATATCTCAAGGCGTGTCTCGATGAGGGTCTCCGCCTCATCCCACCTGTGTCCTCTGGCCTTCCGCGACGCACGCCACCAGAAGGTGCTAACATTATGGGTACTTGGATTCCGGGTGATACCTCAGTATCTATGACCATCTGGAACGCTCACCATGATGAGACCATTTACCCTGAGCCTTATGCGTTTAAGCCAGAGCGTTGGCTTGACCCACTCGAGCGAAAGAGGATGGAGCCTTTCTTTATTCCGTTCTCTGCTGGTGCAAGAGGCTGCATTGGGAGGAATATTTCGTATCTGGAGCAGCAGATTGTCCTCAGTACTTTAGTGCACCGTTATGATTTCGCGATGCCTACCAAGGACTTCAAAGTTTCGCGGTTCGAGGCTTTCAATCTGATTATGGGACAATTGCCCATTAAGATCTGGCGTAGATAGGAGGATAGACTAGAGAATAGAAAGAATGGAATAAACAGGACTTTTGTTTTCATATTGTCGACGTAAGATAATATCGATTAGACAGCCATCCTCTGGTGTCTTTGGGATACTTCCTACCGCCACTCTATTCTTGGTCTGTGAATATGAAACGGACTTTCATTGCCATGAATTGGTTTTGTGGGGCAAATGAGTGCCTGTCCATCGACCTACGCCTCTGATGAACCTTTGACTCCACCACAGCTACATCTTGGCTACTATTGTTGCCTGTCACCCATGGTCAGTCAGTTCAGCATGATTCACAATTTTTATTCATCGGCGTTGAACAAACTGTAAAGCAAATACATCAAAGCCATTCGACTCAGCTCCAGTTTGTTTTAATTACCCCATTCCCTCTTCAGCGTTGCAATAAGTCCCTTTGTCTTCCACTTGATCGCCTCTTCCACTTTCTCAAGGTAAGCTATAGCGTGGGTTTGTTCACAGAGGTCTTTTATGCAATATCCACCTAGACAGTTAGCAGTCATTCGCACGTTCAGAGTAAGAGGTGACTGTACAGAGTGAAAGCATATGTGCAGGAAGGTAAAATGCATTTACAACATGCGTGTTAGATAATGCAAGGCCCATAAGCATGCAGAGGTAGAAGGAAATCTTCATCTGGCAATCTGTTAGGTGTCTCCTATAACGGCAGAATCTGGAAATACCTCGAGCTCTTGCTTGTCATGGCTGTGTTTCTGCACATCATTACACTGACGTAAATACAAAACAGCCTTGGCTGCGTAGTAATACTGCATTGCGACAACTCAAATGTGTTAGCTGATCGAAAGGTCAATGTGAACAGATACTTACCAGGTACTGACGCGACAAAGTAAAGGGTCGGAAACGGCCTGTTACTTGTGACATCCGCCGCATTATAGAATACAGGCTTAAAGGATATGGGTTTAGCGCCATACCACTGATCCACTTCTGTCTCAATGACTTGAAAGTCTTCTTGATTCCCATCCGGACCGTCCATCGACAGAAACAGCATCATGATCTTGGCGAAGTTATAGACCGCCCTATTCGCATACGCCGAATCATCAAATCTTCTAAACACAGTCGACCTCTCAAAATTCTCGAGACATATTGGTATAGGTCTTCTGCGAACGACGTAGATATAGATGACTTGTCGGAGATGAACCCAACTTGCAGCTTCAGCTAACCCGCCTTGCATTACAAACCTAGCGATGACTTCGTGGTTTAATAGGTTCTGGGTTCCACTGAGATGATGGTAATAAGAATCAGTCTCGTTGTCATTCTCCTCATACAATCGCGCGATCACAACAGCGGTAAGGAGCGTCGAGTCCCAAGTTTCAGCGGGTTGAGCAAAAGCTTCAATGAGAAGCTTGATGCATTTGTTGTGGTAGAAGGTGCTCTCTACATCGTTGGGTGTATCATCGTAGAGGCTTGCGAGGGCTAGAAGACCGTTCATTATCATGGGTTGGCGAATAGCGAGTCGGGGTACTTCGAGTTCGAAATGACGGGCATCGTCACATGCATCAGACTTGGATGTTAGCCAACGCGATGATCAAGGGAAATGACTTACCAAGGGTGCAAGTTTATAGATATAAGTCATGAATAGAAACGCTTCTCGTTCAGTTAACTCAAGGGGGTTTTGAGCATGGAGTTGAACGGGCAGAACTTGGACTGAGGGATTGTAAGGGGATCCATTCGCGTCAAAAACTGGAGGGCTGGTCATGGAGCTTAAAGGTGATTCCCAGTGATTGTGTTCCTGATTCAGAAGTACGACTTCTTGATGAGGAGGCGCAAATTCATCCATGGACATATCCATCATCGTTTCAGATATACGCTGAGTTACCGGCTGCGTCGTGACGTCTGTCTCTGTGGTAGATGGCCTGTCAGACTCCTCCAACGCCACACCATCAATTCCCTGCGGTGTCGTGAAAGAGACTGCAGGTCTTAGTATGAATTCCTCTAAGCGCAAATGACTTACTCTTGGATGGAACTTTTGCCCATTTCCTTTCTGTTTCCTTTTGAGGTTTTGAATGACTATGCTTGAACCGAATGTCATTCTCAAACAGGCATTCCTGCCCCGACTCGAGGCAAGCGCCACATTGAGAGGCTCCGGGCTGAGTTACGCATTTTCTGTGTCGCCGGCGACAGGCAGTACAGCATTTCACTCGTTTCATGAGAAGCAATTGTGATGTTGTAAGATGCAGGTGTCAATATTAGGCAGGTGACACAGGTTAAAAAACAGGTGTGGGGAAGTTGAGGTCATAAACAAGCACTAAAGACGGGCTTCTGTAATTGGCTATACAAATTCCACTTGAAAGTATAGGGTAGCTATGCTTTAATGAGAGCTAGATGCATAAGACTCGGCCTCAAATGGTATATGAGTTTATTCTTGGCTTTCCAGCTGAAAGTATATTTGTCAAAGTCACTTCTTGTCTAGACGATAGTTTGTGGCTTCAACTAACTCGTGAGCTCAATAGTAGCAGTTAATCCTCCCCTTGGCTGATGCTGGATGAAACTGTCAGTGTAGGCAACGTAAAAATGCTATGCCGGATCTGAACGTGTCAACCGTGACGAAATATGGGATGCTAAGCAATCAATAATAGATGAGTGTACAGGTATTAGAATTGAATATCTACAAGCTTCTACCCTTCTTTCTTAGACTGGTCTACTGTAGCTGCTACCACAAATTCTTCCTCTATGGCTCTTTGATGAAATGTGGAGTGCGCACGGATTCGTGGCCCGAAGCGGTAAAAGACCCAAGGCAGAGGCGCTAAAGCCACTGAAATGAACCCCAGCAGGGACGTGGCCCACGCAGCGCCTAGTCTGTCGTACATCTGGTGAGAAAAGAGTGGAAATCCTGCTCCAAACGCCGACCTGAGAATCGCGTTGGCGGCGAGCGCACTGGCAGCATATTTTCCGTAGCAATCTATGAGATATGATGTTATACCTAGGGATAGAACCACAAAGCCTATGCCGAAAGGTATACCTGAGATGATGCAGCTTGCCCAGTGGATCGAAGTGTCGGCTGTCCATGCGAACCAGAATAACCCTATCGGAACGAGCCATGAGAGCAGAATCAGATGGGGTAACCGAGCTTCGGGTTTGGGACCACCGAGTTTCTTGACCCAGGTTGCGTAAACGCGATTGATATATGGTGATGCGGCGGTCGCAATAGCCATTCCAGTCCCGATACCTAAAGGTTAACGCTCAGCAGAGGACTTCCATAATGGGTTGGAACGTATCTTTACCTAGAAAACTGAGACCAGATATACCGGCGTCCCAATGCCTTGTCTGCTGAAAGACATACGGGTACGCGGTAAAGTCAAGATACAGTATGCCGTAAATAAACGCCATATACAGTGAGAGCAGAAACAGGATCGGTTCAGTAAGAAACATGATGCTTGGTCTAGTGATGTTAGTACGAAGCATTATGGTTAATCTCTGATGCGGCTCTTGAATGCCATGCTTCTGTCGTTTTACTTGTAGAAGCCGCGGAGCATATGTTTCGGGAAGGAAGACGACCATAGTGACATAGATAACACCACTCAAGATGGATACTAGCCAGAAGTCCCTGCGTGTATTAGTATGAGTGGATCGATGTAGACAAAAGAAAGCTCACCATCTCCACTACAAGAAGTCATTAGCAACATTCAGCACAGCGAGGATAGATTCACGTACGGATCCATATTCGGTCAAAAAGCCACCAACAATCGGCGCAATAACCGGACCTAGGAAGCTTGCCGCAGTAAACAATGCGAGAGGAACGGAACGATGGGTTGATGGCCACAAGTCGGTCAAAGAGCCACCAGAATTGGTAACTACCTCGTCAGCAATAGAGGTCAGCATTCATACAGGGCAGCTTACCAGTAGGAGATCCGAAAAAGCCACACAGGAATCGGAAGATCAAGAGAGCGGCGATATTGGGCGATAAAGCGCAGCCAATATTAAATAATACAAAGAGTAATAATGTACTCCGATATACGGGATTTCGACCGTATATTTCTGATAGTGGCGCAAAGATGAGCGGACCTGTTCCGAAGCCAAGTAAAAACGTGGTGACGCCCACAGTCGCGACGGTGCTAGAACAGTTCAAGTCTTGCGCGATGGCTGAAATGGCTGCTGTATGTATGGATGAGCAAAAAGCAATTGTCGCAGTCATGAATACCACTGTCAAAGGTCAGCAAACTTATCGGTTGTTTGATGAATTTGCGATCTAACCAATAATTGTGCAGGTCCATCTGCGCGCGGGAGAGAAGTTCAAAGGGTTCTCATCGTGTTCTAAAGTGATGGTTTCTGGTGCTGTTTGACCGTTCTCGTTTAACATGATGGCATCTAGCACTGGTGGAGCGTTCCCAAGACAAGGGTTCCGTCAAGAAGGGAGTTGGAGAAGGAGAGTGGCGGGCCTGTTGGAAGCGCGACAATTGTTGTGTCAGAAAACCACCGATCATTCACTGTAGTCGCCGCAATGGCATCTGTGTTTGCGTGATTGACTGTTTTTTGCTGAAGCGTTGATGAAAAGCCGCTGACAAGTGTGAAAGAGGAAGGTGCAAATGATATGATGAGATTCAGGTATTTGTTTGTACTGCTTACAGTGAAATCCTTGGTATAACGATTGTTTGTCGGTGTTTAAATGACGTGCTAGTAAGATTGGGCGCTAAAAAGGAAATAGATCTACCCTGAACAAAGGGACTTTGTCTCAAGATGCCGTTATCCGGGCACCTTGCAAGTATCTCCAGAGCTTAAACTTGCTCTAAAAAGAGATGTATTAATTGACGTCTCATTTGTAACACGAAATTGACCTTCGGGTTCTGTTGTCTCTAGATGCCAGTCTGTGTAACGATAATCTCCTTCACCTCAAGTTGCTCAGTTGGTTACTGCTCCTGGACTTCACATCCCTGCCATGTTGTACCTTTTGTTAAAAGAGCCATTCTGAGGTAATCATTAGCTACTATCTGTCGCCGCTGACTAAATTGATATTCGCCATCAGAACATATCAACATACTGCACATTCAAATGCTTCGGGATGACACAAGCTTTGAACAGGCGGGAGCTAATGTCAGTCTTACTCCCGGCCCGTTTCTGATCTGCGCTAAAGTACTCGCGGCCCAGCGGCGCAACTCCCCGTCCCAGCACCTCCCCTGTCGTTCTCCACGCCGAATCAATCGCCCCAGCAATCTGCCAAGCAAAATTAATTAAACCGCTTAGTCGTAGTAGGGTCGTACTTACCCAAGTATGATGTTTGGACAAATGCTCACCCGCGAAGAAGATTCGTCCTTCGCGGGCTTTGGATACTTCGTGGAACCGGGAGAATTGACCGGGGAGATACATGGCGTCTCCTCCGCACCACTCGTTCGACCACATGACATCGAAGGATTCGATGTACTGTTCGTATACATCAATTTCGGGATCGTCAGCGTAATATTTGCTCAGATCATGGAGGCAGATCTTGACGCGTTCATCCTGCGACAGACCGCTCCATTTGGCTGCATCTGACATCCAGCTGTACAGTAGCAAGACACCGCTACCGCTACTGCCCATGTCATTGGATGGAAACACAATCCATCGGAACCGCAAATCTGTCGTGCTCTGGCCCCCAAAACACGGAAATTTGTCTGTTTGCTCCCAGAATCGAGTGCGGAAATGCATGCCCATTTTGTAGAGAGGCTCGTAGTGCGCACCGCGGATGGCTTGTTCTTTCATGAAGGACCATCTTGGTCGGTCCACTATGTTGTGGATCGCGGCGGGTGGGATAGCTAGGACTACTGCGTCGAATGCCGTGGTGGTTGTGTGGTGCAGGCTTTTGGCCGACAATTCGACGCGCCCGTCGTCTAAATTGGTGATCCTGTCTACTCTTGTGTTGAGGCGGATATTCTCAAAGCCAACAAGATTAGCTGCACATTGCGTCATTCGCGACATGCCATCGCGGATAGTCACCCACTGTAAGTTTATTAGTCCAATCATGTTTTTTTCTAGATCAATGGTACTTGAGACTTACGTCCTTCGTGTCAAAGTCCAGGTTTTGCATGATGATCTCAGTAAAGCTCAAATCATATTGATTCGTCTGCGAACAAAAAAGCTCAACAAACTCAATGACCTGATGCGGCCACCCAGCAACAGAACGTAAATAAGCCCGAAAAGAATACTCATCATACATGAGTACCTTCCGAAACCCGTCGTCAAAGTTCTGACGTAGAAGCGTCAACCAGGGAATTACCACACTGCCAAGGAGCTGCTGCGGGGTCTTGTTGCAGAAGCCCGAGGGAAGACCCGCCTTGGCAGACCAGCCAGGGTCCTGCAGTAGTCCCTTCTGACCCTGGAAAAATGACTTGTTGTTTTCGTGGTCAAGGATGTATGGGATCAGCTCGATGCGACTCTCGACTGAGCTGTGAGTGTTCAGATAGCGGATCAAATCGAAGACTTTGGAGTGCAGTGAGGAGCGGGGGATTCTCATTGCTCCTGCTTCAAAGTAGACATCTTGAGAATGTGTTTGAGGTGTGAAGCGATGGGTATAGATGCGTCCGCCTACGCGGTCCTCTGCCTCGAAGATGGTCACTTTGTGACCTTCGCGAGATAGTAGCAGACCGGTATAAAGGCCAGATATACCTGCGCCCACAATGCCGACGTGCATGATTGTACGAAGTGTGTTAAGGTTGGGATATACTGAGTTGGAGGGGATGATCTTGCAGGCTTGTCTTTTTGTTGTTGCATAGCAATATTCAGACTGCGACATTAATCGAGAATCGACTCTTTTAAACTTGTTCAATTTGATTATGTTACCAAAAAGTATGGTGTTTGGCTTTCTCTGGGCCCTGCCTAAGCAAGGCTCTTCTATTCTGCCAGCATCATGCCATTCCAAATGATGTTTGACGAGAAAGCTGAAGCAAGGAACAAAACCCTGTCGGGTTAAAAATGACAAAAACGGTCCTTTCGTTACATACCCTGCAACTACAAAGGACCCCGAAGCAAATCACCATTGCGGGCCAGCAAATGATGTGCCGCATAACCGAAAGATCAGATCATCACTGGCCGTATCTCTGAGAGGTTATCACTGTGACTTTCACATGCTGACCATTTACAACGGAATAGGAAAGTCGAAACGCCGGGCCTGTTTCCACCAGAAGATAACCTCGCCGATTGAATGCGGATTCTTGATGAGAACATCAGACTTTAGTCAGATCTGCATAAGCTGAAGGGTTGCTGTAATCCTTCAGTCATATCCCGATGACAGAAGGCAACGACATGACGTTTGTTTATCTTTGTGGCTTCCGAGTGGAGGTGATGTCCTAATATCCTATGGCGACTGCTTGACAAAGCAGATGAGGGTCTGCTGTCGAGTAAGGCTGTTGAAATATTATAAATATATCGAAGACGAGAGACTTGGCGTAAAATTCAAGACAAAACTAGAAGTCAACAATTCATCTTCACTCATACTCAATATCCACTTTTCAAGCAAACACAAAATGCCTTCCACAAAGTCCCCTCCCGTCATTGACTTCTCTGATTACCTATCAGGAGACCAAAAGCGCATGGAACACTGCGCCGCCCAGATCAGAGAAGCATGCCTTACTCAGGGCTTCTTCCAGATCGTAAATCACGATATCCCCCTCAGCCTTCAAAAGGAAATGTTCAAAGTTTCCAAAGAATTCTTCGATCTTCCCCTGGAAGAGAAGATGAAACTTGACAAGTCCCTCGTAAGCTAAAATCCAAATATGGGAGGGAGAATGCTAACGTCAAGGCAGAACTCGTATAACCGTGGTTACGAGGTCATGCACGGACAGATGATCGAAGCCAACACCAAGCCAGATCTCAAGGAAGGCTACTACGTCTCTCGTGATCTGCCTCTCGATCATCCTCAGGTGAAGGCAGAGAAATTCGCTCACGGGCCAAATGTTTGGCCTGAGGCACTGGGGGAGCCTTTCCGTCGCACCTGTATGGACTACTTGAATCGCATCATGAAGCTTACTGAGGAAGTCATGGGAGCTATGGCCATGAGTCTTGGCTATGATAAGAACTACTTTGATGAGTTCTGCACTGACCCTATGTGCTTTTACAAGCTGTTGCACTACCCGCCTCAGCCTACGGATGCGCATGCTCTCCAGCGAGGTATGTTCCATATACTATTTGTCTTCTCTTTCCAAGACTATATTTGTCTAACACGATGTAGGTATCGGTGCCCACCGTGACTTTGGCGTCATAACCCTCCTCCTGCAAGGCGACGTCCCAGGTCTTGAAGTATGGGACGAGGAAGTCAAAGACTGGTACCCAGCACCACCAGTAGAAGGCGCATATGTCGTCAACATGGGAAACCTATTCGAGCAGTGGACCAACGACAAATACGTGTCCAACGTTCACCGCGTCATCAACCGCTCAGGCCAAGAGCGCTTCTCTATCCCATTCAACTACAACGGTAACCCGGACTTCGTCATCCGGTGCATTGAGAGTTGTCGCAAGAGTATGGATGAAGAGAAGTATGCTCCTATCAGTGTGGAGGATTATGTTGTGCAGAAGTACAAGGATGTTTATGCTCGTGCTGGGGTTTATAAGAAGGAGACCTTTGTCCCCTCAGCCAAGTCTACTGTTGGAGCCTAGATCTCGGCACAGCATGGGAGCATAGTCTGGATGTATGTATGGAGTAGTCAGATTAGATGTTGCTTTCACCAGGTCTACAAGTCCATTTCTTAGTACCCTGTGACGGATTAACCGTAGTCGTTTAGAAACTATAGAGCAGCTATTTATTGAGACACAAGGCTAGACAATTGATTAAATAAAAGAAGCGTTGTGGGTGCAAAGGTGCGAGGTACCGATAGTCCAGCACTTCATACCCTGTGGCTCTAGCAAATAGACCCTGTAAATGTGGAACCTGAGCTACCTGAACTTTTTACTTACTATGAATAGTCTGGCGCCGTATTCATAGAGTGACTGCAAATCTTTGCTTAGACCAAGTATCGCGAACGGGACAACAATGATCCCACTAGCCGTGATTGTAACACCACTTAAGGCTGTGATCATATTTCGGCCCGATTAGATCATCAACGGATATTCGAACCGACCTGCTACTCAACATGCACCTGAGTTTGCCACAACGTTCGACAAAGGCGTCATGCGCCTTCAAGATGTGCGGGGAAGTAGTCACAGCATAAAACGGTCAAGAAGCAGTGCAATGTCATTATTCTGTTTCCCGTCTTGGCGCGGGGTTTGAGTCACCCCAGATGCATAAGTTGCTGACCGAAAAAACGAACACCTCGGCAGTTGTTATCTCCCAAATGATAGATCGAGTATATCAAGGCCCCTCTCTATCTGTTTACAAGTATCTCATCATCAATATCCAGCTTCACGTACCCTTCATCGATCATCATGGCATCCTACTATCCTGAAGGCGAGTGCTATTTTGTTAGAAGCTCCCTCAGTTTTGAGAAAGGTTGGAACGCCGATAACGAGAGATACTTCTACAGCCATATCCTAGTCGAGTACTATTGGAATGGCTGGGTTGCAACCGGTAACCAAAGTAGGTCTCACATGAGGTCGCAATGGAACTCTGGAACCGCTCAAGGAGTTAACAATACGCGCTACGGCGACTGGGATAGATTCTGGGTAGGTGAAAGCAAAGACAAGAACCCTCAGCGCATGCTAGCCATGCATAGTCACCTGAACAGTGGAAACTGGAACGAATGCCGCGATCTCATAAATGGTGGTCCGCGTAAGTACATCCTTCGTCCCATTCAGATCTAGAGCAGGGAGACCGAATGGGTTTGGATCGACGCTACAATCCCTCTCAGAGCCATCTACTTCCCAGTCGCCCAGCGAACGGACCAGGCTTTCGACAACCTGTGTACTTATGTTGTCATCGACTTCAGACACAGGGATAGTGTCCAGATCACAGATTACAATGGAAACCACATCACCCAGTATCCTGTCACGCCGCACGCCGGTCTTGGTCGAATCGATGGTGCCACTTGGGGTTTCCATGTGCCCGACATCATTGCCTACCTGTCCATCCCTCATAAACTTCGCAACCCAGATTATCGTTTGTTCCAGTCCAAGAACCGGCGCGATGATTTGGTCGTGAGTGCTGCGTCACGGCTACAGTGGACCAGCACTACTCAAGCCATACACCATCCCCATTTCCTTCGCGAGATTGACTTGGCCAAAGTCCTCAGCGCGACCTTTGGAGTCGAAGTTGGCTGGCGACCCTATGAGCCATCAAGGTTTCTTAGAGACCTCATCATTCGGCTCGTTGACACTGCTCTTGGCATGGTTCCGGGCGTTGGGCCTCTTTTGTCAATCGCGTTTGGTATAGCGGTGCAGGCGCTGGAGGATCCTCATTCGTTCCGCATCGACAATATCCTCGGCCTTAACCAAACTGCCATGGATGAAGTGACGAGATCTTCAAACAAACATCGGAAGTATCTAGCACCTGACTTCATCGGCAAGGGGTGTGGTCGCCAGGCAGCTGTTCCCTTGAGCGATGATGAGCGAGCTAGTCGGCAGAAGCATGGTGATGATCTGAATGAGAAGCTTACCAGGGCGCTGAAGGCCCAGGTCGTGATTCGGTCCCTTTTGGAGCAGGAATTGTTGATTTATGGGGCTGATAGTATAAATGGTGTCGTGGAGGAGGAGCAGGCAGAGTTGGAGACGATTCGGATTGAAGGGCAGGATGATGAGGGGAAGTCTGAAGAAGAGGATGAGAACAAAAAGGACAAATAATTGAATGAGTGACGAAAAAGCTATGGAAGAAGGCGATGGAATGATTGGCTGGAATATTTCAAGTTGAGATAGTTGTTACGTACTGGACCAAATTGACAGTTGAGTGATTATAAGGCCGTGTTGATTGAGTTGTTCTGGTGCTATGCCTGTATTTGCAATCTAATATCGAGATCCTTCCTCAGTCTCTGCAATGAGAATTCCCTTTTCTTTAAGTCCATGGATGAACTTGAGGATACCCCGACAAGCAAGCCTAGCCACCGTGTCGCCTCCTTCTAGGCGGGGATTGAAAGAGCAAACAACAAGCGAAGTCGGGTTCACTTTTGCAGGTATCATCTGCATCACACCAAGCAAGTCCTCGGGGAGATAGCCGCCGGGCGACGGGAATTCATTGACACGGCCTAGTGTCTCGTCCAGAACGTCCAAATCGAGATGAACATGGACATCTTCGATATCGCTTCTTCTTCGATCCAGGACCGTAGCCAGATCAGTGGTAAAATCAACCTTCTTGTCTGTCTTTCCCCAAACCACGTCTACTTCGGCTTTCTCAATAGTCTGCGCCTGCAATTCGGATACGTCCCGCAGTCCACAGTATATAACCTGTTTGACATTTACGGGCTGATGCCCAGGGACGGTCTTCATCAACTGATGCCAACTGGTACCGACCAACATCGAGGCAGCCATAGCATCGAGGTATCCATTCTCATGAGTCGAGGGAGTATCAAGGTCATCATGAGCATCAAGCCAGAGAACTCCGTGCTTAGAGCCAATCAACTTTGCTTGGTTCAGGCCAGCTACAGTTCCGACGCTAGCGTAGCAGTTGCCAGAGAGTACCAAAGGAAACGAGTTGTTCTTGGCGGCTGTTGATACAGCATTTGAGATACGACGAAGGATCTCGAAGGTCCTTCCAATTTCGCCCTCAAACTCGTCGACGGGACCAATGTTGATGTATGAAACTGGAGCTAATTTGCTGAGGTCTCGATCTATGCCGTGGGAGAGGATGCGAAGAGGGCCGCCGCCGACGCGATGATCGTATATGCCAACATGGTAGGGCGCCACGATGATGGTAATTGAGGTAAAGGGCATTATTGAAGCCTAGAATGTAACTTTAAAAATGGCATACGAGTGTATAAAGGTGTATGAAATGGAAGTGCGCTAATATATGTTACGTGGGGGGCTGAGTAATTGGGGTTAATACGCGTATTCATTAGAGTTTAAAATTCTGCCTCTATCTTCAATAACGTTATTGAAAGTATTAACTGGTGCTTGAAATGACGTCATTGACTTTAATCTCAGTTATACAACGTATTATTTAGTAACGTGCTTCATAAGTGAGTAAGCTAGACAGTGAGTATGTAGAGCCAGAGGAAACTTACTAATAACAGAAATCCTTTTTTCTTTCTTTTTTTTTTGTATTAGATGGTCGATAGCTAACGAACATCCAAAAAATCAGTAGAAACCTGTTTCGCAGACGGGCATTTCTTGGTCGCGAGAACCTTCACATTTACTCGATCAAAGTCCCTGAATTTTTCGTCTTCCAAGATAAACACACCATGTTGCCAAGTCTCGACCACAGCCAGCTGAAACCAACAACCAATCATGTTGAGTAAGACCAACGACCAATCATGTTGAGTCTAGACTCAGCCGCAAACAACATGACCAATAGGCAGACTAGCAGAATGTGGCTCCATCAACGTGACTCATTTCGGGGCTGACATTACATTTTCCACATCTCCATCTTCATGATGGACCCTCTCTCAATCGCTACTGGATGCGCGGGTCTCATAACGACCATCGGAAGCTTGAGCTTATCCATTACTTCATTTGTCCGAAGCTGCAGAGAAGCTCGCAGCGATTTAGACCGCGTGTCGCGCGAGCTACATTCCCTCCAAACAGCTCTTGAGCTAATCCAAGAGGACGCGAAAGATGGCACAAAGCCGTTTCCCGAAATAATTCAGCGCCACGTTTCTGACATCTTGACAAATTGCAATTCGGTTGTTATCGATATCCAGACATGTATAGCGAAATATGGGGACGGAAAAGTCAAAAGCAAGGCCGCGTGGGCGCTCAATGGCCAAGGTGATATGCAAAAATTGAGATCCAGTCTAGAAGCTCATAAGTCGGCATTGGAACTGGCACTTGATATGCTCACTTTATCTGCCACGAAAGACATCAAGGCAGATACTACGGAAATCCGCAATGATACAGCTGCTATCAAAGACGATACATCTCAGATTCTTGAAGAAATCGCACGGCTTCAAGAACGGCTACCTTCAACAGCCGCTGCACCCAATGATTATATCTTGCAGAAGTTTCTTGAGGACATGGCAGCTTATACAGAATCGACGCTCGATGTCGATGGGGGATTCAGCGACCGCGCAAGCTCAAAGGCTCTGTCATTTATCGATGAGGGAGAGGAACGTTCGCACGCCCCAAGTCAATCTGACATTTATCTCTGGAACTCCAAGAATGAAAAGGCAGTTGAGGTCGGTCAAGGCTCTGACCCACTATCCACACATGGTGAAGCCATATCCGAAAATGCAGATCGTATTAGTCTTGCTTATGGTTTCCTCTCAAAACCGCCAGTCTTTGAACGGCTGCCGGAACCTGGGGGGGATAGTATCAAGGCTAGGCAGGCATCGGATGTGGAAGCTTCATCCAGACTTGATGTCACCTTTGAAAATTTCCAGCCCGACTCAAAAACAACTCCGGAGCCTCGAACTATAGGAAAAGAGTCTTTCCTTCCTACGACGCCAAAGTCCCTCGGTCATAGTTACTCAACGGAAGAAAACCAAGACATAGGAAATAGCGTTCAAGAAATCATCACAGACAGAAGTTCAAGCAGCAATAATGAGTCTTGCAACTCTACACGCCTACTTTCTGAACAGCCTGAAGAAGAACACCCAACCGTACAAGTGAAGGATCTCACACCGGAGTCACTGTATAAGATCGCGTATGGTATCGACACGTATATCAGAAACTATGTTCTCAAACTACCTATTCCAGAAGCGATGTTGAAAGCTCTACCCAGTACCGACTATGAGGAATACGCTCACACAAGATTTACCTTTGTGACATGCTCGCCGTACCTCATGGATGATAACTGGTACTGCCTAAGGCCGACATCCTATACTTCAAAATCAGTGACAAAATTCATCCTAGCTCTGGATGTGGGTTACGTTGCTGGAATGCATTTCAAACAGACGTGGAGGCTCATACATAATGCGATCGCCTATGCCGAAAAGAAACTTGGAACATATACATGGAGAAGTTTCCGCGTACACATTCACTTTACACGTAATACAACCAAAGATCAGTACGACGTGTACGACTTTCTGGAAAAGATTGGGGCAATCCAGAATTTTAACATTCCTCCTCACCCGGTAGTAAAAAAACAGGGGATGGACGCAGCACTCACGCAAGATACAATGGAAGTTGGAAATAGAGAGGTCTACGGCACGATGCAGGAGGTACGTCAAAGCTTGTCCATCTTTGACTGTAATACAGAACTGATAAAGACACAGTACACGGTACAGCTTCGTGCAGATACGGATAGCACCGGGCAATCAGCATCCAGTATCATCCAGGCCGACATTCCAATTCAGACAGTAGTGACACGACACAGAAGCGGAGACTTCAGCTTTGATCAGTTCACTCCTTGGGCGAAGTCAATTCAAAGGATATTGGACGCCACATATATTATAGATATGGGCTATGCCACCAGCCACAACTATGAAGATTACAAATTTCTTTATAGGGCTTGGATTGCAACGAAACCTTTGAAGGTAACGACCAAGAATGGTATCGAACTTGTCAGGTTTGATGATCTGGTTAAGCAAACCAGAACACTTAAAGAAAGGTTTTTGGGATAAACGCAGGATTCACCAAATAGAAGGGATACTAAGATATAGATAGACACAAATGGATCACATTGTATAGTACCCAGAGAACGGCTTCTCAGGTCATATTGGTCGAACATTTAGAAATATCGACGGTCGTAACGGACGTCGCAAGAGAAACACCACCCACTATTGTTGAGCGACTCCAGTTTACCAATGTATAGTCGTCAATGCTTTGTTGAGGAAGTACCCTACAGGAGATAACCTAATATACAATTCCTAACAGCGTTATTTGATTACTTGCTTCTGCTTACCCCCGAACCACTATACCGACTTAAAAGACACTGCAGGCTGGAGCAGATACTAAGTCACATAGTTGTTTATGTCTGCTTGTCTCATTGACTGTAAAATTAATTACCACTCCTTGGTAGAAATGTCCTTTCCAAGCTAGATACCCAATCCGTGAGAAAATCTAGTATGTTTCAATGAATTGATCCCCAACAGACGGATCTCAGCTTTTGTTTTTGACGACAATCTGGAACTCTGGAAATTTGGACATAATAGTACGGATGATGCCCTTATCTAAGACCCTTTGCTGCTACCGTTGTATCATCTTGTGTTTATGGACGAGATCATGGAGCTATTGATGAATGATACCGGGAACCCTCTTTTTATGGGCGATAAACACACTACGAATGTTGTTGACGCTCGTTTGGCGATTCCTCGTACTTGTTCTTGGAGAATGACTAAGACATCGGGCTGACGGCGTAATCTGAAACAAACTGCGCCAACATCTGATCCTGTGAGACGCCACTGACATGCATTGCCGGGCATCTTATCACCAGATGTGTCACTACCAGACTCGGAATAGACATAAAATGGTAAGTCTCTAATTTGAGGCTGAGAACATAAAATTCGATAGTATCTCAGATGGTGCGACATGTGATGCTGACGCGTGAGACATTAGTTCGATAGTTCTAATTCTGGACCGTGGTGGCTTGTTTACCCCTACGGACCACAGCCGCAACTTCCGGATTTTAGCGGAAGGTCCCAGTACAATAAAAACCCAAAGCATGCACGAGCTTAGATGCCCGCTTATCATTCTTCAACAGTCTGACACAATCATGATGAAGTTATATTTTCTGGTAACTGTTGTGGCATCGCTGGCCAATGCAGCGGCTGCGCCAAAGCCGAAAGACCCTGTCTGTATTGTTGGTGCTGGTGTAAGCGGTCTTACTGCAGCAAAGGCACTTGAGGACAAGGGTTACAAGACGGTCATTTTTGAGAAAAAAGGTACTGTTGGTGGGAAGTGCCAGTCTCACTATGAAGAGTAAGTCTAACTTCCTCGCCGATGAAGCCGTGAATTAATCCAGATAGTGGCCAATACTTTCCTCTCGGCGCCGTGCTTTTCACAGAAACTCCAAGCTATGGACAAACCTACGCGATTGTCAAATCTTCCGGTGTCGCGTTTGATGAGTTCGATCCCGCGTTCGGCTATGAGTACAACCCAAAGACCGGAGCTGCGACCTTGATGCAGCCTCCGTCTCCCGCCACTGCACAGGCCCTGCAGGAAGAGTTGGCGCGATACGCTACTGTTTGGCAGAAGAGAGTTGCTCCTTACGCTGTTCCTGGCTACAAGGTGAGCTCATCAGTATTCACTCTCCCATTTTATCGTGGGTTACTGACCTTCGCCCATAGAATGGCGTCCCGAAGGAGTTCATGGTTCCCGGAAAAGACTGGCTTCTCGCGAATAAGTTTCCAATCATAGCTTCTGTCATTAACCGCAGTGCGGGGCAATGTGGATATACCGACTATACTCAAGTTCCGGCAGCAAGTTACAGCGACACTCACTTCTTTGATCCCCAGGCTTATTCCTTATAGTTATACTACTTGCAGTTCTACGCGCCCGATATCGTCGGAAGTTTTGCTGGCGTCTTTCAGCTTTACAAAACAGGTAATCCCCTTCAAGCTAAAGTGGCTAACTGCAATGATTGCTGACGTCTCAGACTTTTATAAGGTTCTTAAAAAGGTGGCTCGTAACCTCAAGGGACCAGTGCATTTGAATACAAGAATTGAGCATATCGGTATGTCATTTTTCACGAGCATCAGAGTGAAGCTAACAACTATAGAACGAAAATCCTCCAAGCCAAGCATCCAATACCGTACTGTTGGAGGCAAGCACACCAAGACACAGCTCTGCTCCGATGTTATCCTCGCATTCCCTCCCACGTCTGAAGCTCTGAAAGAGTCCGGATTATCTCTCTCAGGCGCCGAGAAAACTCTCTTTTCTCAAGTCGATGTCAATGGCTATTTCTCATCAGCCGTTCGCATGAGCCACCTCGGCCACAATCTTAGCGTCTCCCAAGAACTTCCTAACCCACTCGTTCCGTTCAAACCCGAAGGTCAACCTGTCTATCTGACTCCATTTCATGCAAACTCCGATATCGTCAGCGTTTACTCGGTAGACGATCCTACTCATCCTAGTGCTACGCGTGTCAAGAAGCATCTTGTCCAAGATTTGAGCAAAATCAACAGAGACTTGGGAAAGGTCAATACCAAGAGTGTCGCATTAGATGCTGCAGATATACGTGCTTTCAGTGGAAAAATCCCGTATTTTCCTCATGTTAGTCCGAAGTCATTGGCGGATGGTTGGTACAAGAAGTTTATCAGTCTTCAAGGGAAGGAACATACTTATTTTACATCTGGACTGAACAGCTTTGAGAATGTGGAGAATACAATTCGGGCTGCGAGGGATTTGGTGAAGACGCACTTCTGATGATGAGTGGCGTTCTATGGTATCGCTTGTTGTATCTCCTTGCATAGTTTGGTCTCATCGACTTTTGCAAGACTTGATTGAATTTATATCAGCGTCCTCCAAGATGCTGTCTGCGATAGACCAGAGCGCTTCTTTGTTATCATGATAATTCTAGCAAGAGTCTTCCATCACTAGCCAAAAACGATGATATCAATTGGTCTGTCGCCTGATAGGGCTTCCTTATTGCTAATTGAATGGATATAGGACTTACCAAGGAGCTAAGTGTTATTGTAAGCAATCCTCCGGTCCCCTAGTACCCTTTCCAAGAAAAGAAAAAAGAAAGGAAAAAGCAGCGCGCCACCCACCAGATGCTGGCTACAAGTGACCGATGTCTCTATGCTTCCAGCTAACGGAAACAGAGTTATGGGCTGTTTGTTGGATCGCCTTCCTGGCGTAGGACCTATCCCCGGTCCACCTGGCATGTTTATTATGGCATGGTTTACTGGCTATAATATGCCGCAGATCTCTCTACGTGTACTTGCAGTGGTAAAGCTATTTGTGCAAAGTGTCTCCTACAACGATACAGGTTTGCCCACATTGTTCAAGGAAACACGGGCTCGACTGGATATTTCGAAAGATAGGGTACGAGAAATCTACGCTTCAGTTCTTTAGCCCTCAAAGCTATAAACTGACATCGCATTGGACGTGCTGGGACTGAGATGTATAACCACTTGTTGGTCTGAGTTTATAACCTCGCGTACATAGGTCATCCTCTTTCGGACCAATAACTCCGATTCTTATTTAATTGTTCTTAAATCCTCTACCTAGAAGACTCTTGACCCCCCAAACCAAGTCTCCTTCACCTCAGACTTGAGTAACGTTTTGGGGTCCCATTGCATATCAACAACAATGAAATCTGCTATCTTTCCAACAGCCAAGCTTCCAACACGATCTTCTGCAAAGACGCTTCGAGCTGCGCCTTCTGTGGCCGCGACAAATGTCTCACACATTCCTAGTCGGAAGTGTTCATGTACAATCTTTGGGTTCTCGGGATCCTTTGAAGACTGTCGGTTAATAGCCACGTGGAAGTTGTGCATAGGCGACCATGGTGAAGTAGGACTATCAGTGCCAATCGCCATTAAAGCGCCGGCATCAGCAAAATCTCGGTATGCAAACGCCCGCTCAAATCTTTCTTCTCCAATCAGGTCAGGCCAGGCCGTTAAGCCAGTGGGGTCTGCGTGAATGGGTTGAACAGACGCTGTCAACCCAAGCTTCCCGAGTCTTTGGGCGTCTTCAGGAGAGACGAGCTCCAGATGCTCGATTCGATGCCGTCGACCTGGCGTTGCATGTCTCTCTATGGCGTCGATGGCCATTCTGACTGCACCGTCACCGATTGCATGAAGGGCAACCTGTAATCCACCTGCATCGGCCTCTTTGACGACTGGCTCCAAGTGTTCTGGTTCCCAGATTGGCGGTGGACTACCTGCAGTAGCGTATGGCTCAGAGAGGTAAGCAGTACAGGCATCGATGATACCATCTGTGATCACCTTAATTCCGACAAGACGAAGGTCGGGACTTGTCGTCGAGTTGTACTGTTTGCTTAACTCGATGGCTCTCTGCACTTGTTTCGAATTCTTCTCAAGGTCAGCAGTTGGCTTAATTAGCCAATATGCTGCGAGTCGGAGTGGAAGATTGGGCGTTTCTTTGTAAAGCGTGACAAGGGCATCCCAAGCCTCTTCATCCATAGCCATTTCCACCGCTCCAGTGTAGCCAGCTGCGTTGTATTCTTTTATGGCAGCGCGGATTGCCTCGATGCGCTCATGCTTGGGGGATGACTTTGCTTGGTATGGCCAAACTATTCAATACGGTTATTCCTGAACTCCTTAGGAAAGGCTAATACCAATGGTAGCACTTACTGATCGACATCATTGCGCCTTCATCCAAGAGACCTGACGGCTTCCCGTCGGCATCTCGATAAATCCTGCCACCCGCTGGGTCTGGCATATCGGCAACCTCAAGTACTTTGAGAGCTGCAGTGTTACACCAACAGGAGTGCAGGGAGCCAGAGTCAACAAAGATAGGTCGTGGATCAAGGTCATCCAGCATAGCAGCTGTCACCCCATCTGGGGTCATGTGATGTCTCCATCCTGTGCAGAGAACAGTCGGGGTTTCTGGGTTTTCAGCTGCGTATTGTCGTATACGCGATCGGATTTCTTCAAGACTTTTACATCTTGATAGATCGAGCTTTCGGAGAGACTGGCCAAGCAAGAGTAGGTGCATATGACCATCAATGAAACCGGGAAGCACAACCCGCTGATTGAGGTCACGAACCTCTACATCTGGACTGAGACCCTGAGCGATGTCTTGACGAGATCCAACCGCGACGATCTTGTCCCCTTGTACGACCATGCTGTCTGAGAAGTGGGCAGCGCCATTGAGGCCGGTTTCTGCCTTGGTCAGAATCCGGCCATTAACGAACAGGGTTATCGTGGCCATGGCGCCAGTGTTATCTCCGGAAGTCGTATATGAAGTAAAGTGGCCTGATAATGCAGTCTTTGGAAAGCAAGACTATGGGAGGCTTCAAAAAGAAGAAGAAGAAAGAAGAAGAAAATTGTAGACGTTGTCAGATAAGCCACAGTCTGGATGATTTCTACACGCACTTTGGCCTTCTACCTGATCTGAATTCCCACCTTCCTTCCCAGTATGAACCCCACATTCCAGTTTTGGGCCCGGCCGCTTGTCCAATAAGCATTCTGCCTGTGTGATAAAGCACTGACGCTAATATCCTCAGTTTCTAATTCCCCGCTTGAGCCCCAACACTAAACCAAACCCCAACACTTCCCCATTTCCGATTATGTCAATCTTGCTGATGCGGAGTTAGAGGCGTAAATTATGACTAACAGATTCTTCAGAAAGCGGAGGGTGGACCGTGGAGTTCCGAGATACCTCCCAATGCTACTCAAAACAGACTTTATCAACACAGCGAAGAACAATTCATTGCCGCTTTGTTGCGGAATGCAATGACACTGTTTGAAGAGCACTGCATGGCTAGGTGATGCCGTTGTCGTTCGCTGCGGTGCCCATGAGATAATGGCTCCAACCACACCCTGAAGCTTGTTCACACCGCACCCTACGCCTGGAAGAACCCCCTCATTGTCTCGCCCTACCGAGATTCTAATTGGTAAAATATTGGTTCGGTTAAGCATGGCCTAGGGACCCCGGCCCAGTTGTTCGATGGTTCACTTGGGCCGGGATAACCTGTTGTATTGATCAGCCAGCCAACGTCCTTTGACAATTCTAAATTCATAATGCTTGGCGGTATCGTCCGAATGTCCGAATTACGCCTATCGGCCTAGATGCAGAGTTTACGCACAGACAAATGGTTACCCCAAGTGAGCTCCATCGGCTCCCCACGGGGAACATGGCCCGAGGGTAGTATTAGATACTCAAGGCAAGATTGGCTTTTGTCCCGAGAGGATATAACTTCCATCTCTTCTCCAGAATCAGAACTTCTCGGCATCCCTCTTTACATATTCTTCTGATTCTCGCCGATACACTCCATCTCAATCACTTGGTCATCTTTTCAAGAACACCTATACGCAGAAGCCCTTAGTGATGGCTGCTCGAGAAAACAGCAAAATGAGTCACTCCAAGACCGCAAACGATTCCGCGGATATCATCCCAAGCGAAAAACCTCAGAATGAGATTCATCGACAAGCCTCATTCGGCGAAGCCACAACCGATATGTTACAAGCAGATCTCGAAAAAGAAAAGACCATTCAAGGCACCGCCCACTTCCAACGCTTAGGTTGGAAGCGCCTCACCATCGTCCTCATCGTTCAAGCCATAGCCCTTGGTAGTCTGAGCCTCCCTGGAGCTTTTGCTACACTTGGAATGGTCATTGGAGTTTTGGCTTGTGTTGGCATCGGTCTCATTGCCATGTATGCCAGTTACATGGTCGGCCTCGTCAAGCTCAAATATCCTCACATCGACCATTACGTTGATGCTGGCCGACTTTTGATGGGAGGTGTCGGTGATAAGCTCTTTGCTGTGGTGTTTGTAGGATTGCTGGTTCTGGCTACCGGCTCACACTGCTTGACGGGTACGATTGCCCTCGTCAAGATCACGGGAAGCAGTGTGTGTACCTTGATGTTTGGGGCTATCTCTGCTGTTATCCTTCTGGTGCTTGCGATCCCACCCTCATTCACCGAAATTGCAATCCTTGGGTACGTCGACTTTATCTCTATTATCCTTGCAATCGGTATTACAATTATTGCTACGGGTATCCAGAGATCAGACGCACCAGGTGGTTTCTCATCTTCAACTTGGTCAGCCTGGCCACAGCCCGACCTAAGCTTCACCGAGGCTCTTACCGCTGTTTCCAATATTGTTTTTTCATATGCATTTGCAGCAGCCCAGTTCTCCTTCATGTCGGAAATGCATACGCCGGCCGACTTTACGAAATCAATCGTCACTCTAGGTCTCACAGAGATCGTTCTGTATACAATCACTGGATCAGTCATCTATGCATTCGTCGGCCAGGAAGTTCAATCGCCGGCCTTGTTATCGGCAAGCCCCTTGGTGTCGAAAGTCGCGTTTGGCGTTGCATTGCCAGTCATCTATATCTCAGGTTCAATCAACGCCACGGTAGCTTGCCGTTTCATTCACGGTCGTCTCTACAAGGACTCAATCACTCGTTTCGTTAATACCCGAAAGGGTTGGATTTCATGGTTGGCTGTTGTTGCCTTTGTTATCTTCCTCTCATGGGTTGTTGCCGAGGCTATTCCCTTTTTCTCTGAGCTGTTGGCAATCTGCGCTGCCCTTTTCATATCTGGATTCTCTTTCTGGATTCCTCCTATCATGTGGTTCTGCCTGCTGAAGGAAGGAAACTGGTATGATAAGCTCAACGTCAAGCGTGCAATTTGCAACTGTGTTGTGTTCATCATAGGATTCTTTATCTTTATTGCCGGCACTTATGCCAGTATCGACCAAATCGTGAGTGCTCGTGGTTACCTGCATAAAGACAGGGAGCTAATTTCATCACAGATTGCGAAATTTAACCGTGGCGAGGTTGGTCGGCCCTTTTCCTGTAATGTGGCCTAGAAATGTCGGTTACTTTAACGATTCTGGACACCTGAACTATCTACATGAATCTGTATACTTTCACCCTAGCATGTTATACAACATCGATGAAAAATTAGATGTACTCAAGTAAATGCATTCTCAAGATCTTCGAAAGGTCCAGAGATTGAAGACTTTCTTTGCCTCGAGGTTGAAAACTCTGTAGACTGTATGCTCAATCCTACAGCTGGCTACCCGGTACCCTACCAAAGTCAGTCAGCTATGGAAACTAAATAATGACATCAAACTGGCCTTTTTGTGGGACTGTGAAGCGTGACTATTGACTCATGTGCTGTTATCTTGCACAAGTGGAGATTTGTCTTATCTCAATGGGTATGAATAGTTTCCTGATCCGAATGCAAGGGCGTTATCCATCCCCGTATGTAAAGCAATCAGCTGAGAGTGGATTTTTGCTAGGAGAATAGTTTCCTGGTGAATAGGTCAACCACAACCCGTGAATACAAGACACCGTGGCTTGGTCTTAATAGCGCCCTCCAGTATTCCCCAAACAGTTACATTGCATCCAGGAGTCTAGGTAAACTATTCAAAAATGACATTACGAAGTCGGGGAAATAATTTTAATTCACCCCAGTCCAATAGTGATCTTCCACGAAACCTGGAGCCGACGATCTCCGATGCAATGCCGCTTTTATCTCCAAGTCTCATGCTACCCTAACTTTGGCATCAGCGCTAATTCGCGCTGTGGCTTGCCCCATAGAAATAAGTGGATTCTTCGACATCTCGCTTCTGATTTCCCACCTTGCAAGCTCCAATTCCGAACTTGACAAAGATAAGTCACAACATGCCCCGAGGACGCAGGGGCTGCTGGACATGTCGGATTCGCCACCGAAGATGCGACGAGTCGGTCCCCAAATGCGAAGAGTGCAGCACTCGGCACATCACCTGCCATGGATATGACCTGGATGCACCAGAATGGATGGGTGATGACCGGCTGCTGCAGGAAGAGCTTCGACGCATCAAAGTTGCAGTCAAAGAAAACTTCCGACGCGTCAAAACCATCCAGAACCGCCAACTTGCTCGATCAACAGCCCAATCAGTTCTTGCCTCTCGTGTCCAAGCCGAGTCTGAGCTGAAAGATGACCAGGCAGGCACCCTAGCACAATCTAGTTCATCAGCAACAAACACAATCTTTCGAGAGGCACAGTATCTTGTTCATTACTTGGACTATATCTTTCCCATCCAATATGCCTTTTACGTCGATGCTCCAGACCAAGGAGGACGAGGATGGCTCCTATTCCTCCTGGAGAGAAGTACGAGAACCTTTCTTTACCGTGTCTCATCCCCTTTAACTTGTCAATAGATGCACCTCTTCGCAACGCAGCTCTGACCCTTTCCGCATTTCATCAACATATTTTCTCACCTTACCGTGCCGAGAACCAAGAAGACGAACTGCTGCAGTATCATACCAAAGCACTACAGGAGCTGCGACACGTTGTTAGTCACCGAGACGTAGGCGGCTTCGCCGATAGTAGTGAGGAATGGCTCAAGTTCCTCGCAGGCGGCATGTTCTTGATCTCTTTCGAGGTACAAACCAATCGATAACATCCATGCTCTTTTTCTGACTTAACTCTAGGTATTTCAAGGTGGTACGAATAACTGGCAAGCTCACTTCAACGCTCTTGTATCCATTATCCGTAACCTGACACCCTCCGACTTCGAATTCGACGCGTCCGATCCTTCGAGTCCAAACTTCGATTTTAAGAGAGGCATGAATACTGCGCAAAAGTTCATTCTGGGAAACCTTGTTTGGATTGATATCCTCGCAACATTGGCGACAGGAACCACGCCCGAGCTACCATACCACGACTGGCTCAATGCTGGCAAGATTGACATGTCGCGCATAATGGGCTGTCAAAACTCGATAATGATAGTGATTGGTGATCTGATGGCTCTGGACTCAAGAGCTAACTCTGTTAGCACGGAATATTTACAATCTGGTATTGCTGATCTGGAGCAACGGATCTTTGATGGAATAGATACAGCGCTTGGTGCTGAGTCAACGGTCCGTACACTTCCCTGCTACTGTTTACTTGCTGAATCGAACCAAAACAGTTAACTCAAACCAATCGCTCCGTAACCCACCTCTTTGCAACTGCGGCGCTCGTACAAATTTACACACTTGCCTCAGAACACGGCATCAAGTCACCTGATCCTCACCAAGCAGTCTCGCGAGTTATTGAAGTGCTAGATCAACTACCATCACATTTTTCCTTGCGTGGGACACCGTGGCCTTTATGTGTCGCCGGATCGATGGCTCTCCCTCCAAATGAGCAGTATTTTGACGACCTGTTGAAGAAGCTCATGGATCATTCCGACGCGGGTTTCACCAATTGTGGTACAGTCTACAGTGTCATGAAATACGCTTGGAAGCAGCGACGACAAGACCCAAGTCGGCTGTGGAGTGCAAGGGAAGCTATGGAGGGCATGGGTATTTGCGCTCTTCTGATATAAAGAAGGGATTCAACATCCAACAATCCAGTTACCATCGAATTCATGAATGACCTTTGACAGAATATCAGGTCGATGGTACAAGCCGGCGATTGCCATGATCTTGCTGTGCTTTTTGGTGGCAGGACCAATATTTCGCAAAGCTTCATTGAACTTAGGGGGTTCCCAGTCGCCCACTGTGCCGACCTCGCTGGCAACATCATTGGAGCCCACAAGAAGAACGTGGCACCCTGGAAGTGCGACTATCGTCCACCGCTTCCAATGCATCTGCTGTCTCAATCGTGTTGAAAATCGTTGACCCGAAGGCATTCATTCTCGCTTGGGTTGTTGCGTTATCTAAGGGCTGGTATCCGAGATGCGTTAAACCAGCGCTGATAGAGCGATGCCCTAAGGGTGCATAATTTGCTACATCGATGACTTTTCGTGTATCATCTGACCCATTTTTAGCAAATCTCTTCAATAGCAAACTTCACCATGTCAGAGCGAACATCCAGAACGTACCGATTGTGTGAGCATGGGGAACGATGATTCCCATTGCCCTTCCATCCGGGGCCTCCTGTATAAATCCTATGCCCGCATATAAGAGTGGTGTGCTCGAAGTTAATTAAAAGAGGGCAATCTCCGTAGGGCTTGGCAATCTGAACAGTTTCTCCTCCGTGTTATTGCCTGCACCTCATAGGGGGTCTTATGTGTGCCCCGGCCTTAATTGGATTAACTAAGGCTGTTGAGAATTGTGGCACTATGAGGGTTCTTGTGTGGTGTTGTTAAAAACTAAGAGTGAAAGGTTATTGTGCAATCAATTGCCGTGCTTTATATACTGCTGTGTTATCTCTACAGGATCCACCCTAGGGTAGTTGAGTACCAAAAGGTTAATACATAAAACGGTTGAGAGCTTTCAAGGCAACCATCATATATAGTAAGATAGAGATGCGCTCCACTCTTAAATATAAAGTTTAGGTTAAAGAAATAAACACTTAAATTGGTGCAGAAGTGAAACTGAAGCACAGTCTTGATTCGGTCGCGGATGGAAGAACCATTTGTTCCGAAAGGCGGAGGTCAGTTTGAGTTTCCCTCAGCCGCAAACCGTCATCAGGCTCTTTCCCCTTTTACCTTACCATTTCCATTACTATTTCCACTTTTACTGTGTTCTTAATATCCATCAAGCTGAGCAGCTACGCCGCCGCAGGTCTACAGCCTTCTAGAGAAGTCCGATTCACAATATGGATCCGTCTTCATTCGCTTCCGCCGCTGCCAGCTTGTTGGGTGTGACAATCCAGGTCACCGGGTCACTCTACGGAGAATGGAACTACTCAAGTCGAATGTTAGCTGAGCGTTTAATCTACGAGCTTTCGCAGCTCCGCAACATTTTACAGTCCCTGGAAGTGGCGGCTTTATCAGTGACGGAGGCTGTCATCGTTCCCAAGGATGTGCTTGTTTGTCTTGAGGATATAAAGGATCGCCTCATCTCGTTGGGATCCAAGCTGCTGGGACACAATGCCTTTCACCTTTCCAGCTTCAGTGACTACACACTACCATGGCGTTCATTCAATGCTCCCAGGCCACCGCAGACCATCAAGCTCCCATTCACGCCAGCAGAAGCCCTTGAAGAAATTCAGTATCTTCAGAGCTGTCTATCGAGATTGAGAGATGGGTAAGTCCTGGAAAATGGCTCTTTCCAGTGTTCTCAATTCTGACGGCCACCTAGTATCGGAAAGTCCACATTACCGTTGTCCGATGAGCTGGCTCCAAAGCACATTGCGGATCCGACAGGAGCCTTGTGGCAAGATTGCCCTGAGTACGCCAAAGCTCATGAATCAGCGCGGAAGCCCCGATTAGCCTGTACTGGACGGTGGTTTGTAAACCATCCGGCCTTTCGGACATGGCTTATTGGAGAGCGTGTTCCGAACACCCTCTTTTGCCCGGGAGATCCTGGTTCAGGGAAGACAGTTTTAGCGTTAGTCCGGTGCCTCGATTCTCATATCGTTGCCATGTTACTAATGGTGTCGGGTGTCTAGGTCATTGGCAATTGACGAAGTTAGACAATGGCAACAGAACAATAGATTTTCGCACATTGGGCTTGCTTACTTCTATTTCAGCTATAGAAGGTCCACTCCAGTGCGCGATGCCGCTTTGGCGCTCCTTCAGCAATTGCATTTGCAATCATTGTCGCCCATTGATGAAGTGGCCAAGTTGGAAAGCATTGCCGAAAGACCAGAGCACATTCCCTTCTCAGGTATCGTTTCGGTCCTTCTGACCGCTGCAAGGCATTTCCAAAAGACATACATCATTCTTGATGCCTTGGACGAATGCCCGCCCGACTACAAGCAAGACTTGATGCATCTCCTCACGGCGATCAAAGACTCGCCAGCTCGCCTACTCACTTCGTCACGGCCTCACCGAACGTTTGATCTCTTTAACAGTAGCCCAAGGATTGAAATCGTGCCGTCTAAGGAGGATATCCATCTCTATTCCCATGCCAAGCTAGAAGAAGCACCTCTACTCGCTGGTGACGAAGCCTTGCTCAACAAGATCGTTGCTGATCTCATAAGTGCTGGTGTGCAGCATCGCAAGTACGCCATTCCCTCTTTCCAACCATATATCCCATCATTGTAAACCATTCTTACGTAATCTACAGGTTTTTACTTGTCGTCTTACAAGTTGAAGCTATTCTGCAGGGGAGGAAGACCAAGAAGCAGATCATGCAGCAGCTTCATGATCTTCCAAGAAGTCTGCACACTATTTATCAGGAAAACCTGGATCGGATCCAAAGTCAAAAACAACACATGTCAGAATTGGCAAACCGCACTTTGACCTGGTTATTCTATTCTCAACGGCCACTCGAAAATGCGGAATTTCTCGAGATCCTTAACTCCTTCCCTCCTGATGATATAAAAATCGACGTCCCGCTGATTGTCGAAGTTTGCATGACGCTCGTACGAGCAAGAGAGACCATCACTTTTACACACTTTTCGGTCAAGGAATTCCTCGAAGATAAGTCTATCGGCGATGAAGAAATAGTCTCGATCGACTGTTTACGGTATCTAATTGGCAGCAATATCAACCAAGCAACCAGTCAAGAGTCTATTAACAACCAGATTCGCAGGAATCCATTTTTGCTGTATGCCGCTAACTACTGGGGGCGGCACGTGCGTAACACAACTAAACAGAATGGAACGAAACAAGAGATTGTCAAGGAATTGTGCTCAACGCTTTTGAGTGACAAGGAAAGAGTAGCGTGTCTGTGCCACATAGTATTCAGGTCTCGACCCCGTATGGAAAATCGCGTCCTGCCTCTTGGACTTATTAGATCCTCCTGGCTTCATCTTGTTTCATACTTTGGATTGGACTGGGCTATTGACCGCCCAGTAGAAAGAACATTGGCCAACACACAAGACGAATGGGGTCGAACACCGCTTCACCTAGCCGCTGAAAATGGGTTTTCCAGCTGCGTTAAAGCGCTTGAAACCCCAGAATCACTGCATCAACAAGACTCGGATGGAAGAACTGTGTGGCATTACGCTGCGATGAGCGGAAACCCGGAGACTTTGGGTTTCTTACTCAATTCGGACACCTCACTTCCAACCAGCTTGGGAGCCGATAAACTGGGCAAGAGTCCACTCGAATACGCGGCAGTTGCTGTTGATACCGAAACATTCTCTAAGCTCCATTCACTGTATGTGTCTGAATCCGACCATGAATTCAAGGTTAGAGCACTCCAGGCTGCTTTGGCAGGTGGTAAAACCGGGATAATCGACTGTCTCCTATCACGAGGCGAATATCTCAAATACGACTATCTGTTGATGGCGACTAAAGCCGGATTCGAGGAAGCCGTACAGCTTCTTCTAGATTATGGAACAGAAGTTGACAACCCAGATGAGAGTGGTGACTCTGCGTTGCTCATCGCTGCGCGCGACGGACGAAACAAAATCCTCCATTTCCTGATATGGAATGGTGCGAAGCTAGATAGAGTTGGTCGAGATGGTAGAGATGGTCGGACAGCAGTCAGCCTGGCGGTTGAAATGGGAAATCACGAAGGCGTGCGGATCCTGTTACAAGCTGGTGCCCGGCCAGACGGTTATATTGGAAACGACACACTTGCGGTGTATGCCGCTAGTCATGGGATGGTGGAAACTGTCCGACTGTTGCTGCACAGAGGAGCTGACTCACACGGAGTCGCATCTGCAGCGGCTAAAAATGGCCGGGTTGAGGTCATAGAACAGCTTCTTCAGCTGGGCCTACTCCCTGATCCAAATTCGGGCGATTGGCAGGGCCTTCTCGAAATAGCAAAGGAGGCAGGCCATAGTGCTGTCCTGGATATGCTGCAGCCTTGTGGACCTGAGCTCTCACCACGGCCCGTCTACTCTGTTATATCTGATGACAAGAATGATTTAGAGATGCCATTAGAGCAGATCACATCAAAGAGCGAAGACGCTATTTCACCGAATGAAGCACCTCTAAGAAAAGAAATACCTTCTGCAGACGAGAGTCAAGAACACTCGGGATCGAGTCCTGTCAAGGAGAAGGAAAAGGGTGCTGAAAAGTCGCCTGGTACATTACCTGACGCATCATCTCATCCTGAATCGCAAGAGCGCCGACCCGCATTAGCCGCATCCCAACCCTCATGGCGCGTTGGCCCTAACCACGGGCGTAGCTCAGGCTTAGACAAGAGTATCGTGCCCTTTTTACTTCTTTCCGAACCGATCCAAGCAGGGATGCTTGACCTTGGTAGCATTGTTGTATACTCGAAGGACCCCTTGAGTGCATATGCACCGCGAGACACCACGTCCCTCGTCAAGCTGGTCGGAGACAACCGGTACGAGTCCGTCCAGTACGACTACAAATCTATGTATGAAAAGAATTCAACAACTGGATTCGCTCTTAAAATGTTACAGCCATTGCTGAGCCTTGAGGCAATCCAAGCCCGATCAATTGCAATCGCTTCTCCGCATGTTTTACGCCTACGGTTGCAAAATCAGGAGCAGGTTCTGACCCGGCTCTTCGAAGACCCTTTCATCAGGAAGGAAATCCTTTACATGTCCAGGAACAAGGATCGGAAGGACCTCTTCTTGGTAGTGGGAATGCTGATAGCTAAGGATCTCCTCGCTAGTGTCAGACGAGATTCCAGAGCCGAGGCCACCTCGGCTGGCTATGGTGTAGCTGGAGTGGCTGCTTCTGCAACTGGAGTTTCCGCTTCTGGAGCCTCTGAAGTGAGGCACGAAGGCGACAAGATATTTGCCATCAGTTATCGTAGTGTCAAGGTTCGAACACGCCGCTCCCTTCTCAATATGGCGACACGAGGCTCTTTCTCAGGCGTAACCGAGGTTTTTCTTGACAACTACCATACTCCTAAAGCTCATGAGAGGCTATTTTGAGCAATGACGCAAATTGCTACGTTTTTTCCTGTCTCACTTTTGCCTCGCCCTTCTTTTTCACTTTATTCGCTTTATATCTTTACCAAGATGGTCTCTTGAATTCCAAAAAGTGGCTCTTGGGGCGCCGAAAGGATGGGGTCCGTCAACTTAAGAATGGTATTTTTTAATTTCCAAATTGCTACATCGTCAAATAAATAAACTCTCCATGAAAGCGTCCGATCTCGAGGTTTGAATAGCTTTACCCGTTCACATCTATTCTGCAATGCCCCTAGATTGTGCAATACTCTTCCATGTCCGCCCACTGTCACGTACTGTCAAAATTCCTTTTTCGATAGCCAACTCAATGTTGACCTGGCTTCTCCCCAGCTGGTCTGGTCTGTCGAGTTTCCGAAAAACAGCCAAGGCTTGACGAACTTTCCGGAGTTGTTGTCCATCATCTTGGTGAAGACCTCTTTGACAATCTTCCGTTTGAAGCTTTCATGATTTTCCCACGCCACGACGCTGTCCCGCGTGCTCAGCGACAACCTGTGGCATGCAAGAACCAAAGATGCAGTGCCCGATGCAATCGCAGTTGCCACCGAAGTGCCAGAAACCTCGTCCGTAGAGGTACTCTCGCCAAGGAAGGTGGTCTTTGCGACTATGTTTTCTCCGGGGAACATAAAGTCAGCATGCTCCTTAAGACTTTCTGACGTTTCTCTTCCCCTGTAATCCGTTGCTGCAATCTTCAGTACTCCATCATAGTCGGCGGGATATGCCTTTTCCTGCCTGTAAGCTTCTCCTGCCGTACTGGCTATCACAACGATGTTCGCTGCAATTACCTGTTGGATGGCCTTCTCAAACCTGTTGTCGGCTTTGAAGAATGCAGCGCTGATAGAAATGATGTCCGCTTTGGATTTAATCGCCCATTCGAGAGCCTGAAGGGATAAATGAAAGAACACACAGGTCAGTCCATGCAGAAAAGCAGCAAGCTTCAATGGACCTCGGTACGACCTACCTGAATAACACGATCTACTGTCATATCCATGACTGAATCTCCAACCTTTGCCACAAGCAGTCGACAGCATGGATTCAGCTCAGTAATGACCTTTGCCATTTGGGTGCCGTGGGAATGATAAGAGAACCACCATGGACTTTCGCCAGACTCGGATAACACAAAAGAGACGCCCCCAATCTCAGAGCACTTAATAGAGTCAGGATCGACCCCGGTGTCAATAACAGCGACCTTGACATTGGTGGAAAGAAGAGCCTTTGCGTTATTCTCCTCTCGAAATTCCTTCTCTCGGAACTCTTTTTGGAGCAACGTGTAAGCCTCGATATAAGCTCCTAGTTGTGTTATTTCCACGGCGGTGCTGCAACCTGTTAGGCTTTGCGCTGCGTGGAAACGATCAAGAATAGCTGGAAACTTGCCTCTTTTTGACTCTTTGCGCTTCGTCTTGCCGAATGGTCAGAGAACCCCAAGACCTCAGGTAGAAACTCATGTTAAATCCTACCCCCTTTCCTGGTTCTCGCTTTGTACTTCTGTCCCGAGATATTTTCTCGAATCCACGAGCATCTTGTTCGTACTTCGCGCCGTATGATGATCCAATAAGGTCCTTCGGAATTGTTAGTTTTGTTCCAATGGGAGAGGTTAAGTAAAGAGACTCACGGCCAAGATGAAGATTTCAACATCTCTTAACTATAGACGGCGATTAGATCAGAGTAGGATCATTGTGGCCCGCAGAGGATATAGGCAAGAGGCTTTCTGACCTTTGAAAATGCATTTAGCTGCTCATAGCCATCCCCAGAAACCCAGTAGCTCAAACTTGCCCAGGTGCTCACATATAAGGTGAGTTTCTTCAGATGATGACAAGTGTCTATGAGGGGCTTGACCGACATGTCTACTCTCATCCAGTCTAGTACTTCGATGTCGAACTTACTTAAGCACTGGGCAATCACTTCTTCCGTGTGAGGTAGATACAACGAGTCGCGGATGCGAAGCTCGTATATGCCGGATACTTCCTTAGACTCACGAAGCCAGCCCAGAACAAGCTTAGCCTCGACACGTTCAGGTATGAAATGCGAGTTAACATCGAGTTGGGGGAAGGGCGGGACCGGAATATCAACATAGCGTAGAGTACTCTCGAATTCGACTGTAAGTAAAGAGGCCCCCTTCCCTTTGGTTGAGCTGGAAGTGCCGGAGAGTGCCTTGATCATTTTCAAGAAGGGTTCAATGGATCTACTAGAGTGGCGGAAACCGCCGAGATCAAGGCTGATCTCCCGTCCTGCCTGTCGGTTTAGTGAGTGCTCCTAAGATTCATCAGGCATGGCAACTCACGCTTGTCTTGGATAAATATGTTAGCGAACAAAAAAGGAACAGCATCAAATAGTTAAAGCAAGGAACATACCTTCTGGATCGGCTAGTAGCTTCCTTATTTGATTGATAGGGAGAATGCGCCCAGTTCCATTTGTCTGCAGCGGGCCTGTTGCTCTTCGTATAACGGATGGAAGAATCATGTCTCGAATCTTTTGCCTCGTTTTGACATCTAATTTTGTCTTCACATCTTCCTCCTGCAGGCAATCGAGGGGCGAGTTACCACCGGCTTCCTCGATTGCAAGGTCTGGACAAGCCACCAATAGTCTCTCAATTATCTCCGGGTTGCCTTTTCGGACAGCATAGTGCAGTAGCCCATGGCCATGGAAGCAATTCACTCTGCTGTTGAGGATCTCGTCGAGAATCCTTGTCCGTTGAGATGAGATGCAATATTCCAACAGCTTGATGGAAACACAATCAGGTCTAAGCTCGACCAAGGCAAGTAACATGTCGTCCCTGTTTTTGATAGCAGGCAGAAGGATGGACTCGTGTATCTTCATAGTCGGAAGTGCCTGGAGGGTGTTTCGGAACATACGCAGCCTCCTTTGCTTGATCATCATTACTAAGGGCGACTCACGAATTTCGCTGGATTTGGCCAGCAGGTCTTCCGGGTCATCGATTACCTTATCCTTGAAAAGCTTGAGAATGATTGCAATCAGATTCTCGGCGCCATACTCAACCGCATAGTGAAGCAGGCTCATTCCTTCTCCCTCTCCCTCTCCCTCTCCCTCTCCCTCTCCCTCACCCCTTATCACCTTCACCACCTGTGGGTCTTTCTGAAGAATCCGTTCCGCGAGGATCTCTAGAGCGAGTTCGCGAGGACGTTCATTGTGGTCTTGTTCTTCGGCAGCTGGTGTCTGTTGTAGTTGAGCTACCTCGGTCGTCCCACCGCTACGACTCATGATGCCGTGGCGAATAACCAGGAATTTGAAGGATGTTGATCCCCAGCCGAGCAAGAGGTCCAAAACCTCCCTAGCGTCTGGATTGTACCATATCTCTTGAAGGCTTTGGTACATCGAGGTCGCTGGCGGCTCCTTCTCCAGGCGTGCTAGCGCATCGCGGAGCTCTGAAAGTGTTTCATCAGCCAAGATATTCTTGATTTGAGGCCAAACAACCATGACGACCCAAGGAATCTCTGAAACAAAGATGATGCAATAATAATGGCCACGAGGCCTTTTGTTAGTGGCCTAGCGCAGTCAAGGGGACAGAGTGTGTATGGTTTGGCAGCAGCGGATCACCTGTCGCGACGGTGTCATACGTGAAGGCGTTGGACGGTCAAGTACGCTTTCCCCTGTAGGTGTAGGTGTCTTTGTATGACAGTGGTTCTATATACAGACAGAAGGCGGAAGGGTTTTCAAGTCTTGCTGCGTGGGAGATCACAAGCAACTTGTAGAGCCGAGCAATTGGCTCGAGGCGGGGAGGTCTATCCCGCAGTACGGGCGTCATGTGAGGCCACCTTAACAAGACTCTGTCCAATAATTTCCAGAGCAAATAACATCACACCACATCTCCGTTTCTCAGCGGACTCAGCCACATACTAAAAGCAGTATAGCTTCTTGGTCCAATCCCGCCTGTCAGCCCTTAAATATGTTACCCCGCCTCCCGTATACGTATAGCTAAAGCTGCGGTTACCATCTATCTACTCGTGAAGAAATATTCTAAGGTGACTGCAGCTAACCACGCTATCTTGGTCGGCAAAAGGGTTAAGGCCATCGTTATTTCAGTGTCCTTCGACTCCGCTCAAGTGTATACCCGGTGACCTGACTATCACTATTATTATCCAGCAAAGCAGCCGAGATGCTGACCCAAGACGATCTTGCGAAAGGCTTGTCCCGCGACATTTTCAAGGCTTCATTAGACGAGGGTATCATCCGAGCACGAAATGATCCCTTTGATGAAGTTCAGCGAAGTGTCATCACCGACCGGGGTCTCACAAGCCCCTACAAGGTGCAAGCCCTCCTCAAAGCTTGTATCCATGGAACCTTAGACCCAGAGTCCAAGGTTCCTGCTTCGCTCATCATCGTTGACTACCAGCTGGAAGCTATGAACGAGGGTAGTATGTTCACGTCTGTGACCACCAGCTACACCTTCTCCGAATATACCGGGCCCCACCGCCACGGCGATGACGAACCAGCATCCCCAGCTGTCCTTGCGTACGCTCCGTTCGAATATCTCACCAAGATCAACGAATCGACAGCGACCGAGAGAAGTCAGAACAACCAAGAGGCCGAAATCAACCCTCAGGTGGAGGGCTTTAGTGTAGGGAGGATCAGATTTGGTCGCGAGAGCGAGTCCACCCACGAGCAGAAGTACTTTGAACGGGGAAGAGCTGGGCGGCATTTTGACCACGGTAGAGCTCACAACGTTTGGTGGAACCTGGTGTGCAACAAGAGTCAGGCGCTCTCTATCACGCCGAAGTTCCGTATCGCCATGCTCACCGAACGTAGCAGCGGTTCCAAGTTTCAGGTTGAGTTTAAGATTTCAGCTCGGGGTGGCTTTGGCTACAAGATTCAGGAGCTCAAGGACCGTTGGCTGTATAAGACGGCTATTGACGATCCTGTTATCTTCGATCCTTCCAAGCCGGCTACCGGGGACTTGGAGGGTGTGGACCCTACAAAGCTAGGCGTGCTCAGGAAGAGAGAAAGGCTTGAGGCTTTAACATGTTTGCCTGGACTGGAGTTCATTATTCCAGAGTAGCCTATTTTAATATCTTTACCATACTAATCTCTATATACCTCGGTCTGTACCCATTTTACATCTGGACTGAACAGTTGCTGTGCTTCATATTCTGCTGTGATATCCTGAGGCTCCACTCTAGGGTGGTTACGGGTACTAAACGGTCAATACATTGAAAACAAAAAGAAAAAGAAAAGAAAAAGAAAACCTCGGGCTGTGCTTCTTTTACGTCTAGACTGAAGCTTTTAGCTTGTGGAATATACAATTCGCGTCGCAAGGGACTTAGTGAAGACTCACTTCTTATGTTGAGTGGCGGTTTGCATTTAGAGATTGTGGCAGTCGAAAAGACGGATGAAGTTTTGTCTTTTGGTGGCCTGCATGGCATTGGGGGCTTGCAATTTATGGACCTGAGAAAGTCTTTCGAGCACCTTTATTCCATTTCCGTCTGTATTACAGAATTTTTTCTATTTAATAATGGCGGCAATGAGAGATGTTTGAATACCTTGGGTAGGTAGCTTAAGTCGTCCAAGGTGTTTACGAGCTGGTATTTACGGGTTTTAGTGGCTGGCGAATTCCCCAGCGTACCTCTTGCCGCTGGGCTAGGTGCCTAGATTACGTGAGCATGGGGTCCACTCCCTTAGTGCGCAATGGCACAGTGGACCTTGCGTATATTTTATGTGTGGTGTCTTAAGCACGGTTCCTTTTCTCATATAGCAGCTACACATTGCAACAACCACTCCACAAAGCAACCTAAATCGTCCTCACAGACACTTTCAACCACCAACACGACCCCGTTGCCATGGGACGTTCCCGGGGTGGCTGCGGAAACTGCAAGCGACGGCACAGGAAATGTGACCAGACAAGACCGCGCTGCCGGTCATGCGAAGCATTGGACGTAGAATGTGATGGTTATAACCGTCCCCTTCGCTGGGATGTAGGCACTGCGTATCAGAGGCACCTCACTAGCAGGCCAACGCCCGCCCTCTCGACGTCATACCTCACAACTACAGACATGCCCCCGCCCTTGCCTGTACACTCGCCAGAGGGACCATCCGACAATTCCTCCCCTCCACAGGACACCAATATGGGTGAAGACTCGGATACCAGCGTTCTGGAAGCTCCCGAATTGGCGCCAAGGCAACGTCAACAGGAACTTCACCTTGTCAATGAATGTAAGGACGTGCTGACTACTTTCATCAACAACAGAAGGAAGTGACACGTATTAGTTGATCCATGGCTTATTCTTGACATCGGTAGTCTTTAAGGAAAACATCTATCTGCTATACTCTACACGACGCGATGATGACCTGCCAGCACAGATTGCTGAGATATCTCATCAGTCCCCGGTACTCACACTCATTATAGCTGCCATGCATTTGTATCTAAATGACCCCTCGGACGCGTCTCTGCCTTTTCAGCCGTATCAAACCCGCGGCCTCGCCCTCTTCCGTCGCCAGCTCGACACATACAGCGGATCCCTAGACGTTGGTGTCCTTTGCGCCGGCATCTTCATCTGCACTTTGCACGTAGGTCAATTCAATTTCTCTCTCCTCCAGGAACGTCTCTCTGAGATCTCGTCATAGCTTTTCCAAGGAGCACCATGGTCGTTCCTGCTCGAACACATGATGAATGTTTACAAGATCCCGCATCGCCTTTTCAACCAGACGCTCCGGTCGATTCAACCGATTGCGAGATTCCTCGTAGAGTGTATGGGCGTCTTGGACATGCCGACTTTTGTTCGCGGCCGCAGCACTGTGACCAACGGAATATGGGCACAGCTACGAGCAGCTGAGAGGGCTCATGGGACCGACGCATTTCTGGGCGGCATTGAGACCATGTCTGGTTTGCCCAGATCCCTTCTCGACATATTCGCAGCAATTGAGGAGGAAGATGCTGAATCAAGATTTCTTGATTGGCAAGGCGAGGTCGGTGAAGTTCCGGCCACTCACTTGTGGGAAGCTTATCGCTGTGCCGGCGTCTTGACGGCGAGGAGATCAAAGACGGTTGAGACAGGGCCCGGCTCCGCCGACCCACGCGTTAGTGCGGAGGTTCTACTGAGTCGGCTAATCGCCGCACTGGACGCCCTGTGCGAGACACGCCGTCGCCCCGAGTACAGTGCCAGCCTCGCTTGCAACAGCCTGCTCTATCCGCTTGTCGCCGCCCGACTGGAGGTGGCACTGCTTCGACGCCACACTATCTGGCTTGATACGTTGAGGCACATCTATCGGCAATGCCAGCCATACAGAGACACTGCCAACGTCGGCCACGTAATGGAAATACTGGATGAGGCGCTCGAAAATAACGACAATTCGTGTGATATGGATGAGCAGGCCAGGAGACGGCAAGTGGAGCTGGCACTTTTCTGAAAGTAGCGGGCATTTCTTTTCAAGACAATCAAGCTGAAGATCGCACTAGGCTGAAACTGGCAGGTTTTTACACCAACAAATATGCAACTTGTAATCAGTATTCCCCGCCACCCTTGCATTATTTCAGTCAGTCTAAGCCTAGGTTGGCCAAGTTTCCCAACTAATCTCAAACAGGCAAGTTTTCCCTCCAAAAACTATCCCCCGCAATCTGGAATCTCGACTCCGAGGTGGTATTGGAACGTCAGTGCAGATAACCGATATCCGGCACACCTGCCAATAACATTTAGTAAAGATACCGGTCGGATTGAGTTAAGCGATAGCCATCCTCTCGGTCATGGACCTGATATTATAAAAGTCGAGGCAGCGATGCTTGAAGAGACGGCAGATCATTCGTACCTCTGATCGTCCTTGTACTTTGCAGGACTCGCTCCTCAAAAAAACCTTAACTAGTCTTTATCGCCACCAACGGTTTCTTCACAACAGCTCACTCCTTACCTTGCGATACGAAAAACCATCCCGCCAAAATGTCCCTTGGGCATTCATCTGATGTGGAGGAGTCCATGCCTCCAGGCAGTGTCCTTCTGGTGTCCGGTTGGTAATACCTTCATACCCTACAGACGGCTGTTTGGCCAGACTAACACGGAAATCCTACAGATGCCACATCATTTGTACTGGTGCCGACGCCCACCAACGATCCAAACGACCCACTTGTACGTGCTCCCGGAGGCATAATAGTCCCTCCACCGTTTCCTCTCCCGTAATCGATGCTAAGAGGTGGTAAAGAACTGGTCTTTCTTCCGCAAAGCCATCAACCTTGGCCTCATGTGTGCCCTGACCATCGTTATGTTCACCGCGTATGTTACGGCTCCTATATCTAACCGTGGCGACGCTGACCTGACCCCTGCAGCATCATCGTACAGACGATCTTTTGGCCGCAGATGACCGTCGAGCTCGGATTTTCCTTCGACCAATTGAACATCGGTCTGGCCTGTAACGTCGCTGGTCTGGCAGTCGGCTGTATTTTCGTCATCCCATTCACCATCAAATATGGCCGCCGATCAACATATATTACCTCGACGGCTGTAATGGCGGCCATTAGTTGGTGGTCCGCCAGGATGCAAACCCTCCCCGAACTGTACATAACAAACCTTGTGTACGGACTGGCATGTGCCACAAACGAAACCATTGCGCAGCTTACGGTATGTATTCAATTCGATATCCTATGAAAGGAAAACTGGCTGACAGGTGTGTTTTGTGCAGATTGCCGACCTTTTCTTCGTTCACCAGCGTGGTAGTGCCAACGGCTTATACATCATCTCCCTCGTTCTCGGTAACACTATCATACCAACAATTGCAGGCGTGCAAGCAGAGGCTCAGGGCTGGCGTTGGTCTTATTACACCTTAGGTATAGTCCTGAGCCTGCTGACTATCATCTTCATATTTGGATTCGAGGAGACAAGTTACACCCCTCTCTCGCTGGGCCAACAAGGGCCTCTTGAACCTCCTATGGAGTCGCAGACCGACCATGAGAAATCTTACAAACAGAAATCTGTTGCCCCGGCTGACATCAAAGCTTCTGATCTCGAGAAGGCTCCTCAGCAGGATAACGCGCCGCCTCCACTTCCAAACACCTACAGGCAACGGATGCGCCTTGTCTCCGTGGCGCCGTCCATATCCTTTATCCAGGGCTTCCTTTCGCCATGGAGGATGGCTCTGACAATGCATGTGCTGTTCGCGGCCATCCAGTCGGCCAACGTTACCGCGTTCCTCGTCCTCATCTCATCCGTCAACCCCATCGTAATGTCGGCACCACCCTACAACTTTGGAACTGCCGGCGTCGGTCTGATGCTCGTTGGCCCTTTCATTGGGAACATCATTGGTAGTTTGTACGCTGGCTTCCTCGGAGATAGGCTGGTCGTGTGGCTTGCTCGTCGGAACAAAGGTATTTTTGAGCCCGAGATGAGACTGTACATCCTGCCCCTTCCCGTCCTGTCCCTCGGAGCGGGCTTGATACTGTACGGAGTGGCACTTCACAAGGTGGGTCGAACAAACCGACATGTTTACCGTCAATATCTGGGCAGTAATACTGACATGAGTCTCTGTAGCAATGGCACTGGATCTTTCCCTGCATCGGCAGCAGTATATACGCATTTGGCATGGGCTCTGTCTTCGACGTTTCCTTCACCATGGTCATTGATGCTTACAAAGAGGTACGCGACTTTGGCTTCCCTTTCTGAAACCTCCCTGATCCCCGGCTCTGGTAATCCAGTACTGACTTAGATGTGTATCGCCAGGCTGTTGCTGAAAGCTTCGTCTTCATTACGTTCATCCGCAACGGGTTCACTCTCGGCCTCCCCTTTGGGCTTGTCTCTTGGCTTAATGACATGTCTCTCACCCACGTCGGTGTCATAAGTGGTTGTGTCAGTACTGGTATCGGGCTGCTCTGCATTCCCATGGCTATCTGGGGGAAACAGTTCCGTATTGCCTCGATAGAGCGGTACGAAAAGGTTGCTCGACTGTCGTCAGATATGGACGGGTGAAAATAATAGTTTTTGTTATTTTGTAATCCTTGCCTTGTATCATGGCTCCGCGTGTCCAACCTTCCACAGGGGAAGGGAATAGAACTTTTAGGTAGTTGCAACTAAATCGCGCGTCTTTGTTCCTACCACATAGCCTCCGAAACTGTGAATGAAATCAGACGTAATGGTGAATGTGGCTATCATGCAGTAGAAATTGAGGAAAGTCGTTGGCCTGGTCGAACTTCGCCGATCACAACTTGCTTAGGTGGATCTGGCGAGACGTTGAACAGTTTCCAAATGAGGCATGAACAGGCGACAAGTCAAATCAAGCTCCTCCCCAGCCGTGCGCCAATACAGACGTCACCTGTTCCCCGGAACTGCAGCAGTCAATGTGATGATGGGGCTCCGCACCGTATACCATGGATGGTAGGATCTTAACCAGGAAGCATATGTTGGGGAAAACGTGCCCCGACTACGCTAGGCGGATAACGACTCGTAGCCTCTAGCAGATCTTGGTTGTCATTTATTCATGATGCAGCTTGTCATAAGCCAATTCTAGAAGGGGCTGCTTCCCCGCAGCTTGTTGATAACGGAGAAGCGTCTGAGCCTCTTATTGGCGTAGAAACCTGCTTTTCTAGGCCTAGTTTGCCCCAAGAGATCATGGCGCTGGCGCAAGGGTGTGGTCCACTCTTGTATATTGCAGTTCAGTGCTGTGGGCCCGGAACCGGGTCGCGTACAGCCTAACCTCGACTCGACTCAAATGCCATCGAGTGGCATCGCTTGATCAGATGGCTTGTCCACTTTTGCTGAAGAAGCGAGCGGGGATGGCAGGATTCAAGATAAATGAGGAGAGCAAAGTCTGTCCTATTTGATGCACATCAAGGCGCTGTGCATCCTACTTACCTGGACTCTACCGACTTTGGCAGAAAAGACTCACACGCGACAATGGCAACTAAGGTCTTCACCAATGGCGTTTTCTTCACAGGCCATGCCCTGGACAAGCTAAGCATACACCATGACTCTATGGTCGTCAAAGGCAACCAGATTGTCCATGTCGGTGCCAAGACTGACGAAGCAGTCCAACAAGCCAAACGAGACGCCGCCCCGGCTGACGTGGTCGACCTCAAGGAGCGTATAGTGGTGCCCGGCTTCATTGACGCGCACGTTCACATTCTCTTCTTCGGACTCTCGCTGCTCAAGTTGGACCTGGAGGACTGCAAGTCGCTCACTGAGATCCGAGACGTCATTTCTTGCTACGCAAAGGAGCACCCAGAGCTACCTCGCATTCTGTGTCGCGGATGGCAGCAATGTAACACCGGTGGGCAGGTGCTTGCAACAATGCTAGACGATTTAGATACTCGGCCAATATTCGTCGAAGCTCTGGATCTTCATTCAACATGGTGCAGCACGGCGGCTCTGGATGAGCTGCCCATTGACCGCATCAAGGAGACATGCCCGCAATACCTTCCCTGTGATAAGGACGGCAAGCCCACTGGACTTGTCGAAGAAGCGGCGGCAATGGAATTTATTTGGCCACACCTATTGGGGCAGTGCACCCCCGATGATCTTCAAGCAGCGCTGGATAGCAGCTTCAACCAGTACATTGCCGCAGGCTACACAGGCATTATCGACATGGCCATGGACACCCAGATATGGGACGCCTTGCTGGCCTATCGCCGCACACAGCCTGATGGAAGACTTCCCTTGCACGTAGCGGCGCATTGGTTTATTCGTTACGATGATGATCCCGCCGTAAGGCGACAGCGCCTCGATCAGGCCCTAGAGATGCATCGCGAGTGGCATCCAAGCAAGGACCGGGACTTTTGCGTCGTCGGCTGCAAGCTGATCAATGACGGCGTCGTTGACGGGTGCACTGCAGCGCTGAGTCGTCCATACGGCGATACTAACCTGATCGTAAACCCCATGTGGCCGCGCGAGGACATGATGCAAGTGGTCAAGGAGGCCGTGGCGAGCGGATTACAAGTCGCCATCCATGCCATCGGCGATGCCGCTATAACACAGGCCGTCGATTGTATCGAGGCGGCTGGCGACCCCAACGGCCGCCATCGCATCGAGCACCTCGAGGTCGCGAGCGCCGAAGATGCCAGGAGGTTAGGCAAGTTAGGAATCACAGCGTCTGTCCAGCCAATCCACAGTGATCCAGCGCGCCTGATCGACTACGCCAAGCTCGTAGGGCCAGAAACCATGGCACGAGCTTTCCCTTACCGCCAAATGCTTGACGGCAACGCTTGTGTGGCCATTGGCTCCGACGCGCCAACGGCGGCACATGACATCTTCAAGAACCTCTACAGCGCGACGACGCGTAAGTCAGTCAGCGACCGGGAGTTTCAGGGCCGTGTCAACCCTGCGGGCGCTCTGACGCTGGCGAACGCTATGACAGCGGCTACAACGGGAGCTGCATACTCACGATTTGCTGATGACTGGGTTGGGAGTTTGAAAGCAGGGCTTCAGGCTGACTTCCTGGTCTTGGACGCCGATTGGGATTCTGAAAGGTTATTGGAAGCCAGTATTTGGCAGACGTGGTCGCAAGGGACGAAGGTATACCAAGCAGAGTAGATGAAAGGAGTTGTATATGAAACAAGAAATGAAATAAGACGTGGAACAAATCTCAAAGACCTACAGCTTCATTATGGAACTAAGCGTGATGTTTAGAGTAGCTTATACAAAACTTACAAATGGAAGAGGAAATATATTAACTCAACCTTCCTTTAAAAGCACGGGCCTGTGACAGTAAAACCGCTGGTGTAACAGTAGTAGTAATATGTATCTGGAAGGTTCGATTTGTATTCCTGGAGGAGAGTCTGGCGCGTAGGTGGCTAAGCTTAGCAACGTATGAGTTTTCCTCATTTGTTTCGAGTATTACAACGTTCGTTGCCATTTCACCATGCTTTCCTGGCCCGATGCTGATCTTATCTGGCTGTTCACGTCCAGCGCTCGATTCAAGGTAATATTGCCGGATTGGCAACCCCGAGCCGGTAGAGTTCGTTCCGAACGATATCACCATACGTAGGGTTTGAGCAGGGTCAGACTCATTAAGGTATGAGAGATGAAGAAGAGATTAAGGGATTTTAGGAGCATCTAAATGTAAACTATACTATAAAGATTATATTTCTAGTAATATATACTACAGCTATGAGTAATATCATATTAGATTTATCAGTAGGTACCTAGCTGCTTAATAGAAACATAGTTTTCTTTATTTGATAGATTTAGATAAAATTAACAGTAAATTGACTATAGAGTTGAAATGGTAAATTTTATACCCTAGAAATAATTACCTAAAAGAACTACATTTAGTAGTGATAGAGCTAGTTTGTTCTACTAACAGTAGGAGTCTATCTATACTGTTATGGTGTTATAGCCTGACACATGCATGGTGACGTGGCAAATTAGTGGTAACTGCACATAGTAAGCCGGATGTCTTTCAGCCGCACAAAACGAAGAAGCAACAAAATAATTTCGTAATTGAGCACCAGAACTTTCAATAAAGGGACTTCTCGACTGACATCATTTAATAGAAAGCTAAAGGAACGCTATCAATGGAAGAAAGTCGCAGAATACTCCTCGACGAGGTTGAAAGGCAGCTAGATAAACGACCATGGAATTATCCACTCGGCACTGGAATCACATCATTAGGTGACTTTAGCGACACCTATTACAGAGAGCTTGTTCGTCTCCAGAAAGTCCTTCAAGGTATAACTATTCCAGACACCATACGCCCTCTCCCTGCTGAATACCCACAGGCATAAGTCTTGACTTACGGGAGGAGTCAATTCATGACAGGCAGCGCGCGTTTGTTGTCAGCAGCTGGGCTTTGCCAATATTCTGCCGCTATCCTTATACGATTATAGATCCCGAATACTCCAGAAAAGAGCTCGTGAATCTGCAAAATGCCAGCAGACATGCCCCTGAGGATCTCTGCACTGATGATTTGTGGGGATGCCAGCAGCTGCGCGACTGGGCAACTGCAGAACAGTCATCCTTGCTCTCGATACAATCTTCTTATACTTCTATCTCTCGCACGGAAAGATTCTCCGCGGAGATATGCGAGTATATATCTGAAAGGCATCCCTTGGTATACATGCTACGGTCACCTTCTACAAATGAGTTTTTCGAGCTCTGGGGAGGATGCCAGCTTCTGCGACACCTAGCGATACTAGCTTTACGACAATTGTCGGTCCCAAATCCTGTCGAGTTCCTACTGGACTTCGTCCCGCGATTCATGGAAGCATCGACCTTGGATCAATGGTTCGGAATCTTGGAGGATGTAATCAAGATGAGCCAGAGCTTGTTCCTTGTGGTGAATGTCAGCGTTCTAGGTGGACGAGTTGAGGAGGCAAAGACATGGCGAGAACAAATTAGAGGGACCATGGCTCGATTGCACGCTAGTTGTGGGGTCTTTCTACGGGTATTGCTTATCTCCACTCATCCTATCTGGGTCCAATCCGACTCTGAACCACTTCTTATCGTCGGCACAACGCCCAAGATTCGGCCCAGTCATCAACGTGTTGGAATGGGTCAGAAGAATGCGCCGGTTCACCGTGATCTCGAGCTTCACCTACCCTGCAAGGTGGCTGCTACCACGGAAACGGAAGTCCAAATGCAACAGAACCACCAAGGCGTATGCCACGAGTCAGCGCCAAAGAAAGCAGTCCGACAAACTCCCCAACCCATCGGCCAACATCAAGTCAGCACCGCCGTTCTATGTGCCTTGACTCCGGAAGCTGATGCCGTTCAAGCTTTTTTCGACAGAGGCCTGACCGTAGAGTATGTTCGGACCATGGGCGATACGAACACCTATTCCTTTGGTGTCATCGGCCGACATAATGTTGTACTCGTTCATATGCCCGGTATGGGTACACGCCATGCCGCATCAGTAGCAGCGCACTGCGGGGCTACGTTCCCAACGGTAAATTTGGTGTTGATCGTAGGAATCTGTGGTGGTGTCCCATTTCTCGAAGACGGTACTGAAGTCTTCCTTGGGGATGTCGCCGTCAGCGAAGACCTTGTCATATATGACTTTGGCCGGCAGTATCCAGATACATTCTTGAGAAAGAGCGGGAAAGTTGAGAGCGCGAGAAAGGCCCCTTCTGAGATTCTAGGGTTTTTGGCAAAGCTTAAGGGTCGCAGTGCGCAGAAAGTGCTCGGCGAAAAGGCTATGATGTACATGGAAGCTTTGAGAGAGGAACTTGGTAGTGTAGCCACGTATCCTGGCGCCCAAAGAGATATACTCTTCCAGTCAGAATACCGTCACAAGCATCAGGATCCATCCTCATGTCAGGAATGCTACCTAGGAGGCACCTGCAGAGAATCGCGCGTCTCATCCTGCACCGAGCTAAAGTGCGACACAGCAAAGTCAATTACACGCCAGCGACAAAAGGATTGGCTAAGCGAGGGACAAGCAGGACAAGTCGATTACTGTCCAACCTTACACATCGGACGGTTTGCCTCCGGCGATACAGTTATGAAGTCTGGCGGGGATCGGGACGACATCGCTCGAAGTGAGGGGGTTATAGCTTTCGAAATGGAAGGTGGAGGTGTATGGGATAACATGCCCTGTATAATAATCAAGGGCGTTTGTGATTATGCCGACAGTCATAAGGATAAGAGGTGGCAGGGGTTTGCCTCTGCTACGGCCGCGGCTTACATGAAGGCGATCCTTGAAGAATGGCGAAAATAAGCCTAATGATCCAGTATATACGACAAGACTTGGTAGGGTTGGTCAGATATTTTTAACAATTCTATTATCATATCCAACTAGTTCCAATCTCGGTCTTGCTCCTGTCCCTAAATTCATCAAGTCTTCAGCCTATCCTATACCGTTCGAATACCCATCCAGCAACAGTATCACATTTGTCTTGAAAGTATGAACCCTACAGCGCATCAAGTGTAGTACGAATGCATCGTCTTATCTCTCCTGCTGGTCCTTCTTGATTTGGTCCGCTGAAAACCCATGCTTTAAAGTCTTGATATACTGATCAAACTTGTTCGATTCAGCAATACAAGCCTCTAAGTGCCCATACTCGAGCCTCTCCTGACGGAAGGTTGCCAGTTGCCTTGCTGTCGATATCGTGTTCCGAATCTCCCGACCATTCAGAGACGGTTTGGCCAGCGTGTCTAAGTGTTGCCGTATGCCTTCGATGTCTACTCCAAACCTCGGCGCTCTTTGAGGCCCAGTAGGAACCAGTCCGCGGTCCATCTCGAGCTTCTCTAGGCGGTTGATGAAGTTCTGCCAGACCTTTCGTCTCTGGGGTTCACCTAGATTTTCGTAGCGCAGACTTAGCTGAATTCGCGACTTGAATGCCTCGTCGAAGATTCCGACTCTGTTACTAGTGAGGATCAAGATACCTGATATCCCATATCAGCGAAACACAAGGTTAGATTGAGCCATCACCCACCATCATAATACTCCAGAACGCGCAAGAATACTATGGTGATGATATCAGCGTTGCCCTTCCAGTGTGTTTGGAGTGTTGTAATTACCCGAAACTAATGCGTTGCGATCGAGGTTGTCGAGCGTGCGCTGTTCGAGAAACACGTCGGCTTCATCGAGGAGAACAACTGGCTTCTCTTCAGTTTCGTTTCATTGATTAGACGGAATCGGGCTTACCACAGTCCCAGGTTTTTCCTAGTAGGAGTACAACCTCTAGATACTAAACCCTGTCAGTGGATTCTGTGTCTACCAACAAGGATAATTGCCATACTCGCTCGACTTCTTCGGCCTTTGTACCGATATCACCACATGTTACTCTGTATAGTGGCTTCTTAGTAATCTCAGCGACACTATATATGGTCAGTAAATAGTTAAAACAGGAGTAAGATTGCTCGTACCTTTCTGCTGTGAGTGTTTTTCCAGTTCCAGGGCCCCTAGAACCATTGTCAGATCTTAATAGTTGGGTTTACATAGGTTCAGGTCTTACCCGTGGAGGAGAATAAAAAGTCCGTTTCCCTTCCCATGTATAAGATCGGTATTCCTGTTTTCATCCACATGGTTCGTCACAACAGCTTGAACTAGCTCCTTTGTCGCGGGCTCCATCACTAGAAGGTCAAAAGCCTCGTCATTCCATACTACGTCTCCAATATTGGCGACGCCAAGCTTCACTTGAGGTCTTTAGTACTGATATATGCGTTGACAGAGAGAATCAGTACTTACCCCATTCCTTTTTTTTCATGTCGAATCCGTTCAACGTCGGAGGAAGGCACATGAAGAACTCATCTCCTAGTTCGTCATGCGGGTCATCTTGAGCCATCAACTCGGGCCCAAGATCATCGCGATATGGCGGCGGCGACTGCTGCGATCGAGGGTGCATCTGGATATAGGTTCTAGTATCAACCATAAATCTCGACCCTGAATACTATTTGTTCATTAGATCCCAAAGTCAATGTCACTGTCAAAGCACCCACCGCGTCATGAAGATGGTCTCCAGGAGTACCGAGCACGCGAACATAGTTCCGTTGACGGCATCTCCAAAACATCTCTCCTCGCTTTCGAAGTGCCATTACAACATCATTATCAGCGTATTCCAAGGGGTAGACTAGCATGTTGGTGATTGGAAATTCTCCGGTCGCGAGGTTTGGTGGGGATATGTTAAGACTGGTGAAGAAGCGTTGAAAGTTACCGTCAAACTTCCAGTGGCCAGCCTCGATTGTCCCTTCATTTGGCCATGTTGTTGACTCGTATGCTTCAATATGGGTCATGTTCTGACCAGCTGCCCTCGATATGATAATCTGTTCAGGAATCTTGACGTCATCAGAAAGACTTGGACTCATATCAGTGGGGATTACTCACGAAGATGTAGTCAAGGTATTGTTCCGTAATCTTGCCTCGGCTCATCAAGTCGTCAACCGCAGCCCATTCTGTGCCAAGCCTTTCGTTTAAATACGATCGGAAGATATCGATGAGTGTTTTAGATTCGCGATCAAGGCGCGACCCCCATAACTCTACATCCTGACGGTGATGAAACCACCACAGGTAGGGGTGGTGCGTGTGCTGCGTACCATAGCCTTTGGAGGCACTGGATCCGCCGACGTCATTGGCAATGAGGTCTCCCCAGACTGCCCTGAGTCCATCCGACACGATAGATACGCTCTCACCTGCAATCAAAGATGAGACACTTACATCGTGACTTGTCCTCGGTTGACCGGTACTCGAAGTCGACGGCAAACCACTGCAGCACTCATAGACGCGGTAGACTATACAGACAATGTCTTTGTTCTTTTCGAGATATAGTTCCAGATTATTAATCCCTTTGCTGGAACGAAGGTGCGCTTGACGAGGTCCTCCTTTAACTATCCAGGGCTTGTCTAGATAGAGGCCCCATTCATCTCCAGACTGTTGACACTCGATTTTATGAAGGACTTGTACTTTCGGTGGGCCTCTCTGTCCCAGTGCGATGTTCATCGAGGATTCAAACTCTTCCAAGCGCTCGGCTGTGGTCTCGAGCTTATCCAGGATGTCGTGGTCGGAACAGGCATCGGTCATGTTCAAAAACCTGCAAATCTCTCGACGCCAGTCAACCATCATGGGAAGCCGGCGACGTTGGCCATTCCCATGGCATCGGGACACTGAAGCTGCGAATGATTAATAGGTCGGTCTAATGGAGGACGACAAGCTGACTCACTAGCGTTGTGTACAACGATTCCTTTGCCTGGCAATTTATAGGAGGGATCTTCAAACTGTGCTAGGTTTCGATCGGTCGGATTCGTAGCCAAATTCGCATTGAAATCGTCGCCATACTGGCTGGAAGCATCGGATTTAGACATGGTAGAGGATTAAAGATGAGGGAATTGAATTGGGAATGCGAGACTTGGGCGAGCTGTAACTTCAGCCGCAGTAGGCGCCCAATCGCGTTGCGCTGACAGGCGGCAGCTTATGGATGCCAAGGCTTCTGCGACGTGGAAGCTGAGCACGTGAGCCATGTAAGGCATTTTCACTGCCAGTCACGGCTTTCTGCCTTGTCAGCAGATGTGACTCACGTCCAATATTCTGTCCACTCCCTTATTCTCGGTTGAGACACCATGCTTCAACACTACATCCTCACTACGCGCACTCACGAAACTGCAGTTACAACGGAATACCGGGGCAAAGCCACATAGCTCACATTGAGAGGCCCCTTGGTCAGAAGAATGGATTCATCCCAGCGCGCGAAGAAAGCTGAGCTACTTTCTCAAGCAGCAAGTTTACTCGGCAAAAGACCACAAAGCCGATTTGATGTCTCCGGGGACGAAGATGATAGATTCGACGCCGATGGAATTAACTCCAGCGCACGTCGTCTCCGAAGAAAGGTTCAGAAGACCAGTGCGTTGATGCCTGAGTTGCCTGAGTTGCATGGCCTTCTCTCGCTCTCTGGTAATGGTGATCATCATGAACCCGTTACACGGTTTGAACACCGCCAACATGAGCAGCAGGTTGTCGCTCAAATTCGGCGTGGAATGAAGGGCATCATAGGCAATCAGCCTCTGCAATTTGCAACTCGAGCTATGACACGGCCGCGGTCACAACAAAGGATGCTCAAAAACCCACCCGACAGCCACTTGGGCACCACTCCAAAAGGGCATCAATCCATAGCGGGGCCATCTCGAACTTCGAATGATAAAACAGGAAGTTATACTGCGTACGCCAACCTTGGGTATGGTGAGATTGCTGTAGATCCTAAGACTTCTTACGCTCTTGCGGACACTCTACCTTCGAATACTGGTGAGCTTGCCGACACTCCTGTCGAGGTGGCGCCCTCTTTGCACCCTGCTTTGACGCGTGACTACAAGGAAGATCGTCCCAATCTAGTTCATAAGAAAACGTATTCGTGCAAGGATTGTTTCTACACGTCCTACAGGTCGCAGAACATGAAACGGCACGTGATTACCTCTCATGGCGGGATTCGTGTTCGAACCAAGTCTGATCGGACCAACTTTTCGAGTTCCAGTTCTTCCAAGAAATTATCAAAGACAGAGAGCTATGAGGGAACATCAGCAAAGACCAACGACACTCGGCATTATTTCCCCTCGCCATCTTCACGTACAGCCTACACTCCCGGGACACAAATAAACCCTGCCCCCATGGGCAGTATGCCACTGGGTGTGAACCTAAATGCTCATGCTTTACAGCACCTCAGTCCTGCCGCTCAGCAGCAAGTGCTGCAACAACTACTCCAGCAACAGCATTGTATGTATTACTGGCACTATCTTTACTATTCTTTATCTCTACGCAGACGCTGATTGGCTTCTCTCTAGTTAATAATCCACAAGCGATGGCAGCGATGAGACAGCTCATACAGCAACAACAAGCGCGACAGCTGATGGCACAACAAGCCGCTTTCCAAGCGAACAGGCACGATGGCTTGCCGATAGAAATGGCTAAGTCCAGCCAACTTGATCCTCAGGTTAATTGACACCCAACCTGCCGCAATCAAATGCACCTTCACTAACAAGTCAGGGATATCATCCCCGAGACGAAGCAACTTTGACCCAGGAGCTTGATATTCTTCAACGATTCCGTCAGCTGCAGCAAGAACAGGAATGGCAAGCGCGACAGACCCTAGCGCAAGGAAGTGACATCCTCATAGACACAGATCACTGGAGTGAAATTCCGAGCTTGGACAAAAAGGAATCGACAGACAAGCGCGACGGCGGAACCCGAAGACTGAAAACAGACCTTCGCGACCCGTCCGACAACTTCTCAGCCATCGGGCATTACACCATATCACAAGACAACACTGAGGGGGAAGCTGCTCGAAAGTCGCTTCTTCTTGCCAATTTTGGAAAGAGATGTACTAGAAACCGGGACGCGCAGGAGTTTGAAAAACAAAAGACTTTGAGAACAGATCGTGTCTGACTGGACGTAACTAAATGTTCAAGGCACAGGTCAGTGAATCCGGGACAGACAGGCAAACCAACCATTATGAGATTTACTCCCTATTCTATCACCAGAGACGGCGCAAGTCTCCCACTTCGTTCTCCGGGCCTCTGTCATAGAGCTAGCACATTTTAGAATTTACGGCCTAATCATGTGTTTCCTTCGTCCTTCATGCCGGCGAGATGAATGATATTAAAGCTATCGCTGTCGGCAGTCTATTTTATTCTGGCAGAATGACTAAATACAAGATCACTCAGTAAAATACAATAAGTAGGCGATTTGCTGGAGCTATTGTTTAATTCTAACTATACTTTAAATGCCTCTTAGATAACCTTATTCTTTTACATCAGGAATACTGCTCAACTTTTTCGCTTTTTCAGGATTGCTTCTTAAAGTCTAGTAGCAAGTAAAGTAAAATATTCCATCTTTTAATAGTAAATAAGGTAGGTTAGATATATTTAGATAAAGAAGTTTTGTCAATAGCTATTAAGCTAAGTATACTAACTAATGCTAAATAAACATATATATACTTAAGTAATTACTAGTAATTGTTAAGGTTATTAAGAAATTACTACTAATTGTAGAGGCTTGGTATTGATTGTTGTTAACTGTCTTAATAATATAATTGGTAAAAAGAATATGGGGCTGTATGTAGGGTGACTAATCTGCTTGTTGGATCGTAACACATGCTGAGTCATCACAACGGGGAAAAAATAGTTCACATGCCAAGTGTCATCTCTTTAAATAACGCAATTACTTTATCTAAAACGAGTTTTAGAGACTATTAGCCACGTTTATTATACTATCGATATCTTAAAAACCACCCTTATACTTTAAATCCTTGGTTCAATATTCAATTGAGCTAGGCGCAGCCTATACTATACTATATAGAAAATCGGCAGTTATGAGGCTCTTTAGATTAAGCGACGGGGTGATTGAAATTCCCGAAAAAGATAGTGCATCGCGTATCATCAGATCTACAGATGCAAAGACAGCCAAGACTGCTATCCTCCATCTTGCACCCAACCCAGAAAATGAGTCCATGCGCTTCTATTCTCATAAGGACGCCTATGCTGCTTTTGTAGTCTGGGCCGGGTGCTTCCTGTTCTTCGACGGCGATAAAACAGAACAATTGCGTCGTGGCGACTTCATTTTCATACCACCAGTAAGCAACTTCTGCTTGAGTGTCGGAGATTAGAAAGTTAATCGATCCAACAGGGAACAGTCTACGGTTACCAATCATTGATTCCTGAATCAGAATTGTTGGTTGTCACTACTCTGCAAGATCCAGCCACCCTGCTGGAAGCAATAGACAAGGATCAAGACGTATTATCCCGACGCTCAACAGATGAAGCTCCTGATGCAAAAGAAATTGACCTTGTTGATGGGTATCGTCCTTTCGATCTAACGAAGCCCGTACAACAGGATGCTTCTCTGTCAACATTTCTACGCCCATACTCTCTGAATGCCGCTACATGTCCACGGTGGATATTCGGCGGCATAATAACACAACCTTTTGTAAGACAGAACCAGTGTGAAGGAAAATTTTCCATCTCAGTCATGGAATCTTCCCATGTACACAGAGTCAAGCCGTTCCTTGATCGGTGGATAAGCTTCACAAATGTCGATCATTGCTTTTGTGTTATTGAAGGCATATTTTCGTTGAAATTCAAAGGACAGAACGAGTGGACAGAACTCGAAAAAGGTCAAGCTATGCTGGTTCCCGCAAGGCAAGCATTCACCGCTGCTGTCGGGAGTGAGGTTCTGAAAATGCTTGTTATTACGAATGGCATTGGCATTGATGAACTGGTCTGCAGGGCTGGACATGGATATGGCTCTACAGCACTCCTAGAAACGGTCAATAGATGGGATACTTGGGATGAAATTCGTTTCAGATCAGCATGCTCTGAAGTTGGCGCTCTCCTTGATTACTAATTTAATATCCTTACTTTAATATTTGCTAAATATAAAGTACCTAGTTATAGAAATGCAATGTAAAGATTGTAACTAGTTGTTCTTAAACTTGTCCTTATATATACTTACATCTATGTGCTTAAATTTAACTATATCTGTAATAGGGTTTAAACTTACAATACTAAGATTGTACCTAGCTTTATATAGAAGTACCTTAAGTTATATATCTTTATACTCTTAAAGGGTATTTTTAAAAAAATCTCTAGCGTTATACTCTATAATAGTCAGGAACTAATAAATTATTTATAGTAGAAAAAGAAATTACGTTATTTCCTGGATGGTATGATCTTCCCTCGCTCTCTCGTGATGATCAGGATCGAGTTACACGGTCTAAACACCGACAGCCGGGACAGACAATCAAACAACCAACCATTGTGAAGTTTGCTCCCTATTCTATCACTCTAGAGGGTGCAAGTTTCCCACTTCATTTTCCGGGCCTCTGTCCAAGAGCTAGCAGACTTTAGGATTTTGGGCCTCATCATGTGGTTTCTTTATACCGGCAACATAAATGATATTAATGCTATCGCTATCGGCAGTCTATCTTATTGTAGCAGAATCGCTAAATACACGATTACTCCGTAAGATACAATAAGCAGGCGCTTTACTATTGTGTAATTCTAACTATAATTCGAATGGCTGTTAGATCAGCTTATTCTTTTACATTAGGAATACTGCTCAACTATTGCGCTTTTTTAGGATTCCTTCTTTAGGATTGCATCTTTACGGGACAGTGGGCCTCTTTAGGCAGCGGAGACTTACCATTGTTTAAGGCTGCTTTAAAAATATTTATAAACACATCTAAAGCCAAACTATAGCTTGCTTGGTTATCTTCTTAGTCTAACCTAACTTTAATTTCTTCTATACTATTAAAGCAATCTTACATATATAGTGAAAATAGCCCCGTACAATAGCTATAAGTCTGCCCTCCTATTATTATTAGTGTATTTTTAATTTATATGTATTTCTTTATAAGTTTGCCTGCAACCTTGTAGCTAAATGGTTGGTAGGGGCTGAATATAGATATTTGGGACTATAGTTAAGTTAGACTGGATGTACCTTTCGGTTTGATAAATCGGCGACGAATATGGCAGATCTTGGATAACATGGACCCTAAAGAGCTTAATGTCTTGGATGACCTAGACTTTATCGTCTATAACTTAGATCTTAATAAGTTTATTACTGCTACTGGCCGAGATGGGTTTGTAATAAAGGATTATTCTAGTGCACCCGAAGGTCTATGGTGAAGTCGACATAGTTATTTCTCTTGGTGTTGAAATTCCCGCCTATAATTAGAAGCTATGCATGTTATATAAAATGATAGTGTAAGCGAATTGCAAGTATTACATCCTCCCGAAATTAGAGCTAACTAAATTGCTTTAGAGAATGGGATGGTCTGGCATATATCCCCCATAACCCACTAGAATGAAGGGTGCCCAGAAAAACGGGTGAGAATAGTCCTGCATATCTTCGTCTTCCGTTGTATTAACTGTACTCAGAGCATTTAATATCTTCCCAAATTGGAAGGGGCTGACATGCGCTGGATCGAGCGCTGTACAAGCGGCTCTAAAGTCTTCTATGACTGCCTTGACAATGTGTGCATCCGACTGGTACAATTTGATTTGTGCCCTGCGTAAACAGGCTGCGAGAGAAGTATTTTTAGTAGATGGAGGTGCTCTAGCAGTGAGCTCGCGGAAAAAGAACGATATCAGAATGGCCGACGTCTTATCTGCGACCTCCCACAGGGCTCCTATGAAAGCACCCGCACCTGAGGAGAGCACCGAGTGTGCAAAGCCCAGCACATCATTTCCAAGGGAGCCTTCGCCCACGCCGCTCACACAGGCCTCGAAGACGACCAACACGGCATGACTGCGCAGCTTCACCAGTTCCAGCACCTGCAGCGGCTTCTGCAGCTCAATGTTGGACTCCCAGGCCGAAGCGCCACCCTGCAGGCCATGCGTGCCGATGATGACGATGTCTGAATCTTCGTACCATTTTTGAAAGTCTTCCAGACTGACTCGGTGCGATGGATGGGGCTCGCAACCGAGTCGGCCCGCGATTTCAATGGTGGCCGCGGCCGAGATGTTGAGTGGCTTTCGGTCAGTCTTACGATGCCCCTTGTAGATGACGGTCGCGCTCAACGATGTGCGGTCTCGTGGTACGTTGCTGCTACATGATGACTGCACCAGGCTCTGCAGGACCGAGAGACTCGGTACCACAGACACGGCCTTCTGCAGGAATAAAGGCTTCCCGTCAAAGAGAAGTGCCGAGAAGGGGAATTTATTCAACGACTGCGACGGAACGAAGATCAAGTGCGACTTGCTTTCGAAAAGTTGTCGCGCTGGGCGGATGATTTCGTCCGACAGCTCTTGCAGCAGATCTTGACAACGCCTCTTGGAGGGCAAACCACGAATATTCACTTTGTTGAAGAGCTTGAGGTACTGTAGGACGTGTCTCTCCATCCGCTGGTCGGTAAAGCTGCTGAGTCGTGTCAGTTCGATGCCCTTGCGGCTGACGTACAGAATCAAGACGCCGTCCCGCGACGGGTTTATGTGCACGACAATGGCATCCTCAGGGATTGCCATGTAGAGCTTGGTCGCGTTGGCGGCGAAATGCGGGTGATGGAGTCGGGCGAGGATCATGGCTCTGCTCGGCGACTCAGCCTCTTTCCGCAGGCCGCCTCGGAGCATCGCCAGGTACGCAGCCAAGTCGCCATCGCCATCGCCACCCCCTTTGCTGGCGGCGTTAGTAGTTCGAAGCTTGATCTCCTCAGACCGCAGTCCATACGACCACTTAAGGAAGCTTTGAGACATGTGCTCGGGGGTCAACAGATCGAGAAGCACACGCGCCCGGCCCTGTTCCAAAAAGAACAGCGCTTCGTCCGCCCAGGTAGGGCCGTGGAAGGTCCAAGATTCCTCTAGCTGTCCAAGTCTCTCATGTTCCTGAGACGAATGAAGGCGTAACGATATTCTGGCCAAGCCGGCAAACAGTTCTGCCGATTGGATGACGTCCAGAAGCTCTCTGCGATCCGCGACGTCGGTCAGCTTGGACCTGCTGGCCTCTACTTCGTCCAGGGCTTTGATTAACCAGCGGAACGCGGACTCCAGGTTGCCACTATGCTCCTCGATGGCTGCGACGTAGATCATGTTAACCCATTCCGACTTGCCGCTCTCAGCAAACAACTGATCCAGGAGGTCAGGAGACTGTTGTTCTATCTTGCGTAGGACTTGAATTCCAAGCTCCCAATCTTGGGCGATAAAACACAATGAGAGGGATCTCTCGCCATGCTGGCGGATAATCTGTTGGTTCATACCCTCCAGCTCGGGGCTCGCATCTGTAAAGAGCTCGCGGAACTTGTCGCCAGCCGTGGGCAGCCGGCCGCCAAACACGATGGGTATGGCCTCAGGTAGCCACTGCCGAATTGCGTCGTGTCTCTCCAAGTGGTGCAAAACGACGGCTCTGAGACTGTACAGCTCAAGCGATTTGAATTCCTGTGCCTGGTCGAGACTCTGCAGGACACTCTCTAGGGATTTCTGGCCTTGCTCCCAATCATTATACTTAACCAGTGCTTTCTTACGGTCGGCGAGGGCTACGTAGTAACTCTCACGAATGTCTGCAATGGAGTTCATAGGCCCTAGCAAGTGCTGCTGGAACAGTTTGGCCGTGTTGGGTGGCTCGGTCGGGTTGTCTGCGGTGGGCCGCGCCATCTGCTGAGCTGCAGGTTCAGCAACATTGACAACTGTGGTAGTGGTACGGTCAGACCCAGTCGTTGGGTTAGTGAATGTAGTCAGGAAATTGTTTATCAAGTTGTTGAGTGTGGCATTCAATGTGGAGCCACCATGCTCGCGCATCAGTTCCTCCAGCTGGGTTTTCCACGCACCAGCGCGGGGACTATTGGCGTAGATAGACGACGCAGCACTGTCCAGATTGCTTATAGTGTTGTTTCTCATCATTTCAAGACTGTTGCGGTCCTCATTGCGGACGACTGTCTGGGTCAGAGAGTCGATCTGGCCTAGGGCACTTCGCAGTATGTTCTGTCCAATGTCAAGATACGACCGTGCCACCTCCATATTCCCCCAGAACTCGTGTAGCTTGGCGTGCTGGATCGTGGCGTGAAGCTCGAGGTTAGGATCCTCTGCGCCTCGGAAGCAAGACCTGGCACACGCGCAGCACAGAGTCGCAGCGTCGAGATTCCCATGAGTGGCAGAGAGTAGCCTCGCAACCCCTAGGAAAAGGAGGCCGGCGAGCCGGGCAATGCCCATGTTGGCGTTTTCTCTAGCCCAGGATCCTATAGCTGCTGCATCCGCAACAGCATCATATCCCCCTCCCGCAGGTTGCTGGAACGTATCGGGAGGACAGGAAACAAGAATCTTCAGAATGATTCTGTGAGCAGATACGAGCTTGATCATGCAGCCATCCCCCTCGTACAGGTCGAGTGCGTAGCCGAACTGAGACTCTGCTTCTGCTTCCATGCGCGAGGCATCGAGCCCTGGTGCAGGCATCCTGACACCTTCTCCGAGGGATAGTGATTTCATATATTCGGCCAATGCGACGCAGCCTCTTCGAAAGCAGACTGCAGCCATGCCTCGCATTGACCCAGCCTCACAGAAATGCTCATAGGCCAGGTCGTACATGTGATCAGCCCGAGTATTGTTCCTCAATCGATATCTGGTTTCCATGTCATCATGCCAGGACGTCAGCCGGCTCGAGACGCGATTCATAAGACAGATATTCAGTACAACGGGACTGGTAAAGGGAAGCGACAGGCAATTGTCGCCCAGAATCAGTTGGCAGCTGGCCGCCCCAGTCAAGTCGCCGTCGCTCAAACACTCCTGATACAGCTCTCCAAGCTCATGAGTGCCCTGCTCGGACGCACCCGCCAAAAGGTATTCTGCATTGAGCCGTCGCAAGTGTCGAGAGGTCGCTTTTAGATCCAGACGATCCGCGTCGGCGGCCATCGGTGGCGGAAAGGGGACGCAGGACTCGAAAAGAATGCTCGAATGAGTATGATAGGCTGGATGGTTCGGAAATGCACCTAGTCTGAGACTCGACGAGTACTGCGCCAACTTGTTGACGATGTCTCTCTCGCATAGATCAAGCTCGGTGAGGCTAGGCTGAACGTCAGATCTATTTTCAATGAATCTTTTTCGTCGGTCATAGTCTCTAGCCTGAATATCCGTGAGCCTGCGCCAGTCGCCGCCTGAGTCATCATGGAAACGCGAAATAGGAAGCTCCGCGTTGATAGCGAATAAAAAGAATTCGTACGTTTCGCATCGCGATATCAACCGCGCGTCTCCTTTGTTTCGTGCCAGCTGTGAGGCTAGCGAAAGTGATGCCTCAGATGATGCGAATTCCCCCTTGATGGCACTGTGAAGACCTCGCAAAAGATATACTGTGACGCTATCATCCGCCGTGGATTCCAACTCGAAGCTGTCGATCCGCTCCTCGACATCTCGGAGGTCCAATTTGTAATTGTTAAAAAGAATCGAACCACCAAAAAAGTTTGAGATGTTCCTGAAGTCCATCCTGGTTAACGAAGGTTGGCACAACCACCCATTGCTGGTCGTGGGTCTTAATTGTTGCCGACACGGGCTTATAATATCTTACCCCGCACTTGTACTTAGCAAATCAAGCTGGACACCTCGATTTGTTCAGGGTGTGGCCCTCTCATATGGGATGGAAGCTTTTTCACTTTTAAATCCACTGGAGGGGAAGAATCATGGTGCCTTGGTAGGTTCAAGCCATGGGTTACGGTTGCATGCTTCACCTGATAATAAGGTTTCCATCTTGAATTACACGTTTCAAGCACCATGACTCCGATGCTCACACGAGACCTTTTTTTTTTTTTTTTTTGCTTTGCCAATTGCCCTAATATTGGGTTTCGGCTGTGCATAAAATGCGTTGCTTCCATCCGATTTTTCCCCTCTTCCTGCATGCTTCACTTAGCCACTCGCTTCACTTTGCCCTGCTACGAAAGATACATAAAACCTTTCCGTCTGTTCTGGAAGTTCCTCTCCCCATTGCCAAGTATTCTCCATTGAAACCCCTCTTCAGATAGTGAAAGAGCACAATGAGTCCGAAGGAAAGACCATCTTTTTATCTTTACAGTACCGGTTACTCGCCAGAGCGCATCACGCTTGGCTCTCTGGTATTCCGGAACTACGCGAATCCAGATCATCGCTGTGTCTCATTCCCTCAGATCGTGTAAGTCAGTTTTCGGAAAAGCTAGCTTCAGTCCACCGAGTTTGAGCGTGCTGACAATAACAAGTGAAAAAGAGCTCGTCAGTCAGAAACTTGCCTCCATTACCAATGTCAGCGGCTGCTGGGCGACAACAAAATCTTCCAAATACGGCTTAGGCGTGCAGGCAGTGGATTTTGTGTCAGTCACTTCTACGTATGCCAGATCGCTGCAAAAGATCATTATTGCAGAAAAAGGCCGCCGCGTGGTTCTAAATGAGTGAGTTACTGCCTACCATTTTGACCTAACTCTGATCTCTTTACTTCCTTCTTCTACAGTGCGTCGCTGACCTGGCCGTAGCCCGGAGGAGTTCTTCAAAAACCAGGTCCTCCGGAACCCCGACATTCGGAAGAAGTTGGCCATATGGCTCACAACTGCCAAGGGATCATATTTACTTAGGAAGGCTACCTTTCAGAAACCAAAGATCTACTGCGTTACAGGCCGTTACGAGCTTACGGGAGTCCGCGCCCGGATACACTCAAGCAGCGATATTGAGTTGGACGCTGCCGTGAGCGCTGAGGTGTTAGCGGCATCCGGCATACCCATTGGGCTGCAGATAGGCCCCTTCGCTGATGGCAAGTCATTTAAGGCGACGTTAATGATGCCGGAAACGGGGATCTGGGCCGCCCGTTTCCACCAGCTCGACGTGAGATACATACGCAGTGTTCTCGAAGGCGAGGCCAGCCTGCCGGATGTCATTCACCTGAGGCCTGACGTGACTGACCCCAGTGGCGGTCTCATGGGAGGCACAGACTCGGAAGGTGAGGGTCTAGGTGAAAAGGAGATGGAAGTAGCGAGATTGAGCATGCAACAATCAGTGGAAGAAATGGAAGAGGATTACAAGGAAACGGATGAGTACACCAAGTTGTTTGACGTGGCGGAAAAGATGATTGAGCAAGACGCAGCGGCAAGTGATGATGACGACGAATGAATGCGCCATACATTTGCCAAGGGCTGTCTGTTGGTGAACTGCATTTATTTCCTCCATTGAAGTGCCTTGTATCTGTGGAGCGTTATCCCTTTGAGTGACGCAGCCCTCCGTTGGGGTCAAAAAGTGGGTTTAATCTAATGGATGTGGGAAACGCAGGAGGAAGAAATTCAGAATATGCATGCAAAAGAAGCTTTTTTACACATACCTGCTATAACGCTCCTGTCCATTGATAGGCTGTGAGTTATCGGTACTGGAGATACTTGAAAGCACCACTGCCATGCGGCTGAGGATTTCTTACAGGGATTTTGTAATCTAATTTTAATTCCTCGTATGGTGATGAGTTAGACTTTCCCGTCTCAAAGCCACTTACACCGACTTGATAGAGGTAATGTAATGTTATTGCAGTGCAGAAGCTCCACCTGCTCCTTACTGTATACAATAATCAGATAAGGTTTTTAGTAATATTTACACTTTTTATAAAAGTATTATAACTCCTTTACCTATGTATAACCTTTTTCTTTTACTTTACCTTATATATAAGGTTTAACCATACTCTCTTTAAAAGAAATAACTCTAATAAGCTAATAAAAGTACTAAGATTCTAAATTACCCTAAAGGGAAACTAAGGGACTACTAGCTAAAGGAGTTCTCTTGTGTTTTTTAGCTAGCGTTAGAAGGGGAAAGTTTGGTCAGCAGCTAGGCGTTTAGGCAATTTACAATAAAATGCACACTTTGCCTTACTGTATACATGCCGCAAACCATTCAATATGCATGAAGCTGAGTTGTTCAGCTTCAATATTGCCCAACTGTAACCATTTGCGTCGTCTTAGACTTTATCCCTTTCGCCACCACCTGTAAGAAGAGTGTAAGTGGCTGAAGATCTAGTTTTCAGACTTTCAGCTCAGGTATCTCCTGTGAGCCCATTAGCCTCCAGCCCCACTCTGTCATCATGGCTACGACCCCTCGTCGTGACCGGTGTGGAGGCCTATGGGCTCTCGGCAGGTACATTATGCCTTCACCTGGTGGCTGTGCCATGCGACAGACAGTTATCAAGGATATATCGTTACCCGAGGGAGGGTAGTTCCGTCGGTAATAATGACGTGTTTTTTGGTAATCAGGGTTAGGCAGATGTCGAGTTCAGCTGTAACCAGGAAGGCAGTGAGAGAGAAAACACATCAAGGCGGCATCCACCCCAAAGGGAGGGTAGCTGGTTAAAAATAGTCAGGGTTATAACAACTAGACATTGTAAAGTTATTGAGTGGTCAATTTATCAGAAAGGGCTCTAGCTAGACTATTATTGTTAGATACAGGGAAAGCAACCAAACAACCCGATGTGCAGGACCGTAGGTAGGTAATATAATAGTAAGAGAGGATAGATAAAATAGAATAGTATTAATTTATTAATTTATTAATTTATTAATTTATTAATTTATTAATTTATTAATTTATTAATTTATTAATTTATTAATTTATTAATTTATTAATTTATTAATTTATTAATTTATTAATTTATTAATTTATTAATTTATTAAATTTTTAATTTTTAATTTTTAATTTTTAATTTCTTAGTACTTTATAGCTTGCTGGAGTTTTAAGTCTGTATAAGTACAGTATATGGGATATTGGTGGGCGTATGTAAAAATAGAGGCGTCAGTCTAGGGCTGTATGGAGGATCCAATGGATCAACTTAGATAAATGAGAGGAAGTTTTTTGCCTTATGGGCGGAAGATCTGATTCTTGGTGAAAATAGACTTATTGAATAGATAGCATCATCACAATGTATATACAAGCCGGCTTCTCTGCCAAGCGGTTTGGACAGAAGTCCACCGTTTTTGTGTGCGTGGGTGTAAATGCAATGCACTTCCTTAGTACTGCACCTGAACACTGCCCATTGCCTTCCCTTCAACTTCCAGTGAGAAATTTATAAGTGCAGATGCGACTGAAACGACCAGATTGTAGTGTACTTCGAAGCTAATTGGTGACAACACAAGGTTAATAGGGAGGTCATGCTACAGTTTGTTAGGGCTAGAGTTGGCGTGACTCACAATGGTGTACCAAGGTTGTCTATTTCGGACAGGATTGTCAGCGGAAGTTGACTCGTTTCTAATGACTTTCCAGGAACAATGCTCACCCAGTTTTCGCGTAAAGTTACTGGCATCAACTCCACGCAAATCCGATTCTACCACACAGTTAGTTTTGATTTTCTCTCCCTTGGAGCGATGATCGGGCGCGACCCTGATGTTAAGTTAGCAACTGAACGAATCAAGAGAGAAGCTTCTAGTGATTAAACAAAATCAAACGCACCTATCTTCACACTCCCATAGTGTATCGCGGAAGATAAGATCTTCAGGATGGTATGCCAGCTCAACGATACGGAAGAAGGGAAACTTGATTGTCTGATCGCGCCGCAGGTCTTCATCCTTGTAGATATACCAAGTCATCTGCCGTATCTCAGTTAGAATTGTTTTTTCTGGACTTTCTGCTTAACCCACTCGTTGCACTCGCAGGCCCCCATCACGCCACACAGTCGTAGTTTGATCTTTATCCAGTATAGGATCAAGAGGGCACAAGGCCTCAACGCCATAGTGTCGAGGAGCGATTACGGAGACGACTTCTGCCTTACGGGGCATTTTACTGAGCGCCGCACCCCTCGTATCTCAAGTAAGTAATGCACAAGTTATCCTCGTGATGCGAAAGGCCTTACCGTACAATGGCCGCCCACGCCTCAGCAGGCTGAAGGATCTGTATGTTCGGATGCTCCTTTTCCACCCGTGTTTTGAGGTAGTGGCTACCGCCAAATCCTCCAACCAGCATTATGCCCTGGTAAATGATGGTAAGTGGCTCTGTCGAGAAAAGTCAAAGCGGTGATACAAACAGTGATGTCTACCCCTGGGCATTTCGCCCTTATCTCAAGCACCTGTTCATTTATGTACTTGAGGATGTCATCAATAATAGGGGAAAAGATTTCTTTCACGTCAGATCTGTGAGACAAGTCAGCATAGTTTGGCTTCAAAAGCTGATGCTAATACCCATTCATGGTCCAGCAATTGCAGACCAGGCCACTCTCGGGGTCGTCTTCGAGTTTGACCATTGGAAAGTTGATGAGGTATTCTTCAGATTCACCGCCACGAAATGCCGGTTTGACCTCTGTTTCAAACTGCTTCTCTGCGTGGAATAGAGCCTTCTTCTGTTTCTGTAGTTCGTGCCATTGGTCCGGGCCAACAAGGTTCTCTACTGCCTCTCTGAACCTCTTGTTCAGTCCGAGAGACCCAGCCATGCCACCTGTGTTGTGTTAATTGACCGGTGTAACGCAACCTAGTAGGTTCTAAGTTCTAACCTTTCCCGGATACTAGTTCCTTCAGTTGCAGTCTGGGTGAAACAGCTTCAACTTGATACGAGATGAGATCGACGGTACCCCCTCCTGCGTCACAGATGACAAATACGTTGCTTTCCTCGAGCGAGAAATTCAATGATTGTAAAGTATAGAGGGCTGCGGCCTCTGGTTCTTTAATAAGGCTCACTGGATGAAGACCGGCCATTTTGGCAGCCTGCGCCCATAATTTGTTAGCGTCCACAACGCAAAGCGAAGCCGTCAGCACTTTGGAGCACTTTACCATTAGAGTCGCGTTCTTGGCAGCATCAGACCAAACCGCAGGGACTGTTGTGAAGTGTCAACATGACTCTTGGGCAAAGAAAATCTTTCGGCATCATGTTACCTGACATGACAAACTGTTTCTGGCACACGGGGAGGTAGTCCGCCTTCGTAGCTGTCGCAATTTCTGACAGAGCGTGCTTGTACATGGCTCCGATGTAATCAGACGCAATATGTACGGGAGGCTTGGGGAGCTTTTTAATATCCCGCTTCACATTAGGGGTTTTCAAAAAGTGTGGCATTTGCTGTGACGGGTCGAGCAACAGTTTGACCCCAACGACGCTCTCGCTCAGGTTCATCCAACCTATGGATGCGCCCCATGTGAAGGTGTTCTTGTCTGAAGGATCGTAGTTGATCAATGTCGGTACTTTAGGAATGCCTCTACCCTCAGCACCTAAATGCGCGTCAAGTTAGACCATCGAATTTGTCATTGGTGACTGTAACAGCGAACAGTACCTGGCCAGTTTAGTATTGATATGACTCTGGAGTCTTCCGAACTGGCAAAACAATAGGCGATTCCCGAAAATGTTGTTCCGAAATCCAAGGCAATAATCACTTTCTCCTGAGCATCGTAAGTCAATGGCTCGTTCTTGTTTGGGGCCCTGTCGCCGGACGATGGATCCGGTACTCGGTGAGGCAGGATCATGTTGGTGACTTAACAACACCTAGTGTCAGAATTTTACACGAGGTTTTGCAGGGCGAAAAATTGATTCTGAGATAATCCTTCACAGGGCCGGGACTGTGAAGTAGACTGAAGAGAAGACTCATGGTTCCCGGGCGGCTGGTATGCTGTAGCAGCCTTTATTAGTATAGAGTTTGTGACTTCGAATACTACATAGTGGGAAGTCTACGACTTGGCTGACTGGTGGTGGCGGCTTATCCACACTCCTTGCGATAAAGGCAATTTATTCGGTAGGACAAAGCCAATTTAGAGTTTTTCTCTGTATGAGATAGGGTAGCGAAGATTGGCTATTCTACAAGTTAAGTTGATACCGTAACTTTCCGTTTCAGTTGTTTGTCAGATCACACCGCCTTGGCCGAGTGTCAAGGTTAAAAAAAGTGACAACGAAATGTAGCTTAAATCCCCAGGACCTTGACCATGTTGGTAACAGGTCAACTAAAGTCTGGGAATCGTTGGACTAAGCTATTCTAAAGTCACCTTGGCTGGAAATGCTCACAATCTTTCACCTGTCCCGGCGGCACGAACCTTCCTCCAACAACAGGTCCCGTAACTCTCAAAGTCCATCACCCATGAGCAATGTTGAGCAAGCACTCGGCAGTCCTGGAGATGCGACGTTGCCAACAATGAACTCATCAGGCAACCAGCAATCCGGAGAAATGCAGGAGCTTGTGCGCTTCTTAGAAGAGAGATTCCAGGGTGTTCAGCACGGATTTCAACTCATGGACGACAAGATGAGGGCCCTGGAAAGTCACATCACGGCATCTCAAGCGGTAAGTTTGCTGAGCCATCGGTTACGTATCCACTTCGCGAGAAACTGACGGAGTCGGGATCAGCCCGTGCCTTGTTCAGAAGCGCTAGGAGAATTGCCTGAGACGAAGATGAGGCTGCAAGAGGCTCAGAATCAGGTTCAAGGCCTGGAAACGAAGCTCAACATGTTCCGCAATATGATAATCGACAGAACTGGAACCCAGGAAGTCACTGACAGAGAGATCACCGATAGGTTCTTATCACTTCGTCAACAAGCTCAGAGGATTGCTCACTCCAAAGCTTATAGAGTCGATCGGAAGGAGGTAGCTTTGCCGTCAAACCCGTCCGAAGAGCTCGACAATTTCTATAACTTATGGAGAACGAAATTGAAGCCATCAGACCTTACATTGCACTTCAGGGGAAAGGTGTTTGAAATTCTCAATCAAATGATACTTGACCAACGCTGTTTTGGCCTGGTCGGAGTTGACGACCAGTTTGAAAAACTCCTGCGAAGCTTCGAGGCAAAGATTGAAGCTGCACCAAACAGTAGGTTTCAGCATCTCCTAGCCCTTCCTCTGTTTCTTCGATAACTCACAAAGAAGCAGTCAAGAGCGATGTAGTTTCTACATGGAGAATTACTACCTTAACTTGTGTTGACCTGTTGGGTATTGACGAGGCTACGAGCAAGAGGTGTGCAGAGGTTATGTTCGACTTCTTTCAGCCACTTCTAGAACATCGCGACGGCCAAAGTCAGCAACAAGTAAAGGTCATGATGACAAAATTATGTTCCGATGCCTTCTCCCTGCGAATAATGATGCGAAAGTCCAAAGGAGGCTATAGATGTGAAATACCGAGCTTGGATGACACTGCTCTTGCGTCTCAGTTGCGGGACCTCGTGGACGTCCATGCGGTAGAGAATGGGAGACCGGATGACAGTTCGGACGAGATTGCTTACTGCCTCTTTGGAGCATTGACGAAACACCAGGAACACATGGGAGAGAACATGATAGTCCTCGAGAAGGCACAGGTTGTAGTGAAAAGGAGGCGTAGTGGGGAAGAGGAGGGTCACTTTTCTCGTTCTCGGGGTCATTGAAATGCCTGACTTCATTATTCAGCGATGCTACCTACAAACCTCGGAGACGCGAATGCATATGCCAGTGATATTGAGGTTCCAAGAGCCTGAGATGGCACACTCTAGGTGGTATGCACACTAGATACTATTGCCCATGACCTGCTACAGAAGCCGGCATGCATGCTCTGTGGCTTTGGGGCTTCTGAAATGACAGGTGAATGCCGTAATCTTGCTAATCAACACTGGGCATGAATACGTGAGAAAATCCATAAATACACTCGCGGCGGATTCTTCCACACCATCGTCACCAGTTAGTAGCTCTACAGTACGCAGAATAGAGTTTGGGTCATGTCATCGCATGTAACATCCGTGAGGGTACGGACCGCCCGTTCCGCTACGGACCCTTTCTTTTGCAGATTACCTTTTCCTATTCCAGCTTTTCCAGCCCTTTCAGCTATTTACTTTATCCCTCAGTCAGCTAAGAATAAAGAGTTTTTATCCACATCCAATCCATGCAACAGCCTGCCCCCATCGAAACCAGTAGATAAATATTTAACCGGTCGAGTTTAGATTGGTCTAAAAACTATCATGTCATTACAAGTATATTGATGTTTCTGTCTAACAATGCAAGGTATTGTCGCAGCTGTTGTTCAACGGGGTTTTCCGGCTTCGGAGGGTACCTAAAATCACATGTGACTCCGTGATGGTGTAGATGACTACAATACTGCAGCTCTCGATGCGTCTGATGATTTTAGCTTCAAGCTCAGGCTGAAAATCTTTATACTGTAGTCTCAGGACCCCAAATCACCTGATACTTGGATGTTCTGCCGTCCAAAATCGCGGCAACTCTGATCCAAACCTGTCGGTTTATGCGACCGCATGTGATTATGTTACACGCAACAAAGAATCTCCATCGAGATTCACAGCCAGTCTGGACCGGGAATGACAGAGGTAATGACTGATCGGATTAGCCCTCGAGATTTCCACAAAGGCAGCTGACTCGTATTTCTAGTCTCATCACCGTCAAGGGCATTCCCTTCCGGCTACCGACTATCCTGCATCTAAACCTAAGAGGAAGCCCGTGCCCGTGCGGCAAGCGAATATCCAAGAATGCTGAACCCCAACTAATCTACTAACATTGCGTAGTAGCCCCGATATTCAACAGTCGAAAGGCCTGGTCGGAAAACAGGGTCTCGGTCCCGGTCGAAACCCAACCCCAGCTACTGGGCCACCTCCATATCCGCCAAGGCCGGCCGCTCATCCTCCTAAACAAGATCGAAACCCTCAGCTGCGCGTTTCACCTGGTCAGCAAGCATCATTCCCAGGACAGGCTCAGTCGGCAAACATCAATAGATGGTCATCCGAAATTTTGGACTTCTGTAGCCCCCCAGAACTTTGTTAGTATCAATTCGTTCTAGAGGGCCGGTATGTCGAACTTGCAACTGATAATAAAAGGTTTTGCTGCCTCGTTTTGCCCATGCGTTCTCTTTGGGAAAACAGCCGGCAGGTTTCGAGACCCAAGCCTGGCAACATATAACGCAGTTAATGAAGACGTATGGGTTCACCTAATTGGTTGTATCTTATATCGCTCACAATTACTCCAGTGTATCATGTGGACTGTCGCCAGTTTCTGTTGTCTCAGCGGCTTGTAAGTGGCTCACCATAGCTCTCGCTCCGCTTTCACGTTTTACTTCGGCCAAACCAAGGCTTAGCTAATATTTCTATCAGAGTTCAGTGGATAGCACGGAAGGACATACGGGCTAGTTATAGCCTCATAGGAAGTGATGGGGAAGATCTTATTTGGTCCATGTGCTGTCCAGTGTGTGCACTGGTCCAGCAGGAGAAAGAGACCTTGAGCCATACCCATTCTTCTTACGGTCAGGCTGGTTATCGTTCGCAAGCGCCGATGGAGATGTAATTTGTCCCGCCTTAACCCCAACGATGATTGTGATCTGATAGAGTTGGAGATTTAGCGCTTGAGGTCCAATTGCGGTTCGTGTACATGAATGCGCGGTACTTATAGTTTTCTTAATATTAATCCGGGGATTTACCAAGTAAAGCAGCTTTGGGGATATAGACCAATGAAGAAATTGCGGATTTTTCATGTGTAGAATGTCCTCCTCAGCACTGGAATACCCTTGGGGAGCGGAAATGGCAACGGATCCGCGCTTAAAAATGCCTGCTTTGTGCCAAGCAATATTTTCGATGTTTGGACCCAGTTGATAAACATGATCCAACCCAAGTGGTGTGACGACACTGACAACAGGATTCTCAATGACATCAGTAGCATCGTATTCGCTTCCATTATGAGTTTCGAAGATGGCGGCCTCGACACCCTCTTTGATAAAGGCGTTAGAAGAATGCCACGAGAGCAAGTAGCTGGGGGTAACGAGGCAAAGGCGTGCAGACGTTATTTAGTGTCAGAGCATCCCATACTTGAAAGAAATACTTGGCGAAGAGGTCTCTGGCGATGGGCTGGAAGTTAATTCGAATTCTTTCTTCGGGGAAGATGAGATGTGGCGAGGTATAAAGTCCTGTCTTGCGTGGAAAACCAGTCCTCTGTCCGTGGGCTCTGAGAAAAGATTCGATGAAGGCACATGTGCTTCCTTTTCCCTTGGTACCGGCGACATGGATGATATTGAGTTTATCGACATCGGCAGTCTGTCCTCTCTTTAGTAGTTTACAAGGTAGTCAAGATTGATCAGTAAAACGCACCGAGTGACCAATTTGTCGGAGCCATCATTTCATTCCAACTATGCTTGGAGTCCCTCTCGGGTCGGCTTTTCCCGCTGCATTAGGTATGTTACTCAAGTCTGGGACTGGCACATTGTTTTCTGGTGCGACAGTAGGCCTCTTTAAGCGGCGTCGACTGTTGAGTATATCGATGGCATTCTGACAAGGTATTAAATCAGATTAAGGGCGGTAAAACTTCAATTGACTCACCTTGTAGCTTCTTTCCATTGGTAGTGGCGACATGACTCCAGTGAATTCTGAAAGGCTCAGATTCCCGTGGATTTGCGGGTCCAAGCTGTCCCATCTTTATACATCCTCCCGTCTTTGTTATACTACGGTGAAAGACCATGGGAAGATTGTTTCAATTTGCTTTCCATCACAGACATTCGGCGTCGTGTCTCAGCCAAAGAACAAAGAAAATGCAGGTTTGTGCTGGTCTGTGCACGGGGTCTGAAAGAGACCAGCGCTAGGGTCGAGAGCATCGTTCCAAATGGGAGGTATAGCATTGGTGACTTGTTATGTACCTGTCGGGGCTAAATACATATGAACAAAGAACAACTCGCTCTAAACCACCAACAATAATCACTCTACCTAAACTAGCATGGCATCCCCGGTAAGATTAGACATTAATGATTCGCCACCTTTGGCTCTTGATACAATCAGAGCAATCCCAACAACCCTTATCACTCCAGCTCAACATGGTACTTCCAAACTGACTCCACTGGATGGACTTGAGTTGATGATAGCCTATAGCGCAGCCAGACTCTTCAGACCAAGCCGACGCAGCACAATCAGGGTTCGAATTGCAAAGCGCGGCACAACGCTCTTCAGAATCCTGGTAGGGGAACTTCGAGGGTACGTGGTCATATGCCCAAGGGAAGTAGCCGGTGTGTTGGCAGACTAGGTCACTAGAAGGATTGGTCTTAATCTCACAAACGGCTTCTTCGCTAGCGATGCTAGGTGCGCATGTTGCCTGAGGAAGCGCGGTTGCGAGGGAAGCATAGTAGTCATCACGTTCATAGTTGTGGCAGAAGCAGTTGTTGCAGCTCTGTTCACTCCAGTACAGGCTGCCTTCTTCGTTTGAGGGGGTAAAAGAGGAATCGTGTGTTGATCTTGATGAGAAGACGCATTTTCGCTGATCATTGTCATAGGCGGATGCCTTGCAGCGACTAGGCATATGGTAGCACAGGGCAGCGCAGTTCCAAGTATCGATTTGCCAAGGATACTCTTCATCTCGTAGTGTGAATGTGTTTCTGAACTTTCCGGATTTGTTACAGTCTGAGTAATCGGCGTTGGGATCAATGACACATCCGTCTGAGAGAGCGAGAGTGCACTGGGCCATAATAGACTCGGTTGTTGTTGGGAGGTAGGAAGAGGAAAAGGTGGTAGGAGGCTCAGTTCGTGTTGGAGGCTCAGTTGTTTTTTCCGAAGAGGTTTCATCGGAGGTAGGAGCTTGGCTGGTGGTTACGACGCTGGACGCCGTGGCTGAGGTCGGAGCAGAGGTCATAGCATCAGTAGACTCTGAGGGTAAGACGGTTGGGGATTGCTCGAGGACCGAGGTGCTAGTCTCAACATCCAATGGATTCTTAATGTCGCAGTCATGGCACTCAAAACAGTCGAAATCGTTCCAGACCAGAGACCGTTGCTTGCCAAGATCAATACCAGTGACACCCAATCTATCCCCAAGCATCCAACAGGAAGCCTCTTGTCCAAGAGTGTTAAGCGCAAAGGCCTTGCAAGCGGAGCCTTCCTGCTTGCATAGTAAGGCGCAGTCCTCGACGGAGTTCTGTCGGGGCTTACTCCACTTTGCACGGCCCCAGGTACCTGTCTTCGGAACTCCAGTGGCCCAGCAGGCTCTTGGTGCGTTGGGAGGCTGCTCGTTCTCTGAGAACATTGGGATTCCTGGTAAGGACTCGGTGAGGGTTACTTGAGGTTGGACTGGTGTGCAGTATCCTGGTGGTGGCGCTCCAGCGGGGCAGACCCTTGAGCCAGAGGGCGAGGAACTTTCAGTTGAAAGAGGATCGGACGTGGACGTTGTAGGAGTGTTCATGGTGGTTGTGGTCAGATCTAGCGTAGGGACTTCGGTGTTGCTCTCGGATTTCGTAGACGAGTCCGTAGATGAGTCCGCAGAAGGTGAAGAGCTTTCTGTTGAATGAGGGGCATGTGTTGCGGTCGTAGCAGCGTCAATGATGTTCGTAGCTGGCTCTGAAGTCAAGATCTCAGTCTTGCCCTCTGATTCGGTGGATGGATCACGAGTGGGAGCGCTTGAGACGGTTGACAATGTGGGGACACCAGTGGATTCCGATGTCTGAGTGGACATTGACTCATGGGCGATAGTCTCATCAGAGGACCGAGATGCTGTTGACGGATCGAAGGTACCAATGTCGGAGGTCGTGGAGACAATAGTTGCCGCATCTTCGGTACTCGAGAGGCGCTCAGAAAGTGTTGATGGCTCATGAGAGGTCTCGGTGCTTCCTGGTGCGTCGGATGTCGTTCCCACCAACAGTTTGCTGGTAGTTGTAGGAAGAGGTATATCACCCTCGTCGCCAAAGTCAAGCTTGACGGTGTCGATTGTCTCGGGAGTGACCTGGTTCGACATAAAGATTGAGTCGACATAGATAGCCGCCACTCCACGAACAGGACAGTTGATTGACACCGCAAAAGCACCCTTCGTATTGGGAACGTCCGTCTGTGTCAAAACAGTATCCCACTCAATCGCCTGTCCCAAGCTGAGAATAGTCGAAGTATAAAACTGGAGACCACCGATAGAGGCAGTAAGAGTACAAACATTGACACCACTGCTTGCAGTGACAACGGCGTAGAAGAACCGAACAGTGTACTTCTTCCTCGTGTCGAGGTCCAAGAGCTGCTGCGAAATTCTGGCGACGTTGCCGATACCTCGCTTGCGCTTGGAGGGGTCGTTACGAGCTGACATCTCAACACAGCCCTGCTCTTTGCTCCCATCACCAGTATAGCCCTTGTTGGTGACGATTTGTGCCTGACCTTCGACGATGAAGCCAGGAACAGGTACGTCGGGATCGCGGATGGCGAAGTTACCATTGCTCAGTACATTCTTGACCGCGATTGGTGCCTCTGTCTGTGAAGTAGTTGGAAACGCAGTGGTCGTGGTGAGGTTGGGATGGGGTTTGCATCGACTGGCTTGGGCACCATTGAAGTTACCCAAGGCGGCGAATGCCACTAAGGCGACAACAGAATGCATGGTAAGGGCTTGAAGTAGAAAGACCGAACGAAAGTGGTAGCCAGAAAGGCGCTGAGAGATTGGAAAGAAGGCAATGATCGAACCTCTGGAAAGCGGCGTACTGATGTTTATGAAGCTCCATACTATGGGAGGTGGGACCCTTAGTACTGGACTTGCCCTGACTAGTGAACGCCTCGTTTCTTTACGAGCTGAAGGTAATAACACCACTGCTAACCAAGAGAAATCAGACTCTGACTGTAATTCTTTTATATTTTTCTGCGAAAACGACATTCGATCTCCTTTAAACTTTAATTATCGGGAATACTTTTCTCGCAGCATCTATCCTCAGCAAAGAGGATTCCATCTCATTTTTGAATCCTCAGTTCACCCGTGAAATGGACCCTGAGCTTGAGTGTGCGCTAGCCTCAGCTTGACACTAACGCTTGACCCCTGATTCTAACAACTTCAGAAGAGCCTGGAAGCCAATAGCGCGTGTAAGCGCCACAGACTATTGGAAATTCTCTGTGAGCTTATCGCAATTAAGCTAACGCACCGCGATTGAGATTCTGCGATTAGTGAACTTCATCTTGTAAAGAGCAGGTTTGGGCTAGATCTGGTCGGAATTGAGTATCTTAGATTAGATTATCCGTATTAGCTATAGGTCCATCTCGTCATTGTGCTGCAAAATCTTCTCCATCTACTGGGCTGGAGACTACTCATTGTGAGATTTGCTCGTCTCCAATATGAATTAAGAGATGGTGTTGAATGACCAAGAAACATGAATTGAGGCAGTTGATTGGATCAGATCTGAGGATACAGGCTGAAGGTCATCTTTTCTGAACCAAGGCATTGTATCCGAGCGTCAACATGGACCAGTGGTGTTTGAATGCTTTCCTCGACGGCAAGATAATCGAAGAGATTTTGCAGGTGCGCGGCCAGCTCGTTGTAATCTAGAACTCAGTGTCGCAGAGTAACGCTCACGCAGCGCCAATCGATGCCGAGTATGAGACCAAGGTCGCCATGGCTCTGGCTAAGCGCCTCTATCACAGCATTGTCACCTACAAATACGGTTATGTTTACACAACGGTGCGCGATAACTGTGGTGCCCTCGCCAATGGCTCCAGTGACATCGCTATCATGCAGCATTCTTGGGTCATGTTCAACAAGATCCAATACCATGGCAAGGCGCGACTCCACACTGTCACACAGGTCAAGCCTGACAGAATCGCCGACCTTCTTTTCTTCCAGGATCACAAACTCCGACAAAATCGAACCGGTGGACGGTTGCAACCTCAGGTCAAGACAGCACTCGACATCGCCCGCGGTCGTGTCAAGTCACAGTCTTAGGCGAGAGCCTCTTCATTCACCTTCATTTTCGGACAGCATGAGTTTTTCAATCATCTTACGCCTATTCCTTTGGCGCTAGCCGTTCAACTTCCTCCTTGCCTAGCTATTCAGTGGTCCTACATTGAAGTCAAAATGGCTCGCGGTAACCGAGAATTGTCGTCTAAGGCTTAGTGTGCTAAAACACCAAGCATCCTAAATGTCAGTCTAAGCTAGCATAAAGTGACCAAAATATTTCGTCTCTTAGGCTCTTGGCGGGGAGGTTTAAGAACTTATCCTCCCTCCAAACAGCCAGCGCAAAAGATATTGTGGTCTCTATGCGCCTTACAGAGACAGCCAAAGCAAATAACACATCTGTAGTTGTGAAACCCAACTGCTTCGTCGTGGGGAAGTTCCTCCCGATGATCCTGCATAGCGAGGAGGGTCGACATGTGCGGTTCCCTGGAATGCTGTTTGCCATTAGACTTGCCGAAGGTTGCAAAGATACGGATACTTATCATTTACCCGGCTTAGAGCATCCTTGGTGATGCCGTTCTCGCCCCAAGGCTCTTGCAATTAATTAGAAAGTATTTTATTGTTAAATTAACGAGCTGGGCTGTCTTCGTATGAAGTCACTGCAAAGACTTTACTTACAAAAGCAAACTACCGCCACATGTACCAGGGTCAGTGCTGGTCTTGAATCTCAGCCTATCGCCAATCATTACCAATTAGAGTATCTGAGTAAGATAGACGCCGAGGCGTTGACCTCCCTAACAAATGCTTGGCGAGGATCCTTGCGATATCCAATCATCGTTGAATGTACCTCTTTACACCACAAGTGTGCAACTAACACGAGGAAACCGCAACTGCGCCTTGATGTCTTGGATCAAGCCACCAGAGCCTGATTCCTCTTCCACATCACCATGTACATACCTTTAAAATAGGTACTTAAGGTCCTGTGCTGCCCACTTGTCGCTTACTTTTTCTTCTTCATTTTCCCCCATTTGCAAGAAACGGCATGTCTACCAACCACACAGCAGCAATTGAGTACTGGGGTTTCAAGTGCCCAAAGGATAGCAAATTCTATATCTGCGAGAACACTTGGGCTGAGTTCATTGGTTGCTGCGGTAGCAACCCCTGCGCTGATGGAAGTGGGCTTTGCCGTCGCGGCCTCAAAGGTTCATCCTTTGAACTTGACAGGTATGACGAACTTCCTCTCCAAAGCTGTTTACCGGGCTACGATTACTGGATCTGCGCCGCTACAGACCCACCATTTGTAGGATGCTGCGGTCAGAACCCTTGTGGTAATGGCTGTCCTGGCTCAAAACTTGGCACTACTTTGTTGTCTCGGAACGAGTCAATTCGGCACGAGCTCTTATATCCTCCAGGCTTAAACCTGACTACACCATCTTCTTCAAAGGCGTTTTTACAGCCCTCTTCCACGTTGGTTCCATCCTCGTTCAAAATCTCAGAATATGATGCAAAGTCCCATCGGAATCCATCCTTGTTGAAACCCCAGGCAGTTGTAGGAGTTTGCAGCGCTATCCTCATCGCTGCCTGTATCTCCCTTGGCTTGCTTGTAAAGTACTCGTGGGTACATATACCCATACCCCCTTCAATAAGATGCTAATTCTATTTGAGGAGAAATGTATCATTCAAAACGATAAACACGCAGACCTATGCCTCGATCGGAGGTCAAGAAGCAGACAGAACCAACGACAATATAAGATCCTCTTCTACGCTCATCAGAAATGAATCCATTATGGCAGATGCTAAACTGACAAGTCGTCGACGAAGGCTTAAACAAACAACATTCACGACTTGTCTTGTGTGGGTGTGGAATATCCTTCTGACCTTAGTCCCGACGTGTTTCATCGGTAAGTTCCTGTCCTGAAGCACTCCTTATCCATGAAACGGAGTCACTAAACAAAGCCATAGCTCTCGCAATAGTCGTGGTGGACTTGGATGGCCGTATGAAGTCAAGCTTCGGTCAACGGGTGTTGGAAGTGACTAAGCTAAGTCCTTCTTTGTATCCCATCTTGTTTGCTGCTGTAGCGGGTCGATTTTACAAGAACCTCGCCCGCTACTGCCTAGAACAGTCAGGCGGTGTTAGACTTGCAGTCTTGGAACAAGTCTTTGGGAGCCAAAGCTTTGCTACTGCCGTTGAACGCGTGTTCTTCGTCCATACCCACATGTTCCTCAGTATCATCATTCTTTCAACGTGGGCACTGTCTCCATTAGGCGGACAGAGTTCATCAAGAATACTGGAGCTCGGAAATACCACGCAAGTATCGAACGGCACTGTCAATTACTTGCACCCGGCTTATCAGACCTCCAACTACCTAAATCAACAAACATTCGTGGCGACTAGAGGTAGTGTAACAGCACTATACTCTTCAAGTCTTCTCTCATCCTTCGAGCAGAAACGCTCGCCAAAGGATATGTGGGAGTTACCAAAGATCCCTCAGTTCAAAGACGGTAATAACGTAGGGGAGACATACCTTGTCGATCGAGAAGCCCTCAAGAGTGGTCGCGACCATTACGCATCTCTATTAGGCATTAAGCTCCAAGGATTAGGACCTTCCAGAGGGGTGACAGAGCACAACTTCACTGTCCAAACGTCATACATCAATCTCGACTGCGCGTTGACGGACGATCGATTGAATCTAGACCACCGCCTTTTAGTAGAGGAAGGTGTCGCAGCCTCAGACGCGAACGAAGTTATTGTTTATGTTAAGAGTCCAACACCATGGGAGAGGTGGGACAGGTCCGACGACCCACCTCTTCTGCAGCTTGATTACTTCATCAACTGGTATGGCTTTTGGTCAGCTACGAACTGTACTATGCGGACAATCTGGCTTGAGACAGATATTCACTGCGGTCCAGACCCTTCTTCAGTGAGTTGCCATGCCTATCAGCAACGGCGAATTAAGGACAAACAACATGCCGATCGTCCCCCCAGGCTGATGACCAAGGCTTACAATGCACTACAACGAGCGATAAGTTTTTGGTCAGAAGCTTCAGGCGATATGGGCTTCAAAAGACCACTAGCCACAGAGAATTATTTCATGGGGGAGCTCTATCCATACTTCAGGCAACACTACAGAAACTGGACCATTGAGATCGACGATCCATCGACCCTTCCTACGCAGGTTTCTAAGAGACTCACGACCGCCTTCAACACTTTCTGGGACGCGACATTGAATCCTCTTGGGCATACCAACGTTTCATTTGGCGCCCTTCAGAGCAATAATACGCTATACGAGGACCTTATCACCAAACCGTTCATGAACTCAACTGCCGGAACGATGACTCAAACTTTCGAGGTCTATCGTGCAAGCCAGCTTTGGGTCGCTATTCTCCTCACAGCGACAATATTTCTTCAGATCCTTGCGATTCTGGGTCTTGTGCTGGAAGCAGTCATAGTGGGGCCAGAGGTCCTTGGATTCGCAAGCTCGCTAACACGAGACAATCCATATGTCCCTGTACCGCCTGGCAACTCTGCGGTTGGCGGGGCGGAGAGGGCAAGGCTATTTCGGGATCTTCGTTTACAGATCGCGGATTTGGAACCCGGGGAAGAGAGTGGGTATATCGCTGTTCACTCACTTCAGAATAAGTATGTGGAAAATGTATCAAGGGAGGATTCGGAAGAGCAGACAGGGACAGATGAGGATTCAGTAGAGGTGGATACGAGACCACTCGGCCGAGGAAGATTTTATAGATAGTATGGGGGCCTTGTAAGTTAGTAAGATCTTCAATGGGGGAGTTCGCTATCGCCATTAGCATTGAGCTCTGTGCGAGAGTTTTAGACTTCGAGGAGACTTCCGTCGCTTTTCTGAATGTTTTTGAACGCTGAAGGTCCAGTATGGGCAGGACCACGATGAAATCCGATGAGAATCAGATCGCAATTGCAGCCACCCTTGCGAGCGCAATGTCTGTTGTGGTCACCGGTGTAACTCCTCGTGCATTGAGCCATGTTCATGTGAAAGCAGCGATATCCCAGATCCTCGCGAGGGGTGATGCCAATTCGACCTCGACGAGAGCCACAAGCCCAATGAGCAGGAGCGCTTATTCTGTGCTTTGAGACATTTGTAGCAGTCGTCCAATTTTTATCGACGACAGCTCGATGGAGAAACGGGAGTCCGATTCTCTTCCAATGGTAAGGTCTTACTCTGTAGTAGTAACTTTATCCATGTGGGACGTAGATGTTTCTACTAGGAATTTGAGTAACAGTGACAGTAGGGATTTGCGGAAACCAGCCGATCTTTCGGAAATAAGGGCGCTTTGGAAGCGACCCACCTGTCGCGGAACTTGGCCGCCTTGACGCGGAAGTCTGAGTTTCTCTTGCGAAACCAGTCCAGGGTAAACATCAATAGTAAATGGTAAGAAAACAAATTTCACCAACTCGCAGTGCTATATATAGCATAGAAATGTGGAATAAAGTGACTATAGTTATTACACAAGTTATTATAGTAAACTTTTGTCTCTAACCACTGGTTTGAGTTATTTGGTGCCCTGTCAGTTTGCGCCCAAGACACTGAAGAGCTCGTCATGTTTCCAGTCTGTAATTTCCTCCAACCAACTTCTCACATCTCGCATTAAAGTCACAGCTCAAAATGAACCAAGACAGTGTTCTTACAATTGAATGCATTTACATAAAAGCAAACCTCGACCTTCAGACGAGAGTTACTTTCAAGTCCTGCTGAAATAGCCTGTAAGTCCGTTCGGTTGGCTTATCTTATCGGCTCTTATCTTATCATATCGCTACGTTCGTAACTAGATCATGAGCAGCCACATTACCACATCACCAGCCACGCTTTGTCAAACTTGTGGACAAGTCCAAAGTGACAGGGACCATTTGAAGGCTAGCTATCCAATAAAAAGCTTAGGGACATTAGAAAAGAGATTTTTCTTCAGCGTCGTAGATAATTGCTACCCCACGTGCTCTTTTACCGAAAAAATTACAATGTCCGAAAATTGATGTCAGAAAAAGATGAAGGTTGACCGGTCCCACTGATCGACTAGGTTCCCACGGAGATCTGTCCGGCTTGGTCAGTCCCAAACCAGCAAAAGACGGGTCTTGGGTGGAGGAAAAGCACCGAAACTGGGCTGAAAAAATCCACTATGCCCGACATAGATCGACTTACAGTCTTAGTGCGGCCCATAAGCGGGTGATCAGATAACAAGCTATAGTAAGCCACATACTCAATCATTCACAATTGCTGTAACCTGTATTCAGAGCAACCTGATACGTCCTGAAGATGTCGATCATGCAGAGAAAGCGGGGTATTCACTCCAATTTTCCCTCACAAATTCCTTTTAAAAGCCGAGTCCTCCCAGTCTAGGCATAGATGACATCTTAGTTCATTGTCTGCAGTCTTCTAGGATGGCTACCATGTCTTCCCAATCTGACCTGAGGGTCAACAATCCCGATGTCGATAACCCCGTCAGTAAGACGACCATAGAGGAGTCTGAAAGTCATGTCCCTGTCTGCGACTGGACTGACAAGGCTGAAAGGACGCTGAGAAGAAAGTCGGTCATTGTGAGCTCTCAATTTATCTGCTGTACTAACATACTACATCAGAATTGACTTTACAGTCTTGCCAATTCTCATGCTCGGCCTCTTCGCCCTGCAGCTCGATAGAGGAAATGTAGGCTATGCCATGACGACGAGCTTCACCGATGATCTCGGTATAACTAAAGACATCGTCAACTACGGCAACCAGCTCATGTTAGCTGCCGTCGTCATATTCGAGATCCCCTTCAATATGGTCTTATCCAGAATCGGACCTGCGCTTTGGCTTATAATACAAATATTTGCCTGGGGAACAATCGCAACGGCCCAAGCAGCCGTACACAACAAGTCAGGATTCTACGCGACGCGTTTTCTGCTGGGAATGTGGGAGGCTGGATACCTCGCTGCTGCGCTGACGATCATCGCGTCATTTTACACCCGGAAGGAAATGGCACTGCGAGCTACGCTGGTTTATGTTGGGAACTACTGCTCTGCCGGTGTGAGTGGACTAATTTCCGGCCTCATCTTCAGAATCCCGGAACACCATGGCTTGAAGAAATGGCAGTGGCTTTTTCTCATCGATGGTATCTTTACGATATTCGTTGGTGTTGTTTTTATCTTCATCATGCCCCGCTCCACGACTGATACACTTCCACTCGCCGGCATCAAAGCTTTTGATGTCTTCACTGACAAAGAAAGGGATATTCTTGCGAAGCGCGTCGTTCTTGATGATCCGCGCAAGTCAGTCAAGCTTTCTGGGATCAGCCCCATGACTGCTCTGCGCATCTGTTTGACCAACTTTCCGATGTGGGGTCATTTCGCCATCAACGCGGTTAACATCACTCCCAAAGGAGGACTGGTCTTTTACACGCCCACCATCATCAAGAACCTAGGCTTTTCTCCATCTACTGCCAGTTTCTTGTCAGCTGTTCATAACTTTGGAGTATGCATCTTGTCCATCTTTGTCTCTTGGGTCAGCGACAAGACATTGCTACGAGGCCCAGTCTGTCTACTATGCGGCGTGTATTCGCTTGTCTTTGCAGGTGTTCAATACGCTGTTGTCGGTAGTAGCGATGTCTGGATGAAGTACGCTATCCTGACACTTCTCAACTCCGGTGTCGCGATAGCTCAGGCGCTCAATGATGCGTGGTTCAGCATCAACACTCACGACCCGCAGATCCGATGTATTGGCATTGCCTTGGCTGTGACGGGTTCCAATGTTGGAGGACTCGCTGGGCAGAATATCTTTCAAGAGAGCGACGCGCCATACTATCCCAAGGGTTTTCTGAAGATCTTATGCCTCTATGCAGGCAGTATTGTGCTTATTGCTGGTATGATATTCTACTATTGGAATGACAATCGAATGATGAAGAAGGCAGGAGAATTGGAGGATGTTGATGAGGCGGAGGGATCAGATAGGGTACAAAGGAAGAGGGTTAGGAATCAGCTTTAGTAAATACTAATTGTTTCATGGCCAAGAGGCTGGCAGAAAGTATCTCGAATTGACAACCTCAGTAAAGGTACCTTTTCAGCTTATCCCTGTCGACAATCATTCCCGTGTTGTCAATGTAAACCTATCAGCCATTTTCAACCCCGCACATGACAACAATTGGCCCGTCATCAGCCACGGCACATTTGCAAGAGAGGTTGAGCTCTCAGGTGATAACCGATGCAACCTCTAACGAATTATCTCGCCCCACACATCTCACTGAAGAGAGGCATTTTCCGTCTTACATGCAACAGACTAGCGGAAACCTTAATATCACGGCAAGGAAAAGCAAAAATGGTCTCGTGCGAGCGTTGGAGTCACAATGCTGGAAAAGTGTAATTCATGATGGAAACCTTATCTTCAGGTGGCTGAGAGGCGCAGCCCATGTGCACTTCTGTCTGCAAGGCAGAATGCTTTTCTACCTATTATTTAATTATACTGTGTTTCCCCTTACTAGAAATTCCTTTCCTACACAAGATCCTCTTGCTGCCAACGAATTCAATGACAAAACTCTTAACTCTATTTGAATAGGACGTAGCTACTACTGTCAAGCAGTCTATATTTATCTCTATATTCATCTCTACAATGGATGCTGCTGGCCTCATAGTTGGCATTGCGTCCTTGTATACGGCATGTAGGGACTGTTACGAATTCTATACCACTGTGAGTGGAGCCGAAACGGAATCTTCGGCGCATTTGCGCGAACTCCAGATTCAACAGTCGATTCTCAAAGCGTGGGGTTTTCATTGGCAGATTCAAAATGAAGACAACAGCGAGCCGGACCATACCAGACGAAAACACACTAAACTCCACCAATACCTGTTAAGCAACCGATTCAAGGTCGAAGGCGTCTTCAAAAGCCTTTCCGCTCTTGCCGATACACTATCCAACCAGGAAAAACTCACCAAGCGCTACGGCATACAGCTTCACCCAGTCCATGCCATCCAAAACGGTTCGGAGGTGGCCCATAATGTCCAGTTGACCATCCCAGATGCAACAATGGAGGATGTCAAGCCAGTCGTCTCTGAAGTCAGAAACCGCCTCTCAGTAATGGCTAAGCTGAAATGGGCTTTGAAAGACAAGGAAAAGTTTAAGAAACTTATCGACGAATTGAGAACCCATAGTGAATCCCTCTATCGCCTTTGCCCCGAAAACGCATTCGAGTCAATGAATATCTATCTGACTTTAGAGTGCTTGGCCAGGCAGGAGTCACCTGCAGGTCTGAAGTGGACTTCAAAACTTGCAAGCCAGCATGCAGAAGTCGATGAGAGGTCTTTGGTGCGGAAGGGTTACGAATTGCTGGCTACGACGGCTACATTGAAAGCATTGGTAAATGAAAACCGAGGCAGGGAGGAAGCGAATGACGGGTCTCTCCCCAGAGTTGATGAAGTAAAACCTGAGATGTGGTACTTGGGAAAGAGCCTTGCCCTATTCGAAGGAGAAGTTGTTTACGTAGAAATGCGAGACTATCGCGGAGCGCCGCTGGACTTTACTCCAGAACAAAAACAACGACTGAAGCGTCGCCGAAGGCGGGCGCGCTTTTCGGCATCCCTACTATCGCCCCGATTCAACGAAGCTGACGAGAGTCAGATCTATCAAGACAACAGAAGCGAAGAAGAAGAAGAAGACGAACCGATTGAGAGAGTGAGACCAGTGGACGTCAGGCTTCGCTCCCTCATCAGGAATTTCTTCAACACCTTTCAGGCTGCCAACATGATGAAAAGTGTCTATGGTCTGGATATTGCCGGCATGATCGATCACACAGAAGGCGAACACAAGGGCCATTGCAGCATCCTCTACAAACTTCCCGGGACGATCGGCATCCCAAGTCGTGAGCGACCTCCTGAGAATTTGAAGCTTCGCGCACCTGTGACGTTACAATCACTTCTCCGTAACAAGCAGCAACGAGGAATCCGATGCTCGCTCGGTGCGCGCTTTGAACTAGCTAGAAAGCTTGTGCGTGCCGTTTGTTTGCTTCATTCCAGTGGATGGCTACATAAAAACATTCGCGCAGAGTCTGTGATGTTCTTTCCCAAGAGTTTGAACGCACTCCAAGATGATGGGTATGAGCTCAAAACTGAGATTGATGTTTCAGAGCCTAGTCTGATGGGATATATCTTCTCACGACCGGATGATATCATTGCAAGACAGGATAGACAGGACCCAATATCAACAAAGGGCCCGCCACCCGAATACGGTAAGAAGCAAAGCTGGCATACCAAAATCTGGGATGACCCAACCTACGGCAACTCACAGATGGGACGAGGAATAAATGCTTCTAGATTTGATAGTGTATATAGCCAACATACACTCGGGACGGTGATGGCACCTGAGGAGACGAAACAAACAAACATTAGTGGCTTCACGCTCGACTATTACCAGCATCCTGCAAAGCACGCAGATCCGAAGCGACTTTATCGCCACGCATATGATGTATAATCTCTCGGTGTTCTTCTAATTGAGATCGGACTATGGGAGACGTTGAAGAACTACGAGGCGAACTACGAGGCCTATTACACGAATTGGAATGATGATCCTGAAGAGGATCATTATGAGCGAAGAACATGGATTTGCCGGGAGTACATGGATCGCCTGAGATGGCAATGCGGAGATACCTACGCGGATGTTGCACTTAGTTGTCTGATGATTGATAGTAGTGATGACGAAGTGGCGAAGGCAAGTGAGAGGGAACTTTGTGTGAAGATAATAGCCGACTTGGAGAACTGCCAGGCCTAATTTTAATTTCAAAATATTATTCTGTATAATAATCTCATAGACGAAATACCTTGAATACTTGCACACCTATTAAGCGACATCGTTAGGAAAATCAGTACTCTAGACTGTATATTTTGCAAAGACTATTGTACTCTGCCTTGTATATGTTTGAGATAGACAAACTCACATTGTATCACATGCCTTTAAATATTCCCTTTCCAGTCTTTTTACATGCAGGAACGCTTATAGCCGGATGGCTTGAGATCGGCACTGAAATCTCGGTCCGTCGGCCACTAGCGGCTTATCCGGGCTACGGTCCCGCTTGTGGCACAGTTTAATTAAAGTTTGCGTCTATTGAAGCAAAACGCCTAAGGCTTACAGGCATTTCCTGCTCTTAATCCTGAAAATCTCGTTAAAGAACCCTTCTGTGATTCATATAATATATACTACCTTATCAGGGGAGTTTCCTCTACCTACTATCAATAATGAAACATTATTCGTTACCCTGACTGGTTAAACTGTCCAAAGCAAGGGATCATACGGCCTGGTTATGTTGTTTTCTCAGGCATTCACTCTTTGATTTCCCTGAGAGGTTGCTTGGCATTAGTGGACCCCTGAAAGTCGCATGTTGCGGCGCGTGCTGAATGAAAATTTTGAACATGGCGCTATGCATCAAGTTGAAAGGGACCATTAAGGTTGGCTCATGCTCGCCAGCCACGTCAGCCATCTTGTCATTATTACACATGAGATTACCGGCTCGCATGTGAATGGGAAAGAATCTTTTACTATATAAGGCCTCTCTCAAGAACATTCATTCTCTGATATTCTATCCCTATACTCCATCTCATCCTGCCTCTCACCATTCTATCCACCGCTAGAACTTCTACCATATCTTCGCAATGAAGTGCTCTATTTCTCTTCTTGCTCTTCTTGTTACTGGCATTCTTGCTATTCCTGCCCCAGGCGCCCCGAAATGCCCGGCCGTAAGTATAACCTGACCTTGAGTTTTCCTGTCGGCTCTAAAACATTGTTTCAGAATAAACAGTACAACGAGTGTGGCACTGCCTGCCCAAAGACCTGCACTAGGCCCGAGGGGATGGCTTGTACAAAGCAGTGTGTGTCGGGGTGCTTCTGTAAAGAGGGGTTTGTTCTTCAGGACAAGGTGAGTTTAACCCTATAGGCCGACAAAAAATACTGACGTTGTTTGGTAGACTGGAAAGTGTGTTAAACCTAAGACTTGCAAGGTTTATTAAAGTAATAGATGATAGAGGGTGTCTTAAAACTAGCTGGTCTATGGCTTGCTCTATAGTACCGTTGTATAGAAAAGTGTTAGTATGTGCTAGATCATAATGTGTAACCGCTGTACTACGTACATACCTATTGCAAAAATATAATACAAGATTTAACTTGGTGCTTTGAATTCAGGTGAAGATTTGCATACGTGCTAAGAAGTATATAGTCTTGGTAAAAGTTTAATTAGTTTCTTAATCCGTCTTAAATGTATGCCTTGTTGCTCTCAATCCCTCTCGAGTAACTCTACGCAAAAATTCCTCGAACTAAAGGCTTATCATTATGTCTGACAACACCCAGGCAAGTGATCTCAAGTTTAATTGTTTTCTAAAATTTTAGTTAACAAGATACAGAGTCAACCGTGCGATCAACCGATGGTATGAGCTTGAAAGATATATTTGAAGTAATGAAAAGAGACTAGTACGGTATCGGGTGCCTTGGTTAAGATGGCGTTCTGAGGCACTTTGATGCCGTACGTAATGTTGTGGACGCGCGTGGTCTTACCCAACCCCAGATCAGAGAATATTCCAACGTCCCAGAGAATCAGATACCGCTTGCGCTTCTCACTGCCGACGGGCGTCATTTTCTCTTTACTCGTTACGGTCATCTTTAGCCCAAATAGGCATAGCGGCTTCGTAGCCCGTCGACGTGTTTGTACCGGCCGATCCGCTAGCAGCTGTTAATCCAACAGGTGATCCACCAGCTGTTGATCTACCAGCCCTTGACCCGTCAGGTGATCCACCAGTCACTGGTCCTCGGCTGATCCCGTTGATTCACCAGCCTCTGGTCCACAAGTTGAGCCACCAGCCGTTGGTTAGAAGTAATGTGTTCGGGGCTTTTATAAGTTAGGATAAAAGGAGGGTTTTTGATTCGTTGGACGATTTCCCCCTACCTTAAGGACCAAGCATATACATGTACCTAGAATGGGGACTAGTGAGAACACAAGTCAATATAGGCAGGCAATTGCTATCGAGTATAAAGCAAGAAACCTTATACACAGCGGAGGATAAGGCAGAACTTTGTATTGTTATCAAACTATAAGTCGTTGGCTTGTGCGTACTTTGAAATTATTAAAAACAGCATTGTAGCCTCAGACCCGTCGCTAGCTAATCGGGCGACGATTCCTGACATAATATGGACATCTCGGTGCTTAAAAATTAACCGCCTGTACCGTGAGATCGCTTGCCCTAGTTATGAACCAGCTTAAATTAAGGATGACGTTTAAACAAGGGGGTTCATACCGGTGGCTAGCTATTGGTTGAACGCTTGGTGCGGCTGGAGTGACGGGGGTAAAGATTTGCATTGGGCTGGAGGAGAGACCGCTTCCGCGAGCATTTAATAATAAGCGCAACCGGCGTAAATTTCGCCTATTAGAAAAATCTGCTTACCTTGCGCATCGCTGGCACGTTTTGATTGTCTCTTGTTTATCTAGCCATCCGGGTTGTTGCTTTTAAACTATCATCGAAATGGCATATTATAACACACTTCGTTTTCAGCTCTTAATCATCACCATTACGCTACTTGCTAATGCACTTTGCGTGCAGGCTCGTCGAGGTGGAGGAAGCGGAGGTGACTCTGACGGTGGATCAAGTAATGACGGCGACAGTAGTAACAGTGGATCAAGCAGTGACGGCGACAGTGGTAACAGTGGTCCTAGCCCCGAGGAAAAAGCACGCAATGATGTATGTCGAATGGAAATTGGTCATACCAGTCCAGTCTGGCTGCATCGATGGGTCGGCACATACTACAATGGAACAATAGTAAGCGGAGAGAAGTCCCTGTAACCAAACACGAGAAATGGCTGTTATCTAATACCCAATAATAGGAAATTTCAATCGAGCTCGATCGTTGTAATGGCACTTGCAAAGAGTCGGAAAGTACGGTCAACTGGGAGCTGACTGGCGTATTATCTATACTGGATCCTATGCATTCCGCTGCAGGGAATAGCAGACCATACGTGCCACGCCCAAAAAACCCCTTTATTGGCCTTCTATATGGATGGCCCAAGGGCGTCAACCAGTCCGAACTCCTTGCACATCGCGACGACACATTTCTTCCGCCGTCTGTTGACCTTGCTATGGAAACTGTCTCAGACTTTCAGTATAATGAAGTCCTGTACGGACTTGATCCGTCCGATACTGTGAGCCGTGACAATCCAACCTGCAGGGTACAGGACGTGACCAGTACGGACGACAGATACGAATTCGAATGCGTGTATGATGGACTTGGAGTTTACAGAGCAACGGACAGCAGCCAGTTCACAGCCCCCATAACCAACTCTAGCGGAAGGAGCCTCCTGTTGGCAGAACCTGGGAACAACACTATGCTCTCCGGCAGCTTCGATCCGAACTCAGCAGAATTCGAATGGAGAGGTCCCTTCAAGGCATTTGCTGGATCCTTCGGTCAGGATTCTGTGAGGCCGTCTTACACAACGGCACGTAACCATATAAGTGCGGATAAAGCTCCTTATGTGGGCGAATTTATAGTTCACTTTTATGGCAAGGTGGATCGTGAGTATAGTCACGAGATGGTATTTAAGAGTGGGCGTGATGTGAGCTGGGATAAGGACGAAGCAAAGGTCCAAAACGTTACTTATTGTTCAGGGGTCCGCGATAGATTCTCTTATAACCTGTGGGAACTCTCCTTCTTCTTCTATGTACTCTTAATAGTTTATATATAGAGAAGGTTAATACGAGACTGATAGAAATGATTCTCTTTAGACAATAACGCTATGTTCCTATAGTCAACCTCTGCCTTGCAAAGCTTACCCTTACACGCACCACACACCCCTAATTTGCAAAAGGATTATTTAGAAAATTAGTACTTTATACTACATACTTTACAATTATATAAACTGTTATACTAGCTTTAAGTTTAATTGTAATTAACAAATTGTAATACTAAGTTATTACTAAGGATACTATACTTATATATTTGCTAAAGACTGAATAACTTATAATTCTATCTTAAGCTTGTCTCACAAACTGTGTCTTGTGAGATTTAAAGAGGGTAGATCGGTCTAACACTGTACCAGTTGATGACCGAATAAAATCCACCTCAAGGTTGTTAGCATCCTGGAAACGAATGGTCGCATAGCTAAAGTCATCCGCATATGCGAATGCATTTATGGAAGTCTTTTTCCCAACCGCACTTAGCCCCTCAATGTTTCCTGCACCTCCAGCCACGATATACATAGGAGCTTTTGGATCCTTCATTCCAGCAGGGTCAGCAGTCCCGTTGTACGTGGGATAGAAGCGCTGTGAGTTGTGAACGTGGCCAAAGACGGCCAGATCAACGCCGTACTTGTAGAGCAACCCCTCGAATGCTTGCTGGCAAGGCTTGCAGCCCTCTTCGCCAGTAGTGTACCATGGGCGATGGCCTGCGACAATAACCCAAGGTGTGACTTTGCGGTCAACTGATGCTAGATCAGCCTCGAGGAATTGTATTTGTTGATTGGGTCTGCCGAATGGTCCACTATTGAGGTTTGCCGAGCCACCGGGCGCATCAGGTGCATTGGGGAAGTCCGTCTCAGTATCAATCATGATTACATGTGCCATTCCGTATTCGAAAGAAAACCAGAACGGAGGGTTAGAGAGCTCCTTGGCCTTATTAGCATTGACTCTTGCTGTGGCATCGGAGGATGTCGATGTGAAAGCGACAGGCATAGATTGGCCGAATCGGTGCATGAAATCGGTGAAATTCTTTTGGCCCTCAGGACAAAGCTTGTTGAGAATTGGAACTTCCTGGCATGCGGCCTCATGATTACCAGGGCTGACCATGTAAGGCTTCCGCCCAGCTATGGGAGCCAGCTGATCATAGAATGTCTCGAGGATTGCTTGGTATGCCTTCTGGCCTTCAAGTAAATTCTTCGGCTTCAGGAACCAATCATCAGCGTATGCCAAGTCTCCAGGGTGAATGATGAATTCATAATCGTCAGCTGTTGTGGCAAGACGGCCAATAGTCGTGTGGTTCAGAGAGGGCTGAACGTTGGGGATAATATCACGCTTGGAAGCATCACCCTTGATGGTGAAACCATCATCACCATAAACTCCGAGATCAATGATGGCGTTCATTGCAAACGGTGTTTTATCACCGGCTGCACGAGGGCTGAGAAATTGATCGATGGATGACTTTTTGGAAACAATCTTGTAGTAGTAAGTTGTCGCTGGGGAAAGATTGTCAATCGTGACGGTGTTGGCCCATGTACGAGACGTGGGATACGTCAAGGATACGTCAGAGCATGCTTGCTGGTTCAGTGCGTCTTTGGAAGTACCATAGTTTACGCAGGCTTTGTCTTGTTTGGCATATGTGTTCCAGCCAATGGTCACACCTAAGAGGTTTCAGAATAGGAATAAGTCACACGGGAAAGTGAAACCAACTCTTTGGTCCGTTGAAAGCGAGTCGCTGTTGTACAGGTGTTGATAGGTCCGACGGGATAGGCGGAAGGCTAGCCTTGGCTAGGGCGCCTGCTACAAAGAAAAGTAAACTGGCCATGGCGTTTTGCATATGGACCATCTTTCTCTAACCAAAATTCAAGTGATTGAGAAGCCCAGTTGGGTAGCGAGATATCGGACTCCCCTTTTAACGAACAAGGCTTCATGCACACATTTAATACTCTCGAGTTACTTATCCCCAATATTGTTCGTGTGCCGGATAGCCGGCTCGCTACCTTAAATATTCCCCATTGAGAAAGAATACCGACGTGCTGCATCTTTGATATGTCGGGTGCCAGTTATGTTTTGGGGAGATTTATTTAGCCCGTGGACATTTCGTGTCTTTTCATTGGTTCCTTGATTTGACTTTGTCCTTCGTTTAACATCTCCTCGAATTCTCATTGGTGGAGAGTTATAGTTAGTCGGTCACCCAGAACGGTAGGCAGTTAGCTCTTATGGGACCTTTTGACAACAAAGTCGTTTGCCGAGGTTCCAGTGTAAGACTTTCCATCAGAAACTATCCATAGCTGCTAGGTGGAATAGCCACATGCACTGAGGTATTGCCTCAGTATATATTATCGACCTGCCTTTTTGGAAACCAATCCCAGGGCCTACAGTGTGCAACCCACGAGGGCTATTAGGTAATCTGAATTGGGGCGAGAAGCTTCAATTGCAGGAGTTATTGCGCGGGTACATTCCAAAGATGGTGTAATTAGTGCTACTTTCAAGACAGGACCAGACGTATTTATGCTCAGCACTATTGAGATACCCCATGTTGGAACAGAGCGGAAAAGAAAAAAGGTTTTGTGTAAGCATTCGAGTCATGATGTTTTAAACGAAAGTGTAAATTCGTCGAGGGTTTAACTTGGACCTTTGTTGCATTGTTTATTCAGGCAGAAAACTTAAGTTAGCACGGAAGAATGAATAAATCGTTGTCCTCTTGTCAAACTCGACTTGACTCTTCTCGGATACGTTGACCGCATTGAACACCACAGCCATACTCCCTTAGCACCAAAACCGCCCATAAAGTCTCAGAACACGGCGGTTTCATAAGGAGACATCGTCCTTGGAAAGGCTATCTCTGGCTACCTGCATTGAGATGCCGACCGCAAAGAGCTGCTTCAGTTCCTCCGACACCAGCGCAAGAATGAGCCAACAAACAAGATTATTCCCATGCAAGACGTTGAGATAAGGTTAGCTCATATTGACAACATTATCAAGAAGGAAAGCAAAATGCTGGACAAGATTTAGTTCGCTTACTTAATTCGCCTGTGATCCGATGAACTTCAATCTGCTTTTTGAAGCGAAGCGGGCTTGTCAAACCTGACACAGGGCTCCCAAGCTCTTAGTAACCTGGGACCACTAACGGATCATTGTGAGTACAATTTGCACATGGAAACGCATGTTCCCACCGGTCTTAAACCCTAAGGCTACTCAGCTACATCCCATTCCACGTAATCACAACCATCAACATATTCAAAGACATCGGTCCTTCTGTTTCCCATCTGCCAACCCGCATCATCGCCCAGCGGCGTAGCGGTTGACCCTAAGCAAGAGGTCTACCGCAGCGGGCTGTCCAAAGCGCTTTGCTTGGAGTACGATACCTATTCTTGTGTTTACCGGTTCTGGAATGTCATTTGTTGCTCACATAGTACCATTTGCTTGGAATAAGGCCACTGAGAACCTGGATTACACGAAGAAAATGGTACCCGCCCTCGAGCTGGCAATCGGTCCTGACGTCGCAAACCAACTGGACGAGCTGTATAGACTTTTAGGTTCTTCGAATAAACCATGGAATACTATCGCTGTGAGCGAAGACTTGCATAGGCTTAGGAAACACGCGATGTTGGGCCTAAAGTGGCAAAGCCACGTTGAAAAAGAGGCTGGCAAATCGCTTATCACGCTTCACGTCCATTGGACGCCGCGGAACATTAAGATGGGCAGCTCCAGAGATACGCCATACACGTTACTGGAGCCACGTGTAATCACAGTCGAGGGCGTCCAGGATCTTAGCTCCGAGTTGGACCACACTTACGATGCAGGGGACTACAACTGTCTTAAAGCTGAATGCCAGACGTGATATGAAGTGGCAAAGATTGGTGTCCGAGATCATAAGTCTGGGCGGGTCATAAAAACTGGGGATAGTGTTGAAATGGTCCGCCCTACCAGGGATATTCAGAAGTGCAAATAAGTCTGTGATATCCAGTGGGCCATCGTCAATTCTGTTTCTATAGCAGGAGGTGCCGGAATCCCTGATGACTTCTTTAACCATGATGACGAGTCGGAGCCCATAGCTAATCAGAATTTCATGATTAAAACTAAACCTGATTCGATTTTCGTGGTGAAACCTAATCCTTCTTTAAGCTAGCGCAGTATGTACCCGCGCTAAGTTTGTTTGGTTAAGTAATCTCTAATTTAAAGAAGTAAGGTAGTAAAAGTCAGTTAATAGTTGTAAGAAAGAGAAACAGTGATTAGCTCCTACAAGTAAAAAGCCTACTTCAATAAGATAATATAAGGTACTTGGGATTTAAATTATAATTTTTCTTAAATATAAAGAAGAAAATAAAAAGAGGCAATGAAGGAAAGGATTATATAGAGGGAATAGAGAGAGAGTAAAGAAAGAAGATAGAAAGGAAATATATAGCCTTAGCAAATAGCAACCTGGCGAAACTCGCACCGTGAACTTCGCAAAGCTTCACCATTCATCCACCCATGTAAATAACAGCAACCAACAAGTTGAAAGCAATCTTGGTTAACATTGCTCTTCCGAAGGACCAGTGGCATGGCAACGCCTTGGATAACCCAGATCTGATCGCCAGGCTTGAAGCATCCAGGCAAGTTAGCGAAATAGCCTCGCCGAGTTCTGACCGGCTGTAACCCTGCCCGGATTGACAAGGCAACCCGGTCGGTATACTCGCTGTATTGTGGGTAAACCTCGTTCCATTGGATACCGAAGTGTTTCGTAATACGCTTGTAGATCCACTGATCAGCTTGCATAGTTCGATTGTTCCGTGCTACTGCCATCCATGAAAAGCAGTTAAATCCTGCTCGTATCTTTTTCACATCGTCCCATTCCTTCAGGCCACAAATCAGGGTAATAGCAATGGCATCAAGGATAGACTCGCCGGTTTGTAAGTAACAGCTCTGAGTGGTGGTCCCGATCAAGGACTTCAAAAACAACGAGTGGCGTTCCAGAAAGGTCGCAAATTCAGGTTGTATATCTTTTGCTCCAAGCTTCCCAAGTGATGAAGTGAATGGCTTCTGTTCGATAAGATCAACAAACGCGCCACGAAGCACAATGGTATCTTTCCGCTCCGTCAAGGTTGAGACACGATAAACCGAGTTGCCAGCTGCCGCATAGATGGGCCCGAAGGTCCTTGGCTGGAGAATGTTTAATACGTCATCCTGCCTAGCGTAGTCTGGGATCCAGGAGGGCACAGCAGAACTATGCTGTTGCCAGAGTCCGGCCCTTAGCAACACCTCTCCCCCTTGTTCTTTCTGTATCATCACCTCACCGAATCGTGTGATGATATCGTCAAGGGATGACTTGTAGTCAGGCTGAAGCTTCTTCTCATTTCCCACATCATCCGCAATTCCAACCAATGCGAAATAGCGGTCTCGTTTTCTTTTGGACTGGGATGGCTGGAAAAAGTGCACCAGGTCGCTAAGTTGGATTCTATCGAACTTTCGAAGCGCAAAGACGGAAGAGCGTCTTTTCAGAAATTGGGCTCCTTCTGGGGTCCTTGTCAATTCTTTAATCCTGCGAATCGAGCCCATGCAAAAGTATGCGAGAAAACCACGGGCATAGACACGGTTGCTTTTAGAAAAATCAACTGGGCTATTTACGGCCCCGAATAACTCCTGCCACTTGATGTGCTGTGTTCCATGAAAAAGGATAAGTTCCCTTGCAACGACAAACTCTTGAATTATCCAAAGTCTGCTGAACCAAGGGCGAGAGAAAAAACGTGCCACAGACTCCCATTGTTGGTCCTCAGAAGACGGCAACGTTACCATTTGAGACTTTCTCCGCTCCTCGTCGCTGGGCAGATCCACACCAACCCATAATGCTATTTCTTCTGCCGTCCAGCCAGCTTGATTAAACCTGTCGGTCCAAATATGCTTGTTCCAAGCCAAATTCAAGAGGTTCAGAGCCTTGTGACTGTCATCCGTTTCCTGGCCGAGGTCCACGAACACGCGGCGAGCAGTACTGTAGATAGATGGCATTAACCGGACTTGATCCCCCAATTCTCCGAGATCGTATTGGTTGATGCATATGGCATCTATCCAGAGCAGTCGTGGCTGCGTGGGAAGCCTCAGTCGATCAAGGAAAGAATAGAGTGATTGAGTAATGTACACCAGATTATTATTAATCAAGACCTGGAAACCATCACGCGGGTTTGGTTCACCCCCCCAAACGTAGGAAAGGGCGTCGTATTGAGGAGCCTGAGTGTCATTGGCTCTGTTTTGAGATAACTCTCGTATAATAAATTCACCTTTTAGAAGGTCGTCCTTCGCACCTTCGAACAGCCTGAAGATGCGTATCTCACCGTTGCTCAAATCTTGGTATAGACTGGTTCGCTTTTCGTTAGACATTAACAGAAAGCGAGCAGGGACAAAGCAGAGCGATTTAAATAAAAGGATGCAAGTAAATATAAAAGAAGAAGAGCAGTCTAAAAGTCCAAATGTATAAAGCTAGATTTATAAGAATAAGTAATAATAAAATATGATCTAGGAAAGGATGTTATTGTAATTTATAATTTTATAAAGTGCGGGGTAGAGCTGCTAGGTCGTAAACACGTGAATGGCGTTTGTATTAAAGTAAGTAAGTTGGAGCTAATGTTATTTCTTACTATATTTACGACATCTGTGGCCTTAGGGGGTTCGCTGATGTATTTGTGCAAGTACTTTGTTTGCTTTATCTCTATGTGTCCCAAACCTCTGACCTATCCTTTGTATTCAATAGTGCCTGTTGAGCCTTCGAGCATGGATCCGTCTCTTCAATCTGAGCTTGGGCGTAAGAGGCGCGGACGGCCACGCCAGTACGCTACATCGTCGCAAGGGACGACCATTTGCTATTGGGCTATAACGAGGAGGATAACGAATTTGCAGAGATCGACCCATACGGGGATGTTAACTATTATGTATGGCCTCCACTGTACCACTTCATGACCGAATGGTGAAGGTGATGGCTCTTGGCCTTCTACATCCTTATTGTCCGTCCCATCTTCAGTAAAAGAGGAAACCCCTGTCAGTATATAAGGCTGTGATTGGCCAGAGAGAGGAACCAGAGTGAGGTGAAGCAGAAAGCCCTCTTTCGGTCCCGACGCTGTGTCCACTACTGGCTGGAAGTACATACTTGCTTGTACTGTGCACTCAGGCCCCCGATCTCCAGAACAGGACCCGCTAAGGGAACCAAAAGGGGTCCGCTACCCAACCGAGCAAAACCCATAATTCACACCGAGGGCGAATATCCTGGTCCTGGGCTGGCACGATGGCATTGAGGAGAAGGGACTCTTGACTTAATCAAAGGAAAGGGCCCACGCGTTATAGGATGGGGCAATATGGCTTTTAGCTAAGTCCTATTCGGCCTTAGCCCGTTACAGCTGGGGGCGAGCCACAAGCAGAGGATTGAGGGGCATTGTGAAGTGTGGTTGTCACAGGTGGTTGTGGTGTTGTTGATGTGGGTGGAAGGCAGAGGAAAAGAAAACCGGAACGAAGCAAGGAAGACATTTTGTCCCATGCCCAAACCTTCTGTATAGGACAGAGCAAAAAAAAAAAAAAAAAAAAGGTCATGTGTGGGCAAAGGAGTCACGATGCCCTTGTGGAAAGTGTAAATATCCTCAAAAACCTTATCTGATCAGCTGGGCGCGCCTCAGCTTACCCCTCACCCATCACTTGGGAATGACACGAAGATAAAAACCACACATCACCAAGGCTTAATTGCACACTAACCTGTCTCAAGAAACTCTCCTATACCTATGGCTGCCGGATCTCAATGCAATTTCGTCTATCAACCCCTCCGAGCTGATCACCCGGAAATCCGGCTCATAACGATCGAGAAATGGTCCGATGCTTCGACCGATATCCGTTGCCAGATCGAAACCATCGAACTATCATCAGATACGGAATATTTTGCATTGTCCTATGTGTGGGGCGAACGTACCAATACCACCATGATCCAGCTGGATGGCGTTTCATTTGAAATTACCGTCAATCTTCACGCCGCACTGAAGAGGTTCTCGTTGAAAGGAATGTCACGACGCCTGTGGGTCGATGCAATATGTATCGACCAATCTTCTGACGAGGAAAAAAGCTCCCAAATCCCGCTAATGGGCAGAATATATTCCCAAGCTCGTGGAGTATTCATATGGCTCGGCGAGGAAAGCGAAGATAGCGATTTGGGCATGTCTATCCTGAGACGATGGGGTGATTGTATAAAAAAAGCTAGGGCAAGTTCGGAGCGCGAGCTGCTTAGTGACCCTTTGGGGACAGCGATGAAATTCGTCGACGATCCCCTTAACGAACGAGATCTCAAGGCCGCATATGCATTACTCAATCGAGACTACTGGGGAAGAGTATGGATTATGCAAGAAGCCGTGCTAGCCCGGTCGGGTATGATGATCTGTGGTGGGAGCTCGGCTAATTATACCTGCCTGTACTACGCCCTCAGCTTCTGGACCGACTTGCCGCATCTTGATGCGAATAATTCACTCGAGTATAAAAGGACGCCATTCGCCCTTGGTTTGAAGCCGCACAGCGCTGTTTATACAATCAACGAGCTCTCACAGGAAAAGATTTCCTACCAGATGAAAGGTCAGCCTCACCGGCCGGACCTCTTTCGACTACTTAAAAGCACCCTGAGGTCAAGTTGTTACGATCCCCGGGACCGTATTTATGGCCTTTTTGGGCTCATCGGTGAAGACCGCCTCCCTATGAAGCCCAACTACAGTCTCAGCTTCGAAGAGACGCGGCTCGCTTTCACAACTGGGCTCTTGCAACAATGGAAATTGGTTGACATCGTTTCTGTGGCCGGCATAGCTTATACTCCGGAGCCCAGAAAGCAAAGGCCATCATGGGTTCCTAAATACGCAAAGAATGAACAGTGGGAGGACGAGATGCACTTCGGGACAATGCCGCCACGCCAGTGGTCTTTCATAGCATCAAAAGGCCTAGTTTCTGATTGCCTGTTCCCAAACCCAACAATTTTAAGCCTCCGATCGATCATCTGCGGCAGCATCAGTGAGATCTGTAGCCCAATCTCATTCGATACATGGCACGACAGGGATAATCATTTGAGCTTCGATTGGATCTGGAAGTGGCTGACTCTGGCTGCAGCAGCGAAGATCCCTGGCCGTCTTGGGATGCCTTGGCGCCAGGTATTCTTCCGAACCCTTATTATAGACCATCTTCAACGGACGACCCCTGCCTGTAACAACGACAACGCCAAAGAAGACTATCGTCGGGAATGTGAAAGAGTGGCCCGTAGAGCAGAAGGGTTCTTGACGTTTATGCGATGGCTGGCATTGGCGAAGGTGCAGCCGAAGCTAAGCATCAACAAAGACAAAGTCGTCGGGTCAGAGATCCCCCTTCAGTGTGATACATCGACCTGGACCGACGTGCATGAAATGATTCAGAATAAGGAGCTTAGCGATGAGATGGCCTACTGGTTGCTGAACTCAACAGTCACAGAAGACGCCGAGTTACGACAGGAATTACTGGATCGGTTCTGCGGCTCAGAAGGGTCATCAAACAGGCTGAAACTACTCTCCACTCACTACGGCTACGGATCAACTCTGGGATACCTCCAAACTTTTCTCGTCGCGCTGCGGGCTACTTCCTCGAGATGTTCGTTCTTTCTAACTAACGACGGCTACATGGGGCTCGGACCCCCGTATGCTCGCAAGGGCGATCAGATCTGCATCGCGCTCGGGTGCAGCGTACCCCTGGTCATCCGCAAGACTTCAGAGAACTTTTCCATTCTCGGGGACGCATATGTTTATGGTATGATGCAGGGAGAAATCATAGATGCCCTAGAGATCGGAGAGATGCAGACCGAGGATTTGACGTTTGAGTAGAAGTTACCAGCGAGCACGTCGGCAGCGACTGGGTCAGCGCTTCTAGAAGCAACTCCATGGGGTCAATATGTGCACAAGAGCAGCAGAAATGGGTCAGCGAGGCAGGACATAATTTAAAGTAAAAAGAAGCTCTTAGGACAATGTCTACTTGAACTTAGTTGGGGTTTGCACTTGTAGGGTTGTCTATATTACATACTACACTATTTCCAATTAGGACAAATATTACCCTCTGGAAGATAAGCTGTATTAATATCTAATAATACTTAAAGGTTGCTGAAATAACCTTAAAGCGTCTATATAACAAAGCTACGGTAGTAAATTCACTGGACCTCAAGGTATAATACGTACGGCAGCCAGGGCGAAGGAAAGCGTTAAAAAGGTTTTCCTTTTCTATGTACAGGTATTAAAACTTAGTTACCCTGCAACGCACCTTGAATCCGGAAAACGCACTGCGTTGGTTATTTCCGCGATGTCACCTGATCAGATGAAGCCCAATTAGGCATAGCATAGGTTTGCCCTTAAGAAGAAGGGAAGCTAGCCATAGATAACGATGAATCAACGAGACATAACATCTACGATTCGACAGAAGGGGAGGTGCTGATCGCATTATGCTGTATGAAAAGGGAACATAGCGGGTCGTTAGATAAGCGAGCCAATCCTACCTTCTCACATGAGGCTACTTCTCGCTTGATCGGAGGTTGTGGGGTTATGGGTTTGAGATCTTGAATAACGATTTTTTAGCGTTGTTTACAGACAGTGTAGCTGAATCGGGTTGGCAGGCACGCGATATGAATTCCCTTTAAATCTTTGTGAGCTGAGGCTTGTTTTTCGGCCAAGATAAGACAAGTAAGATTTTCGAGGTTCGCTACACCTCAGCGTATTACTAGAAGATAACGTTTATGGATCTTACTGGCTAGGTCGGCACAGAAGGCACGGATTAGAGTTCGGTGGCGATAAAGCTAAGCTGGATCCTTCTGGCTTATCAACTTGTCTTGTAATTTATCGATTAGAGAGATAAGCTTGAAAGAGTGATTTCTTGGATATTAACTTCCAGACTTCCCCCATTTATTTCTCGTTCAAACGCTTGGCAATCGTTTTAAAGAGCTCCATTTCTAGTGTGCCTCTTTTGACTTGGCGCTGCGCTTTCCCCGCCTTAAACCGAGATGCAGTCAGACGGCTCGGACACTAAGAATGGCTTCGGGGTCACTTCTGACTCGGAACCGGGGCAAGTCGGCCCTGTGAGGCGACGATTCGGATTCAACTTCAGCCTCGAAGTTCACCAGGAAGAGAGCTCTTTTGCAAAGACGAAGAACAAGTCCAATGCCGATTTCGACCCGATCCCACCTTCGAAGCGAACATGGAATTGGGGCGCCTTTGTGGCATATTGGATGGCAGATGCGTGGGCTGTGTCGAACTGGGAAGTTGGTAAGCTTGCTATATCATTAATAGTTACAGGAAGAGCACGAATTGTTAATGTTTCGTGGCGTAGCCTCATCAATGATTGCTGTCGGACTAAGTTGGCGAATGGCAATTGGAGCTTGTGTTCTTGGTAACTTTATCATGGGCCTTGTTATTACAGCTAATGGAAGAATCGGAGCTATTGCAAGTTTCTCACTTCGCGATCGTGGCTGCTCATCGACTGACTTGTTCGCAGCTGCACACCCCTTTCCCGGTTCTCGCTCGCATGCCCTTTGGATACTATTTCAGCTACTTTGTTGTGCTGTCCCGCTGTGTTCTTGCCATTGTCTGGCTCGGGTAAGTGCACTGTGTCCTCTTGATTCTATAAGGTTAGTGACTAAAACATGTCTTGTAGTGTACAAACCACGACTGGAGGGCAATGCATGACCGTTCTATTGACCGCAATTTGGCCGAGCTTTGCCAACATCCCGAATCACATACCTGAATCTGAGGGCATCACCACTGCAGGGATGTGTGGATTCTTGCTGTACTTCCTCCTTCAGCTTCCCTTCTTATGTATCCCGTACACTAAGGTACTACGCTATACGTCCTGCATGAGGTAGACATTACGCTGACAATTGCAGATTCAATACTTTTTCGCCTTTAAGAGTATTATCGCACCGATCATCTTCCTCGCTGTCTTTGGTGACACATTGCATAAGGCCGGTGGAACGATCAGCCACAGCACTGTGATTAGCAAGGGAACTACCATTCACGGTGCCACCTTAGCATGGGCCTTCTTTAACAGTGAGCGAGACAGGTCCGATGCTATCTTGCATCCTTTAAGCTAAACAATTTAGATCTCAACGGAGTCTTGGGTAACTACTCAACGCTCGGTCTTAACATCGCCGATTTTTCGAGATATGCCAACAAGCCCAGCGTTCAGAACGTGCAAGCCATCGTCATTCCCTTTATCTTCAGTTCGTTTCTCCTTTTAATACACCCTGATTAAATTACTAATTAGTCTCACCAGCCATTGTCGGTCTTCTTGGCATTTTCACCGCAGCTGCTTCCCAAGCAGCGTATGGCGAGGTTCTCTGGAACCCCATTGATATCATTAATTTGTGGATGAAATCCGGTTCTCACGGTGGTCGTGCTGCAGCTGCCTTCGGCGCTATCGGTCTGATAATCGTGACGCTTGGTATTAACATATCCGCCAACTCAATTAGTGCCGCGAATGATTTGATGGCTTTTGCTCCCCGGTATATCAACATCCGACGTGGTCAGATTCTCGCTGCCATAATTGGTAGCTGGGCTTTTGTTCCGGTAAGTAACTCCACTTGTACCTTTGTTGCTATAGTATCCCATTCTCTAAAATGAAGGCTTTATAGTTACTAAATAACTGACTTTATGATATAGTGGAAAATCTTAGCATCGGCTCAAAAGTTCATCGCCTTCCTTAACGGCTATACCATCTTCCTGGGTCCTATGACCTCTATCCTTATAACAGAGTACGTTCACCATAACCTTTACTTATTAAAACGCTGTATAAGTATGTTGACATTATCCTTCTCCAGCTACTACATTCTCCGACGCGGCAAAGTCTCGGTCCCGGACATGTACGACTTTCACGGCATCTACCGCTACTCACAGAAATGGGGAACCAACTGGCGTGCAGTGGCTGCCTTCTTCATTGGCTGCACCCCTCCTCTTCCTGGCTTCGTAGATAACATCGTGCGAGCGGGCGGTGGCCATACTGGTGTCTCATTAGGAGGTCAACACCTGTAAGTTCTACCTTCCATCCTACTCTTGTCATAACAATCCGTACTGACTGGAATTTGTCTATAGCTTCTATATTGGTTATGTCTACTCTTTTCTATCTGGTGGTGTCTTCTACTTTATATTTAACCACTTTTTTCCAGCCCCTCAGAGCATGGTTGAATTTGCTATAACTGGAGAAGATATTATTGCAGCACAAGACGCTAAGAACTTGGAAATTAAGCAGGCGGGGACTATAAATAAGGAGTCTAAATCGTCTGTTTAGACAATATATTAAAGTAAAGCAATTTGTATAGGTAGGTTGTTAGTTTCAAAAAGGCATAAGAAGTGAGGAGATATATTAGGCTTGAAACTGTATACAATAAGACGTCTTCAATCTTAACCTAAGTATTTCATCTAAAATAGTTTAGACCTTCAATAATAAGTTCATAACTCCAAACATTAGGTATCTTATATCCCCTTATCTGTCTTGCAATCTAAGACGCCAACTTTACTTCAAGTGGTAGGATACAGCTATCTTCGCCAACGGAGACTACAAGCCTGGAGCTATATATCGAGAATATGGAGTGAGCATAAAGTTGTGCTCTGTCTGTAAGGGCGTTGCATTATGCAAAGTGTGCCTGTCAGTGTCATGTCGACTGGAACGCCTTGCAAGAAGCATGATCATCCTTTACGAACACTCGAGTACTCTGATAGCAAGGGATGTGTATTCCCAACGCAATGGTATGTCCGACGCTCCCCTACTGTGAGAACGCATCTTACGATAATGTTACATGTACCCTCATGATATATCGCCGGCCGCCATATGAAGCTCCTCTTGTTTTACTACTAAAAAGATTAAGCGCAATCAGGCTATAGGCTTCAAGCAGGGTAATCGCTAGCTAAAGGTTAGCTAGCGTACTTATTTAACATTATAATAGGATGTCATTTCGTATATAGTTCTAAAATATCCTACCCATCTACTAAATTAAGAATAGCGGTTAGGTTATCTTTACATAGTTCACTAAGATCGATAAAAGGTTCTGTTTCCAAGTCGGTATACACTCCTCCAAATCTATCCTTACCCACTTCGGATAAATCATCCACCGGATAAGCCTTGGCAGCCATCCACATACGTCCATCCGCAAGTCCTGGAACAATAGGCTTCCCTTCTTGTATATGCGCCCTGGCTTGCTCAAGCAGTGTGTTTATGTATCGATAGAACCAAAAGTGCCTATAGCGTTCAAGAAAGAATCGTTTATCGCACGTATTATGGTAGAATGAGTAAATGCTTTCCGAACCGATATTAGTCGCCAGATAAGTTTGTTGAATCCACTGTCTCTGTGATAGTGTAATGTTCAAAGCAGGGACAGCAGATAACCTCCCCCAGACTCTACCAAAAGCTTGATAAAGATTCGAGGGCATCTGAATGGTGTATGGTCGAAAAGAAGAACCTTGTTGTAGAAAGTCTCTATCGACAGAGGCGGTGAGATCGTGGTTCTTGTATTTCAGGAACTGAATCTCAAGTTCATTCCGACACTGAGTCTGAGTAAATGCTGAATCAAAGTCTACAAAGACATGATACTCAGTAATGTCTTCTGGCCCCTCTCTCGGTCTTGGTAATGAGGTCAGGTTACTCAAATCCATGGGATACTCTCCGTTATTCATATCAAGAGCACGATGGTATTCTTGGCGGACGTAGAGTTGAGCCGTGAACCATTGGTCCATGTGATGAATCCTGATCTTGTCTATGTCTTGGGGATCAACCTTTTCATCATCTGCAATGACAAGATCGAGTACAGCTCTGACAAACTTTCTCACGTCACCGACAGGTCCGATGATGGTACCTGAGTTGAGATACCGAGAGTCAAGAAACCGTGCATCCTCGTTACCAGTCTTGGCACTAAACTTGTAACGGGGAGAGTTTGACGTTGGCATCAGTGGACACATGGGCTCGTTTGGTGACCCGACAAAGCACATCTTCCCAGCACCATAGAGAATGGTTTGACGGATCCCAAGCTCATGCAGCTGGTCAAGGGTAAGGCCTCTTTGATCAGCAAGTCGTTGTTCAGACTTTTTCGAAATGTCAAAGTAACGCTCAATCATGACCTCTGCAGGTAGTTGTGCTAGGACGTCGAAGCTATCGACAATAATGACAAGGTCATCATCTTGGGCGCTGAGATTGTCAAAGTAACGGTTCATGACACGAAGCTTAGCGAGATGGTCTGCTGAGTCAAACTCATTCTCGCCCTTGTAGCCGATTAATGTCGGAATTGGATACTGATTGACGAGGGCCGAGACGACGCCGGCACAGACGGCATCGCTGACTATACTTGAGGGGATGAGGTAGTGGAGGCGAGAAATTTTTGGCGCTCCACGATGGGATGATTTGTTCTGGGAAACGTCAACATATTGAACAATGGATATGTGCTAAAAGACATTGACACTCACAATGAATTGGTGACGTGAATTACTAGAAAACAGCCATATGAGGCAGAGTATAAAAACGGCCACGATAAGTGTTGTGCGCCGTCTAACTAGGCTGGATACAAGTTGCATTGGAATTGCAGTGTTTCAATTATCGGATACGAAAGTGCAAAAGGCTGTGAAAGCCTAGACATACGGAGAGATCTCAACTTTTCGCTTCGAGGAAAAATCATATGGTAAAAGACGCCGGACTGGCTTGATCGACTCCATCTGGCCCCTGAGCCATTCCTCAGATGGCTAGCGTTGAGAAATATTGATTGCGGTTATTTTTCTACGCTTTGTTTTGTTCTAACTAAGCTACTCGTCGTTTGTAGGTGGAGAAGAGACTTCCATGCAATCCATCCCCTGAGCTAAGGAAAAGTGGCGTGTAGCTTACCCCTTAAAGGCGCTTAGAATAACCGGGCAAGTTAACTCGAAGGATTGACGGGGGAAAAAAACTCCAAGAAATATCACCAAATGCTTCAATGATGAAGGCTCTCTTGACTCGGCGCGCCTTTTATGCGATTGTATCGCTGGCGTTGACGTGGGTTCTCGCCTTGAGTTATCGAGAGTCGCTGTTCAATTCAGTCAAGTCACGTCTTACATCTTCTGAGTCTTCCGGCATTCTGATCAAAGACAAGGTCGCCTCCATCACCGATACCCTTTTCACCCCACGATTAATTCCCCTCATTCTTCATTATCGCGCAGTCCTTGGCCCTTCGTGGCCGATTGTTTTCTTTACTTCTCAAGCTACGTTTGACAAACACTTCTCACCAAATTCAGCCTCCACTTCTGCAGCATGGCAACAAGCAGTAGCAGATGGATCTATTGAGACACGAATTATATCATCTGAGTTCAACCTCACTTCACGAAAAGGTGTCAATTCTTATCTTTCAAATCCTTGGATATGGGAACAGCTTGCACCGGCCAAGCATGTTCTCGTCTTTCAAGCCGACGCAATCCTCTGCGCAAATGCACAAAAGTCAATTGATGACTATCTCGAATGGGATTTCATTGGTGCTCCTCTGAATGACACGCGACAAGTTTTCAATGGCGGTCTGTCCCTTCGCAACAGACAGATGACGCTCGACATCGTCAAGAGCAGAGACTGGTGGACAGATTGGAATACAAAAGACGCAGAGTATGAAGGCCATGGTGAGGATTACTGGATGAGCGTGTTGATGCGCGAAAGAGGAGCTCATCTCCCGTCGGTCCAGGAGGCGTTGACCTTTTCTAAGCAATTGCCTTGGCACTTCGAGGTACCAGGGGACCCGATCGGATATCACAGGGTACATAGGCAGCTGAGAAGGGACAAGAAGGCTATACCTAAAATAAGGGAGTGGTGTCCCGAGATTGATTTGGCAGGGACGGGAAAGCTTAGATAAAATAGGTTGATACCAAGTAAAAGCAATCAACTTGTCAACCTACCATCTTAAACCACGACCTAGACGCGACACCTGTTTGCAGCCATGGGTGCCCGCCTAGCGAATATTGAGCATCGGAGTCATGGTGCTTGAAAAGTGTAATTCAAGATGGAAACCTTATTATCAGGGGAAGATTGAGATAGCGGGCCATTCAGGGGTCTTTAGCGTACCTCCCTATAAAATAGCGTCCCGTCGCGACTTGAACATGGAACTGAACGCTAATTCAGCTAGACCAGATACAACTTTTTATGAGCGACTTGATTTTGTCCCATTTCCTTCAAGCAATCACCCACCTACCTACCTACGCGACCTACGCGACCTCAACAAACACGCACTCACAACTATGCCACATCGCTTTCTTATTTGGGGCGAAACAGGCTGGGTGGCCGGTCACCTCAAAGCCCTTCTTGAGCAACAAGGCAAAGATGTGCACACGACTAAAGTCCGTATGGAAAACATGTCTCAAGTGGCGGATGAATTAAAAAGAATTCAACCAACACATGTCCTAAACGCTGCTGGCTGCACAGGCCGACCCAATGTTGACTGGTGCGAAGATAACAAAGCACAGACAGTCCGGTCCAACGTTATCGGCACACTGACTTTAGCTGATCAGTGCTACCAACTTGGCATTCATTGTACTGTCTTTGCAACAGGCTGTATTTATCAGTATGATGAGAAGCATCCCATCGGCGGTCCGGGGTTCACAGAACAAGACGCACCGAATTTTATAGGGAGCTTTTACTCCATGACAAAGGGCCATGTTGAACCGGTAAGTGAGGTCACGCATCCGTCCTAATACAACCAGGATCTGACATGCAGAATACAAGATCTTGTCTTCGTACGACAATGTTCTGATTCTCCGTTTGCGAATGCCTGTCAGCGACGATCTGCATCCGCGAAACTTTGTCACCAAGATCTTAAGCTACGACCATGTTGTCGACATACCAAACAGTAACACCATTCTCTACGACCTACTCCCTCTTTCTATCACACTGGCTGAATACGGAGACACTGGAGTATTCAACTTTACCAACCCCGGATCTGTTTCTCATAATCAAGTATTGACGCTATTCCGAGAAATAGTTCGGCCTAGTTTAACATGGCACAACTTCTCACTCGAAGAGCAGTCTCATGTTATAAAAGCTGGAAGAAGTAATTGTTTGCTTGACACGAGCAAACTTGAGACAAAAGCCAGAGAGTATGGACATACTCTACCAGACGTATATAAAGCGTATAGATTGTGTTTTGAACGTATGAAGGCTGCGGGAATTGAGTAAATAGATGTGCGAATGAAATTTCAAAATAGCAACAAGTGTTAACTACAGTGGGCAAAGCACGAGTTAACAGCAGCCTAACCCCTGAATCTGCAGTAGCGCCAGGGGGCACTAGTCCCCAACGTTAGGTGCTGACTCATTGCATTGAATTCTTCCACCCTTTTTTCTTCAACAGAAACGAATTCAAACTTGGCCAAGTGCATTTCTTTCTTTAGTGGACAAAATGTTCTCTAATGTCTCCTCGGGAGATGATCCCACCCTACGTTCCAAATTTGAGCTCCAAAATTTAAGTCATTATAATCGAGACTCACCCTATAGCGATGAAGAGAACAATCCGTTCTTGTCAGAACACCACGAGCAAGAGGGAAAGAGCCACCAGGTGACTGAGTCAAGCCAAAAGCTGAAGAAAGCTTCGTTTTGGATAGCTATTAATATTGCTGCAACTGTTCTCATTGTGAGCCATCATTCATTAAGTTCTGAAACCCGCGAGACGTTGACACAGGTACAGGTTTTCACCAACAAAGCTATTTTTGATGATGACAATCTCAAGTTCATCCAGCTGAGTTTTGCAGCATTTCATTTTTCAACTACATGGCTCGTTCTCTGGGTCATCTCCAGGCAATGTTTTGCCCTTTTTACGCCCAAGCATGTTTCTCTCACAGAAATGCTTCCACTCAGCATCGTCATGACGCTCAATATCATTTTCCCCAACCTGTCCCTTGCATTCTCAACCGTCACATTTTATCAAGTCGCCCGTGTCTTGGTAACGCCATGTGTGGCGATTCTCGACTATGTTCTTTACAAAGTTTCTGTATCCGGTATGGCAGCTTCAACACTTGTCGTTGCGTGTTTTGGTGTTGCTATGGTATCCTATTACGATTCGAGACCTTCAGATGATGCCAATATCAAAACCACTTCGCAGATCGGAATCATCTTTGCTTTGATGGGTGTGTTCTTTTCATCGCTTTATACAGTTTGGATTGCGGCTTTCCGGAAGAGGCTTGCCATCTCTAGCATGCAGTTGCTGCTCAATCAGGCTCCTTTGTCTGCTTTTCTTCTGCTCTATTTTATTCCCTGGGTTGATGAGTTCCCAGCCATAAATGAAGTCAGCATCAGCCACTGGGTGCTCATTCCTTTTGTGAGTCATCAAGTTCAGTTGAGTTTGTGTGGAAGCTGATATACCTAGTCTGGCGTGTTGGCAATGTCGATTAACATTTCTCAATTCTTCATCATAGCAGAAACAGGTCCTATCGCTAGCACTGTGGTGGGTCACAGTAAAACGTGCACAATAGTGGTCCTCAGCTGGGCAATTTCGGGTCGAGTTGCAACCGATATGTCCGTTGTTGGTCTACTAACAGCACTGGCAGGCATTTTCAGGTGAGAGGAAGCTACAATCTTGAAACCTCCAAAGCTAATTCGATCCAGCTATTCATTTGTGGTACTGAGGCAGAAATAGAGTCATGGGAAGGGCGCTGTAGAAAACTTTGCAGCGATGTATACAGGGATGGGACTACGCCACCAAAAAAAGAAATTAATGCACTAACTAAGCTTGGCATAAAAATCGATAGTGTCTCTCTAGCACTTCAGCCCAAACTCATAAGATAATTTTACGTGCATAATAAGAGTCTTAATAGAGAACGAAATCGACTAATCATTACTGCAAGACAGGGGCCCGGAATTACTTTGCCATTAGGCAGAGCAACAGCGCTTAGTATATTGTCTCTTCTTGTCGCATCTACCTGCGTTCGACTCCAGTCATCCTTCAGGTCATCTTTTGTACCAGTCACTCGTTCAACCAACCAAGATAACTTCGGTATCAACACGCTCTTTACAATGATCTTCACCCAATTCATCGCTGGCGTTGTCGCCCTCTCCGTCGGTGTCAGTGCCGGTCCTTGCCGCGTTAGCTCTCAATCTTCTGGGTCTGCTGCTGCCACTACCACCACTGCTGAGACCTCTTTCGCTACTTCTGCTATTCTCACCACCTCTGACGTTGAATTCACCACCGACCTTACCACCTTCCTTACCCTGACTGGAACAACCACGGCTGATGTTACCTCTGCCGCTGAAGATACCACTACTGCCGTCGTTGAGGAGACTACCCCTGCCGAGACCACATCTGCCGATACTACTGCTCTCGAGGCTACCACTACCGCCGAGGCCACTACCTCTGCCGACGTTGTCATTATCACCCCAACTATCATTGTTCCCGAGGCGACCACCTCTGCAGCTGTAGCTGCGCAGTGCCACACCAACGAGGAGTGTGATAGCCTTCTCGACGTTAGCGGACTGAGCTGCTTGGACAACTACTGCGAGTGTGGAACTGACCTTATGTGTCACGTTACTGCATACTAGAAGGGCAGGTAGATATAAGGCTTGTGTATTATTCTATTAGTCTGCTAAGAGAATGCATTTAAGCTCTTGTTAAGTAGCAACTATTAGTAGTATCTTCTTATATAGCCTGTTCTGATTATTTTGATCTAGGCCTTTCTATTGTTGTTAAAGTATTAACAACAAGTTAATTATTAACAAGCTTAGGAAGGTCTGTTAGTATTCTATATATACAGCCTATATTTATAATTTATATACTTTTACCAAGGTGATACTGTATGATGTGATCGCTGACAACGACGTCGCCAAGTCTAATGTCGCCTCCGTTAGGAACCCCACCACCAATGCCAACCATCAGACGTAGGATTATTGAAGGGAAGCTCCGATACATGTTGTTGGCTACTGTGGCCGCATTGACAGTACCATAATGATGCACCGGAAGACAAGCCATTACCACATTATGCCCAGCCACATCTCCTACAGTGTAGGCGTTGCTGTCCTCTACACTGGAGACCATGTTACCGTGGATATGGTCAAGCATGGCTCTTGATGCCGCCAACTCAGTCGGGAGGGCACAGATCCAACCGACACAATAGCTGTGGGCGGAGAGGGAAGGAAGAGAATGTTCATCTTGATAGGTCATCTTCTGTCTCTGGACGAGGTCGCGACCCGGCGATGAGTCTCTGTCATTGAGTTCGCTAAGAGTATAAGCTGAAATGTATCAGCCAGGACTCTGGTAATTGGAGAGTTAACAAAAAATGCATACATCTTTAAATACAAGCAGAACGAACCAAAATATTGTTTTGAAAAGATCCGTAGCAATAAAATTACTCTTGTAAACATAAGGTAGTGTCAACTACTACGAAAAAAGGTGCCCAGCATCTTATGGTAGTACTGGTTTGAGCAGACATATATTTAGTAACTAATACACTTTATTAAATATAACTCCCCTTATCGTCTCTCTTCTTACTGGAAACTGTTTTGATTTTCTTCTTCTTCTTCCTCCTCAGTAGCTATGCCAACACATTGTATACATATTGTGATGCAGCTTTTTGTTAGCCGAACAATCAAAAAAATCTTATTCTCCAATAAATCAAACGAATCTGAATCAGTGTTCGCTATACTATGGGTTCAATCACACTTCCATCATTCTTTGAAGTTACTGATAGCTGGCATCTGATGAGCCCATTTAGCGTTCTGTGCGAGACCTTCATCCACAAGCCACTTAGCCAGGACGCTTCTGTTGACCCCTGCAGAGTATCCTGGGGCTCCAACCGGCCCAGCATATGCTTCACCCTGTCTCCGATCGTGTGACCAGGCAGCGGCGTCGCTCGTACCAGACAACATTCCCACGCGAAAAACGGTCCATTCAACCTGGAGATCATTGATGGATTTGAAATACTCCTGGATAGCCAAGATATTTTGGTAACCACTATTCGCGATAACACTATATATCCACCCAGGAGCCCAGCAGGAGGTAACAACAGCAGTGGATGCGCCGATACTGATATGGATCCATTGATCAACCAGTTTCTTGCCGCTAGTGAAGTCGGCAACAATGACCACAGCCACTCGTTTAGTATTCTTGACTACCAGGCGGTTTTGAATACTCGCGTCTGGCAAATCAACAAATCATTCACTGTTTACGCGTCTTGGGGCCAACCGAGCGTGGCCCAGCTATAAACGGCTGAGGCTTTGAGAACAAAGATGAGACCTTGGAGGATAAAAGTCTTTCAAGTTAGTTAGATGACGACATAACAGCACTGATGTGATTGATGCTCTGACTATGGCCTGATCACTTTCATCACCGCCAATTTACCAGCTGTCCCAACTATGCCCAGCAAATGTTGATTCTGCAAGCTTCTAGGCCCCCAACGCTATGGATACCGTAGCGGAAAGTTCGAGCCTGATGAGCCGCGCCATCTACCAGAACATGGCTTTGCCATCATTTCAGTGCTGACGTAACGGCGCAAGCAGTGTGACAACAGAACTTAGACCAAATGCCTCCGAAAGTCGCACTCTGCGATGTAGACCTGGATGACTTTAAAAGCAACGGCTTGTGTCTGAGGGTCCGTGATTAGAAGTGCAGACGATTCCTTAAATGAAATCCCTTAGGTAAATTTGTGTAGAGCAATTTGCATGGCAAAGGCCTCACTGAAGTTGAAGATGCTTAGTAGATCTGGGGCTTTGAATGTGAACGTATGTATAGTCTTTCTCCCGTGCTCCTTCTTAAGGTTTAAAAGTAACACATCTGAAGATGCCCGCCACGTATAGAGAAGTGGAAAGCACCGGGTGGATGTGTCTGGTTACCAGCTTTAACGAAAGTGTAAACTAGCTGAGAAAGGTTTATCCCAATCGCCTCTGCCAACCAATTAAATCCCAATCGATGAACTGTAAACGGTCCCGGCTCGAGGCACTGCCTAACACCAACAACCGCAGAAGAGCAAACGTAACTTACCACTCAGGTACGCTTGGAGAATCAACAAATGTTTCGAAGGTTCCTCCATTCTCACTTCTGCGGGTCTTTACACATCAATCCACTTCGCTGCGCCCATTGAACCTTTTTCTCAACAACGGTCCCTGATCTGAATGTGACTGAGGACAGAATTGACCTTGATTTAGAACACATGCCTTGAAGCGATTCAATACTAATCGATGTGCATCATATCTGCATAATCTGTGAGGTCTTACTCGATGAATCGATGTCAATTTACCTGCATGGTCGGTGCAGTCCAGCACTAGTCAGACCCCTCAGGTCAGGAATCAAGATCTTCCACACGACTGAACGCCCTTGAACCATGGAGGATATTAGCAAGCGCAAGCCAATTCTGTGCCAAGAGGAACAGTAGCTGTCAAGGCGGCCAAGGTTACATCCAGGATAAGCTTTTCTTAATGTATTTACACTTTCTTCAAACCGCCAGAACTCCTCTGCGTGTGCAGACCCTTGGCTTCATATGTCTCTGCTTACACAGAACCTTCTCATGATGACTGCTCTGCGTAGACGAAACTTCCTTTTTTACTTCACCGTAGCAAAATTTTAGCTGACTATAAAATGCTTTCCTTACACCTTCCGATTTTGTTCTTTTTCCCTCTACCAGCACCAACCACCTACAGGAAGTATCAACGACCATTGACACGACCACACTTCAAACAACAAGATGGCTCTCTTTCAAATGCCTTCACCTCCCACCGTCAATGACACCATCGTCGTCCCTCCAGTTGAACAAGCCTACCATACATTGAGATGGCCTGGATTATACCGACCAGAACAGCATGACGTCCAGCGTGCTGAACCTGCTGTCTCGACATCCAATCCTTTTGCTACCAGCTCTCTACCTACCAAGCGAACATCTACCATGGCAGCCCTCGTTGAAAACCCGGACGATGAAGGCGACGACGAAGATGACGACGACTATGCTGATGACTCTGGATTTTTCGAAATGAGCGAGGATGACAGTGACAGCACGATAAACGACGACACCCCGGGCTCGGACACCGACGGCGGTGAAGAATCAGGTGATGAAGATGAGACAAGTACGATTCCACCAGCCACCACCGGTCAAGATCAGGACCTAGCCAGCATCACGGGACAACTGAACTCCGCCAAAACGCACCTCGCCGAAGTTAAGAACCTGATGTCCAAGTGCAGCGACGACCTCGTCATTCTCGACAGCGATGTGGAAGCGGTTCTCGCTTCTCACGTAAACGACGACATCTCCCCTGCGAAAGCGAAAGAGTACTCTGAACTCAAGAGGCTTGGGTTGGAAGATCTCAAAAGGAAGTCGACGCATATCTATGGTGTTAGTCTCAATCCCGATTTCCAGAAAGCCTTGGACAACGCTGCCGAGGAATGTGCTGAAGCAAGAGTGGAAAGCACCAAACGGCACAGCAAGTCTCTCAAGCAACAGCAAACTCTCTTGTACATCAAGTGGCAGAAGACATTGAAGGAGCTTGAGATCGACGATTGCCTGAGGACGATTGGTGTTATTGAAAAGCAGATTGAAGAGCTGCGACAGAAAGCCAAAGCGATCAAGATCATTGATCGAGTCCATGACCTGGGTGTTGAAGGGATCAAGGCCCTCATCGCAACTGGGAATGAAAGTCTGGAATACACTTTCAACATCTCTGACATCGAGGAGGATGAAAAGTGTACATGCTGTGATTAACAAGGCAGAAACAAAGCCTTTAACCACGGAAAGATTAGTGGTTGAAGGAACCGTGGAGAGATTCGGTGGAAATCTCGATGGAGATCGATGGTTGGATACCAAGTCCTGTTTTTTTATGTTAGAGTTTAACCTGATTAGTTTCAATTAACTCAATCCCACCCCGCCCTCTGCATATGCCATAGTATATTTTGTAGGCTTTAACTGCCCATTAGTGACCGACGCGGTAGGCAGTCTCTCTGAAAGGAAGATTACTGGTCAGGCTCCCACCTTCCTATACTTGATGTCTTATGCACGTGACAGTTGACTTGTCTCCTTCCACCCTGACATCCTGGTCTGCCTCTCAACATCAACTCATCATTACTTGGAATGGGCTGTTACAGGGGTGGTATAGAAGCAGAGAAATGTGGAGGGGTACAAGGGAGGCAAGCATCAAAGAAGCTCAATGGGATCAAAAGGTGAAGGAGTCGCAGAGAGAGCTGCTATCGGTAAAACGTCGGGAACTGGAGGCTATGCTTGAGAAAAGCAAGCAGTATTAAGTACCTCTCATGACAGTATGGCTGGATTATAATTAACGGATAATAATCACATTGGCTGTCCTTGTGCACTTAGACGCCTACAACGTGAGAAACGGACTGATTTGTTTAACTTGTGCCAGATTAGACTGGGACTCTCAAGTCGTTCGAAAATTGATATCATATAATTACTCTTGAAAGAGGTCAATTGCATAGGCCAGCTATGTAAGAAACCTAAATACGTATGTCAATTGTAGCTCTCTGTTCAACATACAAGGTTGAACCAGTGGTCATGTCCGTGATGTGTCACTAGCAGACCCCGAGTAGTTGAAGTAATGGAAGTTCCTTCAAAGGTTGCGGTTCAGATTCCAGTTGGAACAATGCTACGATCCTCTACTTCGGAGGCCGGCAACCTGTTTTGACTTTGTGGGCCTTGCGTCGGGGCCCCTTGGCCATAGTTGGTAGAGCATTTGACACATTTGTGACAGTCGTTTCTGTAGGCGAATCTGAAGCAGCAGTCGTGGCAGACGCCCTGATTTGGGTGATGGGATTGGTTGTTGTATGAGAATCAGCGAGAGATGTCGGGGTCTGGGTGTCTTGAGCGGTTGGATCGTCAGTCTTGGACGAGGCAATTGAAGCGATTGCAGACGATTCAAGTGCCCGAACATCGGACTCGTCCAAGTGATAGAGAAGAGAGCCCCAGCCAAGTCCATCATAATGACCCGAGCCTTCTCCCCAAGATCCAGCTCCACCTTCAAACCCACCAAAGTATTCCAAGGTCTTATTCAGGTAGGCGGTGGTCCAGGGAGCGTCCAGGCCCTTGACTTGCACATAGTGACTGTATAGCAGCTCCCAGGCTGGTCGAATTGCACCACGAGATGCGTCGCTTATAACGTCAAAGGAAACAATTCCATTTGTGTATGGTTCGAACGGGACATCGTTTCCCAAATTGTATCGGGCGAAGTACTCGGCTCTAAGGAAAGGCAATGGTTAGCAAAGTGGGTGGGAATGAACAATCGAGATGTGTCACATACCCGAGAAGAATTCGACTGTTATTGTAGGAGAACAAGTCTTCGCCTTGATTCCACGCCTGCTGTCCAATAGCTCCCAGAAGCTGGAAGTTCATCCCCGAATGCCCTTGGTCTCGGCCAGACTCCTGTCCTTGTCCAAGCGGCTTGCCAGTGTCAGGTTCCTTGACAATATTCGAGATAGCATTGTTTATCGCTCCGTTGCCGACACCGTTCTTGAAGTAGTCGATGGCAAAATCCCAAGTCGTTTGATTGTCAGTGACAACGGCGATGGCAAGGGCGGAAGCAATGTTGCATTGTTCCCAGTTTGCAAAGAAATGTTTGACGTTGTGTTGTGATCCGAGTCTTTGGTTGAGGAAATCGAGGTTCATTGGCAAAAACACTTCGTTAAACATCTTTACAACCTTTGAACGGCCTGTCTCGACAAACGGTTTGTAGTCATAGAGAAGCTCGGCAGCGTTGGCAAGTTCGTAGCCCTGCAGACCGGCGGTAAGATAGGCGTCATCACCACCACTCAGGACTTCCAACTTATCAGCCCAAGCGACGAGAATGTTGGATGCAGCTCCGGCGAACTGCTCCTCGCCAGAGACCTTCCAGCGCAAAGCGAGATTGAAGGCAGCTGCGGCATCGTGCCAGAGGGCTTCTCCATTCTGGCCCCGATTGACCTCTTTTACTGCATTGTTGTGGTAGTCTACGCTAGAGAACGGAATGCTGGTAAGCTTCTCCCAAGACGCCGTCCAGGGCTCTTTCTTGGCAGCAAGCTTTAACTGGATACGATCGATGTCAGATTGAGAAACCAACAGACCTGGATGAGTGAATGCGAAAATGAATGTAGGAAGGAAGCAAATGACGAAGAAATGAGCGAATGCCATGGCGAAGCGAAATTGTAAAAGAGCGTGGTTTAACGAACGAAAAGATTGAAAGATGAAAGAAGATGGTGTCTGACGAGAAAGAAAGCTGCTGAACAAACGTCTCCCCTTTATGATTATGTTCAAGGTAACATCGTGACAATCTCATTGCTATACGAGTAAAAACCCCTACTAGCTAAGCGCGGAAGTCATCAACATGCCCCGCTTACCGGGTAGCAGGATGCTGGTCGTCTCAACTTGGGGTAGTAAAATATAAAAATCCAACCGTTGACCGAAATTGGGACAAATTGTCAAAAATATTTCTTCTATCAGGTTGTCAGCGCTTAATTTCTCGGAATTGTCTAACGCTTATTGCTCCAATCCGGAAGTCAAATAGACGAGCAGCACCTTTCTCCAATCAAGTCTTGACGACGACGTAATCGCAACAACTGAAACCAAGCCACAACTGGGACAGCCCCGTTAATGTAAATCTTTCCCGGGCGAGGCTAGCAGTCGCGTCTAGCTTGAAGGAAAGGCGGGGGGCACTACTCCTGTCAAAAATCACTAACCATGCAGGCGAAATTCATTGTTCATTAGAGTGTGCAGGCTGCTTTTTAAACTCAAACAGCAGTCTCGTTCTATCTGCCATGAGCTAGTAATTTGGGATGAAATAAAGGACAACAATACCCATCGTAGACTGTAGACTGAAGTATTAACGTCAGGTTAACCTTGCTATATTATGAACGATTTCAGCGGTAGTTGCACTAGTCTCTAAATAGTACACAATCGCGGTAGTTAAAACAAGTATCCAATGATATCTTCTTATCTGAACACACCATAATTACTTCTCGGGGCATTGTTTAAAGTAGCCGGTCTTTGGGGGTTATTTTCTAATATTAAATAAATATATATATACTTGTAATAGCTTATAGTTGAAGAATAAGTCCTTTACAGGTTGAGCCTTACAAGCAGGAAGAATCGGGTTTTGTTACCTACAAGCCTAGAACACTGGTGGGAATACGCCTGGCTATGTCTAGCAAACTATCGAGGTTATAATTTCTTACTAAACTATGAGGGGCAAGTAGAGATTTTCCGGCTGAAACTTGTTATAATAAATGAATGAGGTTTCTACCTAAATACCTAAGGTCCTTCGGATCCTAGAGCATTCTTTGGGCCACGTTTAATCTAAAAGCTTCTCCCAAGTACATTCACCATCCAACATAACCAACCTAAGAACAATGTACTATGCAGTGAAGGGTTATCTGGAGGATCAATCCTTGTCCTGCCGAAGGTCCATTCCCTCATAATCAGGGAGCTTCCAACTACCCGTATCTTCCCTCATGACATTCTTGGCCAGTACATCCAGCCTGAAAAAAGATGCAACGGCCAAGAAAAGGTTGAGGACCGCAAGGACAATCTTCCCCGATGGCATCTTGTGCCAGTAGGTCTTATCCTTCTCGATACCATGCTGAACGGTATCCATGAAGGGACGGAACCGCTGTTCATAACCGGACAATGCTTTAGGAAGCACTTCCTTAGAGGCACCAAGGCCACTGAGGTGATCCTGGATCTCGCCGGCTAAAACGTAGGCGCCGACGAGACTGGAGGTCGTCCCCATTCCTGTGGTTGCTGTTGGGCAATATGCTGCATCACCCAGCAGCGCGACTCTCCCTTTACTCCAGGAGTCCAACCTAACAACACCCATGTGCTCACAATAGAAGTCGTTTGCTTCTTGCAGTTCAGTAACCAGTTCTTCTGAGCGCCACCCAGCGGAGCGGAATAGCTCTGAAAGAACAGCCTTTTCCTGATCCACACCGCCTTGACGTGCAGCCATGACTCGTTCGGATTCAGGCAGACCTACCAGGTATACCTGAACGCGGTCTGCCTTGTGTCTTCGGGTGAACAAGAGTCGCTTACCCGGGGCGATATAGGCAGTTCCCTTGTATATTTCTCCGTCCTTGATCTGTCGAGGGATTGTGAAATAACCAGCATAGACACCGAGAAAGTGAATGGGGTCTTCAGCTCCAGGTCTCAGCAGCTGCTTCCTAGTACGGGACCACTGCCCGTCGGCACCGATCAGAAGGTCGTAGCGGTCATTCTGGCCATTTGACAGCCGAACTTCAACAGAATTGTCCAGCTGTTCGAAGCTTTCGACAGTTGTCCCAAACATGAATCGTACTCGATCTTTGACCTTTTCGTACAGAAGCTTGATAAGGTCACCTCTCATGATCTCATAATCCGTTGTAAAGCTCTGAAGCCCCTCGCCGGATCTGTTTGCAGGAAAGTATCCCACAACTTTACCAGTGCTATTGACGAACTCCAGTCCTTCCTCTTTGACTGATGCGGCACGGAAAGGGGCTTCAAGGCCCATCCTCCTGAGAACCTCAATTCCATGTCCGCGAATATCAATTTGCAGGCCAGTAGACCTCAGGTCGGGGTGTCGCTCAATGACTGTAACATCGTGGTGTTTTGAGAGCCAGAAGGCGAGGGCATTGCCAGCAATACCGGCACCGCAGATGATGATTCTCAGTTTGGTCATAACTGAAGCTGATGTGAGTTGGATATATCCAAAAGACAGAGTAGGGGCCGAAACAGATGATAGAGGGGTGTGCAATGCAAGAATATAAGAGCTTACTATTGTATAAGAATAAGTCTAGTGAAGTAGAGGTTGAGTTATTAAAGAGGGCGGAGTTTATATAAAGTCCAGAGTGGAGAATTATAGGCATATATCCCAGCTCCGTAAATAGATGTTTTAGCAGATCAACCAGACTGTTAGTGTGCCCTTTTTGCAGGACTACGGGCAGAACGCAAAAGGAGATACTGAACTCTAATTATGTAATTTTCCGTGTTTGTAAGTTCGGTGTATTGTTTTGCCCCGTGGAGCCCGGCCTTTCGCCTAGCAAAGACCGAGCAGCCCACTCTAAGTAAGTCACTCGCTAGTTATCTTCAGCATCAACATTAATTGGTATGCGTTTAATTAAACACTTTACTGACACCTTACAGATATTATTTCTTTTATAGTAAGAAAATGGTTTATAAAGATATGGTCTCAGCACTTGTTGCGTCGCTGAAGCCGATGCTAGTACATCGATAAGCTCAGCAACGACGAATTAGAGCTCGCTATTGATTTACCATCTCCAATTTACCGACCCCGGAGATAGTGACCGGCCGGTCAAGTTCCCACTGTCACAAAGACCGAATCCTCATCAGTAAAATACAGGTAATCTCGACCTCCACTATAGATCACTCGATCAGATAAGGTTTTGGGTGATGATTACACTTTGCACAGGGCATTATAACTCCTTTGCCCACACATGACCTTTTTTTTTTTTGCCCTGCCTAAACATAAGGTTTGGGCACAGCATAAATGCCTTCCTTGCTTCGATCCGGCTTTTTTCCTCTTCCTTCCACCCACATCAACAAGATACACCACAACCAAATGCTGGTTAAAGGAGTTATCATGTGTTTTTTTGCTGGCGTTGCAAGGGGAAAATTAGGTCGGCAGCTAGGCGTTTAGTCAATTCACTATAAAACACACACTTTGTCTACTGATCACTCGGTCGGCGTATCTCTCCGTCATGTCTTGCCGAGCTCGGTTCTGCGCCATATGCCATCGCTAAAAGGTTCGCTGTGACAAGAAATTACCCTGTTTGCAGTGTCTTCGTTCTGATTACGAGTGCTTGCATCCATTTGCACAGTTGATAGATCTTCACATAGGCGATAGTAGTCTCGGCTTGTCGCCTTTCGAATCCGAGATCCGACGTGTCTTATAGTTTGGCTTTATCGTCGCAGTATGCCGTGGGGCAGTCTTCTTCAAATTGACTATTGGTAGAGTCCACTAGGTGACTATCGGGCTAATGCTTCTATCGATAGGATACACGTTTCCTCTAACGGCAATTTCTGGGAGCCTCCTCTTCCGAGATTGCCTATCTCCTTTACTGCGTCGCATCTGCGACTGGATCTCTGCCAACATAAATACGGTGGTCGCGTTCTCCGTTGACTACCTCGCGAACAAATTCGCCCACCGACTTGCACTTGAGATCTGGGTATAAGGTCTTGCCATCTAAATAACCGAGGTATTGGGCGTGTTCGGGCGTATTATCACCCCTGACGTAGCGACTATATCTGTATTGAGACATAGCAAGTTCCAACATCGACCCCACGTTAGTTGGATCTTTGGGTACAATGCCCTTGAGCGTTTCAATGAGGGCTTCGAGATTAACAGCCGACATAGAATCCTGTGCTAATTGCTTTCCTGTTGCAGCTTCCATCTCGGCCAGAATAGTGCTTTGGGTCGTCACGTCACCATATGCAAACACAGAGCGATTGAGTGTCCGCGGATCCGTGATAATGCGTGCCACATACGGCCCAATGTCTTCCTTGTCAATGACGGCAGTAGTCGTATCGCCATCTCCGATAAACGGTTCGGCGATAGGAGGTGGTGGAGAATACGGGGCCGGCAGCCCAACCTGAATCCACATGCCCACGTCTATAACGGTGTAGGGTAAATAGAGTCGCTTACATCGGTCCAGCAAGTCTTCTCTAACATCCCGGACAGCCATAACGCCGCGTGGTGGCATAATAGTACCCCAGAAACTAGGAATAAAGCGACCAACGCCAGCGCGGTGCGCAGCGTCAATAAGCGTTTCCGATTCGGCGAGCTGGATCGGCAATAAACACGAGATTACAACCTCGGCGCCTGCGAGCTGCTGTGCGAGCTCATCTTCATTGCGGAAGTCAGCTTTTTTGATGATAGCACCTGCGGATTCCATCTTTTGGTATACTGGTTTGCCTGCCGTTTCATGTCGTGCCAGCACGATTACATGAAACTGCGTGGGCTCAGCCAGTAGCGCTTTCGTGATAGAGCGTCCTGTCTCGCCAGAGGCACCGGCGACAACGACACAGAGTTTGGTACCAAGAACCATGACGAATGATATGAAAAGCGGTAACGTTTCGGTAACACTGAGGGCAGTAATAAAGAGAATACGGTTTTGGAGAGACGCAAGATAAAGAAACGTGCACTAATATTTGAAATCACAGACTATTTAACATTTAACATTCAATTCGGGGTATCACCGTATCGGTCAACATCCTGTCCCCGAGATCCCTCTTGTTATCAATGCCATGAGATGCTGATCCCTTCTAAAGTGGAGATTGTGTGGGTCAAGCAAACTCCAAAGACCACACCATCCCCTTCTAGGAAACCGCGCGGGGACGAAAATTGGTTAGGCTAATCTGTCACGTAACTCGGGTGCATCACCCACCCGCTACGGATACTTGCTTTAATTCTAGTTTTTTGGTCACTCCTACAACCAAGCTAGGGGTTTTACTTCATCCACAGCCGACCTAGACACTTGATATTCAATGGGCAGAACCGGGAGTTGCTGGACATGCCGTCTTCGGCGCAAGAAATGCGACCAGGGTCGGCCAGCCTGCCGGACATGCTCCGTCCTAAACATCCAGTGCTGCTACAGCACTGACCGGCCTGACTGGATGGACGGCGGTGAGAAACAAGACGCGATGACGCGGCGGTTCAAGGCACAGGTCAGGCAAAGCAAGGAGCGGCTGCGAGATAGGAACTATGTCCAGGTCCATGACATGGGCGATGGCACCAAGTTGCGGACCACTCCCTGGCCCGATGCAGCTATTGCTGATCCAGAACTAGACCGCGGGAATGACAGCACAGCCCCAAACAACACACTTCCAGACTCGGATGATCACGGCAATTTGGACTGGCCTTTGAACGAAATACCTGATTCCAAAGCTTTCAAGGAATTTGACGTGGACTTCACCATGCTCTACATGGATCACGTATTCCCCTTTCTATTTCCCTTCTACGCTCCTCCCATCATACAAGGCGGACGGGCCTGGGTTTTGGATATACTGCGCAGCAACCAGACGCTGTTCCAAGCCGTCATGAGCCTGAGCACCTTCTTCCTGACCCTCGTCTTTTCAAGTGAGGATGCATCTAGCTATGAACTATGCAGACAAAATAGCTGGAATCGACTTGAGGTTTATGCAAATTCTGCGGTCAAAAACTTAAGACGGGAAGTACTGGCTATGAACCAGCAGCATTCCAAAACGAATGTGCTACAGCGAGTGCGCACCATGGAGAGCATTACACAGCTAATGGTTCTTGAGAAAGTTATGGCAAGAACATCCGAATTGCATATACATCTGGCAGCTGCTATCTCTGTATTCGAAGATGTCCTTGAAATCAGCAACCTGGATGGTAGGCTTAACATCGGGAGGGTCATGGCTCACCTAGAGAGACCGGCTTCGGCGCCACGCACTACCCGAGGCCCCGTCTGGAACACGGAACAAGCCGCTCTCCGCTTCTTTTTTGCTATTCTACTGCAGGCAGATGTTATCTCCTGCACTACCTTACAAACAGTACCTCGACTACGCAAGTACTACCCCAACCTGATATGCCACGAATACGGAGATGCCACTACACAAAATCTCCTCCGCCTAGAGGAATACGTGGGTTGTGAGGGTTGGGTATTGGGTATTATTGCTGATATTGCAGCACTGGAATGCTGGAAGCGGGAAGAACAGAAAAACGGCACATTTGAAGCCGATCAACTTACCAGCCGTGGAGACCAGATTGACAGGGCCCTTCAAGACAGCCTAAGAGGATTAGAGGACCGTTGCAGAAAGCGAGAGGGAGAACCTCGTCGCGTCCTGCAGAGATTCCTATCCAGCGATGCAAATCAACATGTCAAGCAAGCCACGACGACACGCATCTGGGCACATGCTGCACGCGTATACCTCACACTAGTGACGATCGGGTGGCAGCCATACCATCCCACCATCCGTCAGAGTGTTGTGGAGGTGTTGGAGCTGCTGCGACAGCTAGAGGACCCCGCGATGCTTTGCAGCTCCGTGTGGCCGTTTTGCGTAGCAGGGTGTGTCGCTGATGGAAGTCAGGAGCAGGAGTTCAGGGATTTCGCGGCGAGTTCAGGGTCACTGCAGTCTTTCGGCCTAGTGGGAGAGTCACTACGGATTCTAGAACATGTATGGAGTAGACGAGGAGAGTTAAGTGTGGATTGGAATTTGGCAGCTTGCTTTAGCATAATGGGTTCTCCAATCCTGTTGTTGTGATGGTCACCAGATTCTTCACATCTATTCCCCACATCCAACCGACAAAATCTGCGCCTCACTGTCCCCGCCACATTTCCATCACATCCTTCACCGTGAGAGGCTTAATATCTGGAAAGACCGTGTTTAGAGCCCGGCCCTTTGGTAAATCATATCTACCTTCAAGCGCGTTGAGGCCCCAGAAGGCCATAAGGCCCTCTAAAGCCTTCCTAGGGAAGACTTCTGTGCCCTCATTGCCAGGGAGTTCGGTGACCTCTCCCTTTTGTAGCTTCTCGGGGGGATCAAACGAGACATCAAACTTACAACCTATAAAATGCGGTCAATTTCTGTCAACTTCGGAATTGGATAAGTGGTGTGTGGGAAATAGGACGAGAAGTCCAAAGTCGTTGAATGGTATTCCCAAGCCTTATCTTACCTCTAGCCTCTTCTGCCTGCTTCAGGAACTCATTCCAAGTCGTCTTGTCTCCGTAACAATACATCAACTCATCCCATTTGGGTAGATCCAGAGCAGCTACCGCAAACCTTGCGACATCAAAGGTATACGTAAAGGTCATTGGGTCATTCCCAGTGCCAGGAATACCTGCCTTCTTATTTTCCATGTCGATAGCCCAAGCGACACGGTTCATATGAGACCTTAACTGGGATGGCGGCGCGTAGTAGTCGGAAAAGTAGCCGTTGTCAAAACGTGTCCATTCTAGATTAGTCAACCGCAACTCAGCCAAAGTGCGGCCTCGGGCTTGACCAATAGGTGTCCTAGCCAGTCTATGTCAGAATGGATGTTGTTATTGGGGGAAATAAGGGGGAATGGATACGTTTCAGCGTTATGGATTCCCCAAGCACTGGCCACGAAGCGCTTAGTGCTGTCAGCTTTGGCCGCTGCCTTAACAAGATTGGACTCGGCCAGAGAGGTAGCTGAATCAAAGACACGGAGGGCTGAGATGACGGTGTGGACCTTGTTCTCGTCAAGGACCTTTGCCATTGTGTCAATGTCACTATAATCGACACAGACAAAAGCATCAGAGAGTTGAGGTAGATCCGACATCTTGACATACGTTAGATAACTGTCCTTCTTTATAACTTGTTACTCATTGTCGCCAGATATCTCACCTTGCGTGTTAGAATAATCATCTTGTGTTGAGGGCTTTCCCGCAGAGTGTCGACGATAGTGCTGCCTATGCCTCCAGTGCCTCCAGCTACAGCAACGGTAACCATTTTGACTCATCTGGGGTTTTAGAAATTTATTAAGAAAGACCAAGATGACTTCTGTAATGTCAAACGTGAAGGAGGGGCGAAAATGTGCTCGTCTTCAATTATAAAAAGTCGGCATCACTCCTTTGCTACTTGGCCAAGGGCCTGCCAGCTTTTTATACCTCCAAGTCTACCGAGCCTGTCAGGCGACTTCACTTTCGAACCCACCCTGGCTAATACATTAAATGCGAGTATCCACTAAATGTCAAGCTATATAGCGCGCGCTTTCCTAATTAGGCATCGCCCGCGATGGTTGAACGCAAGCAAGGCAGCAATCCACTGCAGTCCTTTACAACTTTCACAGCTCTATTTGAAAAGTAGGTTATTCCCTTGATGTTAAGCCATGCTTTACTGGGTTTTTCTTGTGAGCCGTCTACGTCCCGGCCATCTAAATCGGCGATGATCAAATATCCAATATCATGCACAGCAACACTAATTTAAAGATATAGACGTTCTCCTTCAATTGTTTAGCTTACAACCGTTGATATAGAATTTATCTGCAAGTATCATGAGATACTCTTCGCTCTACCTGAAATACTCTACACGTCTCACAAACTGGGCGATTCGTTCCCACATTGCCACAGGGTTAGAATACATAACAAAATGACCACTGTAGGGTATCTCAGCCAGTTCCACCCCCGCCTTCACCAGCCTCGGCAGGTATGACAAGAAGGCGTATTGCTCTCCAAACATATACATTCTCGGAAAGTTGAAACTTTCAAAAGCCTCCAAGAGCCTCCCGTTGTCTGTGCAGTCCACCATTGACTCAAACGTAGGTCGAACTACAGCGGCTTGCACCTTCGAACGGAAACAAGCCGCATACAGCCCGTTACTGTAGAGCGGTGATTCGCGGGTTCGCTTGATGAAGTTATCAACAAATACTTCTGGGTCGTCTGATGGGTAGTGGAGGACCTGCCGACTCAGAAAGCAGTCTTCTGGAGCGAGGTTTCCTTTGATATTGATAAAACTTAATACCGATGATTCCTGTCGTTGACCCAGTAGATTGGAAACCAGGCCACCCATTGAGTGTCCAACAAGGTGGTAGTGAGTGATGTTGAATTTTTGAAGCACTTGTTCTGCTATTGAGACAAGCAAGGGCATTGATAGCTGAGACATATCGCTCATTGTTGACTCTCCGCTACCAGGTGAGTCGTAGGCTAAGAAGGGCCGCCCAGCAAATAGTGGATTGAGTGCAATGTCGACATAGTCTTCTTTCGTACCTCCGAAGCCATGTAGGAAGAAAATTGGAGCTAGAGCTCCGTCTCGACGAATGGTAGATAGGCTGAAGGAGAGATCGTTGATGCGAAGCTCCAGTGTTTGGCGAATCAATTGCTGAGTGTCGGTTTCTCTTGTCATTTTTGATTCAAACGCTTTTGAAGTAGTTGGTGATGAGCTCAAGTTCATAAGTCGCTGCAGATTGCGTGATGCAATAATGATGGTCAACGTTCCAACGTTTATAGTTTAAACAACAAGATAGCTCCAAAGTATGTATATCCACCATCCCCCACTTCGGCAAGAAAATATTTTACCGTACAGCGGCATCGGCTCAAACACGCCGTCCCGAATCCCGGATCAAACTCAAAATCTAGTCATGAATGATTACTCGCTTAAGTCAGTTTCGATTTGCAATGAGTTTACATTTATTGTTACGTGTATGCTGAAGAATGTCTCGGCTAGAAGCACTAGCGTATTTCGGCAGCTCTGCAAAACGGGGAATGCACTTACAAGTGATAGAAGTGTTTTATTTGAATTGTGATTTTATTGCGGAGATCGTGCAGCTTTCAGTTCAGCAAGATACCAATTCTGCATGGCTCTCACATCGTAGCCCAGAGTCACAGTATCGAACATATTTAGATGCTTGCGAGCCGAAGCTCCATCATTTGACAAGCGGCCAACCCATTTGCCATGCTTCCTGGCCACTGCCACAATTTTCTCAATTGCGTTGACAAACTCAGGTTCATCACCTTTTGCAGGGGTGTAACCCAGAATTGAAAGGGCAAGGTCGTTCGGACCAATGAAGAGCATATCTTGTTCAAAGTTAGGAACGAGCTTGGATGGGTCAGGAGTGACTGAAATTACTTACCAACACCAGGTACGGCGCATATGGCGTCAACATTTTCAACACCCAACTTAGACTCAATTTGCAGACAAGTAAGAATGGTCTCGTTAGCTGTGGCCATGTACGTTGGGATATCAACCCCAAACGCAAACCCAGGAAACGCTGAACCTTGCCCCCTGAGCCCTTGAGGAGGAAATTTGGCGTGCTGAACCACGTTCCTGGCATCTTCAGGCGTATTTATCATAGGAACAATAACGCCATGAGCACCAGCATCTAGAGCGCGTTTGATCAAGTCCGCGTGGGTCATTCTTAAACGGACAAGTGGAGACAATCCCTGAGAAGCGATGGCGGTAACTGCGTTATGCATGGAATCATCGCTGATATGCCCATGTTCACAGTCGATAATCACACCATCGAGGCCAGTGGAAGCTACCAGTTGAGCTGTACGAGTGGATGGGAGACCGAGAAAGGTCATGATTGGTCCTGAATTAGCGCGAAGAGCGTTGAGGAGCCGCAGTCGCGTGTTTTGAACGGTAGTTGTCAGAGCTGAGGCATGCCGCATCGTGAAAGATGTTTCAGAGTAAGATTGATGACGGCGGAGTATAATTAGACAATGATGGTCTGCTAAATGGTACCAAATTACGCATCAAGCTATGAGTGACGTGTAAAGCCTGTAAATAAATCATGTTCGGTCCAATTTGGACGGGGTATGTATGTTATTCCTATAAGCCGAATCGGCAAAGTTTCTCATGACCGACCGTACACTCATGTGTTGAGTTGAGCTGCAGGGCGGCAAGAGGACAACCTTCGTTTGCACTGCCTCTAATATCTTAGTTCGCGAATTTCTAGTGGCTGGCCTCTCACTCGGTGACTTATTTATCGCCGAGCCACTAACTGGCGTCCTCCAGTCTTGCCGACGAGGCCAATGTCGGCTGTTTGCAAAATCCACCCCTTTGCTTCATAAGTCAATAGCGTACTTATGAACCTTTATCTCTAACTCTCCTGCTCTAGACAGATCGCAATTGTCACCGTCGGAAAAGCAAAATCAAGGAAACAGTTTGAACGACATGTCGTGCCTTGCCGACATTCCACCCGCTCAGCCGGACGCGGCCTTCTCGCTGATAGCCGATTTCAAAGCGGACACGAATAAGTACAAGGTTGACTTGTGTCCTGGGTTTTATCGCGATGATAATGCAAAACCATGGATTTTACCATCTGTAGCCCAGGTACAGCAGGATGAAATCTAATCGATCTATCCATTGAATCCGGGCTGACATTACCCTACAGGCAAAAGAACAAATCCATGCAGATCCAAGTCTCGACCATGAGCATCTGCCTCTCTCCGGTCATACAGGGTTACTTCGTGACTCCCAGAAGCTGGTGTTTGGTAAAACCCGAGACCTAAAGCGTGTGGCTTCAATGCAGACAGTCTCAGGCACAGGTGCCAACCATATCGCCGCTCAGTTCTTTGCAACCAAGCTTAAGCCTAGAAGGGTGTGGATCTCCAACCCAAGTTGGATTAACCACACAGAAATATGGAAACTTGTTGGCCCAGATATTGGACAGCGATTTTATCCGTATTATGATGCAACACATCATAGCGTGGATTTTGACGCGATGACAGAAACTTTGCGCAAGGAGGCGTGCGATGGAGATGTCATTATTCTACACGCTTGCGCTCACAACCCCACTGGAGCAGATCTCACCAGCCAACAATGGAAGACTGTCGCAGAGGTTTGTAAGGAGTCAGGCTTATTCGCAGTCTTTGATATGGCTTAGTGAGTCGTCTATACTGCCATTGGAGAATGTTTTGGATCTAACCTGCTTATAGTCAGGGCTTTGCGTCTGGAGATGTAGAACAAGACGCTTCCGCGATAACCCACTTCTTTGATACATCGAACCTAGAGTTCGCAGTGGCGCAATCCTTCTCAAAGAACTTCGGCTTGTATGGAGAGCGTGTAGGGGTTCTTCACATGGTTGCACTCGAGACTGAAACTGCGGTAAAGGTCACGCCGTTACTAACCCAGCTGTCGCGGGCTGAGATAACGTCTTGTCCTTCATACGGCACAAGAATCATAGCCACAATTCTCAGTAACCAGACTCTCTACGACCAATGGTTACAGGACCTGGTGACGATGAGCGAACGTATGAAAAGCATGCGCAAAGCTTTGTATCAGGGACTGCAACGTAGAAGCGTCAGGGGATCATGGGAGCACTTGCTTACAGATGTATAAAAACCTACCTCAGCTATCTTGTGTAATTTGACTAACAAAGCCTTATAGATCGGCATGTTTTCTATGATGGGCCTCACCCGCGATCAGGTCGATGAGCTCAGAACAGACCACCATATCTACCTCCTTCCCTCGGGTAGGTTGTCCGTGACCGGATGTAAGACATAAATTCACGTTTTCCCACGACTTAAGTTGGCTAATGGTGTTTTATAGTGACAAACAGTAACGTAGATCATGTTGCGGATGCTTTCCTTGCTGTACTGGGAACGAACTAGCCTTAGAGGTCAAGATAAGAGAGACTAGAAAGCAACTTGGGTTGCTGTGAGGTTCTGAAATAATTCAATCTTCTCACCACTTACATTGGACTCCCTGATAAAACTGCTGGCTTTACCCACGAGGCCTTCGATTTAAGATTACTGAAAGCCTCCTTTACTTATGCTGTTCAAAGCAGCTTGCGCATCGCCATTGAGAATCCCGTCTGTTGTCTCATTCATACTTTATATTTTTAGGGTTAGCTAATATAGGAAACCTAAGTATATTTCTCTCCTCGCTTTAGATTTCAGTTGTGGCGTGTAATAATGAAACGTAAGTCGCTCGCTAAGCGAAGATGGACAACGTCTGAAGCCCTTCCAGACATCCCTTTCACGCTGATGACTCAGAACCATAAGAACCTGTCCATCAAGAATCTAGTTCAGATTAGGACAAAACTCTAACGGTACTGGTCGGGTGACTAAAGGAAACGCCGTATGGCATGTCGCCACCCCGCGCACGAGGTGGGTCTGGGGTCGGCGAAAGAACAGAACACCGATCCAATCGGCATCATCTATTTTGGCCCTTTTGGACTTTAAGGTTGTGCAAGGGAAATCGGCATCAACCTCCTTAACCGACGTAGAAGGTCATCATGTCTTTATGTTAAAAAGACCATGTTGAACACGTAGTGACTGAAGATTGTCCTTAAACATTCGTTATTCTAGACTCCTTCTTATTTTTATGCGGCACCTATTTCAATACAGTAAAATGTTAGACACTACGCTCGATCGACTTTCAGTGCTAGATACCAATACGGTATCCGACGCCTTGGATTTTCTCGGTCTCCCAGGAGCCACATATGGTCTTCAACCTCTTTGGGGCTGTCCTAAAATTGTCGGTCGCGCCAGCACTGTTCAGTTGGGGCCCAAGAAGGAGGACACTCCGGCTACGACACATCTGATCACACCAGTGATAGATGCTGTCACAACAAACGACCGCGTCCTTGTTATCGCTGGCGGTGTAGAAGGGATCTCTTCCTGGGGCGACATCATCGCCAACGCCGCCAAGGCTAAGCAAATCCGAGGATCTATCATCGATGGCATGAGTCGTGACATTGATGGAAGTCAGGACATCGGCTACCCTGTCTTTGGTCGCGGTGTGACCATGATCAGTGCTCGCAATAGATTGGTCCAGATCAGTTCTGGCGTGCAGGTTGAGATACGAGGTGTTAAGGTGGAAGAGAACGACTACGTGATTGCCGACAATTGCGGGACGGTTTTCATACCAGCTGGTCATATTGAAAAGGTCCTGGAGCTGGGCGAGCGCATTGATCGTCGCCAGAACGGAATGGTTCAAGAAGTGCGAAGCGGACGCTCTGTGGCAGAAGTCATGCATGACAAGGAATTTGAAGTTATTGGATCCTCAGCTACTCCATATCGGTCAGCAAGGTCTGACAAGCCTCAAAATCCTAAGGAGGCTACTCCAGAAGACCAAGAACTGGTTGATCTATTCGCCACTTCTGACACCCCGGGAGTTTCAGACGCCCTCGACAAGCTTGGCATACCAGGACAGGCATCCAACATCATGCCCCTAACCAACTATAACAAGACCACAGTTGGACCGGCTTTCACAGTTCGTTATGCGCCTGCCAGCGACCCTCCTGGAAGCGTTGGTGATTTCATCGACGACGTCGCCATTGGTGATTTCGTTGTAATTGATAACGGTGGCCGCACAGACTGCACTGTTTGGGGAGATATCATGACACAGTATGCCCGCCTCCGTGGTATTGCGGGAACCGTTATTAACGGTGTGTGCCGTGATGTAAACTGCGTCATTAGTGAAAATTACCCAGTTTTCTCTTCTGGACGCTGGATGCGGACGGGCAAGGATCGAGTTCAGGTGGAAAGTGTTAACGAGGCGATTAGCGTAGGTAAAGTGCGTGTCAGCCCGCGGGACATTGTTGTAGCAGATGCAAACGGCGTTGTGATTGTACCACGAGATAGGGCTCGTGAAGTGGCTGCACTTGCTAACAGCATCGAGAAGAGTGAGGAAGGCATCAGGGAAATGATACGCAAAGGGTCCACGATCGCAGAGGCGAGAGAGAAGCTTGGCTATCACACTTTACAGCGTAGGGAATAGATATGAAGACTTTTTGAACGCGGTCAATTATCGACTCCATATTCCAGGATCAAAATATACTCTTTACTTATGAGCTCATCGGTCCTGCGCTATTGTTCTTGCCAGCGTATCTGTTGAAGCGCATTGTCATAGATCCAGTCGTCGAGAAACGAAAGGTTCAGAGGTGAGCCATCCGAAGCATGAACACCATGCTCCGTGTTCTGTAAACCTGGCATTCCAAGTGGCTGAATGGCCACCGCAGGGTGGGAAGCTTCTGCTGAGCGAAGGTCTTGAGATGCAGGCAAAGTGTCTAGTTGACAATACACTGAACGCCATGTCTCTAAGGTTATCTGTATCTCCTTGATATGAGAATAGAACTCCATAGCTGCAGGATTTCCATTCTGCTCTAGCTGCTCTAAAAAGCCTGCTGCAATGTTGAACTCGTCTATATCGTTCGTCGAGGTATCCTGACGAAGTGTGCTCGCTATTGCGAGGATCACCGCGGCCGAAAAGAGATGTTGCACGTAAGAGTAATCGAAGATGTGGAACTCGCCATTTACCCAGGATCGTAACAGCAGCTGGTAGGATTGTCGAGCAGCGCTGACGCACGCATCTGCCACTTCGCGGGCTGCATCTGGAACAAGGTTTTCATTCGATGACGCAGTAGTTTCATCGCTCTTTCGACGAAAGCAGAAGATCAGGACAGGTCTCGTTGCTAAGATGAATAACTAGAAGGGTTAGTAAACATAGATATGACTCAAATAGACATGCATGAGTATGTAGTACATATTGCTGAATTTGAGTTGGGATAAAGGAACTCAAGAGAGCATACTTGGTTAAATGACACCTTCAATCTGGAAATAGCAGACTGAGAGGGAATTTCTGTCTGATCGATGTGATTAAAATCAAGCTTCATCTGCTCAGGCAATTCCTCCTTCCAATGATGAAGCTCCTCTCGAATTCTTGCAACCCTTTGAAGAAATGTACCGGGCTGAGGCGTCCGAACATAAAGAGATCTAGAAATGTTCCCTGCAATTTTGGCAAGGCGCACAACAGCCAGATAGTGACAGTGATCGCCAAAGTCATCCGGGTTGAGATCAGGGCTACTGGACGGTAGATCAACCGAGATATCATCGTCTGATATGAGTAGCGGAAGACCAATCTTTGAGGATAACATGCGATCGACGATATAAACCGACCACCACACCCGGATACGATGTTCCCTAAGTTCAGGGTCCGGAATGTAGGCGTCGCCAATGTTGAGATGGAGGCCCATCACGGTTGCGAGGCGCAAGGCTGAGCCCACGAGTGTACATGCAGAATGTCGGCGGTTTGCTTCGAGCGAATACAGAGTCTGCACTATTAGTCAGCGGGATGGGTGATGGATCGAGATAACTCACTAGAATCAAGGTCGTCTCGATCACGTCTAGCTGTGGCCTTTCGCTGATCATACGAATAGTATCGCTGGCAACTGCAAAGTAGGCCAAGCCAGGAAGTCTTTTGCTAGAGCTCAGACATTTACTGGACCGTAGCTCACCAAGTGCGAACAAGGCCCACAGTTTGGCTTTCGTAATTGGACTCATGCCAACATTGCTTGGGTCTGAACCAAAGGCGTTCAGTGCCGGGAGTATCTCACTGCGCCGGACTATGTGATAGCTATTCCGGAGAAATTGTAGCGCTGTCTGAACCAAAAGCTTAGCACGCGGCAGCGACGGCCAGGCTGGACTAGTAGTTTCCAAGAGGCGTAGATCATCGTCGGAAGCGAACTGTGTTCGAGGAATATGACTTGGTGTTTGAGAAGAGGATGCAAATTGGCGGAAGCGAGTTGCAAACGCTGCGTCGGAAATCTCGCCTATCCAGATTGGCGTGTCAGAAGTTCTGGTGTGAGTGAACCAGTCTATTTCTTCTAGTATCTGCTCCTCGGCAGCATGCTGATGGTCGTTGGATGTCGGAGTAGGCTGCCAGGGAACGTCTGTATTTCTTGTTCGTGGCGATCCAGGTTGAATCTGGGCCCGCAATTGTTCATTCTCTTGAATAAGGCGGTCAAGGAGACTATTTTGTGTGAGTTTCATGGTTACGAGGTTTGTTCTGAAATAAATTCAAAGCAATCATCACTCTATAGGGCCAATGTTACCTTTGGTGTACCTTAACCTGGCGATCTCGTGTCGGATAGACGCATTCGGATGCCAGAGTACAGTTATTACATGGTTTGTTTCCAGAGCATTTGACTTTCCTAGCATGGCAACTACGACACCTAGTAGTGAAGACGACAAAATTGAATTAGCTAGGCGTTCGAGGCGTTTATGATCATGCGCAACCCACGCGATTGATTTCAGCCGGGGTAAGTTGGCGGGAGTGGAATGTCGTTGGCGGTTGTTACTGCGGCTGGTGGATGACGCCATTTTGTAGTGAGCTTGAATGATAGGCAAAATGCAGATGCGTTGGGAGTAGAAAGAACGAGAACATAAATGCAATGACTGGCAGATGCGAAAAAGACTAGACAGATGGATCTTGATTATCGGGAAATGGTAAAACTCGCCGCTTTGGTTTACCGAACCCAATTGCTAACAACGCCCATGACGCAAAGTTTTGCCGCCACCCACAAGCCTTGTTGCTAGCATATTGATTGGCTAACTTCTCCGTATCGGCTACCCTCATGATTGGATCAAGTACCCGACCTGGTTCCATGCAAACTGTAAGAGGTTTGTTACACCGTCAATGTATGTAGAAAGAACCTGAATGCGCGACTAAGAGCTGTGGGCATGTGCATAAATACTAGCCTTTCCGCAGAAAGAAACCCTTTACGTCATTCGTTCCTTATCGTCATTGCAGGTATTTGAAGAGATGCTCTCCAGGGTAGGGTTTTGTAACAGAGCAAGGACTACCATCACCTTCCCAGCTCCCCAATGTACAAAAGATCTCGGACAGCAATCCAGGGAGGCATCAACTTTTGAATCAAGTTTGGACCACACGCAGTTAGTTAAACAAGCAGTAGAGGCTAAATCAGTTTGGAATAACGTCAAAGACCAAATTCCTGGGGAGGTCAACAAAGAAATTGCCAACGATCCGTTGAAGAACCCCGCAACAATGCTGAACCCGGTTACAGATGGACTAATTCCAGGAGTCAAAGGCGATGCCATTCTGAACGGCTTTGCTCTGTCTGATGATTTACCATGGACTTTCTTCTTACCGAAACTGATGAAAATGGAGAAAATTCTATGTGAAGCTCTAAGAGTAAACTCCCAGGAGTATTTATTACATTACAGGTAGTTATTAACTAATTTCAATCACTATAGGTCTAGTGACGCTGGCGACTGGCAACTGGTATATGTTACATTGGTTTTCCGAAGGGATAAGCCAGTTCACAGAGGTATGAATAAGTCAATGCAGTCCCTGGCGCCACCAGGGCAGAAAGTAGCGCGGTCATACTTGTTTAAAGGTTAGTTGTTGCGCAGACGCTCGACAAAATCGGGTTTAGTAATGAAAAGACGACCGAAACCAATCAAGTTATTAAGATTCTTCCGATAGTAGGATAAGATACTAGAACATTTAAGTATAGGGTACATTATAACTGAACATATTGCCTAACTCGGAGGACTTATGAGTCTTTGGTCAAAGTGTAGATCTGTTGAACAAGTCTTATACAATGGTTTACTATTCTAGACTAAAGAAGTCTTAAACATTAGAGGTGGAAATGTCGTTAAGTCCACCATCTGGATCCGTGATAGTTCCGAGAATTACTCCGAGCTCTTGAGGATAAGTAATGCGCTGGAGAGATTCATCTCCTGCGTCAAAGAAATAGAACGTTCCATCGAGCTCAAACAAGGTGTACGGCTTTCCTGATTCAGCGTCCAGTGCGAAAAGTGGCTTGACGTCGCCATTGAGCCCACGACTCTCCAGAACCTCAACGACCTTACCGCCTTCGCCCCAATATTCGTCGCCGCCCATGTCTTGGTAATTGTTGGTCCATTCTTCGTTTGGTTCGGGGTACTGCGTGTGTTACGTTAGTAACAGGTAATAATGCCCTGCGTGGAATTGCAAATACATACATCGCACTTGGTAACAAGTACGCCATCGACCTCTTCAACGTTTGAGTTCATCGTGAAAGTTATGATGCTGGAATGGATGTTGAGGTTTATTTGTAAAATAAAGAGCGAAGAGCAGAGGAGCACAAAGCAAAGAGTTTCATTTATATATCTATATTTCCATGTCCTTCGTAATGCCACTGACGTCAAATATGAGACATGTAAGCGACGTGGCATTTGTCCTGGCAACTGATCGACAGAACCAGGTCAGCATTCCCCGCTGACAAGGTATTTCAGCTCGACACTAGCAGTTGATATGCCAGGAAGGACCAATTGGCTTGTCTGGCCTTCTTCCGTGTGCAGTTTGCTGGATTTAATAGGCTGAAGAACGCCAGTCATCGTCTGAAACATGTGCTTTGGGAATAGACATAGTTGCAGACCATGATCACCGCAACCACCTGACGCGGATAAATAGAGCGTGCAACCAAGTTCGCGAATTAACACCTTGCCTGTTACATCTTGGGAAGAATAGAAATATAGAGAAATCGCAACAAATTAAGTGCCATCCCCTGATTCCCAAGCCAGCCTTTCTACAGCTAATTCCTCACTATAGTCCCCAAATTCTCTGAACAAACCTTCCATAATGTTGTTGTGCCGTCTCGTCCACCGAAACGGCTTAAAAATGCTCTTCGTATAATTCCAGTAGTCAGGGTAATATCCTGTCGTCTCCCAATCTATAATGCCACTCAACCGCCACCCTCGAGCTCTAGTAGAGTATATAACTGAAGGAAATAGTTGGCCACTATCTCTTCGTATTTTGAAATGTTGTCGGTTGCACATGTAGCATTTCTGAGGTTATCTCTAGAGCTACTCAAGGTGCCGGACCGGTGGATCCGCCTGAAGCTGACCTGACCGGCCAAGGATAAGCTGGGCGGTAACGGACTATCTATCTATCCGGTGCCTTCATGCATCAAGAACATTAAAAAGGCTCTCCTCTTTTAGATTTTTCCCAACTCTATGTTTAAAACATTTGCAACATTCTTTCATCATTAGCTCGATGGAATCTCTTCCTCTTAGTACTATCCAAGTGCCCCCAGCTCAAGGACAAACCCATTCGCATACTGTCGTCTTCCTGCACGGTCGCGGAGATAGCGCTGCTAACTTCTGCAACTCGCTCCAATACTCGCGCGACTCCCAAGGCCGCACGCTCGCTGGCGCTTTTCCTTCTTTTAAATGGGTGTTTCCTGAAGCGCCTAAAAGACAATGTGCTAGTCTTCCCAACGTGTGGAACCAGTGGTTCGATGTCTGGAACGTGAGCAATTTTGCTGAAAACGAACATCTGCAGGCAGAAGGACTTCGAGAGGTCGTACCCAAGATTCGCGATATCCTGGCAAATGAGGCAAATTTACTGAACGAGAGGTGGGATAAAGTTATTTTGATGGGCATCAGCATGGGCTCTGCAACAAGCTTACACACATTATTCAACCTCGATATCCCAACCACAGATAAACGACTAGGTGCCTTTATTGGTTTCAGCGGACGATGCCCATTTGCCAGCCAAACGCTTGATGAGATGCGCATCACGCTTCAAGTCCCTTCGTCCCCAACACACAGTGATGTTCTCAAGAATACGCCTATGCTCTTGGAGCATTGTCTTGACGATCCGTTGGTATTAGTGGATTGGGGCAGGAAGCAATTTGAGGTATTGAAAGGGTTCGGAGCAAATGTGGCATGGAGGGAGTATAAAACTGGAGGGCACTGGTTCAACTCACCCGATGGTATCGATGACGTGGTAAAGTTCTTAAGGGCTGTGATTTAGATTTAGCCCATGTGACCAGAAGCATCGATAGGTTCTCTAGTCCATGAAGTCTGCAATAAATCGAAACGTGAGACCGTTTATAAACTCATTTGGGCCCACATCGATCTTGCATCGGACCGCCTCGTAGACATTCGTCTCGTATGCTCGCAAGCGCTCCTCATGTTCACGAGTCTGAACGCGCATTGCCTTTCCATGAACCACGTTGATACCGCTTTCGTCGTCCACTAAAGCATTGTACCTCCCCATGGTCTTCACAGTTCCACCTCGAATTTTGGCGATACGGTACGGAGCATGGAAGTCAGAACCGAAGAGCTTTGCTAAGATAGCTTTGTCAAGAAGAGTCCCATAACAGAAGTACCACACTGGATACTCGTTCTGTGAGGGGCGAGGAGTCAAGCGACGAATCCTGTCGGATTCAGGTCGATGTTGGGGCAGTGTTGTATCCAGACCCAGAGTTGGGTAGAGAGATGTGGACGAGAGATCCTTTCGTGCAACGTCTCGAACATATGTTGGTGAAAAGGGGTCAGGCTGGGGGTGCCGGGCCAGCCAACCTTTGATGGCCAACCTGTCCATCCCGTTGATTCTGTAAAAGGAGCATGGTTGTCCAAAGAGGCCCGTAGCCGGAAAGACTTCGGTTGATGCGTCGAGGGATAGGCTAGCTGCTTTGATGAGTGATTTGACGTTACTGAAAGGGCCTTCAAGTTTGATCAAGAAGCTCAAGGCTCGAAGCATTCGCCTCTCCTTCATAGTGATGCTCCGGTCGTCGATGACATCATGCGCGGTATGGCGATAATTGTAAGCATGTTCCTATGACTCAGGGTCATGTCCCTCAGCTTCCATGCGATCATGAATGACGAATCAGTGAGCATCCAAAGTCATAAGATCGAGCGCATTCTCTCGGCGGTCTTTGACCTTGAACTCAGCTAGTGAAGCTGAGTAGCCGAATATCTTCTGCCAACGACTGATTGTGGATTCTAGATTTTCGTCATTTTCTTGGAGCGTGGAGGCGCAGGCGGCCTGCGCCATAGGTTCGAGATCCTCTAACAGTTCCATAGTTACTTAGTAACGTATGGAACAAGTTTCTTGGTGCAGATTGCTTTGTGGAGTCTCTGTTGCCGTAATGAATGGAAGCCGACGGGAGGGGGACAGCCGTGTACTTTTATACCATATCAAAAACTCTGTGTAATGGACTAGACAAGCCAAGGTTATGTCTAAGCGTTGCAATCAAGATGCATAAAACGTTAGACCTTCTCGAGAAAAGCCCTCCCAACATATTACTTGTGCGTGGGATGAACTTTGTTATGACTCACATTCGCCCGGCCGGTGACTCAATATTCCACAGCTTTTACCAAACCAACCATTCAGCCATCGCCGAATCACAGACGAGAACGAAGAAATAAGCAGTTGATTAAAGATGGACAGCAGAGAATCAATGAAATCAAAACCACAGTCCAGATTCAGCGATCACCCCATGATCCACCATATAGAATTCCACCAACGCTCTTTCCGCCCTACCTATCTACGGTTAACGACCTGGAGACTCTCACTCTCCAATCTGGCGATTAGTCCATGTGTTTTACCAGTCAAAGACGCCCTCTCGTCGTTACAAAACAGTCACCTGCTTCTCCTAAAGCTCTTCACAGGCTTTACAGCCGGTACAGCATCAAAAACACACAAACAAAGAGGTGACTTGACGCAGCAGCGACCTAAAGCCGGTTACCCGGTGCTTCAATTCACAACGATGACACAGAGCCATTGTTCTTTGCCTTAGTTGGCTCAGACCACAGTCGCAGCATAGCTTCAAAGCTCCGTCACTGCGCATAGACGTAACATTATCTAGATCATTTTACAACCATATTCACTGCATTAGTTCACAGCTACCGGTTATAAGTGTATGGCAGACTCAATATTGATATAGGGTAGGGGATAAGCCCAGGCAAACTGAGAGAAAGACTTAAATACAAGAGTAACAGATAAATAAAGATTTGTAAAAGATATCTATCCCTTTATGCACTCATTTCTTGATAATATCACAACCGTCAAACGTGTTACCATTCTTGTGTCACATAGTCCCGCTGTAGTAGGCCTCCGGATTTCCCTGTTGATCGGTCGGTGACTTAGGATCATGGACATAGACAGCGCGGAATTTGTAGGCAGTGTTATCGTCATCACCTTTAAAAGTCCCAGATGGTGTGACAGGCATCAACATCCGATGTGCAGCATCCTTGCATCTATAATCATCCACGAACACAAACTTCTCGCTGTTCTTGTACTTATGGGGGTACTGGCCCTCTTTGAGAGATGTCAGTTCTGCGCAAATAAAGTGGAGAGGAACGCCCGTTAAGAAGTTACTTACCGCCAACGACCTCGCCAGAGCGCTGCAGGTTTACGCCCCATGATACAGCCAGGTGAATCTGGTGTCCCTTGACCGTGACCTTGCCTGGTCGTTGCTTAGCATTCGACGACATAATATCAGTAGATATGGAACTGAGGACGAACCGCATTTAACGTCAAATTCTGTATCCAAGTTCGGGACGTTGACTGGTGTAAGGCTGGGTAAACGCTTTTCCAGCCTTTGGGGAGGAGCTGCCAGAGCGAGCGATGGGAGAAGACAAAGAGCCGTAGAGAGCTTCATAGCGGCAAATGTGTGTCGATCTAGATCCAACAAAGAATAAAAGCGATAGATAATAGGGACGAACAGGGCAAGGCTGTTCAGGATGATAACTGTTTACACACAAATATGCTTATTCCTTCTTGTTGCAGAAGGCTTTGGTCTTATATTTCCAACAGGTCTCTGTCAGAGCCGGAACAGAAGCCCCGGAGATAGAGGAGACCAGGAGATCGAAGCATGGTGTTGCTGGAATCCGAGCCCATCAGATCAACATCAGCCAATTCTCTCCTGGTACACCTTCAAAGATATCATCATACAGCCAACAGCCAGAGTCTGTTGGTTGACAATATGGTGGTCTGCTACTCAAGGCAGAAGTTGCGAGTGTAGATCATCCTAGCGGTCAGAAGATTCACCATTCACCTCGCTGTAGCATTACTTCAGGAATCCATTGGTCACGGAATGAAAGGGTTTACAACTTGTTTATGCTGGATACCTTTGGTTGTTGTTGGTTATGTCTACAACAGAGGACCGTGCATAATTGAGTATATATGGTTGCTGTTAGTCATTTCTTCTACAGAGGGCCGTGCCCAGTGGATATATGACTCGTTTGTGGAGGCCGCTGTTGGTTTGTTGTTGGTTATGTCTACAATAGAGGGCCGTGCCTAGTTGAAAATATACCTCGTTTATGTCGTGTGTTGTTGGTTATTACCTTTTTTACAACAGAGGGCCGTGCATAGTTCGCCATATGACTGGATGCTGTTAGTTGTTGTTGGTTATGTCTAAGGAAAGGGCCGTGCATGGATGGAAATCACTCATCTTGAGCAGGGAATAAGAAAGAAGATCTCAAAAGGTACATACTACAAAGATCTAATAAGGGCAATTCTTATGTTTTACCTTCCCCCGAGGTCACTTATACAGGACTCTGTTGGTTGTTAGTTGTTAGCTATGTTTACAGAAGAGGGCCGTGCTTAATAATTATTGTCCGATTGGTATTACTGATGCAGAGTGACGTGAAGAGCTTTTACGTCAGTGATACGTTCTGTGAATTAAATCACATGATCCATTGGTTGAAAAGGGCCAGGTTACCTTTGCCACGTGGAGATCTCTTAAGTTGAGGTGAATTACCCGCATGAGTAGCCCTAACATAATCTTGACAACTTCCAACCCTTTTCGCTTCCTCGAAGTTCTAACCCCTACTATCACCTTGACGACCTTACCGACGCTTCCTTTCGCTTGATTCATCTCGCAAGATGGTAGACACTGATTACTACTCCCTGATTCACGAAGGTGCCAACGGTGTCCCGCCAAGCTGGTTTGACGAACAGCGAAGCCGTTGCAAGAGCAAAAACGACGCGCTACTAGGGTATCTTTATAAGGAGATTGATGTCCTGAAGTCCTTTCACGACGGCGAGACCGGATGCGACGAAGCTGCATATGCAATCACGAGGCCAGTCTCCGAGTCGCCTGTGCCAAAGTTGGGCACTTACGAGGATGAGATCATTGCTCTTTGCCATCTATGGCGATTGTACAAAGATGCCCTTATAGAGTGGCCTTCCGTTCGCACGCCCGACCTTATAAAGCTTGGTGTTGCCATATCTAAAGTGCCTGACAAGATCCACAATGGGGAGGCAACAGATGATGATTATCAGCCAATGACATGGAAGGGTCTTCCCTATTTTCATATGATATGGACTGATGCGCATTGGATGTTTCCAGATGATATCCTAGAGAGGAAAAAGGACGTTGCTGCTAGGCGTCGGGCACGCGATGTATATATCAAGCAGCAGAAGGTCGAAGCCCAGCTTGTCATGGCGGAGATACTACATTGGCGAACAGCCTGTCACGCTATCATCTACGCCTTAGAGCGGGAGGATGGTGAAGACGAAAATCATGGACAGAAGAAGCCAGATGAATCAGAGCCGACGAAGATGGAGATCAAAGAGAAAGTATTATTGGAGGAGAAGGACTTTGAGATTCCAGCTGCAGGCTGCTGGATTGAACATGCTGGCGAGAAACTATATTCCAGGCTTGTGCAAGACGAACCTCGAAAGGAGCCTCGCGACTGGGAGCTATGGGACGGCATGCGTCAGCATCAGTTCAGTCAGTCGCTTGACCGATGGGATTACTGGATGGACCGCTTCCGTGTGGCAGCTATAGAATCCTCCGACGACTATACGCGGAAGAGGGCATGGGAAGCGCTAGAGAGGATGGAGAGAATTAAGAGGGAAGCCGTATTAGCTGAGGACTAAAGAATTAAATAAAAAAGCGCAAGGGTGCTAGAGTTACTTGGATGTTCCGCCCGGCCTTTGTCATTCCAGCTCCCATGAACCTGTATTCTTACTACGGATTAGCTAAGTCGCAGATTCTCATGTATGCTTGAGCAATTAATAACAGACAGTGTTACACACACCCCAAGTAATGTACAGTATTATTCCTCTCCTATCCTGTCGTGTAATTCTAACCTGCACCTTTTGGATAGATGACCTGTCTTTACAGTGATAAAGTTAAGAACTTTCTTGGTTATTATTGAAGCCGATCTGTAAATACTTTCTTAAAGGCACGTACAAAATTGTGATTCCAACATAAAGTATGTATTCAACTATCCCTTCCTACATGGCGAGTTGCGATCTTTCCATACACTCTTGGTTACGTCAATGAGCATATCATGGTACTTTTAACCAATAATACTCCACGTAAACTCATCTTGCCTAAGCATTGATGTCATCAATTAGGGAGCTCTTTCCCTGAGCAGTTCCAATCCGGCTCTCAAAGTACAACTTAAGTCTCTCCACAAGCGCACGATCGTTCATAAACCTGGCAAACTCGGCCGGGTTCGTCGCAGTCTGATTGCGCAGATCGGGAAGCCCAGCAGGAGTAGGAACATCACGACGAACCGACCATCTTCTTGGGTTGGCCTGTTGCTCTTTGCTCAGAATGAAGTTGTGCAACAGCTTGGCACCTTCGGGGTGAGGCGCATCCTTCAGGATAGCAGCGGTCTGTGGCCAAGAAACATACTTGCCCTTGGTTGGGTGGGAGAATGAGATGGTATCGGTGTTGTTCCAGCCTCCGGATGCGGAAAAGTAGGCGGCATAAGTACTGTTCTCCTGGCCGATGAGAATGCTGGGCGTCTGTGATCCACGGACCCATCGAGGGTTCTGAGCAATGAGCTTATCAAACCATGCTGTTCCATACTGCTGCAGACTGCATGTTTGTTAGTACCTGTAATATGGGTGGTGTGGGATGATGGAGCTTACATGAGGTAGAACCCCCAGAGAACAGCGTCGTCGTCGTTGGGATAGGTCAGGACCAGCTTGTCCTTGAATTCAGGTCGCAGCCAGTCCTCGTATTCCTGAGGAGGGTCGATATCAGGGAGCTTCTTGGTGTTCCAAGCTCCGGCCCAGGAGCTCACCCACACACCATACCAAGCGGCACTGTCATCTCTGAAGGCTTGCTCAATTTGATCAAATCCGGCAGGTGCATAATTAAGAAGTGCGCCCTCTTGAGCCCAGCGAGGGTAGTCGTGGAGGGTTTGAAGAATGATGCTATCAACAGAAACTTTGCCAGCTGCTAGCTGTTGATCCAAACGTCCGTCGTGATACTTGGAAAGGTCGACAGTAACGTTGAGGGTGATGCCAGGGAAGCGTGCCTCAAACGCCTGCTTGAGACTGTTTTGTTGGCCTTTCTCATCTCCGCCGGCCCAGAGGGTGACGGTATCGCCTTCTTTCAAGGCGGCCTGGTAGATTTGATCGAGGGTGCGGTCCTCGTACTCGATCTTCGTGTTGAAACCCAGGACTTGGTCGTAGGCAGCGACACGGGATGCCAGCAAAGCGATTGAAAGAGTGCGGAGAAACATGGCGCAATTGTTGGGATGTATGAACAGCTGCTGCTGAGGATAGGTGGCTTGGAAGAGGTCGTGGTCAAGACTTTATAGTAGGATCAAACTCTTTCGTGAGTGCACTAATATAATAACAAACATTCCACTTCTTGGTAATGCGAGAATCACTTGGCAAACGCGAATAACATCAGATGCCGGATATTCCCTTATCCCAGTGTTGCATCACAGTGGAGAAACGGACACATTTCCTCTCGAGATTAGAGCTGATTGGATCGTACCTGGTTGAGAAATAAAGTTTACATGCAAAAGGGCCTGTCAATACGGCAGCACGGCATCGCGCGCGGGTGATTGTCATCTCGGTGGTTGGTGGGATACTTATTCAGTAGGACATGCATGACTCGTCAATAACCTTGTACTAAGCCTTGGGCAATTAACATGTTACGCGTCTAATTTCCGCAGTCGTGCGTATATCGTTATCTATACGATCAATGTTTTCTAAGCCACTTGGAGTGTCGCAGATAAAAGTGACTTGCACCTTCCCTGCACTATAAAGGTGGATCTGGGTCTTGAAGAACTGCCGATACGTGGGGTCTAATTGATTTGGGCAATGCAAGACTTACACATCCAAGTCCACTACCTAATGTGTATTCAATAATTGATAGATGCTATCGTAGTGAGTTACTGACTATAGTAATGAAATTTGTGTAAAGTTCCCCGTCATGTTTGATCGATAGCGCTGCATCTACCATTTCATTCGCTACCAGCCACGATTTGTCGCGCCCATGGAACATCCCCATATCAACAAACACCCCCCGCAAGAACCCCCTGTAACCACAACATCAGCCCCCGACTCCACTCCCCCTCCGATTGCTCAATACAGTAACGAGCTCGAGCGGACCGAACCATCACCGACATTTCAACAACAGCTTGATTCGGCATTCCCCGAGCAAGACGAAATTGATGAGTAATATGGCGACCATTCTACCACCCCAGAGACGAACCCCTGCGATTATCACAAGACCTTTATAAGAATGGTAGTCTTGATTCTCTGACCTTGAAACCCTTGACTTATCAGCTGAATGCAGCTGTTGAAGCAGGCTTATAAGCTGCAGCAAAAGCCGGGCTGCGGCCCATGATACATAATGAGGATGAGCTACTCGGGGTCTGCTAGTAACACATCTGGTGATAAGATGCCCGGCAATGCGTACTCAATAAAACGACATTCTTGATCACACGAACCCGAAGCACTATCTTATGGCCCTATCCTCGCCCTGTATACCCACTAGAACCCAGCAAATAACGCGCCGTCAGAGTTGATTGATTGCCCGCTTGCCCGATGTGTTCCCGATTGCCTCTTGTCGCTAATATACCTCGGACAAAACGCCTTGCTCATCATTGAGCACATTCGATTAACCACGCGCTGAATGTCGAAGTCCTGCCACGGTCAGTCCACTGATTCCACGAAGGGGAGAGATATGTGTTAGAAAAGGAAACTTACCGATATGTGACGGTTTAGCCAGAAGCCCATCCAAACTTCCAGAACCAAGTCCACTGGGTGAACTCCTGGGTCCAGGTCCAAACCCGAGCCCACTCTCCTCCCGTGAACTTTCAGATGTCAGAGGAATTGTGTTCATTTGAACTATACGACTTGATAACTGACCTTTAAAAAACAAACATAGATGTCAAAGGACTCTCGTTCGAGGAACTTCCAAGCCCCGGGCAACTGGCCAATGGACATCGAAAACGAAGCCCACTCTCTTGCGACGTATTGGCAAGCAATGGCGAGAGAGAGGAAGATAAAGGGCCACAGTAGGATCTCGATTGCGCACTTGATGGCGAACCACCAGACTCGGCAAGCAAAACGGATGAGCCAAATGATTAGAAGCAACGAGAAGAAGGCAATGATTGATAGAGCCACTTCTTGTGGAAGAAGCTCGAGGGACTGGCGAATGGATGCCAGGGCCTTGAGGTAGCAGTCGGTAACTACCATAAGGAGTCGGAAAAGTGGGAGGACAAAATGCTCCATCCCCTGCATCAATGCAGTGATGAAGGTCACCCCAGCCTGCGCAAAATGAAGGGCGTCAGAGACGGGTAACATGCTGAGGTCCGGCGGTGCTTATTCCACGGCCAAGATGGATTGAAGGATGGGCAAGGGAACGTCGCGGGCGTTCAAGTCGAAGTTGGCTGATAGCATTGATTCCCTCAATAAGCCTTCGGTCGGTGATGTCGCGAATGTTGGCAGAAGTCGAGTTGTCGACTTGGGCTGATGGGAGGCCCAAATGATTGGTCGCATCGGGGCGGGCATCGAGGTACTCCGCATGGTCCTGCAAGCATAGAGATCAGTAAGTCGTCAGATGGTCCAAAAGGCGATGCGCATACTGCAGGGCAAGTATCGGTGGCGTCTTACATGGTTCATTGCTCCAAGGATGTCTTAATCCGTACGATGGTGATGTTGCGAATGGAGGAAAAGAGAATGCTGTGAGGAGGAAGATTGAAAGAAAAGGAAAGAAAAGAAAAGAAAAAACGATAGCGCCAGGCAGAAATAGGGTACCGATGTCGGTGCAAAGTAGAGCCTAGACTGATCACCTATTGCTCTTGTCACTGACAAAGACCTGGCACAGAACTGGCAGAAGTTGGATAGAATAACAACTGATTAAGGGGGTCATTCCCTCCTGCCAGCCATTTGCGATAACATTTTGCTGAGAGGATAATCACCTCTGAGAACTCGATGGAGTACTCTCTGTAATGACTTGTATTCCCACCTCCTATCGCGCAAACATCTTCAGGAAAGGCTCGTTCTTCATCGTTCCGCAACCGTAGCAAGCCTCGCATTTCCAGCTCTTATTGCCGTATCAATTGGACTTCCTCCAGAACTGAGACCTAGAAGTGCCAGCGCTGGCGAGCGAGTTCGCATGCTGTAAGGCGAGAGGAGCAGGACGGCATACAGGATTTGAGGAGAACTGGTATGAGGTAGACAATCAAAGATTAATATCTTGATTAACTAGTAATTTTCCAATCGACGGGATAACAGCGAGTAGCTGAAGCAATTGTGAAAGCCTGCACAGAGCTTTGTTAGTGTAACAGCATATCCTTTTAAACCCAATCGAGCTAAAGACATGCAAAACCGCGATCTCCAGTTACAAATTTTCGTCTTTAGTGTCCTGGGGTTTATAACAAGTACAATCTCCCATATGAGTCCGCCAGAAGATTTGTTCCCGAATCGATAGCCGATCGTCCGCGCTGGCGCCGGATCCAGTCCATTTAGGATATCTCGCCGCGGAAACCCATTTAGAGCTGGGTCCAGCGATTGGCCCATATCTCCAACCCAATCTCAGGGCATCCCGTTCTTCATTTTCGTACATGTTCCTATCAGATCTTGCATAGACATCGCTAGAGTCCCTAGCTGTTGATGAAACAGGATCTGGTTGCGGACCGAAAGCAGCGACCTCGCGTTTCTCCAATGACATGATGAAATCTGTCGCAACTTCGAGTGTCGTTCTGATTCCGGACATGCCACGAAATGTAACTTTCTCAGCTTCATCGTCGATTGACTCAAAGGTAATGGAGTTGCTCAGACCATCATTCTCGCCGGTAAGGAGTACCAATACTGTCATGGCAGAGATATTGGCGATATAACTGCAGATGCCGTAGCTTTGACCTGGTATAATAACTACAAGGGCGTTGAACAAGGCCGGTATGGTATAAAATTGCTTGCGAGGGAGGTTAAGCAGTCGCATGTGTATAGTCGAGCGAATAGCCATGGCTACATCAACAGCAGTAGCGTCGTCATTCGAAACGGGCTGATCTGTGCAGTCAACAATCTTTGCAATAAACTGACTCCTCTCGATGTCTGTACGATAGGGGCGAAACCACTTCTTGTAGAGGTAGTTGTGAAGAACGGCAGAAAGCAGCCCAGAGCGGGATCCTTGTTTCTGACCGTCACCTCTCATTATATAGATGGGAACAGTCTTGTTGAAAAAGTCGAGAGCGCGATCGCGTTGCAGTAGAGGTAGGTCGGCCATTACAAATGAATGATGATACCATCCGCCCCATATCTGCATCCGATGGTGTTCTTCAAGCTGTCCTCGGAGACGATGCAAGATTTCGTGACTTTCTAGCTGCATCTCGGGAATTATATGACCAGCTGCGTATGGTGCAGTAGCAGATCCACAACATGGATATTCATCTCTTGACGGGGTGAGCGGTGCGGAGTGCTGCGGACGTCTTCGTGGCATAGTGAATGCGTGATATGCGAATTGTTGGTCAATCTGTTGCTTCCTCTGTGCCTTTTAGAGGACCTACTTTTAGAATTGAATCGTGAGCTTTCGGTGACACTTTAGGAAGAAAAGGTTTGCAGAGGTAAGATTTCTTCTATAGCAGGTAAATGACGGAGAAGTTCATGCGTGGGTTTGATGCATGAGTCATCGGTCAAAATTCTACTTGAACTTTGTTATTTTTCTATAACTTTTCGCGGTGGACTCCAAACCCTCTTACCTAACCTTGGACAATCTCCAGGTTCATCTTCCCATAAGGTTCACATAAATCAAAGTCCTGGACTGGTCGGCACATATCTCGTTTGCGGTCATTGCAACTATAAAGGCCAGTGTCAGACTATGGTTGGCGTACGAGCGGAGAAAAGAACAGTTTCTGTTTCCAGTTCTCCCACCTGACATAACTGAGATTGTCGAGGCTATCTACCATAGTAGCCAGCATCGCGTGGGGTGTCAATTGAGAAGACTTTTTGGCCATGAGCCGCACTCTGAAGGAGTCATGGTGACAACTAGTTGGTGGCTAAACCCAAGCCCGCGGTTGTCGGGGGGGAAGCGGATGAGGACGTGGTATCGATTCGAATACGTATGGTGCCGGAGGACGGAATATGCAGACGGGAGACGAGACGAGAGGAGCGCAAATCGGACGGAATGCGCAGAGGTCGCACAGAAGGCCGCAGGACAGAAGACGAGTCGAGGCGATTTGAGGGAATACAACACGATTCGAGGCAGTACAGCGCGAGTGAACGCAATACGACGCGAGTCAAGCTACTATAAGGCGAGGCGACGCGTAACAGAGGAGGCGGAGGGACGGACGTACGGAGGGAGATCAAGAAAGATTGGCGCTATGCGCAAAAGCTTAACAAGGTCGAAAAAGAAGGACTCGATTGGACGGAAGACTAGCTGAGCTGTGTGCGAAAGCGTTAGTCGTTGAGTACGCGTTGCCGGCATCATGCTTGAAAAGTGTAATAAAGCTGGAATCTTCATCCTGCTGGTCAAGAGGACGAACGACAGCCGGCGGCACTTGAGCTGATTAGCTAAAATTGCAGCTAAGATCCTTTTAGAGCGGTCTCGTTTACGAGGCAGGTACTAAGATAGTATAGAAGGAACTTGGCATACCGTGGCGACAGGAAGGAAGGAACTTGGCATTATGACGATGGTTTGACCGTAGGCTTCAGTTTATTTCCCCGTCCTACATCCCACACTCGATTCTGCGATTGTCTTGTTCTGCGACAGACCGCGTCCTGTTTCTTTGCTGTTTTGACTTAGTACAACTTCTCTTTCTCTAGCTAGTTCCCCTTCCTCTTCAGCTCAACGCTCTCTTGTCAAGCTTTTTGTAAGATAAGCTCTATTCAGTAGAGTTCACGCTTTCTATTATTACTTGCTTCTGACAATACTATAGCTGCAAAATGTCCAAGTCTGAACTTCAGTGCGCAAAGGGTCTTGAGCTCTTCCAACAATCGGAAGATGTCCTCAACCAACAAGCTACCACCTTTGTCAATTTGAAAGAGATCGCCCCCCGCTACACTACCACGCTTGATTCCAAGTATAAGCTTGGCGTTATGATGATAGGCGAAAACGAGAAGTTTTTTGCGGACACTGGAGGACGGAAGAAAGACTATGTTTACGTCCAAGTCCAAAATCCCGCCTCCGCTAAGAACCCTCCCTATCTCAACGCCATTCATAAGTCAGGATCCGACCTCCTTTGCATCTTCAACAAATCGGAAAACGATGTTTGGGGCGGGCCACAACCAAAGATGTTTTAGAGCGACATCATGGCCGTTGCAATCATCAGGGCTATGTCTGTCTACGGCGGGAGCGCCAGTTCTCTTCAGCGGGTCTGGCGACTCATGATTGACAACGAAGATACGAGAGACATGGTCAGGCAAATAAAGTTTGAGTTCAACCAGCCCGATGGGGCTTTCATGGAGTTTGTGAGTGGGCATCACCACTTCAATAGGTTGTTGGGAAGTGATAATGGGAAGGGGGTAGCAAGGATGCTTGCTACATACCTTGACAAGTTTGGCCGAAAGACTATCAAGTCAGTTCGTGTTCTTATTCACGATATACCTGCGCTGTGTTGGGAATTGGAGGGCCGAGAGTTGCCACCAAGTGCGAAGAAGCAGAAGGTGATGGAAAAAGAGTCACCACTATCCCGCAAGGAAAAGCGGTTTTTGAGGAAGACAGAGGAATAAGCTTTTTGTACGATTATAAGTATATGTTAGAGTTCTGGTCCAGCACATCTCTACCCTTGCTGATAAGACAATCAAGCCCATCATTCTTTCAACCAGTTACAAAACCTAACATCTTCTGATAAAGCCAATAGATCATCCTCTGCTAACATGATATATACTTCAATAATCGCATCCTTAGCAGTTGGGAATCTCTGCCTTGGGAGTACTATCATGTTACCATCGGCATAGTCGACATACGGGTACCGCACAAAGGCTGGCCTACCACCCGTTCCCCCTCCACAACCTTGACTAAACACTGACCCGAAGTCGCATTCATAGAGTGGTAGGTTTGCCCAGCTGGATGAAATAAAGTCGATTCCATGCTGACTCATGCAACCTACGCCAAGACTTGCAGGGTCCTGTATCCGCTGCAATACTTCCAAGAAGCCATTGATATGTTCTTTAGTAACTCGCGTTGATGCGGCACCTATAGCCCGAACTATCGGAGCCATGAAAGAGATTTGATGATGGTCGAAGGCCCCAGTCGCCGCCAATACATCAAGTTCAACATCAGCCGTTGATGTAAGCACGACGTTACCAAGATACGGCCCCGACTCATCGAATGCTGGTCCTAAACGCCGTCTCCCGTCCACCATTTGGAAAAACCGTGAAAATTGTACCGGTGGCCTCTGTGGCCGTCGTGATAGGCGTATACGTGTAACGTTGCTCCAAATCACGGCACTCAAAATGGAGTTTATGGTGACATGACCGTTATCTACCAGCAAGCTTCTGGCGTACTCCAGTTTATCATATGAAAAGGCGAATATCTTGCTTGACCTTTTGTCGCTAGCGTTTCTCCATGGAGCGGTATCCTTTTCGAGGATTCTGTCATTCTGGTAATACTCAATGTCTGGACTTTCAAGATCCGTAGTGTCGTTTACAACTGTGGCAAGTCTGACAGTGCGTGTAAAAGGCTCGTCAGGATCGGGAAGGTTTGTGAGAAGAACCTCATTGTCGTTCTGATATTGCTGGCGGGTTGAAGATGCCCATAGTTCGGTCAATGTCGTGAGTCCCCGGCCATCCATGACGCCATGATGAACACACATGCTGAGTATCAGACCTCCTTCGATAGGGGTATATGTTGTTTCGAATACTGGGTAAGAATGTTTGGATGCAGTATCGATGAAAGTACGCAAAGAGTATAGATCATCGGAGAAAACCTGAGCTGGTGCGCCCTCTTCTTTCATTTTTGACAAGCTTGGCAGTCCATTTGCCAGTCGACATGCTCGTAGTACCACATTCGGATCATCAGATGACACGGAAATTGCAGCTCGTGGAGGAGCGGAGGTCCCGTCTTCGCAGGTTTCTGTTCTGTAGATAACACGCCCTTTGAGATATGGCAGCGCCGTTGTAACAGCCTCTAAGCCTCTTGAAAGACTGTCAACAGCTCTTTCCAGATCCTTGACGTGAAATACCAGGGACCAGCGTAGATAAAAGGAAGAGTTCAATTGATCGAGGGGGGAAAGGAGCGCCATGTTAGTTCTTTGATGATGGGCGTACGACATCTTGAAAAGAATTGAAAATGTATTTAAGTGGAAGCAGATGAAGTTAATTAAAGTCCAGCAGTTCGCTACCCTGGTAAGATTTAATTCTATAAGTACCTCTTCTATTTCGAAGAGCAGGATTCATAGAGAGCTCCTTCGGCTTGATTTGATGTGTTACAGATGACTGCAAATGAATCATTCTGGTGAGGTGGCCTGAAAGCGACGATCTCACCAACCTGGAACACCGTAGTGATGTTGTTAGTATCTGGAAACCAGGTTAGGCCAGTCACTCTAGCGGTGGGGTGGCTGGCCTGTTACCCACCAACCTAAAGGTCAAAACACTGGAGTTAATATGATTCGGTAACAATTCAGTCGAGATGATGGATTTCTGCTGTCCTAAAGCAAACGCTTTGACCTTGTGATCAGCACAAGTATTCGGTCCGTCCATCAAAGTTACAGATGTGGGTCTCTATGTTTGGAACTCAGACGTTGGCTGTGGCCAGTTCTCTAATTATTCTCCGCGTCATTTATTCATGGTCACTACGTCCCTGGTATTAACTCCGCGCAATCTATATTGGAGGTTGAACTATGGCGTCCAGGAGGGAAAACAATAAGACCGGAAGAAAGGAAGAAAGAAAGGACGTTTGGTAAGGAGCCCGAACCTTAGTTTAGGGTAGGGCAAAATAAAGTCTCATGCAAGCATTGGGTAAATCATGGCGGAAAACATTATATGAGTACAAAGCTGGAATTCTCCGTTTGTATCTCAACCAGATAAGTTTCTCACATATCTAGGATTTCCACAGGGTGTTATCACCTTTCCAGGCTCCAAGATTAAACGAACTTGAGACGTATGACGGTGCCCCCCTGTCCGAACGATTAATACTCCATTACAGATATCGCTAAAACGCTTCTGGACTTTCACCAGTTTCTGACAACACTGCACTATGATGCAAAGTATTTGAAGACCCCGCCACCAGAGCTCTGGCCTGGCCTGGATCTTTTGCTGGACCGTCTCGGCAGGTCAGACTGTGTACGCGATGTTATGGAATATACTCTTACTTCGACAAAGATTGCAAGTCTTGCTTCGTCGATTATCCAACCCTGCCAGAGGACTGCTTCAAGAATGTTATGGATTGGAGGTTAGGCTGGGACGACGCGAACAACGAAGTATGGTCGAACCGACGAAATACCATTGTAGACATGTCCGACTTCTTCCCTTTGGCTCTCGGTCGCGAAACCTGGGGTAGCCACCTGTGGCTGAACGCCCGAGATAGGTAGATTATGGAGGAAGCAAACCGGATGCATGAATGTGAGCCAGTTGATCTGAAAGAGTATTTAGATAAGTTGAAGCAAGCCTACATCAATCTTGGCCTCATTCCCTGTCGAGGAAGATCGATCCTCGAGGTAATCGATTTCAATGAACAACCCGAAGGACAAAGTGTGACAGAGGAAGACGTCATTGCGCAGCAAGGCAACTGGGGAACGGATCTGGATATTCAGTATATCAAACAGCTTTATCGGGACTGTGGATGGCTTGATGCTTTCAGAAGGGATGAGGCTTTTGATGCAGTCGATAAGCTCATGGATAAGATCAGAGACCACCACTATGAATGGAAGACTGATTATTCTGATTGTGATGGTAGAGGACATTGGTGCTGATAGATGTACGTACAACCTGTATATTGGATTATCAGTGAAGTCGCCAGATACTAGTTTTCCGTTCGTTATAAAGGCTCTACTGAGGGTCTGCTAGTAAACTATCTGGTAATAAAGATGCCCGCAATATATACTTAATAGAATAATACTGCTAGTTATGCAGACTACTATTTAATAGTTATCTTTTATAATAAGCTTTATCTTAATAAGGTTAAAACTAAAGTTATTATAAGTTATCTAAAGTAATAATAGAATATATAAGTAAGCTGCCCTTTTTTTACACTATTAGTAGTCTAAAACCTCCTCCTCCTTATCAAAAAACAAACAACACAACACAACACAAGATGCTTTGCTAAAAGGACTCTGTGGAGACTTGATGGGGCCTATAGTGCTATTGTCACTAACCCTGTGAGTCTATTTACAAGAAATGCCTGACTTGAGGGCACTATATTTTGTCGGAGTCATAGAAATCATAGGCCTCGCAAATCTTGGCCATGGCCTAAATGCCATTGACACTAACTTTGAGAAAGTTGGCATCCTTCTCAAGCTTCTCACGCAACGGTCCACTCTTCAACTCCTCGACATCCCAAGCAGCCCAGACAAAGCGGCCGTGGAGGAATGTAGCCTCTGGAGAAGCAGCCCAAACGGCGAAGGAACCTGGGAGATTCTCTAATACTGTCGTTAGCGGATGTATGTAGGAGTTTCGAACGTCGCTTACCATCGTCCCAATTAGCAGACTTGGCATCCATGCCATATTCCTGAACTCGGAGACCTAGAATAGCGCCCGGATGAAAGTTGATGATCTGGGTCTTGGACGGATCTGTCTCGTCTGCTATCTTTTGCAGCAACAGGGATCCAGAGTTTTTGGTCAGGGTGTAGGCGCCCGCGTCGATGCCGCTGGTGAAATGGTGGATAGCGCAGGAGGAAACATTAAGAACATATCGCTGTAAAGGTTTATTAGCATGTAAATATGTATCAAGGATGGAGACTTACAGGTCCATCTCCGATCCTGGGTTGCTTCTCAAAGAGTTCGTAAAACTGATGCAGGGAGCGAACGTTGACTATGAATTGCTCCCAGACAACCTCCCAAGTCTGATCCGTAATTTTTCCAGCGACCATATGAGCAGCGCTTAGCACAAGGACATCGACATGGATGTTTTCTTCAGCAAGGTCGTTGAAGAGGGCATCGATGCTGGAAGGGTCTGCGACTTGGCACACACGGCCATCATATCTTGTCTTGCTCTTGCCTTGAACTTCATCGGTGAGACTTTTGACAGCAGACTTGAGCTTTTCCTCGGATCGCCCAGTGATGATAACCCTGTCGGCACCAGCGAAGCCGAAGTTCTTGGCAATGGCATAGGCAATGCCAGCTGTGCCGGCGGTGATGAGCACCGTTTTGCCTGCCTGTGATAGTTCAGGGCGGGTTGGCAGGATTGCATCGTAAGGGCGATTGTGGATGCGCTGCGTTAGGGGAATGGTCTTGAATTCCATGATTAGAGAGATGTTGGGTTTTCGACGATATGATGTAGGTAAAACTTGGCTTGTTGACTTTGATCATGTAGTAGCTGTTGTTTATTCATTTGAGGATTTCTAGCTATTTATATGAATAGACTCTGTTATCATGCGGAGATCAATATTGGCATTCTGAATGACTTGGACCCGTTCAACTCATAGTCCGCACTTGAGCTCAATATGGGGATACATAGTACAACCTTTTCGTAGGTATTTTGAATACAAATCGGGTAATCTGCACGCAAAAGGATATGTTTTGAAGTAGTCGGCGGAGTTAGGACTTAAGAACTCCGGTATGGCAGACTTGAAGTCCATGCGTTCCGGCTTTAAGTAGAACCCGGCACTTGAGATAGCGGACTTTATACGAAAATTCTCCACAAAATGCGGAAAGTTTAGTTCAATCTTCCAGGGTAGGCCGACACTTCGTTAGCTTGCGGACCTTGACCTTGCCATCATTGCGACTTTGTAAACCTTGCACTCAGAAGGTTACCACTATTTCCAGGTGGTTCAACGCCAGAGCTATCGGGGCTTGATTCCAATAGCACCAGGAATTTGGAAATTGACTAGGGTTCATGCTCAGTGGAAAAAAAAGGTATGAATTGCACTGCAAAATGTTGTTTCTACAGGAGTGTCTTGGCTTGGAAATTGAAACTGAAGGCAGGGAAAAATCGTCGGACGAAACAAAAACCCTCCTTCTATCCCACTTGCCTAATCGACAATTCCACATTGGCGTGATTGGGACCGCCGCCTCAGCAGATAGACACCAGAGGATCCTGCCTATCTCTTTGCGCCCGTCGCTTAGTTCCAGACGGTTGAAGAACCGGTACCTCTCTGTCCGCTCCCATGTGTCTCTTCTTGATCCTCCGTCACAGAAGCCATAAGCGCCTGCTCTTCATCTTGTCCTCCTGATTGATTATGACAGTTCGGGCATTCATGCGGAGTACCAGCTACCAGTGTCTTGACGAAATCCTGCATCTTGTGTGTACTCAACAACACAAGCAGTGCCAAGTAAAAGTGAAGAAACATATTGTAGATGAGCGGTGTTGACGAGTAAGCCACCAGGAAAATCTTCCCAGTATCGTGTTCGTGATTATGTGTCCATGTGAAGATGAGTATGATGAACGATAGAATCGCGAGGGAAATGTCCGCGATGAGACAATTCCAAGGATTGGTGATGGGAGTGTCGGGTGGGAGTTTGATGTGTGCGCTCTTGCGTCTGATGATCCATGCCATGATGGCGGAAGCAGCGAGGAGGAGCATGGTGAAGACGGCTGTAGGCCGAAGCATGACGATGAAGCGGATGAGGTTGAGTGGTAGACCGATTGCGGCTGAGTAGAGGAAAATGACCCTAGCCGGGTGGTTGACTGCCGGTGATTTGTCGCCTGCCATGATGAAGTGTATTTCGTTGTATCGATAAGTGATGTTTTTTATTTCGTTGTGTGGTACAGAAACGATAACTCGGCATGGGAAGAGATAATATTTATACTCATTGATCTAGTCATTGCATTATAATTAACATGCACAGCCATGATTATCCGCCGATGAGTATAGTGGAGGAAAGTCTATGACATAGTCAGATCTCCAAGTACGAGTTGTTGTACTAGAATTATAAATTCTGCTGTGGTTTCCGAATTGTAGAAGTGGCGTGGACCAATCAAACTCTCTGGCGACATGTCAGATATGGGGCTGAAGGTTCCTCAAAGATCTGCCTGAAATAGGCAGTCAATTTATTGGCGGCGTAATCCTTCGAGGCAACAGAATAAGCTTGGTCTTAACCTTTCGGACCTTTCCTAAAACGATACCCATCGGGTAAGATATGGTAATAAGGTACGCATATTGTTTTAGAGACACGTATCTCAATTCCTCCGGTATAGGGTGGCATCTCAAAACTGGCGGCTGGTGCGTGATAACACTAGCTTTTTCTCATCGCCTAACAACATGATGGGGTTAGTCAAAGACCTGTAAAAAGGTTCTCCGACTTGGATTATATAAGCGTCCTACTGCACGTAGAAGTTGCCATCCTTCTCAAGCTTCTCCTTTGGCGATGGCGAAGCCAAGACCATCTGACCTTCCAGTGACGAGGATAGTCGTTCCTTGAATTTATTGGCTATTCTAATCAGTGCTTATCTAGATCTCAGACACGGAGGTTCACGACATGGTATTGTCAATTGAATTGACTCGCTGTGTTGCTCATTTCCTTCTTCCGTAAATCCTCATTCTTTACGGATAATGTGATCAAAGAATTCACCAAGGAAATATCCCGACCTCTTAGCATATCTAGTCTTCTCCTCGCTGTCAAAATCAATCCAGGTAGCTCCAAATCGATCCGAAAATCCTGCAGCCCATTCCCAGTTGTCCGTAAACGTCCATCCAAAGTACGACTTGATCACAACACCCTCCTGTGACGCTTTGGCTACCTCGGTAAGGTAGCTCTGGTAGAAGTCAATTCTGAAGGGATCCTCGAGGACATCGTCTGGACCCTCAGGCTTCCAATCGTTCTCGCCTTGAGCTGTGGTGCCGTTCTCAGTGATGTAGATAGGTACGCCGTAACGATTCCAGATCCAGCGTAGCAACTTGGCCCAGCCCCAAGGTGTGGTTCGCAGCCAGTATGTGTCACTCATGGGTCCTCGCCATTGACCTTGCTTATTCTCGTCAAGCTGATCAATGTTTCCCTTATGATCGTTAATATCAGCTGGCCCGTCGCGGTGACGCACATAAAAAGCTGAGTAGGAATTCATGCCATAGAACTCTGAGTTTCCAAGGACAAGTTTGCTCTCTTCAGGTGTGAAACGAGGCAGACGATCCCCAAGCTGAGCACGCATCGACGCAGGATAGTCTCCCGTTTTGTATAGAGGGTCGGCGAACCAGGCAATCTCAAACTCTCGAGCACGCTCTGCAGCTTCTTGGTCTTTTGGATCGTCGGCATCCCACGGCTCAGACCAGTTACCATGCAATGTGATCATAATCTTGCCTTGTTGGGTAGGCTTGAACTCGCGCTTATACATGTCCGCAACGTAAGCATGCGATACAAGCTCTGTGTGTCCGACAATGAAAGGCTCTGTGCTACTGTCGCCTTCTTCATTACGGTCGCGGAAACTTGATCGTGCGGGTGCGTGTACACCAGCAGCATATCCTGCAAGTGAATAGACGCCAGGCTCGTTGTATGTGATCCAATTCTTGACACGATCACCAAATCGCTCAAAGCAAACACGAGCATAGCGAATGAAGTCAGGTGTATAGGCGTCTTTGTTCAACATGCCTCCATACCGATCTTCCAGAGCCTGCGGAATGTCCCAATGGTAGAGGGTAACAAAAGGTGTAATATCGTTTGCGAGAAGCTCATCAATCAGGCGGTTGTAATAAGCGATCCCTGCTTCATTTATAGGGTCATCCTTTCCACCAAGTGGGATGATCCTTGACCAGGCGAGGGAAAATCTGTAGCCTGTAGCTCTATACTTGCGTAGCCACTCTACGTCTGTCTTGTAAAGGTCATAGGACCGCACGGCATCGTCTCCAGTGCTTCCATCCTTCACTTTGCCAGGAGTATGGGCGAACCTGTCCCAAATAGATTCTCCTTTACCATCTTTATTCCACGCGCCTTCAATTTGTGCTGCAGCTGTAGCCCATCCCCAGATAAAGTCAGAAGGGAGAGCGCCCTTGATAGACTCGTCGAAGTTGGACTGGGAAGTCATTATGATAGAATTTGAACAAAAACATCAGTGTGAGGAGCCAAGGGACGTACCAGAAGAGAAAAACCATCCTTCTTTTCTAGTGATGTTGTGTCGCTCACGATCATGTGTCGTAAGAGGGGAACGTGCATGCAGAAAGTGGAGCCTCGCATTGGCTCATGATCCTTCTTGTCTACGCGTATAAAGTTGATCTTAGCAGCATATGCAGATCTGGTTTTCGCACGAATGGTGATCAACACGGATAATTCGCAATATCGGCCCATATCACCGTTTACCCGTCGTACCGTCCAGCCCCAGGATATCCCCCAAACTCGCAATGACCAGGATAGTAACAAGTTCAAGAGGAAATTGAGAGTTAGGCGGCGCTAATATTCCATAATTGTCATCGTGCAGAAACCTGAGAGTCCGGGATCATGGTTTCTCCTCCGTCAGTATGCTTTTAAGAGCCTTGAAAACATCGGTTATATATCGGCTACAGCAAAAACGTCATTCATTTCACAAGACCGTTGACCAAATTCTTCGCAAAGTGACTGGGTCTCCTAATATTCATCATTTCGTTAATTTGTTGGAAAGCTCTGCGGTTCCCTTTCCTTGGTGCTAACCCAATTAAACATGAGTGACTGTTTCGCCCTGGCGAGCACGCCTCTTGTCCTCCTTGTCCGAGGCCCACCTAGCATCCCCCATCTTGATACTCAGTTTGATAGGGTTGGCGCCCTTGGTTTCAAAGATATGATCGATTTCCTCCAAGTTCAATTTGCTGGTTTCAGGAAAGGTAAAGTAGGCTATAATAAGCTGGATGAAGTTGTAGCAGATATAGACGGCCCAGATCTTGTATCCGATCTTATTAATGCCAACCGAGATACCATAGTTGTGTACAACACCAGCAGCACCCTTGGAATCATCAGCATAAGCACGAGAGGGTGAGAGCGCTCAGAAGATCCTTACCTGGAACATGGTGTACAGGGCCATACCCTTTGCCCTCAATGGCAGAGACAGGAGTTCAACAGGATACAAATTGTGCATGGTCGCAATGAGGGACGCACTGCAGACTTGGAAGAGAAAGATCCATACGACAGTGAGGTAAGAAAGATATCTGTCTCCTTGGACCTCCACTCGCCAACTGGTAATAGTGACAGCTGTTTGGGCGACGATGATGGAGATCAAGCCTGCGAAGATCAAGGTTCGTCGACGGAAGTGCTCGATGATGTAAGCACCAAAGAGCGTGAATACGAAATACGTCGCGGTCGAGCCAAGAGTAATGCCCAAAACATCAAGTGACTTGGTGATACCGATGGTTTGGAGGGCAGGGTCCATGTACAATCCAATAATACCGCCACCTACAGTGAGTTAGCAAGAGGCAAGGCTACTAGAACTGATACTTTATTCTTACCGTTCCATTGCTGGAATACGGAGTAAAGAGCAAGGACAAATGTTCGGAATCCTACCGCCCTAGTGAAAAAGACACGGAAGTCCCATGTGGCGCGGAAGCCAACAGCAGATGTTTCGATAGACTCATCGATTTGAGAAAGTAGGACATCGACGAATGGGTGGTCGATGTTCTCAGAGGAAGTAAAGTACTCAGAGATCATTTTGCGGGCTTTCTCTCTCTGCCCTTTCATGACCATATAACGGGGAGACTCAGGGCAGAGCCAATAGATGGTAACGCAGACAAAGAGAGGGAAGATGGCCTGGATCAGGAACGCAACTCTCCAGCTCCAGTTGCTTTCCCAATGGGTGAAACCCATCATAATTCCAATGACACCCAGGGATCCGACTTGAAAGAAAGCACCAAAGATACCGACGATGCTTTAATGTGTTAGCATCATGATGAAAGATATGGGTCATCTGGATATTCCAGACTTACTGTCCACGAAGGTGAGGAGGGGCAACCTCAGCAATGTATTGAGAACTGGTGCAAAGAGCAGTTCCAAAGCCAAGCACAAAACGACCAAACATAAAGACTTTCACATTGGGCGAGAAGCATTGAATGATGGACGCGACGATGGTGAGGAAACAGCCGATGAAGTTAACAGAGCGTCGACCGATCTTATCTCCAAGACTGAGAAATGGAGCACCGCAAAAGTTGCCAATGGTCATGAGGGCATTAATAACACCCAGAGTAGATCCGCTATTCTCAAAACCAAAGTAAGAATGCCAGTAGTCATTGGAGTTGATACTGCTGATGACACCCCAATCGATACCGTACCTGCATGTTTCGGCTGTCAGTATATTTACAAGTAGGAAAGGAAAGATTGGTAAGAGGACATACGCAGCTTGGTTTGCAGCCATGACCATCATGAGCAAACAGATACGGAAACCAGCCCTGGATCGAAGTTTCAGAGCCTCACGCGACTTGGCAATTAGATGATCTTCAGAGACTCGCGCTGTGACGACGTCGTCCACTGCAACGCCAGACTTTTCCGCATCAGCTTGGACATCTTGATAGATGTTCTGATGCTCGAAAGAAGCTCTTCTGGCTTGAATAGGCATCTTAGTAGCTCTCTGTTGCGATGGTGGATTAAAGATTGGGCCAAGAGTGCTAGAGGAGATGCAACGCGGATCGATTGTGGGTCAGATCCCAAATGATGGTATTTATATCAAAGCTCCAATGTGACGGTTACTCCAGGCACTTTGCAGCATGCACGTCAACGCTCTCAAACAGGCAGGTGCGCCCGATGTGACACTGATGGCATCAGCCGATCCATCCATAGACCGATTCTTAACGGTGAATTTCGCCAAGATAACATGACCATTACCAACACGGCACAAAATACCATCAGCTAGCTCATATGCCCCACTATACTTTTGCAGACTTCTCCTCATATCAGGCTAAAAAGTCTTGTTCTAGACCCCACGCGTGGTCAATAATCACAACTCAATTCATTGCAGAGTGCAGGAGCCGATGCCATGACTATGGAATGGTGGATAAAGTTGACGCACTTCTCTCCGAGCGATTGGCTGAATTTTCTCCTATTTCTGGGGTTGGGGGCACACCCTATCAACCTAAAGAATAATTCCTCGAATGACGTTAATGCAACGCTATGTTACCCCGACTTTTCCTGGGGTCACAGCGGCACAGATCAGGCTTTATGCAAAGTAACCACCAGTTTATACTCGTATACTCATAAAACACTTTTAGGACCTGCTGTCTCTTCTTTTTGCACTTAACTTTCCAACCTTTCAAACTAGCCTTCTTTTGTCTTGTTTCCTGTCGATCTCGCTCTTAGCCGGTTGACGTCTCCGGAGTGATCATCCGGTGATCAGCAACTTGATAAGTACTGCAAAGCGCGAAAGAGCTATAACACGCAGATGCCAGGGACGATCCAGGTTATCAACCTCTGGACTGTCTTCCAGCCAGGAACTCTCGTCTACTATCAGAAACATAATGGGGCTGACTGTCCATTAAAAGTCTGCCTGGAATGTGCATTCAATTTACTGGCGGCGCAATCCTGAAATAACACCTCATTGTAATTAACCTGACGGAACCCCGTGATAGTAACATGTCTCTCCATCTCACCAATACCCTCATCATTTAGATCAACCCGCCAATCCGTCCTATTCACAACAGCAAGAACCTTGGCATTGGCTCCTTGTAGCGCGATCCTACTGAGTGAGTTCAGAATCGCCCGTGCACCTTGGCGGGATCCCCTTCCACTTGGTGAGTGATGCTGGACCTGCATATAGCACCTATCAACACGATGTAGAACTATCCATATCGCTTTGTCCGGACTGATCATCTTCAAGGCCCGAGATAGCACGTCTTCAACCGCTTTCTGCTTGTCGCTCTCATCCTTGACGTTCTGATACCGACGAAGCTTTGCGAGTATTTCATCAAGCTGCGTTTGGTCTCGTAGGATCTTCCTGTTGAGATAGATTATTTGGTAAACCAGTGACGAGAGTACGTGTACACAAGTGCCCTCTGGTTCCTTGCGGCCGAATAGGTGAAAGGCGCATGTTTCGGTCGTTAGTCGTTCGTTGATGAGGTCCACAGCCACATGCGATGCCCAGTAATTATGAGCTCTGTCATTTTCGTTCTCTCCAGAGATGACACACAGTCCAGAACTTTTCTACTCACGCCAAGCCTTATAGTTCTGGTTAGCTGTAATATGCCCGCTCTATTCAATACTCTCTTGCTCGCTGTGCCATGTCTTCGGCCAGAATTCTCCCTGTGCGTTTCGCCTGTCGATTGTCGGTGGTCATTATAGATGTATCGATACATATCATAGAAACTCATGGAATTGACCACGCCCAGTGGGTCTAAGCGACCAAGATGCCCTCTACGCATTAACTCGATTTGTGCAGTGTACTTCAGCTTCTATCAACCAGCGGGAGTAAATAAAGCTAAAGCAGGTTTACATGACCCTAACTGAGGGATCCACGAGGCGTGGCTAATTTCATGGCTTGATACGGTGTTCAGCCCCGGAAGTCGATCTTTGATAATCGACTTTCTCTTCCACACTTCCTCGGTTCTTGGCGGGGGCTAATAGTATTAGTAGTACTTTCTTTTAAGAAAACTTGTTGAATGATGCTAGTTTCTCATCAAAATTCTAATCCTAGGTCTTTAGAAACTATTGGCTTTCTACCCACTATCTGTTATGCGAATGTGTCAGCCCAGTAGCGTTCGCCCTTTTGTTCCGATACCCATTTCTTAGCCTCCTCCTCACTGCACTGAGCCTGTTCAATCCTGATTTGCATTATAGCTTTATCAACGCCAGAGCCAACAATGCCAGCGCCGCAGAAGTACAGCGCAGCATTGCGGCGGAATAACTCGAGCACTTGCTCACGGTCATGCCAGATCCGGTCCTGAACGAACTTACAACCCTCAGACTGATCGTTCGCGTCGGTAAAGGCACGACGTACAGATACAACACCACGCTTTTCCCATTCATCAAACTGGTCACGGTACATATCATCTTCATCTGGGGCATTCAAGCCGTAGAAAAGTAGAGCTGGGCCAATCTTACGCCCTGCTTCCTGCTTGATCGCTCGTTCATGAATGAACGCACGGAAAGGAGCAAGACCGGTGCCTGCACATGCCATGATTATGGGACGTTCGTCATCTGCAGGAACATTGAAGCCCGTCCGACTTGGTCTCAGACCAATTTGCACAGTGTCCCCTATGGAGAGACGCTCAAGATATGTGCTGCACACACCATGAAAGTGTCCACCCTGGCTTCCAGACCTGGGAGGTGCATCGATGACTGAATATGTCAAGGTGCAGACCGATGGATCCGCAAGCGGACTAGACGAGATGCTGTACTGACGTACGCGCATGGCTGGAAGACAACCTAGGAAGGCACCAAAGGAGAAGGAAGACGAGGGACAAAGCTCGAGGATCCCGAGGAGTGATGTAGCTGACAGAGCCCTTGCGTCGCTTGTAAACCTCTTAACAGCTGCAATTTCTTCCTCGTCCGAGATTGTCGCCTTGACGGCTGACAAGGCTTTGGCAGTGACAGGCTGCGACAATTCTACCATGCCACCTAGAATATCGTGTGCGCTCAATTGCTGACCTTTTGGGAGCGATGTGATGGCTTTGGGGTCGATTGTCAGCATGGCATCCCATGGGAGCTTGAAACGCCTCAGCACCCGTTGGACAACACGGGACGAGTTGAGTGGAAGCACAGCCAGGTAGTCTCCCGTCTGATAGGTCATACCGGACGGCAAAGCAATACTCAAGTGACGCTTGCGGGGAGCACCAGGTTTCGTTGTGAGAAGTCGGGTTTCAACGATTTGACCAAGTTGTAGGTCTTGCTTCAGCGCCCCGCCGCGTCTCTGAGGATCAATTTGTACCTTGAATTCTTCCATACCCAGAGTGTCATCATCCTGATCATAGCCTAGTGAAGGCCAAAGTTTAGTCTTTGTCCATTCATCGAGAGCATCAAAGACATTCGCCTCGGTAACGTTCAAGGCCACCCGATCTGTCAACGGTACGCCTCCGTTCTTAGCAAATGCCTCTTCAACCAGGGTAGGCACTTTCTGGTATGTCGAGTACCACTCCTCTGATAATTGCCATTAGCTCTCTATCCAAATCGAAGGTGTAAATGTGACGGGATGGAACTCACTGTTACCCAGGCCAAAAACAGCGTACTTGACCCCTTCCACCTTGTCTTTTGGGCTGTGAGAGAGCCACTCAACAAAGTGGGCGGCATTGTCCGGGGGTTGGCCTTCATACGAGGCTGTTACCACTACTAAAGGCTGATTCTTGTTGAACAGCGCAACGCCGTCGTCCATTGATATGGGCTCAGCCTTAAATCCATGTCTCTGGGCCGAAGTGGCGAGAGCGTTGGCAACGGCTTCGCATGTACCTGTATTGGATCCGAAGAATATTTGCATGGGTTTGAGGTTTTCTGTCTGTTCGGCTCCAGAGACTTCCCTCTCCCTAACCTTACCCTCAGATACGGGTCCAGAAGCCAAAGCACCGGCGTGATCGAGAAACGACTCGTGGCGCAGCCTAGCCTTCATATAGAACTCTTCCGGCTTGATGGTCAGGGTAGTCTTAATCTCCAATTGATAAGAGGGGTTCGCTTTGGTGAAATTGAAATTCTGCAGTAGGGTTGCAACAGTGAGAATGGATTCCTGCCACGCAAATGGTCGACCGATACATGCTCTGACACCGTTACCGAATGGCTACACACAGGTCATTAGTGTTGTCCCTCGATCGAATCTGGACTCGCTGCTCCATACCTTCCAGGACCCGGGAGGTAGTGCAGAGAAATTTTCCCCGACCATGCGGTCTGGCTTGAAGGATTCTGCGTCAGGTCCATAAACAGCCTTGTCACGGTGAAGACCACTGAGGAACACAGTCACTACCTGGTTGTCTTGGATCGTGTAGCGACCGCCCAAGACTTGGTCACCCTTGGCCTGCAAGGTGAACGCCGGCGCAGTTGGATGAAGTCGGAGCGTTTCGCGCAAACAGCCTTCAATATAAGGGAGCTTTCCCATGTGTTCGACCGTTATGGCTTCTTTCCCAATCACTGTGTCTATCTCGGCCTGCGCAGTAGCCAATGCTTCAGGGTTTGCTAGCAGTTCATAAAACAAGAACGACAGCAAACCAGAGGTTGTTTCGTGGCCTGTGAGATCGTCAGCGAGTATTCGGAAACACTGTGTCTCCGCTTTCACAGCTCTGACAATGAAGCGGCTAACCTGCAATGAGAAATGTGATCATGTTTCGGATGATTGTCTGGTCGTCCAGAGACTCGCCAGTCTTCGGGTCCTTATTTTTGATCATGGCATTGAGTAAGTCCTTTTTGGTAGTAGGATTCTTGCGCCGTGAAGCAAGTAGGTCCTCCGCGATGGAAACGAGCTTGTCAATTTCCTCTTGGAAAGCCTTGTCTTGCTTCGTAAAGAATAGCTGGGGAAGAGGCGGTCGTCTCGATCGAGTAAAACATTCGGCCAAGATGGCAACCATGCCGTTGACGAATTCGTGCTGCTCTTCATGGTAGAAAGAGTTGAAGCGAGTACCCATAGCGCAGCTACCAGTAAAAAAGAGTCAGTAAATATGGATGGTTTAGCTGTGCCAATGGTGTTTCTGTCGCACCACTATCTTTTTGGCAGGCAATAATGTGTGATATGACGTACATAGCGATGGAATCAAGTGTGAGACGAGTAAAATCGTCAGGAACATTGATGTGATGATCGGGACCGGACCGCGCCCACTTAAGTACCATTTGTGAGACGATGTCCTGCATTTCTGTGTTGAAACTCTCGGATTAGCCCCAGAAATCATTCTATAGCTCTTTGAGAATTAATAAAAACGTCGCGATAGGGATTTTTACCAGGAAACATGTCTTTGATCGGCAATGGTCCAAAGGCAGGCATGAGAAGCCTATGAGCAAGCTCCCAATTATGCTCATCTGGGATTGCAGTGAAGAGACCATCGCCAGCCAACTCGCGAACCTGGGCAAGTGGTCCAGTAACAGCTTTGACGAACCTGGACTCGTCGAATAATTCCTTGGCGAACTCATAGCTGGCCACATAAGTCCTTTCACTAGGTAGGAAGAGACGGATGATAGGGCCTAATGCGGAGATACGTTTAGTTAACAGTTACAATGCTGGAAAAGGGAATCTCACCGTGGATGGCAAATAAATTGTCTAGGCTCTGGTTGGGTTTGTGAGGGTCAATTTCAAGAACATTACCAATCAATGGATAACCCTTAGGAGTAGGAATGGCCTCCATGATGACTTAAACACAATCGATATCAAATGTAATAGATGTTCAGGTATGAATTGGAGCTTAGGTGCTTGTGGTAAGTGTTCAGTGAAAGGGATAGGGCCTGGCTTTTAAGTCTTGAACTGTGTCACGTCAAGGCTTAGCTTTCTCCAGCCACGCAGTTGTTGTGTATCGGTTCATTGTAGCCTCGAGGACAGAGGTACATTCAAAACCGTCACGGAATGCCCGGTAACAGCTATTCCATTATCCGACCTTACTGTTATTAGTATATTAAAATTGCAGCCAATAACAGACGGCGGAGTCTAACCGACAAGATCTACAGTACGTGTGAACTCAAGATTGACGCTAATGCAGGCGCCGAGCTGCTCCGAGACGAATGAGGTCATTACATCTCGCAATAAACAGTGCCGTCCACGCACGTACAATATGAGTCTCTCAATATTCCTCAGACTTTGAATCGCCACGGACTAGGGATTCGGAATTGACCAAAGCCGTTTCCGCCGGATTTCGACATACCCAATATCATCCCCACCGACTAGACTGATGAGATCATCATCTCCTCTTGTGATTAGTCTTAATCCAATTCCACAAAGCCGTGCTGGAGATGACATTCAGACAGGGAGAGGAGATTCATGGTGGGGTTTTGTCTTTCTTCAAGGCAAAAGCCAGAGCAGGTATAAATTAACACGAACCCCCATGCCCGTATGATTCATCTTTGTGTAAATACCATAACTTTCTTTTTAACATCAGCAACTTCGACTAATAATCACCATGGCCTGGTCTCCACCCAAAGATATTGCATCCCGACCAGTCACCGTCTTGGGTGGTGGTGTTTTAGGGCGCAGAATCGCTGCTTGTTTCGCAAGCGCTGGATGGCATGTAATCATTCGCGACCCGTCCGAAACATCCAGAGCAGACGCCGTTGCCTACATTGAGGCGAATATCACTGACTACCTCACGATATCCCATGGCAAGAAGGGGTCTTGTGAGGCTACTGGCAGCTTCAGCGACGCTGTCAAAGACGCCTGGCTCGTCTTTGAGGCGGTGCCAGAGACGCTGAGCATCAAGGAGGATACTTTCCTCGCACTGGAGCAGGAAGCGACAGCAGACTGTATCTTGGCTTCCAATAGTTCATCTTTCATGTCAAGAGAGCTTCTGGGCAAGGTCAGAGAATCCACCAAGGCCCGTGTACTCAACACACATTTTATGATGCCTCCCCAGGTATGCTCAATCCCTCATCTCACTGTCTTCAAAACTCAAGTTTTGACTTGTCTAGGCCCTAATCGTAGAGCTTATGACATCTGGAAGCACGGCCAGGGAGATTTTTCCCTTTCTCTCAGAAGAAATGATTAAATGTGGGCTCAAACCCGTCACTGCAAAGAAGGAGTCCCCGGGCTTTATCTTCAACCGTATTTGGGCATCTATCAAACGCGAGGTCCTGGCGGTCATTGCCGAAGGCGTCGCTGACCCAACGACCATTGACCAAATTTGGATGGAAATGTACGGCTCACCGTCTGGCCCTTGCACTATGATGGACAGTGTCGGCCTTGATACCGTCGAACACATTGAGGAAAACTATGTTCAGAAGCGTGGCCTCCCAAGGGATACCTTGGATTGGTTGCATGAGAACTACATTGCTCCTGGGAAGCTTGGGAATAAAGCTGACAAGGGTGGATTATACCCTATTCCCCCGCCGGGCCAAAAGACGAAGCTCCTCGTCCTCAACTTCTATCAAGGTAGTAAACCTGGCGAGCTGACGGCCGACACCTATTTTTCAAGTGGCCAGATAATGGAATTTTCGGTCGAGAACAAGAATGTTCGTCCGAACGTGCTGGTCTCTGGACAGATCGTCCCCGATGGTATCGACGTGTATGGTGATAGGATGTATTGGACTTGCATGGGCAACCCCCCTGCCAACGATGGGTCTCTATACAGCGCAAGGCTAGACGGTAGCGATATCCGCACTGTTGTCCCTCGTGGCCAGGTCCATACACCTAAGCCACGCAACCAAGAAGATCTACTTCTGCGATCGCGAAGGACTTCGTGTTCATCGATGCAACCTTGATGGATCTGAGCATGAAATCCTCATTCAAACCGGGGACTATGCAAACGAACCCGAAAGGGTTGCTGACCAAAAGAACTGGCCTGTCGGCATCGCCGTGTCCGACAAGTTGGGTAAAATATTTTGGACTCAAAAGGGTGCCTCCAAGGGCAATGAAGGTAGAATATTCTGCGCCAGTATCAATATACCTAGTGGTAGTAACGCAGCATCGCGCAACGACATCGAGACAATCGCGAAAGGCTTACCAGAGCCTATAGATCTTGAATTCGACGAGGATGATGGGGTGCTCTATTGGACTGATAGAGGCGAGATGCCGCTGGGTAACACGCTCAACAAGAAAACAATCATCGGGCAGTCCCCGGCTTCTGAGAGTAAGCTCGGTAGGCAGATTATTGCTCAAGGCTTCTCTGAGGCCATTGGTCTATCATTGGACAAGGCACGAGATTGTATTTATGTCGCTGACTTGTCGGGAAGATTGTGGCAATGTGGGACTGCTCCTGGCCCGAAGGAAAAGATTTACGACTCCGATGGGCACGCATATACCGGTCTCGTGATGATGCGCCAATAAGTCTAGCTTCAACAGGCTTACGCACAATCGAGGTAGAGCAGGGGAAGGAATTTGGGTTTTAAAGATGTGTAAATTAAAATGTTTATGAGATCTATACAGTAGTCACCATGACCTTTCAACTACTAGCTTGATGATTCACGCCACGAATGTCCATATACTTTCAGATTAGCTTGAGCCAGCAAGCGGTCGATTGAGACAAAACATTGCTGTGCCGCCTCGTTCTCCCGCCCAAGCTTTGCCAGCAAACCGTGCGCCTTTAATGCCGCGTCCTTGGCATCCTGCACAGTGGTGGAATATGGACTGCCCAAGACAAAATAGACCAAAGAGCTAGCGGCGAATGCTAGCGAGGAGATGTAGAACCATATAGACTCATGCAGGAACCCTTGACTATCCAGACGTTGGAGCAGCCTGTCATTTTAGCGCTGTCAGACAGAAGACGGTACAGATATGGGAGGGGAAAAGCCTTACCAGACACTTTGCATGGCGGCAGTGATGCAATGTGAGCCTTGTGCGTAACCATCCATGCGAAAGTTGCAGTCATCCGCTCTGCGAATCAGATGATGCAAGAATGGCCGGTGAAGGGACATCTGTGTTATCGCGTATGTAAGTCGTATCACCAACTGTGCATGTAAAGCCCGTTTTATAGGAGGGATTCTATCGACAGGTGGCAGGCTATTGTACCACATGTTGAGCTGCCTATCCAAGGAATAAACTTCATGGCTCATCAGTTCGTATGTCCCGCTATCACTATTTAACATGAGGCTCTTGCTGAACGGGTCTCGACGTGCGTGTATCTCTGCCAAGATGACCAAGATCTGGCACGCAACAAGTGTCTCAGCCTCGGGCGTATATGGTCCCTTGCGCACAAATGAGATGCCACGATCGTGCATGTCCTCATCACGTAGAGGAAGAATTTGGCAAGTGTCTACGTGATGGATAAGCTTCGGCATCCCCAATGTGCTGGCGAGATAGGTATCGATGGCATAGAGCAGGGAGAAGACCTGTCGCCGTCGGAATACTCTCTCAGGCGATGTTTCCAGACCCGGACCCGGCGGTGGGTTAGGTACATGCAACCCTATACGTAGCGCGGTAGCGACGCCGATCGACAGCCGCGTGTGGGCTTTAGACAGCATGTCATTTGCTGCTAAGAAGAGTACCTGGTAGATGATGGCTCTGACCATGTCTAGGCTGCACAGGTCGGCCAGTTGGAGCATTTCCATACTTGAATGGTAAAACCCCGATCTAGCTTCGACGTCAGTATTGCATTGATCAGGGCCATGGTGGGGAAATGAAGGATCCCCTACCCCGGTGGCGCAGTGACCTGACAGAAGTGCCCTTCTGTTGTGCTGTGATTACCTGCCTCATAACGCTTCGCAAACCCCATCAATGCGAATACCAGCCCCAAAAAGACACGGTCACCTGAATCAAGGTCTCCCACCGGTTTCGCAAATACCTTCTCGAGTCGAGTGAAGAAGGTATCACGGTCAATACACTCATGGCATGGCAGAGCTTCTTCGATGGCAACATAGGAAAGTCTCCGAGACTCTGCCAGTTCTGGTAGACCAGCGGGCAGTGGTTTTTCCTGCTCAATAGGAGATGGTACATTGTCCTTGACAAAGGCCTCGGCCAAGATCCTACCGGAGGATAGAGGAGCCATAATATTAGCAAGATTATCACACTTATCTCTCACAATTCGTAAAATATTGAGGCTGGCAAACCTCCCATAATAAGTTTCGGATCCATTGACCGATAACAGGAGATTATGATCTGGCCTGATGAAAGTATCGATAGCGAAATGGGTTCCTGAAAGTTCATCGCCCGATTGATTTTCCGAATTTCTGTTTGAGTAACCCACAAACCCATCATTGCTAGATACAGCTGAGCTGGTCAATTGCGCCTCTAGTTCCGCCACCCTAGATTCGAGGTGGCGAATGTAGTCGACAGTCCCCGCACGAGCTGCTGAGCGTCCATAAGTACAGCTATCGGACAAGCAGAATCAGCCATGACCAGACACATAAGCCGCTAGGATCCATTGCTGTGTGGGGTATTTCTAGGTAGATGCATTGATGGGTCTTCTTACACAATAGTGCTTGCATGACAGCGTTTGCAGGGTTGTTCGCCGGAGCACTTCAGTTTGCGCCGCTTGCAGCTGTCGCAAGCCGACACGACAGGCTTTACGGGCGGCATGGGTGCGACAGATCTCTTCTCGGTAGACATAGTCCCGTCAAACCATCGAGTTAGTGAGAACAGAGTCTTGCACAGTACATGTTCTCATAAGAGGGGCGCAAAATGCCGAAGTTTAGGGTTATGCACATGTGACTGTGGCTAACACTAAGGAAGTTCTGACGTGAGAGGCGGCGAGACATGAATCCTCCCTTTTAGCTTTGATCTGCTCATTGAAGGGCTCCGCTGTAGCTACCGGATTTCTTATATGATTTTGAAAACCCTAGTTAGAGACTTCCCCAGGTACTTTCCCAACGTTATTTCTGGCGATTTCACTGGTCCACTTTCGGATGATGTTTATACCATATTTGGTTGACGAGTAGAGATCTGATAGATCTTGGCGCAAGAATGGTTGCGGGGCAGGCTGCATAAACGAGATGAAAGTAATTTAACTCCGTTGCTAGTGGGTAAGACAATGTACATACTGATCAACCCCTTGCTTGCTAGCTAGCCTAGGTTAGCATACTTCGGACCTCCTCGGAGGCTGCATTAGCGGTTTCTTTGGTCAGAGCCTAGGGTTCACCGGGGATCAAACCCCAAAATCCAGTTCCTAGACATGTCTATACGGTATGCTTCATATACTGTGATAAAGATGAGTTATCTGTAGCGCTGCGGCAGCTGTTCTTTTCCCGCAGATCTTTATCCCCCACCATAACAGAAACATCAAAGAACAAGCCACTTTCGCAAAATGGTCAGACTCATTTAGTCCTTAGCATGAATATTAAGGTACTCTTAATCTTGAACGTTATAACGTACAGCCTTGTAGTCAATAGATTCTACCTTTGTTAAAACCTGGTGTATAGGGTTTATGTTCATAAATAAATCTGACAAGCGCAGCGCTTCTACCTGCTACTTGCGATACATGGCAGTTCCTTTGAAGAGGAGTTGCCGTTGTTGTTAACGTTTGGGCTGACGAAAACCACCATTCCTTGCCATTCCGAACAAAGCATCTGCTGCGGTGACACTTGTAAACCTTTCATTAGGCCTTCGACAGATGACTTCCATTGAAAGCAGGCCTCGTAGACACGTGTGAGGTTCGCAGCATTGGTGTCGCGCAAAAACCTCGTAGCCATGGTATGTTTCACAAATAAATAGTATCGTTCCAACCCTGCTTTCCTATCCTCGATGGCCAGAGGAAGATTGATATGCGGTAGACTCAATGAAACAGCAAACATGAGCATCTCGTAATTGGCCAAGAAGAGATGAACCATAAAGTCCCCCTCATAGAGACGATTTGGAGCACATGGAACGAGACGAAGCCAACTGCGAATCGGGTATAGTAGTTTCAACTGCGCTTCGTTAGACTCTGGAGAGGTTGTGGCCAAAGACCGTGACAGGTTGTGGATAAAGTCGAGGAGTTCTTGTGTCGCTAGTTTAAGCTCTGTATCAAGATTGCATTTATTGAATAAGCGAAGCGCGTCGCCTACCGCGTCGAGGTTCTCACTGGAGGCGACTGTATAGCTTTGTCGAGATTCTTGTATCTCGGGTTGTTCATAATAAACAGAATTGAGCTTAGCATTCGTAAAATATTTTAGTTTCGGTCATTTGTCAAGGATCGACTGTGATTATGGAGATAGACTCACAGTAAGGACGCCTTTGAGGAAACCAGCATATTCATTCCTATGACAAGAGAAAATTAGGACATAGCGAGCTTTAAGAGACCATCAGGAATTCTGACAGCCGAAGGCCAAGCTTACGGTGTTGCACTGTACCAAGACAATAGCTTTGACGAAACATCAAGACATTCCAGCGTTTCTTTTCGAATGTCTGTTCCTTGATCTTGAACCTTCCGCAGCTCAGTAACCATGCCGTGAATGGCACGAGCCCGAAGCTCATGCTCCATGCATGCCATAGCAGTGGACTTGGTCAGGCTCCGAAGATGGCTGGCACTGATACTCTTCAGGCAATCGCCTGCGTAGGGGTATTTGGCAACCATGGCACAGCAACTATGCATCCAAATCATTATAATTAGAGCTGCCTTGCGGGAACAAGTAATTTTACCACCTACCGGGCGATCTGCTGGATGCCCACGAGAAGACCGGATTTCAGAACTCGCTCGAGTTTGGCGCGATTGATGTAGATATGCTGCAACAGCTGCTCGTCTCTACGAGGTAAGTGGCTATACCGGGCAAGGGGCGAAGACAACGAAACGGGGTATGCAGGACTAACGTCGGACAGACGGCGCTGGAAACCCTGGTTCAACGCCGGGTCTTTGCAAACCCCTGTCGATACCATGTCGGCGTCGAATAGGATAGGGGCGCTGTCTCGTGTGGTGATAGAAAAGCTGCTTCTGGGTCCTTGTTCGGCTTCGTATGTGCATTGTGGTGTATTTGTTCGCTTCTGAGCCAATCTCAGACATGATGTACTATTAGCGTGAATTAACAAGGATGGGCTTTCACTTTCTATCCCAAATTAGGGGACAAACCAATGCGGTTTCAGCTCATCACATTTCACGCGCCTCTGGCGACACGATGCACATCCTGTGCGAACCTTCCTGTGTGTTCTCTTCATCCTGTCAGATAGAATATTTTGTTGGCTGAGAGTGGCAAAAAAGAAACGCGACAAGGATTATATGTAAAGATTCAAGACGTTCTAGGTCGGGTTAGGTATCATTGAAGACTTGATTATTATGGTAGTTTCACCAAAATTACAGGATATGTAGGTTATCCCTTTTTGCCCCTGGGTAAGGTGAGGTTACATAGGTAGCCTGATCAGCAAATCGGAAGGGTAGGAATAAAGAAGTTCCGTTTTATGTTTGAATGATATAGTTTCTCAAGGGATATGTTCGTATACGAAGCTAGTCCTGATTAGATCCGTCAGATGTGGCGCTATCGTGTCGCCACGGGCTAAGCCGTCCCCGCTCCCAAGGTTTCCATGTCGATCACTCGTCATCCTCACTGAGCATCTTTCTGTTGACGGAACAGCTCTACAAGAAGTTTATCCCTTCTGGCCTCTAGCGCCGCCGAGTCCTCCTTTTCAAGTTCCTCTCCAACACTGGCCGTGAGTAGCTCAATGCTCTGTTGGTCGGACTTGAAACTATTGGCTTTGATATCCTCGAGCCACTTTTCTGAAGCTGGTCCAAGATGTTCCATCAAGTGTCTGAAGCCATCAGCGCCACCCCCGCCCCCCAGAGCGTTCGAGACAAGTGGGCCTGTCACTGCCCAACGTGGTCCGAGGCTACTTGTCACGCACATGTCTACCACCTGAGTTAGCGTATTCTTGTCCAAGTCAATGGGAAGACAAAACGAAAATACATACCGAGATCCATTGCTGATACGACACCCCTGGTGACAAGACTATATGCCTCGTTGCAGACGACAGCTTGGAGACGATTGGCCACGAACCCAGGAATCTCTTGCTTGATATGAATTGGCGTCTTACCCACCGATCGATAGAACGAAAGTGCTTCCTCGACGTGGTCAGGGTGTGTCTTGGGATGCGGCACGATCTCTACCAATGGCATAAGATGAGGTGGATTGAAGGGATGTCCGATCAGCACACGGCCTGGGTTCACCTTGCATTCAAAAATGAACTGCGAACTTGGAATGCCTGAAGACGATGAGGCGATGACAACATCCGGCCGGGTCTTGGCATCGATTTCACAAATTAGTTTGACCTTTAGGTCAACTCTCTCTGGAGCGTTCTGCAGTAAACAGGAATCAGCCTTCAATCACGATAGGATACTGCGTCGTGGGTAACTCTACCTCCTGGATGTAATCGACCTCTGCATAGCGGTCGCCAAGATTGGTGCCAACGAATTCATAATTGTCCAAGGAACCGCCGGCAGAAATTCCAAGTTCTTGCAGCGTTGGCCAAACCCTCTCAAGATATTCTGCCAGTTTCTCCTTCGCTCCAGGAGCTGGATCTGCAACAAGAACCTTCAAACCATGGGCTAAAAAAAGACCAATCCAGGATGCGCCAATAACACCAGTTCCAACGATACCGACTGTCTTGATAGCCATGGTAGGCAGATAGATGAGGAGTTCCGGAAAAGAATAATTTCAAAAGTTTCAGTGTACTAATGTTGGGTATGCAACCAATTGAATGATATCTGGTGTAGACTGTATTGTATTCAACTTCGTCACTCTTATCGGGGCGAGGGCATTTGGGTTATATGTTGAACTGTAGAACACCATTGAAACAAGATTGACCAATCGCACTGAGTGCTGTAGCTCTGTTAGATGACGCAGCCCAATGAACTCTGTTAGCGTCTTGTCGCCTAAGGGACGACCCTTTGTTTCTTGTTGATCGATCAATTAAGCGCGAAATCCGTTGGCGATACATACATTTGAGGTGGAATTCGGTCAATAAATCAAAGAATCCCGTCGGTCTCGTTTATGCGCATCGCCCCACTACAACGAAGGTACTGGAAGTGCCGGGCCTCGGCTAGGTACTGCACGTATGGTGCAGTAGTGGCTGTATAGACTAAAAGTCTATGAAAGTTCCATCACCTGAATATTGTCTCAGAGTTTGTACTGTACGTTGAGTGGCTTGGCCATTCCCGAAGAGGTGTACAAGCTCGTTTAAACCGTTCGCCCCATAATATTAGCTACGTACCGTGTGCCGACATCCGCCGACCCCGTCTGCAAACAAACTGTTATCTACTGAATTGGCATTATCAGCAAAAGCTTGTTGAGGGCGCTCACCCACATTAGCTCCGATGTGTCGATGGGCGGAAAGTGATCAATTGGTTTTGGGTTGTAATGACAGAAGTGGCGCTTGAGGACAGGTCACATTGCTCCATAACCTGCCGAGGTTGGTGCTGTACCAGGCGTTGACGTGGAAGACAGACAGATCCTCACCAAGTCTTCAATTGTATTCTCTCACTCCAATTCGGCTCACCAATAAAGATCAAGACTCTTCCTGTTCTCACAATTGGTCCCTCCTTCCTCCGTATTCATCAGCTATAATAAACATTATTGTCACCAAGCCCCATCACCATTTATCATTAATCATTTACCCTACAGTCCCGGTCCCCATATTCCTAAAATGGCCAACAGAGAAATAAATGAGGGTGTCTACGGGCCAGGAACTTTCGTCGATGCCAAAGACACCTCTCTGCCTGAAGAATGCTACCGCCTTCTCAAGCACTTGGCCAACATAACACCTGGCTTTCTACGCAACGAAGCCGATCTTGATGCTGTCATTTTCCATGGACAAGACCTCCCTATCATTCCTGGACCACTGAAGTCCCAGGCTATGGTATGTCACTACTCCAGTCACCCAACATTTGAGTAAATTAACTAAACAACGAATAGTCTGCTGTCTTCAACGCCATGATTGGCGTCGTCGGAAAAGACATCTGTTCAATCCGCGGATTCGAGACCGGAAAGATCGACATTGACGTCGACAAGGCTGGGCTATACCCAGCAACACCAGCCCTTGTCTCCATCTCTGGCAAAGGAGTAGCCGAAATTCAAAAAGATGGCACGATCTTTAAAGTAGGCAAAGACGTTGATGGCAAGATCCTCACTCGAAACGCCATGCACTTTCGAACTTGGGCTATCTACCCTACCAAGGACCCTCAGGTTTGGTATCAGATACTCGGAAACCTTGATCCTGCCGGCTTCTTGCGAGCCTACGGCCTCGACCCTAAAGCCTCTGTCTCGACCCGAGACGAGGCATACGAGCTCATCAAATCCGTCACGGTCAAGTACTCTGCTGCAGAGCTTGATATGAAAAACATGGAGCACGGCTTCTGTGGGCAAACCTGTTTTACACCTGCGCATTGGCGTAAGACCCAGATGGCCAAGCGCTTGAGCGAGCATCCTGTTATTGATGTAAAGCGCAAGCGGGAAGCCTCAGATCTGCCCCCAGTCCCATTTCCCATTTCTAAAGATCCGCGGCCGCTGGCTGGTATCAAGGTAGTAGAACTGGCCAGAGTCATTGCCGGTCCAGCCATGGGAGCCGCTCTAGCTGCTCTGGGCGCGGACGTCATCAAAGTCTTCAGTCCGAATCTTCACGATCTCCAGGTGAGCTCCCCCCAATTAAAAATTATGTCCTCGTTCTAATCGTGAACTATCCAGCCTCTTAGCGTCTCCCTGACTGCAGGCAAGCGCACGTGCGCCCTTGATCTCACCGTGCAAGAGGATAAGGACAAGTTACAGTCCCTAATCCAAGACGCCGATGTCGTCGTTCAGGCATTCCGCAAAGGGTCAATGGAACGCAAAGGATTTGGCCTGGACGACGTTCTCGAGATGGCCACTAGCCGGAAGAAGGGCATTGTTTATGTGGACCTGAACTGTTACGGTCCAGACGGCTACTATGCAGAGCGCCCTGGTTTCCAGCAGATCGCTGATGCCGCTTCTGGCTGCTGCTATGTTGTTGGTAAGTCCTTGGGCTTGCCCGAGGGGACGGCCGTTTTACCCCCTTTGCCAATCGCAGACATGCTGTCTGGTGCGGTAGGCGTCATTGATATTATGATGGCTCTCCGTGCTCGTGCCCTTCAGGGTGGTTCTTACCATGCCGCTGTTGCGCTGACTTCCGTTGACACCATTCAACTTGAGAAGGAAGTTGGACTATACCCTCCTGAGACTGTCAAGAAGATTCAAGACAAGTACCAGTTCGGCAACATGACACCAGATCTTCATGTTGAGGAACTCCTTTATGTTCTTGGAGATGCGTGGATGAAGAATTCAGATCTTCTCACAAGGCCAGGGTATATGGTCAACTTTCCCGAGACGGCTTGGGGAAAGAACCATAGTATTCTATCTCCAATAATGAAGTATGAAAACGACGCTGCTTCGCCTAGATGGGATCATGGACCTGTACCATACCTTTTACACAAGGACACAAATTGGTGATAGAATGTGTTAAGACGCGATTAAGTATTGATTACCTAGTAAATTAAACTTATTCTACTTGTCAAATAGCACGTAACAGATTAATGAAGATCTCCTTATCCAGCGTAGGCTCTTATAATGGCTGGTTTGTTCTTCATTGTCTTTTGCCTGAGTACTACGATTTATTCACTGCTTTATTTCTCTTCTCCTGTCAGAAGATTGTCACAAGTCTGTCAATAATTACGTATTTGCTTGAGCCCGAAGGTACATATTTTATGGTCAGTGCATATACCGAGGTTCTTCTGAATACAGATAATATCCTTTACCACCCTCCATTTGCTGCCAATGTGCGAAACATCTACTGAGAAGAATTCTTTGGTCCCGGGTCCATCCCCTATTACTTTCCCTGTAAATTATTAACTCCATCCCTTCGGTGTTCCTTCGCGTCTTGGGATATTACCAAGGAATCGTGTTTCTCACTACCAAACAAATCGCCGAATTTGCCGTCGCCATCCTCTCCAGAATTCTCCTAGCCATCGGATACGGGAGTCTAAATAAAGCCCGGTTGGAAGCCATTTTCTATAGCTTCCTTGATCCTCTGGACAAGAAGGGTTTGATCTCAGACTATGATTAGATAATCTATTGGTTGGACGATGTCACTTACAAAGAGAATTTTGACGGTCGCCAGATTCGCAACATGGTGACGACCGGTATTGGAATACCAAGGGCAGAGGCAGCACAAGGAAGAGGTACACGACGATTGGCAACGAGTCATATGAAGAGGGCCTTTAAGAACAAGAGTACTTTCAAGAAGGATTCCAACATCCAGATGCAGAGGTATATCGATGGATAGTAGAAAATGATCAAGTGAGGGAGACGATTTAGTGAATATTGACATTGGTAGCTACGGCAGTCTAAGTATTGTTTTCTCAACCACAATCTTATTTTCACGGTCTATGTTTAGATCGAAGCTACAGTACGCGGTGTGGGGCAATCTAGTTGAAGCAAGAGGTAAAGACGCCACAAAAGGATGCATTAAGAGTCGAAGAGCCAGTCCTCGTTATCGCGACTATGGTCAGGCACCCATTCAGCGTCATCATTCAGCTTCCAATGGCCGACCCTAATCTCCATAAGAAGAATATCGTTCCAACTGTCAATGGCAGCTTCTCTCCGCTCTCGATCCCACCACATATCCGGTCCTAGATGCCGCCCATATTGGCTTGCTGAGTCCGATTTGAACCGTTCCGCTCTCTCCTGAGACTCACATCGCGCCTCCGTAAGCCAGAAGGCTTTACCAGGTTTGCCGAGCCTTCGTCTGTAGATCTTCCACAGAACAGGAAACATCTCGACTCGTCGCATAGATCGATTAGTAGCATGGCCGAGACTGTTGAACATGTGCAGGTTGGTAGTAGCATCCGGCTGCAGCCACCGAAGTTTGGTTGCGCCAGTGCTTGGAACATCTATGTCGATACATTTCGCAAGCCCTGAAAGAAATTTTTTGGACTTCCCTTCTTCTCTGCTCGCAAGTTCCATAAGCTGAAGGTCATACATGCCACCGAGCGACACGTTAAACTGGCGGAATAAGAGTCTAGACATGTCTCGGATATCGAAGCCGACTTTGGTAACAGTCTTTGACTCAAGGACCAGGCGAAGGGATTGAAATTCTCCTTCTTCGCCGACAGCTGAGAGGGCGGTTGTGCCAAGGCTTTTAATGTCGACCACATAGATTTCGTTGGTTGGGAGAACCAGCAGTTGGAGGTTGAGTAGCTCCTCTTGGTTGCTAGACGAGACGTCTAGATAGATTGAGGGCGGTTTAGTCGGGAGACCGTCAAGTGTCTTTAGCAATTGTTCAAGGCATTTGGGGCTCTTAACGATCTTTGTAGAGGTGCCGGTCGCTTCCTCACCAGGCTGGGAAGAAGTGGGCCGTTCCATGGTAGGCAATGATGTAGACGGGTTGAAGTATGAGTGCAAATGTGTTGGGTAGGTCTCTTTGGATCTCATTTCCCCATCTCTCGTCGGAAAAGCTAGCTAGAAGGATGAGTGCGGGGAGTCGAGTGAGCAGCGCCTGAAGGATGAATCGCAGTATGTAGCTTGTCGTTGGTCGGCCTCCCACATATGCGCCACTATGCATGGTTGCCTCAGAATTAATATCATATTATACGAACTCCATTTTGAAAAACAAAGGAACTTGATTATTAGCAACGACGGTAAGACCACATATCATCGGAAAATGAAAAGTACCTAATTGGGCGTTATCCTATCGTACAAACCCATGAAGTCAGGTACGCCTCCTACATACTTTTTTAACATTTCAAGCGATGTTATTAGTGCAGCTCAGAATAAGAGTCTGATAATTGCATTAGAATAGCGCTGACTTACTAGAAGTGATATCATAAGGCGTAGCCAATTTCACGAGATTGTACGCTATTCCCATCAACGCTCCTATCCTCTTCTTGAGCTTGACCTTTCAGAAACACCAAATCTGGCATGCGCAAATACTCCGGCCCTGCCGGTACGTCGTCATCAAATTCACCATCCCTCACCCCATACTCAGCATAACTCTGCGTCGCCTGCCTCGATTTTAACGGTTGACTATCGGCTGTATGAGCCGATCCATATCCCAGACCTCGATCTGTTCCTGGTGGCGTTCTGGACCTTTTAATAAGCTTCGTGAGACCTGGTAGGCAAACTACTATCACGGCAGTCGTCATTTCGGCGGTGCATAGGGTGTTTCCGGATGCATCGTCGAGAGAATAGTCTGCTATACGACTGATGACGAAGCGAGTGAGGCCAACGGCTAGAGTGATTGCGCCGAGCGAGAAGACTCCGACGAGAGCGAGTTTCTGTTCTTTTCGAAGCATGAGATGGTTTAGCATGAAGAATGGGAAGCAGAACACTGGAAATATTAGCGCTGAGATCATTGGGGTTTTGAGGCAGGGGCTCACATAGAAGGTCTGTTGAGAAGTTCATAGACCATTGCGTAAAGAAGTTAGTCATGGAATTCCATGCTGAATCCCATTGGTTTTCAATATTCCTATGGAAATTAGCCAGTCGCCATACGTTGGGCTGCACAGAACATACCAATTGGTCGAAATGGGTCCCGCGATTAGAGTATTTAAGAGAAATGCGGTGGTTAAACAACAAGTCAAGTATGTCGTTATGGTATACAACGCTATTCTCAGCGATCGAAAGACGTTTGGTATTAGATGCCAGTAAAAGGCCGTGATCGAGAGTTTCGGGAAATAGATTCCAACGTCGAAGCAATATTCCGCAATATAGACACACTGTCCTGGTATCAGCTCTCGTCCATTCCCTCCACAAACTTCCACATACCTTGAGGTATGCCACGCTATGAACTCGGTCCTCATCGTCGACATACGTGTCTTCGTCGTATTTGATTCGCGTCGCAGTCGCAGAAGATATGAACCATGCCAAAGCAAATATCCAACCAACCCAAGCAAAATAGTCGGAAGCCAATAGCCTTCTTCCTTCAAAGTTGAGTCTAGTCCAAGATCGGAGGATAACGACGGCTAGTGACAGGACGATAAGTAATGCTTGAACAATCTATCCGGTTTTGTTAGTTTTTTGCAGCAATAGCGAAAATACACGTACTATTAATGTGGTAGCATGCTGCATATTGAGGATAAGATGAAGGTTGTGCGCATGGGAATAAAGGGAACAAAGGAAATAATGAGATGGGTGTGGAGAAATGGTTATCAGAGCGGTAGGGATCCAGTGACGCGGCACAGGTTCCGCGATTTCATCCGGAACCAGCTTTGAGTTTGCGCTATAATCCAGGAATATCTGTCGAGATGAGTGGCGTTCAATGCCAAATCTTCAACACCCATTTGCCTGCCGTGTTCGCGCTCTATCTTCTTCTTCTTTCTGCAACCTGGGACGTGGATCGTTGTAAGAAGAAGACTCTGTGCTATTTTGCATTGGAATATATTCATCATTTCACGTCTTTGCAGCCCTTTCTTCGATCTTGCAATACCTTACAGGGAAAAAAGAAGAACTTAACTAGTTAACGTAGCAGTCTTGCCAGATTGGTATCACTGCTGGTTCTCGTTGTAATTAAACTTCCAAGCTAACGCCATGCGGCTGAGTTCCAGGGCCAACATCTCACTGATCGTCGCCTAAGCTGCCGCTATCCTAACGCCACCGTTCCTGGTCACAAATGAATCTCCCATCTGGATTCATAAAAGCAACCCTCTTGCCGCTTGTGTCGTCGATTAAATCCGAGTCGCGAGCAGCTAACTTACTCGAGAGTAGTTGCAAAGATTTTCGGGATTAATAGACAAGTCTAGATGCCCGGTTGGACCTCACAGTGGCCTTGTCAGGATTGTTTATGACCTTTGTGACATGTTATCGCAGAGGTCCAGGCGTTTCCTGGAATCACAGCTACGATTGGGTCTGGTACGTGAAGAGAGACATCCTGCTACTGGTCACCATGTCAGGTGAGGGTCATCACAATCTATCACGAGTCAACAAGACGTACTCGCCGTTATCTAGCCAGTATGATAATGGCTTGTGAACACGACTCTCAATTGGTAGAGGGATGTCGCAGAAGTATTACCGAATCTTTTGAGAAATGACAAGGCTGATGCCTCGTGGCTTGATACTTTACTTTACGCCCAATATTACAGGGCTTGGCTTACTGGTACTTTATGTACATCTTGTAGTTGATTTTATGAGTCGATGTACTCGTGAAAAATAACTGTTTATTCAGTGACTTGAATAATCTGCGATATATTGGGGGTAATTCCTTGACGAACTACCTCAGGGTGAGCGCGCCCGAACAACTGCAATGCTATTTCGGAAATAAACAGGCTTTAACCACCAGACAACAGAAATGATGGAAACTTTTATTTCTATAATAGCCAGCAACGGCAGAATCTGTACGTTATAACTTCTGAGTAGCTCCCTTTCTCTTTGGTTCAAGGACCCGACAGAATCACCGAGATACCTCTGTCTACCCCGTCGGCCCCGTCGGCTCTCCACAACTACCCCAGCAACCCAGCTACAACAGTCAACATTCAGAACATGAAGCGACACGTGCTCCCAACATTTTATTTCTCTCATGCAGGGAAATTTATTTACCCTTGGTTTACCCAAACCCTGTCAATATCCACTCCATCGGAGTCTCGATCAGAATAAGGTAATTAACAGTGTGGAGTTACCGACCCGTCGGCATCTTTCGGCCCTGACAGTTGGCCGACAGCTCTTCCTGTACGCTCTTCCCCAGCTCCCCACACCCCAAAAAGACGTTACCCCCCGAGCTCTATCCATAAATACACCGAGACTAGGACCTTTATTTCTTTCCAACTAGCACTTTAATAGACAAGTTCACCGTTTGTATGGACTTTTGTAAGCTTGGTATCCGTGGACGGATATACGTCGTAGCTTCGGGGCAATGATAGCGCTCAAGCTTATTGTTATGCTTGTCGGCTCGCTTCGTGGGGTATAAGTAGACCTGTGTCTTACTGTAACATCAGAATAGAAGAGGTCTCTTATCCTGTCATCTTCTTTATCTTCAGACTCATCATAATGCTTCGGCTATTCAACGCCTTGGCCTTAATTGGCGTTGCTTCAGCATCAACACCCACCTTCAAACCCAGCAAGGACACAGCGGGTCTACCATACCGCAACGCCTCACTATGCATCGAATCTAGAGTCGACGACCTTCTCTCCCGCATGACGGTAGAAGAAAAGGCCGGTCAAATGTTCCACACGCTCTTGTTCTCTGGCCCGAACGGAACTCTCGAGCAAGCCATCCCGACTATGAATAGCTCGGAATTCATGATCGGAACACAGTTCATGACGCATTTTAATCTGGCTATTCAAATTGAAGACGTTAAAGAAGCTGCCAAGTTCACCAACAGAGTTCAGCAACGGGCTTTGGAGACGAGACTCGGCATTCCTGTGACTATCTCGACGGATCCGCGTCATGCTTTCACGGATGATATTCGCACTGGATTTCAAGCTGGTGGTTTTTCGCAATGGCCTGAGACTGTAGGCCTTGCAGCTCTACGCTCAGCTGAGACAGTCCAGCGCTTCGCCGAGATTGCACGAGAGGAATATCTCGCCGTTGGTATTCGCGCTGCTCTTCATCCACAAGTCGATCTTGCTACTGAGCCCCGATGGCCTCGCAATCGAAATGGTTTCGGCGAAGATGCGAATCTCACTGCTATAATGTTGAGTTCATATATCAAGGGTTTCCAGGGTGAAGTCTTTGGTCGTCGTTCTGTTTCCACGGTAACGAAGCACTTTCCAGGCGCAGGTTCTGCTGCGCATGGCCACGACGCGCATAATGCATTCGGGATGAACTCTACTTATCCCGGCGACAACTTCGACTACCATCTCATTCCTTTCAAGGCAGCTATCGAGGTCGGTGCCAGGCAGATGATGCCATACTACAGCCGTCCCGTCGGAACTGAATACGAGGCCGTTGGCTTTTCTTTCAACAAGGCTATCGTCACCGGTCTTCTTAAGGAACAGCTCGGATTTGAAGGTGTTGTGCTGACGGATTGGGGTCTAATCACGGATACTACCGTCCAAGGGAAGAAGTGGGAGGCCAAGGCTTGGGGTGTTGAGTATCTTTCTGAACTTGAGAGAGTTGAGAGGGTTATTGACTCTGGCTGTGATCAATTCGGTGGAGAATCTCGACCTGAGCTTGTGGTCGAGCTTGTCAAGAAGGGTGTCATCTCAGAAGATCGAATCGATACCTCCGTCCGCAAACTTCTACGGGAGAAATTCCTTCTTGGTCTTTTCGACAATCCCTTCGTGGATCCCGAGGAAGCTACAGCCGTTGTAGGCAACCCATACTTCCGTCGTCAAGGCATGGAAGTTCAACGAAAGTCACACACTCTCCTCACCAACAAGAACAATATTCTTCCTCTGCGAGACCTCTCTAAAAAGACCAAGATTTACGTCGAAGGTTTCAACAGCACATTCATCAAAGATCGCGGCTACCAAGTAGTAACCAACTACAAAAAGGCCGACTACGCTCTCCTCCGTCTCAAGGCTCCAAGCGCACCCGCCGACCCCATCGAAAAAGGCACCGATCTCGAATCCGGAAGTTTAGAATACACCAAGAAAGAAAAAGCCCGTCAAGCCAAGATTTTCCGCGCCGTTCCTACCATCGTCGACATCAACTTCAATCGTCCTGCCGCTGTACCTGAAGTAGCGGAGCAGGCTGCGGCGTTGTTAGCTAGCTATGGAAGTAGCACGGAGGCGTTTTTGGATGTGGTGTTCAATGTGGATGGGGCTGAACCGGAGGGCAAGTTGCCTTTTGATTTGCCGAGGAGTAATGATGCTGTGGAGAAGAATCTTGAGGATGTTCCTTTTGATACGGAGGATCCTGTTTTTAAGTTTGGACATGGACTTCGGTATGAGTCTGTTTGTGCATAGACGGGAGAGCGATGAAGAAGTACGCTTTCGTCGAGGTGGAGGCTGAGATCGGATTGTCGGATTGTATACTCCCTTCGCCGTACATATTTGACCCATTCTTATATGCCAATTCAATAACATACACACCTACCTAAGTGATCGTGAACTTTTCCCTTCCAATGACCTGCTGTTTCTTATCTTATCTGTATCTTCTTGGCATATTCGTCCGGTCAGAAATAGCCTCGGTTCGGGAAGCGGCATGTCCACGTCTAAGAAGTGGGCTGCGCCAGACCGTTGGTCCGATGCAACGCTAATAAGATCAGCACTCTGCAGACTGCAAGATGAATTACAGGTAACTGCTCTATTGAACATGAATGATTGAAGAGTCAGTAGAGTCTGCCCTGTATTGGTCTGTCCAGATCAATCTGTTAGAGTTATCTCTGGTCCTACCCCAAAACTATTTCCATGCACAACCTGACGACACCAAACTCAATAATGAGCCATTATTAACTTCTAAGATCAGCACTCCTAGGGCAGTACCTCGCCTAAACCCACCTAATCTCAAGCTCTGAAAATCTGGGGTCGAGTGGGGAACCCTGCCAACTCTAAAAAGAGAAATTCCGCGAATTGAATACATGATCTCATACTGGGGCAGAACCTGCTAGACCCAGCCACCAACATCCAACTTCCTGGACACGAAAACCATACTGAGCGATTTTCCATCACATCATTCTCGTACGTTGGATCCACCAATCTACAACATTTATCTACGGCTAGAGGCTTCGTCAATTTTTCATCATCAAGCTAGCGCAATGGACGACGACACAATGGACACAGACAAGAGCCTCCACTTGCATTATGCCACCCCCGCTTCATCATGGTCCGAGGCCCTTCCAATCGGCAATGGTCGGCTAGGAGCCATGCTGTACGGCCGAACATCCACTGAACTCCTACAACTCAATGAAGACTCAGTATGGTATGGCGGTCCACAGGACAGAACACCTCGTGATGCATACAGCAATCTATCCACCCTGCGCCAACTCATCAGAGATGAAAAACACAAAGACGCTGAATCTCTCGTCCGCGAAGCGTTCTTTGCGACGCCGGCTAGCCAGAGACATTACGAGCCTTTGGGGCAGTGCACCATCGAGTTTGGTCATGATGAGAAGGATGTCTCCAATTATAAACGATATCTTGACTTGGAGAGGTCGCAATGCACGACGCGGTATGATTATAAGGGTGTTTCTTATCGTCGCGATGCTATTGCCAGTTTTCCGAATAATGTACTGGCTATTCGAGTCCAGGCTTCTGAGCCTACGCGGTTTGTCATTCGGTTGAATCGGCAGAGTGAGGTCGAATACGAGACGAATGAGTATCTCGACAGTATCCGCGCGCAGGATAACTACATCATTTTACAAGCGACACCCGGTGGAAAGAACAGCAACAGATTGGCTCTCGCGCTTGGTGTCTCGTGCAAACCAGGCGACGGCGAGTTCAAGGTGACTGGAAATTCTCTGATTATCACCGCGACAGAATGTGTCATCGCCATGGGCGCGCATACGACTTATCGCTCATACAATCCCGACGCATCAGCACTCCGAGACATCAAATCCGCACTGTCAGAATCTTGGGACACGTTGATCACCCGTCATCGCCAAGACTACACTAAACTCTTCGGTAAAACATCTCTTCGAATGTGGCCAGACGCAAGCAACATCCCCACGAACGAAAGAGTCCAGAACAACAGAGATCCAGGTTTAATAGCACTGTATCACAATTACAGTCGCTACCTCCTCATATCATCAAGTCGCAAATCCGCAAAGGCCCTTCCTGCGACATTGCAGGGTATATGGAATCCTTCATTCGCTCCACCATGGGGATCCAAGTTCACTATCAACATTAATCTCCAGATGAACTACTGGCCAGCTGCTTCATGCAACCTCATCGAATGCGCTAGCCCATTAATTGATCTACTGGAACGCATGGCTGAGAAGGGAAAGAGGACTGCGAAGATGATGTATAATTGCAGAGGATGGTGCGCGCATCATAATACGGATATTTTCGCGGATACGGATCCTCAAGATCGATGGATGCCGGCTACGCTTTGGCCTCTTGGTGGTGTCTGGTTGTGTATTGATGTGATCAAGATGTTGATCTATCAATATGATCACATGCTGCATATTCGCATTGCGCCTATTCTTGAAGGGTGTGTTCAGTTTCTTCTCGACTTTCTCATCCCATCTGCATGCGGAAAGTATTTGGTTACAAGTCCTTCTTTGTCACCTGAGAATTCATTCATCACTGAGTCGGGAGAGACCGGAACGTTCTGCGAAGGGTCGGTCATGGACATGACGATTGTGCGGATTGCGCTGGAGAGTTTTATCTGGAGTACAACTATTCTCAACAAAGAGAATCCACTCCAGAAAGACGTCATGGCAACTCTAGGCAAACTACCACCATTCCGCATCAACAAGTCCGGTGTGATACAAGAGTGGGGGCTGAAGGACTACAAAGAAGCCGAACCAGGCCATCGTCACATCTCACATCTTTTCGGTCTCTTCCCTGACGATTTCATCAGCTTGGACTCAAACCCAGCACTGGTAGAAGCTGCGAGAAAGACCCTTGCCAGAAGAGCCGAGCATGGAGGAGGTCACACAGGTTGGAGTCGAGCATGGCTTCTAAACCTCTACGCCCGCTTACGAGAATCACAAAAATGCGAGGAACACATGGATCTCCTGCTTAAGACCTCAACATTACCAAATCTGCTCTGCGATCATCCTCCCTTCCAAATAGACGGCAATTTCGGAGGATGTGCTGGAATTACAGAGTGTTTGGTACAGTCTAATCTCCGACCCGGCGAGACGTCCCAAGTGGTCATGATACATTTACTACCAAGCTTACCCCCTTCGTGGAAAAATGGAAAGTTGAGTGATATCAGAGTCATGGGCGGTTGGTTAGTTTCTCTAGAATGGAGAGATGGAGAATTGGTAGAGCCGTTGCTGGTGGAATCTACTGTCAATCATGCTCCTGATGCACTTGTTGTGTTTCCGAATGGGAGGAAGGTGCCTGTCGCTAAGCGGAAGGGACAGCAGAAGATTCCTTTCAGGATGCATCGAAGGATCTCGACTGTTTGACCCTATCTCTATTTCTACTAGGCATTTATTGTACATTAGCTTCTTGTTCTGGCTCGCATACTGCCGGCCAGCAAGTTCTCGTTCTATCATCAATTTCACAATAAGTCTTTCTCTCTTGGACTTCCACTTTTTGATGCTCTCTTTTAATTGGTTATAGCGGGTTTGCAGAGGACCCAGACAGAGGCCACGTGATCATTAGTGCAGTGGACGAATCACAAAAAGTGCCATCGAACCCATCAAGCTAGCCTCTTACGGCAAAGCCTACAAACACTCTCCCCTGAGCTGTAACTCGTTACAACTGGGCACACGTCTTGTGGCTGAGACTTGATAAATGATGCACTTCTCCCACCCTGGCTTTATTTTTTTTCTCCTCTTTCACATCCCATCTGTTTGTCTCCAGGTATCTCCTGTGAGCACTGTGTCCATAGGACCAGCTGCCATTGCTCTGGCATGACAGCAAACATTTGATCTACTTCTTCATTCCACACGAGTAAGCACATACACCGCAAATCTTAGGACTGATAACGCACGGATTATTGACTCTTAAACCATTACAGATTATTTTCGTGGGGAACATTACTACCAAATACCTTTTTCTTTGTTAGTTGAAAGCGCTGGGACACCGGCGCTTCCAACATACAAAGCGACCACCATGATCATCACTTAGAGCATTGTGCGTTTGGCGACTGTGACTTCTGTTGGAATCTCTATACAGTACCTTTCTATACAGCCGTTCTAGACAATAGGGCTGAGACTCCCGAACCGTGCAGCGTTTTGGCCCAAACCGGGACAGATGTTACCGACTGCGAAGTCTCTCCTGAATCTCTTGATGGTGACGACTCTCCTCCAGACTTTTTATCTTCTTATCCCGATCTTGCTACGGCTGCTGCTCCAACACCCTCCAGTTCTTCGTCCTCTCGGGGCGACTCTCAATCATTTTCGCCCCAAACGGTGTCCATCAATTCAAGCTCCCCTTCAACCCAGAGGAATTCCAGCCACTCTGTGACTCCACAACAAATTCAGGCACGCTATGCCTGTGAGTTATGCAGAGCGGCTTTTGATCGCATCATTCCTCTCGCGTAAGACTCTCGTTCCTTGTAACTTTGGCTCTTCGAGACTGACCTTCCAACGTAGGGAACATTACAAGGATTGCCACAGCCCCACCGCCAACGGCAAATCGACATACTATTGTGGGAGATGTCCAAGATGTCCAAAATATGTGTTTACGCGTCACCACGAATTTATACGACATATGAGATCAAAGAGCCACTTTGACGAGAACTACCTCTGCCGCTGTGGCGCGAAATTCCCACGGCCAGAAAGGTTTAGAAAACACGTTCAGAAAGAGGAATGCCAAGGCTTCAATGCATACGCCTGCCTTTGTGGGCACTCGGTTCAATCATACACAGATGCATTAGCATTGGTGTCCATTGGTGGACATATATACAAATGTGACGATCCGCGCCCAAGGGGACGTCCGAAGAAGAATTCATCTACAACAGCCAGCAACTAAGAAGAGGAAAAGACATGAGCAGACATGTTGAGCAGGGTTAGCGATAGCCCGCGATTGGCCCGTGATAGGGACATCACTCATGCATGTTGGAGTCGTTGTTGCGATAGGTTTGTATAGGGTGTCGGCATTGGTTACAGTACCGAAACAGCGTGTGATTCGTTGAATGATCACCCTCAGAAATTGGACCTAGCCGCTTCGCCTGCCAGTGGGTAAAACTCCCTTGATGGAGCGAGAGGTCGAGGAGACCCAGACAAGCTACTCGCCAATGACTGAACGACAACTATCTCAGGAGCCAGAGAGACCCAGGGTCACGAGACCCTGCCTGTTCGATTGAGTATACGTAGTAGTTATGGAGGACATGGAGTTTATGCCTTTTCGTTTTCCTTTTTGTATGAACCTTCCGTCAAGATCTCCCAGAGGTCCAGTCCTTACTGGCTTTGGGAGATCTCGCAGAGATCCAGCAAGGCTATTCGCGTGATTGCTTTTTGTACGAACCTTCCGTCAAGATCTCCCAGAGGTCCAGTCTTTACTGGCCCTGGGAGATACCGCAGAGATCCAGCAAGGTTACAAAAAGGTCGGGAAATATATTTACTCTTCAATGGTACTTCGTAACATTCTCAACTGTTCCTCCGCAGAAATGATGTCGTCCCTGATCTTGTAGTAAGATGATGATCCGACGGTAACATATATCGCCCATTTCTCAAGATTCCTAATCTTCTTACCCAGCCTTTTCTTCTCCCGCTTCACTCCTTGTTTTATCTCACGCTTCTCTCTAGTCTGCCGAACATCCCAAAGTTTCAGCTGGAGCTTTTGCACCAATTCTTCTGCTTCCAGAATCAGACTTGGCAGAGCTTCCATACCCTCTGACAGGATTTTGTATCGCATACTGAAGACTGGCAAATTCTTGACATCGTGACTTTGCTGCTTGCCACCGCCCACCCCTAACTCACGTAGGATTTGACTCGTGACGTAATCAAAATATTCGCTCCAGTTCTTCAATATCGGCTTGAATTTGTTGTTTGTTCGTTGCAAAAAGACGATCTCGCGCTCTTTGATGGCGATGAATTCCAGTAAAGCTTCTTCGCAATTAACCTCGACCTCCTTCTCTTTGGCGGCCAGATAATTTTCCACTTGGGACCTTGTCGCCGGTGGTACCTGTTGACGAATTTTTTCATCGCCATTGATAAGATATAATAGTTCGAAGAAGCAAAATTCGTTTGCGTCCACTACAACAGGCTGCGTGGCTTCGGTCTTGGGATCTTCCGGATCCTGATAGTCCTGAAGCTGTTGATCTTCATCTTGAGACATCGCATTTTTCTTTTCTTGCTTAACCCGCCTTCGGCGAGATTTTTGTCGGAGTCGATCAGACTCTTGTTGGCGGGTCGTTTTCTGTCTAGGGCTCTTGAAGGCGCTCTCGACGACAAGCATACCCCCTGGTCGAATAACTATATCACCTGGTAAAACTTTAGACTTTTCCTTCTTGTCTTGTTTCACCGCTCCTGTGCGATAGATCACTACTCGGAGGCCATTCCAAGTAGTGCTCAAAACAGTCCTGCATGAGAGTCGACGTATTGCACGAGCTCTGTTGGATTTGACCTGCGGAGATACGCTGTCAAAGTCGTAGGACCTAGCTTCGTAGGTGATGTCTGCGTCGTCGTCGAGGGCTTTGTGAGTGACAGAATAAATGTTTGCATGTTCAGTCGACCCAGTCTGCTTTCCGATCACCCAGTCATTATCCAAGACCGTCCCCTCAAGAATAATGACATTGGATCGACCCAGAGTTTCAGTATTCTCGGTCTCATCGTTAGCCAAATCGATTCGTCGGTCCATGGCGTAGGAAGCGATGTCTCAAGTTGTCTTCGCTTTCATTTCTGCCAAAGTTGGTGATGTCTTGTAAGCTCATGACCGGGGTGATGACTAATGGATGTTGGGCCAACCACAGTCATCCGCGTTACATATGGCTTGAGGAGGGCACTTTTTCTCATCCAATCGTTCTGCTGACCCCGCATTTCGCTATACAAGGATCCCCAGCTTCATGGCTATACCCTCTATCAACAAATAAGCTAGATGCACAGAGTATTATTTATTATTAAATAGAGTACAATGAACTCTTAACTTTATTTCATTTTGGGGATTTGAGTTCATCGCATATCAACACTAGCTTATCCTTCTGTCCGGTTCTTATCATTCAGCCGGATCTGCATTGCCTGCCGTCATTATCCTATGCTTAGTTCAGAAATATGTGAGAGATACACACCGACGAAAGAAAGAAAGGAGACAAATCTCTGCTTGTGAAGAGGCAATTTTCCGCATTGTATGAAAGGTACGGGATCCACACTTGCGTAGCATATCTCAGATCACGCTGAAAGCATCTTAAAGGCAGTTTGCTGTACACTAGCTTCTCAATCTGGCTGCACGCATACTGCAGACCTCCGATTTATCATTTATCGTCAGTTTAACCACAGCTTTACTACGCCTTATGATCAGCACTAGTCTATGCACCTCGTCTATCTTCACTATTTTATCCTCCTATTGACAAGGTTTTATTTTCCATCAGCCTTAATATTAACCGAGACTACCCGACACAAAGACCCTAGACGAGAGTTTCGCGTTCCAATGGTGTTTAACGCGTCTGACGCGCTAGTAATCCCTGCGGGTCTAGACAACATTGGCGCAGGGACTTTTACAGTTGGGCTTATTCTTTCATTGCCATGTGCTCAGACATGCATTATTCATTCGCGCGAAGGAACAATATGGCACGATGTTTGCACTTTGCCATAGTAATGCATCAGAGGGGATTGTGTGATACAATGGATTTCTTGCAGGAACTTTTGCCTATTTGACTTGAGCGATATGGAGAATGGCCTCAACAGAGGTTTCATTCTAAGCCAAATCGGATAATCGTCGTTTAGATTAGATAGGGTGCTGGCACGAGGAGTGGTTTCCTGAGGACATGTCATCGCTGAGCCTGGGGAATAGAAGGCTGGGTAAGATGTGGTGATGTCATTTGAGGCCTATCTTATCTACCGTATGTTATCGGCGTTATCGACTCTATCGCTATCGGATAAGCTTATCACAGTCCAATCTTATCAGCTAGGTCTTGAGATTCGCAAGCTTCGTCGCAAAGCTACCCTACAAAGACATCTCATTCAGAGTAATTATTGATTCACAGCCACATACGTGCGGTTAATTGACTACATACCGCCTTTTACTTGCATCCTAATTAACCTAAATGGTAAACATTCTCACTACAATTATCTAGATTGGGATGTTACTAAGACTCTTGCAGTCTCAAGGATTCACTATTGTATTGTGGTGGTTGCGAAGACCAGTCTAGCCAGCACAATAAGCTTACTTACTACACATGCAGTCGAGACCCTCAGAGCTCAGCCTCAGCCACACAGAAAAGAGGCTAAGCAAGACTCATGCGACGTTGCAGCCATTAGCTCAATTGATTCAGACAATGTTTATTATTAGATTCATCATTATCACGTACAAACACCCGACCTTCTTTTGGGGGCGGTCAGTCCGAATGCGCGAACAGCTAACTCGAAAGCAAATAGTAGCATAACCTTGAGAGTCGCATTCAGGTCCAAGCTACTTCGTATGGCAACAACGGGGCCCAAGCTAAGGTAGCAGCGCAATAATGGGCGCGCGCAGGAACACGGGAAAGTTCCACCTTTCGGCTCCGGGCTAGCTTCTCTCGGCGTCCACGAAATGACGTCCAGGCCCGCTCTAGGTCTCCACGCCAAGACTTGTACTCCCGGAATGGCTTGGCTCGGCAGTTTTTGTTGAGTCTGTGTTCCCTTCCATTTCTGCTCTAGAAACAGGCGGGAAATGAGGGTGACATGGCGGTGTCAAGGCGACAGAGCAACAAATTACCATCATGCACATGGTATTCTCATCACCCAGCACCTACAGCGACCTACACCTCCATTTCGGTTTATCGGTTCATCGGTTCATCGGTCTCTTCATAGTTACACGAGGTTTGCACGCACAATGTCGTCACTTCCGTTAATTGAATCGGCTGATCCCGGTCTAAATTCATCCGCCAAGCTAAACACAGTCAAGAACAAGTTCTCTGTGAAATCATCGACTCTGGGAACTTTCTTGAAAGACAGAAACTCCCGCAGCCTTGCAGGAACATTCCAAAGCACTAGTGGGGCCGAATGGGACGGGTAAGGCCACCAAGTGGCGCCGAGAACGAGGTCAGACAGGATCACCCACAGTCTAGCCGTTTATGCTAATTATAACTTGTGAATACGAGGCTAAGCATAATATTAAGGCAACAACCCTTGTAATTAATGAACTGCACAAGTCGGATGATTCGGCAGGCATCTCAAGTCTAACCTGTCAAAGCAACATGCCATGTCATTGCTGATCCGCTCACCCCGCAAAAATCACGAGGTTGAATGATTTTCTCCGGACTACACGATGGATCAATCTTCGTATCGGTCATATGAAGGCACAGCTAGTGGTGCACTAAGCCTCGTATCAAGACAACAGCCTTGTCAGGTAAGCATTCGATCTCAAAGATAAAAGGCATTGGATCTCCCGACATTTCAATTCAAATCATCTCATCTCATCTCATCTCATCAATCACTCTCATCTTCAATCAACAACCAACTTCTCTATCTTTCCACCTCAACACCTCAACAAACCATCAAAATGAAGTTCTCCGCCATCACCGCTCTCGCTGCCCTCGCCGGCTCTGCCGCCGCCGCCAACAAGGCCGTTGTCATCAACGACTGCGACACCACCATCTACGTCCAGTCCGTTCCCTTCAACGGCGGTGCTCCCGGCCCCTTGACCACCCTCAAGCCCGGCCAGCGATTCTCTGAGGACCTCCGCGCCTCCGGCTCTACTGTCAAGATTGCCGACACCCGCACTCTCACCAAGCCTCTCTTCTTCGGCTACTCTTCCGACGCCAACAACGTCTACTACGAGCTCAACACTCAGTTCGGCAACCCCTTCGCCAACAAGCACAACATCCTCAACCCTGGTGATGGCTGCAAGAAGTTCGACTGCAAGGCTGGTGACGCCAACTGCTACAGCACCCCCAGCAGCCCCAAGAACTACGGCTGCCCCAACCCTGTTACTCTCTACACCAAGGTCTGCGCTAAGTAAACGAACCTACGAGAAGATGATACTGCTCCTCATGCATGGGAGTCACGACTTAATCGCTCTATAATCCTTCAGTATATATAATTAAACGCCCGCCTATCAGGTGGCTTGCTGTACATTGCAATACAAGCACATATTTTAACTTACATCTCGGTCTCATTCAGTTGAAATGTGAAATCTAAAATGCCTCGTAACACTTGTACCAAGACGAGGCAGAATCTCACATACAGCACGAACGATCAATAATACGCTCCAAATTTTCATCACGAAGAACAATGGAGCATATCTTCAATAGTGGGTAGGGCAAGCGCTTCAAGACAAGCAAGGTTTTCAAATGCTTACGAATGACGACGTTAGCAAAATTATGTTTGTACAGTAGTATGTTTCTCGTTCATGCTTCTCGTTCCTGCTCCGTGTGATTGAACACAGAACTTTCGAGTGTAATGATCGTCCCCCGCGATCTTAAACTTCAGTCAACAATAATGCGCGGTTATCGAGCAGAGGCATAGTATCTGCTGGCGCCGGTCGCTTTTTGTGATAGAACTAAAATTGGGAGACTAAATTTAATTTTTCGTTGTACCTTGTAGCATACTCCAACTTCCATCGTTCAAGCCGCAAGTGCAGAAACTGCTAGAGATAAAAACCTCAAGATATCTCATCACACTCTCTCACATCCAGGCGATTCTCTGTCTTCGTCAACATGTCAATTACCCAACCGATGAGTGATGTGCCAGCCAGTACATCATATGAGAGCCAATCAAAGCCTTCGATTACAGTGCTTGTAGAGGGGCTGATTTTAAACAACATGAGGAATCTTTTCATAGAGAACTTAGAGTTCATCTACGATGCTTCGGTGGGCATGTTTGGTGTTAACCTTCGGCCGTTTACTGATAACTTATGCCTTTTTCACTACAGTTTCTGCGGCATTGGTAGTAGGAGACCGGACAGTTTTTAAACTTGAGTCACAAAAAGGATCAGTACAGTAGTATTGGTCACTTTAAAAAAAAAAAGAGAAAAAGAAAAAACCCATCCCAATCCAAGGGGAATTCCTTTAGTTTAAGACCGATTATACAGCCGCTGGAGATACCGTGTCTGGAGGAGGCATACTGCAAGTGGGCTGCGCAGTACAATGTACGTCATGTGCGACCCAACGGACTTTGTTGCCTAATGTCAGATTTGGATCAACCTCATGGCTGCCTCCTGCATCAGCAAGCTCAGATCAAGAGTTTATGTTTCAAGAAAATTCACTCATTGATTTCAACAGACCGAAATGTTCAATCACAGCCCCTTAAGTCAGGTGGCTCGCGAGATCAGGGTCCTCCGATTCGCTTGTGCTGCGGCCGGGCCGGTTGACGATGGCGAATCGATCTCACTGGAACTGCAGCATGTATCGCTGAATGACAACATCTCATACGCAGCAGTCTCGTATACCTGGGGAAACACTACAGGTACTGTGGAGATCAAGGTGAACGGGTGTCAATTCAAAGTTACCCAAAACTTACATGAGGCTTTGCGGCAATTCCGACGAGATGGGATCAAGTCCTGGCTCTGGATTGATGCGATCTGTATTGAACAATCGAATGACCTCGAAAAGTCTTGGCAAATTATGGAAATGCGAGAAGTTTTTAGTCGTGCAAAGATTGTTTATCTTTGGCTGGGAACGGGAACCATTGAGAGCGATTTAACGATGGACTTTATCTCCCGAGTTGGACCCAGGGCGCAGTCTTGCGATATCGCGAACTTATGGAACAAGATGGCGATAAGACGGGAGATAGACTCCTATATCCAGCAGCAGTCCCGCCCCCAAGAGATAGATGGAGATACGACTTCGGAGTCGAAATTAGGGCCCTTTTTCCGCGACCTTTTGAATGAGGATGCTCTGCTGGTACCATCCCCTTTAATAACTGGTATAAGCAACGTTTTGCAGAGGGACTACTGGCACCGAATATGGATCATTCAAGAAGTGGCTCTAGCGAAAGAAGCACTTGTTGTTGTGGGCACAAAGAGCGTGTCGCTTGAACTCTTTGACGCAACTTTTACAGCCATATGGTATTGCATGCGCTCAGGTTTGCGCCGCATGCACCCAGAATGGGATGGTTTTGGCCAGGATTTGTCGGTCACTCTTTACAGGATAAAATCCTTGTATATACGGCATCATATGCGACAGATTCCTGCTGCGCAACCCGTACGTTTGGTAGAAGTTCTCTGGGAAACTGGATGTGCACCAGGACGCCCCCACTATAGTGCAACTGATCCCAGAGACATCCTCTTTGGGCTGCTCGGCATACTAACGGAAGGGCAAGCTCGAGGCATACACGTGGACTATACCAAGTCAGTTGCCGAAGTCTTCACGATTTTAACCAGAGCGATGATTTCTTTTGAAGATGAGGACCACGACTCCTTTGACTTAGATTTCTGCAATCCTGGGGAGTCAACCGGGTATCTACCTACATGGGTTCCTGACTGGTGCGAGATTGGAATGTGGGGTGTTCGAACTTACCGTATCAATCATTACGGAATACACAAGGCTACCGGCAGGTTGTCGGGGCGAGGACGGGCGTTGAGTGTTAAAGGAGATGCCAACGTCCTTCATCGCTTCGGTTGCCGAGTGGATGAGATAACGAACGTCATGCACCCGCCAAAGTGGGTTCAAACAACTCCTTATGAGCCATCCGGGCTTAAAGATCCAGAAAACTGGTTTCGATCCATTGCTACCTTCACCGGGTTAGGGTCAGAATCTGGTCCTGGGGAAGACTATATCTGGCGGACCATCACGCGCAACACGCCAGCCAGACTAACGCGTATTCCTCCACAGGAGCGTACTCCCATTATTGAAGGGACGCGTACGCTTCGCCGCAAAATAATGCGGTTGCAAGATGTGGATGCTAGGAGTTTAACAGACCAGGAAATCGAATTTATCCACCACGGTCCTCTCTATCATAACTTCGGCTCCAACTCTGGGGTTCTGAATGACCAGCAGGTTACATGGTTTGCAACTAATTGGAGAGAGAACTTGTCTCGTGGGAACAGGAATCGGACACTATTCAAGACAAGTAAAGGAATGCTGGGGCTTGGCCATGTGGGTATTGAGGTTGGAGATATCGTCTGTCTAATCTGGGGCGTGAGCTCGCCCATCGTCTTGCGACAGCGGCGCGATGGAGGATTCTACTTTTGTGGGGATGCCTACGTCGATGGGATCATGCAAGGTGAGTACCTTGAAAATAGTCCTGTGGAAGAGGAGTTCTGTATCTACTAGACTTTTCATACCTAAGACATTAATCTCATGGAAATACGGCTTGGGGGCTTAATTGAAGCCGCGCTAAAACTGGAGCAAGCAAGAAGTTGACATACTTGACTACGTTCCCCATTCTAGAAGCTTACGCCATACGTCAAGCAATTCGTGATCTGGGGTCTCTATTTAAGCACCAGTGGTGTTAATTTCGGCGTTTACTGGTAACTTATTCCAAGTTTAGGCCTATAGTACTGGTGAACCCTGAGACCCATTGCCATCGCCCGCCACATTACCAGTAAGTGGGCCTCGTACTGGTCACTGGCATCTCCATGCCGCTATTTGTGTCTTCGAGTTCGTGACCAGTACTATGTTACATAAGCGACATAGTACACCAATAATCTTGATCATTAAAGTCGTCTCATGATTAAAAGATTCGCCTTCTTGAAACGTTTCTATCCTTAGTCAGCAAATCAACACGCTGCTAGTACATGCAGTAGCAGACAGAGGTAACATGAAGTAAGAGGTCGTAAAGTAGATCCTAGTAGCAGGAAGGCAATAAAACAAGTAATAATATTTGCTTTTCCTCATAAGCTTTCCTCTGCTAGCAGTAGCGCTAGATTACCGATTATTCAGTAGTGGAGACGTAATGAAGCAAAAGGACTTGCTTTTTAGATACTAGTAGCGAGATGGATACGCATGCTTGATTATCCCCATAAGCTTTTACGTACTCGTAGAAGGGCCCTATTGATCATCGTAGGGTCACAGGGTAGTCAATACCAGGCTGATATCCGCTATTAGTAGACCTTGGATCATATCAGATTAATGGTTATCCCGTGAGCATTTCTCTACTAGTAGAAGAAAGCCCCTAGGTGTAATGAAAATTTTATAACTCCAGGAATATTTGTTTATCCTTATAAACTTCCCTTTGCTAGTAGCAGAACCAGATTACCCTGCGACCCTTTTTAGGAACAAAGATAACAGCTTACGGAGGTGGGCACATTAAATGGCTACTAGCAGCAGATGTTCAATGCAATAAAGCAGATGGCATTACTATTTGGCTGCTTCAGCAGTATATCTGCAGTGATATTCAAGGAGTATGAGAGTTCTATCGACTCGAAAACAAAAGAATTCATTCGTCAGCTGCCTTTCTGTCTCCGTTTCGTTCACCGTACGCATTGAACGACGTGGCAGATTTTGCGTGCACGACGGGAAGCGGCTCGCTTCTATTGCTTCTCTGCCTAGCCGTCTAACAGGGTGTACTTGCGCGACCGGAAGTTGTACCCAATAAACCGGAGAGATGATATGAGTAGTATGAGGGATCTTGTATGAGGCCAACTAAGTCGTATCGTCGGTAGTAAGATCAAAACTGCTCAGCTGGTAGATGGCCTCAAAATGCATCTCCATGTTCATCGCTTTGCTGCGAGCGAATGACGGCCCAAAAAAGACTCACCGACGGTAATGCTGGCTCAAGCTGTCAATCAACTGATAGCATGTGCCTCATTTGCCCAATTACGTTAGTCACTAGTCGGTGCATCGAACAGTCTAGAACACCTTAAAAAAGGCGAAGCCGAAAATAATACGACATGACTCTGGAAGGGTTTAGCATCTGTATGCATGTCGACCTTTTTGTTTTGAAGGGTTCGAGAAATTGTCTCACATGACCGTGTCCCGGAGGTCGAGTCCTTATCACTTTCCCATCTCAACACGATCCGTATAGGGCTGTGGGAGCGATAAAGTTGTTCCTGATCGCTAGCGAATGATTAAGTGGTTGGTATGGTGATCTAACGGTTGTTGTTAATTGGCATTCTGTTATTGAAGTGGCCGGTATGCCATTTTCAAACCGGCATTGGACCGTCATTATTACCCCACACTCCACGGTGATGCGGCTCGAAGAATTCCGGCCCGGACATGTAACAAGTGACAGCCAAGAATTAGCTTCTAGCGGGGTAAAGAGTCCTGTAGAAGTCCAAGCGAGCCGTCTGCGTTCTTCGAGAACAAGACCAGAAGATATCAGAATGCCACGTCGATGATCTAGAAAAAGTCCAAATGCCGTGTCAATGATCACGCTGACACCTATTCCGCCCTTGCTCGACAATTGACAGGATGATGGTTGGCGATAGATAACAATAAACCCCGCTCGCAAGCGGCTGGGATTTACCGCATGCCGATCAAGGTTGCGGCACGATACCGGGGCACCGAACATCGGGGCACGGACTCGAAAGTCCGGTATCTCGAGCAAGCGAAATGCGGAGATAAAAGAATATCAGGATGCGGGGAAAGATAATCCTGGCCTAGAGCATGATAGGAAATAGTAATACAACTACCGCGGATGGGTTACTACCAGGTGATGCGTCAGAACAGTCTAGGATATGCATCACTTATCGATGTGACCCGGGGTTGACGGCATGGAACCGTTCGAGAACGGAACAAACTCCATGGTCCACTTGGCGTCCCCGTCCAATCTTGTCTTGTCATCTTTATTTTGTCGCCGGAAACTAGAGTACGATTCCTTATCACCCGATCACATGACCGGTTGCTTAGCGGTAATCCGCCTATCTTTGGCTCATCGTGGCGTTTACCATGAGGACAATCGTCAGCTGGTCAAGTGAATGACACACGTATGAATATATAGATATACCTTTCCATCCCGCTAGAAAAATAAAGTCTCAGTCCAACTTATCACCAAGAAGTTATCTCTCGCACACACCGCAAACATGCTGACACTTGGTGCTCTCGTGCTCTTCGCCATAGCGACTGCCATCGCTCTCATCGCAAAAAAGGCCCTCTCTAAACCCCAAAAGGAAAGCCTTATCTCAAGAGCTATCCCCGCCGCGGCACCCCTCACACAACCTCTCCCGTCAACATGGTACAAGTCTGACGACATTTATGAACTTGAACGACGAGCCATCTTCTCCAAGAAATGGATTCTGCTTACTCACAAGATGCGATTTGAGCAGACTGGCTCATGGATCCGCTACGCTGAAGCTGGTTTTGACTTTTTCCTCATCCGCAACGCTGAGGGTGCTATCCGCGGTTTCCACAACATCTGCCGTCACCGAGCCTTCCCTGTCGTTGTCAAGGACAATGGCCAGAACAACGTCTTGTCTTGCAAGTACCACGGCTGGTCCTATGGTATGAACGGACAGCTTGCCAAGGCTCCTCTGTACCAAGATCTCCCTGGCTTTGACCGATCCAAGAATGGTCTTTTCCCTCTTCACGTTCACGTTGACGACAAGGGTTTTGTCTGGATCAACATGGATGCTAAGACCCAGCCTGAGATTGCCTGGAATGAGAACACTGCTCGCTACAGCTCTTTTAACCTTGAGGATTACAAGTTCGACCATGTCAAGCAGGATACTAGCACCTTCAACTGGAAGACTCTTGCCGACAAGACCAACGCCAACAGCAACGGTGCTACTGAGGTTCAGGAGAAGGGTGCCAACCTCGTCAGCGACTTCTACTTCCCCAACGCCGCCATGACTATCTCGTAAGTATTCATCTCAACTCAATCCTACAAACAAATACTAACCATTACAGCCCCCACTTCTTCTTCCTGTTGAGATGCGTCCCCACATCCGCCACCAAGTCTCAACTCCAATACGAAGTCTACCGCCATAAGAACGCCAGCAACGATGACTTCACCAAGGTCGAAGAGATCCTCCAGCAAATCGCCAGCGAGCACGAGGCCCCCGCCGAGAAGAACCTCCGCGCGGGCGTCCTCGTCGACCAGACTCCCCTCCAGTTCCAGAACCAAGTGTACCAACTAGTCGAGCACCACCGCAAGCTGGAGGGTGTCGCTGGCCGAGAAATCCGACCTGCTCAACAAATCCTCGACAAGTCAGCTACCAAGACCGAGCAGGACGAGAGTCTCTTTTCTTCCTGCTCTGGTCTTTCTTGTGATAAGATTGGAAAGGATCTTTCATGGTAAATATGGGAGTTTGTAAAATAGAAAGGCGTATTTGAAGCATGTTGTTCTAGCATACTGGGGTTACAGACAGCATAGAAGTGTTTTGAAATTTAATGGGGAGCGTCTGCTGGATGAGAACCCGGGTTTAATAGTATACTATTGACAGCAATTTATGATGTTTATGAGCGTTTCTATATCTATTCCATGTTTGTAACCGTCTTGAGCATTCGTTTGTCGACATAATTAATTCTGTAAGGATCAGGCTTGTTGAAAAGCGTGCAATCGCGTGTGCACTACGCAGCGAGAGTATAGGCCGTGACTAGTTCAATCATGGAATGTGTTGTGGTATCTCAATTCTCGTTCCAACTACCTCGACTATCATCAATCATTATCGAATTCCATCTTACTACCCAAGCTTCAATCCTTGTCCTTTTTGGAGAAAGACCACGATTTCGATTTCGACTTCAAACTCGAGAAAAATCCTGTCTTCTTCTCATCCTCATGCCTCTCCATCTCCCTCTCCGTATCAAGCTGGGTGGTATTCTGGTCCATAACATTCTGTGCAAAATTGACCGTATTCGGCTTCTCTTGTCCTCCTGCCTCAAGCTCTTGCTGCTGCTGCTGCTGTTGAGCCTCCTCGTCGCCCTCGAATAAGTCCTTGATCTTTCCTTTACCAAAGATTCGGTCATAGACGGCTGCTGTTGTGCCGAATTCTTTGTGGCCGCTGACTTTAATGGCGTCGAGGAGTTGCAGGACGTATGTTTGACAGTTGTTTGTGATGAGGTTGTATGTTGGCTGTCTTTCTCTGATGCTTTGGATAACGGATTCGCCTGTGAGAAGTCTTAGTATGGAGACAGGAAGTGGTGAACGAGATACTTACCAGCTCTTCTCAATGCATCGTCGTTGAATCGCGTCTGGCCAACTTCAAAGGTCCGCCACTCTTCTCTATCTATCTTTGCATTCGTATAGATGACATCGAAATTCTCATCCTGTAAAATCATCAGTATCTGCCCTCTCAAGTTGCCAGTAAGTAAACTTACCATCCACAACTGATGAGCATAGTCACCAACAAGAACAGCCCAATGTTGCGTCGGATCCGGATACTTATTAATCTTCTCAGTAATCATTTTCCCCAACCCAGTCTCTTCCGCAAACCACTTCCCCGCAAAACCACCAACAGGGTGCCATCCAACTTCAACAGGTCTCGGCGGTCCATTGACGATAGGCTCCGTGACAGGGACAATGTTGGGCTGACCACCCAGACCCACAGCGTGCTTGAGAGCTAATTCGCCTTTATTTAAGCTCTTTTTCCTGCCGACCCGTCAGTAAATGATCCGCGAAGGATGTGTAATGTCAAGGTTGAAGAATGATGACGTTATGCAGAAATAGCGCATACATGAATTCTCCCACCTTATCCCTCTTCCGTTCCCGTTCTTCCTCTGAATCACCCATAACGCCTGAAAGAGAGCAATAGAGAGTGCTGAGCTCTGGTGGAGTCGAAAGTTTAATTGTTAAGAGAGGAAAATGCGCCGAGGTTTTGGTTCTAGTGAGGCCTCGCACTGTCAGCTCAGCTGATTCACGTGAGGTAAGGCTGCGCAAACACTTGGCGCTTGACTTTTATCGGCAGTCACTTTCCGGCTAGACCAATTAACGCCAAGATTTAGTGTCACAAAGATTAAGATCGATGAAAAATTGTTATTTAAATGGGGCATTTACGATTTGGCCAGTGGTCTTGCATTAATAAAATATCATAACCTGTTACAGGATTACCCAGTCTAAATTAGAAAGCGGATATCCAATTAACAACAACAATCATCGCAGCAACCATCGTTACGGCCTCTGTCATAATATCATCTTCGATAGCCATTTGCCGCACCATTATTATATGCATGCCTTCGAGCTGCGTATTGCATCTGTGGGTTTTATGCCTGTCTTGGAGCATAACCCCTGGGGTAGTATGCTGTCTGAGGTCGCCTGTTAGACAGAACGATCAGCAAGAAAAGCCGTCATCAGGGATAGAACGTTAGGCAATTTTACCGAGGTGCATTTGCGTAGTAAGGCATGGTGTTGGTGAAATATCTCAGAGTGATTAAACGAAGCCTCAACGATTTGCGAGATCTTTGCGCAAGGAACACACTAGAAAGAGCAAGTCTTGGCAGAATGATGGACAGTGAGTGCTATAAGTGTCCGATGAATAAAAAGAAGGGTGGACTCCTTATGCACTTTCCATGTAGAGGTGGTCGACGTGGCTCGAGTGATAAGGCTCTGGTGCACATGAACATGAACCATCCGTTACTTTGTGGTTGTCAACTGAGGTTGAGTGAGTGTTAAGAATCAGGCTGTAGACTTCGCAAAAACACAGAGGCTGCTATCCCATACAATATAGTTACCAAGTCAATGATCCTAACAAAAGACGATATTCAGACATGCTGTTCAGGAAGGAATCGAGACTGTACTCGTTAAAACCGTTAAAAAAGAATAAAAGCCATCACAACAGAACTGAGAGCCCAATACCCGACATGTGATTGACTGGCAGAGTTCGCCTGTTCGGATGTACCACTAGCTGTCGAAGTCGCCTCCCCCTCATCCGACGTTGCAGTTGCAGTCTCACTCGTCGCTGTGCTAGTACCAGTGCTGCTAGGCTTTCCGCCGTCTTCAATGACAGAATCAAGACTAATATTGTTAGCCAAGTCCTTTGCTCTGTTTTGAGGGAAAACATACATGTGGATGAGACCGTTGTTGGTAAGAACATTGGCTTCAATGACTTTGGCATTGTTAAAGAAGATATCTTCACCTTGGATACTAACACGGACTTTGGTTTTGTTTAGTGTCCCGATGACTTGGCCGTCACGAAGGTAGTTGGAGTATGTGACTTCATCCAGAGTATGAGCCCTGTTGAGTCACGTTAGCACGTGGGTTCCGGTAGGATTATTGACGTACAATATTGCCCCTCCCAGGTCCTGCTTTGAGAGTTTAATATCAGGATTTCCTGCATTCTTAAAAGCCTCAGTCGATGGTGCTAAACAAGTAACGTTCTTTGAATGATCAAGAGCCTTCCAAAGTTGCGCTTTGATCAAAGCGGCGTCTAGGGCGTCAAGTCTCGGATCTTTGATAGTGTGGACGGTGTTGGAACAGGATCTAGGTGGAGACAAAACTCTAAGTACAGCCATTAGTGTCGAAGAATAATATTGGGCACGCATGCCACTCACTTGTCAACAACCTGGAACGAATTAGCATCCTTGGAACCCCAAGACCCATCCACAGCAGTCATCTTGATATCTTGTGCCAAACCCGCCCGTAGCATCACATTCGGTCCACCCATATCATCCTTCTCCTGTCTTTTATCCTTCCCATCTTGTTTCAACGCAAAGATGACCTGACCACTAGCCTCCTTCCCAAACTGACTCTGGATCTGAGGACCCGCACTTCTGTTATTGAACAGGGTGTCTTGCAACAGAGTAGGAATCGACAAGCCTCGGTCGCCTTCAAAATCGGAAGCAGTCAACGAAGCAGACAGTATATGATATGAAAAGAAAATTTGAAGTTCTGTCTGGTTGAGCTCTGTCACATCGTTGATTTTGGATGCTTTGAGATAGCTCTCGATGGCTTCGTTGGTGGGAACTAGAACGGTGATGTTGCTGTCTCTGTTGTCTAGAGATGTTATGAGAGCCTGAGGGGCGGCAGTGAGTAGGGAGCGGAATAAAGAGAGGGATGAGTAGTTGGCGATTGCCCCAGCCAACTCTTCTGGGACAGTTTGGGCAATGGCTGCTGATGCAAAGGCCAGGGTCACCGCAGCCCGGATAAAAGTAAGATTTCGCATTGTGACTGTATCTGTTTCACGGTATGTAAGAGATATCATACAGCGATGTCAAGTTTCAAGTCAGGACGAGCAGGGATGATGCCAAGTTATAGTAATGGGGATTTAAGGCTGAGCATCCATCCCTTCAAAACGGGCGCAGCCGAGATCCCAAAAGACCAGAGCCTGCTTCTCAATTGACGAATAAGCAGCTGAAGAATCAGCCACAGGTGCAAGACAAACGCGGGGAATGTAACAGCAAAACATTCTTGAACAGTAAGACAAGACGCAAATGTGGTGGGTATTAACGCCAAGCTGAAAAGTAGTCAACAGCCATCATTGCCCATCAAAAAATATGCTTAAGAAGCAACGGTGCTACACTACGCCCAAGTCTGGAGAAGAACGATGTGGCGTCGTCCGTTGATGTGCTAAACACTGTGGCGCCTTCTCCACGATCTGAAGCATCGTGGGGCTGAGCTAAGTGGCGCAGAATTAAGACGCCATTGTACGAGCAGCTCCGCACTGAGTCGGAATGCATTCTGGTGCTGTAGGGTGCCTGTACCACGTGAGCTATCACTGAGTTTGGGTGAAATGTGTAAAATCAATTGAAGCAAATCTAGACCAGAGTTTAGAACAATCCAGACTTGGCTGTGCCCCATCAGAGGAAAAGGTTTGCAACCCGGTCCTTGGACCAGCCCAGTACCTGACAGTGCTGACCTGGATTGAAAATGGGATAAGGCGCTCCCCGCAAAAGATTGGTTGCGACGATTACTATTGGACAATTCTCAAGACAAGCTACGGCCCTTGACGAGCAGTCTTATCAAGGAGGTAATTAATTCTGGATGGCAAGGCCAGATAAAGCGCTTACATGATCCCGATACTGGAACATCACTTATTGCGAGATGCTTCGTGGTATGGAATGATAGCACACAGGGAGAAGGGTCTTTCTGTCATTAGAGGAAAGCATGGGGAACCCAGGTAACTTTATACCAGGGGCAGACAATATTTCCAGGGAGCAAAAGTGCGTTTTCAGCCCTCTACCCGAGAGCGCTAAATTTCAGCTCAACAGGATAGGAGACGACAGCCAGCTCTTCTGGATGACGGAAGTGCGGCAATAGATGCCTTAATATAATCACAACTACTCCAAGAACAGTTATACTTAGCGGACGATTCAATTGATCTGCAAGAAAAAGGTACAAATCGGTAAGAAACAACGGATATTACTGTTGGGACGAACCCCGTAGGCGAAGAAACAAACCCACTTCGGTTCTAACCGATTTCGCGCTACCATTCAGGGGATTGTCAGTGCAAACGGTGACCAAGTCTTCAGCCTTGTCTTTTTGGGGTTAGTTTACTCTACCAACAGCGTCTGAGCATCTCGTAAATCGACATTTCATTTCATCTCAGCTGTTCTAGCCTAATATTCAGAACCAACAGTTGTTTATCCAAGCTATGACGTCCAACTCCAGTTTCAGGTTTATTAGCACTCAACGTCTGATCCTACCACAGCTTGACGCTAGGACCGTCAATAGTCTGTGTTAGTCACGATTGTTTAACCCAATAAATCATAGCTGAAAAGAATTATCAGCCCATTTTATGGATGTTTCTAAATTGAACACTTGAAAAGTGGAGCGTTGTTTCCGTCTGGCAATTAAACCACTGTAAAATATCGTGCTTGGCAGCGGTAAGACGAGTCAGCCACCAACTGTATCAACAGAAGCAACTCGTATCTTGTCGTCTCATATATAATGATCTACTGATCTGCATTGAATGAATCTTCAGCACACACTCATTCAGTCATTCTTTTACCCACATTCGTTCTTTACCAACTATGCAGTCGATCATTACCTTTGCAGGCTTGGCCTTTGCCAACCTTGCCGTTGCTGGCCCTTGCAAGCCCATCAAGCAGAGCACTGTCTCTTCTGATCTTGTTTCCACCACTTCGGCTGACGTTACCGTTATTACCGTTGTTCCCGTCCCTGTCGCGTCTACCAGCTCTGAGGCTGAGACTGAGGCTGAGACCAGCACTGTCGCTGAGTCCTCTACTTTCGCTACTGTTGTCATCCAGGAGACTAGCAGTGCTGCCGTCGAGACCTCTGCTGAGACCACTGCTGAGGCTGATGCTACTACCACTGCTGAGGTTGAGGCTGGTGTGACTACCACTACTGCCGAGGCTGAGGTTGATACCACCACCACTGCCGCTGGTGTTGCTACCACTACCACCGCTGATGTCGAGGCTGGTGTCACTACCACCACCGCCGAGGCTGAGGCTTCCACCTCTTCCGTCGAGCTCGAGTCCTCTGCCACCACTAGCTACGCTCCCCTCCCCACCGCCGACCAGTCCTGCGAGAACGGCGGTCTCGACTACGCCATCTACGAGCACCGTTTCTACAACTCCGACGCTCCTCACTTCTCCTCCTTCGACGCCACCTTCTTCCACACCGCCACTCCCACCTACGAGGGCATCACCGAGCGCATCGGTATCCAGCCCGGCACCGACTGGACCAAGCCCTTCACCATCTACGAGGGTAGCCCAGAGCAGATGTGGCAGTACAAGGCCGTCGACCACCGCGGTTTCCTCTTCGCTCCCGAGACCGGTACTTACAAGGTCACCGTCCCCAACTCTGACGAGATCACCCTCGTTTGGTTCGGCGACAAGGCTATTTCTGGCTGGACTCGTGCCAACGCCGATCTTGAGCAGGACTACCCTGGTGGCACTTCCCGATCTTTCGAGGTTGACCTTGAGGAGGGTACTTACACTCCTTTCCGTCTTCTCTGGGCTAACGCTCAGGGTGAGTTGAACTTTATCGCTGAGGTCCAGGCTCCTGGTGGTCAGGTCATTGTCAACGGTGATGGTGCTGATAACGCTTATCTCGTCCGTTATGCTTGTGACGGTACCACTCCTGAGTTCCCTGGCTACTAGGCCAAAACTTAATGTAGCATGTTGCTACCTTTATAGTATATACTATTCATTTTCTAAGCTAAATATTTCAATACTATAATATACCTACTGCAATTCAGTAGTCGCCCAAACTGTGTTGCATTGGGGCCCTCGCTTTGTGTGAACCTCATGCCGTTATCTTCCGAGAAGATCCCTCACGCTTGCACAGATAAATAACACACTTTCTCAATATTCGAACGCATTAAGCTATTATCACAAGTGAGGAGTAAACCTGCTGAGCTGGACAAAGCACGTGGAAATAGCAAGATGTCGAGCGATAAGGTAACCCCAATCGGCGTCTTGTGCATATCCATTGGCGCAAGTATTTCACACCATTCCCAAGCCGGACCATCGGCGTGACTTGGAGTAGTATCCACCCACCACTGCAATATTGATGAACTTCCTATCTAGATCAAAGCCGGTATATTTCAACTCCAATATGCATACTTCGTATTTATGCCCTGTTTAATTGTTGTGATGCGAATCGTATCTCTCGGCATTGGACTCAAATTGACGCAGTATTGCAACCCCACCAAGATGGACATCCCGTAAGCAGTAGATACGCCACGTACGAGGCGTTGAACAGATGACTTGAGCGGCTGATTTAGGTAAATGAGCCCGTAAAATGACGATCATATTACCGTTTGGTTGTTCTTATCAAGCTGAAATGCCGTGGACCTTTATGGTATTGTTTGCGATTTAATCTCAATCCATGACCTTGCCTATAAGTAGGCGGTTCTCCGAGATGCCTCTATGACAGATTAAGAAAGATCGTTCTATGTGGCTGCCAAGTCTTAAAATCATGGCGCCAATATCCTCCAAGCCACTAAACATCCTCTTGGCGTGTCTGACTCTGGGCACGTTCTTTATCCAATCTGCAGCATGCCTTGCTGTCAACATTGACCCCAGAGAGGCCCTCAATGACTTCACCAAGCGCGCAGACGGTATATACTCCCTCGGTGTCGGCAAAGCCGATATAACCGGCCCTGTAGTCGAACTCAACCTCATGGGCTATGCCGAACTATCTCAGAAGGGAACCGGCCTGCGTCAAAGATTATACTCACGAGCTTTCATTGTCGGTAACCCAGATAAACCCAAAGAACGATTTGTGTATCTGGTCTTGGACACTCAATCCGGCGACACGGCTATTCGGAGAGGTATCCTCGAGGGTGTCGCAGGACTTGGATCAGAGTATTCCGTTTATACAGCTGATAATGTGGCTATTACTGGAACCCATTCCCACGCTGGACCGGCTGGGTGGAACAATTATCTCATGCCTCAGATATCTGCCCTGGGCCTGAACCAACAGTCTTATCAAGCCGTGGTTGATGGTGCTGTCCTATCAATCAAGCGAGCTCATGAGAAGATCTCGAAAGGACGTCTCAGTGTTGGCAAGATACGCATAGACGATGTGACTATCAATAGAAGTCTCTTTGCATACCAACGGAACCCAGCATCGGAGAGAGCTAAATATGAAGACGAGGTTGATAAAGAGCTGACTATGCTCACTTTCACCCGAGAAACCGACAAGAAGGTGACTGGAGTTTTGACTTGGCATTCAATCCATGGTACAAGTCTCCACATGAACAACACTCTTGTCTCTGGTGACAACAAAGGTGTCAGCGCCTATCTTCTCGAGCAATCCGTCCAAGGCACTGATGGGGCTGCCGAGGACTTCGTCGCGGGCTTTTCACAAGCCGCTGTCGCGGACACAACACCCAATGTCGAAGGCGCCTGGTGCGAAGATGGTTCCGGAAAACAATGCGACTTCAAAGACTCCACGTGTGGCGGTAAGACAGAAACTTGCCATGGTAGAGGTCCTTTCTGGGGCTTGAACGATGGTGGCACAAAATCATGCTGGGAGATCGGTCGACGAGTCTTCAAACAAGCTGCCAAGTTGTACAATCAGGTGAAAGATGGAGGTGGTACTGCGGTCACTGGAAACAGTGTTCTTGGCTATCACTCATTCCATGACATGTCCAACTTCACATTCGAGCTACCCAACGGAAAGACGGCAAAGACGTGTTCTGCCGCGTTCGGATATGCATTTGCGGCTGGAACAACTGATGGCCCTGGATACTTTGACTTCAAGCAAGGAGACTCTGGAAATCCAGATGCAAGTCCACTCTGGGGCATAGTATCCAAATTTCTCCGTAATCCTACCAAAGAACAAGTCGCTTGTCAACAACCCAAGACTATTCTTATTGATGCTGGGGAGATTACGCTACCGTATGCCTGGGCTCCCAACATCGTCGACGTCCAGATGCTACGCGTCGGAAACTTCTTCATCATTGTTTCTGCGCCCGAACTTACGACTATGTCTTCAAGACGTTGGCGTCAGAGCATCAGTAATGAGATTGAAGGGAGAGGTGTAAGCAAACCTATAGTCATCGCTGGGGGGCCCGGTAACACCTACGCACATTATGTTACTACGCCTGAGGAGTATGATGCACAGCGCTATGAAGGTGGATCAACTGTCCATGGAAGAAACAGTCTTGATGCTTACATCAACTTGACTTCGACTTATGTCGGATATCTCTTGGGTGAGAAGGATGCTAAGAAACCCCCCTCCGGCCCCGAGGCACCTGACAACCGCAAGAATTCCCTCTCCCTCGTCACCGGCGTGGTCTACGACAACCCCAAGTCCGGCAGCAAATTCGGCAACATCATCAAAGATGTTCCCAAGTCAGAGTTCAAGGTCGGAGACACCATCAACGCTACATTCGTAGGCGCTAACCCGCGTAACAATCTCCGTCTCGAATCGACCTTTGCAGCTGTTGAGAAGAAGGATGGGTCAAAGTGGACTCAAGTCCGGTCTGATGATGACTGGGATTTGGTTTTTGAGTGGAAGAGGGTTGATGGTTTGCTCGGGACTAGTGAGGTTACTATTTCTTGGGAGACGGGGTGGCAGGATGCTAAGAAGGTTGCGGCTGGGACGTATCGGTTGAGTTATTTTGGGGATAGTAAGGCGCCTATTACGGGCAGGATCAGTGGATTCACTGGACGGAGCAAGGAATTTGATGTTGTTTAGTCGAGATGATGTTAGTATCGATTGGCTTTGACAACCGATCGCAAGCTGAATAAGAAGAGGCATGATTTCTTTTGTCTTTCTACTGCAGAAGCCCGGCAGGAAACGAGAGGCTTTTGCAAAAATATTCCGAAAACAGCATCACAGGTCAGATTCGGAATCGGACAACACACATGGCTTTTGGCCAAATACTCTCCTGTCCCAGGACTCCCCCAATGCTCGCATTTTGACTTACGGGTATAAATCAAGCATTACGCAATTCTTCAAACCATTTCCCGATAATCAGGATATCATCGGGCATGGAAGAGGTCTGTTGGGAGACTTGATGACCCAGAGAGAGTAAACGCGTATTGAAGCCACGTCCTAGGTCAATGCTGTATAACATGGGGTACAATCGGGCGATAATTTAAGCATGAATCGGAAACCCAGTGCTGTCGGTGATTTTGTGGGTACGTATGATTGTAAGTGGACTTCACCGGTATCGGAACTCATGGAATAACCCGACTTTTTGAACTAGATAAAGAAAAAGCCGGGGAGATGTTAAGTACGTAGATTATCAATAGCTTAGGAAAAATTACATTAACGTAAGTACTTATTTAGTGCGAGCTGGCAGTTCCAGGGCCCAGTGGAGAAATAGTCTGAAACCACAAAACATCACTTAGCGATTTGTATTATCATGCCAACAGAAAAAGCTAAGACGGTGGGGAATTCCATTGCACGAGCACGTAGGAATAGATTGCATAGCTTGCGATCGCCAATGTTTCTATTGTAGCACTGGGTATCTATAAAGTGAGGTCAGTCTGACAAGTACTTTCTTGGCACATTCACGACTTAGTACACACTTTCCACCCTGGCTGGTAACAGGGTCCGGGTTTATGTCACTGGTGGTGGAGTTGGATCCCACATTTAGCGAAGATCGATCCATGTGTTGAGTCCACTCAGATGTTACATTACCTGAATACAAGTCGCCGAAGGTAAGAACACGAAGCCTAGTATGCTTTAGCATAGAAATGAGAAACTGTATGGCATAACCAGGGGACGAACACGCGTCTCGTAGCTATGAAAAAATGTGTATCTATTTCTGTTAGTAAAGGTAAACAAGACTGAGCCTATCACCTTACTCATCGTCGAGGCGTGTGTTGAAATTGTCAGTTTTAAACTTCCTTCAAAAACGACTTTCGTATCCTGCACAGGGCTTAGCAAACCAAAAGTAGCACGAGGTCTGATCACCCACATATGGACCGTAGAATCCCCGGGGAATCTCCGAAAATAGATGGTAACTAACCTTCCTAGTCTGGTCTAGTCCGGCCTTTGGACAAAGGACGGTGTCTGGAGATACGAGTATAGGGTGGCCCAAAGGAACCCTAGTGTAGATATGGAGACAGCTCGCGGAAGCTATCAAGCAGTGGCACCAAGCCACTCATAATTACAAAGGAAAACATTGTCAGGCTAAAATTCTTCTTATATGTATAAAAACTTCCGGCCTTAACGAGACCTAGTAACTATAATAACTTATCGTGTCTCACATATACTATGTAGATAGTGTGAAAGTCATGGCTAAATAGTTGGACCCTGCCTCAGATCTCCTAGCGGTGGGCCCAAGCATAAATGCGCGGTGTTGTAGTACTTTTCAATCCAGTCTTTCTGCTGACGCTTTGGTATTAACTAATTGTCGGTGAAGACAAACATCTAACTGCAGTTCGGGAAGGAAACATATGCCGACGAACCTTAATTTGACAAATCGTATAGTAACGTTTGAAATTTCCAGGGGCTATCTTGTAAAACTCCTAGGGCTCGACAGAGTGAGGAACCCCGCATGATTTACCCTGCATTTTCGTCCAATGGTCCGATGTAGCTCCACTTGATTGATATAGTTAAAGCTTAATTTTAAGCCTATTATAATAAATCATCTAATTCTATGGATATGGACACATAGGCGAGACCACTCCGTTGCATGGTTCCTGAAACTTTATTTCCGGAAGCCATACAGGAGCCCTGTACGACTCACGGGCTCTCCGAGGAGGATACAATTTACCTCCGTTTCTGTCAGCGTCTAACTTAGTTGATTCTTCCACCAACCGGATAATAATTTTCAACTCTGAGTGTTGGAGTTGAGCGGTAAACGATTTTGTGACATTAGCACTTGTGTTAATCGGATAGACATGGAAATAAAGAGATGAGATGCTTATAAAAAAGAGCCATTGAGCCGTGCCTTTTCGAAAAAGTCATCCTCAGTCACTCAACCATTCAGTCAATCACTCCAGCCAACACTACATCTCCCTACTACGAAACCTTCAAACCATTGTAAAATGCATTTCACTCAGGCTCTCACTCCTCTGGCTTTCGCCACCGCCGCCTTCGGTCAAACCCTTAACATTCCCGCCCGAAACGGTGCTATTCAAGTCCTCACAGGACCTAGAACTCTGTCCGGTGCCAACAATGACTTCAAAAACCAGGAGTTCGAGCTTAACCGCCCTTGTGACACTGATGAAGACCTTGGCAGTGACGGTGCCGTTTTCATTCTCAACGACGGTGCCACTCTCAGCAATGTCATCATTGGAGTGAACCAACTTGAAGGTGTTCACTGCAAGGGCAAATGTACTCTCAAGAACGTTTGGTTCCGAGATGTCTGCGAAGGTAAGCTTGATATTGACGTCCCACTGTCGTTGCTTGACTGATTGATATTCCAGATGCCATTTCCATCCTTGGCAACGGTGATGCCCTGATTGAGGGTGGTGGTGCTCAGGAGGCTAAGGACAAGGTCATCCAGCACAATGGCAAGGGTACTGTCACTATCAAGGGCTTTACTGTCGTCAACGCCGGCAAGCTCTACCGAGGATGTGGCGACTGCACCAACAACGGTGGCCCTCGAAACGTCATTGTCCAGAACGTCAAAGCCAGGGGTGTTTCTGACCTTGTTGGTATCAACTCTAACTATGGCGATACTGCCAATATCTCTGGTACCTGCGGAAGTGGTGTCAAGAAGGTCTGCCAGGAGTTCAAGGGCGTCAAGAAGGGTGACGGTAAGAGTGAAGAGGTTAGCACCACCGCCAACTGCAAGGGCCAGAGCTCTCTACCTGCTTGTTAAATGCTTGATTCCATCTGGGCATGAACTTGTACAGTGATGGTGAAAGGAGAGTAGTGCTTATCGCACAGGCTCTTAACTACCTTTTTGAGAATAAGGTATTATCTAGAAAGTTTAGAAAAGCTAGAGAGGAGTATAGAACTAGTGAGATATTAAATACGATTGTGCATCAATAACGAAGTGTGTTTATTTAACCGTATCTTTCGAAATACATCTATCATTCTTGCCTAATAGACTGTTAAGTCAAATACCTACCGCAATTAAATGATTGAGAAAGTTGATGTTCTCTACACATTAGTTGTCTTCAACATTGCAAAGCCTTCACAATTGCAACATTATAGATACAAGGTTTATTGCGTACACTAATCCACTATTTTGATTACACAGGAAGACAAAAGACCTTTCATACTCTTATTCCGGCTAGCCTTGCTTCAAGTTTCTAATGCAGCTCTATCATTCTGACACCATGTTCCGTCTCCTTACCCCGATAATACCCCTCGAATGAGCCCTGATAACTGCCAAGGACTTCTTCAGGTAAACTCGACCCAATGTTCTCCCACTTCGAGACCTGTCCAACAACCCTACATGTCTTGCCCCCATCAATCGACCTTATCAGGAAGGGAACCGAAAGACCTTGAAACACACAAATCGCATCTCCAACAGCAGCAGAACTGTCATCGTGTAGAAGACTTCCTCCCGTCCCATTCTGTAGAACAAAACTACTGCATCCAATCAAGTTGTGCTGAATAATGCGATCTGTTACCATTCCAAAGGCTCCTTCAAGTTGCTGCTTGCTGCCATATCTGGTACCAAGCGCTGAGATTGGTTGTTTGTGCACCATGCATGTGTATGCAAGTATAATTCTTTGCAAGATAGACGGATCCTGGACCAATCTCTCCTCGGTGTATATATCTGCAAAATGGTGTTTAAGCCACTCACTCATAACTTCCATGCGCGTCACCTGTCTTATCGCTGCGACAGGACTGATGATCTCCTGATCATATTGCAAAAAGGCTGATGGAGGCATGATACCAGTTTCGGGGTCTGGCTTGACAGGTCTGCTGACAGAAACACATTGTCCAAGTATGATAGCCGGGAGCGTAAGAGTCTTTCCATCAGGCGATAGATGAAAATGCGCGCCGGGATTATTCCCGAGATTGGCTCTCGCCGTCCAACTGTTCCGGATATCCGGCGTCCAAGATGGTACACCTTCAAAGCCGCCCACTGTACCCAAGTTCAAAGCCCGGATGTCATTTGTCTCCTTAAGGATGAATACAGTAAGGTCGTGGCACAAGTTTTCCAAAAACTTAGTATAGTCTGGCTGTATAGCCTCCGGTAGAGGATCGCAAGCTAAGAGCCCAATGAGGGCATACAGGCGGTCGTGAGTGACGGTAGCTTCGAGCTCGGTCGCTTCGCTCAATAGCTTGAAGACATCAAGCGCGCACTGCTTCTCCTGGCCAGTTTCGGCTTGGTCACCAGGACCTCTTTCTCGCAACATCCTTTTGTACATGACCTCAATTGCTTTAAACCTGACAGGGTTCTCCGCCATAAACGAGTAGAGAAGCTGTCCGTCTTCAGAGGGGTTCAGCATCAGAACCCAAGTCTTGAAGAAGATATCGTACCCAAGCTCGTATTTCCCACAGAGCAAAATTGGGGATCTCTGGGCTAGGACAGCTTCTTGAAGAATCCAGATACGTCGAAACCAAGGACGATGACCGATGGACTTCAGCGCCTTGCGAATCAGCTCAACCTCGGCTGCAATTTCTCCATCCAACTTTCCCAGCTTCATAAACGCCGCGATTCTTTCATCTTCCGCAGAGTCTTCATTAACCGGCGATTTGAACTCCTTCAATCTCTCAGCCAATTTGCGTATTGCCTCCTCATCTTCATTCACAACAGGACCCAGCCAAGCCAAGACGTGCTGACACTTTCCGTAGATATCCGACATACGGGGAACCTGGACAGACTTCTCAACATTATCATTCTGATTGATGCAAACAGCATCGACCCAGAGAAATGCCTTTTCTTCAGTACTTTCTTTGAATACGTGACGCCTATACTCAAATAGGGCATTGTACAGGTTTCTTGTGATGCTGAAGCGCTGTCCGTTGAGGAGAATCACAGCGGGGTTTTCTCTCGCACCCCAGACATAAGATAGCGCCCAAAAGGTTTGGCTTGCGGGGTTTTCAACAGTGTGGAGATCCACGCTGATTAAATCGGAGGTGCCAGGTTGGATTTGGAGGAGACGAATCTCACCAGATTTAAGGGATTGGTATGGAAAAGGTTCATCAGGTTGTATGTCCATTTTGTGGTGATGTCAAATCCGGAATGGTTTAATTTTGTTCTGTGGCCACTACGATTAATTCAGCGCTTATGTTGGCAATTCCCCACTGAGCCGCCTCATTTTTGTGTGCAAAAGATTCGTTCTTGCTCTTCGGCTAGGGCTCCTTGCATTTCTACGCCTGTCTGTTGCAATTGGCCCAAAGAATTCTGCGTCAGCGAAAGCCAACGTCTGGATGATTCGCGCGCGAAATTCCCTCTGTCGTTTATCAATTGATGTTTCACTACTGTGCTTTCCTTGAATATGAGGTAAGTCGCAAAGTAACTATAAAACATCCACCTTGCCCAATTACCAGGATTACAAGGGAAAACATTGCTAGTGTTAGGGAGGCCTACAGGCTGTGCTAGATATCAAAATCAGACAACACATGTCTTGTCTATAAATGTATTCAAGTTCTTTTTGAGGAGCATGTCCTTCAAAGCGTACGGAAAAAACAACAAATTGGTCGTTGAAAAATCAACTTGTGGCCAGGACGTAGTTTGCTTGTCTAGTCATCATCATACCAAAGGTGGTCTCAACAACACTGTTTAGCACTTGATAAGCCGATCAAGTTTGAAAGAATTCATTAAAGCCTGCCGCTCTAGGATTTAAAGAGGCTACTTCTACCAGCCAAGCTGGAATCAAAGAAATCTTGTAACTCCCGGATATTTATACTATTGTTACTTTCAGTAATGATGGGCTGACGCGAAAAGTCCAGGCGTACTTTTTAAACCGATATCCGCTCTATACTAGTCTTCTTGACACTTAATTGCGTACCTCCCACTTTCCCCATTTCGCGAGCCATGCTATAGACTTCTGTGTATCCGGATGATTCTGGCCAAGGACTCCTTGCTGCCTCTCACTAACCTCCTTCATGAGAGCTACCGCTTCCCCCATCTTACCGCGTGTTGCCCATACCATAGCAAGATTGAACATGTATAGCAGTGTGTCTGGGTGATGCCCGCCTAGCACTCTCCTTGCCACCTCTTCTACGTAAACAAAAACCTTCTCCGTTTCCTCGATGTCATGTTTGAAAGACAGTCTTGCTAAGTGGCTCATCCTCGCCAGAACGGCCGGGTGTTCCTCCCCCAAAACTTCCTTACTTATTTGAAGTCCCTTGACTGAAATCTCCTTCGACTTTTCTAATTGACCTTGGTACTGATATATGGTACCGAGATTTTGCATGGCCATTAGCGCCTCGGGGTGCCGCTCTCCCAGTCTCATTTTGCTAGCTGCCAGTACTCTTGTCCCAATTCTTTCTGCCTCCGCCCATCTCTGCTGGCGCATGAAAGTCCAAGTTACTTCTTGCATAGCGAACAAAGCTCTTGGATGGTCCTCTCCCAGCGCATCGTTCAAGCACGACGTTGCTTGTAGCAAAAGTTCTTCTGCCCGCTTCCATCTTCCCTGACCTAAACATATTGACCCCAGTATTGTCATTGCTTCCTGTGTTTTGTGATGCTTGTCGCCGTAAACCCTTTTATATCTCTCCAGACATCGCAGTATGAGCTCTTCTGCCTCTTTATATCGCCCGCGAGTTTTATACACTAACCCTAAGTGCTTCGAAGCTTCTAAAGTCGAGTGGTCATCGTCACCAAAAACCTTCTTTGACGCCTCGACCGCTTGCACTGCGAAGTCCTCCGCCTCTTCAAACCGCCCCTGGCCATAACAGAGCTGCGATAGATCAAACATTCTATCGATGGTAGTGCCATGAAGCTCTCCGAAATACCTCTTTGCCATCCGCATCGATTCCACCAACAACCGTTCTGCGTCTTTCCATCGACATTGCCCTTCATATATACACCCGAGCAGGCTCAAAGAACGTATTGTATAATGGCTTTCTGAACCAAAAGTCTCTTTGTGCAGAATGAGTGATACATGTGCGTGTTGCTCAGCCTCCTTCCACCGGCCTTCGTGGAGTAGATGGGTTCCGATGCGAAATGAAAGACGGCCTTTCGCTTTCAGGTCTTCTGCTGATCGACTAAAATCGTTCCCCAAGACGGCATAAGCGTGGGGAAGGTACTTGCTGCACAGCCTTCCATTCTCAAAGTTGTTGAGGGGGTAGACGTCTGCCACGAAGGCGACGGCTTCGCGTGCGCATGTAGTATAGTCTAGTCTAGGAACCGTACTATTCGATAATATTCTTGACTGTGCGGTCTGGGGCGTTGTATGCCTGTGTTTGAGCCATGTCTTCATGGAAAGCTGGACTAGACGATGCATTCCTACCGACTCCTTTCCAATCTCTATTCTCACAAGGGAAAAGTCCACTAGTACAGTCAAGAGGTCATCTAAATCAACTGTTCCACTGCATGCCTTTCGCAAAAGACAAACAGGAATGCCTTGTCTCTCGAACATGCTCATCAAGGCGAGGAGGTCTGCGGCGAATGGCTCAGTCTCCTGAATCTGAGCGAAAGAGATCTGCCAAGTTGCTATAACGGCATGGCGTATGCTATCGTCTCGTCGAATGTCCTTGTACTCTTCTTTGCCTAGAACCTTGACAAGATAAGCTTCGCTCTCCTCGAAGCGTCTGATGTAGTCTGTCATTGTCATGAGGGCACTAGCCTTGATGCAAGCGGCGGCGTGAGTAATAGCGAGAGGTATGTATTCCAGCGCTTGAACGAGGGCTCTTGAATCATCCTGATTGGACGTATTGAGTAACCCCCTCGTACTGAGTAAAGTTAGGGCATCGTCTTCACTCATTGGTTTCACTTCAATGATATGACCCTGCGACCCAACAAGGTTCGTTGCTGCGGATGTTTTCCTCGAGGTAATCAAGAGTTTCCCATTTGGCGTCTGGGGAAGAAAGCCTTCAAGTGGTTTGTTGGAATCGAAGAAAGGACCGTCGTCGTCAGCATTGTCGAGAACGAGAAGCCATTGACCATTTCTCTCGTCAGCTAGCCAATTGTGCACAGTTTTGAGGCTATCGACCTTCGGGTTATCGCGTCCAGGTATTTCGATTTTGTCTGCAATGGCTCTATAGGCTTCCTCGAATCGGGATGTGTTTGCTGCGTGTACCCAGAAAACCCATGCCTGTGGGACAGACTCTCTGAATCGGTAGGCATACTCGATTGCAATCTGAGATTTACTAGGTCACGTAAGTGAAGTGTGCCGTTTGACAGGACAATGTAGTACTCACCCTACACCACCTAGACCAGTGAGGGCTACTCGAACGTGTTTATCAATTTGGTGAAGCTCGAAGATATTCGCGATGACACCCTCCCGGCCCACAAAGTTAGAATCCTGTTGAAACGGTATCATAATGGTCGGCTTGGGTCCATTTCTTTTTCGTACTTAGCAGTAGTGAATTCATTAGCTCAAGGCTATGTACTAAGGAACTCAATTGCGTCCTATAAATATGTCGAGCTACTTACAAAAGCGAGCCGCGATCACGTTCGGGGCTTCCTTTTCAAACTGTCTGAGCTTGTCTCGCGCACTGGTGTATGTTTTGCTAGTGATGCTGTCGAACTTGACAATCATCGAGTGATCAGCATCAACTGGGATCTTTTCTTCTGAAGAGTCGGGTAACTGAAGAAGCGCTGAGTCAGTATCGACCGCCACAAAAGGTTCGCCAGTCCTCTGCCAGCGTTCAGTATCACTATTCTGTCAAGGTTAGTCGTCCATGATAGCATAATTCTCCTTGGATAGCCATACAAACTGGAGCTGCCGAGTCGTTCTTGTCTCATAGAAACTGACGACCTTTCGGTCGCGGATAAGGTTCTTGAAGTCCACCAGCTGAGATTCCAACAAGTCAGAGTCCTTTCTGATCTGGTGAAGAAGTGCACTCCTGTGGCTGTTCTCCTGGTGCGCTAAGACCTTCTGAAAATCGTCCACCACGAGTCCTTTGTGTGGGATACCAAAAAGAAGCATTCCGTATGTGGCTTTGTGAAAGGCGGCAATCGTTGGGTGGTCGTCTTCATTCGTCTGAGCAGCTTTTATGAGGCACTACGTTACCAGTTAGCACTATGCTTAACAGCGGGATAGTAGAGTGACTTACGTGGGCAAGAATAATACCGCCAAAGCTGTGAGCGATAAGAAACAGCGGCCGTTGTCTTTCCTATAATGTCACAATTGTTAGATAAATAACTAATAGTGGGTGCATCCTTTGCTGGCAGCCTTTCCGATAAATTATATGGCAGAGCTACGAGGGCAGAAGGGGTGCTGTCATATATGGAACACCATACCGGCAGCGGCAATGAAGTTGTGATACTTACCTGCTCTGAATAACGGATCTTCTTTAGCTCTTCCATCAACTCTCTTCCATAATCCGTAATCTTGCTGATGCCGTGGCTCGACAATTTAGAATTATATCCGTAAATCATCGTTCGGCAGCATGGCAAATCTTTCGACAAAAAGTCACGTAGCCACATTCGTCCGAGGTTCTTTTTGCTCCTCCATGATCCGTATGCATGCCCGTCGAGACCCGTTACCGCGATTATACTAAGATGCTCGAGATTAGCAAGCCTTTAGTGAAACTAAAACTGTACGTACTCAGCGGTAATATCTGTATCAGGTTTTGGCGTATATAGTTGTGTAAACCCAAAGAAGTGGCGGTCAATGGTGATATCATACTCGCCCATATCGATCTGAAAATCGTCCAATGGATCTTTCACCAGGTCGAGTAAGAAGTTTGGAATGCCGTCGTGGAACTCAACCAGCGCCACTTTTCGAAGATTGTCGTTGCAAGACGGCACTAAAGCTGTCGTAAACTGAAAGTGCTGTTCATTGTCTGACAAATTCTCAGTGATTTCCGTACGTAAAGCTGTATCCAGATCTTCGTCAGACTGCTCAGCCCGTAAGCCTGTGACACGAAAGACAGGGCCTTTTTTCTTTTTCGCCATCCTTCTAGCAAAGGCTGTTATCCAAATTCTAGAAGTTGATGTGAAGATGGAACGAATGTGTTGGAAGACACTGGGAAGGTTTTTCAAACGGGCTCAATCATTGAAAGTCGGTGAGCAAATGGGAGATTGGAGTAAGCAGAAGGGCGCAGGAAAAAAAGAAAGGAGAGCCTCTTAGGCAGCCCAGTTCGCTGACCGCATCCTTGACCTATGGCTGAACGAAGGTGTGTGACCAACAAGACCGATCCTTGCACGGGACAACTACAGAATGTTCAGATTTTTCCGCGATTTCTGATTGAAATGGAAGAAAAAGGAAATTGAGAAGTCTCCATGAATCGATGTTCTTCCAGAGCTTCAGTTTTTCTTGAAAAATTCTCAGCGTTTTGCTCCAATAGCTTATGGGGAAACTGAATATACCTATGCGGCGTGGTGGTGGCGAGCTGTAGCGTTAACGGACGTTCAGGGGTTGCATTGTGCTTCTATTGCCAAAAGGCCTATCAGATGTCAGACTCTGAAGGCAACCAAAAAGCAACATGTCAGTGACCGGGATGTTGTTTGGGGGGTTGCCTAATCAGAGGGACGGTTTGATTGGATCGCTTGCCTCGCCCGGTTTCTTAGGGCGATCATATCATAGTCGATATTCTCTCTTCTCTCCTCAACTAACCAGAACTAAGCGGGGGAAGCACACCAAAAGACGAAAATGGTAAGATGCACCTCGGTCAAGGGAATTTAAACTATTGTTAAGCTATTCAGCATCAGGATCAAGCTTTATCTCCAGATGGACAAACCAGTAAGTCAGTATGACACAGGGTAGATGGGATTGCCTTGGCTGACACTCTCAGACTCTCCAATTGACGCCGCCGTTCTATTCAAAGAGTGCCCTCGTGCGCGATGTCCGAAAAACATCCCCATTCTTGGATATAGGAAAAGACACGCAGACATATCTCAAGTCAGATTTATTTACTCCTCGACTAAACAAAATCCATCCTTATCTATGGCTTGCCGGCCTCTCAAAACCAGCCAGACCTCTCCATCGCCAGAGACTACTGCGGAGGACGATTTACCCAACAGAAAACCCAGATGAGCATCTAGTATGGCATGATGCATCTATTTTCATCAAGCCTATGCCTGAATATCTCCTTGACTACAACTTCTGGGAACAGGAGTTATGCAGCGACGAAGCGTTACATGAAAGTGCTTATGGCTTGCTTATGTCTTATGTCTGGCTCGTAAGACACAAGAGCGACCTGCGCGTCGCCATTGAAACAGGTCTTCTGCCAGAAGACATATTCTGGAGTGATTGGGAAGCATTTATCACCAATCTCAATATAGCTCCAGACAACACTACGTCAAATCAGATCAATCGGCGCTATAGATATGGGGAATTACGCCTTTCTCGTCTCAATACCCTGCATCGTCTCGGACTAGCCGGCTTTTCTCTCAGAAACCTTGTGTACGGCTACATGTCTGCTTCTATGCGCTACACGACTTTCTTCGAACGCAACTTCAGCTGGATTCTAGGTGTCTTCGTCTATATTACTGTGGTCTTGTCAGCTATGCAGGTCGCATTGGCTACGGACAGGTTTGGTAGCAGCGTCAGTTTCCAACAGTTCTGCTACGGGATAGCGGTCTTGTCCATAGCGTTCGTGTTTGCGGCTACAGCTGCGATGTTCTTTGTGTGGTGGTCGCTCTTTTGGTTCCATTTGCTTTCTACGAGACGGTACTACAGGAAGGTGGCTTTTCAACGAAGGCAAGGAAGTTCTTCCGGGTAAATTTAGTTTGCTTAGGAATTTGAATTTATAAAGCACAGCCAGTCTCAAGGGTGAGTAGGGTGGAGAAGTGCACCATGACGCCGGTCTTTAGTTGCCCCGGGTAGCCATGTCGGCTCTAGGTTGGTTAATGGCTACGCTACGGGGACGAGCGAAACTCATCTTGCTGAAGAGATCGGTTACACTATCTAGCCAACCCTTGCTGGAGTCTGGTTGATGCCGAGGTTGCGTTTGCTCCGTCAGCCCTATCTTCAGCCACTGACGTAAATAACATATATAGTATAGCTATTATGAATATTAATCCCTTTTAAAAAAACATATAGTTTATTAGTTATTATACTTATAAATTAATCTACCAGTAAAGTTCCAACTAAGAAAGTATATACTCTAGTAATTAGTATTTAACACATCTATATTATGTCATGAAATGGTGTGGCTGTATACGTGACAGCTACAGTTACCGCCAATCACGCTGTAGTATCTGCATGCAGAAGGCTTTAGGCACCAACAAAAAATTCAATTTCTGAGAGCCTGACTTATTTGCATTTTCAGCTCTACTCTGCTCTCCTCCATCTGTTCCCTCCGCTCATTTGCAATCCGCTCGTCCAGCAATGGAAGCACTCGGCGTAGCTGCCAACGTCATTGCTGTCGTTGACATCTCAGTCAAAGTATTACAGGTCTGCTCTGACTACGCCAAAGAGGCAAAAAATGCCAAGGTCGAGATCCAGGAGCTGCGACAAGAGGTGGAGAATCTGCGTGACACTGCGCAAGAAGTGCAAAAGCTCATTCAAAGTCCCCAAGGCACGAGGCTCAGAGCATCCCAAGAGCTTCTGGGTAAAATCAAGGAATGCCTTTCTATCTTGTCAGACGTCGACGGGAAACTTAAACCTTCCTCCAAACACAGCTTCTGGAGACGAGGCTTCAGGTCGCTGAAATGGCCATTTCAGAGTGGGGACGTTCACCGCATTGTTGGTCGTCTCAGCAGAAGTTCAATCTCAATCTCGCACATACTTCAAGTTGACCAAACGTGAGGAAACTCTCACTTTATTCACATATATGCCATCTACTAACATGTACAGTGGCCTTCTACTTGACGCAGATAACAAGTTAAACAATGTAGAGTCTCAAATGAATGACGCTCACTCTAAACTCGACAAATCCCACATTAAACTGGACACGGCCGAATCCGACTTGAGAGGTGTTGTCACAAAGTTGGATAAAGTCGACATCAACCAGATCATGGCTCAACTTCCGGTGGCAGCTGGCGCGGCCCACAATTCGCAGGCCGAAGAAGACAACAATACCTGCCTCAAGACCACTCGTTCGGAGCTCTTGCACGATATTGATGAGTGGCTTGAGAACACTAACACGGAGACTATCGTTTGGTTGCAGGGAATGGCCGGTACTGGAAAGTCAACTATTGCTCGTACGATAGCCAAAAGATGGGACGACCAAAACTACCTCGGAGCAAGCTTTTTCTTCAAGAGAGGTGGTGGCGATTGCGGTAATCTTTCTTGCTTCTATACCACCATCGCCTTCCAATTAGCCATTCGCCACCACGATCTTGCATCAAGTATCAAGGCAGCTGCTGACCGCGATCCTTCCCTTATGTCTAAGGTGGGTGAAGAGCAGTTCGATAAATTGATACTACAACCTATCATGGGGTTACAGCCAGCCAAAAGAAAGACTATCGCAATTGTCATTGATGCTCTGGACGAATGCGACGGGGATGAAGGAATCAAGCGACTTATTAGGATCTTTACTCGTACTAAGGATGTCTCGAATGTGAGAATGAAGGTGTTCATTACGAGTCGGCCGGAACTGCATATTAGACTCGGTTTCCTTGCTGTGCCTGGCACCTATCAAGACTTTGTTCTTCACGAAATCCCCAACGACATTATCGAGCGCGACATTCGTACATTCTTCACAGAAGAATTAAACAGGATACGGCAAGATTATAATCTCATGGCTGAAAAAGAGTTCCATCTGCCAGACACATGGCCAGGTCCCGAGAGGACAGCAGCCCTCGTCGAAAAAGCCGTGCCACTCTTTATTTTCGCTGCAACCGTGTGTCGCTTCATCCGGCAATGGATGAGCGCAGACCCCGAGGTCCAATTGCAGAAGGTGCTGACCTTTGACACCAAGAGCCAGGAGTCAAAAATGAATGCCACTTATCTACCGTCGCTAGAGCAGCAATTAGAAGGCCTTTCAAAGCGAGAAGAAACGGACGTTATTAACGATTTCCAACAGATTGTGGGCACTATTATACTCCTCGAAGCCCCTTTGACGGTTTCTGCTCTGTCAAAACTCATTGATGTGCCCAAAAAGAGTATTTACCATCGGTTGGAGGTTCTACGTTCAGTGCTGAACTACCCTGAGACAGCAGAATCACCAATACGGCTGCTTCATCTGTCTTTGCGAGACTTCTTGCTTGACCCGGAGAAAGAGGGGATGAACAGATTCTGGGTAGACGAGAAGCAAGGCCATGGTCGAGTTGCTGCCGATTGCCTTCGTATTCTCAAATCCTCCCTGAAAGAAGATATATGCGGTCTCGTGGCGCCAGGAATTGCATGTTCTAACGTTACAGCGAGACGTATATCTTCTTGCATCTCTCCAGACTTGGAGTATGCGTGTCGCTATTGGGTTAATCATGCCACCAAGGCTCCGGAGCTAACTATCAGCTCAGAAGATATACTGGCATTTCTTGAGCACCACCTGCTCCATCTTCTCGAGTGTCTGAGCCTTATAGACCGTCTTTCGGAGATTAATATCATGATACAAGGATTGCAAGCCATCGAGAGGGTAATAACAATGACTTCCGCTCCCATGATATCTCAGCTAATTGCAGTCCAGAAAAATGAATGCCCCAGGCTATGCGAACTACTCAAGGATCTTCGTCGCTTTCTTCGTACCAACTTCACGGTTGTCGACCAATACCCACTTCAGCTCTACTCCTCACTACGCTACACTGTCCCATCTACAAGCCCAATGCAGCCCATCTTTACCAGCAATACACCCGAATGGATGTCGCAATTTCCAGATTCATCAAGCGGATGGGACCGTCACCAAAATGTTTTGGAGGGGCATGAGGCTCCCATAGTGACCGCTGCATTTTCCCCGGACAGCACATATATGGTATCCTTATCAAAGGATGGTAATATGAGAGTCTGGCGCCTTGATACCAGTGAGTGTATCCGTGAGACGTGGATCGAGGGTGCGCCATTCGGCTATCTCCCAACCATTGCCATAACGACTGAGCCGATATGGATATACTTCAAAGATCATGATCATGAAAAAATGTACTTATGGCACGGAGAAACGGCGGAGTTGGTTGGGCATTACCCGTCGTTCGCGGACCTACAACACGAGCCCCGCTTCTCACAATGCGCCCGATATTGTGCTTTCATGGACACTTCCAATCATGTTGTTCTCCTCAAGTTGGAATCGGGTAGTCCTCCAGAAAAACTGAGTCTCGATGACTCGAGACTGGAGCATGATGCCCGTGAGGAGGGTAATACACCCTTCTTTGCCTTCTCCACGGACTCAAAATACCTGGCTTTGTATTCAAACGTGAGCTATGATGAAAGCTTGGTCTGGGATATTGCATCTGGCGCCTGCGTCAAATATCACAGCAACAGCGCAATACCTGAACGAAGCACTGCCGAGGAACCCTTTTACCCAATTTCAGTTGTGCTTTGTGCTGATCATTCCGTGATGGTGGCTTTCAGTCCCCCGGACTTTGCGACACGGATTCGGATTCGGGCGATGCCATCGGGAAATTTAGTTCAGAGGTTTGATGGTCACAAACTCAGAGTCTCGACTCTTGCGTTCTTGAAAGAAGGCAAGGTACTTGGGTCAAGCTGTGACGGAAATGAAATCAGGACGTGGAGCATCGAGACAGGGCAATGCCTGACCAGATTCGTACCGTTCACTTCACATGGCCTCATTAGAATCTCCCCCAGTTACGAGATGGCGTGTTCCGTGGTCGAGACCAAAACTGTTAGCGTGGTATCGTACGCGCCGAACGAGCGGCCCAGAACCGCAGACGATTCTGTTTGGGAAATCGAGGCTCTGATACTATCTGAAGACGAAACCCTCGTTGCTGCAATTTTTAACTCAGACGTGAGAATTTGGGACATCAAGACTGGAGATAGCATATTTCATCTTGGCAATAACCATCGCGATCGAAAGTCTAAGGATCGGCCATCTCTTACACCAAATCTTCAATACATTCAACTTCCAATGGGGATGAGATGGGCTCACTGTGTGTCGACAGGAGACGAATTCTTAGAATATTCAGGTCAGGTGTTCAGCAGCTTCCGAACACGTGTGGGTGCTTGTTCAGAAATTGCCACAGGCCCTTTTCCATACACTACTACTAGCTATCGGGGATTAGCTATATCCCCTGACGGCTTCCTCATTGCTCTGGCCTATCGTGACACAACACGCATCTCCAAGCTTGATAAGCATGTCACTACGCAGACCATTCAAACCCCTGGCAAAACTCACGACCTTATGTTTTCCTCTGATTCAAAACTCCTTACTATACTATCCTACGAGTCCAGTAAGCCTTATTGGGTACATAATACAAAGAGCCTACTATATGTTTTCGACATCGAAAAAGCCGACGTGGTTGAAACAATCAAGCCACCGGGAATGATCATGGCAATTGTGGATATTTGCCCGAGCTTAGGCCTCGTCGTGTTACTCACGGGAGGGTATGGCACAGATAATGGTGTCCAGATCATCGATATCAAAACGAAGAAAGTAAGACATCACTTTACTTTGGGTTTGAATGTTACTCGTGTCAGTTTCGACAGTAATTACACGATGTGTGTCTGGTCGGGGCTACGCCACAAGCTGGCATTGAGTAAAGTCTCCACTGGGCAGATACTGACGCACGTGAAGATGGTTAACAACCTCACACGCTTCGATTTGACGGCTGGATCTGGTCTAGTATCGACCAGCATCGGCTATATCCAGCTTGATTGTCAGAAGAGGGTTACATGCTTGGACGAGTGCAGTCGCGTCGGACTTGGCCTTAGTGAAGACATGTCTTGTATTCTATGGAATAACACCAAGCTCTTTTGGCTTCCTCCGGCAATTCGTCCAACAGGTCATCAATCCTATCTTGAAGGATATCATTGTGAGATCTCTGGATCGACGGTAGTAATACCTACGTTGCATAGAGGGGTCCTGTTTTTCAATTTCAATACTGAATGCTTACTGTAAAGTTACGGTGGCTATACTGCTTTTGTGGTGGTCACTCTTCTGATTTCATCTGTTTTTTACGAGACGGTACTACAAGAACGTAGCTTCGAAACGGAGACAGGATGGCATGGGTGGATGACAGGTTAATAATAGCTCAAAGCTCCTTTACCCTTGCGGTAGAGACTCACGGGATTGCGAGCACCGGTGGATACTCCTCCCCAAGTTTACCGAGACTAGATGGGACTACTGAAACTACCTTGTGTTCGGCCAAGCCAGTGACTCAACTACTACTCGGGGTCTGCTAGTGACGCGTCTCGTGATAAGATGCCCGGCAATGCGTACTTAATAAAACGACACTTTTGATCGGAAGCTCTTCTACAATTTTCTAAGCCAAATTTTATCTGTTCTTGAAGATACAACCGTCTGTCTTAGATCACAATATTGCATTCCCAATCATATGAAGATAGGCACACGTTATAACATGAAAGCTAACCTGGAGAAAGCCGAAATGACATGACATAAGAAGTGAGTTATCACATGAGCTATTTATCCCTCCCTCAAAATCACAACTGCCGAACATTACATCAAGCTCGTAAACCCACGTGCAACGGAACCCGCGATAAAAGCGTGTGATTTCCCCTGCCAAGCCCTTCATCACAGTACCATTCTCAAGGATCTCAAACGTCAACCGGTAGTCCCGTTATCTGTCATACATCGCCAATATCGTCTAGTCTGCAAAGAGCAGAGCTGATATCGAACCAAGCCCCGCTAACACCAACTAGGAAGGTCTACCACCCCTGCACTGCAACCACCCACCTGACGAGTTATTCCCACCACTTTACCACCGTTCCACGCCTTACCTTATTGGATCGGCGGTATTGCCGTGGCCCGTCTTGACAGGTTTAAGGGTCCTGAGTGGCTGAGGGGTGTAGAATGACTTGGCAGATGACAGATTCAACCGCCCACTCAAAGCATTGAGGAATATGGGGGACTGGCTGAGTATTTCTGTCATTGAAGCTGCAGGCCCCAAGTATTCTGACATCTCAAGAACAGGCCCCCTATAGGGCGTTCTCGTTATAGACTTGAGAATTATGCTATACCTGACATTATGGATTGATTGGTAGCCAAGTCACCGTTTTGATGAACTCTATTTCGTATCCACTGGTCTTGAAGCTGTTATATCTTCAAGATGTCGCTGTCGAGAAGTTGTGCTCTTTACTCCTAATCAGTCATTCATTCATTCATTCAGCACTTCGTTCATTCATCATGAGGACTTCGTTCTCGTCCATTCTTTTCAGCCTTTGGCTGCTTTGCCTTACTGCTTCTGCTGCGCCTGAGATTCGTACTTCCATTGATGAATCATGTGGTTGCACTGTCAAGTACATTGTTGTCGAGATGCCTCCTCAAACGGCGTCTACTACGGTGAAGACTGTTACTACTGAGATCGCTGCTGCTGCTCAGAAGACCGAGTCTGCCAAGGCGAAGCCTACCTCCACTCGTTCCAAGTCATCTCAAACTACTATCCACGCCTCTTCTACGGCTCAACACAACACTACCGCTACATTCATTCCCAAGACTCCCAAGAAGGTTGACTGCAGTAACCCTGAGAACGCCGTTCCTAAGAAGAAGATTGTCATGTCCTACGGCGACTTTACCGACGATGAGGAGACTGGCGACAACACCAGCAAGCCTCAGAAGCCGTCTGACAAGCCCTCCAACGGAACCTTCTCCGCCTTCAACGCACCCAAGAACACCACCGTCAACAATGGCCCCAAGGGCTCTATCGATATGGACCTCGTCATGAACCACCCAGCTGTTGTCCTGGACTACATTGATGCTATTACATCCGTGGACTGCTCATCCGACTCCATTGAGGTCAAATTTGGCAAATCCGATGCATTTGATAACGCAGTCAAGACATGGCTCGATACATTCATTCTCATCACTGGCAACATGGGTAACTGCAAGGCCGCCAACGGTCAGGCATTTTATCTCGTCGATCGCGTCACGGCCGATAAGGGTCAGAAGTCTATCACTTGCCATGCCTCGGAACAGAAGTTGGAAGACATCGCTGGTATGTATGTCAGAAATCTCTCGAATTGCAGCTAACATTTCACAGAAACATGCGAAATGTCCTTCAACTCCATTCCCGCCACCAAATTGCGAAAGCGCCTTAACCTGAACCCCAGTCTCTCGCTCGACTTCGGCACTGGCCTCGAGAAGGATACTGTTCTGTTTGCCGAAGAGCCTTTTGTAAACATCAGGGCTGAGCAGGCAGAATTCTCTTCTACTGTCTCGTTCTCCGGCCGTGCCAAGTACAACTTCTGGAAGTTCAAGGTAAATCTTCAGTCCACACACGAGCGTGATCCCAGCTAACATAAATAGATGGAACATCTCTACTTCGATCTCGACACTCGTTTCAACGCCGACGTCGCGCTGTCTGCCGATGTAGCAGCCGCTTGGTCCCGCTCCATCCTTTACGACCCTGATACCCTCTCTTTCACCGTCGTCGAAGTCCCCGGCATTCTTTCGCTCGGTCCAGGGATTGGCTTCGCTGTAGGCGTCGATGTCGATACCTCAGCTGCAGTATCCGCCCACGTCGGCGCAGGAATTTCCATCCCCGCAGGCAACGTCCATCTCGATGCGCTCGACGGCAGCAAGAATAGCGCTACAGGCTGGGAACCACAGTACACTTCCTACGCCAACATCAGCGAGAGTGTGGAAGTTGGCTTGAACGCACGCGCATCGGTTACTGTGCAGCTCACTTTCAAGTTGCTTGGTGGTCTTGTTGATCTTAGCAGTGGTCTTACTGCCACACCTGGTATCTTGAACAAGTTCAGCTTGAGTGCTGTTCAGGAGGGCCATGCTTCTAATGATGGTGTTGGAGGATCTGTCCATACTCCCCCTGGTGAGTGTGGTATGTCGCTCAAGTCTGACTTTGTGTTTGATCTTGATGGATTTGCTACGAGATGGGCCAAGGGTAACTTGTACCATGTTGAGGTTCCGATTACGGATATGTGTTATGCCTTTTAGAGATCTGCTTTGTAGGGCAGTGTTGTTAATATTTTTTCTTTTTTTAATTTGTTGTATAATGACATCTCTCGTAAGGAAAATTGTGAAGGTGCATCTTTGTTGACAGTTTGACATTTCCATCTCGCTTATAAAGTCGTTGGTCGCTTGTTGCAGGTAACTCTTGGCACCTGTTTCGCGAGTGGTGACAGAGGCATGTTGGCCGACGGACTTTAAGAATGTGATCTGATAAGACCGGATTAGTACTGTGCCGCTTTCAACCATTCCGTGTGTCGCATTCATGAAGTACCACCATGCATGTAATGCTTCGTCTTCCCAATTGCGAGTTGATAAACATTCCGCTGTTTGATCTTATCAATCTCAGTCTTCAGTTAACCGATCATCACGACTTGTGACAAGGGTAGATGCTCTTCACTGGGATGTTGGTCAAATGCTGGTTGTTAATCTCGGGCCTAGACCACAACAGTGGAGAAACCTCGTGCCATTCATGATACAGTTTACAGGCACAGCACGGATCAACCACATCCCAAAAGGGTTCCTCGTGCTTTTTGAGTTTCAACAGACCGGGCTATCGCTGAGAGCTTTGGCCAAACAGGGTTAGCCTTACCGCTAGGGCCGCTCTAATTTTGTGTTGTTCTTGGCTGATAGTTCCTGACCAGAATGAGCTCATGTGATCCTTGAGATATAGATGTCACTGAAGACTGTGAGATGCTGGTGAGTGGTGCGTATTGACGGGGATTCAGGTTGCAAGTGCGATGCGTTATGGTTCCTTTCTCTGACTTTGACGCGTCGTCGCGTACCCAGCGCGACAGCTCTGATGTGACTACCCTGTAGATATAACATAGAAAGTTGATGTAAGACATAGCTGTTGATTTCTGTTAATATCAGTACAAATAACATGAAAGTTTAGTTCCGATTTTCTATTCCTGGGCCCATTGAATAGTTAACTGCACAAGATCTCGTTGCTTCAAGGTGGAAGGAAAATGGATTTGTGGTCATCATTCCTTCACGCTGCGATTATCTTATTGGGCGATAAGATAGGATAAGATGAGTCTCCCAGGCGGGTCGCTAAAAAAAAAAAAAAGCTCGTTACGCGCTTCGTATATCCGGTCTTCTCTTCTTCAGCCAATCTGTTGGCGCTCTGCTGGTAGCTTGAGTGCGCAGTCATGGCAGCTCCTTCAATAAATTCCGGTCGTTGAACTTGAAGGATATACCAGATTAAAAAGGACATATTCCCACTGTTTTCACTGGAGCGACTGATCGGTCTGCAATCCATATCCACATCAAATTAGCCCCATTGGGCGCGTAAGCCGGCCAGTTGATCCTTCTAGTCGTTTAATACGAATTTTCTCGGCTAGGGCTGACTGTTGGTTGTACGTTACAATAGCTACGTTACCATTTTAAGCAGGTAAGAACCAACGGCGGAGTGAGTCACACGGTCAGAGGTGTCGTCAATTAAAAAGATAAAAAGCTCTGCTGTCGCCACAATCTCGGCTCTACCAAGATAATTTCTCCTCATTAATTTTTGTAACCATGGGTTGCAGCTCTTCAACCCCAGTCGGCGACGACACACGCGCCCCTCGACCAGCCAAACAAAACATCGACCCAGAAAAACTCGAGATACCTGAAGTAACATGGGAGAAAGATGAAGGATGGTCCTATTGGATTTGTGCAAAGGAACAACAATTGATTGAATCTGGACGACACAATGAACTGCCTTGGTTGTATCAAGAGCTCATGTTCAATGGCGCTCGGGCATATCTCGCCACAAGATATCCTGAATGCGACGGCAATGGGACAATTGAAGACCTGGGCGATTGTCATATTTGTATGGATGCAGGCGCTTGTTCGGGAAACGACAAGTGCAAGTCGCCTACAAAGACTTATATGGTCCTGGACGCGTCTTTTACTGGCATCATTCATTCTCTGGCTGTGGTGGTAGCAAAGCCCCCGCAAAAACCTACCGACGAGCAACAACCTTGGCTGGTTCCAGGCAGCGAGCTCGACAGCGACGAAATAGCCGGTGCAAAACATAATGTGCTGCAAAAACTCGCTCTCATGAGAGCCAAAAGCATAAACCTCAAACATGCACTGATCAACATTTTCATCGGCGCCGATCTCATAACATGTCGTTTCGACGCTTCACCCAAATCACCGACTATCAATCCCTGCAAAGAGGTATGGCCACAATTATTGATAGATACGTTGGAAAGTATGCGAAAAGACACGAAGAAAGCACCGGATGCATTTCGAGGTCTCTTTGCACCGTGTTGGTTTCGACAGACTGTTCGGGCTGCCACGAATGGATTTGAGGGAAGTACGGTCTGGGATGAAGGCCCCTTGCCTTTTAATCTTCCTAATGGGAAGATGTATCATGAACCGACGAGGGTTCTTGTTACAAGGGTTTATGAGGATATGATTGAACGAGTTGAGGATGTTCCATTCACTGCGACGCCACCACCGTTTCCCGGAGACGATGAGTCTGAGTCAGTCACACTGGTACGCAAGGCTGACCCGACAAAAGAGCCTGGTGGTATTGTGAGGATTGCCTTGATCATTGGTATTAGCAAATCTGTCGTTTGGCCAAAGGTTGGAGACTACATTAAGAGTTCAATCATGCGAGCTGGCGAGAAGGCTGTGATGAAGTATGCGACTAGTCTACATGCCAAGGGAGTATTGGAACGTTGCACCATCCGCGTTTACATGGGTACCGACGAGACCGTCTTCAAATTCGTCGGCGATCCAAGAAGTCTCTTCCCCGAAGTCAGAGCACTTCCTGGTCCACATGACCTTGCCATACAAAGCGACGGTGCTGCCCAAGACCCCGTGATGGACGGAAGTCTAGAAAGAGATTTCAACCTCAAGGTTTCGCTTCTACCAAAGCACGATCTTATGGGTTCGGAGAGTCAATTCCAAGCCGTGAAGAAACACGTGGCCGAACAAGCCAAGACCAGATCACCAGACGAACTACGAGCACAGCTGATAATCGTCGCTCACAAGACATCACAAATGTTTCTCACTGCCAACTTCCCCGAGTGCGAGATCTCAGACGAGGGTCCCTTCCCAGTCATCCACCCCGATGGAAGCCAGACTTTAGATCCGGACACCCGTCTCATGGTAGCGCGAGACAACAAACAGGAAGTCGTGGCAGCTATGAACATCGTTCCTTACCCCGGTCCTGAAGCCAGTCTCTTTGGTGATAAGAATTGGTTGGACACGCCTGAGATGAAGGAGGCCGATGATAGGTTGCTTCGGCTGTTGAAGAAGTGGTATGCTGAGGGAAAGGTGTCGAAGGTTGATTGCATGGCGCAGACTATGATGGTGAAGGATGCGACGATATACAAGTTTGTTGATGGGGAGAGATTTGAGGATTATAGTGAGGAAAGGATGAAGCAGTTTACATGGGGATAAATAAGATGGCTCGGCATGAATAGTAATGTGTTAATAGCTAGTATAATGAAGTGAACTGCACTGACTTGTAACAATTACCCGAACGTCGGTCTTGGTTAACCTCTGTCTCTTTGAAGTGGCCAGGTCCTTTTCTTTTTACCTTAGGGTTAAAATCGCGCCGTTACCCGACAAGACAGTCTTTTGTTAGCTGCTGTTTGAGGCATTTGTTGGTCCAGCATTTATAAGGGTCAGGATCAACTCACGCAACATGTGATGATCGACTGATTGATAAAATCCAGTCCCCACACACTCTTACGGTAATGACGGTAAGACATTGCATAGAGGATATTCGCAAAGGCGTACTCGACAAAGCAACACTGTCAACATTGCTGGTTGAGAACCTTGTTAGATAGCAGTGACCTGGTAATATCCCGTACGACGGGAATCAAAGAAAGAAGACCTGTTTGTGATGTCGCATGGTTAGCAAACTTGAACACCTATCCTTAGTAACATATGTTTCGGCAATATCGGCACCCTTCCTTGCTACATAAAGTCACCATGAAGTGATACACCAAGTCTGCATGTGCATTGGGACTTGGTCGAGCTTACAAGGGTCACAGAGCAGCTGTTTCTACACATGTTAGGTCTACCATGAATACTTGTCGTGCCAAAGAGGTCATGGTGTTAGCTTTACCAGGCCTCCGCTATTTGATAAGTATAGAAAGCGTCATGTGTAAAGCAGTGTTGTCAGTTCTTCAACCAGTTCTTCAACCATCGCCTTCTTTACCATAGACACTGCCAAGTTTCAATCAGCTCCAAATACAACTCCTGACACTCAAGTTTGCAAGATGAAGTTTGGTATGATCTCCATTACATCTCTAATGAGCTGAACTATTGCTGAGTACTCAACCACAGCTCTTTCAATCCTCACAGCTGCCTTCGCAAGCACTCTTGCCGGAGCAGAATACACAGTCGAAATCCCCAAGGACGCTGTCTGGGTCACTAGCTGGGACGAATTCCACGCCGAAGCGCCCACATTCGACCAGTACCTTGACGAGAAATACGGCGGCTTTGTCGTTGAGGTGAACAACAAGATTGTTCTCGCAACCGATGAAGAAATGACCAAAAGTCTTCATGACTTTTTCAGTAAGATGGAAGCGAAGGACGGTGCCGAAGATGAGGGAGACCAGACCCCCAAAAAGCGCGACGGGGGTCTTTTTGCACTCAGGAGACGCAAGGATACGTGCTCCCATGCCGGCTGCTTTAACCATTCCCTCTGCACCACTTATACGGGTTGCCATTATTGCCTCAAATATGGGTCTCAAATCTATAAGCGAGGATGGTGCATTCGAAAGGTCATGGGGGAGAATGGGTTGGAAAGAAATAGTCTTAACTCAATCGGTCCTACTGCAGGGCTCTCAAATATTTCTGAGCTGTCTGCGTCATTTGTTGGTCCAGTGATTCACAAGGATCAGGTCAACTAGCGTGATGTGTCACCATCAACTGATTGATAAGAGGCACTCCCTCCACCCATCACTGTTCTGTAAACAACCTGGAATTTCCAATCAAACAACCCGTACCGGCGTTTAAAATAATGTCACAACCAACGGTTGAAGAGAAAGGGCCTGTGGAGCCACAAAGCTGCTGCTCAAACGAAGGCATCGAATACAAAGATCTCTCACCAGAGCAAAAAGAAGTCAGCGACATCCTCCGCCGCATGGAATGCGATCCTTACGCAATGGCCTACACACACCTCGGCGATGACGGAGTTATCCGCCAAATCGATGCCGATAACAATATTATCTACGCCGAACCTTTGCGTCCAGCTTTGATCAAGGGATTCCTCGATCGTTTACCCTACGACGAAGAAGCAGAAAAGTCCCTCCGTGGCGTTGATGGGACTACAGTGCCCAAAGAACAGTGGTATAACCCACCAGAGGGCGTCATTCCCCCGCCAACGCCTGAAGAGATTAGAAAGGAGAGTCTGGAGCTTTTGGAGAAGAACAAAGAGAAGGTGGAAAAGATCAGACAGAATTCGAAGGATGGTGTTTACGAAGAACGGCGGGTTGTCTTGTTGTCGAATCACAATATTCTCTAGATATACTTCCCTAGTTTCTTCTAGCTTTCTTGCAGGGAAATATGTTTCTAAATCTCCTGAGCTCTCGTAGATCTAGTCTATCTTTTGATAACTTATAGATACTGTTATCAACCCTAAAGCTAGAGGAGAAGTATCTAAATCAACGATAGAAGCTCCTAAAATACTGAATCATAAAGGCTTAGCCTGAAAGGAAGCTGAAGATAAGAAGGATAATAAAGTAAATTTATTAATATTTGCGTTAAACAAGTACTCTCTCCTAGCAGTAAAAGGCTAACGACTGGCTCTTAGAGCGATATGCCTACCGACGAACCCAGGGCCATTTACGGTCTCCCAAGTTTTTTAACCATCTTCCGAACGATACTTTTCATACTAGACAAGACGAACTTGGATCCATCTTAACTTACTCTCATCAAAAAAGCTACCGGTTCCGCTTCCGCTCCCTTCACAACCTTGGACAAGCAGAATACCAATTCTAGTAGCAGTCTCGGAATCCCTCCATCCAACAACGAGCAGAAACCTGCAGTCCTTCCCCTTGGACGACTCGTCGGGCCAGTAGTCCCCAAGCAACAAACAACTCCAAGTCTTTGTTTTGAGGCGCTTCAGAAAGATGCTGGGCGTGGCGGTTGGCAGCTGCACCCCTTTAACGAGCAGACGATGTCCCGCGACTGTGCAGTCACTCCAACTGTCAGTATCCCCCGCTGTGAAGAGTGTCGTTGGGACTTCACGAACTGTTAATCTAACTGCACCCGCTGAGTCCGGACCATGAGAATTTGCACCGTTTTGCAGATATTGTGCGGCTGGGTGTATGTGTCCCCCTTCACCTTCCAGAAGAGTCTCGCGTGTCCTCGGAACCCAACGCTGTGCTTGGTATAAGCAAATTGACCGAATTGGGCCAGCCCAACCGGCCCACGTCCATGACGGAAACCTGCACCGCCGTCGTATCGAGCTGGACGCTAGGTGATACCAACACAGCGAAGCCGTGAAATACATCTCGACGGCTTTGTCGTCAGTGCTACTCAAAGCAACGTATGGCAGCCCGCATAGGTGCAAAGTAGGAGGCATGCTATTTCTTTCTAGAAACCGCAGCACTCCGGAAAATGCTTTGAGAGAGTCGGAATCGAACGTCAAATCGCGTGAGCAGTACTTTTCTGCAAGTTTGAAAAGCTCGTGATATCTATGCTGAAGCATTGTATGCGTCTCGCGGCTTCCAACATGCAATGTCCCACACTCTCTTAGATACCCGCCGTCCCAATATTTGCTAGATGTTGTCCGGCCCGTGTATGGGTTCATGAGAAAGCCGCTGGCTTTCCAAAAACGACTAAAGTCGACCTGTTTGGGGTCCTCGATAAACTCCAACCCACCGATGGACTCATTCCAACTGACTTCTATACATTCAAAGTAGGTCTGATGCTCGGTAAATACTAGCTTTCTTGGTGATAAAAAGGCCTCTTGGAAGGTCCACCCTCGCGTCCACCATTTTGATTCTGTAATGCTTGCTATGGGATCTGGACCTGTGCTGAGAATTGTGAAGTCCGGAAGCTCAACAACTTGTTGTCTGCATCTCTTTGTTGGTCCGACCCCGGGGAGACTCTGATCCTCACCTGTCCCGGATGCGGCAATGATAGTCACCTCGGCTCCTCCATAGATCAAATCCATGTTGTTGATGTTGTTAATCTTCTCGGTCTCATTCTGTTGATTAATGCAGTACTTGTCAACCCACAAGTATCGGTATCCAAGGCTTTTGACAACTGTAATACTATCACTAATCAACCGCGGGATAGGTGATGGGAGCTGGAGTGAAGGGAGTGATGAATGATTGTTATATACAGCTCCGTTCTGCATTCCCCAAACATAGCTCAACGTAACCCATGTCATGGAAGCAGTGGCTGGTATAACCTCCAGTGTTCACAGTCAATCAGATTCATTGCTGTGACCGTCTGAGATGGTCCACGGCACTCGCTCCCATGGCAATCTCTACAATTCTGTAGCCACTGGCGCGCTCTCTCGCTGCCGAACGATTCTGAGGCGATACGCGGCCTGAAAAGACCCGGCGAAGTTACGGTTGGATATATAACCACATATCCTGCGTCATTGCCACGAGACACTGCGGGAATATTCTTCTCCTCGTTGCTAGAGGGCTCGGGGGTTACCACAAGCATTGCACTCTCCTGCGCTCCTTTGAACCCCCAATCGGCCCATACACAATTTTGCAAGAACGAGACGGCGCGCAACTCAAAGAATCCTATTGTTGTGGATTGTTGTCTATAACATGTGGATAAGATTTTACAAACAATACAACTTGTTTGTAAGGGCGGTATGAAGCGTGATCCATCGGCATCGATCACGAGACTTTCAGTGCTGGGAGTAGCGCTGGTCAACTCCAGCACTTTACTGAAATCGACATTCTTGCATGAATCGCAGATGAGCTCGGATGTTGTCGCTGGCAGATCCATCGTCTAATTGATTTGATGAAATAGATGGGAATCCTTGGCGATGTGTTATACTGAGGCGACAGGCGGCCCCAACTTGGGGTGAAGTTCTCGACAGAATGTAGAGGAAGGATGGAAATAAATGTCAACTCCAGTCCAAGAACCAGGAGCGGCGGCACTAGGCAGCAGCGGCCACGGTTGCGGCCCTGGCCCCCAATTGTTGGCTGAGACAGCACCAATGAAAACTGTCCACGCTACCTCGCCGCGATAAAGAGTGACCGAACTCTACTTGGATCGGGGGAAAGAACTTCAATCGCGAAGACCCACGGACTACAGTAGATCGACAGCTCTTATTACCTCGTTGTCACTTCGTTGTCAAGCGAAGGTGCACGCTCTCCGACCTTCAGTCTTGGGTGTCTGGTAAATGTTAGAGGAAATGCCCTTGAGAGAGAAGAAAGATCCTTTGTTAAATAAGCAAGAATACAACAGGACTTGAGGGATAGTGTTTACGAGGAACGGCAGCTTATCTTGGTGTCAGATCACAATATTCTCTAGCCACTGCAGAATGAAAATGAGATCATGTCTTTTTTCACTCATTTATTACCAATAATTGCGACCGTCCTAGAGGCTCTATGTACTCTGACAACTACCCCCTAGAGAATGTCACTAAGAGTAAGCTTTGGACAACATGTGATCTTTCTTATATCATTTTATATACCTCGGTATCTCCCCAATCTTTTCTGACTTTCTTGGAGTGAAACCAGTTTGTTGCTAAATTTTGCTGGACTGTTTCATACCTAGTACTGCCTCTGCAGGATTTCAAGACCCTATTATGGATCCTGACCCTGACGGAGAAGCTTCTCCATCGACAGAAGTCCCCGACATACCCCTTACTCAAGACGCGGTAAACAAGATCTACCCTTCGTCCAGCTTATGCCGGACAATCGGCTGCTATCGGACGATAACAGCCTCAATTAGCGCTCCCAACAACCAATCGATGCTTCAAGGAGGAAATGATAAGTGACCCACCGTGGGAACAGAAGGGGTCCGATTGCGCGGATTGCGGTTATGTTGCCAATCGGAGACGGTGATGTACTCTCGCCTCGAAGGGTGCTGTTCCAGCGAAACAATCTTGCTGTTCTTAGTGCCAATAGAGGGCTGATGTATTCGAGTGCCAATTGGGTCATCACGAAGGTAACTTCGTGAAAGGCAATTGTAAATGAGAGGACCAGTAAAGGAACGAGGGCTGGTGTATATATCCACTGAAGGGTAACGAAGCTAATGAGGGTTGCCAATATTGACGTAATTGCTGGCTTAGCCTTAACCCTTTGAGGCGAAACACGCCGATGTTAACTAAACACAAAGGGTAATTTACTACGTTGAGTTGAACTGTACGACTTGAAAACTGATCTTTAAAATACCCAAATAAGTAATTTACTACGAGCCATATAATGCCAACCAATAAGCTGGTATCTATATTTTCTAGCAGGCCAGCTTTGACCAAAAATCGTTCGTATTCAACAACATGGATTATGAGATGCGTCGTCAAGTGGATGCTCTTTTTCCGGAGATCATGCAGGGTTAGAAAAGACTTCCTAGTCTGGGTATTCTCCTTTTTTCATCATCTTTCACTGTTCCCTGTCCTCAAGACAGTGACAGAAATCTGTTCTCCTTCCTCTCTTTGTGTGTCTCCTGTTTCCGACAACAACGTGGCTGTAAACTCACCCTGCATCGCGGAATCGAGCGCCTAGCCCAATTGAATCGAACTTTATCATGGACCAAACTGGCCTCAAATCGACGGTCGTCGCGCCCACGGATGTTTTGGCTGACAATGGGGCTAATACCTTGCTGGCCGATCTGGGCTACGAGGCAGAGCTGAAACGGAACCGCTCCACGCTGCAGGTGGCTTTTATGTCATTTGTCCTGGCTTCCATTCCTTGGGGTCTGTCGACAACTGTAACGTACCCTATCACTGGCGGGGGACCTGTTAACATTATCTGGGGCTGGGTTGCTGTGTCTCTAATTATTCTATGTGTGGCTGCCTCGCTTGGGGAGATTACCAGTGTTTATCCCACCGCTGGAGGTACGCTGGCAACCCTGGTGCGAGAACGATCTACATACAACATTTCGCAGCACCACTGTATTGTAGTTGTATCTCATGGTCTTGACCGCTAACATTCACCAGGCGTATATTATCAGGCATTCATCATCTTCCCTTCCTCGTGGCGCCGAGCTGCTAGTTGGATCACGGGGTGGCTTTATGTTGTCGGCAACATTACTATTACACTATCAGTGACATTTGGCAGCACAACATTCATCATCTCTTGCCTTAATGTCTTTGAAAACGCTAGGGGTGAGCCTGCATATGGTGATGAGGCGTGGAAAACCATCCTTCTTTTCATTGGCATCACCATCCTTTGTAATGCCGTCTCCTCTCTCGGTAACAAGTGGCTTCCCCTACTGGACACTGCCGCCATCTTTTGGACTATCACTGGTGTTATAGCTCTTGTTTCTGTTATACTTGTCATTGCGAAAAACGGTCGTCGCGATCCTGCTTGGGTCTTCACGCATTTTGAGAATAACTCAGGATGGCCTGATGGATGGTCCTTCTGAGTCGGTCTCCTTCACGCTGCATACGCTACTTCAGCTACCGGAATGGTCATCTCGTAACTCAACCTCCCCACCCCTCCCCTTGATGTTTTTCTTTTGTTCTCTGGCAGAGACTGACTTGATTTTAGCATGTGTGAAGAAGTCAAAAAGCCAGATACCCAAGTCCCTAAAGCCTTAGTTGCTACTATTCTCGCCAACCTTTTCGCTGGTCTCTTGTTCCTGATACCTCTCGTCTTCGTTATGCCCGACATGACAGAGCTGTTGCCAATGGCACAACCGGTCCCGTACATTGTCAAATCGGCAGTTGGGTCTTCACCTGGTACATTTGCTCTCCTCATCCCTCTCCAGGTCCTTTCCATCCTTTGTGGCATTGCTTGCACGACAGCTACATCTCGCTGCGTCTGGTCCTTTGCTCGTGATGGTGGTATCCCAGGTTCTAGGCACTGGTCAAAAGTCCATAAACATCTTCAAGTCCCATTCAATGCTATGGTGCTTGCTATGGTTATAGAGATCCTTTTAGGCTTAATCTACTTCGGATCGACAGCTGCTTTTAACGCTTTTGGTGGCGTTGGTGTTATCTGTCTAACCGCCGCGTATGCTACACCTATCGCCATCAGTCTGACTACAGGTCGGAAACAGGTCAAGAAGGGTTCCTTTTACCTAGGAAAGCTTGGGTTTTTCTGCAATGGTGTTGCAATTGGTACGTATACTCCAGTTATGGCATCATCTGCTAACTGAACCAGCATGGTCTTTGTTGGCTCTTCCTTTGTTTTGCATGCCTTCAGCTATTCCTGTCGCTAAAGAAAGTGTCAACTATGCGCCTGTCGTTTTTGTGACAGCCACGGCTGTTTCGGGTATCTGGTATTGGATCTGAGGTCATGAGAACTATATGGGGCCGCCTGAGGCTGGCAAGCTTAACTAAGGGCATGTTATCGAGATGGCATGGTTCAGTCGATCTTTTTTTATGTCTTCACGCAACTATTATACATTGGTATGTCATGAAACCTTCCGCCCTCGCATATAACTACTTAAATTATAACACTTACAGCTCAGTTGTCAGATATAACGGCGGCGTATGGGCTGAAGCAGGCTGGTGCAGTTACAGCTAGCTCGAGACTGAAGTTAGAAGTAGAAGCTCCCGAAAATGGAAATAGAATAAAAGCGGAATAAAGGCCCCACCGTTCTAACCATAGGAGGGAATTTATTCCGAGCAGTTTACCGCAATGAATTGTCGCTCTATCCGAGCTCAAGTGTGGGGCATCAGTGGACCAAATCCCCCTACGCCAAGTCCTGTCAGATCAAAGGATATTTAACGTTACTGTTGTTTAATTGCCTCGACTTTTCCAAACGAGTGACGATTTGTACCGAAGTAAACTTGGTGCCGTCATTTCGGCTGATAGCATGGTACGCTTAAAGCCCTTATAGTTCTATCAGTGCTCTCTCTCTGAGTACTTTAATTCTACACCTTATACTCTTATTATTATCTAGGCTCATTAGTTTTATTACTGTGGAGTACCTGCTAGACCCATTGCTTCAATGGTTGCGAAGTCGGGAAACATGCACTGGCTAAGGATGGCGTTGATGTTCGCATTTTCATATTCGTCGCTAGGTCTTAGTTAGTTGCATGCAACGATCTGGTACTAATGGCGTAAAACTGCCACATTTGAGGAAGAACATACCTTGCATCTGTTCCGCGTCCATAGCTGTTGGCGGTGTTAAATGTCCATGCTATTGGAAGAGCTGACCCAGTACTTTCTTCAACATGTTCATCTTGGTCATCTGATATTGCCACGTCAACTGCATCTCTCCCTGAGGGCGTGACAAGCTCCGATGTACGAGACCTGGAGTTTATCATCTCTCGAGCTCTTGAAAATAGCCGATACAATATTTCGGCGCCAAAATATGTCATTTTGATCTCATTCACTACCATCATACAAAGGTCAAGCTGATGGCAGCCTAGGCGTCGAACCAAGCCCCGCGGCGATACAGAATGCAGAAGATGGACCTGCAACGTTGGTATGAGAGCAATGCAACTATCGATCATGAGTAAAGTGCATCAAAAGAGTTGCTGAGTGTTTCTGATTTGTTCTTACATCAACGACTGAGAAAGCCTGATCGTGTCTCCTGTGATCATTTCTCCCAAAACATTATTTGTATTCATGGCTGCAGTGGTTGCTTTTCTTTTTACACTCGACAGCCAATCTTGTGATCTTTCGTCACAGGAGTCCACAACTTGATCACCAAGATTTGGCAAAAGAAATGGGCGAAACAGGGTTAGAAGTGTAGACCTAGTCTCAAACGTCAGAAATGATACCCTTTGCCACGTGATAGGGATTCCTACTCGAAAAATAACTCAAAATGATGCATATGAAGAGTAAGAACAGGATGGGTGGCTCTAGCTTTTAGATGATGCAGATGCTCGTAATGTCCTCTTATCTCGCGTTCCAGGTCATGAACTTCCGGAGGGGTATGAAGAGTCCGTTTGGCAAGGTGCTGGACAGCAAGTATCCTCGACAGAATACTAGTAACAGAGAGCAACTCATTCCACAACGAGAACAGATCGTTTGAATCTTCTGGGATATACTGTCGACGTTGAGACTCTGTCAGCCCAGAATACAAGCTATTGGAAGCATTGACATCGGGCTTTGGCGTATCAGAATGCGCCAGGTCGATCCGCATCGGTCTACCCATACCAACTGATAGCCACGCTTCTCGGAAGAAGCATGACCACCACAGATGTTTCCATAAATTCTGATCGATGGATGAGCTATACGTAGGGTTGTTGACGCTGGCATCAGGCTGACGATGTAATCCAACAGTCTGGCAAAGGCTGATAGCGATGCCGTTCCAGTGCCATGGTCCAAGTCTGTCTTCTGTATCTGCGTACCAGAAGCCCATTAACAGTACGGCTTGTATAAGTGCAATCTTGGAACGTTCGTGATCTGCGTCGTATAGCGCCTCCAAGTAAGAGTTAGAGTTGGCCATGAGTTGGAGAAAAGCAATTCGTACCTTGGAACGCGAGAACATTGCCCTTTTCATGTCCTTTCGTGACTCGTAGCCAGCCGCTTGCACGGTCGTCATATCGGCAAACTGTTTGATAAAAGATTAGCGAAATTGGTGTTGATGCATCTTAAGGGAAGCAGTTCTTTACTGACGTTCGAGGCTGAGAGGAAGATGCTCCAGAGAAGATGAAGGGAGACGCCATTCTGTTCCGGACTCTCAAAGGCTTTCAGAAATGAAGAGGTATGCAAAACAGGAAAAAAGGGGTGGACATAATGGAAGTACGCTTTGACGAGTGTTTGTTGGACATCGAAAGCTGGTAAGTCGAAGCATCCTCGCTTCTTCAAATGATCAAGCGTCTCAGAGTCAATACTGGTCGAGCCTAGGGCGGTGACGACAAAGTGACCACTTTTGCCTGGACGCTCTGGTTCGCAAAGATCGGCGACGAGAGCAACGCCTTGAATGTCACCTTGGAAGAGGGTTAGAATCTCGCAAGCTCTTGGCATCGTAATTAATGGTACCGACCATACACTGGTGAACAAGCTGCTTCGGCTTGGGGGTTCGCTGTGTAAGCTTCCTGAGCTTGGGAGTGGTGGTCGAAGTGACCAATAAATGGACGGTAGATATGCTCGTCGAGGCTGGCCCCGTCCTGGGCGACGGACCCAGCGTCACTCGGCGTCCGCGGTACATTCTGACCTCTCCGTGTTCTAGCAGTCCTCCGAGGTCGGTAAAGAGCATCCATCAGTTAACTGTTAGGCCTAATGAAACTAACCCAAGACTTACCTGTGAGGCTGCCTCGGGCGTGCTTGGCAGTCAACGTTGTCTAACGAACAGTTCGTGCAGGGGATCCCGGTCTGTGAAATGCTGCAGCGAACTTTGCGAGCGTGACAAGCATGGCAAGCCGCGGCTGCTCGTTTTCGGGATCTAGAGAGTGCCTCAGTGGATCCTGAAGAAGGCGGCATCTTGACTACGGATGTTGATGGTGAAAGTTGGTAAGGATGGGGACACGACGTGAAGAAGACCAAATATAGTAATATTTACCTCGGCAGAATTTGGAATGCTCTAACGCCGAGGTAGCATGATTGATCTGACTAGACGATCGGAGCTAGATATGTACAGTGGGGCCTCGAACAGGGATCGAGAGACCAGTCATTTCATGGATGTGTAAGATCATCCTCGTCCCCCGATTTCAGAAGCAGACCTTCTCAAAGTCGGTGTTTCTTGGCACCAGAGACAACCTTGCCTATCTCCTCCTGTGGGGTTCCTTCACAGAAACGCTCGAGGCCATGGAACATCTCTAGTGGCGCCATCTCGTCCTGCTCACGCACGATCCGGCGTCGCATTAGTGCCTTTGTTCCTAGCAAACTCGAGCCTACCAGATGAGAGCTAAAAGTCTGGCGCATGTATTCCAACACCTGGGCTCTGAAGTTGTTCTTGTCCTTGAAGACGTGGTTGATAAAACCAACCTGAACAAGCTCGCTGGCTGGGATTTTTCGGCCCAGGATCAAAGCTTCGTTGGCCTTGCCGGGTCCCATCCTATGCGCGAACGCAACGCTGGCACCGCCTTCAGCAACTATACCTAGTGAGCTGAATGGTGTCATGAGATATGCATCAGGAACTGCGTAGATGAAGTCTGAGTGGGAAATGAGGGCGGCCGAAAGTCCGAGCACAGGTCCGTTCAATGCAGTCACAAGGATTTTAGAGTGACCGTAAAAGGCCCTCGCGACATCCAAATTGTTGTTGACAAGCTTAGGAAGCCAATAGGGTCGGGACAGCATCTCATCCATCGACGGAGGACTTTCTTTCAAATCGGCACCACTTGTGCAAGCGAGTTAGTCTGCCTGTTCTCACTCGAGGGGTGAAGGATGACTTACGCGGAGAAGAAGGGCCCCTCTCCGATCAAGAGAGTGACGTAAACATCTTTGTTCGCGTCTGCCTCCCTCAGAAGACCCGCTAGGTGAGAGAGTGAGCTCTGTGTCAGAGAGTTGAACTTTTTCGGGTTGTTCAGCGTGATTATGGCAAATTTGCCTTCGAAGTCGATGCGAACGAGGTTTTGGTCAGACATTGTGTGTAACGGATAGATGGAGTGCTAGCGAAGTTAGGGAGCAGAGTCTAAAGTATGTTTTTAGCGGTAGCAAAGGCAGACCCGATGACGGCTCAGCGATGCAATATATAAGTAATTCTCGTTAATTCCCCTTCTACCCGGCAACCTACTACCCCGCGGTAATCTTCGACGTGCCTCTTTAGGAGAAAGGCTACGTCGGGAATTTAGTCCAAATCATGCCTCGGTCATTTTGATCTCCCTCGGCATTTTTATGCACTCCAGTCAGGAAAGCAGATCGGTCGGATGAACTCGTCATAGCTCGTTATCGTGGAACACGCCATGACAATGGCACTGGTTGATCGCAGCGGGACTGGGCATCTTTCCGGAGTCACTGCCCTTCGTATGGCATCTAAGCGTTGCCGGCAAGCCTATTTTCAGAATATCCACTGGCTGACCTAAACCAGCCCCGGCTTTTTCTGGGCTTTGCTAAGATGGAAGTTATCCTGCTACTTGAGGAATTCACCTCGGCATACCAGTCGACACTTATTCCTACCTGCTATTGTTGACTCTCGACCAGCCCTTCCTAAATGTGACTTTCATCTTCAAAGCTGGAACTCGACCTATTTTACCCACCTAGATATTAGCAAGTCACACTTGAGCGGCATCTTGTTTCCTCTCATTATCTTGGGTAGCATACCTCATGGTCGATGCAATTTCATTGTCGGCGCGGTTTCTTGTGTTTCTTCGGAAAGAGGTCCAACCATATCAGCAGTTCCAGGTCTCAACAGAGGTTGTCAGCTGGGATGAAAAATTGATTTACATTGTTACACAGTTTGTTTCGCAGGGGAGCTCTCGGTCCCATTGCTCTATGTCCGAGGCCTCTCCACATGCGGATGGTCCACCCTATTTTTCGGGTCAACAAAATGGCATTATTTAGCCGCGGCAGGCTGCGTGGTGCTCCAACAGTACCAGAGCTACCATGTTCAGAAATCTGCCGCGGTGCAAAGCGGAAAAAGATCCCGAGGAATAAGCAGTCCTGCACTTCATCTCAAGATAGGAGTAACGATTCATTGTATGCAAGTTACAATGAAGTTAAATTGAGTGATGACCCTCAAAAAGCAAATGCTAACAGAAACCCTTATGCTCCCATATACCGAAAGCCTTTAGTCTCCAAGAGTCGCGTTTCGTAAACGAAGCTTACTTCTTTCAACAAAATTAGCGCTTCCAATACTTGTAGTCTTCAAGAGTATAATTAGGGTAAAGAAACCCAGCTGCTTCGGGCAACTTCTTAAACTCCGTTCGATCGCCATGCCCAGAGACGTAACTAAAATTCAAAAGTTAGACAGTCTCGCAAGAGAGAGAATGGTTGCTCACATAGAATTCAGTGGAACGCGGTGTCGGGCGTAATCACTCAAAGCTCCGAACAGTAGAGTCTGATCATTAGGGGAGAGGCCAGTGGTAGGGCTGGAGTGATCTGCATCAAAAATAACAATCGTACTGTTCTTGGAGTCGCGCGTGGGATATGCTAAAGCGTAGCTGTAATCCTCGGCATGAATACTATGCTTCATTCATGTGGGCGAACGTAACCCGCATTTTGCTGTCGGATAGGACGAAAGGTTGATCGGATCTGAACAGAGGCCGGGCGTTAGCGAATCCATCAGAATTTTGTCAAGATGAACGGATAGTGGTTAAACTCACGAGTACGTAGCAAAACAATTATCAGAAATGGTGGAATAATAGTCGACAGCGAAGTCCAGAGCGATGACTTTGGCACCAGCAGCAACGTAGTCACGCCCACCGAACGCATGATCATGATGAAGGTGGGAGGGCTTTATCGGTCAGTAATCCACTCTCTTTGACGATTTGTGCTTTGGGACAACTTACCCAGACATATTTCAGAGGCTTCTTCAGGGTCTCCGTTACCCACTGGATAACTAGATGGCTCTGGTGGGGAGGTGCATCCAACACAACAACGAAGTCGTCGAACTCATAGATCATCTGTCTGTATGTCTCAGCCTTTTCAAATATCGACAGCCAAATGCCTGGGAGGTCAGGATAGGGGTTTATAGCCGAAAGATTGGCAAGTGTCCCCCGGTATGCGCCGCCCCAGGTGTGAGGTGTGAAGAGTTCACCAATCTCTGCAAAGTCATATTCGTTATCGCGTGTTGGAGGCATAATCGCATTCACTCTAGGGGTTGAGTATGACACGTCCGGATTAGTGTTAACAAGGACGTCAGCCACAGAAAAGTCCTCCACAACCCGATCGTCATTATACACAGTCTTGAATCTCCGGGGAAACTTAACGCCTTCTACAGTCGTGTAGTTTTGCAGGAAATAGTCGCGGGTAGAAGGTCCTTAGAATGGATGGTTCTCGTATGAACAGACAATATGAGGTAAAACAGTATCCTTATCGAAGATGATAGATATGTTTAAAGACTTATCAAGAACTATTGTTTGTGTTAGAAAAGGTGGGAGGGTGCTAGCTGAGGACACTCACTGGCTGTGCGTCGCGCTCCTGGTGTAAAGGCTTCTTGCTTCAGACTATAGTCATCACCTAGAAGGACCTGGAAGATTAAGCTAACAGCGAAAGGTCGAGTGCTCGATCGGGAACAACCTACCTTATTGAGCAGGCAAATGAGGCATTTCCAGGTACACTTCCGCGGCACTTCCTAAATTTAGATACGAAAACCACGGCATTAATAGAAAAAAACCGATGATACGTTGCGCTTATGCGGTATGCTTTCTGGGGGAAGGGGGGTTTCCAGTCGAAGTGGAACCGTGTCGCAAGATAGAAGAGTGAAGGACTATGCAGATCGTCTCGTACAGTACACGTACACAGATTCATCTCATCTGTATATGCATGCATGTCGACAAATCCACCCCCTCGTGGAACCTGGTAAGTGCAGCATCTTGACAGGCGCCGATATCGTTGCCTTGTCGGCTACTGTACTGTGCCGTGCCGTGGCGTGCCTCACTAGGATTTCAGGGTCCACTTTGCGTGGACGGCATGTGAATATTGTTCTTATTCCAACAGTTAAGCTAGCTAGATCAAGACATATGCAGTATGTCCATTGACCAATTACACTAACAGTTCCGAGCTTAACTTGCACGAGTCGCAGGGATCATGACACTGATGGCTGACAATCAGCAGTGCAACCGTAGCATCTCAATTAGGCATGATTATGTCAACAAATCTTAGGTAATTCTCACTTTAAGAATAGCATTCTCTTGATTTGGCCTGTTCTCGCATCTACTTAGTCACGTCTTGGGCATATGGGCTACGCTGCCTCAGTGCCCCTCCAAACTTCCACAATAGGATAACTGCAGGTAGGCCAATAGCCAGGGCCAGAAACCCTAAAACACTGCTCCCCCATCCGTATCCCAGTTCTGCATACAGATATGGTGCAAAAATGGGGAAAATGCAGCCAAAGATCTGACGCAACATGTTGATAGCGGCCAGTGCACTAGCTGCGTACTTGCCGTACGTATCAATCATATAAGTATTAACTGCGATAGCACAAGCCATGGCAGCCCCCATGAATATGGCAGCTCCTATGTTAGGTAATATCCAGTGCGCCTTGATGTCTGCTGTCCAACCGTACATGAACATGCCAACAGAAAGTGCAAGCGTGGCTGGAGGCATGACAGGCATTCGATATTCAGGTCGGTGCGCGCCGTTGTTTTTGTGAGACAAGTGCTTCTGAATACTATCAATAGCACGCGTAGATACCTCTGCAGCGAACAGTGACCCTACAAACAAGGATAGATAATTGAGACCGGCGATGTCAGGCTTTTGGTGGTACACATCGGTCCAAAGCGCGGGGAAATTGGCGTAGAGAATGTAGATAAGCCCATACAGAAAGGCATTGTACAATGCCATGACTTGTATAATGGGCTGCGTTGCCAATAACTTCAAAGGGCGGATCATGGCAACTTTGTAAACTTCTGCACGGTCCTTATCCAGGTGGTCATATTCCGTGTAAAAGTTCACGTTTCCCTCGTTTTCGTTGACAAGGCGGCGCTTCTTACGTCTCAGTAGGACTGGCTCGTAAGTTTCTTCCAAAAGGAAGAAGCTAGGAACCAAAATCATCACATCAAGAAGTGAGGCTGCATAAAATGCCCAGCGCCATGTTGTATAGCGAGCAATCACGCCTCCAACGATAGGTCCGATGACGGGACCAATAAGGGGCATGATACTGTAGACGGCAACTGCTCGTCCACGCTCCTTTGCGGTGAAAAGATCAGACAGGATACCACTGCCAATCTGTGATAGAATGTTAGAAAGCAAGGTTTAGCAGAAATGGTTACAGTACATAACTTACACCTTGTGACGCACTGCAAAAGAAACCTGCCAAGAAACGGAGGATCAACATGGCAGCCTTGGAATTAACCGGACCGCAGACCGTATTGAAGACGAGGTAGAGAAAGTTCCATGATTGGATGGTTCGACTGCGACCGTGAATTTCCGACAGCGGACATGCAATAAAGGGGCCAAATGCGAAACCCAGAACAAAAATAGACAGTATCAAGATTTGCTCAGCGCTATTGGTAACATTGAGGGTCTCGGAGATATAAGGTAGTGCAGGAGCAATGATGGTTGAAGAAAGCGTGTTCATCAGCACAAAGGCTGAAACGGATACGGTAGCCCTCCATTTCCGTGCTTGGGGCCAGTTTTTGGGGTTCTCGGGATCATCAGGAGAGACCCAGGTGACAAGTCGGGCGTCAAGCGATGTCTCGGGCGGTAACATGGCTGTTTTCGCTTTCTGGCAGCTATGGTTGGTTTGTCTGAAGCGAGAATGAGTGGAAAAAATGCATCTTATGATGGTAGAGAACAAAGCCGGAAAAGTTGAAAGATCTTGCGGATACAACCAACACAAAACAACACTGATGACTCATGCCTCAATCAGATAGGTAGGTACAATATTGTTGGTCAAAAGTGCCCAAGCAAACCCCGGTTCGGGGAGTCGGATCTTGTTAGCCAATATCCGTAAGTGGAGACATAATTCGAATACGGGCACGCTAACGGCGGGATTTTAACAGTCTAAGCAGCCGTTCACCCGTTTAAGCAGGTGGCATTTTAGGGTAGGATTGGTAAAGGAGAAAATGCTGCTCCCTTACAGGTCAACTTATATTCAGTGCCGAGATTCAGCGCTACTGTGGCGCTTACTTCGCGAGCTGTGTCCAAAACTCTCCGGTACCGCAAGCGTCGATCTGTGGCCCTAGCTTACTGTAAGCGCATTTGTCCAGAGATAAGGCCGTAACTAATGAGCTCTTAATCTTATTTATAGTACTAAACCTAATTCAAATAAGGGCTACTTTAGAAATGCTAGAAATAGCTTCCTTAGAAACTTATAAAATACTATAAAGTAAGGTAATAATTCTATTAGCTAACGGCTTAATACCCTTTACGCTTAGTTTTGTAAACTTTACTATAATATAGAATAAGGAAATTCCTTTAGTTCTATAAGCTAGCCCTTGCATTAACTAACTCGGTTACCCAGTTCACCTGGATACCGGAAGGTTGCTTTTCTAGCCTCTATAAGTACTACAATCTATATCATTGCTAGTTGCTAAGAAGGCGTCCGGCGTTGCACTGACTTCTGGATTGTTGATGTAAGAACTCGGTAGGGTTCCAATCCGCAATAAAGGAGTTTTAGAAGTATGTAAGGTTTCAGATATATACATGACGTTCGTTGTACCGAAACGTCTCCTTAATGTCTTCTGGCTCTCTTGGAAGGGAACCAGTTTCCAAATCTCCTCAACTCCCCCATGCCCGATACTTCGTCTGAGGGACTTAGGGGCTCTGCTGTAGACCCTGACATGGGCGGAAAAGCTTCTGGACCAATAGTGGAAGTCCCCGAGATACCCTCTCCTTCTGGCTCACCGGGGGAGGAAGCTGGAAACGACGAGGATGACGAGGCAAGATCACTACTGTTCGTTTGTGGCGAACTAGTACTTCCTCCTAGTGCTGAAAGACTCGACGACTGGCTCAAAGATCGTGAGATGCCTGTGAAAGACCCCCAACCCCGTTTCCAGTCTATGAGTGGTCCAAATATAACTGCACCACGAGCATGATCATCCAATTTGACGCATGATTGAGAGCGACCAGACCATAGCTTCATGGATATAAGGCTCTGGACCGCGTGGTGCTTTCTTGATGATAGCTCCCTGGTCGCACATTGGCAAGATATGTCGAATGGATTGATGGAAGATGGAACTTTCCATAAAAGTCCGGGAACGACCGTAATGGGATTTGTGTCCAGATTCCCTCCCTCGTCACTTATGATGTCCTTGAGATGACCGCTACTAACGCAAAGAAGGTTCCTGTTCTTGGGTACCGTCAACCACTCTTTGCATTCCACGCCCCCTTGGGTTCCTGTCGCTTCGATAAGGTCACCAAACCCTTTTCCAAACAAAGTAATGGCAGATATAGCCCTTGTAAGATCAGGCCAACCTAGCATAGAAAGCCCTAATGTTGCCTTCTTGGTGAAAAACGGATCCCTGTTTGTAGCGATATCTCTAAAGTCCCAACCTTCAAGATGATCTTGAAAGCGCGACTTCGCATTGAGACCTTTGGAAGAGGCTTCTGAAGTCATAGTATGGTCAAAGAGCTTCTCAAGTATCTCGTAGAACTCCTCAACACGGTCTTTGACCGTTGTTCGAGAGGTGACCACGCATCCTTGTTCTATATCTGTATCCCTGTCGTACAGCTCCAATTGTTGATTCTTGCTGTTGCGGAGTACCTCCAGTGCAGAATCTAGGGTGTAAGGATTCTTGGATTCTTGAAAATCTTGCGGTTGAAAGTGAAAGAATAGACTGAATTTGTCGGTACTTGAATATTGGAGTGATGATCTCAAGAGATGCAACAGCGCGGCATTACCGTCGACCAACCAACCACGCTCCTCATCAACATCCCACAGCGTAACATATTTCTTGTCTAGCCACCTTAACTTGTCAATATAGGTGCCTTTAGTTGCTCGCACATGTTGGTCCTTACGACCAATTGCGAACTGGCAACCTCCAGTAATGAATTGACCAAAAGAAAATGAAATCTTCTCTAGGGCAAACTCTTTCCCTGGTCGCTGGAGCTGGGAAGCTCCGATGACGTAGTTCATATCGGCCGCACCTGACGGCTATCAGTACCTCTAACAGGACAATATAGTATAAACAACTTACCCGTCATGAACTTGGCGGTTGAACACCAGCCCACAACGTGGCGTGCAGCCGTGAGATCTTGCATTCTTAGATCTGGGCAATGTAAACCAGTCGGGTTGGGATAAGGAAGACGGCTTCCGTCGTCACTGTAGTAGAGATGCCAGAGAACCATGTTGTCTATTTTCTCTGTTGGAACCAAGGCAGTCGAGTAGCCCTTGAGGTAAAAGCTCCCTCCGTACTTGTGGATTCGAGGAGACGAGTTTAATCCTGCCATGACGTTCAAGGGCATTTCTAATCCTGATCCGTACCGCTTGCGTCTTGGAATTGGATAACCTCCCACAATGACCGGGTTACGAAACATCTCATGCCAGCATTGACCAGGCGTATCTTCTGTAAGATTCATAGGGATGGTTGGGAATTCGAAACAACATTTCGAATCGTACACGCCCCCCGGGGAAATCTTAAAGATCGGTTGACAGCTTGAAAAGCCCGAGTCTGAGCATGATGGACGGACAGCAGCACCAAGCCAGCCAATCTGTTCACCTATGATTGCTATAGTTTCCGTAAACCCTCTGACCTCCACTTCGAGCCCTGACCTCGTGAAATCGCATTTCACGTACGTTTTGTCCTCTAGTTCACCTAAGTTATGTCAACCACCGTCGCTACGCGTATGCTTGGCTGATTCTTTAACATACCGGATACTGCTTTGACAGATTTTAAGGCGTCTCCCAGAAGTTTTAGGAAGGTAGGACCAGTAGTAGGCCAAGTGTGACACAAATAGCTCCAACAAGGAAGTATCTCAGCGTCTGTCGCAGTCCCAGTCAAAGTAAGAATATCGCCAAGAAGCCGACTGGTATCACACTGACTTCCGAATTGTTCATACAAGAATTCAGTAGGGTTCCAACCTGTAGTAAAAGTCATCCGGTACTGATCTGGTAGATGCTCCTTGAAGCTGCGTCCTAGATGCTTGAAGCAGTTGATGACCTCCTGGTGAATGAGACTGGGCACATCTGAATTCATACCAACCACTTTCATTGACAACTTCCTACTTAGACGCACTGCCAGCCATGTGTATGCAACAGAATCGAAAACACGGTTTCGATTGTCGATGATCGATGGCTGCTCTTTGGCATGGCCCAGATCCGTTGTATCTGACTGCGCAATTGGAGGAATGCCTTCCCTTTCCGTACTCTCTATCCATTTTAAGATAGCTTCCGTTGCCGAGCTCTCGTCTGGGCTTATGTTAGAGGAGGGCAGAATGATGTTTGAAAGAAGGTTTAAATCCATGGATAAAAGCTCATCCCGAACGCGCTTGTTTAGGGGGGACTCTTTAATAACCTTATTGAACACGGCGCTGAATGTACTACGCGAATTTCAGTTAGTGCACAGATTTCCGAAGAGAGGAAGAATGAACAAACTATTTGCGTTCGAAAATCAATAACATGGCTTCCATTTCTGCTTCGGAGGGGCCAATGGAGCCCAATCGTAGAGCGAATGAGCGAAGCAGTGGTGAAACAATGTCACTCAGCTTTCCCACCAAGTCAGATGCAGGGTCTATCGATGATAGATCGTTATAAAGCTTCTCGGGAAGGTCTTTTTTCCAACCTTCAGTATCATGGATCGATATGTCTGAATCAGGGAAGTCAGTCATTGTTACATGATCTGCGGGCGAATTTCTGATCCCTGGCTCGGCTTCTTCGTCCATTTCTTTCATCATGGTATCGTAATCGTAGGGAGGAAAGGTTCTGAATCGATCATTGAGGTCTGCAACTGTACGGCCCTTGAATGTGAATTCGGTATCCGTGGGTCTGGGAATCCTTGCCCGTTTTCGTACCCCGTCTCGACTGACACCTAATCGTAGATGATCTGTCTCTTCCTCTGACCATTTACCTCTTGCTCCAGGACTCCGCTTCCGGAAAAGTCGGTCGTACGGATTGCCGGATATCTGCTCGCCAGATCTGTCACTAGCGAACCTCCAATAGAAATCTTCCTCTGATATATCAGGCAGCTGAAACTCCTTTGCATCTGATTTGGTCGATTGATAATCAGAGTCATTCTGCAAATGCTCAGGTTGTGGTAGATCGCTGACGATTTGAGTGTCTCGATGACTGCCAATGTCAAATATTGGTGACTGTACTGTCAGGAAATCCTTCTTCCTCAGTATTCTCGTTTCGCTGCCTGGGAAGATCGTTTCTCGGATACGCATCCAGCATATTTCAGGCGCACTCTCTACCCTAACATGACCCAGATTCAGATCTGGGATTCCAGTCTGCTCCCATTCTCTGCTCTCGAAACGTCCGAGTTGCTCTTGGGTCATGATAAAAGTCTTTGACCTCAACTCCCTGTTTGCTTCTGAGCTTTTTCCAGGGCAATCCTGTTCGTGATCTTGCTTGGCAAGATGAAAAGACTCCATTGGCAGAGAGACGTTGAATCTGTGTAAACAAGCCTCGCACCAGAATGTCGACGTATGGACTCTCCTAATATGTTCACTAGCATGTCCTGTAAGCAGAACTTGTCTTAGATGCAGAAGGGAGAACTAACTTGTGCTTTTCGATCGTAGGGAATTTCTTGTTGCAGAACTCTGGGTACTTATCGCCAATGACACAAGGGAACATGTCGTCACGGCGCCTATCTCTAGACGAGCTTCCGGCTTCCATCTTTTCAGATTAGGATCAGCGAGAAGGGCTTGTTAGGCTGTTCCACGACGCCTGATGGTTCAATAGTGCTGTGAAATATAGGTCTTCTTGGACGCTTTGATCTTAAGCAAGTTTGTAAGAAGGTCTGTGCCGCGGCTTCACATACGCATTTTCAGTGCGTGGGAAGAGCGTAATGTATAGGTCTGAGATTCTTGCCACATGATGTGAAGTAACAACAATCGCCATAGTATGTCATGCATGCTGACGTGAGCTGGGTTTGAGGCCTTCCACATCGCATCCAATTACCTACAATGTGGCGCTTGCACAGCCGAGTTGAGGTTGAAAATGAGGCTCTGCATTTCCAACAACACAGCCTGACCCCTCATTTTGCGGTCTGAGCTGCTTTTGGTTCTGATACCCTTGGCATGGCATGGGGAGGGCTATGATGCAACCAGTTCCGGATTGCAGGCGGCCAGGCGTTTTTGAAAGTGGGCTTAGTCTTTTGAAATAGTTGCTCAAACCTGCAACTCAGAAAGAAGCACTTTCGAGGAAAGATTAGCCTAGACAAAGAGGCCAGCCGGAATATGTAAAGGTCAAGTAATTGAATGTTTTCTTGCAGGGGTGCCGAAAGGTGCTTCGGAATTCACAAGATTTATAGAAAGACAAAAGTATCTGATTGCTATCTTTGAACAAGGACGTGGGATAAGACGTGCCTATACTCGTAGTAGCAGGACTATTACTATAGATGTATATACGTCATCTGAACCATCTAGCACAGCGAGGATCGTACTGGATTTGAGATGTTGTTGTATTGTTTTTTATATATGAATCCAGAGTAGGTATTTGCTAAACTACAGCAACGGCTAGCACATCCTTCTCTGAAGCTGTATGATGAAATGAAATGTTTTTTGAACAATATTTGAGGGCATCTTTAGATCTGTCATTATTAAAGCTTGAATAGTTCCTTCGCCAAGCATTATAGTCATTCATCTAAACCCCGATTGACTGCTGAGAACGACGTGATTATATTTGTTCAATTACCCTACAGTGGTTATCAATCTAATCAACGCAAGCACCTCGAAGGCATTTGTCAAAAAGTATGTCACTCTCGTACCATCTGTGGAGAAGTTCGCAAATCAATACCACGAAAAGAGAATGGTCCGCGATGTGTCAACAGGGATAAGGGCTCGGGAGATGGGATGCTACGTAAATGAACCTCTCGTTAATCGCCATCACAATTTCTCGCTACGGAGTAAACACCCACTGTGGGACTAGCTTGTAAGCCTTATTATCTAGCGTCCCAGGTACACGGTCAAGCGCATGGTTTCTTTCGCTCGATGCCGCTGTATGCCCCAAGATCTACGGTAACTATAAGCATCCCATATTGCAAGCTTAATTTTGTAGATCTCAACGCGTGGAAATAAAGTATTTACAAAGATCCTCAGACCTTAAAGTCAACATGGCATCCCCTCGCTTCGAATACGCGTAATCTATTTATATGAAACAAATCTCGGGAGAAGCATGCTTGGCTCGGAGCTGACTTCCCAAGCTGTTTCATCCCCGTGCCTTATACGCGTACTGAGAAACAATCCGAAGTCTATGCGAATCTTCCCCCAGCAAGATTCTTCTGCAGCGAGATAATCTTTCATCCGAACTGATTCTGTAACAGGACCCCCACCTTTTTTGTCCAAACAATTAATATTTGACAGGTGAGCCGCGCGCTTGGTGCTGCAAGGCAAGAAGGGGTACCTGAATTAGCTCCACGAAACTGAAACCAGTGACAATTCCACCACTGGGAGTTTATTTGTTCCTGCATTAGAGTAAACGACAAAGCGATACTCGGAAACATGAGATTACAGATTGTAGATGCTTGCGCGGCAGCGATTATATATATGTCAAGATATCACCTTTCCAACTCTTGTTTCTTCAGCTTAGGTCTCTCATTCTAAACGCATCCATTCTTTCTTCATTTTCATTCATTCTTTTCACTGTGTGAAGCCGGTCTATCACACTCATTTACTAGCTACTTCACAACCACTCTTTAAAAACAAACAAACCATCACCATGTCTTTCAAGCTCGCAGCTACTCTCGTCGGCGCCCTCGCCTCCTCCGTCCTCGCCCACGGAACCGTCACCGGCATCAAGGTTGACGGTGTCTACCAGGCCGGCTACAACCTCGAATCCTACTACAAGGTCAAGAACGGCGGCGAGGCTCCCGTCCAAGCCGCTTGGTCCGCCGAGAACCTCGACAACGGCTTCGTCGCGCCCGATGCCTATGGAACATCTGACATTGCTTGCCACATCAAGTCTGCGCCCGGTAAGACCTCTGCCAGCGTCAAGGCTGGTGGCTCTGTTGAGTTCCAGTGGTCTGCTTGGCCCGAGTCTCACATTGGTCCTGTTTTGACCTACGTTGCCAAGTGCGAGGGCAAGTGCACTACTGCTGATCCTGCTGAGCTTAAGTGGGTTAAGATTGATGCTGCTGGCCTTGATGGAACTTGGGCTGCCGCCGATCTTATCAAGAACAACAACACCTGGACCACCACCGTCCCTGAGACTCTCGCTGCTGGAAGCTACGTTTTCCGCCACGAGATCATCGCTCTCCACGGCGCTGGCTCCAAGAACGGTGCCCAGAACTACCCTCAGTGCTTCAACATTGACATCACTGGCTCCGGAACCGACAACCCTGAGGGAACTCTGACCACTGAGCTCTACACTGACTCTGAGCCTGGTATCCTCTTCGACCCTTACTCGGGTGCCACCAAGTACGAGATTCCTGGACCTGCTATGTACGGCTCTGGCTCTGGCTCTGGTTCCACCAAGCCTGTCACTCCTGTTGTTCCCAGCACTCCCGCCAATGGTACTGCGCCTGTCACCACTCCCACTCCTACTCCCGTTGCCTCCAAGTCTGGCTGCAAGGCCAAGAAGGCCCGCCGTCACGCTCGTCAGTTGAAGTTCTAAGTTTCCATCAATGATGGTAGTCCAGGGAAGGGGTGACTTTACTGCCAGACAGTGAAGATTTCCTGTATATTAGTTGGGAGAGTTTGGATGTGTTTGGGAAGTGGTACAAGGTATGAATCGTGTAGGTTCATTAGCTCGTTTAATTTTATACCTTGATCTTATACACGTTATTTCCATCGGATGGCCGTGATTGACATTTCATCTTACGGCCGAACTGTGATGTTTTACGTTTTCGATTGCCTCTTTTTTTGTTTCATTAAATAAAATCCTGATTGGCTTCGTCTCCTCCAATTGAATGCGAAAGTCATAACTCAATCCGGTTGGCCACTGCCTGCCAGAGTAACACGACAGGCTGCTGACATAAGGCAGATTCACTCCAACCAAAGCCGACGTCTGCCTAAATCAGCCATGACAATTGATAACCATCATTTCTTCCATTCATCATCAGGATATCATGTCAAAACATATCAACATGGCGAGTAAAACTATCGACATGTCGAATAACCGACGAGAATCCATCAGCGACGACTGGGAAGAGCTCGACAGCGCAGCCTCTGTGATCTCTTTCGATGAATATTCACGGTCAACATCACCCGCTGGCAATGCCCCGCTTGAGGCGACGACCCCTGCAAACGTCACCCCGGCGGTCCAACTGCCGCTGCGACCGAGAGACGAGACTTCCTCATCAACAGCGGTGGCTTCGTCATCAACAAATGTCGCTTCTGTACCGAATGCTTCGCAAAAAGTCCCATCATCGGATCCCCCTCCATATGATGATGTACAGCCGAAATTTGCACATCAAGAAGCCACCTCGACAACGTTCAAAAAAAAAGGAGAGATCCCTTTGCGAGTGAAGGATGAGAATCGCGCACCAGCCCAGGATGACGACGGCGAACGAGCCAAGGGCAAGGAACGCCAGCGACCAAGGTCGCCTACCTCGCGCCCCTCCCTTCTATCTTTATACATCGAGGAAACTCAAAAGGACGACGATGAAGACGAAGATGAAGAAAACGAGAATGAAAACGAAAACGTCGCCCCCATCGACGATCCGAGAGAATATCACAAATCTTGCACCAATGCCATAACCCTCCTCTCCAACGTCTCCCGATTTGCCCACACCCTCGGCGGCCATCGTATCTCCACAATGAGTCAAATTCGACAGGCGTGCGACGGTTTATCAGCACAAGCAACGGAACTGGAGACGATGCTGGACACGTATGCCAAGCACTGGACGGCACAACAAGGCATGGTCCAAATCCCATTGAGCCCTGAGGTATCGGACATTTTGGCTCAGTTAACCAAGTTACTTACGAGAACCATGGTCGAGTTAAAGTGCGTTGAGCCTGAGGAAGGTGTTCTATTGGAGGTGCCTGATATTCCCCTCGTCGTGAACCAGAAGCTTGGGGAATTTGGGGTGGCGCTGGGGAAGATAAGTGACAACTTCGCAGAGTTTCTCCCAATGATGAAGGTGTAAGTCGAGTTGTTTTCGTTGGTGAGGTCGATTTACTGATATTTGCAGTGACTTTAATGAGTTCAGAACCAAGCACATGGGCTTTCCACCAGCCACTGTCGACTCTTCACCAAACGAAACCCGACGTCCACCACCCAATCCCACCATTTCCCGCATCCGCAACGAACTGTACACCCTCAAAGACTATCTCATCACAATGGCCCACTTCCTTAGGCGACTAAAGAACAGCCCCGAATTCCCCGAAACAATAGACGACGAGATCCTCGACTCAACAGTCTCCGTGGTCCAAGCCATTGCCAAGATTCTAACCAACAATCCATCGGAGTGGATCGACAGCGATACCACATGTCAAGAGTCTATTACGTACGCTCAATTCGCGACGCTAGATGCTGAGATTCTGTACGATATCGCGTCGCATGTGAAAATGTTTCTGGATGAGCTTGATGATGAGTGTTGGGAGGATAAGGGCTCTTATCCGCTGCAGGTTATGAGGAACCATCAGGCTGGGCTTTTGATCCATGCTGGAATGCTGAATCAGATTAAGGAGACTGTTGGGTTTACGAAGAGTTTGTTGTTTGTGGACTAGTAGTCTGGACTTCGTCTTGAGTATGACTGAGAAGTCGGCTGGCAGGTAACAGTGTGGTTTCACGTGGGGAGTATCATTCGCCTGATAAGTCCGGATTGGTATGAGAACAGACTGGTAATTGGCTAAAACAGAATACGGAAAGGCTTAGTTGGTAACTTGTTTATGGGTTTAGGCTTAGGAACACAATGCGATAATGATCATGCTATGAAAAAAACTCAACATTACAACGTCCCACCTGAGACCTTTCTCAAAGTCTCCATAGGCGACGTCTGAGCCAGGACAGTAGCAAGCGATCCAAATCTCAAATGCACAGCCTCCTTGGGCTTTGGATCCCAACAGTAAAACCTTCCCGTAGACCTCATATGCTCCAAATCAATAACAACCATGCTCTCAACAGGCTGAATCGTCTCTGTCCAGAAGAACAAGTACAGGTTATCCCGCAGTTTGAACGTCTTGCACTCCTCAACATCCGCTAGCCCCCTTTCCGCTCCGCCGAGACAGTGCCACACGAAGGTTCCCTTGTTGAGATAGACGTGCTCGTATGCATCTTTGTTGCTGTAACGGTAGAGAACATGTTTGCCTATGAGATCTTCTGTGGTGGAAAAAGACTGTACGGGCTTTTCTTCGTAGTTGGTTGCGTTCATGAACGCTGTGTATGTTCGACGCTCACCGGCCTTTTCTGTGAAACCAGATACACCAGTGATAGCCTGTCCGGTACTGAGATCGGTAATCATGGTGACGACCTCATTGTAGTCTGGTTTGAGAAAGTCGATGAAGAAAATGTCAGGGCGGACTTCAAAGGCTTCATAGTCTGCCTTGCCAGATTTACCGCTATCCTGACCCTCAAGGATTGTCCATGTGAGAGAGTCACCGTCAAAAGCGTGTGAGATCTTCATGCCGTTGTCGAATGCATGTGTGATGGTTTTACCGTGGAGTTTGTTGGTTGCTGGTATGAGATTTTGCCGGAACCCGTCAGCCATGGCTTCAAGAGTAGGCCAGTCCTCAAAGGGGACGAACTCTGGGTTTTCGGAGGTAGCTGCTGGTGCCATTGTGAAAGATGTTATTGTCGATTTTGTGATAATCTAATGAAGGATACCTCGGGGCTGATGATGAGGAGCTACTTTATATTCACCATTGCTTCAATACCTGCTGAGACATAAGTCCGAAGTTCCGGCAGGGTTGAACGCGGCTCTGTCAACGGTGGAGCTTCCCCTCATACTAACAAACAGGACCTTACCGTTTGTAGACTAAAAGTGCGAGGTACCCACCCATCTGATATCTACCCCATCTTTACGATACCTTGCCGAGTCTTGCTTTACTCAATTCCATGTTATCGCTGTGATATACGATATGGGAGGCAAGATACGAGTCGGGAAGATAATGTGACCCCTCATTAACCCCAGTCTTAGCAAAATCCGAAAGTCCGTTATCTAGCATTCCGACTTGCTTTCCGAAGCACAGCACACGCAGTTTAGGATATTTGGAGTACCATAGGCATAAGATTCATCCGAGAATAGTCTCCAACTTGCTATCAACCATGACATCCATCCAATGAATCTGCATAATCGGACTCTCGGAGCCCGGCACCATCGAGTCCATCCGCAACCAGACCTCCTTCAGAATGGCAGCCGCTTGATTTATAGTTTGGAGCCTGAGACGGTGGTATGACCTATACAGCCTATTCAGCACGAACCTCCTCCAATCTGTAACAATCTCCAGAGCAGCTGCCGAGTGGTATCCAAGAGAACTTCCTGCTGATATGAATATGAGGGTTTGGATGGCGACTGTTCGGGAAGTCTCAGGGATAGTTTCCATCATCTTTAGAATTTCGATAGCTAGCTCCAGATTCTGTTGGCCGTGTTCATTCTGTATAGCTGCTTGAGGGAATACCTGGTTGAGCTCAGGAAAATTCCTATAAAGTTCCAGCTTGGCAATAAGTCGATGACACAGCGCAATCTTGTACAAATGATCAGTAGGCGTAAGAAGATCGCCCGTCTCTTGTACCTCGTCCATATTCGGAATCTGAGCTGTTTCAAGTCCTTGAACAAGAACGAAAGCCTTGTCGAGCAATGTGGAATCTGGATTGGTACGGTGCCGTCGCACAAGAGCTATACACTTGACAAGATGTATAAGAACCCCCGTACCAATTCCTGTCCATGGGCAGGGATAAGAAAAGAATATGCGCGGTTGAGTACTGAAGATGTCGAGGTATGAGAAAGCGTCAATGTCCTGGTCGATTAAACACGCAGCCATGACTTCCCAGTATACCATGGATGAGACTATCAGGCGATGTGTGTAAGAGGTGGAAAGTTGCAATTGGGTCATGTCATTTTGTGCCATCCAAATCCTGAATAGTTGACGTGCACCGTAGAAATGGCAGAGGCCTAGAGAAGAAGGGTCATGCCAACTCTGCGATCCCATTAGCCACGTAACAGTAACAGTATGCTTTATACACACCGTCGTCATGCCGAGAAGTATGATACTTAGCAAAAGGTCATCCCTGGTTTTTAATCCAGAGTCTATCTCCGCAATCCCTCTTGCTATATGAGATATCGCCTCGGTTTGAAAGGTGAGAGGTTCAGAGCCATTATTGCCCAGTTGGGAAAGGTGCGATGCAGACATGGTCATGACGCAATTAAAAATAACAGGGGAATCGCGTATCATTTCTGAAATGATAGACCGATATGGATTCTGGGATGAGTCGAATGATGAAGCGACTTGGCATATATCAGAGTAATAATGCGATAGAAGGATAGACGATTCATCTTGAGGAGTGTAAAGTGTGAGCTGACTGCTGGATGACGAGGCAGAATCAAGACGGTAATCTATCTCGTACTTGGTTGACCATTTGACAGGTTTATTATAACCCGGGCATGTCAGACCTGCTTTAATGCAGCGCGTGCAATGAGGCTCTGTTTCATCGCATTTGAGCCTCTTGGAGAAATTAGTAAGCCAGTATCGATGAACCGACTAGAAAAAGACCCACCCTTCTTTTGCAAGTGGTACAACCGCCTGACAGTGAGTGTTAGTGACGTGGGCACGGAAAAGAGATGGATTTTGCTATATATTACTTACTTCTCGATTTAGCACATCGGGAATGCCATCCTGGTTGTGCCGAGGCTTGTTCCATTACGAATCTGAGTAGATAGAGTCATGGACAGAAACGGTCATATCACCGGACACCGCCCGTTAATTAGGGATTAGCAGTGGTCTTGTCTTGTTATTATTGTTGGTGCAATTGGTAATTTGTTTTCTGCCGGAACACGGAATCAGATTCCGACATGGCTTATGGTGTGGATGCTTTGATAAGCCATTAGAAGTCCATTGGTTGGTCAGCCAAGAAAGCGGATCTCTGATGGTGAACCTTATCGCCGGGAAGAGTCACGGTTTGATTCGGGACTTGTGTACAAGACAAAGTAGAGACACATGGATGTTACTATAAAGAGGACTGTAATAGATCGCAGTTTCCGTTCAAACACAGCCTAGTTGAGCCCCCCTTCCAAAACCTCAGCACCAGTCAAAGGCCCAACATATCTCCTCCTCGCCTTGAAAGGCCAATAAACACACCCAAACAAGAGAGCACCACCAAGAACTACCGATGCATAATTCATGTTTGCCGCAGTAACGGGTCTAAATGGAGGAAACAGAAGAAAGATGGAAGTAAAAGTCAGATATATGACCGCCACAACGTTGATGTACAGACCAGTCTTGCCCAAACGCCACGGTCCCCAGGTCAATGTCTCGGGTCGACAAAGACGACGCCATATGAGAAGAATGATGGGCACGAGGTACGAAATCTGTAAGCTGACGACTGCGAGGGAGAGAATCGCGTTGAAGGCTGTTGTAGAGCCAATGTTGATTAGACCAAGCAGGATGAGAAGGAACGTGACAACAATGATGGATATAGTAGGAATCTCGCGCCGTTTGTCCACTCTGGCGATGTGTTGCGAGAAGGGAAGTCCTGGTTTGCTTGTTAGTAAAAGACCCATGTTATCAATGATTCTGCTTACCTCTATCTCTGGCAAAAGCCCACATGATGCGAGCCGCCGAAGTGATAAGCGGGACAGTCGACAAGGCTGCCATAGCAGTGATAGCACCAGCCAAGCAGGTAGCCGCCGTGACACTTCCCGTCATATTATAAAAGATCTGGATAATAGGAAACCCAGTAGGTGTGTTCAACGCGGAGTTAACATCGCCCATGAAAAACAAGACGACGAGAAGAAACGCGAAGCCGAGTGGCCAATTGATCAAGATAGAACCGACCATAGCTCGTGGAACACCAGTCTCAGCTTTATCCATCTCCTCACTCAAATGGGTCGCTCCATCATACCCGATAAGAACGTAGCATGAGCTAAGAAGACCAATACTCCACGCAACAGCATCATTGTCCCAGCCAGAATTATTCTCGAAACTTTTAAAGACGAATTCGGGAGTGTGCTTGGTTGGTGATACGACGGCCATTGTTACTATGATGATGAAGAAGAAACCGACGTGGATCGCCAGTGTGAGCTTTTCGATGAGAGGAAGGGCATTGCTGCAGAGGACGCAGATGGCGGCGGCACCGATCAGGATTGCCCAAAAGAGCATTGTTCCGTGCCATCGTTCGAAGACATAGTCGGGGTTGTTAAGAACGATGAGGCCCTGGATTTGGGTCCCGGCTAGGAAGGGAGCGCTACCTGCGAGGGAGATCCAGCCTAGAGTTCTGTAGGTTTGTTGTTAGCCATGTTACACGTACGTACACCGAATTGCCGGTAACTCACGAAATGTATCCGGCGAACCAACTTGTCAACGGCCGTGTAGCTCGTGGGCTCAGTTTGGCGACAAAATGGTATTGTCCACCGGCTGTAGGAAAGCTGGATGCCAGTTCTGCAAGGGACATGGCGCTACAGATGGATCCAACAAAGGCAGCGATAGAGCCATAAACAAGAGAGACAGGTCCACCGCTAACCAAGCCAGCAGCAAGAGTACTTATCACCGTCAGCATACTACCGATGAAGGAGTGAAGGAACGTACCTAGATAGGGCTTCCCATGTGCACATGAGATTAACACATGTAGCCACCATCGCCATAAGAGAGAACCTGCGCTTTACTTCCTGCTGATAACCGAGACTCTCGAGAGTCTGGCTGTTGGGATTTCCATGACCCAACTGCTTCTCATTGTCTGTCGGTGCGGGAGATTTGACTTCCATGGTTGATGTCTGTCTGAACCAGGAGTAATTCCTCGTCCATCGCTGAACTATTTATCTCAGCGTGTTTGTCTTATCACGCTTAGACCAAGTAAACGCGACGATAACCCCAGACTGGTAGCTTTCCATTTTGGGATAAAAAGTGCGAGTGGTGGCGATCGTGCTAAGTTAGTCTGGGCTGGGTGAGAGATATGGCTGACAAGGGTTTACCCCGCGTTTTATAACCAACCGGCTATGTCATGTCGGTGTCTACAACAACTCCATTGATTCCGAAGTCATAAGATCACTGGCTCTAAGTTAATTTAGATAAATTTAAATTATAGTGAATTATGCGACTGGTGATTGGGCGATTTCGTGGGATATGGAACAGTCGTCGGAATGCACGAAGAACGGGGCCGATAGACGTTGGATAACGAACCCCAGATTTGATATGGGAATATCCACATGGTCCAAATAAGTAGTTAGACCTGGGTCAGATAACGGCTTTTCCTCTTGACAGACGTTAATTGAGTACTAAAGCAATGATAAGGAAGAAATTCATCCTAGCCCACAGGCGATACGGGTACGATACAACGTCAGCATCCTTGAAGCACATTGCCCAACTCCACCAGGATTATCTCACTACGTCGCCTTCAAATGCTGCATTTTAATTGTATACAGTCTTGATTGGGCTATGGTGCTATCTGTCCTGTCTTAAAGACAACTCAAGATGGCCTCTTAAAATGGACCTTCAACTCCTCCCAACTATGCTTATTATAATCCGGCTGAGCCTTCTGACAAGTCTCAAGTCCCCAATCCGTAATTCCCAACATGTAACTACTCTCGAACATAAAAGCCATACTGCCCTCCCCAACCTTCATAGGCTTCAACTCTGCATTACTGGCCTTCTCAAAAGTATCAGCATCCGGTCCATGCGCCGTCATAACATTATGCAAACTGGCTCCAGCGGGCTGGAAGCCACCACCTGTCTTGGCATCGTATTGACCGCATATCAAACCCATGAATTCGGACATGGTGTTGCGATGATACCATGGGGGCCGGAAGGTGTCTTCTTGGACGAGCCAGCGGGGAGGGAAGATGACGAAGTCGGCTACCGCGGTGCCGGGATGGTCGGATGGGCCTGTTAAAACTGTGAAGATTGATGGGTCGGGATGGTCGAAGGAGATACTGCCGATGACGGAGAAGCGGCCTAGGTCATATTTGTACGGGTAGACTGCGGGCCTTGGTTAGCATCTTCTCATCTCGCTACCGCCGATTACTCACATCTGTCACAAGTTAGTTAACATGGCCATTACTGAAGCGGAGGCTATACTTACTTCCCATGCCACGCAACCACATCAAACGGTGTATGTCCCTGCTCCGCCACAAAAATCTCATTGTTAAACTTATTCAAGATAGTCCACTTGGACTTGGTATCCTCATCAAAGTCCGCAACAGGAATCTGAAAGTCCCTAGGATTAGCAAGGCAGTTCGATCCAATTGGTCCCAGTTCAGGCAACTGGAAATGTCCCTGATATAGCTCGAGAATATAACCTCTGACAGGACCACACGGAAGTGTAACGCGGTAGCGAATACCACGAGGAATAATGGCGATTTCATTAGGTCGGACAAGCAAACGTCCCAGTTCCGTCTGGATATCCAACACACCGTGTTGCGCAACGATGAGCATCTCACCGTCGGAGGAATACATGGCTGTTTTCTCATCCATGTCTCGTCCAGCAGAGAAGATATAAATTCCAATGCCCGTCTTGAGAGTAGGATCTCCTGCGCCGGAAACCAGGTTCAGGCCACGCACCCAATCGACGCTTTCGTCAATGTCAAAGGGGTCCCATCGCAACTGCTGCGGAACATAGTTCAGCTTGGCTTTGAGAGAAGGCGCTGCATCCTCGAAGCGCTTGTATGTTGAATGTGATGCTGAAGGGAGAACGCGGTATAGCCATGTTTGACGATTTTCATGGCGGGGGGCGGTGAAGGCTGTGCCAGAGAGTTTCTCGGCGTAGAGGCCGTAAGGTACTTTCTGGGGAGAATTGGCACCAATTGGAAGAGCACCTTGAATGGATTCAGATCTAATTTGGTTAATTAAGTAGCAGAGGAATTTAGGGATACTGACTCGTGGAATGAATCGAAGCCGTTCAAGTAAGAATACTTGTCAGGAGTAGAAAAGTTGGTGACGGGCATTTTAAATGGCTGTATCATCAGATTCATACATGTCAGGTAGATTAGATAGCTAGTTATACACAAATTCCCGGATGATCATCTCATATTCGTTCATTGCCGGCTCAAGACCGAATTTCCGACCGATCACCAGTATTTCGGAATAAAGGTAAAATTTCCGAATGCTGATCAACACGCGGAATAGTCTCCACCATAAAAGTGTCTTGGATAAGAAAGAGACTTGGTAAACCTAAGGTTTCAAGACAATTTCCAAGTAATTGCCTCTTTTCGCATCTTCAATCAAATTATCTCCCAAAATGGCATCCTGGCTACCAATTCCCTCAAAGAGCCACTTCTCGCTCGCCAACATTCCCTTTGGCATAATCTCTACAGCCCAATCGACACGTCGTCCGGCCATAGCAATCGGCGATCACGTCCTTGATCTATCCGCCTTTGCCCAAAACAATGGCTTCTCCAAGTTATCCGATTTCTCAGCAGATAAGCTCAACGTGTTTTCTCAAACCACGTTAAACGACTTTGCTGCGCTTGGAAGACCTGTTCATCGCGCTACAAGAAGCTATCTGCAGCAAATCTTTCACAAAGAGACGCCGTATCCTCAACTTCTTAAGGATAATGAAGCTTTGCGAAAGAAGGCTTTGATTCCTATCGTTGATGTTCAGACGCATCTGCCGCTTAGCATTGGCGATTATACGGATTTCTTTGCTGGGCGGAACCATGCGCAGACTGTAGGCACTTTGTTCCGCGGTGCTGCAAATGCTCTTCAGCCAAATTACAATCATCTCCCCGTCGCATATCACGGCCGCGCAAGCTCCGTTGTGGTATCCGGTACGCCGCTGCACAGACCCTGGGGTCAAGTTCTTCCCAATCCTCAGGCCAAAGATCCTGTGTTCCAGCCCTGTGCTCGTCTGGACATAGAGCTAGAGCTCGGTATGTTTGTATGCAAGGGAAACGAGCTCGGGTCTCCAATCGCAGTTGATGACGCGCAAGAGCATATTTTCGGATATGTTCTTATGAATGATTGGAGTGCGAGGGATATTCAGCAGTGGGAGTATGTTCCGTTGGGACCGTTTAATGCGAAGAATTTCGGTACGAGTATTAGCCCTTGGGTTGTGCTTGCGGATGCCCTTGAGGGATTCCATGGAGAGGGGTTGGTCAATGAGGTTCCTGTGAAGGAGTACCTCGATGAGAAGAGGAAGGATTCTGTTCTTCATCTCAATCTTGATGTTTCCATTACTAGTGAGTCAAAGCTATTATGCTACTACAGAGAGATGAGTGCTAACGTGTCCACAGCCGCCAAGGGTCACACAACCAAGATTGTCCAAACAAACTCCAAGAATCTCGTATGGTCCTGGGCCCAAATGCTTGCTCATCACTCCATTTCCGGCTGCAACCTGCGGACGGGAGACTTACTCGGTTCCGGAACCATCTCTGGTCTCGAGCCCGGTACACAGGGCAGTCTTCTTGAACAAACCCAAGGCGGCAAGGTGCTTGTGCAGCTGGAAGGAGGAGAGGAGAGGAAGTTTGTGCAGGATGGTGATACTATTACAATTACTGGATGGGCTGGTGAGAGCGACGATGGACTTGTTGGCTTTGGGGAGTGTTCTGGTACTATCTTGCCTGCTATTGCGAGGAAATAAGCAGACTGTCATAATTAGTGGAATGCTCAACTAGTAAAGAATAGATGAATCATAAGATCTGTTACAGGTATGAAATGTTGTTACCAGCCTTCTTCGTGGAACGTGATAATGGCGCCTTTTGACAAGACTGGCAGTATAATCAATTCCTCATTGTGACCAGAAAAGGACCCTGCGACGGAGACGAGACATCACACCCGTACTTGATGGGTTCATACTTCTTCACCAGTCTCCACAAACTTGACTAAAAGACTCAACTTTAGTAAGTGAGGTATCCAGTAACGTGTCTTCCCGCTACATCTCCAAACGGGAAATCGGAAAGGGCCGCGAAAGTGGAGATCTTGTATACTCCGGAAACACATGCCACATATTCCGAGTCGCTTCTATATAAGACCAGTTAATTATACATCTTGAACATATCCAACTTACAGTCCAAAAGTCCAAGCCCATCATGTCACCAGTAACCCGTGTAACACTCTTCAAAGTCCCTTCAGAGAAGGACCAGCAACAGCTGGTAGACCTCTACAACCAAATGCCCCAGAAGGCCGTCAGGGTACTTCGCCCTCAATCTAACCCCAAACCAAACGAATCTAACAAACCCAGGATGGAAAACCATACATCGCCTCCGTCGAAGCTGGAAAGGCAAACCCCGACCAACGAGCCCAGGGCTTTACGGTAGTCGCTATTTCACGCTTCAACTCCCAAGAGGACTTTAACTATTACGACACACAATGCGAGGCACATTTAGAATTGAGGACTTTTGCAAAGGGTGTTAATCAGGGATTTGCTATGATTTTCTTTGAGAATGAGGTTGTGTAGAGTATTAGATAAGACCTTGGAATCGCATTGATATATCCTTGCCCTGCTCGGTAGCCGCCGTGAAATCTTCCTCGTCGGAAAATGTTCCTGCGACTGGTTGAAGGAATTGTTGTCCTTGACCGAATGCGTTGAAGAGATCTAGGAGATCGTTTGTCATCCGGAACATATCTGGGACAGAACTTGATATGTCCCCAGGCGTCATCATTATGTTGTCCAAGGTGAAGACCTCATTCCCAGCCATCGGCAGTGGTCCCTGCTCTTCCATCTCCGTCGTACCCTGCGCATCATCATTCTCCTCGTTCGCCTTCCCTTCTGACTCATCTTCTACCTGATTCTCTTCTTGGTCTCCAACAAAAGCTTTCATCCTCGGAATCATACCCCGAATACTATTCCACAACCGCTTACTAACAGTACTATGTCTTGATAATCCCCTCACAAGCTCGACAGCATTAGAAAACGTCCGTCTGCACGGCGACGAAAACATATCGGGCGCATGACAAACCGCCAGAAATATGACTGCCAGCGCACTGAGCAGGAAATAGTTAAACACGTTCTGCTGCCGTGAATAGATATCCGTCGTATCATGCAGATGCACCAGAACCTGGATAGTGTCTTGTGCAATGTCGACTACTAACCATGCACTTTGCGGGTTCGCTAAAATGCTGGCTGTGCTCATAAGATGATGTCTGTAGATGAGGATTCGAATGTAATTTCCGCGAAGGTACAGCAGGGCTCGAAGACGATGTGGTTGTCTAGGCTGAGTGCGCGGTGCAAGACCTAATCGTGGATGGCGAAGTCTTAGATGAGAAGGAATAGAATCCAACCAATCCTGCGTCTTCATGTCGAGCGCAGCAGCCGTATCATCAGGAATACTCTGCGACGCAGATCCAAAAGGCGGAATCGCTTCCCAGATCTGGGAACAGAGGTGTCCATAACCAACCATGCACTGCAAATAAAGATACTCTTCATCCTATAACACATTAGCCACCTCACCCTTATTACCAACACAGCGCATTACTCACCGGCTTCGGTAGGTCTGGATCAACATCCTTGTCAACTAACGCAAATGACAAACTCGTTCCAAAACTCCATCGTCTATCCAAAACGTAGACGCACCAGAATACTCGCGTGGCAAGTCTTCGAGAATCAGGGTCTTTGAAATTATCGAACAGACTCCGTTTGCGGTGGAGACCCATTTCGAGAGCTTCGCGGGCTGCGATGCCGATTGTGCGCCAAGCGAGAAGTTCTTCGCCGGCGTGAAAATAGTATATGCTCTACACTTATTAGTTCGGAAAGACACTTGAGAGGGATGAGAGACTCACCAGCATCGTGAGTAGTTGAATCTCCTTGAGGTCAGCTTGCGGACTGCCTATACACGACACACTCGTCTCCACCGAATCAACAATAGCAGTGCTCAACTCAATCTTACCCGGCTCATCAAGTAAAACCCCCGTAGCCATAGCAACTCTCGCCAGCGCAATGTCCTTACTACAAAGACTCTCATCCAACCCTCTCTTCCCCTGTATGATATGTAAAATCTCCTTACTCTGCGCAATATACTCTCCAATCTCTACAAACGGGTACACACTGTCCACTTCCTCCTGATAGAGAACCAAATACTTGGTAACATCACTCGCATTGCAGGAATCCCAAAAGTCCAAGTCACTTGTTTGAGGTTCTATAGGCGATTGTGCACCGCTTGGTGGCATCGAATCGAATTTTGGTATGCCCATGCGATTAAGCGATCGTTCACTCACGAGGATGCCGAAGGCTGAGCGGGTTGGGCCGACGAAATGCGGTTGAACGGGAACGCCGCCGCGAGTACTTGCGGGAGAGTTTGCATTTTGGTTGACGACGATGTGAGAAGTTGATGATGCTGGTGATGGTTGGTGAAGTTGTGGTTGGCGGATTTGGCTTTCTTTGAGTTCTTTCACCATACCCACCAAATCTGATACTTGTTGGCGAAGTTGAGATAACTCATTATTGAGACTTTGGGGATGTTGTCTAAAGATTCTTAGTAAGTTTAGTTAAGTCTTTGTGTAGAGTACGTACTCATCTGGTTTATCCTTTTCCTTGACGTGGATAGTAGTCGTAGCAAAAGTACACGCCAAACCACCAGCCATGCATCGCTCACAGCTATTATTCTCGGTGGGTACACACTTGAGTTTCTTCTTCTTACAATCATCACTACCATCATCAGCGACGCGTCATAATGCAGTTGAGCTTACTTACCACGCCGCAGAGGTATACTTTCCTCTTTTGGAGCGCACACCGGGAGTCGTTTCGTCCGCGTCGGCGCTATTCCGCTTCTTCGGCTTCGATACCGAGTGTGTCTCTTGCGCTTCGTCCATTGTAAGTATGAATGAACAAGTTCCGAGCAAAACTGATTGAGTGTGGGTATATGAGGGGTTTTGACTGAAGAAACTTCGGAACAGTTCCGAATTTCCGAGATGGCGATCGGTCCCCGCAAATGTCTGGACCATCGGTCCCGATCCCCCCAAACGCTAATGTGTGGGGTAACGATGGTGGCTTGCTAACTGTGAAGCTTGAATTGGTTCAGCTTGGGTTGGTTCTGGTATAAATGAACCAGCTAGCCTGGTAATCCAACAATCTAATCATCACCGTGGTCAGCAGTCTAATCAACACCACACTGCACTGAACCCATCGTCAAAATGACAATCGCAAACCTCCTCCTATCCCTCAGCGAAAAGGTCCAAGAAAACAAAGGCCAATCCCTGCTGATAACCCTCTTCATCGCACCTTTGATCTACGTCTTCATCAACGAACTCATCCGTAGCAATGCAAGAATCAGCAACCTCCGCGGTCCCTCCGGTCTGCCATTAATCGGCAACATTCGCGACATCAAAGTCAACGCTTCAGAGAAATATCGCGAGTGGGCTAAGAAATATGGACCAGTTTACCAGATTCAGCTTGGTAACATTCCTATTGTTGTCGTCAACAGTGCTGCTGCTGCGAGACATATCTTTGGGTCGAATGCGCAGGCTTTGAGCTCTAGGCCTGAGTTTTATACTTTTCACAAGGTATGCGCCCGTTTTTATATCTCCAAAGTATGATATATGCTGACTTTTTTAGATCCTCTCGGACACAGCTGGAACCACAATTGGCACCTCGCCCTACAGCGACTCCCTCAAACGTCGTCGCAAGGGCGCTGCTTCAGCCCTTAACCGTCCATCTATTGCAACCTACGTCAACCATCTAGACGTCGAAACTCGGGACTTCATCAAAGAGCTCATCGAGTATGGCAATAGCGGCAAAACCCCTGTGGATCCTATGCCCATGATCCAACGTCTCTCCCTCTCCCTCGCTCTGACTCTCAACTGGGGTATCCGTCTCAAGAGCCAAAAGGACGACATGTTTGCAGAAATCACCCACGTGGAAGAAGAAATCAGCCGCTTCAGATCGACGACTGGTAACCTTCAGGATTACATCCCTCTTCTTCGATTGAACCCATTCAACTTCCACTCTGCCAAGGCACGCGAAATGAGAGAAAGGCGTGATAAGTACCTCACAGCTCTGAACGATGGTTTGGATGAGAGAATCGCCAACGGAACTTACAAGCCTTGTATTCAAGCCAATGTCATCATGGATAAGGAGGCCAAGCTGAGCAAAGATGAACTCACATCCATCAGCCTCACCATGCTTTCAGGCGGCCTGGATACTGTTACTACACTTGTCGCTTGGTTCGTCGCTTACTTGAGTCAACACCCCGAGATCCAGGAAAAGGCTGTTGCCGAGATTGGAAAGACTTTTAGTCAGAAGGAGCCTATGTGTGATGTCAATGATGATCAGAAGTGCGAGTATGTCGTTGCTCTGGTCAAGGAATCTCTGCGATACTACACCGTCCTCCGTCTTGCTCTACCCCGAGCTTCAATTCGCGACATTGTATACGAAGGCGTGACCATTCCCAAAGGAACAGTAGTTTTCCTCAACGCATGGGCCTGCAACATGGGTAAGTCCTCATCGCCTCAGCCCGACCATTACTGACATGCCTAGATGACCAAGTCTGGACCGATCCCGAAGTCTTCCGTCCCGAGCGCTGGTTCGAGCAACCCGAGGCGCCACTCTTCACCTACGGCGTAGGCTACCGCATGTGCGCAGGTTCGCTATTGGCGAACCGGGAGCTGTATCTTCTGTACATGAGACTGTTGAACAGTGTCAAGATTGAGCAGTTTGACGATGTTGATTGTCATCCTATTAGTGGCAATCTGGATCCTACTAGTCTTGTTGCTATGCCTAGGAGGTATAAGGCTACTTTTACACCAAGGAACCCTGATGCTTTGAAGAAGGCTTTGGCTGTTTCTATTGAGTAGGGAGGTCCGGATGCAAAGAGCATTGATATTTGTAATCGGGAGAATGGAATAGTATTGAATGATTGTATATCTTCATAGCTCGAATTATATCTATCACAATTAACGTTCAATTGTAAACCTTTACAGGAAGGTGTTACCTTCGGTGATGCAGGAATTTCCGAGCATGCAGGATATGGCCCCCAAATCTGACAAATGCCTTATGAGTCCTCCATCTATTGGTGGCAATACAGAAATGGCAAGGCTGCTTCTCGTCTTAACTCCGGTCCAGACTCGATAGCCAATGCAGTCATCCCACGCCACAAGTTCGCAGCGAACCAAATCAATCAATTAAGGACCCTAACAAATTATTTCGAGGGTAGGTTGGTCAGATTCTAAATCCTATGATGCATGTCAGCTTATTGCGCCAAAACAGGGAAACAATCCAAAAGAGGGAAACAATACGGAATAATTCTCATATAGCCTTTCTCTTTCCGCTCTTGCTTCTGAGATGTATTAATACGAGACATACCCTCACCAAATTCGACCGAACTCCATCACTCACTCCATTTGAGTTCTTTGACAATCTAGTAATCAAGGCTTACAGAATAAATCAACACATCGATCACTCACCCACTCTCATCTTTCATCATGACCCCCGAAGAAACCCAAGGCGTCCTGCAAAGCCTCGTCGCCCCCCTCCGCAACAAAATCCCAAGCCCCATCCTCCACCGTCCCAGTGAAGCAGGTCTATCTTATCAAGACATTTTCTTCCCCTCGGAAGACGGCACACCCCTTGAAGCATGGTACATTCCCTGCCCCGGCTCAACCAAGCTCATAATCGTCAACCATCCTCTCCGTTGCACCCGCTCCGGCTATCCCCTACATATTGAGCCCTGGAAGGCTTTTCTGGGTGGTGACGCCACTGGCAATAACTTTGAGCTGAATTTCATTCCGGACTTGAAGATTCTCCACGATGCGGGGTATAATGTTCTTACGTATGATATGAGGAACTCGGGGATGAGTGGGACTGCTAATGGTGGTGTTACCGGGAATGGACGGTTGGAGAGTAGGGATGTTGTTGGGGCGATGGAGTATGTGAAGAGTCGAGATGATCTCAAAGATATGACGGTCGGGTTGTTTAGTCGTTGCCTAGGCGGCATCGCGACATTCTTCGCCATGGACCGCCGCCCAGAGATCTTCTCAGACATTCGCTGTCTTCTCGTCCCAGAACCTCTCTCCTACCGCTGCTTCGTCGAAAGAGCACTGGACATGTTCGGTCTGGACGACAAATTCGACCAAGTCAACTCAATGATCAAGACCGAAACGAGTTTTGACATTGATGAGATGTCGCCTATTCCTGTCATGAAGAATATCAAGGTTCCGGCGTTTATTTATTCGGTAAAGGATGATGTTTTGACCAAGGAGAGCGATGTGCAGACTATGTATGATGAGCTTGTTGTGGAGGATAAGAAGTTGCTTTGGGTGGGAGGGACAATTAGAGCGAAGGGGTATACGTATTTTCAGGAGAATCCGGATGTGTTTGTGGAGTGGTTTGCGAAGCATATGGAGTAGATATTTGGGGTTTTGTTGAGTTGAGGTTTCTCTCAATTGCCAGTCATTTCAGATTGTAACACCAAAGCAATAATCTACGTCAGTCATTAATTTAATATTCTTTGCCAATGTAAATATCGAATCCTGGTAGTATGGCTTGCTAAGTGTTACTGGTTATTTATGATCTGACCCAATCCGACGCCACCAAATGGGACAGTTTCAATTGTAGTGTCGCAGTCACCCGCGCCGGGAGATTTCGCGACAGCATCACACCACATTTTATAGATCTACGATCTTACTTCTAAACTTAAAACAAATGGCGAGCAACTTTAAAAGTTACCTCAGACCAACATCACCCGGTTTCGAGGCTGTGTCCTGAACCAGGGAATGTCAGCAGTTGAATCACGCCACGTTCAGCAGAGCGACCGTTCGAGGTGCTCCACTGTAAACTCCCCGTGGGCGAATATGGCATGACCTGTCAGCGGGAGGATCCGAACACAAGAATTGACAGGAATATAAATGAATTGATCACCACCGTTCAATTGTATTCGTTATAAACATTCACATCAAACAAACTACATCACTACAAGCAAATCCAATTGTTTTCAACAGTCACAAAACAAACAAACCTTCACAATGACAACAAATTCATGTGGTTCAGCACTTCCCCGCTTTGACTTCCCAAAGCCAGCAGCGCCCAGATTCACAGCAAGGGCCGCTAAATCATTACCCACAGCAGCACTCGTCGCAACAGCAGCAGGTACGCATCCCACACTACATCTTCAATCACATTAGACTAACAGGTAAATAGCTACATATTATATGACATATTACATGATGCGACAACAATATACATACGCAAAAGCTCAACATGAGCGCGCGGTCGAGAGTTTGAATGAGATCAAGGAGCGTGGGAATAGAACGGATGAGTGGGTTAAGAGTGAGACCTTGTGGTGGACGGCTTTTTGAGCAGAGAACGCGACTGCGATTGAACGGATTGGATTAAATGGTGACCGAAGAATAAATTTCGGTCGGAGTTTGTACGGGAGTTTTATTTGGGATCTCACATAGAGATTAATTCACGAAGTTATGACTTTTCGAACAAGCTGTTGCCCTGTTTTAAGTTGTGGCTAAATTTGCGTTCATCGGGAATGTTCATGTGTAATAATGTATTGAAGCAGTCACTGCAGCACGTTTGAGCTTCTGAAGAAGACGAAAATGCTAATCGAAATAAATGAGATCAGCTGAACTGGTTTAAGCACTAAATCTCAACGGCATTATCGTGCTGAAGAACTGTAGAGAAATGCTTCGTCTTGAGCGTCACTTTACCCTGCACTCATTCCCGTTGACTCAGAGTGTGGCTCAGCAGCGTCTGTGGCTGACACGCTCACCAGCCTCATCCAAACGCGTCGCGTAGTTCATCCCCTTTGACCAAGCGAGTACCAGCATTTCGCATCCAGACATTCCACACCACAACCAAAATACAATACCAATCATGCCTCCCCGAAAAAGAAGTGCCCCGGAATCTTCTGAAGATGCTACGCCAAAGCGAAGATCTTTGAGAAATGCGTCCAAAAGCCAACCAGAGCCTGAACCTACCCCTATCACCAAGAAGAGTCCACCAAAGAAGACATCAAAGCCAGCAGTGAAGAAAGAAGACAAGCCCAAGCCTTCACCCAAACAAGCCAAAACCACACTCAAGAAGAGCAGCCCGGCACCAAAAGCGACCAAACCAGAACCTAAGGAAACGAAGCCAAAGAAGGCCGCAAAGAAAGAGGAATCTGGCTCACGCTCTCTATCCCCATCCCCAGAAATCCCCACAACAAACCCCAACGCCGAAAAGCACGATGGCAAATGGTACTGGCTCATGAAAGCCGAACCAGAAACACGTATCGAAAATGGCGTTGATGTCAAGTTTTCAATCGATGATCTCAAGGCCAAGACGGAGCCTGAAGGATGGGACGGTATTCGAGCTTATGCTGGTGAGTTACTCGACTTGAGAACCGTTTGCGGGAGTGGTACTGACTTGTGATAGCGAGGAATAATATGAGACAGATGAACGCCGGTGATCTAGCTTTCTTCTACGCAAGTAATTGCAAGGAACCTGGTATAGTCGGAATAATGGAAATCGTCAAAGAATATTCCGAAGACCGTACGTCCTCCCTCACCCTCAACTTTACTCCCATCCACTAATATCCCCAGGCACTGCCCGCGACAAAAGCGCACCATACTACGACCCCAAATCCAGTAAAGAGAAACCAATCTGGGATCTAGTCCACGTCGAATTCCGCAAGAAATTCGCCGTCCCCATCGGTCTCAAGGAATTGAAAGAGCTAGGCAAGGCGGGTGGTCCTTTGGAAACGATGCAGTTGCTGAAGCAGTCGAGACTGAGTGTGAGTAAAGTCAGTGGTGAGGAGTTTGAGTACTTGTGTGAGTTGGCGGATAAGAAGGCGAAGGAGGCTGGGTTGGAGCATGATGAGGTCAAGTGAGAGGTTTGGATGGGAGTAGTATTGAAGGAATTGTAATAGATGGAGCTCACATGTTTTGTATCGGTCGTTGAGTTGCAAGTACAGCCTCAGGTGGCATTGTCTAAGGCTTAGACTACCAAAATAAAGTACCCTAAATGCTTATCTAAACTGGCATAACCTATGTCGTCATTTATGGTTGCGATGGGGGTAGTTCTTCTAACACCCTGCGGCCTGGTTCAAAAGGCAGGCTCGTCACCAAACTTGGAAGTAAACGGAAGGTGGTTACAAAGGCACATATCACTACCATAACGTTCTTTTCTTTCTTCCTCCACCAACATCATCAGCACTACAACACAACCATCAGCATCTACAACCATCAATATGACTGATCTCCCTTCGGCCTCGCGCTTTTTGACCAAGTCCATGTCTGCCGTGGAGCTGGACCTGTGGGAACTGCTCTGGAAGCTTGGATGTTCTGGCGAAAGAGATCAGTTCTGGTCCATCATCAACATGTTTGACGAACTCAACTCCACTGGCGCGGGAGCCACTCTTTTTATCGCGGCCATCACATAGAAGTGGGATTCCGCCATCGTGAAGATCCTCGTCGATTTCCCGCGCAGGTTCTACGACTGGACCATCCGTAAGTCGGCATTCCATCATCACTTTCACTTATTAACCTCGTCTGCGAAAGAGCCTGAACTGCCAGGACCTGTGAACACGCCAAGACCCCTGAACAAGACCGCCACGGACGAAACTCTCGACACCTTCATAGCCATCGCCGAAAGCGGGAAAGTACCTATTACGACCCGCGATCCCTAAGATTGGGGCAGGACACCGCTCCACGCTGCCTGTCGCGCGGGGGCATTCAAGGTCGTCGAATATCTGCTCGAACAGGACGATGTACATCACATCATCGATTCCACGGACGGTTTTGGACGCACACCTCTCTCGTATGCGGCTGAATATAACCACTCGAAGATTGTCCGTGAGCTGCTCAGCAGTGGGAAAGTCTGTTGGGATGAGCCTGAAGACCATGAGGGTTACACTCCGTGGGAGAGGTATTTACCCCACCATACTTGGGGTATTGAATAGGGAGAAATTACCGATTAAAACATCGGGCTATAGAGATTGAATGGTCATTCAATACACAACGAGAATAAGAATTCAGTTTACTACATCAAGAAAAGATTATCCAAAACTCCAATATCCCATCTGACTTAGTAACAGTTTCCCTCGTAGCAGTTCACAGTACAGTCCTCCCTGTAAGATGTTAGCGATAAGAAAAAGGAAGAGAAGGCTTGGTACTTACTCGGTATCGCCACAAGTCCAAGTCTTCTTGTTGCAGCACTGCTTATCCGTCCCAACACAAGTAGCGTTCTTATTCTGCGGTCCACACATGCCATCATAAGCACGAAGAGGTTCAACAACTGTCCAGCGTCAGCACACACACCCTTTCATCCACTCATCAGTACTTGACTTACATCCATCAACGCAATATCGTATCTTAGGACGAACATTATCGCAAGAATCCTCCAGTCTAGGATTCAACTCGTACAACTTGTCAATAGTGATATCCCACTTCTTAGCCAAAGTAGCACAAGTCTTGGAGTCGACTTTGGCGCCGGTGACTTCGCTCATGCGACAGTTTATGCTGCCTGAGCTGGAGAGTGCTGCCATTCGCCATGTTTCGGGCTGGCATTCATCTGCGATGGTGGGGGTGATGAGGCAGAGACCGAAAAGAAGAACCCATGAAGGAACCATTGTGAAAATTTGTCAAGTCAAAAGAGTGTAGTGAGTCAATTACCCGATATCTGCGTTTGCGAGCCATGCTGGATATAATATGCTGCTATTCAGTTTGTATAGACCCATGCATTGACCCGATAAGCTGACATGGGGCTAATTAAACGAGACTCCACCGGTAGATCATGAAACAAGCCTGTTCCCACATTTAAATGCTCCGTGCTGTTAGGGAACAATGCAGCGCTGTCGGTGATTTCCGCTGTTTCAATTTGATCGGAAGGATTTGGGGGCCAACTTGCCTTTGCGCCCTGGTCAATCGCTGTCTAGATTTTACAGCGCTGTCGCGCAGATTTTTGGACGCCGTTGTGATGGCTACTAGGTTCATCCTGACAGGTGGAGATGTTTCAGCCTTGGGATGACTGCAGATCAAAAGTTCTGAATGAGCATTGAGCTGATGATGGCGGAGTATGTGCATCGCAGAGTCGGGATGGACCTGGGCGATTGGGGGGCAATGTTGTGGTGGAGAGCGAGTTGGAGTCGTGGTGATGATAGAGGAATTGGTCGTGAGAGCATAAGAGACGAAATAATTTGGTCATTAGAACACATTAGATTATTTTAGACTACATTATCTTAGTAGCTTAAGTTGTAGAGAATAATTCTTCTGTCACGGTCAAATCGCGAGCATACAGGGTAGCATCGCCGCAGCATCTGCATTTTTGCCTCACAAGGGTCAATGGAAACAAGCAACAGATTTAACAATTATATTGATAGTTCTGTGTTTTGCTGAATGCCTACTTGCATCTAAGAATAGCATCGTGGGTCACGACATGCGTAGCAACACCGTTTTGTCCATTTCAATCTGCAGAGAGGTAAGATTCTTTCAAGCGTACGGAGTTAGCTTGAAGATAATGCAAAAACTAATCACGTCAGAAAGTCAGTATCTTGTTTTGGCGCGATAAACAAACCAAGTTTTATTCTTTTCTCTACAATTTAGGTATTGTTTTCCCGTGGGGCGGAGTATCACTAATGCAGGTACACATAATGCTCCTACTCCGCCATATGTACAACCCATGACCCCGTATTCACATTCTCAGCCTCAATCTACCTCACACCTAACCCCCCTCAGGGTATCAGAAAAATTGAGCTTAGAATACTAATAGATGAGATAGTTTGGTTATTTTATCCTGGTTTAGACCGGCATCTCGGTAACTTTATTATTGTCGCCTAAGTCTTAGAAGACAATTCATCTGTCATCCGCCTCCCGTAATTCCGTCTCAGGGCGCATCTCCTCCAAGACCTGCCAAATGCGTCGGCGATTGGTAAACCCACCCGGGATATCATCGAGTCCAACCTCGGAATGATCCCACGCATCATCGTCATCTCCAGCATCGGCCATCGCCGGCACAGAACTCATGATCTGTCGGGTGAGCTTCTCCCAGTTCCACTTCTCAAGATCTTCCTTGCTGGAGCCAGTTTTTTCGTGGATGATCTCCATAACCAAATCCCACAGGAAGGGAATATGAAAGAAAATCTCTGCCCACTGGGATTGAGGCATTAGGTAGGTGCATTCCAACGGAAAGGGACCTTGCACAAAATTGCGGATATGATCGATAATCTCATTGGGAGTCGCTTCCATCGATTTTTGCAGTTGGCTGCGGTTGGGCTCGGGTGCTTTCTCAAGGTTGGAGATGAGACTTGTGGTAAGGTCAGGGATATTGACGGGATCCTCATCCCACTGTAACACCATTAGTATCCAGTCCTTAGGATATCGGAAGAATTGGCCCCTGAAAGTATAAGGGACGAAATAATTTCGTCTTTTTACACCAGCTGAGACTAGCAATTAGGCTACTTTGTTATCATAGCCTAAACTTTAGAGGACAACGGGGGGCTGGACTTACCCATCCTGCCCATTCATCACCCCATTGATCAATACAATTACGCGGAACGTAATATCCATCGCATGTCAAGGCATTCTTCTCTTCGTTGAAAATAGGAGGAACATAATTGTTATTCCTAGGTCCTAAACGCTGTTCTCGCGCAGACCACTGATAACTTGCACAGCGTCGCTCAAGCGTCAGAAAAAGATCTCCGATACCGCTGATTTTAGCGTTGGGAGAGGTCTGGATAACGCGATTGGCAAGATCTTCGCAGGCTGGATGGATGCCGTGGTACATCTTTGCAGGAGCGCCGTCTCCGACATGATCACGATTCTCGTCGGTTGTTTCTTGAGGATAAATGCGTTCACGGTCGGGTAGAATGTGGATTTTACCGTAGCAGCTTTCTGTCACGGCCGTGTAGCGGGTTACTTCTTGGTCGGTGACTTTGCGAGCGTTGTCGTCTGGCCAGTGGGGACCTGATAGGACGATGCAGTCGAGATCGAGGAGCATGCCGCAGATGGTGCAGTAGACTTCATCGGGGTTCTGAGACATGATTGATGATGCGATGCGATGTGATGTTTGAAGCAATGTGTGAATGGTAGAGAAGAATGGTGTGTTGAGAAGGAAGGACAAAGGATGAAAGTGTGGGGGCAATGGAGCGCCTTCCCTAGGTATGATGCAACAAAGAAACCTGCTTTGTAAAAAGTCCGAACGGCTGCGCTAAAGCTTAGGTACCACAATGAAGTGGCCTAAGTGCTAGTATAACCAAACATAAAGTGGCTGAGTTATTTCGTCTCTTGAATGCAAGGAAAGACCTAGTGCGCACGTCTCACAGAAAGGACAGGACATTATATATGAAACAAAGTGAAAAGATCTACGATAAACGCAAAGTTGAGCGTGGATGTAGGACCCTTAAATCGGATATGCCCGCTAGGGCTGACTATTGGCTCACCGCATGCTAGTAACATCCACCATGATGACATTGGCGCGCGCAACTACACTGAAGCAGGATTAGGCTGGCGCTAGATTCCTTCTGAAGGATTTCTATTCTCCCCTCTAATCTCCTTCTCCACAGCAGAGCCTCGTTTCGAAACGAGATGTGGTGGGACTGAATCCTAGGGCTGACTGTATTCATGCAGTGACACTCAGCATCGCAATTGCTTGTCCATTACTGGTGCTGTTCTAGAATACAGCCTGGAGATAACTGCTTGTGGATAGATCCGCTGATCCGCTCATCTCCCGTGAATAGACCTGCTTATGATCTTTCCAACATGGCGATGCCGACATGGTCAAGGATGCCTTCATCCAGTCTATCGGCGTATTTTCTAGAGTCCTGGTGTTGTATATTATAGAGATGTAGGCGCCCTCAAATTACAACACTACACTCATTCGAAGTACAGTCATTTCTCTATTGAGTCTCCTACTCAAGTCATTCTTTCTTGACTCATTCATTCTTTTTCACAATGAAACGCTCTTTGCTCTTGGCTCTATGGAGCGCAGGCGCTCTGGGCAGTCCTTGTAAGCCTGCTAGGGATCTCTCTGGGAACGGCTACTATCCTCCTCCCCCACCCAACAACTACGCTCCTCCTCCTTCCAATGACTATGACCTTACTTCTTCAGAGGCTGCCACTTTGATCGCTTCTACAGAACCGGGTCCTATTGAGACACATGGCTCCGGCTCCGGCTCCGGATCGGGGTCTGGGTCTGGGTCCGACTCCGGTGATGATGAGGAGGGTTCTGTACCTACCTTCACACAAGGGTCAGGTACTCAGACCACCGGCCTTCCTCAAGGCGATGTGACTGCAGACCCTGTTTCTCCTGATGGGACTACCAGAGTACCAGAGGCCAGCCAGGCTTCTGATGCTGCTGATGTGGGTGTCTCTGGATCGCCTACTGGTAGCGATGGTGTCGCTACTAACTCTCCCGGTCAGCCAGGTGATGATGACGACAATGGTAGCGGTCCTGATAACGGCAACGGTGCCAGTGGATCTCACTCATCAGATGGATCCAGCTTGGCTGATGGCGTTGCTGCTACCCGAACCGGTACCGAGTCTGGTGGTGACGCCACTGCTCCTGTTGTTGGTGGCGATGCTACTCGACTCCCCGAGACTGGCATTGCTACTGGTGCCGATGGTCAGCCTACTGGCGATGCTGGAAACGGCAACGGTGGATCTCCCTCTTCTGATGGTTCCAGTCTCGCTGATGGTGTCGCTGCCACTCAAACTGGCACCGACATTCCTGGCGAGACACCCGGCTCCGGCTCTGGTGACAACAATGGTGACAATGGCAATGGCAATGGCAACGGCGGCAACGACAGCAACCAGACTACCGTCGATGGCGCCGTTCCTACCCAGGGTACTCCCGGCTCTGGTGACTCTACCGGCTCTCCTTTAGAGACACCTGGCTCTGGCTCTGGAGACAATGGTAACGGCGACAACGAGACTACCGCTGATGGTGCCGTTCCTACCGGTGCTGTCCCCGGAAACGGTGACTCCACCGACTCTCCTGATGCTACCCAAGGACAGCCCGACGCTACAACCGCTGGCTCAGGTGAGACTGGCTCTCCAGGCTCACCGGATCAAACCAACGGTGCCCCTGGAGGTCAAGAGACCTCTGCTGGCGCTACTGGCCAGACTGAGGGTTCCGGCGATGGCTCTTCTCCTGTCACCACCGGTGCCGGAAGCGACAACACTGAAGCTCCCGGCGCTGGGGGCAATGGCTCTGAGACAACTGGTGCAGTACCTGAGCAGTCTGACGCTGTTCCTGGTAATGGTGAGCAGACCACAAAGGCTCCTGGCGGTGACTCGCCTGAGACTACTGGTGCTCCTGGTCAGCCTGAGCCTGTCTCTACTGATGACAACGGTGTCCCTACTGGTGCTCCCACAAACCCTGATGAGACCACTGCTGGCTCGCCTGGTAACGGTGGTGACGAGACCACTGTCGCCGTCCCGGACAACACTTCGCCTGCTGGTTCCGAAACCACAGCTGGTGCTCCCGGTAATGGCGAGAATGAGACCACCGCTGGCGCTCCTGGCAACCCTGATGAGACTACCGCCGGCTCTCCTGACAATGGTGCCGACGAGACTACCGCTCCCGGCCCTGACAACACTTCTCCCGCCGAGAATGAGACTTCAGTCAATGGAGATCAACCTCCCGAGACTGAAGATACTTCTCCTGCCACCACTGAACCCGCCGAAGACAACCCCTCCGTCCCCGTTCCCGACAACAACGGTCCCTCGACCGTTGAAGCTGTCCCTACCACTGACGCTGGTAACGACGTTCCTGTCACCACCGCACCCGTTGATGGCCCTGGTAGCACACTGAACCCTGCCCCTGTTACCACAACCGCTGCTCCTGGCACTGGAGGTGGTAACAATGGTGGTGACGATGGTGATAACGGCAACAATGGCGGCGGTGGTAACAATGAGGACGATGATGATGATAACAATGGAGGAGGCAGCGGTGGCGGCAACAATGATGATGATGATGACGACGACGATGATGATAATGGTGGTGGTGGTATTATCGGTGGCGGAGGTAACGGCCCAGGTGGTAGCGGAGGTGGCAGCAGTGGAGGTGGTAACAACGGCGACAATAACGACAACGAAGACGAAGATGAAGATGACGATGACAAGCCTACTTCCACCGCTACATCTTGCACTGAGACCGCCACCGTCACAGACTGCTTCGTCGCCTGCACCACCTACACCGGCCCAGCAGGCGCCACCATCACCCCCGAATGCTCAACAACTTGCACCGCTACCCACACCGGCTGCAGTGTCACTGGAACAACTACCACTTCATCAGCCGCTGCATGTGGCCCTTCCGGCGAAAGCTGCAAGACATGTACGCGCAAGCTGGGGTCTACAGGCGAAGTCGAACCCGAGACTTTGGAGCGACGAGGTCTCGAGAAACGAGCAGGTCCCAAACAGATCGGAAACTGCGCGTTGCCTCTGATGCCCAGATGGCCTGATTACCCCGGAGGTTCGACGGTTCTTGACAACGACCCTGCTCTCATCACCAAGAACTCACCCCTGAAGAACATCAAGCGTTGGTGGCTTTCCACTATTGACAACAACTGTCTTCCTCTTCTGAGCGGAAACCTCGATGCGAACGCCTACAGGACCAACCGAGATCCTGCCGATATCAATGATGGCGGTAGGCCCTCTATTGATCACGTCTACGAGAAGAGCATGCTCTTGGACTTCTTCACTGCCATCATCGATCCCAACGGTGCCGCTGTTAAGGGTGCTACTACTGGTGACCCTCGTGACAAGATCAACTGTGACGATATGGAGTTTTATGGCGGTGCTACCAAGAATAGCAAGAACAAGCTTCTTCAAAAGGTCTTTGATGCTTATCCTGGTGGCGTGGTCGATAAGAAGTCTGCCAATCTTGCCGTGAAAAAGGCTCAATATCTTGATGACTTTATCGGTATGGATCAGTGGACTAACGGCGATGCAAAGGTAAGCTTGGTCATTCGGACTCTTGTTTTTCGAGTCATGCTAACGGTTCTAGGGTCTTGTTGCTACGCCTGAAGAAGTCAAGCGCCAGGGTACGGCTTGGAGTGATGCTTCCAAGAAAGTCACGGCCGCGACGAGTGAGAAGGATGCAGAACTATGGATCGAAACCAAGATCAATTACCTTGAGAGGATGGCAATTGGTATCGAGATGTTCAGCGCTCCCGAGGCCATCGAGATTATGATCCGACAAAACCAGCGCATCTACGCCCGACTGTAAGTACAAGCACATGCGCTTCAATAAGACATCCTCTAACATGGGATACAGTATCGACATGGACAACGAAGCCAAGGGCTGCAAGAACGACGCGGCGGTGCAGAACAATCTTTGGTCCTTTGCCGATCGGTACAAGACCTTCATGGAAGACCGCTTCGATGGAGACAAACCTTGGTCAATTAACCAGGCTGTTGCTGATGCTAAGAAGGCGCTTCTCACGGCGTTGACCGAGGATTTGCAAAATGCTGCGCAGATCAAGGCGGCTGATGCTGCTAAGTGGACTGGCTATGTTGATGAGTGGAACAGAAGGTTCAACAACATGGCGGACTTGAACCGTGAGTGGGGTGTGCCTATCCCAGCTTGGGTTTGGTCCTGGGTTCAGAAGCGTGATGGTGAGGACTCGGGTCTTTCGTGTGATCGTCCTCTTGATTCGGAGACGACTACGTCTGAGGACTCTACTACCTTTGCGACATCTACCAGGATGACCTCTGAGGAGTCAACTACTTCTGAGGATAAGGTTACTACCACTACTCAAGCGCCCATCAAGTTGACGGATCTTCCCACTCTTACCAACGCTCCCGCACTATCCATCTCAACACCTGATGGTAGCTCTTGTGCTTCTACCGCAACATACACCCAATGCAATCTTGGTACCGGCCACCACGGCGACGCCTGCGTGGTCAACTCAGAATGCGCCTCATGGGTAAACACCAAAACAACCAGCACAACACCCACACCCACACCAACCCTCGACTCCCCCGATGCATCCAAGAACATCAAGCACTGCTACGGCTCAGGACAAAAGTCTAACTATGAAGCCATCACCTACGCAGCCGAGTCCTTCTGTCGGGATGTAGTGAACAAGAACAAGGATAACGGGTACTACTGGAGTAACGACAAACTCGAAGGTAAAAAGGTACCGTCCACTGGATATCACTTTAAGTTGTTGTTCTCGGTGAATGAGGGATGTTTGTGGAAGGCGGATTATGATGAGTGTATGCGGTATATGAAGGTGCCGATTGATTCTTGTAATTGTTCGGCAAAGGGAGGGAAGCAGGGTGGTTGGGTTGAGAATAATTGTATTACGGCTAAGATTGATCCCAATAGTGGGATTTAAAATTTGGGTTTGGCGTTTAGGATATGGGATACGATAGATCTTATGAGTTTTGGATAATGAAGTTTTGATCAGTTAATATTGTTTGTCTTCCAAGCTGTCTGTTAAAGTTGGTTCTCTGTTGGTGCGACGCATGTCGCATTTGGTCCCTGTAGTATGGAAGCGCTAAATCATTTCCTCCAGTGGGGTGACATAAAGCACCTATCGAGTGGAGCGCCAATACACCCCCCATGCCCTGTAAGCGCTGCAAGGCAGCAGCCCGCTCAGGCACGGTTTTAGGCAGTCGCAAAGACCTCCACTATAAATCTGCTCTTCCTCTCTCCAATCCTTGATCATCAACATTTCTCACCACTTCCATCGCGATGTCTAATACTGACGACTTACCTACACCACCTCCCTCAGATGACGATTCTGACTATTCATCTGAAGCAGCAGAACCACGTTTGACGCCCCAAGAACTCGGCGCTTTATTCGTCGACTTCTACACTTTCCTAACAACCCTCCATTTCAACAAATCTCATCTCAAAATCCCTCCACCAACCGGCTGGGCACATATTACACCCGAATCATACGACCACTTCAAATCCGACTACGCCATCGAAGTCATCCGTCATTTGCCCTGCTTCAGCAATGAATGTCTGGACCATATCCACTATAAATCCAGACCTTTAGATCTCACGGCGTGTACCCTCCAGGACCTGAAGTACCATAAAGATAATGACCCGGATCAAGAGTATTGGTCTACAGAAGACCAACAGGACCCTAGCGACGTCATTTGTTTCTCCCAAGGCTTTGAGAGCTATGGTCGGACATTTTGGTTGCTTGTCAACGATTGTGAAATCATAGAGGATATGCTTCGGGCTGACATGCTAAGTTCAGTTCCGGTGGAGGAATTCTTTGAGAAGCTTAAGGAGGAGTATAGAACTCTAAAACTTATTCCTGGTAAAGGAAGAATTACAATTGAAGCTGAGAGGGTACCTGAACTTGAGGGAAGGACCACGAAAGAGGACGTTGATGCGCAGACGGAGCGCTGGGGAACGGATTTGGATATCCAGTATGTGAGGCAGATTTATCGTGATTATGGATGGCCGGATGCGTTCGATGTGGAGGGTGCTACAAAGGTTGTTGATGAGTGGATGGAGCTTTTGAAGGCATCTGAAGGAGACGGACCTAGTCTAGATAGAAGTTATGGGTGGGAGCCTCGCGATTAAGAGTATGGTTGGGAATGAATGGGCAGAAGATGGGTTTTATTATTAAGCTAGAGCCTATCTTCTACAATACATATCTGTCTACATAAGTAAATTAAATTGCTCAATTGAGCGGACGAGTACGTCTGATAGATGTCGAAACTCAACGAAGCCTGGTGAGAGCTACCCAACGTGGCTACCCAATGACCAGCTTCACTTCCTGGTCTGAACAATCTCAATCTGCTCACCCTTCTTAACAGAGAAGCTAGTCTTCTTAACAACCTTTCCGTTAACCTTGAAAACACTATCCTTAGCAGCAACAGGGAGCTTCTCAGGAAAATAAACAGTTCCCTTAGTTCCCTTATCACCGACAACCTGGACCTTCATGTGCAGAAGATCAGAGACAAGCTTCCACTCAACCTCAATGTCACCCTTCTCGGTAGGAACACGACCCTTGGCCCATTCGAGTCCAAGGAGCATAGGCTGGACCTTCCACTCCGCGAAACCGGGCTTAGCAGCTTGGATACCGAGAACATACTTGCTCAGCTCGGCAGTAGGACCAGCAGCCCAGCCGTGGCAGAGAGAGGTAGAGATTCCGAGACCGGGTGTACCGTCAGGTTCGAGGGTCTCCCAGAAAGTGTTGGTGTAGTTGACGTGGGAGGGATTAGCCATGGGTGCCCAGAGCGTCTTGAGAAGGAGGCGAACAGTGTGTTCGTCGCCTGACTCAAAGGCGGCGCGGAGATGGTATGCTGATGAGAAAGGGCTGATCTTCTGGGCAAAGCCATCCTCAGCAGTGGCGTTGCTGAAAGCGAGTGGTCCGGCGGGGAGTTGAAGTTCGGATTCCATAGTAGAGAAGATAGACTTTGCTGAAACACCATTGGCTTGAGGAATACCAGCTAGAATAGCAAGAGCGTTCGCATCCTGCGAGAAACCAGAGGTGATATTGTTGCTGAGAACATAAGCGCCAAGAGTCTCACTATAAAGCTCCTTGTGAATCGCCTTGCGGAGGTTCTTGAGACGAGACTGATACTTGGTAGTGTTCACACCACCAGCCTTGAGAAGCTTCTCCGTTTGTTGAAGAGAGTAAGCGTACAGAGCGTTGAACTTGGTGCTGGCGCCCGTCTGAGGAGGATCGTAGTAGTTCCAATCTCCAGTAAGAGAAGCATCATTGATAGTGAGAACCCCATCAACAAGCTGCTCATGAGCCCACTCCAGCATTTGCACAGCGCGAGGCGCCCATTCCTTAGCAAATGATACGTTGCCGAGGACTTCGTAGTTAGTAGCGAGACCGTTGAGCAAGTTGAAGGAATAACCGATAAGACCGGTAATGTTGATGGGTAGAGGTGCAGGAAGCGGGGCCTGTTGGATCTTGGCATTGGGAATCCAGAAACCAGCCGTTGTCTGGAATGATCCTACCAAATCAAGAGATCCTTCGACAAAGGACTTTCCGTAGGTACTGGCGAAGGTTGATGAGATTGCGATGTCCAGATCTCCGGCGTAAGCAATGCGATCACGTCGGGAGCCGTCGACGATGGTGTCAAGAGGGTTAGTGCCCATGAGGAAGTCTTCGAGGAAAGATCGGTCGGTGAGGCTGGAAGAGTAGAGTTCTTCGCCTGAGAGGGTTGTGGCGCGGAGGTTGCGGTAATATGCCGAGTGGCCGAGTGGTGTACCGAGACCGAAGGAGCCGTAGAACTTCTCGGTTTGAGTGAAGTTCAGAGTAGTTTCGTTGTTGATAGACACCCGAATATCTGTCATGTCGACTCTGGCATGGACAGAGAGCCATTCTCCGACGGTGGCGTTGGCAGCCTTAGGAATGGATCCAGAAGCAGAAGTGCTTGTTGAAATGGCGCCGGTTTCCACATTGCAAGTGATCAAAACAGCCTCGTTCAAGGTATCTGACAGAACCGAAAAGACAAACTCCCCAGTCAAAGGCTTGACTTCAAAGTCAATCTCATAGCTAGTAGCCTGCGCAACACCAGCACCGGCCAAAGCCTGAGGAGCCACGCTCTCGACCAAAGAACCTTGGTCAGTAACTTGCCAAAAGTCAGGGACAGTGTCCTTGGGAATTTCGGTGAGTTGAGCTGTTCGCGCGCCGGTATGCCAGATGCGAGTGAAATCAGCGTCAGAGCATTCGAATGATCCAGGAAGTTCGGTGAGAGGAGTGGTGTGAACGGTGGGCTTCACGCCGATGCGTCGAAGTTCAAGGTCACCGGCGGTTGAGAGGTTGAGTTTCTGGTAGCGGAAGGCGCCTTGGATGAGACGGTTGGTTGTGAGACCAGGGGTGGAGATGTTGTATTTGTTCACACGGTAAGTTTCCATTGCCGCAGCGAGAGGGATAGGGCCATCGCTCTGTTACCGCGTGTTAGCAAAAAAGTTGATTGGAATATTTTTGTGGCTTACCATGTATAAGCTAAGCGCAGCCTTGGACTCGGCAAAGGTGAGCTCAAAACCAGATGTATCACCTGAGCGGGAAACAACTTCAAAAGTTGGATGACCTTCGACGCTGTAGTTGTAGTCGAGGATCACAATGTCGGCCTTGGAACCATCAGACGAAAGGGTGATGGTGTCATTGTTGGCATAAATAATAGGGCTTTCAGCTCCTTTTGAGAGCACCAGGCCAGTGTGCAGCAGCAAAGCTACCGCGAAAGAACGAACCATAGCGAAAAAGTGAAAGAATTTAATGAAAGTCAATGCAGGAGAGTGTAAAGTAATCAAGAGAAAGAGAGCGTGTTACTTTTTCCAATGAACCTTCTACGACACCACATATATATACCTCGGTCTATTTTGACTGAAAATGGACAAGTGGATAGTTAATCTCAACTCAGCCCCAGATTTCGACGTTGACACATCTTGGTATCTTGGCATCTTGATCATCATCCCGGAATACCATCAAAGTGTGGGGATTTCGGCATTTAACGCGGTGCATGTTGGTTGAACGAGACGGAGCGAGGTGGAGCGAGACTAAACGAAGGTGTACGAGGTCTTGGCTGTTGAACGACACCTTCCCATTGGAGCTCGGACTAACATATTCAATGCGACCTGCATTTTTTTCGGCTTTTCTTTAAATTGTGGGACGGATGATTTCATTGACTATTTAAGTTCTGACTATAAAGTAACCCATAGATCTTTTTGCCAAGTCGGCGTATGTTATAGAGAACTTCGCGTTTCGATACCGACTTTCTCCTTGGCAGCCTTCTTAAGACTAGAGGGACACGCATTACCTCTGTGCTGATTCCCTCATGAAAGAATCATTTTAACAGCAGTTCGAATCCCTATTCAACCTTTCTCCAAGCGGCTACTCGGAGTCTGCTAGTGGCACATCAGTTTAAGTTTCTACTGGTATTTAGCATTCGCCCAGGCTCTCTTCGTTCCCATCCCCCAGCTTTTTCCAACTCTTCAGCTTCATGGAGTTAACACCAGTCGACTACGGCGATAATGTTAACACCGCCATTCAATTACTAAGTAGCATGGTAGGTTTGCGGGGACACGCTAGCTTTAGAAAAGTTGTCGGACCCCCAAGGATCTCAAACGTTGATTGGTGTGCATTTTTCTCAAGCCGTTGATTAGCCTACCTCATGTATACCCCACTCAATTTTTGGTGAGAGTGCCTTTCCCAATACAACTAGTAGCGCCTTAGTCAGCGGGAAATGCCCTTCTAGTGCCGGTAAATAAGGTAAAAGAATTGTATAGATTTATAAGCTGCATATATTGAAACCGCATATTTAACACGCTGGCATCGCCTTGACTTGGTACTCATTCTAGTATCACAGTATCTCAGGAATAGTCCTCAACCACTTCAATTCAAGCAATCCTGCCTTAATCCTATCACTACCCCATACAACTGCAACCTATCAGCCATCATGTCACAACTCATCACCAACAAACCACTCCTCGGCCCCCTCGTCGCCCTCAACACCTGGACCTTTGCCATGGAAGCTCTACTGTACGCCCGCCGAATTCCAGCACTTTCCAAGTACGACGTCGTCTTCGACCCAGCTACTGTTAAAAAGCAGAAGGCTGAGAAACTTCCTCCTTACGTGCAATGGGCGGCGGATAATTTCAACAACTTGCTTGAACAACCTACCCAGTACTATGCAGTTGTTCTTGCCTTGAGTGTGCTGGATGTCAAGGATAAGACTACTGTACGCTTGGCTTGGGGCTATGTTGGTCTGAGAATCCTTCACAGTCTGATCCATGTTACGACCAACAGTCTTAACCTGCGTTTTTCCGTTTTTGCCACGAGTTCTTTTGCGCTATTGGGACTTACCGCCAAGGCTGCTTGGGAGTTGTTCTTCTGAATTGGGCTCTGAAGCAGGGAAAAACACGACACACGATTTAGTGGGAAGTTGCCAGTGAGTGCTCAGGATTTTCTCTCTCTTAAACTATGAAAGAGAAAGAAAAAGAAAATACAAGAAGGGTTCTAATGGCAGATCAACGTATACAGTACAAGCATGCCCAGAATGAGAAAAGGATATGTAACCACGAAGAATACTACAATAAGATTATTCTTTACAACCTTGCTCACTATAATCTAGATAAGTTTACTAAAAGGTTTCTTGCAGAAGTAAGCTTTTAAAAGCTCAGGTTAAGCGGTCATTCATAAGAACAGCATAGCAGCATGAGGCTATCCACTATTCCTCGCGTTTCAACTTGTCAAGCAAATTCAACTAACTACAGACAGTGGACTGAAGCCTCGTTGCCGAATCAATCTTGCTTATTGTCCACCGTCCTACCGAACGCCTGCGTCACCTTGGCTATAATCTCGTCTTTGACGTCCTCGGGTTGCTGTTTTGCCCAGTCAGCAAAATCACTGCTTTCAAGAGACATTCGCAGCGCTTCCAGGATGTCTGCGGGCTTCGGTGCGGCTGCTCCAAGCGGATGCACAGTACTAGAGTCCTGGGGAGTCGTTCCTGGTTCTTTTTCGTCTCCACGAACCATACGTTCCCTTTCTGGAGCTCCACTGGGTGGCACATCAGGTTTTAAGTCAGAAGCTCTATCCGAGCCCGTCTGGAATGAATCCTTCGCGTCTTGTGGTGACTCTGCTGCAGTCTTGATATCCAAATGACCCAAGAATCCGCGTGTTGTGTGGCTGTAACTTCGTATCACCGCATCGCTGTACTTGGCACTCAGCTTCGCGTCTTGAAGTGCACTTATATGCGCAAGACGTCTGGTCAGGTCATTCATGGCCCGCGGGTCTGTAGCAGCCAGGCGCGTAGACTCAGATATCATCTTGTCTTTTTCCTCCTCCCATGCCTGACGATCACGAAGATACGCCTGCATCAATGTATCAGAGAACTCGATGCGAGTCATGCCCCGAGGTGTGTCCATATTCTTGTTTTTCACTAACTCAATTTCCTGTTCTGCCATTTGCATTGTCTCTGCTTGGTCAGCCATAGGCCCTGTCCGAGGATCCCCTGGTGTGATGGTCATGCCGTGCTTTTCTGAAAGTTTCTTGGCGCTCTCTGTACTCAGACCTGGGATGGTCAGGCGTGTATCGACAGTATAGGCAGCATTCCCTGCTTTGGTTTCCGTCAGGAGCCACTTGCGCATCCTCTCTCGCTGCTTGCGCATCTCTGCGCTTTCAAAAGTCGGAATAAGACCGTTGAGTGCCTTTTCATAGTTTCGTGACAGATTTTGCCCATTAGGGCCGCCTACAATCGGACTGATAGGGTACAAGGCATCGGTGAGGTTGAACTCGGCCTCGTTGACCACTACAGGCTTCTTAAAGCGCGAGAGGTTTCCGTCGAGCTCGTCTGCGACAGCGTGTGACGGACCAGCATTAGGAGGCCGAGCACCTCGGAACCGTGTAGGAATCTGTCCGCCATCCTCTACATGGCCATACGTAGCGCGTGTCCAGTCCTTGATGACCTCTCGAATATGGACAGGAGAGATCTCGCCGAAGTCGTCAACGTCCTCTTTGACGAGGGTGAGAACCTTGTGAGTGACATCTGGGGGAGCTCGTACTACCTCCAGTGCCTTTTGGATGCTCCACCCATCCGTTTCTGCCTGAGGGTGCATAGTCTTGCGAGGATATTGCAGAATCATGTAAGCCTTATCAAGGTCTGAAAGCTTCTGGTTGTATGGGATATCCTCGCCAAGACCCGTGAGCTCCTTTGGCTGAGGATAGTGCATAATGGATTGAATATCGACTTGCGAATAGTTCGTGACATCCGACTTGTTGTAGACGTTGATGACTTGTTCATAAATCTGCTCCCTTGTCCAGCCTTGAGTTCTTTCATAAAACTTCAAAGCTGCATTAACGTTCTGAACCGCTTTGTTTCCGTGGGCTGGAGACTGATGTTCATGGAGTAGACCCAGTGCATGGCCAAACTCGTGCAGGATGACTGCTTTTTCATTTGCGGTAATCGGAGAAAACTTGTCCAGCCAGGCTAGGTTCATTGTGGCCTCTGTTGCTGGAATGCTATCGCATTGACGACCGATGTACGACCAGCTTCCATCATTGGGGTCAAAGGCAATTCTCACGTTGCTTTCCTCGGCCGAGGACGCTTGCATGAAAACAACATTGGCATACCAGGTCCATTCTTCAATTGCTCGCGTAATCTTCTCTTGCTGCAGCCTATTTCCGCCCATGAAGAAGTAGGAGATCACTTGCGGGGTCCCATTCCAGAGATTATGTTCGTCTGCAGAGACAATGGGAACCTTATCAGGTCCAATAGCGTACTTGAGACCGAGGTAAGACACCATCCTATCGCCAGCAAGAGGTTTATTCTCAAGCTTCCGAGGCACCATATCCTTGCACGCTCTCTGTTTCCAGGTACCAGGTGCTGACCTGTTGATCAAGAAAGAAGTACGTGGATCATTCTGAGACTCATCTGTCGCGAAGATAGCCTCTGATAGCTCAGAGTCAGTAACAGGAGAATCGCTACCTTTATCGCTGTTCTCTTTGCTGTCATCGACAACAGGGGAACCAGACATTCTGTTGGCGGGTGGTGGTGATTGTTGTGGTGGTGCGAATAAATTGCGACGGGTAGGTCTTGGAGCTTGAAAAGGTGGGTTTTAAGATGATTGCTTTTGGCTTTTTGAAAGCTCTGGTGCATCTGGCAGACTGTTGAACCTTTATAGTTGATGCCAGCCTGAGGAATTTGATTCAGCTCTGAAGAGTCGATGTGGCTTGGTCTAAAGGAGAAGTTACCCCGCGATGATCGCAGCTGATCAGCCGCCCTTGCATTCCTCTGTTTCAGCTCCAACTAAAGTACACTTTCCTTTGCAGGCCTAGATCTCTTTTATTATTCTATCTGGGTATCCCCCAAAATAAAGTATTGGGCGTTGCGGTGGAAAGTGGATTACAATCGAACCCCCTGTAAGTTTATGTGCAGGAGACTTGGACGCTACAACGGTATGGATTTCCAAAGACCTATAACCTTTTAGCTATAATAGCTACAAAAAAGGTAATATAGACCTTTATAGTTACTGCATCTTAATAGAATAGTTATTCACTCTTTAAATTATCTTAAAAGCTAAGAATTTACTGTATCTTTTTAAGAAGCGCACTAGTAGGTCTACGCTAGACAAACTTACAAGGTATGTATTGTAGTTATATTGCCCGCTGACACCATTGATTCTTGGCAATAATTCTAACCGCAAGTATACTGGAAGCTGAATGTTTGTTCAATATTGTCCCCAGCCGAGCCTAGCGTCTTGAACTATTGATTTGTGGTATCATTGATCAAAATCAGCTCTGTCCCCCTCTTATTCCCGCCTTTTATTCACAAGCATTTCTGTCTTGCTATGCTCGTCGCTCGTTATTGTTGAAATACACTCGTTACCAGTCACCGTCAATCTTTTGCAACATGATTGCTAGAACATCTGTTACTGCTGTTATAGCAGCTTTCCTCATGGCTGTCTCTCACGCCAGTCCATGCAAGGCCGGCTCCAGGACAACCGACGTCTCGACCACGGCTGAAGTCTTTGTCAACAGCAATATCTACTAGAGTGCCTGTCACTACCAAGACAGTCCTTACAACCACTGGTGTCTCCGAAACATCCCCTACCCTAGAGGATACTACTACCGTTACCGCTGGATTAACTACCGACCTGGGCTCCATGATCGTCGAGAGCAGCACCGAGACGTCTATCATCTCTGGGGATGTCATCACTACAGTAGTGGTGACATCTACTGCTGTTGCCACTGCTGATTTGAGCTCTACCATTGCAGAGAGTAGCACCGAAATCTTGGTAGATATTACTACCACCACAACAACCGCCGAAGCCGCTGCTGCCCCTACAATCCTCGTCAATGCCGGACTTTGATTATGGAGGCGACACCACAGACCCCTGGCGTCTTTATAATTCAGCCTCTACCTTATCGCTCGACAGCACCATCAAGTACGACGGCAGAAACTCTGCAAAACTCACATTCACCAGCAACGCAGAAAACATTATGGGCCAGAAACTGGAAACGCCCATACAATCTGGCCCGTATACTGTATCAGCCTGGGTCCGTCGGGACGTTGAATGCAGTTACGCCAATATAATCTGTGTTTATCGAACTTCGTCGCCTTTCAAACGTGGAAAGCTTGAGACGAGTCCCGTGGAAGGCCAGTGGGAGCAGATTTCGGTCACTTGCGATTACACTCAAGACTATATTGATCAAGGAGGGTTGTGTATCTATTTCGGAGTTAATTGCAAGAAAGGCTTTACAGCCTGGATTGATTCAGTTACCTTCAAACAGTAGATGCGATGAGATAAGGCTTTTGACGATATTTACACTTTCCACGGGGCATTATGACTCCTTTGCCCACACATGACCTTTTTCTTTTTGCCCTGCCCTTTGGATAAGGTTTGGACACGGCATAAAATGCCTTTTTCCTTGCTTCGATCCGATTTGGGAAGGGAAAATTCGGTCGGCAGCTAGGAGTTTAGGCAATTCACAATAAAAAGCACACCTTAAACAGTAGATGCACCGGGACTATTGTTGTGCTTACAGATTTCACTTCATGTACCTATTTACTGTTGCTTCCTTATCGCCTGAAAGGTAATTATACCCTAGAATCACTAGATGTGTTATGTACTATCAGAATCAATCACCCCTGGTAGAATGAAGTTGACCATTTCCTCATGGCATATTTCAAGCATCATAGCTCTGATGCTAAAACAAGAGAATACCATCGCCATCCCGAATTCCATGCTACTCAGTGAGTCTTCTATTGCGAGGAAGATGGTGAAGACTAGATATACGACATCCAATGCGTCTCATTTGTAAGCGTTAATCGCCATTGCAGATTCCGAGATTTGCCAAGTGCAAGTGACATTCCAAGAGCGCAAGCCCTATAAATGTCTGGTGTCCCTATCTCCATCGATAGCAGACGTCGGATTGCATCTTACAAAGTCCCAACTAAACACATACCAAGTCTAGTTAACGGACGATTTGCTACATTTACTGTATCACATAATATATCACTCTTCTCAACTACAAGAAGTAATAGCTACTCAACATAACATCTCTTAACCTGCAAAAGACAGAATATAATAAAGATGGTTAATATATTGTCCCTTTATCAGTCTTAGAAACTATTTATATAAAGTAATAATAAAAAGATGCAGGTAATTACACCGCCTTTTTACTTATAATATTTAACTTCTTTATTTTAGTCTTTTATATCTCTCTTTCAGCCGTTAGCTCTTGGAAAATCCGCAGCTCTTTGTAGTAGCTTAATAATCCCTGCATGCTCTGTCTCTTTAGCTATTGATAAAAGCGTGTATCTATAACCATATTTATAATTCCAATATTTGGAACTCAAAGGGACTTGAGTAACGCGAAGCAGTATTTCAACAATCGCCTCGTGCCCGTTCCTTACTGCCAATGATAGTGCCGTGTCGTGTGTGTCTCCCGAGTGGAATCCGAAAGCCGGGTCCACCGCACCGGTGCTTAATAAAAGCTCGACAATTGCTGTGTGCCCGTTAACTGCCGCCTGCATTAGAGGCGTAAATTTCAAACACACAGCATTCACATTAACCTTCCCAGTCTTGATCAACAGCTTGACGATCCCCTCGTGCCCACTACCAGCCGCTTCCGCTAGTGGCGTTGCGTGATTTTCAGCACCTTTAGCATCGGGATTAATGTTCTCGGTACTGAGCAGCAGCTTGACGATCCTCTCATGCCCATTCCTCGCCGCCTTCAATAAGGGCGTTTCCGCCATAGCCTTGTGTGCATTCAGGTCAACTTTGCCGGCGTCTAGCAGTAGCCTGGCGACCACCTCGCATCCATCTTCTGCCGCCAAACATAGTGGTTTCCATCCGCCTTCGCTCTTGGAAATCAAGTCTATTGTCCTTTGCAGTTCCTTCATATCATTCCCCATCATCCGATGATCGCGACCTAAGCTGGCCAACGTTACGCTATCCATGTTTCTCAAAGCCTGCTCGAGGATCCCTATCGCCCTTCGAAGCTTCTTGTGCTCACATGATCTTTGCGCTTCTCCCATTGCCACTCCGGTATTCCAGTACCTGGTTGCCCTCTCGCATTCGGTCTGCAGTCCGGCTTGAGGAGCCTTTAGTGCCAGGTGTCCCATCAAGTCCTCGTAGCAATTTCCTCTCTGGGACTCGTCAAGACACAAATCCCAGTCCCAAACAAGTAGGAAGTCGTACGGGGAGATTGATGGTAGTCTGAGAAGCTCAGACTTATACGAAGCTGCAATTACTATGATGTACCAGTAATCGTTGTGTATCCGGATGACGGTAGGTAATGTTGCCCCTTGCAGGAGGCAGACAACATCGCCCGTCTTCACTGGTTCTGCTGAGGCCTCCAGTTCCCAGTAGGAGCTTTGCCTCCTAGAGCCAACCAGGCTGTTCCAAGTAACTTTCAGCAGCTGTTTGCCGTTCCGATGGATATCAGCGTCGACTGACGACACGAGACCTAGAGCGCAGCCTTTGACCCTGATCACTGCTACCGCTTTTTTATCCCAAGTGTCGACAGGTACAATGCCAAGGATAGAGTGGACAAGTTGTTTGAAGACCTTTGCCCATGAGATCTCATAATCGACCAATAAGCCTGAAGCACCGGGATCGTCAGAGCTCATACCAAGCAAGGCATAAATTTTATCGCGATTATCACTAGCTTGACGGTCGTGATACATATCCACTAGCTGAGCGAGGTGAGATATGTTGAGAGAAAATCTGCCTGCCTGACTGGTTGCGCATCTCGAGCGGAAGGCCGCGCCCTCTGCCAGGTAAGTTATCGACATGACTAGAGGCTGTAGGCCTGGGTAATCTTTATAAGGTAGCTTCAATGCCCTTAGGCCTGCAAAGAATGCATAGCCGTCAATCTCAGCAGGACCACATCTAACCACGATATGCCGAGCTGCAGCAACCTCCTGAAGCACCTAGATCATCTTATCAGCTACCACTGCGTGTATCAACAACCGCTTATGTCCTTACCCAGACGCGTCGGAACCATGCTGCTTCGAGTAGCTTGAGGATTGCGTTTTCGTTCTTGACGAGCGTTGTGGTTTGCTTTGCCGCGACGCTTGCGATGCGTATGTCTTCTAGCGCTTGGTCGATGCCTGGCGTCGCCTTTCCAAGCCAAACAATCACACGAGTCGCCTTGGCGTAGATCATCGCCATGGATTGAACTTGATGTCCTTTTTCTATATTGTCTTGTTGGTTGATGCACAAAGCATCTATCCATAGAATTCGTTCAATAGAGGGATCTCGAAGATGCAATAGCGCAGCAAAGAGATTTCCTCCGACAGGTTGATGGCAGCTGCCTATTGAGATAGATTGAGATCCATGGTCTGAGCCCCATACATAGGACAGAGCCTCATATGGGCGGGTGCCTCTCGAGTTCTCTAGAGAGCAGTTGAAAAGTTGGCATTGTATGGGTTCATCCTCGTCTTGATGCGGTAGTAGGCGCAACAAGCGGATACTGTTATCTGGTAGATTGGCGTAACGGTGGAGAGGGCGTTGAAGAGACATAGCTATTGTGCTGTTTTGTCTGTATACTTCAGGACCCGATCCTCGAAGGAAACTCAAATTAAAAGGGATATAGCTCAAGCTACGTGCGGTGATGTTTTCAAAAGTGTAACTTTCTTGTCGTCTTGTTTTTTCGTTTCCTGCCTAAAGACATTACTCAAGGCTTACAATAAGGCTGACCGAACCGCTGCTTACGTGGCACGACCTGATTGCCAAGTGTTACTGCGGGCGCCTAATAGGCAAAACTGCCAATCCCTTTGCAGCATTAAGCGTTATAGAAACTACTTGTTTATAAACTCGAAGTACAGGTATGCGTAGACTTGAACAAAATTCACGAAAACCCCACTGCGATTTCAAAAGCAGAAATAAAGTGCCAGGCACAGCTGACCCCTCTGTAAGAACTAATAGAGAGACAATAACTAAAGCACAGGCTTTTGCTACTATGGCCCCTAATATGATGTTACCCTCTACTAAGAGAGAAAATTGAAGAATTGAAGTAACAAGTATAATAGTTTATTGTTGTACTATTTATATATATATACTGATTTATCATTGCTTTCGTGTTAACTAATTGATATTCACGTAGGAAAAATATTCATAATATAAGAATAGAATATAGCTATTATTGTATTTTGTGCTAAGACTATAAGGTCTAAAGAATTGATAACTAGTCTAAGGACAATCATCAGACTGAGATGGTTCTTCAGAAATATCATGTCCCCTGAGCTCATTTATAAGGTCGATCATGGTTCAACAGAGCCGTTGTGTCGCATAACATTCTGACGTGAGGGCTGCACATTTAACTGCAGAACTTAGCCGCCATGCATATCCGACGCGACATCCGCAAAAGTGCATATAATTAGTGTCCCTCAATTGATGTGATCATCATGAAATCTCCAGAATTCATTTTTACAATCTGTAATAAATCCATGATCAAGTAAATACTCAATTGACATTGCATAAGCCAAGTCTCGGAAGCTCAAGCGGGCCGAAAACAGCACTAACAATAATCCACCCGAACATCCGCTCTTTTCCGCCTGCCCAGCCTCCGTCTTCCGTAGCAACGCCAACCTTCACCCTTCAATGCAAGAACCAACAACTTATATCCGCAGCCGCATCGCAAACGCCTGCGACGGCTGCAAATCCCGCAAAGTAAAATGCGACGGTAAATTACCATGTAGTTACTGCGCTCGCCGTCAAAAGCCTCACGATTGTCACTATTCTCCTCAAGTCCGACGGCGAAGAGCCAATCCATCAGTATCATCAGCTTCGTTGAGGTCGCCGCCTGCTTCGGATAGAGAAAGAGCGTTTTCTACTGGACGAATTTCGACGGGGAGGAATAGTCCTGCTACTACTACTACGCCGCCTGTTAATGAAGGGAATGCTGAGGCGGCGCATGATGCTGAGGATGAAACTGAAGTTCCGAGGGAAGCGAGACTTGTGTGCGATGCGCAGGGTAAACTCATTTTCGTGGGCGATTGTGCGCCATTGAGTTTCTTTCAATCTGTCAGACAACTCGTTACAACAAGAGTCGGACAAAATGCTTTTGCGCCGCAAACAAGTCGGTATTCAGTCCTCGAAAACGCAACAGCGAATCAATCGCGACGAATACCAGGGGACAACCGCATTCCAAGCGTCCACACAAACGACATTCCCCTCGCTGTATCGAATTATCTAGCCATTTCGACGGGACTTGTGGATTTATTTGATCATCGGCGATTACAAGAAGATCTCATCCTCTGGTCAAATATGGGTCAAAAAACAGACGACGCAACAACAGTCGTAAATCTCCTCGTCCTAGCCATCGGAACAAAAATCGACAATGAGGAGCGCGCGCAGGAATATTTTGAGTTTGCGCGCGAAAAAGCATATTCCAATCTCACAGGCAATCTGAGCGTTACGACAGTTCAAATGTTTACTCTGATCACACTCTACATGCTCTGCTCATGTCAAATCAACGGGGCATTTCTCTTCTTTGGCACAGCTGTACGCGCAGCTTATTCCATCGGCATTCATCGTACCGAAGTCAATGCAAGGTTCGGACCGGATATCCATAGACAGCGCGATCGACTTTGGAAGAGTTTGCGGATTGTGGATTTGTTTTTGAGTACCTCTATGGGAAGGCCGCCTGCGACGTCTGATGTGGATTGTACGGTTCCTTATGAGAATCTGGACGAACCTCTCGATTTACTCAACGCGTCAGTCCAGATATTCCTTGTACTAGAAGGCGTTGTCACCGAGATTTACTCACGACGAAAAATCTCATTACAACTAACAGAGGGCATTTCACTGCAGTTGAGGGATTGGTCGTCGAGATGGTTGAAGCAGTTAAAGGATATAGTGGCTGATCCGGATATTCAAGACCGCGCTCAAGCAAGTGGTGCATGTCAGATTCTGGCGACGTATTATTACGCCGTCATGCTCGTATCACGACCGTTTCTTATGTATGAGCTTTGTCGACGGTTATCGGATACTGCTGCTCCGAATGGACGGTCTGCTTTGACATCTGGCAAGTCGAAACTTGCGGATGCTTGCATTGATGCGGCGAGTCTGATGGTTGATCCTATTCTCGATCTGATACAGAGGGGTGTCCTTGTTGGACATGTTCCCATTCTAGTGTAAGTCTTCAAATACTCATCATTGCGAATATGCCTAATTGTTTAGGTCTTGGTTGTTTGCCAGCTCTCTGGTTCTAGGAATCGGTCTTCTCGGCAACTTCGGTCGTGTCCTAGAAAAATACACCCGCATGGCCATACACGCGTTAGACCACTGCTCCAAGCACGACACCCACGCAGGCCAATACTCACTCATAGCCCAATCGCTACTCACAACCGCGCTGGAACATTTAGAAAAGCGCGAACTCGCCGAACGTCAACGACGCACCGAAAACTCCAGCCAATTATTCGGACTTATCCCATCCGAAGCATCACCATCCTTCCGGCGAGAGACGAGCGCTACTACACCAGCACGGGAATCTCTAGATAGATCATTCTTGCAACATAATGGATTGCAGAATGTCGGGTCACCGTTGTTTGGGGATTTGGATTCTGCTTTTTTGGGATTGAGTGAGAGTATGATGCAGACGCCTGATCCGAGTTATTGGAGTGTTGCGGAGGGCGATTCGGGGTCTGCGTTGAATTTGTTTGCGTTGTTGGATGGGGGTGGGGGTATTGATTTGACGCATCATTTGTAGATGGCATGTACTGGCTATCAAACCCGGTTGCTCGGAGGAAAGATGCGTGTGCGGAAGCTCGGAGAGATAGCGGGTATGTTCTTGGGATGGTGTTGTGCCTCGTCTATGCAGACGTCGGATACGGAACGCCATGGATAACCGACAATAAGCATGATGATGCTGATATGCGGATAGAAAAGGTAAAAGAAAAGTGATAGATCACTTGGCTCAAAGCCGATGACTACCTTGTACTCAACGACAAGGTATCACATACACAAAATGAGAGCGGACATTCTCAAAGACAAAGCCTCACTGGCAAAAACAATTCATAGAAAGTGTAAACAATTAATTGACGCTATTATTCTACTTTTCTAAACCTTCAGAGCCCCTCTCAGAATCTGCATAAACCTCCAAACATCCTCAAATCTCGAGTACAAAGGCACAGGAGCAACTCGAATAACACCGGGCTTTCTCTTATCACAAATAACAGCATTCTCCTCCAACGCCGCACTAACATCATCCAACAATCCATCTCTCAAAAGCACACTCAACTGTGTACCACGCTGAAGAGGATCACGCGGTGTGATGATTCTGAAAAGAGAAGAGTCACCTGCCTCGGAAAGAATCTGGTCGAGCAAGAACTCGGCGTAGGCTGTTAGCACTAGAGCCTTGGAGCGCAGGTCGTGCATGGTTGTTTTGTTGAAAACGCTCAATGCACCAGACAAACTGGCAAGATCGATAGCTGAGGGGTTGGACAGCTGGTATCCTCCTGCACCAGCGGTAGGAATAAAGTTGTTATCCATGTTGAAACGAACAGACTTGTCACCGCCGTACCAGCCCATGAGACGCGGTCTGTAGCTCGCCTTGCCGGTTTCAGAGTTAACTTCCACCTTGCCATGACGCTCATGAACGTAAGCGCCTGCAATAGATCCGGGACCGGCGTTGATGTACTTGTATGTACACCAGCACGCGAAGTCGACGTTCCAATCATGAAGCTTCAACTCAACATTTCCAGCTGCGTGTGCAAGATCCCAACCAACGACAATACCCTTAGCTTGAGCGTAAGCAGTAATTCTGGGAATATCGAACAATTGACCAGAGTAGTACTGAATACCCGGCAGAAGCATAAGCGCCGTCTCATCAGCATGCTTATCAATCGTCTCGAGGATAAGATCCGTAGTAATAATATGATCCTCATTAGGCTCAATCTTAACCATACTCTTCTCAGGATCAAGACCATGCCAGACAACTTGACTCTCAATAGCGTAGTGATCAGAAGGGAAAGGCTTCCACTCGAGAATAACTTTGTGACGTTTCTCAGTGGGCTTGTAGAAGCTTGCCATTAGAAGATGCAAGTTGGCGGTAAGGGTGTTCATGATGACGATCTCATGGGGTGATGCTCCGACAATGTCGGCGGATTTGATGGCGCAGTCTTCTGCGAGATCTTGCCATGCTGGCAAAGGTGAATTCTCAAGAGCGCTGAAGTGTCCGTTTACACCAATTGAAGCCCATGTTTCTAATTGAGCATTCAAGTGCTCACGAACGGCCTTTGGTTGGGCGCCTAGAGAGTTGCCGACGAAGTAGATACATTGTGTGTTGTCATCTACGCCGTTGGTGTGGCCATTTGTACCATTCTGCGCAACGCCGTTTGCTTCAAAATATTAGCATAATCTCAATTAATGTATGAGGGAGACTTACGAATTGATCCATCGAGAGCTTTCTTCTTCAACGACTTTTTGGTAGGAAGAACGAATTCATCGCGAAGATGGCTAAGTTTATCCTGTGAATCCAAATTGCGCGCAAAGTCAAGGGTGTTTGCGTCAGAGGGGAATTTGGCAGCGTTACCGCTTCGGATACGCTCAACAAAAGATGACAATTCCATGATGGGCTTAAACTTGTTCGGAGAATTAAATCTGAGTAAGAAAGAGAAGCTTGGTGTGATGAAAAGTCGTATGATGGAGGGGATCTCAAAATCACTTTATGCCCCCTCACCGGCCAGCCCCGGCGTACATTTACGGAAGTCGTGATAAAAAGAAAGAGTGGGGATTAGTCAAACATCCGAAGTTCCGTTCGCCGAGATCCGTATGGTGGACGTCATTATCCATTTCTGATTTAGTGGGCGTAGGCGATTGGTCACATGGTCTAGATCGGATGCGGAAGAAGATACGGATGTACAAGACTTCGGATCATGATATTTCGGACGGGACGGAGAGGAAGTTCGGAGGCATGCACGGAAGACGGATGGAAGGCAAAGAAAACTGGGAAATTGGAACTTGGCGGTGATGGGAATATTATTTTAGATGAACTCTAGATCAATTGATGTTTCTTTCTTCTACATGTCAATCTTCTAGAATTCCTCATCAATCCCATAATCCCATTGTATCTAATTGTCCATCACTTTGACACAATGTCGCCACACGCCGTTCCCCACGCTATCCCGCGTAGCAAACTCACCTCGGAACTAAAACAATTCGGCGTAACAAGCAACGCCTTCCTCCCTGAGCACAGTCCCCTAAAGCAACTCCCCGATTCATACTATGAACCATGGGAACTGGTCATTCAGCATCTTCCCGCTCTGATTCGATATAATGATATCAGACGTGCTGTTAATACGTTGCCTGTTCTTGGTACGCATAGACTTAGATCTGAGGCTGAGTGGAGGAGAGCTTATAGTGTCCTTGCGTTTTTGACGCATGCTTATGTTTGGGGTGGTGAGAAGCCTGCTCAAGTAAGTCTTTACTCTAATTGATGGTTGTTGAGTGAGTGCTAATTATGTAGATCCTTCCTCCTCAAATTACTGTCCCGTTTTTGGCTGTGTCAAAACATCTTGAACTCCCTCCCGTTCTCTCCTACGCAGCCGCCAATCTATGGAACTTTACATCCTCATCATCCGACTTCACAGACCTCTCCGGTCTCTCCACACTACATAGCTTCACCGGCACAGAATCCGAATCATGGTTTCTCCTCATCAGCGTCGCCATGGAAGCACGCGCCGGCTCCATCATTCCTCGCATGATGGAAGCTCTCGAGGCAGTCAAGACACGCGACTACGCCACCATCATCTCAGCGCTTGAAGCATTAAAGTCCTGCATCGATGGTGTGGGCGCTTTACTTGAGCGTATGTACGAGAGGTGTGATCCGCATACATTCTACTACAAGATCAGACCTTTCTTGGCTGGTAGTAAGAACATGGAAGCTGCGGGTCTTCCGAATGGTGTTTTTTACGATGAGGGTGATGGAAAAGGTGAATGGAGACATTTGAGAGGTGGAAGTAACGGACAATCATCTCTCATCCAATTCTTCGACATCGTGTTGGGTGTAGAGCACATTCCCACAGGAAACAACACAGCCGCAAAAGGCGAGAAGAGTTATCACGACATAGTGAAGGATTACATGCCCGGTCCTCACCGACGTTTCCTAACACATATTGCTCGCATGGGCAGCATTCGCGAATTAGCGCTACAAACACCACACACCATTGAACAAGAGCGACTGCAAGTAGCATTCACTGCTGCGACGGATGCTTTGACGGTTTTTAGAAATAAGCATATCCAGATTGTCACGCGGTATATTATCCTACCGTCGAGGCAGGGAAAGACACAGGCTGGACCGCAAAATTTGGCGAGTTCTAGTTTGAAGAAGGGGAAAGAGGAGGAGTTGACGGGCACGGGCGGAACTACGCTTGTGCCGTTTTTGAAGCAGAGTCGGGATGAGACTAGTGAGGCTGGACGGTTGGAGAGGGAGTAATTGGGTATATTATAGACATTAGCGATTTAGAATGAGTGCCGATGCCTCATATGAGATTATGAAGTAATTATAAGGTTGTTTGTTACCTAAAAGAACAGTGTGTTTTTGGCATGGCGACAGTAATTGAGCTTGGTGAAAATGGAGGCTAGCATGGGCGTAATCCTTCAGTACCTGGCGATCAATGCATCGGCTCCAAACCCGATGAAAGCCTCAACTTTACTCGTCAATTCTTCTAGAATAATTCCACGCCAAGCCAAAACTTACTCTCCATCCGTCATGTTTATCTTGGCTACCCGTCTCCAACAACCGTTCAGGTCACTGTCACCCACGCCAATGCATCTCCAATCCACAACCAGTCTCCGGGGAACTGAGTAACCAAGCCGACGCTCTCCGCCTCTCTCAACAGTTCACAATACCTTGAATCAATGCTGATCTATAGAATACTCGTACCCATTCCATGGCATTGGGTCTACCCTTATCCATCACAGACCGACAATTCCCGGTTCGGTCGACACTCACCCTCCCCATTAGCTAAACCATCCCCATATCTAAAACTCAATCCCCAGCACGAACCTCCTGTCTCCAATTCTTTCCCCAACCATTTCTCCACTGTAATATTATTTCCCCACGGGCAATAATTCTGCTGCCCGAGAGACACTCAGACAGTGGAAGTTATGCTGTGTGTTATGGTCTCGTGTCTATTCGGGCCTTTTTTTCCTTTGCTATTACTGGGGGTTGGGCGAGGGATGGGCGGTTCCCCTCATTTTTGCGGAGTCTCCGCATTCTCTCCAACGAAACAAACTTGAAGATGAGGAGAAATAATCCTTTGCGGTAGTTGAACATTATCGCGATAGTTTAATAACTTTAATAAATTATCTATCCGATTGATCTTTACCCGTCGGAGAGTAGATACCGGCATCTTCCTCCCTTTCGCAAACTTCTGCAATGCGCTGAATGGGTTCCGTACTGACCATCCCACGCTGTACAAGGACAAGATCTACAGCACCACCACTCCACAACACCCCAAATTATTGGTCCTTGCTCTAAAAAGTGTGACACTCAAATTTTGCATCTTCACTTTCAAGCGAGGGTGACAGTCAACCGACACTCAGTCTGGGGGATCAACCTCGGCCAAGTTGAGTCAAGTCTAGCGGATAAACCCTTCCCCAGCTAAACCCCCATGTTTTTTTCTTCTTCTCCGGGTTTTATGGCAAGGCAATGATGTAACATGTCGGGGAACCGTTTGTTCATAAATGTCACCTCGTCCGGCTGATTGACAAACACTCTCTCTTGTGTCTTCCCAGGTGCTGTGCAGTGTTTCCGTTGTAGAGCGAAAACACCAGCGATCACTCAAGATGGCAGACCAAAAGCCAGACAACCACTCGGCAACAGCCAAAACATCCATCGAATCTGCCCAAAATGCCCGCGCCGCCGCTCTCGCGATGGACTCGCAGCATCGCGCCGCCGTCGAAAAGAGCATGAAGCGCAAGCTCGACACGCGCTGCGCTCTCTTTGTCCTCATCTACATCATGAACTACCTCGACCGAAACAACATGGCCGCCGCGCGTCTCAAGGGTCTTCAAGAGGACCTCAACTTGAGCTACAACCAATACGCTACATGCTTGAGTATTCTGTATGTCGGATACATCCTCATGCAGGTGCCCTCCAACATGTTCATCAATCGCATTCAGCGCCCGAGTTTATATATTGCGGCTGCCATGTTGCTTTGGGGTCTTATCTCGACTCTGAGTGGTAGTGTGCATAATTTTGCGGGCATGGTCTGCATTCGTTTCTTCTTGGGATTCGTTGAAGCGGCCTTCCTACCCGGTGCGCTGCTCATTTTGTCCAAATGGTACACCCGTCGCGAATTGACAAAGCGCAATGCGATTCTGTTCTGCGGTAACCTCATCTCCAACGCCTTCTCCGCTCTCGTCGGCGCGGGTGTTTTGTCCAATATGCAAGGCGTGCTAGGTCACGCAGCATGGCGATGGCTGTTCTGGATCGAAGGCGCTATCACCATGGGTGTCGCTATATCTGCTGCGTTTATTCTTCCTGATCTTCCTCATAACTCGCGTGGATTCACCGAGGAGGAGCGACAGGTTGCGCAGCTGCGAATGGTGGAGGATGTTGGTGAAGCCGATGAGGATTCTGCTGAGGAGGGCGCGTTTTACGGATTGAAGCTTGCGGTTAAGGATATCAAGATTTACATCATGATGCTTACCTTTACCGCATACGTCGTCGGACTTTCGTTCAACGCATTTTTCGTAAGTTTTCCCCCAAAAACAATTGTCGCATTGTTGCTAACGATTGAACAGCCCAGTTTGACGCAGACGCTGGGATTCGGTTACGTGCCTACCCTTCTCATGAGTGCCCCTCCATGGGTCTTCTCTTGTATCGTCTCAGTCATCAACGCTTGGCATTCGGACAAGACAGAAGAAAAGGTTAGTTCCAACGGTGTCGCATCAATTGATACATACTAACAATAAATAGTTCTGGCATATTGTCGGTCCAATTGGTGTCGGAACAGTCGGTTTCATCATCAGCATGGCCACCGAAGCCGTCGCAGCGCGTTACTTGGCGCTCTTCCTGCAAGCTGCATCGTACGCAGGCTTCATCGTCTTCTACTCGTGGATCTCCTCATCATTCCCTCGTCCCCCCGCTAAGCGCGCTGTCGCGATTGCCATGATCAACGCGTTCAGTCAATTGGGCAACGTCGCAGGCTCTTACGTGTGGGATCTGAAGGAGAACGGATACCGCAAGAGCTACGGCATTGTTCTGTCCATGTTCGGTGTTACTGTTCTCGGATGTTATATCTTCCGCCTTGTTCTGATTGATCTGAACAAGAAGTTGGAGGCTGGTGAGGCGAATGCTTGGGAGACGAGACAGGATGTCGCGGCGCATACGGCGGCGGTTGAGGTTATGGATAGTCCTGATGAGGCATTGAGGATGAAGCGGGATTTCCGATACCTGATTTAGTTTATGATAACGTTAAAGCGGCGATAGGTTGCTGAAGTAAGGGTTCAATAATCCCTGGAATAAATTGTTTGGCTCATCAATTTGCATGTGCATGCATTCTCAACATGGCTGAGACATTGACCATTAACCCCGCCTTGAACAAGGCATCCATGATATTTGTCGCTTTGTCTTGTGCTTGTGTAAAGATTTACAATTGATGACTTCCAATTGTTAATTGATGACTTTAATTGCTAACTGGTGTCAAAAGAAGAGTACTAATAATTACTCATGTCTACCAAGACTCTGTAAGCATTGGTGATGTATTAACTCATCATTTGTCTTGTCCAGGGTAAGCTCTGTCGGACCGGGATTGATAACCAACCCCTCCATCAATCAGCCCAGCAACAATCGTCTGATGCGCCAACACGTCCAAGCAACGCGTCTTGACCGGGCTAAGACATTCATTCACCAATCCAACAAGGTAGGACTCTCAAGCTAAACTTGATTAGGAGCGGTGAAGCCCGGCCGTTCTGCGGGGTTTGATGCGGTTAAGCAAGGAAGAGAAGCGGGAGAATGACGCTTGATGATATCCACACGCGGGGCTACTTTCTCGGTGGTATTTCATAGAAGAGTCAGTTTACAGCAGAGTATACAGGTATTCTATATGGATCAATGATGAAATGGCCCATCAAAAGTAAACAAATATTCGTTGATAAGATAACAGTTGCGATCGCATCGAGAAAAGACATGGTAACGAGTCGTGACCCCCATGAAGTGAAGCTGTTACCCCGCCACGCCGAGATGGTGTTTTGTATGCAGACAACCACGCGTCGCACCATGTAAAAAAGTCAATCAGCTGAAAAGACATCCAATTGGTAGATTACAAAACAGGAACAGAACAGAAAAAGCGTTGGATCTGATCCTACCGGATGTGGTGTAACTGTGCTCACCCAACACAACAAATTACCCCTCGACGCGTCTGGAGGGGCATCATCAATCCCTCGTCTTGTCTCTGGAGGGGCATTGATCCTTGGAAGATTCGAGTTTCTTCAGTACTTGACCGAGCATTATTGAACGGCTGAACTAGACTAGAGAGAGTGAACTGTCACAGCTCAATTCTCCATCAATTATTATGGATCTCTTGCTGTAATCGGCGATGTCTCTTGTCTGCATCTCCCGAGTCTGTCCTTAGTTCCATGACATCACTGGACCCATCCATCCCACCCACCAAAACACCAACACCCAATGCATGTATCGATGCTGCTTTTACACTCTCGGCATTATCAGCCCATGGCTTTGTACAAATAGTCTAGCTTCTCCCTCTCTCTTTTCCCTCTTCATTCATACAAACTCTCATCAATCCTCTCACCTTACCAAATAATACCCTTCAACACCGCAAAAATGGTTCAAGAAATCCCCAAGGCCAACAAGCTCATCGACCTCCTTAGCCTCAAGGGCAAGGTCATCGTCATCACCGGCGCTTCCGGTCCCCGCGGCATGGGTATCGAGGCTGCCCGTGGTGCCGCTGAGATGGGTGCCGACATCGCCATCACCTACGCTTCCCGCAAGGAGGGCGCCGACAAGAACGTCGAGGAGCTCACCAAGGAGTACGGTGTCAAGGCCAAGGCTTACAAGCTCAACGCTGCCGATTACAACGATGTTGAGCGATTTGTTGGTGAGGTCGTTAACGACTTTGGCAAGATTGACGGTTTCGTCGCCAAGTAGGTCCTCCCTTTACTGCAGCTTCAATTGATCAATGCTAACCTTCGCAGCGCCGGTGCTACTGCCAACGCTGGTGTCATCGACGGCTCTGCTTCCGACTGGGACCACGTTATCCAGATCGACCTCAACGGCACAGCCTACTGCGCCAAGGCCGTCGGCGCCGTCTTCAAGAAGCAAGGCCACGGCTCTTTCGTTATCACCTCCTCCATGTCCGGCCACATCGCCAACTACCCTCAAGAGCAGACCTCTTACAACGTCGCCAAGGCTGGCTGCATCCACATGGCTCGCTCTCTCGCCAACGAGTGGCGCGACTTTGCCCGTGTCAACTCCATCTCTCCCGGATACATTGACACTGGTCTGTCCGACTTTGTCGACCAGGAGACCCAGAACCTCTGGAAGGGCATGATCCCCATGGGTCGCAACGGTGACGCTAAGGAGCTTAAGGCTGCTTACGTTTACTTCCTTTCTGATGCTTCTACCTACACTACTGGTAGCGATCTCATCATTGACGGTGGATACACCTGCCGATAAATGGGGATTCTTAATGACCTTGATGATACCAAAAATAATATAGTAATGACAATTACATGATGACCTCAATTTATTACCGTCCCTCTGTCTGTCACCGTGAGCTGAGCTGTTTCTCTCCACTGTGGACCTCGTTCCTGGCGTGTGCTTGCAGTAGCTTAACCACTAAACTCCAGGTGTCTTTAGTGGATGTTTATCAGATGGCGCTAGAAAATTTACCAACACTGACCAAGTTTTAGCGGTCGATCCCGTCTGTCATCTGGATAAGTAAAAAGCAAACGGGAATAAACATCAAACAGTTTAATATTCTGTTGTATCTAATAACATCAATCGCTATGCTATGCTAAACTTGTGTATCTGCATCGCTGGCAAAACTAACTGATCCTGTATGTGTACTCGTCGTCGTCGTCCCAGCAGCTGTTGTACTGGTCGTAGTCGTCGTCCGTGACGCTTTACTCTTCAACCCCTCATCATTTGTTTCCGATTTCGATGTCGCTTCGTCTACTGTTATTGTCGCAAGCGATCTATCGACAAATATTTGTTCGCTACCAGGTTCTTTTTCGGTGCCTTTCTTTTCGCGGTGTCGTGATCTTATATATCGGACTAAATTGCGAATGTGTGGCATGCAAGCTACCATGACGCCCACGCAAATCTCAACGCTGGACCAGATCATGGCTTTTTGAGCGTTGATGACTATCTAGTCAGTATGGAATGATGAAAGAGATGGTTGCGACATACCTGTTAAATCGCGTGAACTTGCAAAGAGGACTAGTTCGTGGACTCGAATGGCAGCGACAATCGTGAGGCTGTTCATCGTCAGCAGTCATCACTCAAATAGCGAGCGTCTCAACTCACAAGATACCAACACTAAACATAGCAATAACACCCAACTTCTTCTTAAACTTCAATCCAACACCCCAGAGTTGACTTATCGGCAACACAAGCATCCAAACATCCAGCGCCAGATTCAACACAGCATGGGGTATCGTAAGTCGAATAATCCCCGTCATGACCCTTTTCGACTCCTTCGTCTGCCATCCTTGCCAAAAGAAACTAAGCGGTTGCGTCTGGAAGAAGGCGAGTATAAAGAACGTTACGCCGATGAGGATGTTGAATGCGATGGTGAATTTCGTTACTATGCGGAATTTATTATCGGGGAAGATGCGTAGGAAGAAACAGAGGATTGCCGCTTTGACGAGGACTAGGGATGCTAGATAGACTAGTTCGAGGAAGAAGAAGAGCTTAAGACTTTAGAAGTTATTGATAATAGTAGATGCAAGGACTTACCTTGAAACCTGATGTGATTTTGTAGTCGGAGAGATACCATATATCAAGACCAAGGCCGTTATTTATCACTATTCAGTCAGCCTAGCCCGTTGACTTCGCAAACATGACTTACTGAACTGCAGTAGTACCACGGTGGGAATCATAAGAACAAACGACGCTGTAGTCAATGTATCGTCCAAAGCCCATTTCAACCTCAACTTCACCGTCGTAATTATCCTGAGAGTAAAGAACAAAAAGGCGAAGACGGCCATGATAATAGTAACAACTCGGTATAGTAGGATATTATTCGTCGGTTCGAGTCCGCATACAGCCGCTGACATTTTAATAAAATCTGCTCCAGACATCAGCACTCGGTCCCGGATGTTCAATATCGCATCGTCTCGCACCTAAAGTCTGTCGCACCGTGCATTTCGCCGTTAGACAATCGCCAATCGCATCGGCGAATTGCTTGTCGCCACAGATAGCGCTCTGGTTCTTCCCCGCAAAGGCAGGTTGGCTGAATATCGTTATTAAACAGTCGGCCTGTAACCCATCAGCATCCTTCGATCGTGATTTTCGTCCGAGGGTTACTAACGGCACATTGTGGTGCATCTGTAAGTACCGAGGCAAGACTCTGCGCAGCAGCACCTCTTGCCAACACCGTCAAAAAGGCGAGACGCTTCACAAGCGCCATCTCGAATATCGCCAGTTTTCCATGAGCAAGAGCAAAAAGAAAAGAAAGGAAGAAGGACAAGACAAGCGGGGGGCGTGGAATGGTCTTATCACCATCCAAGCTGAGACATTGTTGGTGCTATATCCGGTAGTGGCTGCATCTGAGTTCATCACAGCTGATCGATCACAATAAGCAAAGCTAACGTTCTTCAGCTGGATCAGCTCAGTCAGGAACACAAGCGTGGCACTTCCTAAAGCATAGTAGTATATCCTGCCAAGGCTGGTATTGTGCTGTGGTTGGAATGTGAGTGCATTCCTATGCGCCACACCGCGTTACGCGAGATTGGTTTGAGACATTGCATCGGGTTAACGGATGATGATGATGATGGATATAAAGCTGATGTCAATATCCACACGGAACCTGATCAGGGTTATACAAATACGAAAGAATGTTTGTCTAGTTTATTCGAGGCCGGATGTTCCTGCATTAGATCCCCATGCCAGATCTGATTCAGGTCGGGATGCTAATACTCATGCAGCACGCTACAACATTGACCACATCTTAATCCGCTGTCAAAAGCTAGTGCCCAACACGCTGGTCCGGCACGATATCCGCCAATCCGAAAGATGCGATTGGATCCGCCTTCTCTTGATTGGAATGCTGGCTGAAACTCTGATCTGGTTACAGAGCAACTGTTTCCGGATTACTTCCAGCCTCAGCCCTAGCTGACGATCTAGACCCTATTTCAAATCTCAGACCCGTTGGAGCAGCCGCTGGGAAATGATTGACGCCATCGACTTGGGGTTTGGTAGTCACTGGTGAGCGATGAGAGGAGAGATGGGTCAGGTTAGCCATCAATAGTCAGCGCCTCTCAGGAACGCTGGGGATAGTCAGACCATGTGGCGTATAGCTTGCCTTAGCAAGAGCTTCCCAGTGAAGATCTGACAGCTGAATCCGAAACCGAGCTTTCGGAACACACTACCATAGGCTGTGGCAAGCCCTGCGTTCTCCCCAAACGCTATATCTAAACCGGACCGTCGGCAGGGTTCAAGTTGGTGGCAGACTGCACTCTCGTGGCGAATCGTTGATGGGAATCCAGATTACTTCAGTTGGAATGGGTGTGACACATTGAATGTTGGATTTGGGTTGTGGCTCAGGGTTAAGGTTGTTCCACGTGGGTAATACGGTTTGGGAGCACAAATTTAATTAACTAAATAAATGGCTGGCGAGGCTTGATAAGTTGAGATGTCACAACCAGATGTTCTAGCAAGAATTGATGATTATCCAGTCTATATCTAACTTACATTGTAAACCACCGTGGTAGTGGATGGCATACACTCACATAACTAGGGAGCAGAGTGCCCGGGACTTAGCCCAGTGATTACTTGCCAGAACAGTTATTGCCGGAAGTGTAACTCCCGGCATAATAAACGCCAAACTAGGTACAGAAAGTTTAATGTGTCAGCTTCTACCCATGGTTCTGGGATGTTTGTTTCTGGAAGCGGCCGCTGGAGACAAATGTGGCTTGTGCCGGAGACAACACTCCAGGTTTTGCCAAGTAACGCGTATATTTATCTTCGAGAACACCAATTTCTCGCACTCAGTAAGCTTCTAGAGTGTGAGGTATGAGTCTGGCGATGTCTGTGCGTGTTAGTGTAGAGTTTTGGAGGATATTTCGCGTAAGCTTAAATTCTGTGCGCTCTGGAAGATTCTACGGTAGTTTCGATATTTGTATTAAGACGGCAATTAGGACTTTGGATTCAATCGGATTGAAACTCAGTTCGCTGGTAATTATGTTAGAGACCCTCGGTGACTACAAGCAAACTATGGTAGATATTGAGAGAAATGCTGATGACGAGGTTCCAAAGAAGCAGACAGTCAAAGAAAAGAAATGTAGACTCGTGCTTCAATCTTGAGTACAAAAGCAAGACAATGAGGCAGATCTTGTGGCTTCCCACGTGTCTCTCATCGCATTCATCCTATCATAAAGTTCTCATTAATGTTCAAGATCGTTACCCTAGAGTCTACACGAAGCAGTACACAACTCATGATTGGAATATCACGACGACGAAACTACATGTAACCCGTATGACCTCGACTGAAAAGACAGAAGTCAGTGATAAAGGTTAGTTACTTGCATACTCTCACGCTCTATGGATGAGATCCTCAAATGACTTTCTGGGTTTTGACAATAAGATTCGTAGGGGAGTTCCGCAAAGGCGCTGAACATAACGACACATTCATCCTCGCATGACTAATGGATTTAGAGTGATCCTTCAATCTGAGGTCTTTGAAAAATACCTCATATGAGCCACAAGTCTAATGAAAACAGCGACACGTGGCTACAGTCAATAAAATTATAAAGCAGACATCTAAAGTTTAAGCAGTAAGAAGATATACATATCCGTAATCATCCAACCGTCATAGCGAGATAATCATATGCCTTATCTTATCAGCTTATCGGAAGAGGAAGTAATGTCGCTCATCTCAATCTTATTTTAAAGCCACAACAAATCTCACTGAGCTTTCAAAACTCAGTCAAGGCTAAGCTCACTCACATGAAATCTCATTCTCATCTCATTCTCATCTCACTTATGCCGATCAGTCTCATCTCAAGGCAAAAATGCTTTCGTAAGCCAACGCTCGGCCGATTGACCCATCGAGCCTCGGCTCAGCATATTCCGCTTTAACCCAAACCATCTCTAGTCCAGATGAAATACGAGAACTAGCCTCTTTTGAATCCGGCCGCGGATATCCTCCATCCACATGAAACCAGCCCCTGTCGATCGCAGTTCTTACTGCCTCTAGAAGAGAATTACAGTGGTTCTACAGCAAAAAGTAAGCAGAACCTTCTACGTTGGGTTTGTGATGGTGTTGGGCAAAAGGGGTTTGCAGCTTGGCCGGTACTCTGGAGGTAACGTGACATTTCCGCACGGAATGGGAATTAAATTAAAGAAATGGAAATACGGTGAATGTGACCCTTCTCTCGTTTGGTATAAATAGATGGCGCTACGATGAGAGCCTCACGGCGGCTCGAGCTTGCACTTTGACAGCTAGACAGCCCTACTTCGTTTCCTTCAGGGTTGAGCTGATCACAATCATCGACCACCGCTCGTCAATCGGTTGTTGTTTTGTTTTCATCTGCTATACGGACTAAATCTTGGACCGCGTGGTGATCTTCACACCAAGCGACTTAGGCTCAGAATTTGAGTTCGTATTCCACGAGTTGGTTGCATGTACCAAAAACTTGACGTCAACGACCATGAAAAAAGCCTCAATCGTACACTTTCAAATCGGAGGAACGATGATCTTGGCTATGAAGCTTGGTGTTTACTAATAAACGTTTTTTTGGTCCATATTTTATCCTTGATTTTCTGATCGATTCCCGTCATGATGTAGTGATACGTGGAGCCGTTGGCCAAGCTCGCGGGTTCGGCAATATCGGCCGAGGACTCGTGTTGGTCCAATTAACCATGATACGATGCTTACATTCTACCCTAAAGGCTGTTTATTATCGCCTTACTTTGACTGCTTAATCTGCAGAGTGGTTGCATTGACTCAGCACTTTTGAATTAATCATGCGTGACAATTGGCATTGAATGAATGAGTGCATGCATTTATCTGGAGACAATGTGGATGTCGTTCAATCAATTCAAAGACAACTCATGCCATGTGCGAAGAGGAGTACATCCACTGAGACATGGAGACCAATGCAGGAACAGAGTCAAGCTTATCAAGAGTACGCGTGTCTTGATAAGATTTCTCGGCATAGTTAACAAACTTAGCTTCAATCGCGAATGACAATAAGCCTCTGACTATGCCATGATGATGATTGATGCTTCTGTTAAGAAAAGAAAGGAGCACTGGCCCCATCGTAATCAAGTTGACTCAGCGTCGTATAGCGCTTTTTAGTGGGATTGATTCGAAGCAGGGATCACAATCTCGGAAGTAACATCAAATACGGCCTTGATCACCCAATCAGACAAGGGTACATTTACGATGAAGCTTGGAATTATACATAAAAGGTTAACGGCTTCGCTGACTCCGATGTCCACCGGTGCTTTTTTGCTTCTTCTCCACCATTGCTCGCAATGCCTAACAAATGAGGAGAATCTTGCTGGCCAAGGACTTTACTGGGTATGCACGCGAGATTTTAGTGGACAACCGGTAAAGATCTACAGGGAACTTTTCACCTCGTGTATGTAGCCAAGTGGCAGACCAGCCCCACGAAGCTTGCTGTAGCAACAAGTAGACATCCAGTATAATTGTGCCATTCTTACAGGGGATTCTGTCGCCCGCAGATCGCAAAAAAGTTCCTTACCATTCACGCCGGCGTCAGATCATGGTGGCAGTCTAAGGCAGGAGACAGGGGGTTTCTAGCTCTAACTTCTACCCCGCAGGTTAGCTATACGGTTCCTGGACCGCAGAGGTTACAATTGGTAGTGGCGTTTTAATTAAGGCGCCCTAAAATAAAACCGTTACGATGGAACTTGACCAATGGCGGAGGCTCTAGAAGCAACCGCCTTTGGGGCTTAATTAACCGTATTAGACGAACACGATATGTCCAGGAACCAGGATCTCGACTCGCCGTCACATCCGAAATGTTGCAACATCGTGATTCTCGACATGGTTATTATGGAGTCCCTTTTCGTCTGATGCTCGGGGTTCCACTGTAGCTGCACCATTTCCAACCGCCAACTCTTTGAGCCCAGCCATTCCCATGTTGACGACTTGACAAGGATGACATCACGTTACCAGGATACCTATGGAGACAACCCGTATTTCACACCCGGAACTGAGCGGAGTTGGGCCGACTGACAAGCAAGGAGCATGATAAGATCTCTTGGGGTACATGGAAAAGGAAGGAGACATGTCATGTATAAGAATCCTTTCCCCAATCTCCCCATCTTCCGATCTCTCTTCCTCCTCACCCACCTTTCGTTTGACAGTCTTCACTCGTTTTATAGCACTCGTTAAACTTTACCTAATACAATATGCGTGGTCTTGTTATTCTCAGCGCGGCTGTTGCCGTCGCCAACGCCGCTGCCGTCGAGAAGAGGCACTACCCTCTTCCCGGTCAGGAGGAGCCCGTTCCTTCCGTCCCGGAGCCCAAGCCTACCGAGCCCGCTCACGGAGCTTACCCTCCTCCCAGCAACGAGTACCCTCCCCCGGAGCCCAGCAAGCCCAGCGGCGAGTACCCTCCTCCCGGTCCTCCCGGTGGTGACAAGCCTCACCCTCCTAAGCCTACTGAGCCTAGCGGTGAATACCCTCCTCCTGGTCCTCCCGGTGGTGAGCACCCTCCCAAGCCCACTGAGCCCGGTCACGGCGGCGAGTACCCTCCTCCCGGTGGTGACAAGCCCCACCCTCCCAAGCCCACCGAGCCCGGCCACGGAGGTGAATACCCTCCCCCCGGAGGTGAGCACCCTCCTCCCAAGGACACCACTGAGGTTCCTCCTCCCAAGCCTACCGAGCCTGGTCACGGCGGCGAGTACCCTCCTCCTGGAGGCGAGTACCCTCCTCCCAAGGATACCACTGAGGTCCCTCCTCCTCACGAGACTCAGCCCACTGAGGTCTACCCTCCTCCTGGCGGTGTAACCACCGAGGTTCCTCCTCCTGAGCACACCAAGCCTACCGATGTCTACCCTCCTCCCCAGGACACCACTGAGGTCCCCCCTCCTAAGGGTACTACCACCGAGTACGCTCCTCCCAAGGACACTACCACTCAGGTCTACCCTCCCCCTAAGGACACCACTGAGGTCCCTCCTCCCAAGGGTACCACCACCGAGTATGCTCCTCCCAAGGACACTACCACCAAGGCCTACCCTCCTCCTGAGCACACCAAGCCCACTGGAGAGTACCCTCCCCCTGAGGAGACCACCAGCGACTACACTCCTCCTGCTGAGTCTACCAGCGAGTACCCTCCTCCCGAGGAGACCACCACTGGAGGACATGAGGCTCCTTACCCTCCTCCTTCTGCTACCAAGCCTAGCCACACGAAGCCCATTTACACCAAGCCTTCGTACACTAAGCCTGGCTACCCCGGAACCACTGAGATGACCACTTCCACCATCTACACCACCGACGTGTACACCGTCACCAAGTGCCCTCCCGAGGTCACCGACTGCCCCGAGAAGCCTCACGTCACCACTGAGACCATCGTCGTCGGCACCACCGTCTGCCCTGTCACTGAGGAGCACCCCGACAAGCCCACTGACGTCGAAACCATGCCCAGCTACACCGATGTCAAGCCCAGCTACACCAAACCTGGTCACCCCGAGACCACTGAGATGACCACCTCTACCATCTACACCACTGATGTCTACACTGTCACCAAGTGCCCTCCTGAGGTTACCGACTGCCCCGAGAAGCCTCATGTTACCACCAAGACTCACATTATCGGCACCACGGTCTGCCCCGTCACTGAGGAGCACCCCACCAAGCCCACCAACATCGAGACCATGCCCAGCTACACCAAGCCTGCTTACACTGCTCCTGAGCACCTCACCACCACTCACATGACCACCTCGACCATCTACACCACCAAGGTCACCACTGTTACCAAGTGCCCTCCTGATGTTGTCGACTGCCCTGAGAAGCCTCACACCACCACTGAGACTCACATTGTTGGCACCACCATCTGCCCTGTCACTGAGACTTACGTTCCTCCTCCTCCTCCCAAGGGAACTCACCCCGCTCAGCCTCCTAAGGACACCCACCCCGTTGTCCAGCCCCCCAAGGAGACTCACCCTGTTCAGCCTCCCCACCCTGGCAACGGCACCTGGACTCCTCCCAAGCCTCAGCCTCCTAAGGAGACATACCCTGTCCCCGTTCCTGTTCCCAGCAAGCCTACTCAGCCTGAGCACCCTGGCAAGCCTGAGGAGCCCGAGAAGCCTCACCAGCCTGAGCAGCCGGAGCACCCTGAGCAGCCTCAGCCTCCCAAGGAGACCAAGCCTGTTCCTCAGCCTCCTAAGGAGACTCACCCTACCTACCCCACTCCTCCTCAGCCCGAGCACCCCGAGAAGCCTGAACAGCCTCAGCAACCCGAGAAGCCTCAAGAGCCTGAGCACCCTGCCCAGCCCGAGAAGCCCCAGGAGCCTGAGAAGCCTGAGCAACCCGCTCCTCCCGCTCCCACCAAGCCCGCCGAGACTGCTCCAGTTGTCCCTCCTGCTGCTACCAAGCCCGCTGAGACTTACCCTGCTCCTCCTGCTGCTACTCCCACTGAGCCTGTTGAGGTTATCAACTCTGCTGGACGTGTCGGCGGTAGCATCTCGGCTGCTGTCTTCGCTGCTGGTATTGTCGCTTTCTTCCTGTAGATACCAACAACAAATTCTTTTTTAATTCAACTGCTCGGTACGGAGCAAACGAGTATATGACGGATTGGGGAAACATATATACGCTGTGTATCGTGTTGATATGCACCTATTACCTGCACCTATTTACCATTCTAGATAAATAATTTCTTAGATTAATATAAGACAGTATCTTACAACTTTGAATGCTTTTTGCTTGTGGTGTTTTGGTCATGGTGAAGAGACCTCTACAACGACTGTTGTGTTAGTTCTTTATTTTCCGCCCATGCGTAGTAAAGTTTCTGTCAAGTAGACTTGGTATGCTTTGGGTCGAGACATTTTGCAAGATGCACAAATAGTAAGTAATTGGACGTCGTCTGGCATCGTCTGAATCTAACTACGAAATCAATTCCTTCGAACAATCTCCTCATCACTCTTGCGCTTGTGGCCCTTCTCAGCAACCCCTCACATTTAAAGCAAGACAACTACGATACTTACACAACTTCTCTTCCTCGTTAGCATAAAACTTTCCCCTTTTATGTACGGGTGTATAAACCAAACTTATTGTGTAATTTCCTAAGACTGTCCAGTTCGACCTAGTTGCTCCACACCTTTTGGGTCTAGCAGCAACCACCACCACAACACCAGGATACGCATATACAGCATCATGACTTCGATACTTACATGTCACCCTTTTTTCTTTTCGCGGTTTACATTGCTGGAAGAGGGCTTTTGCACAAGACATAGTGTGTGTCACATGATGTTCTCATTCAAAAACTCCGAGTTGCCTTGTGGGCTTCCGTATGTACAGCTGTGTAGGGCCCCAGAATAGTTGAAGCCGCCTGGCGATCGTGATCAGCCCCACAGCTCGTGGTGATAATCCGGAACGCGAAGGTTCGAGATTTCAGCTGGTGGTCATAATTCGAATCGCGAGCGCTCGAAATCCGTGTGTGATCAAAAGTGTTGTTTTATTAAGTACATATTGCCGGGCATCCTATCACCAGATATGTCACTAGTAGACCCAAAATAGCTGACTCATTCGATCTCTTCAAGATCTCTTAAAGCCTCTAACTCCTTCTCAACCCTTTCCCACAACCCCGCAACCCGATACGCACAAAGCCACGTATTCTCCCTAACATCCTTCCCAACAACCACAAACCCCTCCGGAAACTTGAACGGAACCTGACAATGCCCAATGTAAGAAGCGTACAACGGCTCACTCCTCTCTTTCACAGCCGTAGCACTAAAGTCTGCGTGAAACAACCCAGCTTTCGTCCAATTCGTGTAAGAAATCTGATACGTGTTGCCGTTGCCGAAGAATACGGGTAGAGGCGCGATGGAGTCTAGAACCATGGCTTGGTATGCTTCTACCTGTTCGCGTGTGCGCTGCTCGTTGAGGGCTGTGCGTAGTTGGAGGGCTGTTGTACTGGTAGGGTTCTGTTTTATGGTGCGTGCGGGAAGGAGGAGGTTTGTGAAGCCGAAACAGTTGGAAACGAATGGTTTGTTGGGATCGAGGAGGTCTTTTGAGAGGGATTTGCGGAGGGACATGCCGATTTGGATTGTTACTGGGCGATCGGAATCTGAAGGTAGGTGGGATAGAGCGATGCTTGTCCACCAAGCTACAAGGACATCGTTTTCTGTGAGGTAAGGATCCTTAACTCCAGCAGCGACTAGTTCTTGGAGGGCGGTAGCGTGAAGCCTTTTGAGGAACCAACCTGGTATGCAAACCATGCGTGTCTCCTTTTTGCCCAACGCAAGGCTATACCCATTCCAAGCTGCATATTTCATCAACGAAACCGTCCCCATCCTCTCATGAGCCAACTTGTGCTCTTCTTTAGGATGTCTCCCCAGCTCTTTCAACGGATCATAATCGTAACCTTGCTGCTCCGGTATAGGAAGTCCCTTCATAGCACAAACCCATCCATCCACCAAACCTTTCATACCAAGCGCATCACACGCGAGATGCAGCCAGTGTAATGTGACGAGAGTCGCATCTTTAAGAGAAACGACGTGTAGGCCCAGGGAGGGTCGGTCTGTGAAGAGATAGTCGTCGATGGAGGTGGGACAGTCGAGGCCGCAGGCTAGAGATACTGTTTCTTCTGGATCGCCTACCATGGAGGGGTGCGAGGATGGTTTAGGCAGGCGGGAGGCGATGGGGTGTTCGTCTTTTGTGATGCTGGTTAAGTTGACGTGTGTGAAGGCGATTGCTGGTCGTTCTTTTGTGAACTTGATTGGGATATGGTACTCAAGATATCCACCATCCTGCCACTTCGTCAGCGACCCTCAATTAGACTTGATAGTAGGAGAAATACCTTTTTTCTCAATCGTCCACCCAATTTCCTCCATGTCCTCTCAGAAACCAACTTCTCCAAACTCCCCCTCAACTTCTCAGGATCAAGCACATCATCAAAGACCTTCAAGTTATACAGCGCGATCCTTCTGTACAACGGACTATCATCCCAGACATGTAAAGGAATGACTTCATCCGTGGGTATACGCGCTGGAGCGACAGGGCTGGTAAGGAACGACATGATTTTGAAATATGAAGGGTCTATAGGATCAGTTGAGTGGGGAGATGAGGTATAAGGGTCTGTAAGGGTAGGCTCGGAAAAGACCCACCAAAGATATTGTTGTGTTGGTTCAATGGATTGCCTATCTAGGCGATGTAACCGGGACAGTGGAGCAGCGTTGGTCTAACGGCCGCGGAACAGGGTTTCTTATCCACGCCGTGAGCTGATAATTTGACTGCCCGTTGGCTCGAACCAACGGGTAGAAGAACTTTTGGTATGCTGTTGGTTCCTGTGTTTGCTGGTGTTCCCTGACGACCCATGTTTGCGGTGTGACAGATAACGTCGAACAATGTCCCACACTCTGCATTGTTCCTCGATCCCCAGTCCTTCTTCCTCGTCATAAGTCTTTTTTTTGGAAAAAATTACAGATTGTAATCATGATTTCTGAGCTACCACTCCTGCTACAAGAGGTAAAGAACTGACCAATGACGGCATTTCTGTCTCAAAGACCACTCACTACCTATGGTAGTATCAATCTTTGTCTCCAATAATGTTATCACAGAGATCCTCAATTATCAATGCTAAGCTAAGCATCGATCTAACTCTATTACCGTTAGCCATCGAACTCGAGTGATATCTCCAGTCCGGATACCACCCCGTCGTTTGAGTCTCTCGGAAACACCCCACATCTCTTTAGCCTATCACCTACATGAACCACATAGGCGGTGCCGTTCTTTTCCTTCGACAAGAACAACAAAAGCTTAGCACAGAATGGCTATCGAATCTTTGGATGGCCTCACGGGTGAGGAGATTGCCAAGATCGCATACGCCCAACACTCAATACAGCCTTCAGACTTGGGAGCTGTTTGCGAGGTTCTAATTTATATCTTTGGGATCATTTGTACTGTTGTCGTCGCGCTGAGAGCTTACGTGAGGACTTTCAGGATAACAAATGATCGGAAATGGAGGTTGAATGATTACCTCGCCGTGATCGGGTTTGTAAGTCCAGTCTCTATCCACCATCCTCATCGCCATGAGCCACAGCTAACAAATTCCAGCTTCCATATATCCCGGCAAGCGTCCTCGGCGTTCTCTCAGTCCACTACGGCATCGGCGCAACCGACAAAACCCTCGACACCTACCCAACCCGCAACTTCCTCACAGTCCGCGGCATGGAATACCTCATCCTCTACGAACTAATTTACTACGCCTCCTCCACCTTAACAAAATTCGCCATCGCAGTAACGATCCTCTACATCTGCGTCGAACGTCGTTACAAATACATAATGTACACAATCATGAGCATAATGGCAATAACAAGCTGCATCTGTGTCGTATGGTTCTTCGTCAACTGCGTCCCGTTTCAAGGATACTGGAATCCTGGCGTGGGCGAGTGTAAATCTGCGGATGGGTTTTTGAATCTGAGTTATGTGGGCACCGCAGCGCAGGTGGCGAGTGATTGGGCTTGTGCTACTACGCCTTTCTTTGTGGTGTGGAAGTTGCAAATGACGAGGAGGAGTAAGGTTGCTGTTGTGGCGGTTTTGGGGCTGGGTGTTTTGGCGAGTGTTGCTGCGCTCATGAGGATTATTTCGTACAAGTATATCGATATACGAAAATATCCCGATGATCATTATGGTAGGTCACATATGCATTTTCATGGGGTATTGCTGATGTTTTTAGTTGCTCAAGGCAGACTTCTTCTCTGGTCTGTCCTAGAATCTAGTCTGGCAATAATTGCTTGCTCGCTACCATCGCTCAAGGTATTCGGTGGCTGCTTGGCTAGATCCATGAACCGTTCAAAAGGAACGCCTAAGCGAGTGAGTAGATCTATCCCGCATCCATCTCGAGCACTACTGACAACATGACAGAAACTGCCATACAATGGTTCAACTCCACTCCATCCACTTAATCCTAGTGGATACACACGCACTCAAGTATCGGGGAAGGGGAACTGGGATCGACTTCACGATGATGACTCGAGCGCAAAACATATCATAGTAGAAAGTCAGGTTGAGGTGGATAGTCGGTCTATGCATGATTCTTATAAAGCGTCAAATAGTACGTTCCACTAGATTTTAGTTGTCGATAAAGAACAATGTAAAATGGAGACAACCTCAATATGAAGGCTCTGTAGCCAAATTCATGCAATCATAGGTTATTTACTGGGGGTAAACAGTAACTCAAGATGCTACAAGATACCCTCCACCGACATATATATATTGAAAAGAATCCTCATCACACAAATCATAGCACATCAGCCCCAACCACATTTCTCATACCTGAACAGATCCCGGTCAATCGATGTAAAAGACAAAGTGGTCGCTTAGCAAGTGTTGGTCTTCTTGGGCTCACAAGCACCGTTGTTCTTGTCACAACCCTGGTATCCCTGGCACTGAACCTTGGGAAAGCAGTTGTTACTGTAAGTAGCCTACACAAGTTAGCAACTTTCACGCTCACCGTCATCAGATAACTCACCTTATCACCGTAGTTGAGGTTAATACCCATAAGCTCCCCACCGTTAACAGCAGTTGTTCCCTCCATATGCACACTCCTCCTACAGTTGTTACTACAGTTTCCACAAGATCGGTAAACCTTGCCATAATCCTTCGCATAAAAGTTAATAATGTTCACATGGCCACATCCGTTGTGCTGGATGATTTTGTCTTCGGCCTTGAAAGCGCCTCCGCCGATGATGTTGGCTGTGCCGCCGCCCTTGATTGAGATGGCGTCTTCGCAGACGTCCTCGAACCAGACGAATTCGAGTGTGCAGGAGCCCTTGCAGTAGACGCCTTCGCGTTGGTTCGCGCCGATGATGACGTTGCGGAGCTTTGCGCCTTCTTCGAGGACGAAGACTGTGTCTTTTTCACCTGGAGATATTGTTAGTGGATGAATCGTACGGTGAAATGGGAGGGATTCGTACCGCCTTCGGCCTGTCCAGTGCATTTGACACCGCGGTCGTACTTTACCCAGCCTGCATCAAAGGTAGTGCCGCGTGGGATGTACTGAGGTGCATTGAGGGTCTTTGTGCCGGTGTGCTTGGGAAGACCGCCGCTGTAGCCTAGACAGGCGAGAGTCGACGGGACGGTGGCAAGAACAGTGGCAAGAGTTGAGAAGTGCATGGTGAAGATTAAAGTGCCAGTTGAGTCTGAAACTTCAAAGTGGATTCTAAGGGAAATAATCCGGCCTTTTATGATCTTCATTGACCACCATTTGAATACTCCCACAAGGCTTGGCCCGTCGCTCTAGACCTCTACCCTGCCTGCCAAGGCTAAACTCTCCAATTGACAGTGAACAGCGACTTCGATCACTGGGGTGGTACTCGTCTATAATGCTTACCAGAAATCCCTCCAGTAATATGTTTTTTGAATGTAGTATCCAAGAATGAATGTGTCAGTAAGTAGTAATTATTGGTGGAAAGAATTGTGGACTCAAGGTTGAAGCTTCTCTTTATGCTTATAAGACTCCGAGCTCCGACTTCTTGATCGGGAAGGTCGAGTCTTATTGGAGCGGTTTATTGGTTGCTTGGAGAGTATTTAATGGAGATAGGTGCGCTTGTTCACGCGGGACGAAGGGCTGTGGTCCTTCATCATGCATGCACTTTACCCGAGTCGCGGAACTCGGACGGTACATCGGTTTTTGACATCTTCAATCAGCAATCTTCCTCGTATCCTCAAAGATTTGTCTCAGATACTTCATGTGATCAGTATCAAGTCCTATTAGACTCTTTTCCGACCATCAGCGATGATTAGGACTTCGGAAAAGTGCAGTTGCTTCGGATGACATGTCATTCGGCATGATATCGCATGAAGCAATTTCTAGAGAATGGCTTGGCAGTCTTGGCGACATGACCTGCCAGGATATCCTCGACCACACCGTATCTCACTTCATAGCAAATAGCTGTTCTAACCAGGCGGTGTACATGCTATCTTATCATGATGCTTCCACAATGGCTTCTCTGACTACCAGTAGCCGGCTGCAAAACTGAGTCTAAACATTGCTTTGTATAACTATCTTGAAGTTTGACTCTATCTTGGAAAAACAGGGAACACAAAGAACAGCCATGTAGAGTTAGAGTCCTCCACTCTCCGAATAGCACCTACCATCAGCCATCCATAACATCCTTCACAGCAGGTCTACCACTAACCCTCTCCCACCACTCCCCCACATTCTTCTTCTCAGTAACAACATTCCCAAACCCACAAATAAACAGCCTCTTAACAAGCGGAACATAGTATAAATCCACCAGCGTAAATTCATTACCAGCCATATACTTCCTCTCTCCCAGAAACTTCTCCGCTACATCAAAGAACGCCTCCACAGCCTTCAAGGAATCAGACACAACTTTCTCATCAGCCGGTATACCGATAAACTTCTTGGCGAACTTTTCAAAAGCGATCCGACCTGCAGGGTCTGCAAAGTATTGTGTCTCTACAGATTGGGCTTGGTCGAAGAGCGCGCAAGCTTCAAGATCTGTTTGCGAGGGGAGGAGGGGGAAGGAGTATTTGCGGGAGAGATAGGTGCAGATTGCGCGGGATTCGTAGATGGTGAAACCATTGGGGAATTCGATTGCTGGTACCTTTCCCCATGGGTGACGAGTGAAGTGATCTTTGGACTGGCTTTTGTTAGGTACGGCATTGTGAAGTAAACATGGAAGGATGGTTACCTTCTGTTCGCCCTTTGCGAGGTCAAGTAGTACAAACTCATAGTCGGTGAAACCACCTTCTGCAAGGGTCAAGCGGACTCTATCAGTATTAGTCGAGCCACGCGCGCCATAAAGAGTAAAAGCAGGCATTTTGGAAGTATTGATGAATCTTGAGAAAGATCTTTGGAAAGACATGGAAGAGAGGCGATTGATGATGAGAGTTAAGAAAGCAATATTCACGATGCTTTATATAAGATCTAGATATTGAAGTTCACTAATCCGCACATTTCGGCCTCGCGCTCGCGTAATAGCGGCCTTTCGTAGTTTTCCATAGTCCATCTCTAGGGCGGACTCCATAATCCCATCGTGAATCAGGCAGGGCGTTTAAGCGCAGGCCGTGAACCGCCATTTGCCCGCTCGCTCCCTCAACCTAATCGGGTTAGTGCTTACTCGGCGATCATATCCGTCACAACCCATCCTGAATCCTTCTAGACTATCACCTCTCATTCGCCTGTTCGCTCAAATCTCCTTTCTCATTTTCCTCCGACATGGCAATGCGGAAACAGAGCGCAGGTGGGAGAAAGACCAAGACGGGATGCGCGACGTGCAGGTTAGTGCGGATCCAAAGATTAGTGGGCGCATGCTGACTTGATAGGATCCGCAAGATCAAATGCGATGAAGCGAAGCCGTTTTGTCAGAAATGCGTCAGGACGGGTCGGACTTGCGATGGATATGAATCAATCTTCAGATCTTTCGCCAGTCCAGCGACTAATAACCCTCGAAACTCAAGGGTCTCTCCAGAGTCTACAACCACTGCTCCGCTGGACGCTACATCCTTAAACCGCTACTTCTCCACCAAAACAATCTTTAGCGTGGATGTCAGCTGTACCCAAGAAGCTGAACAAGTCCTTCAAGCAAGTCTAAGCGATCCATCCATTCGTCACGCTCTTCTATGTCTTCGAACTCTTCGCGAAGATCTTGAGAAAGCAGGTGATAGCCCTGAACAGCAGGCTCTAAGCTATAACTATGGTCTTCAACAATACAGCAAGGCATTGTCAGGTCTCGCTTCAAATTTATCATCACCGAGTCCCGAGACTTTAAAGTCTGCATTGCTTTGCTGTCAGGTGTTGATTAGTGTTGAGCAAGTCCGGGGAAATTTCTCGGCTATGGGGATGCATATTGTTCGGGGGCTGGATATCATGCGAGAATACCGTGCGAGGCCATATTTGATTCAAGATATTCTGATACCGGCGAAGCATAACGATCTTCCATCGTTGGATGCCTTTGTTATTAAAATGTTGGCTGCGCCTTGCAAGTTTACGGAACAGCCCACTGCTGAGGCCACAATGATGACGCCACCCGCTGAGATCAGCAATGATCGCAAGATTGCGCCGAATATGCGGACTGGAATCAGGAAAACCGCTGAGTCGGTTATTGCGTTTCTTAATGATGTTTCGCTTGTAAAGTCCAAAGCAGGGGCTGATGAGCTGCTCGATGAGAGGAAGCGCCTTCTCGATTCACTGGGAGAATGGTACGATGGTTTCGAAGCTGCTCAGGTAGTCGGCGGACTGAAGAGCATAAATGACTGCTTTTTAACTTTGCTATATCACATCCTTCGGGTTGTACTACTTGGGAGTTTGGACTTTGGAGGAAGACTAGAAGCTGAGAACGAGAATATCCAAGCTCTTACGAATGAGATCAACGATCGGCTCAAGGGTTATGATATGCGGAAGGGTATAGCAAACGGAAAGAATAGAGCAGGTTCCTAATATTACACCCAATTGAACGCATCGCAATCTGTGCTATGGATTTTTAAGACAGACGATTAAACCGAGACCGAACCGTTGGGACAAAATGTAGATTTCTAAGCACGGATTTCCAATTGTCTTCGCGGTCCGTTTTGATAACACTGCAGCGGTATGTTGAGCGAACGTACCAATCAGAGTCTGAGTTTGTCTCTATTCAGCTAAAATTGCCAGTCTGTGCTGAGATCCATCGTGGAAATCTGACGCTATTCCAGAAGAGTATCTTGAGCGAACCGCCCAATCACAGCTCAGCCCTGACTCTGAGCTTCATGTTGAATGAAATGTATAAATGAGGTGTTCTTCCATCGTTATTCACTTTCAAATAACACAAGCACCTATTCTATCGGTCATTATAAGAATTTGTCTCAAACATCAATTCTTGCTCTACAAAACCAAAGCCGCCTCTTCGCTATCACAACAACATGCACTTCCTCCTTCTAGGCGCAACAGGCCGTACAGGCAAACGCGTCCTTTCCGAGCTCCTCTCCCAAAACCACACAGCAACAGCCCTCGTCCGCAAAAACACTCTAACACCCCACCCAAACCTCATCACAATAATCGGTTCTCCCCTCTCAAAAGACGACATTCGCAAAGCCATCGCCACCAAACATCCCACAGCAGCCATCTTCACCCTCAACACACCACGCAAATCAGACAGTCCCTTCGCAGCTCAAGTTGGCGCCCCTCGCTTCCTAGCAGACTCATGCGCCAATCTCTGCGAAGTTCTATCTCGAGCTGGAGTTACTCGTATTGTGGTCATGTCTACGGCTGGCGTGGGAGATTCGTGGGGCAATTTGCCGCTTTTGAGTAGGGCTTTTATGGGGTTGACGAATATCAAGTATGCGCTTGAGGATCATAGTTTGTTGGATAAGGAGATTCGGAAGACGGGGATGGAGTGGAGTCTTGTTAGACCTGTTAGGTTGGAGCATGAGGATGAGAGTGTGAAGGATGTTGAGACGCTTGGACGGAATGGAGTTGGGATGAGTATGAGTGACAGTATTACGCCTGCTAGTGCTGCGAAGTTTCTGGTTAAGGTTGCTGTGGAGGGGTTGTATGTCAAGGAGGAAGTGGTTATTCGGAACTAAGGACTGAGTTTTATAGAGAGGGAAGTCATTGAGATGAGGTAGAACTCAATTTATATTTATGTACGACAAAGGGAATGGTAATCGATTGGTAGCTTGCCAAAGTGGCGTATATACACTGCTCATATATACTCATTGTATCATAACTCATCTCCAAGAGCTCCTCCATGTATCCAATCCTCAACACATTTAGTAGACATTGCTAACAGGAGTCTTGATCAAAGACTTAAGACCAGTTCGTCCATTCATCTCCTCATTAATAGCCTGAACAAAAGCCTTGGCGATCAAATCTGCAGCCTCAGGGCTGGTGTGAGTATGATCCTTGGGGTACAAGCTGTTAACCTTCTGGTTACCCAACTTCTGGTACATCTTGGTAACAGCAGCAAAGTGATCAACCCAAGTAACACTAGAGCTAGCCAAAGCCTTATGCGCAATAGGAACATATCCAACAAATCGAGGCGCAGCAGGTTCAAACGTGCCAGTCTCCCACTGATTGTTGGGAGTCTGTGTGCTAAGCACAACATGAGCGCCCTTGGCAGCAAGCGCCTTTGCAGCTTGCGAGATGTAGAAGACGAAGGTGTACACCTTTTCGCCTGTCTTGTCAGAGGTGCAGACTTCCTTGCCTGTGCCGGGACAGTCAGAGCGTCCGTTGTCGTTCTTGTTCGGTGAACCGCCGTCGTTGTGTCCGAATTCGATGACGACTACGTCGCCGGGCTTGACAAGGTTGATGATTTCGTTGAAGCGGCCTTCGTTGGTGTAGGAGCGGGCTGAACGGCCGCCGATGGCTTTATTAACGGAGTTCACCTTGAGGTATTTGCCGATGTAGTTGCCCCAACCGTCGGTGACACCGTCGTTGGCGCCGCTTCTTGCCATTGTGGAATCACCTATAACTGTTAGTATATGTTCATGGGATTGAGGAGACAGACATACCGGCGAAGTAGACTGTTTGACCAGCTACGACTTGGAAAGCTCCAGCGGCGAGAGCCGCGAAAGATACGGAGAACTTCATGGTGGATGATGTTCCTTGGGACAAGACAAGACGAGAACACACAAGAACTTGGCGGTCTGAGGTTCTATATCTACTCGATGCATCGCATATCGTCAACACCCTGAATTAAGGCAACATGTACACGAAACAGGAATGTACCGATCTATGCTCCGAAGCTACCTGATTCGGGCCTCTCCCCGCAATGCCGACAAGGATATGACCATTTCCACCAGTTACAGGCAACAAATCGTGAATGGTGCAGGGTTCAGCCCGGCACTTTTGACCCCAGGATTAATGCACTTCGGAGAGAACTAATTGATGAAATTGGAAGTTGGTATGCCGCTGCCACGAGGCGGCCCTATGACAGAATTATGCTTAATGCATTAGTCAATTCCGGGGTTGTTAGTACAACGGCCAAGAAGTAACGTTGAATTCTGGAAGAAGTCCATTCGTTAGGTTCCGAAGGGGAGGTTGGTGATCTCGGTGGGAGATGTACCGAGCGCGGGGAATTTGTAGATCATTTCCTGCTCGGTGGTTGGATCTATAAGCGGAAAAACATCATGTACGAGTACGCAATACCTCGGCCGAGAGAATACCGTCACAGCTCAAGGTATTGAAATTGCAAAAAGTACGGTGAACAGATTTTCTGCGCCTATTCCTGAGACCTCACTAAGTCGTTCATCAAGGTGTCGGCCATTTGAGCATCTCTCTACTGCACAGAGTGGCAGAAACCCAGGTCCAGACCTCAATGTATCGCACCTATGCAATAATCTTACCTGTTCCAATGTGGACCATCGCGTAGATGACACAGCAGAAGTAAACAACCCACGTAAGGGCTGTAGCGGCGAGCTGCACTGCCCGCCCAGTGCATGGCCACCTAATTTAGAGTGGGTGTCATAACAAGAACCATTACCCGCCTTGCCCTCCTCGAGAAATTGTTGCTTCGCCGCCGAGGACTGTTTTGTCGTTGCTCGCCTTTGATTGTAGAAGAAAATGGCTGATGGAATATGGATACTCTCGGGAATGCTCGGGACATTGAGAAAGACTGTACTTCGTCCAATAGTTTTGGTGCCTCCCATGCCGCGAGAGCTAGACGCTCATCCTGTAGAAGCAGCGTTGAGCATGCTGCTCGTGTAAACTGTGTGGATTGTGTTGTGGAGGAGAGACGATCCGGATTAGTGGGGGGTGTATGACTAGCCATCAATCTTCATCACAGCTTAGGAGGTGTACCTACCATTTGGAACAAGCTTGATCTGCTTTCATGCGACTCTCGACCTGGGCGATTGGATGCGATGGTAGGAGGTGCAGTTGCTGGCTCAGTGGAGGACTTTAGGAACTTGAAGTTGGCCAGATCCGTCCAGTTGGCTCTCAAGTCTGTCACTAACCAATACTTAGGAGGGACTTGGCCTGTGTCAACGACGCGGAGATGTTGAACGAGAAACTTTCGGGGAACGGAGTCAAATCCAAATCCATTAAAGCCTCGTGTTTCAGCATCGCAATAAATGGCCCTGAAGCTCAGCTGTTTATTTATTAGACGGAGAGAAAGATATTTAATGTCCAAAATTTGAAGCTTTGCATTATAAGATAACTAATTTTAACGACTGAAAGACAGGCATGGGAACCACTGCTGCGAGACTATTTACCGACTAAGGTTGTCAAGGCTGCGCATCTTTTCCCTTATGCACAGGGAATGCTCATGGATGATATCTTTGGCAAATTCTCTAGCCGTAAGCTTCTCTCTCCTGTGAATGGCCATCCTCAATATCATCGACTGGGGACGCAATGAACGTTTGGAGAGCATCAGATCTGCGCTTGATCCGGCGCCATACTCTTGAGCCCACTGTGGGATCAGTATCTGATCACCTAATTGCTGAAGAGTTTCCCGAACCCGCTGAGCAACAAAATTGTTATCAATCTCACAAATTCGAACCCATCCCTTGTCGCTATTTGGAACCGCGCTTCAATGATGGAGGACCAAGGATGGGCCATCTCCGAAAGTCCCACAAAAGATTTGAACCTGTATTATCACAGCATTCCCCCACAATCTCAGACTCAGCAAACCGAATTCAGGGATATATGGAGTTCTTCCTGTCTGCGTGTGGTTGCTATTGTTGTTCATTTTGTTGGTAGGACTACTGGGTATCTGTAAAATTTCGTTGAAAGATCCGTTTCACGAGACCGTCTCATAGATTACAGAGCCTGTTGGCATCATTCTGGAATCATGATGCGAGCTTCTGGGCCCTTCGGGCTCCTATACCGCCGTGCCATGCCCGCTCGAAAGTCCCACGATACGCCGATGAAACGAGGCACGGAGACCCAAGAACGAACAGGCATGGTACAAAGACCGTGGCTGTCGGAAGTAGCACCGCCAGTTGCGGGTTCTAGCCGCATCTGGTCGTGAGGACAAGACTCATTGTGAGTTCTTGACCTTTCCAGCATCGAAAGTTCGTTGATCCGGTTCATTTGCTCATCTTGTGCTTTGAGTGTGATGCTGCGTTTAGTTTGGATCCGACTGAAGAGTGTTTGCTGACGAGAAGGTCTCGAGGTGGTAACCATCTCCAAGTCCCACATTACCATCCCTCAAACAATACCAAAGCAACGAGGTCTTCCGCAAACAGAACCAGCACACGCTGTGGGACCTAAATGACCACGTCACCTATGCGCAAGATCGCGCCCATCAGCACATGCAGTCAGTCACTCGATCCCATCGCATCCTGTCAGGTTTAAATCCCGGGCGATGGGCCGGTAAGGTTCTCCGTGCCTCAATAGATTCGCATCATAAGTTGAAGCCGGAGGAAAGCAAAGTCTATGGCGCGATCCACACGATACCACCAGTAGGTCAGGATATCGTGGAAGTAGAACCAGATGATATCGAAGGCCACAAGGATAAAAGTGCCGATGATTAGTTTGGTCTGAAACCTTGTCAACGCCATAGTGTGATGATATGGGTTGAGATGTGATCGTAAAGGTTTGTTGGTGTGTAGTGGTGTGTGGTGATGAGGAGAAGGTAGTGTAGGCGATCGAGGTTGATGTTGGTGGAAGGAAGAGAACAGGGCCAGAAAGTAGCGAGGAAGACATTTTATACTCAGGTAAAACCTTATGTTAGTGCAAGGACAAACGAAGAAGGTTCGGTGTAAGCAGAGGATTTCTGATGCTTGATTGAAAGTGTAAGTGTATTGAGAAAAGCTTATCTGGTGGAGGCGGAGAAGATAGGAGAGGAAGGTTGTCAACCACTATTACCTTGTCCCAGCAACTCGACCGAAAACAAAGAACGAAACACCTATTTGGTTGTTCGGATCCGGTTCCAGTCGAGTGAAGAGAGGCGAACACCTACATAATCGATGTTTGACCTGGGAAGGACATGCACTGGACAGTTCCTGCCATTTTGGATTCGCATTTTGGTCATTGGCTCGATTAACTTTAAGCTTGGAGAGGGCGATTGGGTTGTCCCGCGGGGCGGGCCGACGATGCCCCACTGGTCCCGATACGGCAACCAACGTCCACCCCGACGACTCCCTTCAATCAAACAACCAGACAGGACAGTTCCATACGATTACTTGGTTCAATCGATGGGAAAGTTCATTCGCAATGAGATATGCAAGCAGTGGGTTATCAAATTATTGATCTATTGGGTATATGCAGATAATGGATATCTGACTGACATAGAACTGATCATGAAACTATCGCTACCATTCTCATATCAACCACCACCCTTTGAAACGCTCATAACGCATTAACTAGACTATTATTTATGGCATTTACCACTCAGCACCGGGCAGAGCAATCTCAGTTCCCTTGAAGGAACCGGAAACCTTGCCAAGTTCGAGGGCGGCGTTGATGACACCACCGAAACCTTCACCAGCGATCAATCCCGCGGCAATTGCGAAGGCGTACATCTCAAAGTGGTTGTTGAACCACTTGCGCCACCACCAAGCGGTGATAGAGCCGAAGAGAATGGCGTTGGCGTAACCAGAGTCGGGACCGAGAACCCAGGCGACTCCGACGGACATCCAGTTAGGGAGCCAGTCACGGTACTTCTCGCGGGAACCGACGAGCCAGAAGTGCTTGACGATAGCCTGAACAGCGCAGAGGATACCCATAGCGATGGAGAAGTAGGCAGAAGACTTGGGGATGGGGATGCTGGGCATGGTGACAGCGGTGGCAACAGCCTGCCAAGCAGCGACGGAGGGAGCGGCGAAGGGGCAGATATCAGCGGGATCGTCGCTGGGCTTGAAGACACAAGGGTAGGCAGACATGAACAGGACGAAGATACCAGGGGCAAGGAAGACAGAGACGAGAGTTCCCATAGCCTGGGCGTAGAACTGCAGCTTGGGGGGAGTCTTGAGGAGGAAACCAACTCGGAAGTCGCTGACGAGGGAGTTGGCAACATCAGCAGTACCGGAGGCAATGTTACCGGCGACAAGGTTGATTCGCTGGGCGGACTTGATGTCGAAGTTGCCCTTGGTGATACCACCATAGACAAGCTGGGAGGCCTTGGCGGAGGCAGTGAGGGGAGCACAGTCAGTGACGGCACCTCCGTAGATGGACATGAAAGCGAAGACAACACCAAGGATACAGGCGAGAAGGGCAAGGCCAGCGTTCATGTGGAATTGAACCTCAGTGACAACCATGGCGAGGATAAGAGCAGCAATGGTACCGGTGACCCAGACCCAGGTGGGGACCTGGTCCTGAGCAGAAGCAAAGTCCTCAACACCACCGTCGGCATCAGCCTTGGCAGCCTGCTTGGCGAACCAAGAGTTGTGAGTGCCACGGGCGACGAGGCGGTTGTTGATGGAGCGAGCAGACTCGTGGACGGCAAACTTGAAACCGTCGTAGACGACCTTTCCGTGGAGGAAGAACTCAATCAGGGAGTAGACCATGAGAACCATGACACCAGGCCAGAGCATCCAGTATCGGGGAGAGGGAACGTAGTCAGGGTCGTCGACACCGGTCATAACGCTGAATCGAGTAATACCTTCCCACTTGCCCTCACCAACCTGGATACCAATGCACTCGCCGTAGTGAACCAGAAGAGGTCCGATCAGACCCCAAGCAACAACGGTACCACCCCACCAAGAGAAGGCAGCGTTGAGACCGACGAGGATACCAGAACCGAAGAAAGCAGGAGTAAGCTGGATGTACCAACCCCAGTTCTCAGGCTCAAGGAGTCCAGTAGCGGTGTATCCAGACCAAGCGTAGAACCAGGTGAAGATGTGCCAGTTGTGCAGAATACCATCAGCGTACTGTCCAACACAGATGATGAGCAGGGCAATGATGAAGGCAATACCAAGAGACTTGATCTTGCGGATAGCATCATTAGCACCAGATCCAACAGCGTGCATAGATCGGATAGTCATGGCGGTGGCAGTAGGAGTAGGGAACACAAGGTTCAGCTCGCGAGCGACATTGATGATGAAGAATCGTCGGAGAGGAACAGCAGCGAAGAGACCGAAGAAGGCGCAGACGAGAGTGATGGTGAGAATACGGCCGAAATCCTTCTTGGGGTCGTCGGAGAGGAGGTCGAGACGGTACATGGCGGGCAGACCGGCGACGAAGACTCCGGACATACCACCGGCTCCGGTGGCGGCGGCCTGAACGATGGAGTTTTCTTGAGGTCCGAACTTGCCTCCGAGAAGAGGGACGTTGGGGAGGGCCTTGGTGAGCATGAGGATGAATCCGTAACCGAAGATGGCGCCGAACATGGTAGCAGGGAAAGTGAAACCAGTCTTGAGACCTGCAAACCGTTAGCACCCACATCACAAGCAGTATATCAGAGGCGATATAGCTTACCCAGGTAGACGTTGGAAGCGTTGACAAGAGAACCAAGAACGATACCGACAATGACAGCACGAGCAGTCAGAGGGTTAGGCTCATGCTCGACACCCTTGGCAGGAGGGAAACTGGAGAACAAGTCGGTGATGCGCTCATCCTCGCTGTCAGCCTCGGACTTGAGGTCCATGTCGATGTTGTGAGGCTCCTTTTCATCGTATCCAGGCTGAAGCGTATCAGCGGGGACACGGTCCGGGACGACAGTTTCGGCGACCATTTTGGCTGTGGTGATTCAGTTCAATACTTGAATCTTTGATCCCCAAAAGAAGCTGGCTGGTAGAAAAAGAGACCCGAACAGTTGCGCGTGGGCAGTGGAATATTTATCTATGTCGCAGTGCATCGCAGCGCAGTACCAACATGGGGCAATATCCCAGGCCTTTCCTCCTTTCGGCGGCGGTTTCAAAAGTGCCACCATCAAAGATCCTCGGTACACGACTTCCCAAAAAAGCAAGAGATACAAACGATCCTTTTTACCAAACGTTTAAAGATTGGCGACCAGTCTTATCTGTGGCGTCTAACCCAATTGGAGCAAACCAGCTGCCCAAAATGGAGTGAACTTTTGTTTACATGGGTGGTAGGGGAATGGCTCCACCCCCAGAGAGAGGGCAGGCGGGTGGCACCGAGAGGATAAACGGGCAGAAAGAGGGAGGGAACGCCACTGATTAATGGATGCAAGGTTTATGGTTATCTTGATGGTTACTTGATGCATAATTGGTGGTTATTAATTGGACACACGATTGGTGCACGTCAATTGTGGTGGTTAATTGGTGCGACTACAACACTACGCCAATACGTACAGTGGTATCAATGCCCAGACGTCTAGATCTCTTGACCTTTTTCGCCAAGTAGCCAAGATAATTACTCCAAAAACATCACGCAATCCCCCAAATAAAAAGTCTAGACTTATATGACTCTTCCAAAATCTCCTGATTAATGTCCGATAACGCAGCTCCGGAGTACGATATCATTCCCCAGGCCATAACATTTTGTCCATGTTATTACAGCGCTGTATCAACCAACAACAGCCTAAACCTAAAGCAGTGTCTGTGTCCGCGCAGGGGTGACCAATTGACCTTTGTTCTCGGGGAACCTTTGTTACGCTTGGCGGGCCTGCGGGGACCCTTTGTTAGTGTTGGAGTAATGAGGAAGGGCTTTTTTGTTAGCTATCTCCAACGGATAACGGATGCGATACGTGGGGCTCTGTTGGTTCCGACTGCGGAATAGGATTGTCGTTTAGATAAGAGATGGCTGTATCTGGTGTTTTTAATCATTGACGATGGTCTCAACGTGGTACAAGACATCACGAGATATCACAACGTCATCGATACTTGTTCTACCCACTACCATATTACAGTTTTCAATTAATGAATTAGTTCATTCATTAATTGACAAGCCACTGCATCAATTCACTGCAATGGCTACAAGATCCTCCCCCGCATTAACTGACATCCCTTGGCAGGGCCCTAAATTCCGCCCCATGTGCCGAGGTCATGACTGCCAAGGACAAGGCCCTGTGCTATCCCTTTCCCAGCGGGACTTTGTGTAGGAATTCATCACACGAGCGGCTACAAGACGGACTTTTGTCAAATCCACTATACCTGTTTTCGCATCTGCCGTCTACGCCCTGCGTTGTACAACGACCCATAGTGGACGATTTCCGCGATCGTGATGCTATCTCAGCTCTGTAATCTGGGGGCAATAATTGCTACCCTATGCATGCTCTACATTTGTTTGTTCGCCATCGCCGTAGATCATCACTCCAATGTGCCATTGTTGAAGTGTTCTGGAAATCGCTGATATCCGAAAATCGATAAATGAAGAAACTGATCAGCGAACCTGCCACGATCATGGATATCTCGGCGATGGCCAAGACTGGGGCGATATGCACAATTGGGATTGACGTTTGGTACTGATGGATGGGTAAATGGCTATCAATCGTTCGCCACGCGAGAGGGAAATGTCTATTTTGGTAAGGACCATGGATGTTATCAAGGATCATGATCCCTGTTGATTGTTGCAGTGATAAATGGTCTAGGTTATGGTTTAGTAAGCTTATACTGTATTTTCGGATTGAGATATCGCGTGGCCTCAAGGGTAAGCAGGCTTTAACCTGCTGTAGACATTGAAGGGATCTGAATTGAGCAGATAATTTCAAGGTTGAAAGAAATAATTGAACTGCGAAATGAATACAGGGAAACTCTTTTCTTGTTGGTTTTGGGTTTCGAGACCAACTGCCCAAAAGGACAAATCGACGTTCCAACGCCACTCCATACGCGAGCGAACACGTCCAACAGGGCAACATTTCTCGATCATCCCAACTTCCTCTTTTTGCATCCAGTTTCAGCTGCCCCTTCACATGCCATGCACGCGACCCAATTCCAGCCTGTCTCATGCAAAGTCCACTCTCGCCCCTATCAACCCCATATCATTTCTTCCTAATGTGGTCTGGTTCAATTTTACCCCAGCCTGTCAAAGGTTCCTGGGGGAGCTTCCATTTTGGGGCACACCTCGGTGACCTCGCGTCGCCCCACTCGATAAGTTGGGTTGGTAGATCGATGTGCGGCGTTGATAAAACGTTACTGATGATCTATGCATATTTGTTCATCTGGACGTACGTTGATAGGTTGGTTGGTGGTTAGAGGCGAACGGTTTGAAGCGGGCCTTGATAAACCGATTTGATCAAGAACCTTTTATTGCCACAGAAGTTCCCGGTGTGTTGGGTCAGGGACTGCGGCGTGGTGACCATCAAGGTTGGGCTGTTTGACCTTCCGGATGTCGTTATTGTCACTTATCTGGGTGTTGGAACTTTGTGGGGGAGCGGAGGGCGTGACATAACAGCGGATTTCTAAGCACTTCAGGATTTCTGTTCCTTTGAACTGAGTTGCTGGTGTTTCCTTTCCTTTGTGTCTTTTTCTTTTGAGAAGCAGGTGCTCCAAAGTATACGGAAAAAACGACACATTAACAACCGAAGAACTCAGATATCTCGTTTCATCATGTTGAATTCTGTCTGCTGGGGCTGGTGACGATAACCTATAATGGAATGATAAGTGCTATTCGGATAAGCCATAGACCATCTCGATCGAAGGATGTTCAAACAAAGCAAGTGCTTACTCTTCGCCTACAGCGAATAGTCTTATCTTTCACCTCTGTTCAGAACATTCAATCTACTCAGAGATATACTCACGATAAGCAGATACAAATCTCAGCCCATGAAAACGCCTCCACGATCCCATCGCGCCACCAAGCCACACCCGCCCGATCTAAACCTTTAACCCAAGCCCCCCAAAAACAACACTCTTACAACGTTCCAAATATCCCCGAACATCATTTTCTGTATGCCAAGCATCATTGTACGCCGCACTCAACTCCATCTCGCCCCGAAACGTTCCCAGAAACAAACCCAGTCCATTTCCAAGCTCTTCACCTGTGACCCACGGATTCTGTGCGCTGAAGGCCTCAGTCTCGGGTGCTATGATACTTTCGACGCGTCCCATGCTTGAGATCGATACTGAGGGATGGTCTTTTGGTGGAGGAATGGGAAGGGGGCGAGGAGATGGGGGAAGAGTGGGTACAAGATGGGAGAACATCGTCGGAGCGAGGATGTAGAACTCCTGATCTTGTTTAACGGTGAGGTAAAAGTCCTTTATAGTATCCAAGACGGTAAGAAACTCGCCTTTGCGGTTTGACGGGCAGAGATCCATGTCCACCACTAAACTCTGCCCAGAAACAGAATGGTACACAGCAGCAGGATGCTTCGTAGAACTAAACGGCTCAGAGCAGTTTGATCGCTCGTTTTGGAGGATGTAGTTGATATATCGTACTTTCTTTGCCTCAGCAGGCTTATTCTGGAGATCGCGCATGACGATGGCCGCTGCTGCGTGGAAGACATGTGTTGGTGTTGCTTTGGCATCCTTACAAGCAGCTAGCAACTGTGAAGTTTCTTGTTCGGTAAGGGTAAGTGCTACACGTTGGTGGCGACCTGGAACAGTGGCTCCTTTGCGATAAGGAAGAGCGAGAACTTCGACGTTGGTATCGGACGCCACTGCTTCTTTTTGAGCTGCCATCGCATCTAGTCTTTCCACCTGAGCTTGTGAAAGCTTCTCTGGGATGTTGGCGGCGATGCGATATGAAGGACTCAAGTTCGACACCTCACTCCCATCGAGGGCAGGAAGTTCGTAAGCATCGCCCTTTTCGTAGGCTTCTGCTGCGAGGGCGATGAAGTTGTTCAGAAGCATGAGTGTTCCAATACCGTCGATGATGTCATGCGGAGAGCGAAGGACAAGATCTCTTCGAACAACCCCTTCTTCAGTAGGGAGATGAAGAACGAACATGGTTGGTATTTTAGGTGCTGGCGGGTCTGAGTTTGCGAACTCATTGCCTGTCTGGCCGGTGGTGATATGAACAAGAGTCTTCTCAATCCAACGGTTCTTCTCATCTTCTGTTTCAAGAGTCTTGTATGTCTTCATCCATTCTCCATTTGGGTCTTGGGTAGCTTGTGAGGCTAGTGTAGGGTGGTTGTACCGTAATGCAAGCCATGCTTTGCGCAAAGCTTCGTCAACTTCACGCTCAGCATGGTTCGTGGACTTGATAGACAAGGAGATGTGGCCCGTTATACCAAAGAACATACGGCCGCTTCCTTCGTAGAGGATCACCATCGATGTGTAAAATTGCTCGAGTTCGTCGAGGGGACGTTGCCATACTCCAGGCTGGGATTGGTGCCAGTTGTAATCTTTGGGAGCAGTCATATTTGCTTAGTTGGATGAGATGCGATGTGATAATCTGGTAAGATGTAAGGAAATAGAATGATGGAAATCATGAGTTCTCTGAGTGACGAAGTCATGTTGATATAGGTTATTCTGGATTGATCTAGAGGTGGTATTGCTCCGCTCTCGGGGTTTCGGGCCGTCTCCCGCCAGTTCGTCTTCATCATGGTCGTCCAATCTTGTTGTTTTAAATGCTAAACCAAGGTAAAACCTAGGTTAATTGAGCTTTAATTCCGAGATTTGGACTAGAGGTTGAAACAGTATTTCATGAAGCCAATAAGATGAAGGACAAACTCTTGGCTTGGAACAATGGCCGGTGGACGCTTGGCCCAGAAGGGTAATACAACCAACCAGCAGATATCATGACAACAAACCGAACATCAAGTAAAAGAGAATTTGATATCATTGCGATTTACATCTACCGTCTAACCAAAAACACCTTGTACAAACCCTACTCCTTAATCCTGTAGTCTCTCTTCATACAAGGTAACAAAACATTCCTAACAGCCCTCCCCATCATCTTCCTCCCCAACTTCTTCCCCCTAGCCTGATACTCCTTGGAATCATTAACATGCGGAAACGGGCAATCCGGAACCTCCTTTCCCAAAAATGCACAAAGCGGCTCCCATCCCTCCGTCAACTGAAAATCCAAAAGTTGTTCCTGAGGCACATTCTTGCGAATCAAAGCGTTATGTCGCACGTAAGCATCCTTCATGTGATCAACAGTATGGTTCGGATCTGGTGCACCTGTCCAGCCTTGATGCATTTTATAACTCGCTTTCGCACTCTCCATTCCTGAGAGATCACCGATCTTAATAGCGAATTTTCTCAGACGTGGATTTTGAGCGGGTTCGAAAATAGGTAGAGCGCTGTTATACCACTTTTCAATATCACGCTCCATGAGAATGACTTTGGCGTCAGGGTAAGCTTTGATAAGCGATTCAGCGAATAGAGATCCAATGTCAGATACGGCATCGTACTCGGAGAATATTTCATCCCAGTCCGATCGACCGAATCCTTTGCCGTTGTAGGTTGGAATGTTGGGATATGTTGCGTCGGCTGCACGGTCGAGGAGGGGCCATTGCCATTGCATGCCGTCGCGTTCAGAAGCTTCCCAACCATGATGAACGTTTGTGTAGCCGAGAATTTCGAGGGCTTTCATTAGGGAGGCTGTGCCTGTTCTTACGGCGCCTAGACAGAGAATTGGGGGTGGTCGAACCACTTTTTCTGACAGGGGTGTTGTTTCTGGCGATGCAGCCATTGTGTTGGTACCGGTAGTTGCCATGATGTTTTAATACTGCAATTGATACTGCAATTGAGATAAAAAATGTGCAAAGTTTGATTTATTAAATACTGGAAGGTTTGAATCCTTCCATAAAAAGTCAGATGATCGTCATTTCCCAAGAGAAACTAAGAGAGCGCAGCGTAAGCAAATATTCCTTTCCAAGGAAGACCCTTGCTTTGCTAGAGACAAACTTAAAAATGGGACGAATCCATCGCTTATCTTTAGCAGAGATTGTTGCAATTGTAACCCTTAGAAAGCAAAGCAAGAGCCTTGGCGAGAATCTCAAGTTCGTATCAAGAAGATTGATGATTTCTTGCATTGATTGACGTAGCCCGAGTTGTAGTGACTGGCTGGCGTTGCCCAAAATTGCCAATAGATGAGTGCACCTTTCGAAATTTGTATCTCACAACCAAGATTAGTGGCGTCCCTTGTCCAATGTCGACGAGAAAGAGAGAGACAATGGATTCTTATAATCTTGGTTCACTTTTTACTATCCCTCAAGATTATCTCATTGAAGATCTGGCGCTTAACTAAAGCACTACGAGGGTAAAGCTGACGGATCGTCGGCAGCAGTGCTGTCTAACGGAGCTATTCGACGACGATCGAAAGGGACCAAGCGGCTGGAAAATTAATGAATTGTGTAACAATACCGTATCCGTAGGAACTCATGAAATTGCACGCCTCGCTGGTCCCTCTTTTTAGTGTGTAAGCACTATTTTAGAGCAGATGTCAGATAATAACGGGTCTATAAATGTTAAAAACGGATCTACGAGGCGTGATGAGTTCCAGCGGAGTACGGTACTCCGTACTCAAAGTCTCTAACTCTCTACTTGTGCAGAATAACCTCAACAGGCCAAGCCAACAAATCCTCCCAAGAAGACCCCCTAACCTTCTCAACAATAGCCACAATAAGCGTCTCAGCCCAATTCTCAAAAAACCAATACTCCGATTCTCCCCAGTATAGCAGAATATCATAATAAGCAAGAATAACCAACGCCAAGGGATGGCCAGATACTGCCAAGTCCAAGAAATCTCGCGAGACTTTCATAGGCCATGAGAAAATTACTCGTAACTCTGGAGGTGACGCTTTGTTCAGATTCGCCAGTGCATCGTTCACGCTTGCTGTGATTGCTTCAATAGCGGATGTAAGAGCTGCTCGGCACTGATCTTCCATGAAATCAGAAGATATCCGTTGGGCAAGTTCAGGTAATCGTGCGCTTAAACCGCGGAGCAGATAGCTCGTCGTATGCAAATTCGACGTTTCGCAGAAAAGTTCTTTCAAAGGTCCATTTATCAGACCCGCCGCACCAGGTGAATTCAGTACTGCTTCCATGCCATTCACCAGGCTGAAAATCTCCATAAGGCTCTGAACGGGCAATGAACACCCATGACTCCTGAAATCATCGCAGTTGGGAAACGCTGCGAATTTATTCACTACGATAAATGTAGTGCTGGCGTATAACGCGTGGCAGTTCCTAGAAGTTACTTCCTCGGACAGTGCTTCTCTTATGCCGCGGATAGAAGAATTAATATGCTTGGACGCTTGTAGGAGATAAAAATGTCGACGTTCGGGATGAAGATGTGCGAGGTGATATCCCGAGAATGCAAGAATTTGACGGAGAAAGAATGGGTAAGATAAAGCTTCTTGTGGCATATGCTGTTGGAACGTCGCTGTCGTAGCCTCGGAGAACATCATCGTTTTGTACGTAGAAGTCGTGTAGTGCAACATTAACTCGGCGGTAGAAACCCAACAATCCGGTTCCTCGAGAGGGTTAGAGAATAAAGAGCCTGATACTAAAGACGCAGGACTATTGCCGGATAAGCTGGGATTCGGCGGTCTCAGAGATCTCTGTCTATCGGAATGATAACCCGATTCCGAATGTTCAAGACTGCAGGGCACTTTATGTCTAACACATGCTGAACAAGGAACTTCCTCATCGCACTGAAGTCAAGTCAGTGGTGTATGCGAGTCAGAACGGGATAGTTTAATCACAAACCTTGACTCGCCGCTTTTTGCAGCGCGTGCATCCATTTCGGGACTTTTTGTACCCCACGCGAGTGGACTTCGACTGGTCGTCCATTTGTACCGGTGGGTTGGGAGTGGGAATGTTCGCACTCGTTGCGAGAAGTTGGGAATTTTAGGGGAGGATGATGACGGAGAGTTGGGTCGACCCGATCCCGAGCTTATGACGAATGCGAAACCGAGGTTGATTGGCCAATTGGAGTGAAAGGAAGAGGAATATAAATGGGTCTTCCCGAAACGTTATTTGCATGATCTTGTTTATTCTATACTTCACTTGGCATGCATCAATCCATAGCTACACTTCACTTTGAATGAGACTTCGACTAATGGTTAAACCAGTTGAATTATTTACAGCTGCCTAATATCTAGAATATACAAAGAAGAACTAACTACCATTTAGTAGACAGATCGTCGAAAGTGCATAGAGCGACGAGCAGCCCGAGCAGCTCGCTTACACTTGGTGCCCCTGGAAGGAGTAGGAACAGGCGTAGGAGCAGAGACGGGGTCAGGAAGAGTAGAGTTGCTACCACCACCAACAACCTTGAGAGCAGCAATCTTCTCAGCAGCATGCTCAGCACCAATCATGATGATAGCCTGGGTGTTACCAGTAGGCAAATCAGGATGGAAACTGGCATCAACAACGAAAAGGTTATCAGTGCCGTAAACCTTGGTGTTGAGATCAACGACTGCACTACCATTGGCCTTGCGTCCGTCGTCAGTGCCCATCTTGGCGCTGCCCATCCAGTGGTCGCCGCTGATCATCTTGGTGGAGAGGATGTCCTCGACGGTAGCACCGGGGGTGATGTAGGACATGGTGGAGTTGCTACCGCTGGTGAGGTCAAGCCAGTACTGGACGAAATCGCCCATAGCCTTGCGATCTTCCTGGTCGATCAACCAGGGCTTAGTCTTGAGGAGAGTGTTTCCACCAGCTGCGATGCCGAGTTCTCCAACGGTGGAAGTACCGTGGGTGAGGAATGTGCGGACAGTAATGACACCGTCAGCCATAGCGGAGGCGGTACCCTGAAGGTAACGAGTGCGGCCATCAGCACCCTTGGCGGATGTCCACAGGTGCATGCGCTGAGCAGCCTGAGTAATGGGGCCGGAGCCTTGCATGTAGAGATCCAAGTCAGATGCGACAGGCTTGGTAGCGATGTCGTTGAACTTATAAGCGGTGAAGTTAGTCTTGGGCTTGAACTGCAGAACGACCTGAGCGTGATCCTGAAGATGATGACCGACAGGAAGATCGATGGTGTCGGCAGGAAGAGTGACACCAGTGCGAGAAGAACCCTCCTTGACAATAGCAAGAGCATCAGACTTGCCAATACCAGCATTCCAGAGAAGACGAGGAGTAGACATGGCACCCGCAGCAAGAATGACCTTACCGCCAGCCTTGACATTGATGATCTGCTTGCTTCCGTCGGCAGCTTGGGTAAGAACACCAGTGATCATGCTACCCTTGCGAATAGGCTGGATAACCTTGGTCTCGAGCTTGAGAGTAAAGTTAGGAAGCTCCTTGGCGAAGGGCATGTAAGTACGGGCAGGACCAGCACGCATGTTATCCTTGATAGACCAAGAGCAACGAGAGTAAACCTGGTGCTTCTCGTTAGGAGACTCAATAGAGTCAACTTCTTTCCAGCCCTTGGCGCCGAGGTACTTCTCGAGGACCTTGAAGGTCATGTCATCGTAGTACTTTCCATCATCGGAGGGAAGAGTAGTTCCAGGGTTGCGCTCGTAAAGACGATCAGCGGCAGCGGAGACATCGTTCCAGCTCCAGCCTTGAGGCCAGCGGGAGAAATCACGCTCTGGTGGGTGGATGAAGTTGAGACCGTTGATGGAGGATGAGCCGCCGAGGAGGCATCCAGCTGTAGAAGCGGTGTCGCTACAGAACTTGGTACCGGCGATGCTGGTCATGCTGCTACCCATGGCGGGAATGTCGTAAGGAGTGAGGGTGTTGTTCCAGGGGAGAGCTTGGGCGGTGTTTCCTAGAGCAACAGTGTTGGCTGGGCCGCGCTCGATGAGAAGGGTGCTAAGACCCTTTTCGGCAAGACGTTCAGCAGCGATGATACCAGCGGGACCACCACCGACGACGATGACATCGTAGGTGATGTTGGAAGTGGTAGGAGGGACAGTAGTAGAGTTTCCAGGAACAGGAACAGTGCCGTTACCACCGGTAGGAGGAGCAGTAACAGTCTCCTTAGCCATAGCAGCCCAAGTAGCATACTTGGAAGACGCAGCGCCCTTGATATCGAAACCAAACTGACCAAAGCCAGCACCATGGTAGGACAAGACAGCCTGGGGATCAGCAGGTGCATCAACAGCGACAGAAGACCAAGCATAACCCAGAATAGGCGATGGGTTCAACAGACTAGTAACCTTATCCTCAACACAGCCCTCACAGAGGAAAGTATACGACACATGGGTACTGTTGACAAAGGTACCCTCAGGAATAGGCGTCGCCTTAACAGTAGAGTTGGTATACTCCTCAGGATTAGCATAAGAGCTAGCCAAGCGGAAGCTCGTAACGATATCATCCCCGTCGGGGTATGCGACGAAGAGCATACCACCGACCATACCGCCGCGGAAAGAAATAGCACCCCATCCAGCACCCTTCTCAGCGGGGAAGACCAGCTGGGCGATGAGGTCCTTTCCGAGAGTTTCGGGGACGGCGAAAGCGACGGAGAAGTCCTTGTCGACGAAGCGTTGGAAGTCGATGCCTGTTTTGGGGTCGGTGTAGGCAGATGATCGAATTCCTTGGGCGCTGGACAGGCCCAGGAGGGCTGCCATGGTAGAAAGAGTGAAACGCATGTTGAAAGAATGAGTGTGGTAGACCACCAGGGTCGTTTAAAGAACGGATACCGCTTGCGGTAGAGTAGAGCAAAGACACCGGGCTTGCGGTGGAAAGAATGAACAGAAGCGTGGCTTGAGGAGAAGAAACTACATTGATGGAGGTGCGATGTGATATATATTAATGAGTGCTATCTGGGTTGCTATCCTGGCATACGATTGCATGCTTGATGGATGACGATCGCTGTATGCAGGAGACCTTTAATATCCCGGCACGTTAACCACTTTAGGTTGACATACGTATGTTTCTCCGGGCGAAATTGCTTGTGACAGGAACATTTACCAGGATTCAACTCTCTCAAACTGGTCGCGTTTCCAAATTTCGTGATAAAGAACAACTCGATTCCTTGAGTGGATCATGACAAGGATAGTGAGATCCTGGTCAGTTGAGAAGCGCACCAACGATAACAAAGGTGCCGTTTCAAATGGCCAGGTTCTGATTGGCGGATGTTTTCGTTCCTGAATGTTAAAGTTGAGGCTCGAATTTTGTTTCGGGAAGGATTTTATTAAGGGTGAGAGGAGGCTCTGTGGAAAAGCAATGTGAGGGAATTGTGATGGTAGGATTGGTTGATTGTTGAGGGAGCGCTTGATAGGAGCATGTTTCGAATTAATTGATCTTGAGTATTCGGTCTAGACCTTATCGCTCTGTATGCGAGATCAAGTCATTTAAGCTGCCAATAATCTGAGCCCTTGCCTGCCATCTCAGATCAGGTTTAAAATAAACCAAGACAACTGCCGATGCAAGTAAATGGCACATGCAATCAGCACACGTGGGGGCCATTTCAAGCAGCAAACAAAAGTATTTGATTACTGTCAAAACTCGTGATGTCAAATTCCCTCGCCAAGCACAGGACAAGACGAAAAACAAGCTTTGTCTCCTCAATCCGGAAACCATTCCCCTTCCTCCGTAAGCGAGTGTGGATGTGTTATCCAACACCTGAAACAGCCTGACGATCACTGCCCACATCGCGAAGCATGACGGCGTCAAACAAGGAATTATTCCAATAATTACTCGTAAATACTTGATGACTGCTAGAAGAGTTGTTGATGGTTGTTAGGAGGGTTGCTGATGAATGCCAAGAGGGTATATAGGGTGCTTGTGGCAACGCGACATCCTTCGTTGGGGGAAGTTGAAGCGCGAAAGCTGGGCCATAGGAAAGCTGCTATGGTACTTTCGGAGAGGTGTTTGTGGTTTTGATGGGCGATGAGGATGTAGGCTTCTGAGCAAAGGATTGTTGATTCTTGGCAAGTTGAATTTGTTGTCATGAGTGGAGGTATTGGAGTAGGAATTTGAAGGTTCGGGAGCGAGTATGTATTGCCTTCGTAAGTCGTAGTTCCTGACGAGTATGCTGGCACAGGGTATGTAAAGATGGATGTAGAAGTCAGAATAGGTGGCGCGATAGATGGACTTATAGGTGATGCGAGCAAGTTGCCAAGTCCTGGTTCAGCAAAATCAGAATTCACTGTAGCAGAGCTAGCGACGATTTCCAAATTCATGGTGTCGATTGCACTAGACACAGTCGAATCCATATTTTCTTTCGGTAGTGTCACGTCCAAAGCACTGTTGCCGCCCTCCAATTCCTTGATATGTTCTTTGAGCCTCGAGATGGTCCGCTCTGCTTCCTCAAGTTTCCCCTCCAGGGTGGCGATGTAGTCTCTCCTCCGAGCACGATGTCGACGTTGGTTATCGCGAACTCGATCTCGAGTATGTTCATCCGAAACTCGTTTTATCTTTCTCTGAGGCATGGCGATTTGTTGATGAAGATCGATATGTCATCGACGAAATTCACTCTACAGAAGTGCTGAGTCAAAATGGTGACATATCGATTTGCAACCTTAGTAATCATCTCGAATCTGTGATTGGATAATGTGCGTCATGGTGTTGGACAAACACACATGATTGGCATTTTACTTTTGGAGTTTTGCAACGGTGACATATCGAACTTCCAACTTGAATAACCATATAAGGCCACTACTCAACATTGAATATCGCTGAAAACTCATCCTTCAACACGACAACATGGATGCCAAAGAAACCTACAAACAGGTCAGCGACCATTATGGCTCGGTTTCTAAAAGCGCTACAGGCAAATATGAACAAACCGTCGCAAAGGCCTTCGGATACACGGATGAAGAACTCAAAGATATTCCCGAAAGTGCCAATCTGGGTTTGAGCTGCGGAAATCCGACCGCACTTGCGAAGTTGAGAGAGGCAGGTTGCTTCAGTGTCTGAATAGCCTCACATAAATTCTGACTAACTGGCACCACAGAGCGAGACCGTGATTGATCTTGGTTCCGGGGCTGGTTTCGACATATTGACTGCTGCTAAGAAAATTGGTCCATCGGGCAGGGCCATTGGCGTGGATATGAACAAAGTGAGTTCTCCATTGTGAGAAACTAACAAAACACAAATCTGACTTTGACGAAGAACATGATAGAAAAGGCCAACGCGAACAAAAGCCTCATGAACCTCTCAAACGTCGAATTTATTGAGAGCCCCATTACGTCCATCTCTCTACCTAACGCCACGGCAGATTGCATCATCAGCAACTGCGTCATCAATCTCGTCCCGGCATCAGAGAAACAACTCGCCTTCAACGAGATGTTTAGACTACTCAAGCCTGGAGGACGTGTTGCAGTCAGCGACATACTTGCGCGCAAGGAGTTGCCGGATGAGATAAGACGAGATGTCGCTTTGTATGTTGGGTGTATTGCTGGGGCTAGTCTTGTTGGCGAGTATGAAGAGTTTCTTAAGAATGCTGGGTTTGAAGGTAAGTTGGGTTGTGCTGTTGGAATTGGAGAGGGTGAGCTGATTAGTTGATAGACGTGCTCATTGTCGACACTAAGAGTGACTTGAACGTCTACTTTACCGCCAATGAGGCCCAGCCTTCCTGCTGCCAAGGCGCAGATGATGATCAAGCTCAAGAGTCATCCTCGTGTGCTCCTTCGAAATCGATGAGCTCACTGGAGAAAAGTGATAGTGTCTCAAGTGATCTTTCAGGTACTCGCAATTTCAATGAGTGGGCAGGTAAGGGCAATTATATTCTTGTCTTAGCCTGTTGGTTGACTGACTCTCTTCAGGTTCATTTCAGATCTATGCTGTCAAACCGGGGTCGGCATAAGACCGGCAGATGTCTAGTCTGTGTTTGAGTTTTCCGTGCGGAAGAGATGCTCCTGGTTCGAAGCTATAGTTTAATATTTAACAAAACTTTGACTGCTTTTATATTCCTCCTCGTACTCTCATTTACTTGCCCTCTTCCTTAGCCCTCTTCTCCTCCCGTTCACTAAACCGATCCCCAAAAAGATCAAAATGCGGCCTCATAACAATAGTATACTTAACAAGCTCCTCCATACAATCCACCAACCGATCGCGATTGCCACTAGCCATCATCCGACTTCCTTCCTCTTCAGAAGTAAATTGCGTATAAGCTTTCGGTACGGAGCTTTGGTTGGGGATAGCAAACATGCGCATCCAGCGACCGAGAATACGTAGAGAATTTACGGCGTTGAAGGATTGAGATCCGCCGCTGACTTGGGCCATGGCGAGGGTTCGGCCTTGGGTTGGTCGGACGGAGCCGGTTGAGAGGGGGATCCAATCAATTTGTTGCTTGAAGATGCCGGTCTGTTAATCGTTAGCCGTTTTTACTCATACCATCATGCTGTTAAGCGACCCACCAAATTGCCGTGTTGTTCTGGGCTGATCCAGACGTGCCCATCACTCCATTTACTTAGCTCTCGAAGTTCCTGGACTTTAGGATGGGTATGTTGAAGGTCGTCTTTCTGAGGTAGGCCAGCAGGGTCGTAAACTCTCACGTCGCAGCCGAGACGGAATAAAATGCGTGAGGCTTCAAGAGCGAGTAGGCGCGAATATGATCTTGGAAATGTAAGCAAGAAGAACAGGACTTGGATTTGTTAGTACTCACCGGCTTCTCAAACTGCCGTAGAGAACAAGAATTCGAAGACGATCAAGCTTCTTGTCTAGAATCTCTGATTGTACCATCTTCATCGCTGTGCTGAGTTCAAGATCGGCGATCCAATCGTCAGAGAGCATTTCTCCTTCGAATAGATAAGGGCGGTATTGATCTCGAATTGAGGCGTCATCTTGGTCCCGGGCGATGGCAAACGATTTGTGTTTAAAGGATGAATCGGCGGCAAATTCGACTGCTGTTCTCCCAGCTTGGGTGTTATTCAAATCTCCGTGGCCATTCATTGTGCGACGTGCTTGTAAAATATACGATTGTGGAGAAAAAGGACTTATTCGAGCAGTGTTGAGCAGTGGACGAAAGATGACACGCATTTTTCACAACATTGGAAATATAAAGTGTGGATCCGCAGAGGGTTGGGCATTATATATCATACGGAGGATCGGAGCTAGATCAAAGTGGACTTTGAGCCCGAGATAAGCGTGCGTGTCCTGACTTGGCTATGGGATTGGTGCACTGGCTAATGAGACAAGCTGGCTAGATGCACAAATACCAAGACACAGTGTCCTAAATATGAACATGGACGCCGTGAAGGAACGAAATTTATCCAAGGGCGTAGAAATAAGCTTGGGACATGTGCTTTTAGGTGTGGCTGATTACACTTAACTCTAGCACCAACAGAGAACCGTTCCGGGATTCTGGTAAAGCCTGGAGAACCCGTTATCGGGGCGGAGAGAAAGTTTTGAGTAGGGCATGGTCAGGGGCCGTGTCATGCCCTTACTATCATTGGCTGCAACCAAAAGTCCATGAATTGCGTCTTCGGAATACTGTCATACCCGACAGATGATTGGTCGTTTGGGCTGGATAAGAGAAATTGTTTGTCGGCAGTTGTCTACATGAACTGGTTCAAAATTTCCTTCTACTGTCTTTGACGGAGAAAATACCGTAATATCTCATGAAATTGATCACGGTTAGCGCGGTGGCAAAAGAAGGTTCAAGCCATTTTTATGAACATCATCTCTTCAATAGGCTAGGAGCAACTGTCATCTATCGGACTTTCCTTCTTCCTTTACTTATGATTTGATGAGACCCCTAATGTTATCTAGCTTCCCTTATACAGAGCTAAAAACGGGACGCTACCTGTGATCAATTTCATGAGATATTACGGTATGCAAGTTTTAAGCGCCTTCTTCAGATAGCCATTTGGTACAATGGACGCGTTCAAATTTCATCTACTACCTAAGAACAATCACCCTCTAGACCTTTGATGCAGAATCAGCTTTGCCTGGCATTGTCTCCGTAACTCCCGAATCCTTCTCCTGCAAAGGTTGTCCGATAATAGCATCGAAGTTCTAGTATCACGTGTTAGAGACCTTTGTGAATAATGTTTATCTGAAGGTAGACTTACTGGTCCTTGGAAGTTCTTGCCCCAGATAAGCCAGTACACTGCGAGGAGGAAGTAGAAACCTCCAACAACAGCGGAAACGTAGTCTGTCCAAAGTTAGTGTACTGTTTATGTTGATGGTAGAGAGGAGACCTACTCATGGTGTTGGCTGATACTGGGATTCCAGCAGGGAAGCAGAAGAACTAGACCAGTTAGCATGGTGACCGATAGTCCAAGTGTGTATGGTGACTTACAATAGAAGTAACAATGACAAAAACAGCAGCAATGCAATTAACAACAGCACCAAACCTCAACCCCATCCTCGCAGGCGTTTTCTTAGTCTGATACTCCCTCAAAACACCTCTTCCCCGAACAAGCAAAGCAACAACAGGACTAGCATAGGAAACATTCAAGAAAATAGTACAAGACGCAATATACGCACTGAAAGCAACAGTAGGACCAAGATACAAAAGACCAAACAACAGATTAAAAACATAGCAGAACATGATCGTGCGGACGGGAACATCAAGTTTGGGGGATATGTGCGCTAAGAACTTGTGGCAGACGATACCATTGTCGCGCGCCATAGCGAAGATCAAACGGCTGGCGCTGGTTATGCTGGCTGATGTTCCGTTGATGAAGCAGATGCTTAGCATAAGTGCTAAAATGGTGGCGGCAGCGCGGGATGAGGTGCTTTGGAGGAAGAGTTCTACTATGGGCATGCCGGTTGAGCTGGTGAGGATGGTTGTTGGGTCGGTTAGGCAGAAGAGGATCACTAAAATGAAGAAGAAGCCACTGAAGAGTCAGTAAGTATATGCCAAGCGATGGTAGGAAGACTTACGTGACACCACCGATGACGACGGCTAGAAGCATGGCTCGTGGTGCATCTTTCGAAGGATTGGGCATTTCCTCTGTAAGATGCAACACAACATCAAAGCCAATAAGTGACAGAGCTGACTGCAACAAGCCAAGGATCCAAGCGACTCCATCAGACCAACCAGTCTCGTTGTTAAAGCCTGTAAAGACTTCCTTTGCGTCCGTTTTGGGGGACATGGAGAGGAGGATGATGCTGATGATGACGACGGATAGGACAGACCAGTATACTGTACCCTTTGTTAGACAGACATATGTGAGAGGAGGGTGGTACGTACGAGCACAATCATTCCATCGACCCAAGATTCTGTTTCCCCAGATATTGCCGACCGTGCCGAAGGAGAGGATAGCGACGAAGAAGAGATATGTTTTCCAGGCGGTGGCTTCGTAGGCGTTGTTGGATGCGACGACTGCGGCTGCTGATATCAATTGGGCTGGAACAGTTAGTATCTATCGACAAGTATAAAGGAGGGAACGTACCAGCGAAGAAGGCTTGGGTAGTGACAACAGTCAACCAACCAGCGATGTTAGTCCATCCAACAAAGAAGCTCTTCTCCCGTTAGCCATTATATCATCAAGGAAGAAGGAACATACCATCGATCTCTTCCATCGAGGTGTACACAAAGCGTACATAAAATGATACTGTCCACCTAGAACCAATCAGCAACAAAGACATGTCTCAGTATCAATGACTTACCAGCCGTAGGCCACAAAGCAGCAAGTTCTCCCAAACTAGCCGCCAAAGCCAAATTACAAAAGACACAAACAAGAAAGCCATAGATAAACGAAACTTGGCCTCCAGAAGGAAGAATATACGCCATAACACCTGCGAGTGCAATCCACGTACTGCGGGGTTAGTTAGTATAAAGACAAAGGAGTGACTGGATAGATGAGTTACTTGAGGATTGCAAACGCCATGGCGACCATGGTCAATGTTGAAAGGCGCTGCTGCAGCACGCCTTCTTGCGTAGAGGAAGTCATGTTTGGAGTCTCTTGTGTATGATTTGGATTGTTTGCGAGGTTTGGGAGGAGAGGTTGGTTCATATAGTTTGATTAGGTCACACGGGATGGCGTGTGTTAGTCTAAAGACGGTCGTACACCGATAAGACCAGCAGCACAACCCATTTTCCTGATCCTCTTCGCAACTACAGACTACAGAGGTAACTGACAGTAGATATCGTATCTGAACTGCCGATATACCGATACCAAAACACTCTATCTTGATAAGTCCAGACGCTAATGACTCTACCCCAGGTTTTGGACAGCTGGGTGTGATCTCCACTGAATATACCGGATCCGGAAGTTTTGCGAGAAGGGAAGTGTGGTTGATTGGTTACCGGGTTTTGGCGCGTCAACACCACCACATCATCCAGATTGTCAAAACCTTGGCCCTTACTAGTGAATTGCGGGGGAGGCGATCTAGATTGTCAGTTCTCGCAAAATTACCTATTGCGGTAAAGATAGAGGGGAGATAAGTTATCTAAGATCTTCATCTAGGCTGGGGCGACGATGATAGCTCGCGTATTCATCTTAGGCCCCGTTGAGATACGGTAGCAAGGACAGCCCGGGGCGCCGAGGGTGGAGTTTTCTCGAGAAATTACTCTTTTAGGGAGTGGTGGTTGAAATAGACATGATATGATGAGGTTCATGAAATGCAACCCGGGCCGAGGATAAAATGAGTTGCCGTCCTCTAAATTGCTGTGACTGCTCTTACCTTTCAAAGCTTTTGAAAGTATCTTGACTGTTTTATCTACTTGTTAAATCGCTTCACAAATGTCTTCCAAAGACGGATACTCATGGACAGAGTCCCAAGGTCTCAAGGCCGGTGTTCCTACCATCGGTGCAATCAGTCCTCCTTCCAACTTAAAAGACACCAACACGAAGTATGATGTTATCGTTGTTGGAGCAGGATACTGCGGTCTCACTGCAGCTCGAGACGCAAGCATTGCCGGTACGCTTACCATCCCATCATCATGAAGCTTTTCTAACAGAATCTAGGACTCAAGGTTTTGCTTATTGAAGCCCGTGACCGCATCGGTGGTCGTTCATGGTCTTCAAATATAGACGGCTATCCCTATGAAATGGGCGGAACCTGGGTTCACTGGGGACAAGCACACGTCTGGCGCGAAATTCAACGATACAACATGCAGAACGAACTTGAAGTCTCATACGATTTCACGAGGGGAATCAATAAGTATCTCCTCGCCACACCAGAAGGGACTCAAAAGTTCACCCATGAAGAAGAGGTAATTTCCCGACAAGCATTCACCAGATCGGAGCTAATTATGGTGTAGGACGCACTCATGCAATCAGCCCTTCATAAACTCGTCAACATAGACGGCCAATCAGGCCGCGAAGCAATCATCTTCCCACACCAAAGCAAACTCGATCCCATCGCAGCGAAATATGATCGCATGTCCATCGCGGACCGTATCGCAGAGATCAAGAACGATCTTACATACAATGAGCGCATGGGTCTCGAAGCTTTTGTCCTACTCTGCAGCGGTGCTACGCTCGAGACTACTAGTTTCTACGAGTTCTTGCACTGGTGGGCTATGTGCAATTATACTTACGTTGGTTGTATTGAGTATCTCGCCAAGTACAAGTTCAAAGGTGGCCAATCTAGCTTTGCGATTAATTTCTTCAAAGAAGCTCTTGCAACTGGTAACTTAACCTATTCGTTCAGCACACCTGTTGCGTCAGTCCGAAATTCTCCTGCTGGAGTGGAAGTCACATCCCGAACCGGCCAGAGCTTCAAGGCATTGAAGATGATCAGCGCTATTCCACTAAATATCCTCAACGACGTCAAATTCGACCCTCCTTTGTCACCGGGAAAGAAAGCGGCTGCAGATATTGGACATGTGAACCAATGTGTCAAAGTCCACGCCGAAATCTCAGATAAAGATTTGAGATCGATGACGGGTATTAGTTATCCTCATAACAAGCTTTCTTATGGCTTTGGAGATGGGACGACACCGAAGGGAAATACGCATATCGTTGCGTTTGGAGGAGAGTCGAATCATTTCCATCCTGAGGAGAATATTCAGGTTACAAAGGATGCCTTCCAAGGATTTACACCCATGAAGATTGAGAGATTGGTAAGTAAACTATGTTGTCAACTATGACAAGATTGCTAATGGTATTAGGTCTTTCATAACTGGTCCAAGGATGAATTTGCCAAGGGCGCATGGTTCTTTTCTCGACCTGGCCTATTGAGTGATCATCTCGGCGACATGAGAGCCAGTCAAGGGAACATCATCTTTGCATGCTCAGACTGGGCTTTGGGATGGCGTAGTTTTATTGATGGTGCTATTGAAGAAGGAACGCGGGCTGCTATGACTCTTCGATCTAGCTTGTCTGAGAGAAGCCATCTGTAACCTCTTTTTCTATGTGGGGTTTCTTTTTACTGCCAATAAGCATATTGATGTATAAAAGTTGTTAGCATTAAAATATTATTTTATCTCTGATGAGTTGCTCGTACTATGATCCAATCACCTCGTAGACCCGTAATTATCTCCATCGGCGCAATATCTCTCTTGGGAAGTTCTTCAGCGACAGCCTCGGTGATACCCCATCGGCGCTAGTAAACATTAGTGCAACTCAAAATTTCGATTCGAGCTGTCAAATCTACGATCCCTTCACCTTCATCATCACCCTCCCACTCACTATCTGGTTTGAAGCTCAGCTTCACAAGAAACAAAAATGGCGGTAGCAACCAAGTCCCAAAAGTCCTCGACTTATCTCCTCATCTACAACACCCTCTTCGCCCTCCTCCGCATCGCTCTCCTTGTCAAAACAACCCACCTCTTCATCCAATCCGGCAACAGCGCAGTCTGGACCGATCTCAACGTCACAGCACGATGGATAGAAACGCTCACCGTGATGGAAATTATTCACGCTGCGACGGGAATGGTTCGAGCTGCACCTGCTACAACAGCTCTCCAAGTCGCGGGCCGAAACACCATCATTTGGGCAATCACCCGAAATTATCCTGAAGTCGGCGCTAGAGAGAACGCGTATAGCTTTATGCTTATCGCGTGGAATGCTGCTGATGCTGTGCGATATTTGTACTTTACTTGTCAAACTGGTTTGGGAAGTGTGCCTGCTGGTTTGACATGGTTGAGGTATGCAAACATTCTCCAAAAGAATCACGTAAAAACTAACAATTTGCATATACAACATGTTCATCATTCTTTACCCCGTCGGTATTCTCTCTGAGATGAAGCTCGTCTACGAGGTCATTGAACCTTCTCAAGCTCGCAACCCGATGTATCAGTACTTGCTCTGGTTCGGATTGGCAATTTATGCGCCTGCGTTCTATGTTCTTTTTGGACATATGCTTGCTCAGAGGGCGAAGTTGAACCGTGCCAATTCGAAGAAGCAAGCTTGATTTTGAAAGCAAATGGGCAGTATCTTGATGTTCAGAGGACGGGATTGGATCTGAGGGAGGTTGCAACTTGGACGCAAGGTCTTGAGTTCAAAAGTCCTTTTGATTTGAAGACAATTCAGAGTGATGGGGAATCTTTGACGGACCTATTCAACTCAAAATAGCGGCGCTGGATGAAATGTGTGATCAAAGTCTTGATATAGAGAACATAAACAGCCTACAGTACGTACTGCTCATGAAATACCACGTGCCCAAAACGGAGAAATTGTCCTCCAAGGCTTAGGGCGTTAGAAAATAAAGTATGCTAAAGGCTGGTCTAAGATATCATACAGTAATCAAATTATTCCATCTCTTAGGCAAATACTTATGATAAATCTATCAAAACCCAGTGTTTTGCTCCTTAATGTCCTCCTCCCGTCCTTCATCCTCTCGTCCCTTGGCTCGAATCGCCTTGGCTTGCTTCTCTCCTCCCTTCTCGATAGAGGTCTTCTTCTGCGCGAGCTTTACACCAAGAGACTTATGCTTTGTAGCAGAAGCCTCATCTTAAATTAGTCGAGCATCGTCGTCGGTGCTTGGATCCTCTTCTTCGTCCCCATCCCCGCCACAGATAAACTCTCCACTAAGGGGGGTCCCCTCCCTCGGTCCTTTGCTTAACACCATTCTCCAACGCAGTCATGCGCGCCATCATTGCCTCGTCTGTATCCTTGCCTTCCTCGACATCGTTATGGCAAGTTCAAATTCTTCAGAGAAAGTCTCCCAAATTTGAGCGGGTGTGAGGATCAACTGATCTTCAACCTCCTCGGGGGCCTTGAAGTATTCCAACATCCTGCGACAGGCTTTAACCAAGAAGACTGAGTTTTCTTGCCAGAATTCATGTATCTCACCAATGTTCATGATAACCTTGGACGCAAGAGAAAAGATATGGCCCAGGCGGACGGTGCCATTGGAGTGGTATGATATCTCCTTCCCCTGTATCTCTTTTCCAACAACCCAGGCATATCGGTTGAACGATTGATGCCATGATGTCTTGATGGGCTCGAAGATACAGATCTCCCGCAACCCGCCAGTCATCCAGTCTGGCAGGGCAACCTCAGCAGATAGCTAGCTGGCCCATTTTATACAACAGATTCGTTCAATATTGTTGTAGTAGGAGTTCTTTGTCTTCAAAAGGTGGAAGGTCACAGGCTTCTCCCGGTTGATTCCTACCAGTAGCCCGATAATATGAATGCTCTTCGTCGTCACTTGAATTCAGGTCCATGTGCACGTCAGAGCAATCGTTGCTCGAGTCAACAGGGTCAACTTCCATGCTGGTTGATGAGGTGTCGGATTCTTCATCAGAAAGGCTTTCCAGCGTCTCCGCGTCGTTGCTGGAGCCTTCAGTGTCCGTGCTATCACAGTCCTCGTCCAGGTCCGCCTGGGATTGACAATGATCACTGTGCGCATCGACAGGTTCAACTTCCATGCTGCCAGATGATGCGTCGGATCTTTCATCATCAGGAACGCTCTGTGGCGTCTGCACGTCTTTGCCAGTTCCCTCGATGACAGTAGCACCAAACTGCTCCTCCGAGTCCGCCTGAGAATCCGGGATGATGTTGCCGTATGAAGCAGGGTGCTTGAGTAAAATAACGGTGGCCTGCTGCTCGAAGACATCCAAAATCGGGAAAGGGGGTTCCGGCTCGTAGGCCCCAGTCGCGGTGCTCCGATGTCGACTCTCAATCTTGGTGTGTTGAGCACTATTGAGATGTTCACCTAAGGGGAGTTTGTGGGAATAGACCTTCCTGAAAGCAGGACAGTCGAGAATTCGACAAACATTCTCGCCATTGAAAGGCCAGTCTTGAAGTGAATGTGGAAGGTGCGAGTATATCGCAAGGTACAACTTGTGACGAGCTCTGATGCCCTTCCAGCTCCAAGTCACCTTGCCGTTCGTAGTCATGTTTCGTTGGCTTCTCGATCACAGTCTGAATGAGGATGTGGAGAGGAGGTGTGGCAAGCGGCGGAGATGGTGGTACGCATTTCGGCTACTCTGCGTAGTCGAGAGACACATCTCCAGGGGGCAAAATGACGTCGAATATGTTCTTTGGCTCCATGGCTGCGATGAAAGCCCGACTCGTATATTCGGTTTCGCACGGCTGATTTGGTTCGTTCGATGTTCTCCTTGTCGCACCTGCTCTTCTCGATAGGGTCCTTCGACTTGGCCCAAGGACTTCCTGGGCCCAGGCGATGCCATAAGAGCGAAATGCAGGAGACGGGGCTAGTGTTCATGGCCCGGCCTTGAGTTTACTCACTTTCGACCTCTTCTCTTGTTCGAAGTCAAAGCTAGTAACCTGGAGTATTCTCTCACCCTGTTAGTGAAGAATGATCAGAACCACGAGGTACGAACTCACGAGAAAGCAGCGACTGTTCTGCGCTGTTGTAGAAGTGAAAAGATGCGGACTGTACTCCTCGGATCGCGCTCGCAGACAACTCTTGAAAATGCATGCTTCAAAGTTGACAGAGCGCAGGTGTCACTGGCTTCGTCTTCAACGGCCTCGAGTGCAATATCGGCGGATCATTTTCGCCTTCTCCTTCAATCCTTATTCAACCAGGTTGGCCTTTGTGAACAGTCCAGACCCGTGCGACGAATTGTGGATGATGACCATCGAAAAGACTTCCCTCCCCATTTTCGCCGTAAGGTCCGATCGCCAGAGGCTCGACCTCTGTCCAGGCCAGAGGTTTGAAATATACTGTCTCGGTCTCTTCAAAGTAGCGAAAGCCGCTCCAAGCACCACCCCAGTAGGTACGCCCATGATCATGACCAAAAGAGCCGACATATAGTATGATTCTCCAGCGATCTGCTTCCCAAAAGTTGCGCGGGGCACCGATGGGTCGGCCATACTGCCCACGCTGTGGTAGGTCTCCACGGTCATAGTACCGGTGGTAGTTGAACTGCCACTTGATGCCTGTGTGAGCCTGTAGACCGCGTTGCTCGTGTTCGTCGTCGTCGTCCTCAATATAGGGGCCTAGCCGTTTAAGTCCGGGGATAATCCACTGGGCCTTTTTAGCGACTGGCGCAACCAGGTTAAACTGCTCAAGGCGCGGCAGATGACCAATATCGAGATGTCTGGCAAAAAGAGGGACACGCACGAAAATAGGTGCAGGTCGGAAAGCAGCTAAGTGGACATTGCAGTATAAGTCGTCCAGGAAGTCGTCGTCATCCGGGTCGATAGGGTTGTTAGGATGAAATGGATGGATTGCGTTGTTGGGGCCATCTATGTTATTTGGTTCACCCGGGTTACGCGTTCGGAAGACGACATTTGGCATGTTGTGTATGTAGCTGAGTATTCTTCGGACGGGGATAGCAGCGCGGTAGCCATCGTTGGAGCGGTACCGCGGTAGCGCGTTGTCGAAGATACGCAGCATGTCTCGGTCGAGATTGATACGAAACAGAGGTCCTTCTCCGAGTAGAAAATGGTCGAAGTGTCCTGATCATGTTGAATATGTAGCTACATGATAGCTTCAGGGGGATTGTCATGTACTCGCAGGTTGACAAAACAGCCCGGAATCTCAACTCGGGGGAGCCTTCGTCAACAGAGTGCTCGTCGCTTGAGTTTGGCGCCGTTCGTGAAGGTCCTATAGTAAGCTCGATAATGCGTAGTTGCAATTCTCTCGGGAGTCGAATTAACGGAAAGAACATATCCTGCTGCCATTAGAAACTTGCCAGAGCCAGACTTGAAGAACCTTGATTATACATACCTGATCTTCATCCCGCATAGAAGGCGGTCGCTCAATCAGATACTGAGTTTGAGGTCTCCGGAATATAACCCATCCAAACTCCGCAAGGCTCAGGACGAGGCATTGATGGGAGAGACTTAGTCCTCGGTGCACTTCGATGTTCGAGCAGGATGTACATAAGTATGATCGTTCTGAACAGGTCATGGATACTGTAGCCGTCGAGGATCTTGCGATCATCTGCTCTTGGTTCCGGAAATGCGATAGGAAACCTTCTGATCCGAGTCTGATCGTGAGCTCCGGCCGGCGCGACAATAGGAGCTGGACAGCATGGAATAAGATGAACATTTCGAGTGGAATGTGGCCTCCTTGGCGTGTAACGCCAAAGCATTGAAGCTTAAGCTCCGTAGCAGCGTTCATGAAGTCTTTCAGAGCTTCGCGCTCATCGAAGTTCTGCTCGAAGAAAGACTTCAAAACTTGATGTAGCTGAGGAAACAAAGGGCAAGGCAAACGGGCGCGCTCGCTACGATCAGTTTGTGACAGCTCGTTGAGATACTGTTGCTGTGCGGCAAGCTCGCGATGAAACCTTTCGTCATCCTTCGGCACCTAGCCAAAGGAAGTGTCGTTGTATCGCTGAAAGATTTTGATTGAAACGAGGAGCCAAAACATGAACGGCAGGCCCTACAACGCAATCGACCAGCCACAGAGGATCGATCCACTCAGTTTACGCCCTGGCACTGGCACTGGCTGGACAGCTGTGCTAAAACGAGAGCAGCATTTGGGAATCTTTGCACACTCATTGGACCCACAGCACTTGAACCACTGTCACAAGGCTGTTATAGAACTGGTTGCCATAAGCAGAGACGAAATAATTCCATTGCCTTAGGCCAGATTTAGATTAGCACTTAGGGTACTTTATTTTGGCGCCCTAAGGAGTAGAGAATAATCTTTCCGTTACTCACCTGGTACTGTTGGAGGATGTCCCGAGTGTTGTTGGCTTCCATCAACCTCCTCCAACTGTCGGGACGCAGCGCACACTGGAGTGGGATTGAGTACCACTTGTCAAGAAACGGATCTCGGTATTCCACTCGAACACCCAAAGATGACAACACTTCGAAATTGTCGTAAGGCCCAACTGGGGGACACGGAACCCAAGGGGATATCGCAGGACTTCCCATCGTGCATGATCTCGAATACCAGAAAAGCCTTCATCTGCTTATGCAGTCGTAGCGCTTCACGAGTTTCCTTCCCTATGAACGGTAGAACAAGTTGGCTCCCGTCAATCTTGCGGATCCGAGTTGTTGTCTTGAAGTCGTTGCGCTGTTTGTTCTCGTTGAAATATACTCGCTTTCTGTGCACGGTATAAGTGCTCGCACCTGGTATTGCTGACTTGATGTTGAATGCCTTGATATCGGCAGCATGAAATTGGAAAATTGGGATGATTCTGTTGCATCTCACTGGCGACAGCAAGGGTCGACCATAGGCCTGGCGGGCTTTGTCGGAAAGTTAACCCATGAGCACAGCCCTCAGTCTGAAGTTACTCGTGCCATCCGCCTTCCTTATATGTTCACTGAATCTGTTGCCTTTGCGCTCGGTAGGTTCAGCGTTGTCCTCAGCAGGCACTGGTAGCGCAGAATTGCTATCTTCCTCCTTTGCACCTATGATGTTTCCAAGTGTTGTTCCGGTTGCTTGTGGCTTCTTTAGCTTGCCTTTTGATGTTCTTGCTGTTGTCGTACTTCTTTTACCACCTTACTACCCTTTCGGTCATCATGGTATGTATACCAACTTCGCCTTGTGCATTCTCGTTGACACTCATCATGTCGCTGGTATAAGAATTGAGAAGCAAAACGACTGTCTGTTAACCGAGATGGAAGACGTCAGATGGGATGGAAGTATCCGTCCGATCGAACAGGCTGGTGGGTACAGCATGGCAGCAGCTGTCGGGTGCACGACGGGCGATGTAGTAATGGGGGCCCTTGTTTGCACGGTTGGAAGTGTTCAGATCATGGTCGGTCTACCGTCTCCAAAGTGGGAGTTGAGATTGGGCGACATATGCACCAACATCTTCGGGATCCATGTCTTTCGTATGGGTGTAGAAACGCACGTAAATGCCCGGGAACTTGCGATCGGGGTAGGTGGGTGTAATAGGTGGAAGGCTAGCCAAGTCTTTCAGCGTGAACTTGCCATCTGCCTTCAGCTTGCGCTATGGCTGAGTGAGCCCCTTAATGATAGTTTCGATGGCGTGTGTGAGTTTCGGATCATCGACAACCGTGTCCACAAGGCGGCTCATAAGCCCCCGAGACCTAAGCAATCCCACCTCTGCACGGGATATCGTGGGAATTGCCTTCGTGCGAGATCTTGAATACCACAAAGACTTACATCTGCTTGGGCAGTCGTAGCCCGGAGAAACCCGCCACCTAGGTTTTGACAATAATACATCCGTAGACGTTTCCAAAATCGTGATCAACAATATCGGGTGGAACCCACTTATGTGCGTATGTGCGTTCCATAACTTCAGATTCTCTTGGCCGTACATGAGGACGACAACAGCCGTCGAGTATCACCAGAACCTGGGTAGGCAACCCCACGCTTTGTTGGGTATTACCGGCAGTTGTGATCGAGGTGTCCTGGGGATGACTGCGGTATTGCCGCGGACAGATATAGGACGGTCGTTCAACTTGTCCCGTAGCGATCGATAAGGGACTTTCGATGATTCAGTTCATCGGCACCAAGACTGTATATCTCGTTATTAAGGGTAAACGTCGACCATGGTACTTACAAGCACAAACCGTTGGGGTCCTGTCCTTATCTGACGCGTTTAAAAGTCACGACGCCTCAAAGTTCGTCAGGGCTCTCGCAAGAGCCGATCTTCGTCGGGTGCAAGGGCAGCTTGCCCGTCTTGAGGTACCCTAGGATGGGAAGAATTCCGTGAGCTTTGGGCACCCATGGTTGAGTTTCATCGAATCGTCAAGGCCGTCTAATTCTGATTGCGAGTCCAGAACGCACGAGACCTGCCTTGCTGAGGTCCGAAGGCCGCTTAAGAGTCCAGTATCCGAATGCTTTTACCATGAGCGAAGTGAAAGCTGAGCGAAAACGGAATGCAAAACAAATTATGCAGTTGGAACGATATGGAACTTGGTGGTATGACGATGGAGTTGGCGGACAGAGGAAAGAACAATTGTTTGGAGAAGGAGCGACCTTGTACAGACGCAAATTGGTCACGCAATCTAGTTATGTAAGCCGCGTTTGACAGCTGCGAGCCTAGGAAATGAAAGGAATTAGGCACTTTATGCCAGTTTAGACTAGAATTTAGGCTGGATTATTCCGTCATCCTAAGTTTTGGACGATAATCGTTCTGCTGCCTGTACTGAGGAAGCCAAGGAAGAAACAGTTCCTTGGCGAAGAAGTGAGTTTATACAGATGGAAGGTGGTCACAATCGAATCATGCAATCACATTTTCCAGCTTGTTGTACCTTCCTCCTCTTTCGGCAAATCTCATCTGGCCGAACTTCAGCACCAACCATATCTTGAGTGGCTCTCGGCTTGGACACTTCACGTAAATGTCACGTTTCCTGCCACATCTCCCTGGTTGATCCAAACGTTGCCTTCGAATGAATTACTCTCAACGCTACGCGCAGTCAAACTTCGTTGGTCTATCAACACATTAGCCTGAAGAAGCACAGACGGAAGGCTTCAGCTCTACCTTTCGTTAAAGTCGGACCGCGGTCTTCATCGTGGAACACATATCTGCCCACAATAGCCTTCATCACAGATGCTGCAGTAGCAGCAGCAAAGTCTTGCCAGGTATCGTTCTTATGGCTGTCTGCATAATCACAAATGCCCTTAACAACGATGCATTGGACTTGATCCCATGATCCTGCACCTTCCATCTCAAAGGCGATAAGGTTGTGTTCCTTAGCGATGCGATCGCGGTCCTCTCCGCTTTTCATGACGGTGTTGCCCGATCCGATGCGACCGATGAAGATCTCAGGAGTGAAAGGTTCATTACTGTCTGCAGAACGTTCTCTCACGACCAGATTGCTAACATCACACTTAGCCTCTGCACATGATGCTTTAGAAGCAGCCTCGCAGAAATTGTCAGGGTCGTCTGAACAGACACCACACCATCGTCGATGTCTGTGGGTATATGTCGGAGGAAACAGCTTGTCTTGCTCTGCTCCAGGATATCGATAGGTTGCTCGGCGCCTCTTCTTCTTGGCTGCTTGTTGTAACCCTTCTAGGTGTCCCAAAGCTTCCTCCTGCAAGCGCTCCCTCATAAGCTCAGTCTCGAAGACTGCAAGCAAATTTCGGATATCACTATTGTGTCCTCCAAGGCTATCTTCGACCGTGTTCCTTACAGCAAAGTGACCAGGGTACAGTTTGCCATAATCGTACTGGACGATCGACTTGCTGACTACTACATCGCCTAGGAACGCATCGAAGCCATCGATATTGGGAACGCCGCCACAGATACCAACCAGGACTGCGAGCTTTAGACCCGTATAGCTAGACCGCAGGCTGGCGGTTGCACCCGCTGCGCTAGTGTTGCCCATGTGCGAAAGCATAACAAGGACAACGTTATGTTTTCCGATGCGCCCTGTTATATACATATTCGGATCTCCATCGGCTCGACCGTAGGGATCGGATATGTCATCCCAGAAGTGGTCGAACAGGAGGGCGACAGCGTCAAACTCGCATTTCAGAGCACATATCACAGCAACACGAAAGTCTCTGCGACTGGCAGGCGGTTGGACCGTGTCCATGGCGTTTTTTGTGATTGTCATCGCGCTGGACAAGATGGAAAGTCAGCCTACCAAGTCAGCCTAAGATGAACGACCCAGCGCTTAACTGAGGGGTTTGTGTGCATCCTTGTAACACTCAATCACGTGGAGGTCGAGTTGCGCGAGGCCAGCATATTTCTCTGGCGGTAAGGACATTCAAGGCAAGGCAATCTTTGAACAAATCATTGAAGAAATGTCAGCACCGACAAGCATCAGTCATAGCCAATTTGGCGACCATACGATCATCCATCAGGGAAACGTCCATGGGAATGTATACTACGGCACGCAGCCACACCCGCCGGCCCGAGCCGAAGTGGTCCGCATCATCCCCTACCCCCGCAACGAGAGTCTCGTCCACCGACGAGATCTTATTGACAAGCTAGACGAGCTTTTGCCGCAAACTACTTCGGGGTCTTATAGCGCAGCTCTCTGGGGTCTGGGGGGGTCAGGGTATGTATCCACTTCTGGCATGCTACGCTACACGGGAGTGCTAACGGAAACGAATTGAAGGAAAACACAAATTGCGCTAGACTATGCATATAGAAGATGCGACACTGATAAGGAATGTTCTGTCTTCTGGGTGCATGCCGACAGCGAAGCGACTTTCTTGGCTGATTACAAGACCATCGGGAAGAAACTTGGGGTTGACCAGCGCCTGGACGGCACGGACCTGCTAGATGCCGTACGCAATAAAATTGAGGGACAGTCGAAATGGCTAATGATCCTCGACAATGCGGATGAGCTAAAACTGTTTGGAGTGGGACAACAACAAGAACGAACTGAGAATGAGGACCTTCGCAAGTACGTGCCTTCTCAAGGAACAGTGCTATGGACAAGTCGAGATGCTCATATTGGCGGTACACTCGTCGGAGCAAGTCGGAGCATCCAAGTGCAGTCTATGGCAATAGATGAAGCGACAACACTTCTGGAGACAACGAGAGGTGACCTGCCAATAGCACTTGGGGTTGGAGTAGACCGACTTCTGGAAGAGCTGCAATGCCTACCGCTGGCGGTTTCGCAAGCTGGTACATACATGCGGCGCATGTCCATGACAGCTGAGGAATATTTGTCGCTACTTAAGCAAGGCAAGTCTCGGTGGGAAGTGCTCAAGGTGAGCGATACAGACCGACATCGACGACCAGAGGTATCGAATAGTGTGCTTGAGACATGGAGGATCTCGACCGAACGGATCAGAGCGGAGAGCGAGATGTCGTACCGGATCCTGCATGTTATCGCCTATGTGGATAGTCAGGACATACCACATGAGTTGATCGCGGCGGCAGCTAATCCATTCACTCATGGCAGTAAGGACGCGCAAGTTGAGAAAAGCTCGGCCGTGCAAGTCACAGAGCTTGAGGTCCTTGCGGCTGTGGCACGACTGATGGAGTTCTCGTATCTCAGATTGCGTCAAACAGATGATGGCGAGCGAAGCTATGAAATACATAAGCTCGTACGAGAGGCTCTGCAGTATGGGCTGAGTATTCGCAGTCTGACAGACAACACCACGGGAAGTGTCTTGGGAGACGATCATGGAGCACCCCAGGCCGAAGCATTGTACGGTAGCAGGGCACTGCGGGTAGTAGATGACCTGTTCCCAATCTTTAGCAGGGCCTTGTGGGCACGATGCGAGCAATATCTGACACATGCTATACGAGTAGGAGAATGGGCAGAGATAAGTGGGACTGAAATCGAGACAGCAAATTTGCTTGAGAGAGTGGCGTACTTTTTGTACGATCGAGGGAGATGGCGAGAGAAAGAATCGGTGGATAGTCGGGCATGGAGCCTCCGACGAGAGGTGCTTGGGGAGAAGCACCCGCATACGATCCGCAGCCTGGCAGGCCTTGGAGGGACATACCTCGCACAAGGGCAATATTCTAGGGCTCAAGATATTGCAAAAAGAGTGCTAGGTTTGCGACAAGAGGTTCTGGGGACACATCCTGATACGATTAGGAGCATAGCAGACCTTGGCGCTACATATCTCAGTCAGGGCCAGTATGACGAGGCCAAAAGACTACAAGAAAAGGCTCTACGACTTCAGCAAGACCTGTTCGGAGAGCAGGATCCTGAGACAATTAGGAGCTTGTCGGACCTTGGGGAAACATACTATCAACAGGGTCAATATGGTGACGCTAGGAAACTGAAAGACAACGTCTTACATCTTCGACGAGAGATCGCCGGAGAGAAGCACCCTGAAACAATTAGAAGCTGGGCAGACCTGGGTGCAATATACCAGGCGCAGGGCCAATATGCGGAAGCCCAGGATATCGCAATAACAGTACTGAAACTCCGACAAGAAGTACTTGGAAAGAAGCATCCTGATACCATCAGGAGCATGGCGGACCTTGGGATAACATACCTTACACAGGGTCGTTATGAGAATGCCCAAGATATTGCAACAGAAGTCCTACAGCTCCGAAAAGAAGTGCTTGGGGAGAAGCATCCTGAAGCGATTAGATCCATGGCGGACCTCGGGACGATATACTATGAGAGAGGTCAATACGATAAAGCTGAGAAAATTTGCAACGAAGCATTAGAACTTCGACGAGAGATACTCGGAGACAGACATCCAGACACGATCAAGAGCCTGTCAAACATCGCGGCGATATCTCATCAACAGGGCCAGTACAGCAAAGCCCTTGAACTTCATCAAACTAGCTTGAACCTTCGTCGTCAGATGCTTGGAGAGAACCATCCAGACACTATGCGCACCCTGGCAGACATGGCGTCAACATATCATCAACAGGGCGAGTACAGCAAAGCTCTCGAACTTCATCAAACTGCCTTGGACCTCCGATGTCAGGTGCTTGGGGAGAGCCATCCAGATACGGTGCAGAGCGTGGCGTTCGTTGCTTCCACGAGCGAGTGGTTGAAGCGTTCAATGGTTAAACAAGGCCAGGGAGAGAGAAAGCTACGGGAAATTGTTAGGCGCTTGATCCCTCAAAGGCCAGGACGTTAAGTGACGTCTATTCCTTCTTCCGATTCTATTGGTCTGTGGCATAAATGAAACGAGCTGCCGTGGTAACCAACAACTATCTTGGACGGTTGTAGTTGCAGTGCATGCGGCTGGCAACCAGGTGTTATTTTTTTTTGCCAGGTACCAAACCTTGACCAATTTCACAGGCATGCACAAAATGAAAAAAGAAAAAAAAATTCTTTATCCTACATCATGGCTCCGATTCTCGCCAGAAGATCTTGATATCGAGTTCAACAATGAGAGCGCAGATGGACACCTCCTTCATTCATGCGGAAGGCTTATGACATTGATCTCGCGATCGTACTGGCCACGGGGACTAGGTCACAGACATCGTCCAGGCGATACAACCGGCGCAGTTCCTGACTGCTAATAGCCAAGACATCAAAACGCTGGAAGCAGTACTACAGCCAGCACATTCGGCAACAGTCCTTCACGAAGGTGTGTATACCATTTCCTTACTTACGCCTTTACCTCGCAAGACCCCTTCAGAGCTGACTTGCAAAAGACCTACGCATCCAAAACGAACTCCTACAGTCTCTACAGGATAGAGACGCAATGGCCCCCTACATGATTGTGGGGGGTCTGGTGCCGCCTCAGGCACTACTGTGGGAGGCTTGCGACACCGATCTTGAGGTACACCAAGCGCACATTCATGGGAGGATCGCAATCATCGCCCGCTGCAAGACTGAGCATGAGTTCAATCTGATCCTTCGCCTATGAGCACGACATGATGAACGAGATCGGCAACATCAAAAACACGATCAACCGCTACATCGTTCTGCGAATGTTCTACCACAACCCTCACCACGATACTTTCTCTCTTGTTGAAGCCAGCAGGGCCTACTTCAAGTTTCGCTCTGAAGGGTTTGAACACGTTTGAGTCTGGGTGGCTGCAACATGGTATACTTCATACGGTTGTCAATATATACAGAAGGCTATCTTGCTGCCATGACCAACGAGCTCTCGAGAACATCAAGAGCAGAAGCCCAGCCCAGAATGCGGGTGTCAACGCCAGACACAAGATCGTCAAACAAATCTACCAAGACATGCACATATGCCGTACGATGCGGACGCCACAGATCCTCCCAGATGGCAAGATTTCTTTTTCCAGCGATCGACCTCCTTCCCTCAACCCCGTGGTCGAGGAGACACAGCACGACCCAACGAACGAGCTTGCGGTCTTGGTTGAGTCAATGGGGGAGGCACACGCGAAGCGCCTTTACAGCCAGAACAAGCTATCCTCGATCATCGACATGCAAAAAATCAGCTCGTCGACGAAGGTTACTGGGAAGTCCGGTTAAGGTTTTTTGAAAGTCACGTCTCTCGAAGCGTACAGGTCGAATCAGCTCAGGAGTCTGATGACGCCCCAGAGCTGAATTTTGGGAAGCATCGGAAGGGTCTCCTCACCTCTTTCGATTTCAGGAAGGACAAAATCCTCAACCCCAAGACGCCAGCTTCGTATGGGACGCTTGATGAGGTCAACGAGGCAATTTCCATGCTCAAGGACCTAGACCTTGTTCGAACGAACTCGGAGCTGGAACGAGAGAAGAAGAAAACAGGCCAAATCTTCCCCTCCAGTGGTAGGTGTCCAGAAGGTGCAGCTGGTCCACAAAGACCCTCACGGTGGGCTTAGTTACTACTATCAGCAAATCTCGGACGACCCTTCGACGCGAACCCCAGGGACAGATCCGCATACCTGTACTGGATGGGCTACAAGAGCCTTCTCATGCATGACTAGAACCCTCCTGAACTGCTCCCCCAACGCGTCTGGCGAAGACTCCCCGGTTCCCCCAAGGAGGGATCACCTGAGCACACGGGAGACATTACCTCTGAACTCACATGGAAGTACGTGAGAAAGAAGCGCTTGTGACTGCTGGCACTCCTCGGCTGCAGTGGTAAGTTGATGTCCCCTATCTTGCCTTTACAGTTACTGACTTCCTCACAGCATTACCGTCGGACTATTCAGACTCACGGGCTTCGACACCGTCACCGTTCGACCAGACCATGACGCGAAGAAGAACAAGATTGTCGCTGCACGGAACGACCACGAAATCTTCGTCGACAACGTCAACACAATGAGGAACGGCCTTTCATCCTGGTTTCTCTCATCATCGCTTGCGAATACCTGGCAAGAGAGTGGGCCTGGATTTGGAAGTTCATTGGAAGAGAGTGGGCTCGGACTTGACCTGGACCCAGAAGTTCACAAAGCGGACTTGGTCCTGGAAGTTCAGATGTTAATATGCATGGTTGTTGCTCAAAGAGCATGTTTTTGAACTGGCTCATAAACGCGAAGTCGATGCTTCAGATCATTGGACGCCTGATTCGAATCAACCAGGAAAATCCTGTGACCTTCTACCTTTTGAAGACTAAGAACTCCTACTACGACAATAGCGAACAAATCTGCTATACTAAATGGGCCAACGAGCTATACGATCTCATCATCTCAAGCCTAAGAGACGGAAGACTTTGTGGAGTATAGGTTAGCGTTTAGGATATTTAATCTATTCCAACATCATGAACATGCCTTCTGACGTGCCTTCTGAGATTGATCGCCTTTGTCCCCAGACATGATTGGGTGTGCGATCGTGTGATTGTAGGTGAGGAGAGAAATCTTTCTGGTGTTGTGTGGTGAAGGAAAGGAGAATGAGTTCACGATGCGGGGTGTGAGTGTTCGGAAGTGCTTGTGTTTTTATTGAGAGAAGGGCAGAAGTGATTGTTCCAATATCAGAGGGATGACCATCAACAGAGAAGCGGCGGGTGCGAGCAAGGTATTCCCTACATCCTCGTACGTGGTCACATCTATTGTAACTCAAGCCTTGAAGAGGCTGGCTCAACGGACTTAGATAGGCCCTGCATGGTATGCTCGTGATAATAACAATAAATTAAGCATCATGAGTCCGATAAAATAACACGTATTGTTATATTAATTGGAACTTGGAATCGGAAAAGAATATTTGAAAATAGATCTAATTTGCAATTGACTGCGCATTCTGGCCTTCGACGAAAATCAGGTCACCGACAAGCAATATAATGAGCTTCTCACTACCATCTGGGAACTTGAGGCACAGCTACCAAAGGAGACCAAGCCCGGCAAGGGGGACAAGAACTTGCACGATACCAGCTCTCGATAGACTCAACCTGATGTTGCCGGAGTATCTTCCTTGACTGGCTCCTCAACGCAGGGCATGCTACAGATGTTGGACGTCTCATGTGAACCAGTCCTTTCCACCTTGAAGTCCTCGCCAAGAGCATAAGAGACGAAACAATTTGAGGAGTTTAGGCTGGCCTTAGAATAGTTGCCATCCTAAACCTTATTCCGGACTTAGATGAGGTTCAGACTAGAGACTTTTGAATTCATAAATGTTTTTGATTTTATGTCTAAAAGAGAGGGCAACTCAGTTCAGTCCTCAGTACTTAAAAGAGTGGCATCAGTTCTCCCAACTATTCCCTCAACACCTATCTCTGGAAATACGCCTTCTTCTCCTCAAGCCGCAAAGAAGCACTGTCGCCGATGATGTTTGGATCCTTGACAGACGGACTAGAACTGCATTGTCATGGAGTCTCTATAAGACTTTTGATTCTCAACATGAAGAATCTGCAAGCAACTCATCATATCACCCAAGATAATCATCACGCCTTCGATGCTCCCACAGCGATTTCAGCTGACCTACCATACTGTCCCTTTGAGATCAATTCTAGCCAATGTTTCCAGGCGACTTCGGTAGGTGTTGTAACCGGCCATCTTGCCAACCTACATAGATTCTTCTAGACGATACGCGCTGATCCAGTCACTGGGGGTTGGCCCTTCTTGGTAATTGAGATCGTGAATCGTATGAACGCGAACGGCTGTACTGCTTGCCCTTACGTCGTGGTCCATCATTGACCGATGAGCTGTTGCGCCTGCCTGAGGTAGGACCGGCATTTTCGCGCGGTCGACCTTGAGGGCTACCAGAGTATGATCTCTCTCGCGTCTGCTCTCAATCAGGTAAGCTCCCGCCTTTCCATCTGTCTAAAGTGTTCGGGGTAGAGTCTTGACCAGAGCAACACACGCTACAAGCGTCAAGATGCATGCGCTTCTCCGGTAGCATACGCATTTCGTTTCTTTCGAAAACAATCAAGGTTTGGCGCCATGTCCAATTGGTTCGGCTCATCATTCGCGATGGCACTCTCAGTCCAGGACGATTCTTGTCTTCGTATTTAAAGAGCGACTCCCTCGGATCGAAATTAGCGATCGAACCAGTGATGCAAAAAGTTCTGTTGACGTGTTCAAGTGTTGACCAGGCAATATCCTTTATGGCGACCTTTGCGTCTCCAAGAGAGTCGGTCAGTCGTGGGATTCTCATCGTGAATTGCCGAGACAGCGCATCGACCATTATTGACCAATTCGATCATCGTATGTGTTGTCTCAGATTCACCGAGTATCGCATTGATGCCAGTTGTTTTACAACCGTATTCTCAACGCCATGGTATGCGCAACCTTGCCTCAATCGGTTCAAATGTCAACGCAAGCTTCGGGGCTCAAATCCAAGAATAGTCATCCCTTGCGACGTCTTGGCAAGTGTTCGCTCGACGGGCTGTGCATATGCATTGGGTGGCTGATTCGTCCACGGCGCTGGCCGGCGACAACTGTGGCGGTAAGTAGCCGTAAACTGCGGCGCGTAAACTTTTTGGGCGCAGCAGGGTTCGACCGGCAATACCGCGGTAAGGATGAGACAGGCGGTTATCGCAATTAGCTGGGTGCCAATCCAACGGGTTACCTCAACAGCTTTTTCTTTCGGACTCAGAAAGAGACACGACACGTGTAAGGCCAAGCAGCCCTTATGAACGATTCATCCAGATTGTGCCTGACAAGATTCAAAAGTCAAAAGATAATGCAATAACAGATTCTGTCTAATAAGAAGTGAGAGTCTGATAGGGCATCATCACTTATGCCAAGCAGACCCTTTATGCAGGAGCATCAACTCAGCCATAAGGACGCGCAATTGCCAAGACCCAGCTGTACCTCAACCCTTGCAACAAGTGGATAGCCCAAGACCCCTTAACATTTAGCTTTTACCTTTTTTTTAATTACAGTCAACAGAGGACCTTCAATTATGCCATTTTAATACGGTAAAAGTGATGTTATTTGTCAACTCGTAAAAGAACGGGATGGACCGTCCTTAGGTCCTGCCATGGTGGTACCTGAACTAACGGGATAAGGGTTGGTGAAGAAAGTGAAGCTGTACACATTGGTAAATGGCTGACCAGTAGTGACTGTCTGCCAAGACTACGGTTAACTCGGCGCCTGCTCACGGGGATAGTGTTATTACGCCAAGGGGTCACAGTCAAGAGCCAAGAGGGGATACAGATCATCAACAGAAGGAATACGGTACGGGTACGGATACCCCAACTACCGTCCCATCTCTGTTTGAGTCTGAGCGGTCCCCCCCTGCAGAAACCCAAAGGCATGGTTATATCTAACAAGTGTTGCCCGCCTTTTCTCTCATCTTACATTACTCTGCACTTACTCTACCTGTTTGTACACTACCATACATAATGTCTGCTCCTTACGATCCCAACCAAGGGTAAGCGCTGTCCCAGGGACATAACTCGACGGTATACTGACAATTACAGCTACGGTGGTTACCCTCCCCCTCAGGGATACGCTCCTCAGGGCTACGGTCCTCCTCAGGGTCAATATCCTCCCCCACAGCAGCCTGTAAGTTTGACTTGACGTCAAAGTAAGCATCACCAGATCACTAACAATTCCCAGATGCAATACCAGCAAGCTCCTCCTCCACAAGAAGAGAAGAGCCACGGCTGCTTTTACACATGTATCGCCACCCTCTGTTGTTGTTGGGTCTGCGGTGAGACATGCGAATGCTGTCTTGAGTGCCTCGACTGCTGCTGTTAATCGTCCCCTCTCAAACAACCAACTTAGCCTTGCATTTAAGCGCATGGAAACAAACGAATGCATTATTATTTTATTTGTTACCCTATTACCTATTATTTCCTCCTACCTAGTTAAGGACTGAATAACGGCCTGAACATCAATACCACACACCAGTTTTCTGAGTGGCCCAGCCATCAACGCGTACATGACAAAACACCACAGTGATAGTCGCAAAGTGTGAACAGTCTCATTGCCAAGCCATGTCGTGTTTTTAAACTTCAGATGAAGTAGTTCCCGTCAAAAACAGGATGATCGTTTTGCTAGTGCATGTTTAAACTATACTTGGCGTTCCTCCCATTCGGCACTTTTGACAATTGGCGTTGGTTACGCATTGGAAGTACCTGAAGGTCCATATCAGCATCAATCATCATATCTCATGATATGAAAAACGTACTCTTCACTCTGTTTATCCTTAACCCTCGTACAATCACAATAAGGCGGACACGTCGCCGTCGGTTTCGCAGTCGTAGAAGACGCTGTAATCGCAGGCTCCCTACAAGGCCGACACCTCGAACTCGTCAAACACTGAAAGTATCTGTAAGCAGGTGGTTAACAAGCCGCCCCATGATGTATATCTATCAAGACAATGAGGCTCACTCGGGACTTTTCTTATCCTTTATTCCCGAGCAGTCACACTCGGCCGGGCAAGGAGTGGGCGTGGGGTCGTTGACGATGATTATCCTGATCAGGCTTGTGGAGATGGTCTCGGTGTAAGTGCCTGGTGGCATTGTTCTGTAATCGGTTGTGTCTCGCTTATTGATTGCCAGTTGGTTTGGTTTGGGTGAGAGTTCGCGAAGGACTTCACCCAGTGTATTTGTCCTGTTGTGGTGTGGGATTGCTTGGGAGATGGGGGTGAGGAGGAAGATTGCGATGCGATGTAGAAACAACATGATGAAAGACAGACAACAACGTTCCCTAGCAATAGGAAGAACTATACGATAGCAATTTTTTTCTTTCTGTTACGGTCAATGCAAATTTTAACATCGACCCAGGCGCCTGGCTCTGGGTTTATGTAGTCATCCTTCCCTGGCAATCGATCTCGCACAAGACCCTTCTCCTCTGCACACGATCCTGCACAACAGAGACACTACCACAACAGCTGTTACCACATCAGATGCTACAGAATATACGACGACAGACCTTAATACAGTAGATGCAGATCGCCAGATCTGGTAGATACACTCAGTCGCGGGACAACGCCAACGGGCGTGTATCACCACTGCATACTCATGGTGGGAAACACGTGTAGAGTCTTGACATCATGCTTTACTTGGGACCGGTCCGTGTCAGCTGAAAGATAGAGGAGCAAACATCTTAGTGATGAGGTGAACAAAGTCGATGTGTCAGGCCGATGGTGTTGCGTTTACGATGGGCCGCTTGCGATGGGTGCTAATTGGGGACTCGCGATAACAAGAGCTGCAAGTTCATCACAAACACCCCGGCCCCGAGACTGGTTCAGAGGAAGCAACACCAAGCAGACGATCGTACAACCTCGCCGCGCGGCCGCATCTTTGTACAACACCGTTACAACCTCATAGATCATCTACAACAACTCTTTTGAACCTCAACCAGATTACCAGATCCAGCAATAAGGCCTTCATTCGGAACAGGATGTCAGCGACAATACCTCGATCAGGCTAGCACCGAGGAACAAGATCACCACCCTATATCACCACTCGCGACGCCTACTCGCTTTCTTCCCAAGATGCGATTGGCCTCATCAAAAATGTCTCGGCCAAAAACCCCGTTCAACAGCATAATTCACCGAAGGCAATCACAAGCGAACATCTAACCAAAAAAGAAACTCTATTCAAAACCTCTATCCAAACTCCTACGAAGGAGTAATCCCTCTCTTCACATCCCTCCTTTTTCTTCTCAACATAAAATCCCACACTCTCTTGGCACCAGCATCTACATCAACACCACGCTTCTCAACTTGGGAGAGTGTAAAGTATAGCACTGTCCAGATGATGACGCACACATCCCAGATGTGAGTAAACCACCAGTACACTTGGTTTCCTAGTGGACATGTCGCGTACTCGAACTTCCACTCCCACGTCTCTTGATCGAACCATAGACTCAACAGACCTGCATTTCCGCCAAAGTCGCCCATCATGCTGCGCACAGTGATCTCGCGACGTCCGGGGATGCCTTCTGCGCCGGGGATCTTCTGCGCCTGCGCGTCGGCCCACTTCGCAACTTGCCATGAGCGCTGCGAGGGGTCTGTTCCGTTCGTTTGGTTGATGTAGTGGTACGTGTCGCAGCCAGCGTGGTCATGGCCGTTGAGCATTAGACCGTCGCGCCCATAGCCGCCGCCTGGGGCGGTGCTTTTTGCGCTCATGCCCCAGATGCCTTCGAGGAAACCTCTCGTGGCATCGACGCTCAGCTGGTTTTGTTCTTTGAGGCCGCCGCCGTCTGCTGCGGTGTGGAAGTCGAACATCGGCGCGTCGACACAGATGCCTGCGGGCTTATACATGGGGATGTGCGTGAGGATCAGCGTAAACTGTCCCTTGTATTGCACAGCGCCTGAAGTAGCGATGACATCGTTGATGAAACCGTATGTAACATCCTGAAGAGGAATAGACTTGGCCGGTGTATCGAGGTTCATGTCGTTGACACCGATAATGCGAAGCTGAGGCATAACTCTTGTAGAATCAGGGTTCTCAGCAGAGTACAAAGTAGCTCTCGTCTCAGGATCGGAGATAGGTAGTTCAAAACGAAGTTCGTAGTTGGTCTTTCCAAAAACTCGTTCAAAACGCTCCATCCGCTCTTCAGTCAAGTCTCCAGCGTATCCAATATCGTGGTTTCCTGCCACGTTAAGCATTCTCTTTCTCCAAACCTTCTGCTCCTCGCTACCATCCAAAACTCCAGCCAACGTATAATCATTCTTCGGGTGTGCCGCCAAATCGTCCGAAAGTCTCTCGGTTCCGGGGAACACACGGTTCCAGAATCGTCGGCCTCGCTTCTCAAACTCCTTGTCGTCGATCCACTGGCTACCGACGAGGTCGCCCAGTACTGACACATGGGTAGGATTGGTCCACCAGTTTACCTGACGGTAGATATGCGCTAAGTAGAAGTCATTTCCCCATAGATCGAACCGTTTGCGCTGCGACATGAGCCAGTAAGGAAGATCCTCCATGAAAATATCAACGATATCATGGATGATCTGTCTTACTCGCTCACGGAAGCACCAATGGCTCGTCTGAAAAGTGATCTTCTTGTACGCAGTCTTGATATGAGGAAACGTCCCCAAATAATTTGTGATAATCGAAGTATCGCCTTCTAACTGAGGATCGCCCAGCGCCAGCAGTCGAAAGGGCGCAAGCTTCGCATGATCGGCCGCAGTAGGTTTCGAAGGCCAGTGAAACTTTTTCGTCAAGGAGTACGCCTCCTGGCTATCGCGGGACTCGACTGGGAATGCGCATCCTTGGATGACGGGGAAGAGGTACAGGTAGAGGGTGAAAGCTACCGAGAGCGGCACCAGCAGGCGCAAGCCATGGCGGAGAAAAGCCACGACGTTCATGTAGCCGACCTCATAAGCGAGCCGTGTTGGCGATGTTGTGGTGAGAATACAGCCGCCGAAAACTCAAGCGGCGCAAAAGTTGGCAAAAGGAGAATGATGGTTGATGATACCCCTGGAATGCGGGTGCTAACGACACGTGAAGATAAAAATTGGCTTAGTCATGCGACAAAGGACCCCTTTTAGGGAGTAACGACACTATTGTTTGAGACGGTGTGCTATAGTTTCAGAGTGTTATTTGCAGCTATTTTTGTTTCTTTCCGTTTATAGAATTGAATTCAATATGTAGAGACGTCTAAACGGTAGGCGTTACGGTTGTGGTGTTTTGATCACTGAATACGAAGTCCCAGGGTCAGTCCCCTCTGTAAATCAGCATGCTACTCTATTTGACGATCTGCACCATATCCTTGTACGATCTGTAAAGTGTTCAATTGGGTATCTATGTGCTTTGACTTTAAGATCTATTCAGATCTTTTGTCTATTTCATTTGCGTATGCGTGGTTCAACGGGTGCTGTTTATCGCCGTTTCGTGGTGAAGCTCGTAAAACTTAACCTAGACCGTCTTGAGAGTTCTAACCAGCGCCACGAAGACCAGCATGCAATAACAGGACTTGTTATCGCCAGTGACATTTGACGATTTCACGCAGCATGTCTCATTCGCATCATTCCTCATAAATATCCTCATCCTCTCTCGGCCACTCAATATCAAAACCCGGATCATCATCCTCATCACGAACAACAGCAAACGCAATCAAACTATTATTCTTCAACCCCAGCTTAGTCGGCGAGTGCTCCCCATTCCCCGTCTTAAGCTTAACCCATCCCGAAGAAAGATCATTCGGAATCTTCAACGCGCCATACACAATCTTCGAGTTCTCGTCGACAGGGGTATTCTTGGGAGGCTCGATCCGCGTGGTAAGGCCTTGGGGGTATCGATCGGTTATGACATTGATAAGCTCGGTGGTGACTTCAGACATGGGGGCGAGGGCGTCGACGAAGAGGTAGATGGTATGAATGCCGTGCTTGAAGCGCACGGAGATGTGTGCGTCATCGAGTTCAGCCTGAGGACTGGGTTAGTGTTGGGCGGGAAGTGAGGCGATCGGTATCTTACCATTTTGTCGATCTTGGGAGGTGTAAGTTTGGGGAAGACGTCAGAGGTTGGGATGTCGCCTCTGGACTCTGCTTTGTTCAATTCGTGAGGGGCACGGATGGCATTCAATTCGGCGGGGCGAATCACGAAATGTTTGGCGCGACGTCACGTGCAAGCGCGTAGAGTGCTATCGTTATCGTTATCGATTAAGCAGTGAATCACATGAAGAGGCTTCAGCATGCTGAAGCGACATGACATATGCATGCTATGAAGCAAGAGGCATGGCAGCGGAGCCGCAATGACACTTCAGCCCATGCACCGATGGATTCACTTGGTTGACGCAGCGTCAGGTAGATATCTTGGTTGTCGGATTATGCTGGGCATCAACCTTGGATCTGAGGATGACAGGGTGCAAGCATTATTCGTTGATAACAACTGCATTATTGATACGTCACTTTCATCAAGGATATGTCGATGACAGCTGATAGCCAGGAACCAGTCTTACAGTAAGACCCGAACCAAAGACATGCCCTCCATCAAGCTTTCTAGAAGGGCTGTCAGTTGTCACTACCCTGGACACGCCGTCTCAGTGGTAAACTGATGAAAAGAAGGGTCCATGGAAAACCGTGCGTATAGACCGTACTAATGCACAGACGCACTGTCCATCATGGCATGAGCCTTCAGTTCGCAGCATCCATCATTCAATTAACATTACCTATTCAAATCCATCACGAGGAGGAGAAAAAAGTGTCATCGGGCCTTTGCAGGTTATCAGCATTTAATACCAAGCCCAGCCCCGTCTTGGCTTTCATTACCGACAACAAGCGCAAGCGAGCAGAAAAAAAAAGAAAAAAACCGCCAACACCGCCGGGATTGTAAACTCCGGACCTGGGTCGTTCTCCGCAATCACCGCCGAGCGGAAGGATCTCCACTAACTGAGAATCAGCCGCGCAGAAAGCCAAGCTAGCACAGCAGAGCCTCGCGTCAATCTCGGCCTTGAAAGGGAGAAAAAAGACACAGCCTGGAAACCAAAATCATCCAATTGACAACAGCCATGTCTTCCGCTCCCGCTCCGTCTTCCCGGCCCGGTGTGACAGCAACCTCCGGCGCCGCGATACCTTCAGACCTGGACCTGGCTTTTCCGCAGGATGCATTCCCTCGTCTGTCCGTCGCGACGCCCACGCGGTTGATGCTGGGCACAATCTCGTCAGCCCTCGTGGGCTTCTCCCTTGGTGCGACACAAGGTGGTCAGATGGCGCAGCTGCGGTTCCGGGCCGAGCACGCACACAAGATGCCCGACACAACAACAGGGTGGTACTTTTACCACAAGAGCAAGAACTACCACGCCATGCAGGGCGGCATCCGTGAGGGCTTTCGCATGGGGTTCAAGACGGGGTTCTGGAGCTTGTTGGCCCTGTCGCTCGAGAGCACGGTCGATCGTTATCGCGGGGCGAGCGACATGTTTTCTACGACGATAGCCACGCTTACAGTAGCTGGCGCGTTTTCACTTTGGCGTGAGTACCTCTTTTCCAACTTATCTGTCCTTTTTGCCTCGGCTGCATGCATGCATTGACTAAGAGGTAATGGCAATTGCGTGAAAACCCCATATGGGGTATTGCCCGCATTGGCATGGCACTGTTGATGGAAAGCGACGGGTAGATATTGCAAGCATTCGTTAGTGGAGAGAATCAGATGAGCTAACAAGCGCCGAACATCGGCGTGTGCATCTAGATCGCCTGTCATTAACAACCGCCGCCCGGACCGCGCGATACGGGCTCATGTTCGGTCTCGCGTATGGTGGGATTCAGGATCTTGTTGGCTTAGCCCGAGGCAGACCGATCGGATATGTTGAGTTTCTACGACGTCGTGGTACAAAGAATGTCCAAGATGATGCTCATACTGCGTTGTAAACACAAGTTAGAAAGAAATGTATGCATATCTGTACAATACAACCACTGTAAATAATGGAAACCATAAATGCTTCATCTCCAAAGCGCATTGACTAGAACAGGGGATAGAATCAACCGGTGCAGAGATCACCAGGAATAAAAAATTTAGTGCCCCTTCGTTATCGGGGCAGTCCGAGTTTGGGTCCTCTTCTACTCCTTCTAGGTGGACGCCTCTCCCGTAGACCAGCCCCAGAGTCAGAGGGGGAGCGGCTTTGCTCGGTCTTTTATGGAGACATCATCGATAAGGAAAAAGCTTCTAGCGAGATCGAATATTTTTTTCTCTCTCTCTCTTCGCTAGCGAGCTGGGGCTAGTTGGTTCCAGGCCATGCAGAGATGAGCAAGGCAGGGCAAAAGATACGCAGATACGGTAGCAGAGCCCCATTCGTCATGTCCATCTCGGCATATCATCTTATCTACCGATTGCAACGACAGTGACACGTTGGCTGAGCTGTTGAGCATTAACGTTTCTACCCCTTGCTTCAATTGACCACTGACATCAACCTGACTGAACATCTGTCATATCAATCGTCATCAATTCAAGTCACAAGACCCTTCCTGTTGTCTCATCTTAAAAGCACAAGCCAAGCTTCCTTGTCAATGCCAGTCTCTTTACAGTTAAGAGAATGCTTGTGATGCATCTCCCAGGTTTCCCCACAATGCCCTGTGCTGTGGTTAGCCTTGACTCTGTTGTCTTTTCACCAATTACATAACACGTATTTACTGGGATCGCGGCCTGTTGCGGCATCAAAGAAACATTCAGTGTCTCTTTCCCCAGCTTCTAATCTTTGCATCAGCCAATTAGCGTTAGGTTCATCATCAATGCACTCCCCCCACGCCCCTCAACGGCTACATTCGGTTCTCTCAGATGCAAAGACTAACTAGTGCTGCCACGTGACGGCTGATAAGCTCCGTTCGCCATCATCAGAGTCCCGGTAATTTGGGGCTCTCTCGCCTTGTCTTTGGGGCCTTGGTTTGATACTGGTTAACTTAGTCACGGGTCCGGGCGAGCTCGGCCTTTGCGGAGGAAACAATCACCACCAGGGGTAGAATAGCGTAAACATGACCATTACCATGACTAGGAGATATCAATGGCGAAAAAAACTAACCTTTGGAATGGGGAAAGCTCACGATAGCGCCACCTCCCTCACACACCCCTAGACTTTACTAGACAGATCCAGGCACCGCAGTCAACCGACAGTCAGTGTCACTGCTAGACAGCCGCAGAGATATAATAAGCTCTCTGCCACCCGTTGCTCTTTCCCAATCTCAACCAGATAGAACTAACTTATCTTGCATCATCGCACCGACCTCCCTCACCTGTCGTGCCTATTCCTCTCGTAAACAAACAAATACAACAAACACACACTTGCTTGCCTGGATCCCTCCATACCGATCCAGCCTCGCATCTCCATCCTATAGGAAACCTTTCAACTCCTTCACAACCACCACCACCACACATCTCATATAATGAGCTCGGCCCTTCGGCGAGGGACTGCCCAGCCCCTTCGCTGGGCGACAGCATCTTCCAGCGCCATCACCATCAACACTCTCCGACCATGCCTCGCCGCCCGTCGTCACATCCACTCTTCTGAGCGACGCACCAACACCATCGTCGAGCAGACCCGCGACCCTCTTCCTCCTGTCGCCAGCAAGGCTCCTCTCTCCGTCCTGCCTCTGATCATGATCCTGCGATCTCTGGCCACCATGACCGTCTCCTCCTCGCCTCTCCTCCTGCCTCCTTCTCTGCACGTCATGGGAATCCTGGCCAACACACACAACCCTATTCTCAACCCCGATAAGAACCCTCTCCTGCGATTCTTCCTCAAGAAGACCTTTTACGCTCAATTCTGCGCTGGCGAGAAGTCACCCGAGATCAAGAAGACTATCGATGGACTCAAGAACATTGGTTTCAACGGTGTTATTCTGAACTACGCCAAGGAGGTTGTTCTCTCCAAGGACGAGGGTAACGACCTCAAGAACGCCGCTATCGAGACCGACGAGGCTATCCAGAACGATATCCTCCCCTGGGCTCGAGGCACTCTCGAGACTGTCCGACTTGCTGAGGCTGGCGACTTTGTCGCTCTCAAGTTCACCGGTGCTGGTGCCATCGCTCTTCACCAGCTCAAGGAGCGTCTTGGTCCCAGCCCCTCCATGTACAAGGCCATCGACTCCATCTGCCAGCTTGCTCACGAGCGAGGTGTCCGCCTCCTCTTCGACGCCGAGCAGGACATGCTCCAGGACGGTATCGATGACTGGACTCTCGAGTTCATGCGCAAGTACAACAAGGGTCTAGGTGAGGCTGTCATCTTCGGTACCTACCAAGCCTACAAGAAGAAGTGCCCCGCGGTTCTCTCCGAGCACCTCAAGCTTGCTCAAGAGGAGGGCTTTGCTCTCGGTGTCAAGCTTGTCCGTGGCGCTTACCTGAACTCCGACCCCCGTGAGCTCTTCCACGACACCAAGGAAGACACCGACGCCTGCTTCGATTCCCTCTCCGCCAGTGTCCTCACCCGTGAGTGGAACGCTGATGTCAAGGGATCCGGCCAGTACCCCGTTGCCAGCCTTGTCGTCGCCTCTCACAACGCCGAGTCCGTCCGCAAGAGCCGTGCCATCATGGAGGCCGGCCGCGCCAAGTCCGACATTGCTTTCGCCCAGCTCCAAGGCATGGCCGACGAAGTTAGTTGCGAGTTGGTCGAGGCCAACCAGCTGGACAAGACCCGCAACCTGCCCGCCTACAAGTACCTCGTCTGGGGAACCACTGGCGAGTGCATGAAGTACCTCCTGCGCCGCGCGCACGAGAACAAGGACGCCGTCCAGCGAACCAAGGGCAGCCGAGATGCTCTCTGGGCTGAGCTTGTCCGACGATGCAAGAGCGTCGTTGGCCTTGCTTAAACGAACAAAAAGTAAAATTAAACAAAAATTGGGAATGGGAAAGAGAAAAGAGCTTTATATCATTCGTGTCTTTTGGGGTTTTCTTTTGTTATTGCATCATGGGTAGCGATCAGGAGTCCGGGGCGTCTAGCATCTCAATATCCGAGATAGATCAAGCATAGATGAAGAAATGACTTACGTTTTAGTCCTTACAATTATTTGCATTTGACAAAGTGAAGCATTAATGTAAAGTGAAGTATTTGATCTCGCTTTTATGATTCAAACACCTCGTAGAGCCATGGCGCCTATAACAAGCGACTCCATTTCCTTTTGCTTGACCTTTTCATCCTTGATATCGTCAAGCCATTTGAGTCCATTCAATTTGTAGTACTTGCGCACTTTCGGTAGGTCAGTAGCGGTGGATATTTGCTCGTCTGTGGTGGACAAAGCCTCTCCTTGAACGTTGGTCTTGAGATGCTCCCAGATCTGGTCTTGGGTCAAAGGCTCAGCACCATCCTCTCCTGGGAAGGTGACCTTGACAACAATGAGGTCCTTTGTTGATGGAGAGATTCCATAACGACGATAGGCATCAGAGATCTGGACAAGTCAGTCCCAGACATATACTTTAGGCAGGGGTCAAATTACGTTATTAGACGAACTCATGGCACACACAATCTCGGAGTGAACGTTTGGCGTCCTCAAAGCGCCATTCACAGCCGTCGACGTAGCCTTGAACACAGCGGATAATAACTGAAGCCGCGACACAACCTGCTCAAAGAACAATCACAGTCATCAGAATAGGAACTGCCCTAGCTCAAATCGGGTATTCCGACGGAACTCACCACTGAGGCATCAATGAAGGCGTACTCAAACTCGGGGTTCCGAGCGAGAAGCTGCTGGTGCAGGAAGGCCGCATTCTGAACGTCACGGAATAGGGCAACGTAGACCTTGTGCGAGGCTGGTAGATGGTCGAGGGTGACTGCTTCGAGAGACATGATGAGAATGCAGAGCCGAGAGAGCCGTTTGAGTTGTCTTGGCGAGTTCTGGTCTTTCTTGGCAGGAGTATTGACAAAAGTTCGTCAAGTTGATCGCTTAGAAGATCTGCTGATTCTGTAACTTTAGTCTTTGGTGTAGCGCGACGGTCGAGGAGATTGCTGTCTGTGCAAGCGGAAGTGAAGTTGCAAGTTTCTGTGTCTTGGACAGGTTTAGTTTAGTGCGGAGGGCGTTAAAGATTGGCCAGGGTCTTTGGTCGAAATAACTCAGACATTTAACCGCAGTCTATAGTGGCATTCAGACCACTTTAATGTGTCACCCCAAACTTTGAAGGACATTTGTTCCCGGTAGGAGGGGTAATTTTGTTAGAGTTGGTGAGTGAGGGGCACCTTTCATTGGAGTCATTCATCCATTCACATGTCGTTTTACTGTGTTCATACTGTATTCGATCTCTTTTACACGACAGAACCTCTCGTTTTCTACACTACTGCACAGACTCACAATCTGTATCACGTCAACGAAGTGAGGAGAAGCCACTTGACAAAGAAATAACTATGTCAGGAATAATGCCAAGAATATACATTCACTAAGAAGCCAGAAACCATCTTGGATCGCCTCGTCCGTTATTGTTACAGTTACACACGTGTTCATCGCTTCTAAATGATCGTCGACGGAATTGAACTGCCCGTTGACAATGGGTTCTTTGTCAAAATATCACCGATGCTAGGCCGCGCCACCATCATCAAGGTTAACAAGTGCCGTAGCGGGAACGGGATACTGGGAATAATTGGTCGTTGCCTACCATTCAGCCTGAAAGCACTTGTACATGACAGGAAGCGGTTTTACAGCCAAGAGAGATAATTAGAAACATACCAGAATAACACGAACGGCATCGTGTTCATTTAGGGTATAGTAGGGTTGCATTCTCACATGTTACATGCAAATCATACGATGAGATCTTAACGTCAGCTTAGAGACCTTCCTCTACCGGTAGTTGGACTCTTGGCTCCGCTATCCAGCTCGTTTTCAAAGTGTGTGCGACGAATCGTCATCACTGTTTGACGGAATAGCCGAGTTTGTCTCCTTCAGCCACAGCATCATGACGCTTCGCGCGGCACATCTGCCTCGTGGCTTGGCTTGTCTTGTCCAGGAAATGGACCAGGTCTGGACCTTCACCACCATGACGATCCCCCTTGAAGCCGCTTGGGCCTTACAGCCAAGAGCCTCGCAAGTCCAAACTCTGAACTCTGGATCCGGTGGTCTGTTTTGTTCTACGGAGAATTATCGCCGTGGTGGTATGGCATGGCTTGCTGAGTACCGTGACTGGCGTACCGTTATTCTTCTAGAAGGCATCTCCGTTGTCTTAACTGTTCATCTCGATCGGATTCTGGATGAGATCTCTTCCTCATTCTCAGCATCTGGAGACGTATGCGGTCCTTCCGGGCCACGAGAACTTCACGCTGAGATCCATTGACAAACGCCAACCCCGATCGTTTGCAGTGTTTGGCGTACTGTACTAGAGGTAGGTGTATCTATTTTAACTCATGAAGCTAAGATTTAGTGTGGTGAGGGATGGATGGTTACAACTTGCCAAGTATACAACAGACAGATGAGTATCTAGATGGATCTCAACTTATAAGACCGAGACATTCACCAGCCTTATAACCCCTGCATCTTGTTGTCAATTGAATCTATCCATTCATTTACAGAGACATATTCAACTGTTTTATTTGACGTCTCTTGTTCTGCACAGTAACACATCATATCATCCAAATCATACAGCCACTTATAGAGTCTAGACCATTGCTGTCTCAAACCTCCCTTCCAATCCAATTTATCCCGTCTCTTAGACTACCCTCCCCATCCTCTGTACCGGGTTCTGTGAGCCGCCCTAGGCCTCCACACAGCCCATCGGAGACCGCTGCGCAGCCTTCAAGGCCGCTAATGCACAGCGCATTCCCCGCCGATCCCATCCCCTGTACAGTGTCGGCAGAGACAGCTCCAGTTACAGTCCACCAACTACAGGTGCAGCAGCCACAGCTAGTGACTCGCAGTAGAGCCAATATGATGGAGGCCATATCCCAGCGCAACTTCAATTCCTCATCCATCGCCAACCTTTCCACTCCAGCGTCACTGTCGCTGTCATCGCAGCCAGCTGGAGGCCACTTATACTGGCCCTTTGACGCGCGATCCTACTCAGCCCTCGCCTGGGCGCCTGAAACCTTCGCTTACAACTGCAACCTGAACCCTTCTCTCGCCGCTACAAAGGCTTCTGCTGCTGCGACTTGCACCAAACCCACTGGGCGCCGCCCGCGCCAGCCTGCCGCGATATCTCGTTGCACGGCCAGGACAAAGGCCAGAACCGCGTCTCCTGCGAGCGTCGGTTACAAGAGCGCTTGTTCCTCGGCTGCTTCTTCCGCGAGATCTTCACCCGCGGGCTTCTCCCCGCGCCTCAAGCCCAAGATGCCCGGACGACCTCCGAAACGGGCTGCCAGCAGTGGTGAAGAGGACGGACCCATCCACCCTCCAGGCAAAGCCAAGCTCGCCCGATTAGAAAGAGGCCCTGATGACTTCTCCAGCGTTGTCAAGAACCGATTACAGTCTTATACACGCACCGGCCAAGCTTGCGACAGATGCAAGGTACGTTATTGACCTCAGACCACACTCTCGCAGCACCCAAACTAACGCGCAAACTCAATAGGTTCGCAAAATTCGATGCGATGCTCTCCCTGAAGGATGTTCCCACTGCACCAACCAGAATCTCGAATGCTATGTTACAGACCGCGTGACAGGTCGCACGGAGCGAAGAGGATACATGCAGGAATTGGAGAGGGAAAAGAGCGACATGCTTTCCCATATCCGCGATCTTGAGAAGCTACTCGACAACAAGGGCGTCGAAGTCAAGCCTTGGGAGTGGTCACCCTACGCGCAGTACCCATCAGGTGTGAACTTTGATGACATGGGAAACCCAATTCCCGATCCAAATACTGGCGATACATGGTCTCAGGTCGGCAGCGCATGGGTCAAGAATTCTTCGTCAGACGCCAGCTCCAAGTCGGGATCCAGTCCGACCTTTCCTCGCACACTGGAGTCTCGCCCTCCCGGAAACCATCTTGGTGTCGGATATGACAGCTCTCCTTTAAGCTCAATTGGCGGAACGAAACTATCCATCCTCGGAATGACGGTCGACCTCGCAAAGTTCGAGGCCCCAGACATGGAGGAGCCACCAACCGAGGCGAAGCCATCAACGCCATTGTACAACAAGTCGCCACAAGCTCTCCTTCAGTCTATCATGCGTGTCAATCCTCCAATGCACGCCGACATGCCCTCTCGTGAAGACGCCTTCACTTACGCTGAGTGGTACTTTATGACATTCTCTGCCTTCCTCCCTGTCCTCCACAAGCCTTCGTTCATGCGCCTAGTAGGTTTTTCTCAAATCTTTGCTACTCTAAATGCTAATCCAATGATAGTTGACGCGCATGTACGACGAACCTAATTTTCAGCCTTCTGTGGCGGAGCTTGTTACGGTGCATATGCTATTCGCCATCATTTGCGACCAATACGGTACAAGAAATTGGCAACAAGTCGATCAGCGCACTCAAATGAACGACCAATCCAACAAGCATTACCATTTCGCCCTTAGCAAATTCTTTGAGCTGTCATGTTCGCGAGACCTGGCTTCGGTCCAGGCCATGGCCATGATCGTTAAGCATACCAGAGCTTTCCCCAAGCCAGGTTGTGTCTCAATTATCGCCAACCTTGCGCTACAGCGTGCGCTCGAATTGAACCTTCATCGAGAGTCAAGAAAACCAGGCGAGGGCACAAACCTTCAGCATGAACTCCGAAAGAGAGCTTTCTGGGTCATTATGACTGTTTACATCGCTGTTGTTGGTCGTCGTGGCCGGCCAATGCCTATTACTGTTGAGGAATTTGACGTCGGCTTCCCCGAGCCTATCGCAGACGAGCTCCTGACAGACGAGGGCGTTGACACATCTCGTGACATTCCCTGCCCTTACTGGCCAGGTATCGTCAGTTTCAAGATCATTCCAATCTACATGGAGATGTACTCGAATATTTACAGTGTTCGAAGAGATGCGCGTAATTACGTCAGTGTTGTTCACGCGCTTGAAGCTGCGATCAAGAAATGGGAGGATGAGCTCCCTGGCCATCTAAAGATGGGCCACGCTGAGCAGACTGAACAGACGCGCCTGGCAGCTGTCTACGCCAAGACATGGGCGCTCGAGTTCCGACTCTGTCTGCGACATCCTTCAGTGGCTATGACAAGCGACAAGGCTATGATGGCAGAAAACATGGCAATTTGCGAGGACGTCTCGCGCCAGACGCTTCATTGCCAGCTTGAGATTCAGAAGTGCAAGTGTCTCGACACTACGTGGTACCAGACTTCGATGTACACTGCTGGCGTTTTTACAATGCTGGCTGCTATGTGGGAGCGACGTTTCGAAACGACACCTGAGGCCATCGCCACTTTGCGGGAGGAGATGAACGGCTGGGTCGGCATTCTTGAGGAAGTTGGCTCTTTGCTCGGTAAGTTCCTGCGAATAGCGTGCAAGTCTGTCAGAACTAACATTACTCCAGGATCGGGATCTAGTCTTGGTGCCGAAATTGGAACCATCGTTGATCGTACCATCGCTTGGATCGATCATGATATGCGCAACAAAGAGCCCAAGAGCTCTCAGCCATCAATCACCCCGGAGATCAAGACAGAGCAGGCTGCGCAGGCTTCGGCTTACCCGGCTTCTCAAATCCCATCTACAGTGACCAGTGTCAGCGCTCAAGGTGAAGTCTCATCTGCAAAGAGTTACTTCCCAGAGCCCGAAATGAATGGACAGACTTCTTACCCAACACTCACTTACAACGAACCCCCGCAAAATGGCATGGCGCCTCCAACAGCTTACGACGCTGGCGCCATGTTCTACAGCACATCTGCGCAAGCCGCAGTCACCACATCGGCCCTACCATCGTCTGTGGCGCAAGTGAACCCAATGCTCGCCTTCTCGCAATCTGCCCAGGTTCCTCAGGCCGACATTCTCTGGCAGGGACGCGGCAACACTTGGCACGACTGGACTTCGGCCATCGCTGACACTCAGGATCGGTTCAGTGCATCCACTCTTTTGACGCTCGGAGGCAATACACGAGATGCCTCATCCGGCGCAGGCGTCCCGGGCGTCACAGCCAACCCATCAGCAAACGACATCAACAACATACAACACGGAGGCCAGTGGCCACTGATAATATTTGACCAGGTGGCGCCAAACGGATCTTGATTATGGGAATAGGGACAGGAGCATTTACTGGGGCGTTCTTACGGGGGCGTTAATCGCCACGATTCAACAAAATGGGTACTTTTCTGGGCGGCCATATTATGAGATATGTAACGACTGGGGTTTGGGTGGTAAATATGCATCAGCATGGGAAGATATGCTTGGATGCTGCTTTGAACGCTTTTGTGGTATATACCTACCATTTACTATAGACTGTACATTATCAATACATGAATGCACCATTATCTTGATACATTCTGCCTCCAAAAACAAGAAAGTTTAATTTTGAAGCTCGAATTGAACTCAATAACCGTGATTGTGATCTCTGTCTGGTGTTGAACTTCTCATCCTTATTTAACCGAACCTTCTCCGACGGAAGCTACCCACTCTTTTCTTGTCGCGTTCAATTCCAAGCTCCACGTCCAGGATATTGCGAATCGACCTCTATCAGGAACATTGGCGCAGCTTAATCGCATCGCGCAAGACTTCTGAAGACCTTTTTAGCAACTCTACAGTCGTCGACAAGATGGGCAAGCGGCGCGGTCACCCCGACATCGAGGAGGTCCTGCACCGTCCTTGGTGCTACTACTGTACGAAATCTTGCGCCGTACGCTATTGAACCTCAACGCTGACAGCTTTTATCATAGGTGAACGTGATTTTGAAGATTTGAAGCTTCTTATCTCGCATCAGAAGGCCAAGCACTTCAAATGCGACCGCTGTGGTCGTCGTCTCAACACTGCAGGAGGTGAGCTCAAGGTATTTCAGACCTGCTAGAATCATCGCTAATGTCTCGCCACAGGTCTCTCCGTGCACATGAATCAAGTTCATAAAGAGAACCTCACGCAAGTCGAAAATGCGCTGCCGAACAGACAAGGTCTTGAGGTGGAGATTTTTGGTATGGAGGGTATTCCCCAGGACATGCTCGACCAGCACCGCAACCGCATTCTTCAGAACTTCCAGCAGGCGCAGAAGGATAGACAGATCGCGACGGGAAACCCTCTGCCGGGACAGGGTCATCAGCAGAAGAAGATCAAGACCGAGACACCGGAGGAGCTGAAGCAGAGGATGGCGGCGTTTAGACAAAGGAAGAAGGAGATTGCTGCCAATGGCGGCGTTGATCCTAATGCTCCCCCTCCTGCTCCTCCCGCCGCTGAACCTCAAGCTGTTTTCGTGAGTTTTACAGTTCTTGGATGTGGAAGATTTGCTAATAAATACAGAACGCGCCTCCCGCTTACCCTCCCCAAAACCCCTACGAGCAACCAACCTTCCAAGCACCCGCCGCCGTACCAGCGTACCCCTACGCAGCAAGCAGCCTTCCCGCACGCCCATCATCCGGCGCAGCACCAAGCGGTCTTCCCCAACGTCCCGGTGCACCCGACGACATTGATAACCTGATCCGCATGGCGGAGGCAGGCATCAAGCCGGCGGCCGAAGGAGAGGGTGATAAGAAGAAGAAGGAGAAGAAAGCAAGGATGTTCTACGATGATGCGGAGATTAGTCCTGAGGAGAGAATGGCTGCGCTGCCGAGGTATGCGTTTGTTGGTGCTTAAGAGAAGGCTGTTTAGGGATTGATTGCATGGTTGGCGTTTGGTTGTAAACTAAAGTTAATTGATGGTTTTTGTGTTTGCAATGGACATGCAGTTGACAACAGAGGTTTCGTTACATATGACTGGAGGACGTGAAATTTCGTCTGGGGTCTTTTATCAATTGTACTCGAGAGTCATTGTAAATGGAATCGGGTGAGAGACTCGACCTGGTGGATGTGACAGCTCAATGGCCAATGATGACCTGATATCATGGTGCATGGGCAAGCTCTAGTCGTGCCGAAATGTTTACAGTGAGCTGAATGTCGCAAGCAGCCATTATATCAAGTAGATGGTAACAAAAGGGTTGTCCTCTAAAGCCTAGGGTGTTAAAGTAAAGTAGCCTAAGTGCTGGTTTCAGTTATCATAAGATGACCAAATTCTTTCATCTCCTGTGCTCAGCAGCCAATTCTTCTGACAACCTGATGCCAAAAAACGTCATCGCGTCAACTCGTAAAAAAAAAAAAAAAAAAAAAAAAAAAAAAAAAAAAAGAATTAGACACATTAATTGAACGAGGTCGCATTGTGTTAAAGAAAATGACATATCAAATGAGCGAGAGATCTTGGGAAGCATTGGGTTGTTGACCTCTTCCGTCAAAGCTACCCTAGAACCGAAGGTGACCTCCCCCAGAACTCCATATCGGGCTTCAACCATATCTCCATAATTTGTAGTACTCGGCACTGGAGCTCACGTCACTCAGTGTTTGTCCTCTAATGTTTATTTTGACATCTATTGTCGTGGGTCTTCCATGATCCCCTGTTTGTTGTCCATCTTGATCCAATAACTGCTTTTGTGATGATCAAGTGGAGGACCATGTCACACCAGCCTCAGTATCAAAACATCACCAGCCTCAAAAAGCAACGACAAATAGCTCAAAAACACCTGGCAAGTGGCTCCATCGCTTGACTCAGCTCCATATCTTTAATTGATTCCTCTGTCTTCGTTAAGGCAGATCGATAGGGGTACAAGCACTCGCATTGAAGCACTTACAGACTAACAGGGTACCCCTAGAAATAGTGGCGCTAGACGTAACCACAGCAACACTACCCCCCAGACCCCCAAAACGATCAGAAAACAAACCAGACGTCACCCATAACCGTGCTTCGCTTCGGCAGCTCTAAACTGCACTCACTCTTTTAAACAAACTACCGGCATACTAACAAACAGGTGCATCATTTTCTTCTTTTTGTTTTTGTTCGAGTTAGATTCTTGAACTATTTGTTTCTATGATCAAATCTGCTCGACCATAGAGCGCGCCTCTCATTTTAAACTACTGTCCCGCTTTTGTTTACTTTATAACGCCTTCCTCACCGATAAACCGTGCTGCAACGCCACAAAAGAGCTTGAGGTGGTGATCTGAAGCTCTCCGATTGCAACAACGCCCGCGGAACGAGCGAAACGAGGATATCATGGCTATTACGGCCGCTCCAAGCGATTCAGGACAGTCTTCAATTACTGTTGCTGGTATGGGCACTTTTTCTGAAACAGAGGGATGCGCTTTTGTTGACCGTTATTTTAGTTCGAGTTCGTCCTTTTACGATTCGAGAAGCCGCGCAATTGTAGGTTTGGCAAGGCAACACAGTGAAGCTTATGGCTAATTGTATGGCAGACAAAAGAACGATAATGGAACGGTCTTTCTCGGTGACGGTTCTTTGGCCGCTGCGCCTACGCCCATGCTTCACCAACGCGGTATTCGAAGTGTGATCAAGGTCGTCGACGACCGTTGTTTGTACGCGCTCCGAGACTACAAACACCAAGATCAAAGCTGACGGTACACAGAGTCTTCGACCCTCCAGAGGACAACCCCGTCCATAAATTCGGCCGCTCAGTTCTCCCCACATCGAAGAAGGTCAAGGACCAAGTTTTCGCCTTTGACCGCGTGTTTGACGACAACACAACCCAATCCGAAGTCTACGAAGGAACCACACGAACTCTCCTCGACAGCGTTCTGGAGGGCTACAATGCAACCGTTTTCGCCTACGGTGCCACAGGTTGTGGAAAGACGCATACCATTACCGGTACCGCACAACACCCCGGTATCATCTTTATGACTATGCAAGAATTGTTCGAGAAGATCGAGGAGCGCAGTCAGGAGAAGGTTACAGAGTTGAGTCTCAGTTATCTTGAGATTTACAATGAGACGATTCGTGACTTGCTGGTTCCTGGTGGTGGGGGCAAGGCTGGTTTGATGCTCCGAGAGGACAGCAACGCGGCTGTTTCCGTGCCGGGTTTGACGAGCCACCATCCCAAGGATGTCCAGGAGGTCATGGACATGATTGTTCGAGGAAACGAATACCGCACAGTATCGCCTACCGAGGCCAACGCTACATCTTCCCGATCGCACGCCGTTCTTCAAATCAACATTGCCCAGAAGGACCGTTCAGCCGGTACCAACGAGCCTCACACGATGGCCACCCTCAGTATTATCGATCTTGCTGGTTCCGAACGAGCGTCAGTCACCAAGAACCGCGGCGAGCGACTCACTGAAGGTGCCAACATCAACAAGTCCCTCCTCGCCCTCGGAAGCTGCATCAACGCCCTTTGCGATCGTCGCCAGAAGCAACACGTCCCCTACCGAAACAGCAAGCTCACCCGACTTTTGAAATTCTCCCTCGGCGGCAACTGTAAGACCGTCATGATTGTTTGTGTCTCGCCATCTAGTGCGCATTTCGACGAAACACAAAACACTCTCCGATACGCCAACCGAGCCAAGAACATCCAGACCAAGGTGACGCGAAACGTCTTTAACGTCAACCGCCACGTCAAGGACTTCTTGGTCAAGATTGACGAGCAGATGGCCTTGATCAACGAGCTCAAGGCCCAGCAGAAGAACGCTGAAGCTACGTTCTTTGCTAAATTCCGAAAGCAAGCCGACAAGCGAGAGGCCCTTGCTCGAGAGGGAGTTCAGCGACTTCGAACCGCCTACGAACACTCTGCTACCGAGCGCCAAGAGCGTATTAACAACATGAAGCGACTCAAGGGTTTCGAGCGACGCATCGGTATGCTATCAGGGTGGATTGCTGCTTTCGACACCGTTTGCGACCAGCGAGGTGACGAGGACTCTATGCCTCAGAACTTGGTCGCTATTCGAAAGACGGCCCAGGGCATTCTTGTTGAGCTGGAGAACAGCCGTCACCATATCCATCAGAAGCTGGAGAAGTCTGGTTGGGAGCGAGCTATTGACACCGCTCTGTCACACAGCTTGCAGCAACTTCAAGGAACCGAGGGAGCCGATAGTGGAGAAACCGACAACTTGACTCGCGAAGCTGAGTTGCTCAAAGCCAACTTTAACCGCGAGGCATACAGGGAGGTTCTCGAGCAGGACAGGGCTGGTGATGCTGCCATGGTTCAGATGCTTCTTACCGCCCAATTCGACATCCTCGCATCGCTTCACGATACTCTCGAGATGGATGAAGAGGAAGCCGTTTCTCACGCCAAGGAGATGATCAACCGTCTCCTCCAGACAGGCTTCACTGCTGCTGGTCACGTCGTTAAGCCTGATGGCTCCATGCCTGTGGTTGAGGTCTTCTCACCCCGAAAGCGAGGCACACCCAAGCGCAAGAAGGTTATCGCCATCCACCCCAAGCCTGTCGCACAGCCCGTCTTCATGCCTGAGACCACACCACTCAGCCCAACTAAGGGTTCTCCCCGACGACGTAAGGTGATGGGAGCCTCCAAGAAGGGCATCAGCTTCACGCCAGTGAAGATGATGAAGAAGAAGGGAGGAGTTCGATGGAGAGATGATGAGACTGAGGAGGGTACGCTAGCTGACTTTGAGAAGACACCTCAAAAGTTTAACTCTCCAGATGTTTCGTCACCCGAGAAGAGCCTTATTCCACCCCCGATGCCATCCTACCTCGAACCCGAGCAGCCCAAGTTTGAAGAGTCGACACTGGAAGACAGCTCCAGCCTCGATGTTACCGAGACGAGTATCCTAGGAGGCACGAAGCCAAGTAGGTTTCAAGCCGGATTCCTGTCCAAGGGGGCTAGACCCTCTCTTGCCGGCGGTTCACCACAGGCTCCAACCATGTCTCTTAACCTAGGTTCCGTTTCCCCCGACGTTCAACGAACACCACCCCTGCGATCATTAGATGTCACTAAGAGCGGCAACTTTTCTCCATCGCCATCGGGGCTGGGTATCCCACGACCGATCCGACATTTCAACAAGGTACATGACGAAAACAACCCTCCCGGATCTGGATCTGACTCTGAGACGAGCACAATCGATGCGCGAAAACTTCAAACCGCTCTCCGTACCGCCATGAAGGAAAAAGCTCGTAGAGCGAGCATCATGGCCGGCACAGGCGCCTCCAGCTCCAGACGTGTTTCCTCCATAGGATCCCTCCCCGAACGTGTACCCAGACCCAGCTTAAGCGGAGCCCTCGCTAGCACCACCAACGGCATCTCTCGACTCCGAAGAGGAAGCGTCGAGAGGAGAAGATCTCCTCCGATGGCTTGCTTCGCAAACGACCTCACCATAGACAGAGCCTTGACTCAAGGTCAAGCTAGACGCATGAACATGAGCAGCGCACGACCGGCGGAAGTCAACGGCGGAAGTCCTCAAGGCGGTATGACGAGTGGACCTGCGCGGAGGATTACTATCGGTACTGGCTCCTCAGCTGTGCCTCGCCGCCAAGTTAGTTCCGGAGGTACATGGCGATGAAGAGAGCTGGATGTGAATTGATTGATGGATTGTTTATGAGCCTGGAGTTTAACGGCCTGGCGTTTGGGCATTGCATTGTATGATCTAGAAGATTGGTATGACGTGGCATCGTCAGTCATTACTGTATGAACATAATTCTGAACGACTGAAGTTGGCTTTCTGAGATGTGATCGAGATGTGTCCTAACCCAAGGATATCATGTAACACAAGGAAGCTTATGGTGATTACCAACTGTTTGGTGTTAATGACTTGCTAACTCCTTCTTTCGCCTTAGCACTAAATCCTTCGACAATTCCGACCGGCAGTGATTCAAGCGTTTACTAATCTTCTCGATCATTTATGGTATGGCAATCTGCTTGAATGTGATGTGTCTGCCATGGAATTCACTTGTACCTGAGTTAACCCACTCCAGCCGCAAACTATTGAAGGCGCTTATCTAGAAAGCCTTAGAAGTTTGATGAACTGCCTGATCGATTGTAGCGTCCAGTGAAGCACTTGTGAATTATGAGATTCCTTAACCTTATGAGTTCAAAGAAAGGGGAAAAGGTGAATGATTATAAGAAAGAAGTGATATTTTTCTGATCTCTGCATCTTTATTGCTCTTCTTGTTAAAGATGTCGTCAGTTTGTCCGTTCGTTGATCTTGGTTGCGGTGCTTGGTACCACTAAAGCGGCACCATTGAAGCCATCGGGGTCTACTAACGTTGGAGTCGAGACATTGGCTGATGTTGTTTCTACAAGTGAGAGGTAAGTACCTATCTTTGTGTTAATGAGAAAGGTTACTAATGAGTAGCGACAGTGCTTTGCTCACATTTTCCGCTCTCACGAACACCAAGACACTCACTACTGCCATTTTAACTTTTTGAAGAGGATGTGTCGTGTGCCTTTTATTAAGAGGTTGCACCTCTAAGCATCAGAATACAATGTTTAAGTGGTATGAGCTTAGTTGCTTGTGATGATACAACAATCAGTATCGAGACCACAATCGTTGAAGACATCCTCACTACAAGCACTGAGGATGTTAACTTCAGCATGTGTCGGCAACAAACTAACTCTCTTCGAAAGAACAGTCAGAGAATTGACGGGACATAATTGCGATAGTTTGAGAGGCCGGTTATTGTGATGAGGATAATGATTTCACTTAGTGTTCATCATGCATTTCGCGTCAGCATGATGATCTCGTAGTGACTGTCCGTATAAAACTTCAGTGCACTGAGGTGAAATAGTCAGTAATCAGTACCTCTTATTAAGGCGGCAGCTTGCTTACTCACAATGTCCGAAAGGCAATTAAGAACAACCCATCCATAACTATAACCAATTGATTGGCAGGTCAGACAACCTAAACAAACGCCGATGATTACGTGGGTGGTAACACTAACATGGGATTGGATTTCGGCGTTTAGAGCCCCGCTTTTGTTGCGATGCTTCATCGGTTTCGGTGTTAGAAGATCATCATTTCGGTCGGAGATAATATCATTGGTAGCTTCACTTGATGTGATACAAGACGAAAATTACTTAAAGGCATGGAAGTATTGCTGAGAAGTTGTCTCATCATTCTCATCATCGCTTGTGTCAACAACTTCATCTGGAAGCACTTACAAATAATCATCAAACACACACATACACAACACCACTCATACAAACTCCCAGTATCATCATGTCTTCGCCAGTTTGGTTCATCACAGCCGCCTCATCAGGCTTCGGCCATGACATCGCTCTTCATGCCCTCAATCTAGGCCACACTGTCATCGCAACAGCACGCAGCACATCCCGTGTCCAAGACCTCGCTGATGCAGGAGCCCACACTCTCGCCTTTGACGTAACATCCCCCATCTCAGACCTCGAATCCATCGCCAAAGATGTCTACGCCAAACATGGCCGTGTCGACTATCTCATCAACGCCGCTGGATTCATCCTAGACGGTGCCGCCGAGGAGGTTTCACAGCAGGAGCTGTACAATTGCTTTAACACCAACGTCTTTGGTATCTTCAACACTATCAAGGCTTTTCTTCCAGGAATGAGGGAGCAGAACATCGGAGAGAATGGTCGTCGCGGCACGATCGTTACCTTTGGAAGTATAGGCTCTTGGAGAGGAGGCGCTACCTACTCTGTCTATTCCATGGTAAAAGCCTGCGTGTCCTCCCTCGCCGAGTCCCTACGCTACGAACTCGAGCCCTTCAACATTATCGCTTCAGTTGTCGAGCCAGGCTACTTCCGCACAAGCTTCCTTAACCCTGGTGTCAAGGTCACTACTAAGAAGCGCATGGACGTGTACAACGATGAGAACACACCGACAGGCAAGACGCGCAAAGCATTGGAGAAGACAGACAACAATCAGCCTGGAGATGTGAAGAAGGGAACAAAGGTTATTGTGGATATTCTGACAGGGACGGGAGTCGGAAAGGGAAGGGAAGTTCCTGTGAGGATTGTTCTGGGCAGTGATGCGGACGTGTATATTCGGAATAAGATCAGTGAAACGCTGGAGATTTTGGATGATTGGAAGAGTGTTACGGTTAGTACGGACATTACAGAGTAGTACGGTTGTTTACTGTATGGAGACTTAGCAAAGAATGCAATAGAATTGGTATGCAATGTTACCTGAATGGAAACTTGAGAACAAGAACAAACTCGCAGTCGCTTTTGAGAAACAAGGAAGGATGCCTAAAGAGTGTTTGTATATGTGTCACTTCAAACGGGCCACTGCCAATCTCTACCTATGTTCCAAAGCTGACTAAAGTTGGCACTGTCATGAGGCGGCAGCGTAATTTATTACTTAACCCAGCGGCCTCGCCGGCCTTAGGCTTTGGAGTTTGATCCTCAGGCTTCAGATTAAATCTCAACCTGAGATTCTCGCTCTCCTCAACTCATCCGCCTTCGATCGCAACAACTGCTCTCGACCTGAACTTGACCTCACCACAACCCGCTTTACGAAAGTGATAGTGGTCGGCTATCAAGATCAGGTACGGAGGTTCGCGCCGCAGCTTTGTCCAACCCTTTCCGGCCGGGCTGCTTTGCTCCCATCTCCAAAGTAAGTCAGCTCATTCCCACCATCCCAAACGGTACCGCTCCAGATTTCCCTATCAATCTTTGTGTTCGTACTCTGACATCGGCATCAGCTTTCACTCCTTACAACAATCAGTATGGCACCCAGGAAGGCTAGCAGAAAGAAGCCAGCGGCTGCAGCAAAGCAGACATCAGGCGACAATGGACGAACAGACGTCACGAAGGCACCACAGCTTTCGAAGTGTCCAGCAAATTTTCGATGAAAATAACGAACAACCGGAGCTCGAATGCCCTGAGTGGTTCGACGACCATAACGACTACTCACACACTGTTCATGAAGGTCCTGCAGGTGTGCTCTAAGGCTTAGGCTACTAAAATAAAGTATCCTAAGTGCTAGCCTAAGTGAGCCTAAGATGATCAAATTCTTTCGTCTCTTAGGCTCTCGGCGGCTAATTCTTCTGATACCCCGACTCACTGCCATGAGCACATCCACCAAGATGGCGCCCAGGAAGACTCGCAGCAAGAAGGCGACAGTCGCTGCAAGACAGACAACAGGAGACGACACTACGACCACAAACAATGATCAGCTAGCACCGACAAAATGGCATCACGACTCGATAAGCGTGAAGCGGATTTTCGACAAGGACAGCCAGCTCCCGTCTATTGAGTACCCCCAATGGCTTTGGGTGCTATATGCACGTCGGACCCATCACGAGAGCTCCGTTCTCCTGGTTTGGGAAGATGACTTTCCGGACAAGAAGATTGAAGACACAGCATTTTGCCAACATGGACTATGATTGACGCTACCCATGAAGGTCCTGCTATGAGCGAAGCGGAAGCTGCCAGAGTCGCAAAGAAGCACCAAGACTTCAAGTATCCGAAGGGGATTTTGATCAACTTCCAATTCAAAGCAACAATAGGGGCCAACGCAGAAATGGCTCCATGCTTGGCTTTCAAAGGTGTCCTCGAGATAAACTCATATGCCGACAACGTTGGTAAGTCCGGAATTCTCAGCGAAACCTTTGAGGATTATATTAATCGCCATATAGTTGCCGACGTCGTTTACCAAGCAGCATTGGTCGTATACGACGGTTTCCAGGTGGACCAAACCACAATCAACGCGGATTCAACAATGGTTTAGAGACCAACGACCAAACGGAGGGTGCAGACCTTGAGTTCCCAAACTTGATCACTGCAATCAATGAGGACCTGAAACAGCACCTGAGCGGCCAGACAGATGGCGATGATGTCCGAGCCAAACCACGTCGACCAAACAAGCCCAGCCCCGTCGACATCCTGAACGACTACGAAACAAACCCAAGTCAGACTGTTGGTCGATCGAGTGGTGCAATCCTGTCCCAAGCCAACGTTCATCCCTGTCCTCAACAAGCATGTCACGAACGGACACTCAGCCAACGTCGATATGATGGCGACGTCACCCATGGCGTTTATCTTGGTACACGCTGTTCAGCTATTGCTTTTCGCTCCACAAGCCTGGGACAGGGACCGACCTTATACTAGGGACGCCAACGATTACCCTCATCGCTTCCCCACGCCAGTCGAAGTTGGTGGAGACATCGAGAAGCGGGTCGCCAACACCTTCTCGATGGAAGACTTGCATCGCACAATTCTTCTATTCTATCAGTTGAATTACCGCCGACTGAGGCGTACTGCCTGGATCGGATGTGCATCGTCCCAGAAAAAGGTTGGTGGGTTACAGTTCCCAGGCTATGTGGATCCCCAACTCGCTCGCTGCGCCGATGTCCCAGACGTCGCCGTGTCCGCAACAGCAATGGTCAGACTCGCAGAGGCAGCCAACCTCGAGGAATCCATGTTGACCGAACGCGAGATCCGTAGCCGCAAGCGAGAACGCGCACGGGAACTTATGGAGCTAGCACGAGAAGAAGGACGCCTCCCAGACCCTGGTGCAGTCCTCCCCCCGACCCGGATGCCCCAATTCCCCTGGCTGGCCTGGATGCGATCGATGTCAGCACAAAGTTCCTGGAGATGGCACAACCATCACGGAAGATCAAGATCCAAGTTCCACAACAGGCCTCGTGCAGCTCAGAGGATCTACGAACCTGCACCTAGACAAACGCGAAGCTTGTTTACATTTCATCTTAGCAAGCGGCAATCGATGAGATGGAGCCAACCTCGGCGGAAGGCTTTCGTGCGGAGATACGGCTGCTGAAAAACCATCATCACCAGCCAGATTTCGATGAGACTGGAAAGGACCCGGAAGACTATCACGAGTGTGGATCGATTCGTCCCAGAGGGAGACGTGAATGCCTTCCTCCAACGGCAGAGTCAATCGAATGTTGTGACCGACTTCCTCCTTGACCATCCGGACCAAAAAGAGGAGACGATGAGGCTGAGTCGGTTTCAATACAATCTTGAACATACTCTGGCTTCAATCCAACCCGTCCAAGACCGACCTCTGAACGACATATGCGATGAATTCGGCATCACTCCTTGGCCTGAGCTGAAGCTGTACAGCGGCGATGATGGAAGGTTCGTGAAAACAGCCCATTTATTGTGCGGCCGGTTTGGAAACTATATATATGCTTCTTTCCGCCATGAGTCAGACACCTACAATCGTGCGGTTGCCTTTTGTCCAGCCTCCGAAGCCACATCAAGTTGACAGTAAGTTGTGTTCGGATTAGTCATTCTTCAAGCTCCGGACAGTAATGATCGTGCTGTTCGCGCGGTACCGTTTGGGATTATTGAACTAACCGGTTAACTTGATTAGATGCTACCACCATCGTCTCTCGTGGTCTCAGCGGCTACCGCCACACGCTTCTGTCCAACGACATGGGCGCAGGAAAGACGAAGACCTACTTCACTGCCATTGAACTCAACAACCGGAGGATGAACAAGGCCCGACAGCATGATGTCGATACGTAATGACAGTTTGATGTCAAGTCCCTGTCAGGGTATCGGAAAGATGGGCTACTGGAAGCATAAGAGACGAAATGTTTAGGTCATCTCAGGCTAGAATTTAGGCTACTTCATTTCTTTAGCCTAAGCCTTAGAGTATATCTCTTCTAATACCCACCGGTTCCCATCCAACAGTCGTCTTGACGCCAGTCAATTCGATCTTTCAGACTTGGAAGGAGGGGAAAGACCATTTCCCAAACTTGAAGTTGTACATCTACTATGGCGCCAGCGCATCGCGATCCCCAGACTCGGCAGCCAGAGTCATAACACTCGAATCCTTCCTGGGTCTGATGAACCGAATGTGCTCCAACAAGGGTGATCCGGAGGTATGTCCAAGCGGTACCGTTTGGAATTATGAACCTGGCATGATTGCAGACCGGACATTGTATCGACACGGTCCTCCCGCGCTGTTAAAAAGGACGAGAGACTATTCGTGTTCAAGCATGGCAGTGGAAGGCGTCGCTGCTTCCGTCAACCTCATCTGGGCAATCTCAGGCCACTTCTCTTCCTACCTCTTCCCTCCTACCGGCAACAACAACAATCCCTAGGACTTGGAGATGTATTGAGGGTTGGATCCAAGAGCCTAAGGGCGAGGTAGAGAACTATCGATGAGACGATCTTAACATGAAAGACATCGGGATCATGGCAGAGTATTGAAATAGTAAGAAAAATATCATTATCGCTGCCAGATAACGAGTGAATGTTTAGTCTAGACGTCTGGTGAATTCACAACATGCATGTGCCGCCAACCCCATACGCCTGAAAACACTGAACGGATAAAGAAAGCAGGAGTCTGGGAAGAAAAGGCGCTAGGAAAAGCAAACTGCGTCAGATCGGTAAGGCTTCGCTGGCCATACCATACTATGCAATCCTCCCAGGGTACATCAAATCATCGTCCTGATACACCGAGGTCTCATTACTCTTTCTTATTTTGTACCTCCACTCCTCTAGACTGTATTTTCCGTCGGCCTTTCTTCCCTTTGCCACACCAACTGATGTGAGCTTGGTGCGTGTTCATCTCATGGACCGCATGGCCGCAGACGCATCTATAAAGGCCACGTCCAATGCAGCTGTTCGAACGTAAGTGGGCAATGTGTTTGTCTCTTCGTCCTGAATGTCCGCAGCGACAACCATATTCGATCCGGAGATGTATACTTTTCAGGTGCCGTTTCAAACTTCTCGTGTCTTTGAAGGTTCCACATGTTTCTCTGCCGCAGTGAAGTCGGGGCGAGAATACATGGTTTGTGTTTATATGGGTACTGTACGCTGTCAGATCTAAAGTCGGCAAGCAGAATAGTTCCTCCACCTACCATAAGAAATCCACGCTGCTAAACGACGCCCTGCAAAAGTCGCAAATAAGCTGAGGCGCATCTGATGCAGGACTCGATATTGTGGATTCTGAGGTCGTCTGATTATATCCACTGGACGCAGACGTACTAGCGTTCTCGAGAGCAGAAGCACTCAACCTTTGGGAAATAGATGTAGAAGCGAGTGGTTCGGGTGGATCTCTTTGACCAGAAGGGCGTAAAGAGTAGGGTTCCAGAGTAATTGGAGCTGAGCTTGTGCCTTGGATCTCAGCATCAAGTGCAAGACAATGAGGATCAATGAAACCTCGCAACTCAGACGATGATGGCTCACAAACTGCAGCTATTTTACTGTAGAAATGAGATGGAATAACAAATTCTGCACGCGAGCAAGGGTCGTGATGATCATATCTTTGTTCATTGCGGAGGTCAAAAAGCGTTCATCATCAAAACACTCAATGCCAAGCAACGGCCAGGGCTCAGGGACGTCCCAATAGCTCGTGTTGAAATAACATTGCAAGTCGTCAATGCCGTTAGCCGTTGGTTCTAAATCATGATCATAATGGCCGCTTCTTAACTCTCGTAACTCTTGTAGGCCGAGATCAGGAGTATGTTGTTCAAATATGATCTCGATTGGAGTGACTCCAAAGGAGTCAGGCCCAGCGGCGTCTCCAGGCTTCGGAAGGGAACGAGGAAGAAAGAGAAAATAAAGGAGGGGAAGAACCAGTCTGGAGCATTGGTTAAAATATCAGTCAGCTTGGGGCATCATGCCTTGAAAGCTGTCAGCGTGGCGCAAACAAAGGGCCAATATTGTGATTCGACAGGACATACGTATGTAGGTCTTGTTTGTGGCTGAAACGCCCAAGGGCTTGTTCAAGTTGAATAGGCTATGGGGGCCAATTCTGTGATTCGTCAGATTTGGTAGAAGAGGGATTGTTCTGTTAATCAAGTCCCCCTATGTATGACGCGACCAATAAGATATTTGGCCCTGAGAGATTGACATGGTGACGTTAAACCAAAACTGCCAGGAGAAGTGAGAACTGAGACAGGTGTTCGAGAAGACTACCCAATAAAATATTTGGCCCTCTTGGAGCCTCAAGGTGACTTTCCAATCAGGTATTTGGCCCTCCGAAATATGCCCTTCTATCATAGTGATGAGGCTGACAAACTTCACAGGGATTTCAAAGGATACTCAAGTCCATTCATAAAAATGGCCCTGGTATTTTTGTTATCGCGCAACTCCGTATGCATTGACAGTTTTCATAATAGGTCCAATGGAAGAAATGACCCTCGAGACCAATCTAACATTGCAGCTTCTTCTGCGATGTTCAATGGTAATTGCTTGTTGGCGGAGCAAAAGAGATAGAAGCAAGATGTATATAAAAGACAAGATTTACTTTACAGAAGCTCAGTTGTCTTGCTAGATCATCTTGTGAACTCAGGCCTCCGCACTTCTAGATACTTCTTATCGCACTTACAATCATAATCATATTCTGTTCGAGGTTTACAAGCGCGATTATGGACGCCAACGGCAGAATTTCAGTGTCTCAAGACAATACCTCTTCGAAACTATCTATCCAGGATAAGCCAGTCTGTGTCCAAGTACCAGGTGAGTGGATATTTCATTATGGTATACTCTCGCTCACACGAACATATAGATTCAGCTTCACCCTTATCGAGATGGTTGAACCAGAGCACGAAGGATGGACCATGGCATGGATTCACCGTCGTTTCAGCAGAGAAGCAGCGTGGTAACTCAGTTGTCGATAAGTCTGATTCATGGAGTACTCAAGCTGAGGCCGGGTCTGTTAAAGAGAAATAAGAAGTGTGGGAATATTCGCAGCTTTTCAGATTGTCAGTCATAGCGGGCTTGAAGGTGTTGATACAGCAAATACTGAGCTTCGAAGAAATTGCCTCTTTCTTACTTAAGCTATCCCAATCTCGTGTGGCGAATTTCTGTCAGAAGAATGTGTAAGCTTGATTCTGACGTTGGATCTGCAGCGGGAAATAACCGTAAATAATCTACACACTCTTTCCTATTAGAGACAACTCCGGGCAGTTTCGGACAGCGAAATTGTACCGTCGGAAACTCCGGGGCATAAGCACAACGTGGAAGGATTAATAAAGAGAACTTGAATACATACAAAGAAGAGGAATTTAGAAAAGGATAAAAGAGCATAATTCCGCTGCAACTAAATAACATCAATCCAATATTCCATTCATCAAAACCATAACAGCAAAACTGCATTGACGCACTATCCTCACCTCGATCAGAATGTCAGAACATACCATCTTATCAACAGGCCTAAAAGCCTTCTCAATCTTCTCCATGACCACAGGCACAGCCGACGTGATCGGCGGCCACAAACTGCTCATCCCAGCCTCCGAACGAGCATTACTTCCAAAAACTACACTCTCACTAGTAGACAACCAACTTCGCTTCCTAGGAGCAACATGGGGTGGATACGGCGCGGTGTTGTGGTGGATTAGCAATGATCTTCAGACGAGACAGGCTCCTTTGGCGATTCTTGGTGTTGTTGCGTTTCTGGCTGGTATTGGGAGGAGTATTTCCGGACTGAGTGTGGGTTGGGGGGCTACATGGTTGAAGGTTGCGGCAGGGATTGAGCTTATTGTTCCGCCTTTGATTTATTTGTTTGCATTTTAGAGATGTTTTATGGCAGTTGTACGACTTCAGACTCATGACGGATGAGGGCGCCGGACGATCCATCTGTATGTCGGTCATATTGAGGTCGTGTTCAAGGTTGGACGTTATATTACATGGGCTTCCGTCTTCATACTCTCTCAACTCAGAACCAAATACACTCCCCGCTTCATTATAAACTAGTTCAGCTCTCACTTGGATTAAATCAAGTAGGCATCTAATTGTATCAAGACCAAGTATCAATATTCACACCGCATACTAACAGCATATCTCATTCCAGGCCAAGTTCAAAACGTAGGACATCTAAAGATAATTCCAAGTAACCGGAATCATTCCATCATCAATCCTCGCAACAGCCTTGAAAGCAGCAGGCGATAAATCCAGCCAATTCTCATTATCACCACCCTTCGTCAGATCCGCAACAATAACATCAACATCCCTACCCACGGTCGTAGTAACACGGATCTTCTTTCCACAGAGACTAGTATCGAATCGACGCTCGTCAAGAGCTACCACAAAGTCAGAGCTTCTGTAGGGGACGCCGCATTTGCCGCCTGATTCGTTTGGGTAGTAGTATGAAGCATAGCCCTTAAATCCGGCTGATGCCTCCTGAATGGGAGTTGATGGTTGGACGGTGTTTGGGTTTGGTTTTACCACTGGAGCGGGTTTTGGATTGGGGTCGGGCTTGACTACTGGGTCGGGCTTCACTTCGGGGACTGGTTCGGGTTCGGATTCCGCTGGGAGAAAGGGCGGTTTCTTGATGACCGGCTTCGTGTAGATTTTCTGGGGTGCTCTGATGTTGAGAACGTTGCCATTAGAAGGGGCAGCCAGGACGTCAGGGCTGACCGCGAGGGCCGCAAGAATAGCAGAGACTTTAGAGAAATGCATTTCGAACAGGCGTTGATGGACAAGTTGAGTAATTGCATGTTTTACTAGGGGGAAGTCGGTATATTATAAATGTTCCAAGCCATCGAATTCCTTATTCCAAGCTATTCGCGACTATCGAAAAACTACTGTTTTAGGCATGAGTGGTTGTTCAGGCGATCGATCATTTCAGAGGCTAAAATACGCCGCTTCATCTTAATCGCTAGCTTGCCCCTGCGCGATCTCGACGCCACCAATTTTGAGCATCTAGGGCTGAAATTCCATCTCCCAGTCACACGGTAAGTTGTACGCCCGATAGAGACTAACACTGGTTGCGATAGCGTAATCAGAGACAGCTCAGCCCGGAAACGTGTCACGAACTACGATTTCGGTTAGACTTTGCTTTGGGAAGAGCTGAGTATGCGACTAATAATAGACAATAGAACTTGGCTACACGGCCTTGAACGCAAGACCAGTAAGCTGAAAAAAGCTTGAACAAAGAAGAAACATCGAGAATTAATAATCATACTACACGTACGTTCAAGCCATGGCAACGATGCAAGGTCCAAAGAACAACAGTTGATATCAATTGCGAGCCTACCTAAACACGCTTTCGTTGAAACACCACCTCCTAGTAAGTGTAATGGAACCTCGGGTTATGCTCTCCCAACTCCTCAGCCTCCTCCTCAGTCAATCCCTGAATTCTCCAATCCTCCTTACCTTCATCCTTCCTCTTGTTCTGTCTTTTAAACCAAGCCCAGAACGCAAGATAGATGAATGAAGACATAGCTACCAAAGCCATGGAAACGGCATGACCCTTGACGAATCGGGGTCCTTCGTGTGTTTTGTATAACTGAATCATGTTAGTTACATGTTCATAAAGTAGAGGGGAGAACTTACAAATGGAGCGGGAATTCCTGCAGAGTTACCAATAGTAAGCTGCAATCCCGTCGCAACAGTTCTCTTTCCATAACGAGGATTGTTACTAGGAAGCCAAGCAAGAGGCAAGCCCACAATAACATACAATCCCATCGCAGCAAGGAAACATCCAAAGTATCGAACTCCAGAAGGCGCAGTACTAACAAGGATAGCATATCCAATAGCACACACAAATCCAAGTCCAACAGTAAACACAGCTCTCCTCTGCGTTCTATCTGACCACCATGCTACAACGATGTACGTAATAGCACCCATTGCATAACAAGGAATCGTCAAAGCCTGAACCTGGGCATTATTCCAATCTCCCAAACCTCGAATAATCGTAGGCAAAAAGGTACTGTATCCATAGAGAATGGTATCACCGCCGAATTGTCCAATGCAGAAAAGCCAGATCTTCCAGTCTTTCAGACCAGCGTAGACATCCTCTTTATGCATTTCGGTAGAAGATTTCGTGTGGCCGACTTGGCGTCGCATGCGCGCGTCGATGAGTTCGCGTTCGGAGATGGTGAGGTAGTGGGCGGAGTCGGGGGAGTCGGCGAGCCAGAACCAAACTGCTATGCCGAGGATGAAGGTGGGGATGCCTTCGATAATGATGATCCAGCGCCAGCCGCGGAGACCTGCTACGCCGTCCATGTGGCCGATACCGTAGGCCAGAAGACCGCCGAGGGAGCCTGCTATCGCGGCGCTGACGAAGAGGTAGCCGATTCTGAGGGCGTATTCTTTCTTGGTGTAGAACACTGGACATGTTAGTTTTTGATGAGATTGAGGATCGAGAAAGAATTACTGGTGAGGTAAATGGCGAGACCGGGGAAGAGACCGCCTTCAAGAGCACCCAGGAGAACACGGCAGGCGATGAGACCCTTGAAATCTTGGACAATACCGGTGAGGGTGGCGACGATGCCCCATGAAGTAGTGATGAAAGCAATCCATCTCGAAGGCGTGAACTTCTTGATAACTAGGTTCGACGGCAACTCGCTTGCGATATATGTAACGAATCTATTCCATTAGCAAAACTCCCTCAAGCTTGATCACATCTAACTCACAAGACTGAAACAGCAAGTTGATACTAGAAATCCAAGTCAGTCAACTGTACACTGCATCATTCAATCCTGGATACGCACCTGATCACCCTCCAAGCCAAGATCCTCCTCCATACCATAAAGTCTCGCATTTCCAATATTGACACGATCCAGAAAACTCAAAAGATAAAGCAACATGACAGGTGGAACAATCCACATGTCCAATTTTCTGAGAAGAGCCTTTTCGGCTGCTGGATCGATGTAGACGTCATACTGGCCTGTGCCGCGTTGTTCCTCGATTTCCTTTTCGGGAAGGATATCTGTTGGTTTGGAAGTCATGTTGAACCCTCTACTTCACCACTTGTGGATATTAAGAGAGAGAGGATGGATGAGAACGGATGAAAAGTTGGAAGAAGGCTCGCAGTCTCCCATTTAAGGATCATGCATCTATCTTATCTCCGCACTACCCCAGATGCACATAATTATTGGGTAAGACCCCAGGATTTGGAGATATCGCTAGCAGGGATCGGCTAACCATTTTCCTAGGATGGATCGGCTTGTGAGGGGTTTTACCGTTTGTGCATGAGTCGTGGACTCGGTAACTCAGAAGTTGCCGGGTTGGAACGTCATGATTAGAACATCATTGGACAGTATCATAAATACCGGTAATATTGCCGGTCATATTGGGAATAACTCGGCTACAAGAATTAGCGCATGGATGGACTTATCATTTAGCTTAGCATAAGACTTGGACTCAATCATGCGCTCACAGCTCAAAGGTAATTGAAGCCGTAGCATGGTTCATCTCCCCAACTCTTTACTAAGTGGCGTCAATTAACGGTATGTAACGGGGTGGAGAAGATAACTTGAGACCGATATCTCTCCGATCGGATAAGAAAACACCATGTAATCTCATGATATCGCTTAGCGAGTCATTACAACCTCGGTGGATAAGAGTTACATCGAACGGTAAAATGTTCCTTGCCGTAGTGAATCGCTATCGGCAGACAAGTCGATCAGATACGACGACCTCTTGGCTCAATTGCAATTTGTAGAGTTACCTAAACAAAAACTGCTCTTCAATCTCAGAAGCAAACTCCTTCAAAGTCCCATCCTCAGCAAAAAGTACATCCAACCATTGAACTTGATTCCCATCCAAAAAGCTCCCAATAAGCGGATTTCCCAAGATATCCACGTTTTCATAGTCAATAATACCTGCGTCGTTTAATCCTGAGCCATCCATACTCATCGGTGTTTGAAAAGCGCCGTTCTCTCCAGATGAATTAATGTTCTGGTGATCTTCTATGACAGTGGCTGAAGGAGGGACGCCATCCAACCTTCCTGTCGCCCGTAGCGTTGATACTCGTGTTTGTATGTGAGATAACCTCTCACAAAAGTCCACAGCAGGAATATTCCCATCATTCTTTAGAGACCTCAACACACTCAGCAAAGTCTCCAAATGATCAGAATTTACAGCCGTGGGCTTCATAACAGCCGACATAATCAAAATCATAGCCGCAGAAAAAATATGATGAGCGTCCCAATATCCAAACGTAGCAATACTCCCATCCAAAAACAAGCCCTCCACAATCCTAGACGAAGCTTGCGCGGCATTCACACAACTTTCTGCAAGAGCCAAGGTTATGGAAGAGACATTTTGGCGAGGTTTGGAGGCTGGGGTTAGTTGGAATTGGGTTTTGAAGAGATGCAGAAGGACTGGGCGCGTGGTTTGGATTATGCATTGGTTGTAGGCTAGATGGAGACTTGCGACGGGGCGGGGTGTGCCGCGTTCTTTGACGCGCATGTCTGGACGGAGATCATCGTGCCAGGCGCGGAGTTGTTTGAGGATGCCGTGGACTTGATGGATGTAGAGACCGTTTGTTGCTTTGGGTATACCATAGATGTGCGTCACTAACCAGTCAGCAACCTCCCTTTTACCCTCAATTCACAATATTAACTCACAGATATTCCCAATGATCCTCGCCAACTTGATATTCGTGATAAGATTCTGCGGATCCAAAAACTCGGCCATCTCTTCTTTTGTGAGTCCCTCTTGACTTGGCATCTCGACATCTATATCTTCGTCTCGGACTGTGATCGGCTGACCGAGTTTCGATGCGGAGAAACGATCGAAGAAGTATAATACCCACCATGTTCTTCTTCGACTTTCGCGTTCGACTGGTGTGAGGGTTGTGTGTCGTGATGCCGATCTGTGCATGCCGAGACTTTGAGCGATACGCATGGCGATGCCGCTGTAACAGTATGCTGTTCTGATCCGACCGAGGACATTCGAAGCCCAAGCCTACCAAACTGTCAGCGACTGACTTCCATGAAAGGGTACATCTACCTACCAACAGCGTGAGAACTTCCACCTGCATCAAAGAAGGCTCCTCATAATAATCCTGATTCTCCTGCAACAATCCCACGGCCCTGACATAATAATTCGTCCCCGGCACACGATTATTATCCCCTACTCCTCGTCTATGCGTATAAATTTCTCCTAATGCCATAAGCGCATAAAACTTGCACAACCAAAGCGAACTCGGTACCATTTCCCGTCTATACACCGCATCAATCTCTTTCATGAACGTCACTTCCAGAAACAAAGGGTGATAGTTCCCAATAAAGCGTCTCGCTACATTGAGTAGCAATTTCACGTGCATGCGTTCTGGGAACTCGGGGACTGGAAGGCGGTCGTAGGTATTGAGTTTGAGATAGTTTGAGAGTCCGGCTGTGGAGGGCGTGTATGTGTCGTCGAGACATGAGAGGAGTCGGTTACTGAAGGCTGCGCAGGAAGCTTCGCCTATGAAACCTGGTTCAGAAGAGCGTTCTTGAATGGGCTTTTCGGGTTGACGGTCGAAGAGGGGATTGAAGAGATTGCTTTCTTCCTTTGAGAGGGAGGGTGGTGAATAATCTTGGACATTGTTGAAGGGAGTTGGTTCTGGTGTTTGGTTATGTGTAGAGATGGCTTGAAGCTTTCGACTATCTTCTTCAAGTTTCTTGAGATAACTAACAAGTATCAGCGCAGGCTCACGATATTCTTGAGGTGCTGTACCTTTCAGAAACGGGTATCTTGCGTTCCTTGTTTGCAGGAAATTCACACTCATCAGCCCTTCCAGTAGAATTACATGACTGACAAGGCTTTTCTCCAGAACACTTGATTTTCTGAGAGTGACACCTATGACAACTATTCACAATCAGACACTATCCACAGAAAGAACAAGGGCATCTCACGCAGCCAAAAGTCTTCTTGGTCGTCTCGTGCTCATTTTGCAGGATACCGATCAGTTGGTAAATCATTGAGTAATGAAAATGATTCCAACGGCTGGGGATATGCGGGTCCGGGGTAAATGACCGGCTTGAGATGCGATTGTTTCCGTTGGTGATGCCGAGTGGAGATGTGGTCGGTAAGTGAAATTTTGCCGGTCGAGATAACTCGGCTTGACTAAAATTGCCGATGAGTAAGCACTCTCTGAGCCAATACTCGGCCTCCACCATCGCCAACAGTGAATCCACTCACTTACACGGGGAAGATCTACCCCAGACTCTTTAATATAATATATCTTCAAACCACGGACCAAATACTCATCATTCATTCTCATTCACTCACCAATACCCCATTCCCTATCTCTTTATACCCTTATTCACAATGTCATCTCAAGGCATCCGCATCGCCATCGACAGAGGTGGCACCTTCACAGACGCCTGGGCCGAAATCCCCGGCCGAGACGAACATCTCGTCTTCAAGATCCTCTCCGTCTGTCCAGATGAATACGACGACGCCCCCACAGAATGTATTCGCCAGATTCTAGAAAATGCCCTAGAAAAGACAATACCAAAGGGCTCACTACTAGACCTTGAGCCCATTGAGTCTATTCGCATGGGAACAACAGTCGCTACAAACGCTCTCCTTGAAAGAAAGGGTGACCGTGTAGCGTTCCTAGCGACGAAGGGCTTTAGGGACATTCTTCTCATTGGAAATCAGACACGGCCGGATTTGTTTGATCTTTCGGTTAGAAGGCTCGAGCAGCTTTATGAGACTGTTGTCGAGGTTGATGAGCGTGTTACTATCGAGGGTGCTAGCGAAGCGCCTAGTGATGGGGAGATTGATGTTGAGTCTGATGATGCGCTTGTTGTTGGTCAGACTGGTGAGGTTGTTAGGATCATGAAGAAGCCTGATCTTGACGCTGTGCGTGTTGATCTTGAGGCTTTGAAGGAGCAGGGCTTCAAGAACATCGCTATTGGCCTCATGCACTCTTACACATACCCCGAGCATGAACTACAAGTCACAAAACTTGCTGAAGAAATGGGCTTCAAAGTATCTGCTTCTTCTGTTCTTCAATCAATGGCAAAGTACGTGCCCCGAAGTCAATCTGCTGTCGCAGACGCATACCTCACGCCAATGACAATGGCATATCTTGATGGCTTCAGAAAGAACTTCAAGGGTCAATTGGAAGATGAGAGTGCGAACAAGCTTCTCATCTGCCAATCCGATGGTGGACTTACGAGTTGGTCCAAGTTTACCGGTCTACGGGGTGTTCTTAGTGGTCCTGCAGGCGGTGTCGTCGGTTTGGCGAGGACTTGTTACGATGATACTGACGGTACACCTGTTCTGGGCTTCGATATGGGCGGTACAAGCACAGATGTCGCTCGCTACTCTGGTGCCCTGGAACATATCTTCGAGAGTACCATCGCTGAAGTCACCATTCAAACTCCCCAACTCGACATCAACACCGTCGCGGCAGGTGGCGGTTCAATCCTAGCCTGGGAAAACGGTCTTCTAAAGGTCGGACCCAGCAGCGCTGGCGCCAACCCTGGTCCTGCATGCTACGGACGAGGAGGTCCCTTGACCGTCACAGACGCCAACTTTCTCCTCGGTCGCATCATTCCTGATTTCTTCCCCCGAAAATTAGATCATGAGATCGTTAGGGAAAAGTTCGCTGCTTTGACGGAGACTGTGAACAAGGAGAAGGATGGTGGTGAACCTTTTACTCCTGAGACTTTGGCGCTTGGGTTCCTTGCTATTGCGAATGCGACTATGACACGACCTATTCGAACGTTGAGTGAAGGTCGTGGATATGGTGCTTCGAGTCATAACCTTGGATCATTCGGTGGTGCTGGTGGTCAGCATGCTGTTTTTATCGCTCGCGATTTGGGTATCAAGCGGGCTATCATTCCTTGCTACTCCAGTATTCTCTCTGCTTATGGTATGGCTCTTGCGGATGTCGTGGTAGAGAACCAAGAACCCTCCGCCATAACATTCTCTGAACAAGTCGTCCCCGAGATCAAGGCCCGTCTTGAGTCTCTTTCCGCAAAGGGCTCTCAAGGCCTTGTATCCCAGGGCTTTGACGCTGCGTCTACCGAGCACGAGTACTTCCTCAACATGCGCTACCAAGGAAGCGATACTTCCCTCATGATCTCCGTGTCAGAGAACGTCAGCGATGCAGGCGTCGCTTTCACACAGCGACACACCCAAGAATTCGGCTTCTCCCAATCGAGAAACATTCTCATCGATGACGTTCGTGTTCGAAGTGTCGGCAAGTCTCGTGTTCTCAACATCTCCAGTCCATTTGAGGAACTGAAGAAGTACAAGTCTGACGGTCTAACTCCTGTTCCCACACCCATCTTCACTCGCAAGATCTTCTTCGAGAACCATGGATGGACGGAAACTCCTGTCTATCAACTCAAGTCTATGAGTCCTGGTGTTCACATCACTGGTCCAGCTATGATCATCGACAAGACGCAGACTATCGTGGTAGACCATCTCAGCAAGGGCGTTATTCTTCCCGAGCATGTCATTCTTGAGGTTGACAAGGCTGAGAAGCAGAATGTCGCTACTGAAACTGTCGATCCTGTTACACTTAGTGTCTTTGGTCATCGCTTCATGACTGTCGCTGAACAAATGGGCCACACAATGGAAAAGACTTCCATCTCCGTCAACATCAAGGAGCGACTCGATTACTCCTGCGCCATCTTCTCCGCTGACGGCGGTCTCGTCGCCAATGCCCCTCATGTACCCAGTCATTTAGGTTCCATGAGTACAGCAATCGCCTACCAAGCCCAACGCTACAAGGCTGGTGAATTGAAGCCCGGCGACGTTATCATCAGCAACCATCCCCAAGCAGGTGGCACCCATCTTCCCGACATCACCACCATCACTCCTGTCTTCGACGATGAAGAGAACCCCAAGGAAATCATCTTCTTCGTCGCCAACCGCGGTCATCACGCTGACATTGGCGGTATCGTTCCTGGTTCCATGCCTCCTAACTCGACAGAGCTCTGGCAAGAAGGTGCGGCTATTGAATCCTTCAAGATGATCGATCAAGGCGTTTTCGACGAAGCAGGTCTCATCAAACATCTCTACGATGAACCGGCTTCGTTCCCTGGATGCAGTGGTACACGAACTCTTACCGAGAACATCGCCGACCTTAAGGCTGCGGTAGCCTCGAACCAGAAGGGTATTGAGTTGATTAGATCATTGATCAAGGAGTTTACATGGCCTGTTGTGCAGCTTTACATGCATGCTATTCAGGACAATGCTGCGCAATCTGTACGGGATTTGTTGAAGCAGTTTGCTGCCAAGTATGAGGGTGGTGTGCTTGAGGCGACGGAGTATAACGATGATGGTATTCCTTTCAAGTTGAAGGTTACAATTGATAAGGAGACTGGCGAGGCGGTGTTTGACTTTACGGGAACTGGACCTGAACATTCTGGTAATTTGAATGCTCCTCCTACTTGTTCCTACTCTGTCATCATGGTAAGTCACCCACATTCTTCGAGGTCAATTCAAAGCTAACATATACAGTACTGCCTCCGATCAATGATCAGCACCGACATCCCCCTCAACCAAGGCTGTCTCAAACCCATCAAGGTCGTCTGCCCAGACAACACCATCCTCTCTCCCTCCCCCACAGCCGCAACTGTAGGCTGCACAACCGAGACCTCTCAAAAGGTAGCCGATCTTGTCCTACGTGCCTTCAACGCCGCAGCTGCATCCCAAGGAACCATGAACAATCTCAGTTTCGGCTGCGGCGGTACAGATCCTGTCACCGGTGAAGTCACCAAGGGATTCGGTTACTATGAGACTATCTGTGGAGGAGCAGGTGCTGGATTAGGCTGGAATGGTGCGAGTGCAGTGCATACACACATGACCAATACTCGAATCACAGATCCTGAGATTCTGGAGAAGCGATATCCCGTTATTCTGCACGAATTCTCCATTCGTGAAAACTCGGGCGGCGACGGAAAATGGCGCGGAGGAAACGGCTGCATCCGAGAAATGGAATTCCGCATGCCCCTCCAAGTTTCCGTCCTAACAGACCGTCGCGTAACAGCACCATACGGACTCGAAGGTGGCGGCGAGGGACAGAGAGGACAGAACATCTGGGTGAGGAAGGATCCTGTTACGGGCACTACAAGACAAGTTTCGCTAGGACCGAGAAAGACGTCGCATTTTGGAGTTGGTGATCGGGTTATTATTATGACGCCTGGTGGTGGAGGTTATGGACGTGTTGGTGATGATGATGTTGATGTTAAGGAGAGGGATGCGAGGTCGTTTTTGACGAATGGGAGTTTGGGGGTTAGACATAGTATTGCTACTGGGAATTAGATAGGCGTTAGTATGTAATTGTACCATTTGTTATATGAATTTATATCAAGACTGGTCATTTGAAGATATGTAAGAGGCGTCAAGCAAAAAAAGGTGTCAATGGAAGTCAGAGTGTCGCTACCCTGAACGAAACAGTTGAACATGACATTGATACGCCAGATTTGCCCTCACGAGGGAAAGAATAGATTCAGAACGTGATAACTATACAGTCATATCTATACAAACGAAATCTATAAGAACAGTATTACCACTCCATGCCGTCCAAGTCTACATACACCACTCCAAGCCCCCCCTTCCCTAAGAGAATTTATGTATCTGACTCTTCTTAAACCCAAGCTCCCCCAAAATCCCTGATCCTAGTCCCCGTCCTCCGACAAGCGCATCCTCCATTCCCTTAGGTCCACAAACAAAAACCTTCCCTTCCCTCTCCTCACCAAGCACCTCCTTCAAAAACTCCCCATCAACCCTCCCCCTTCTCAATCCCGAACCCTCCTCAGTCTTACTAACCGTATACTTCACCCTGAACCTGTCCGGAAACTCTTTCGCAAACCCGTCAAGTTCCTTTTTAAGCAGTACATCCTCATCTGAATTTGCTCCGAACACAAGCGTCATGTTTGTCTTATCTTCTGGGTTACGCAAGATGCCTTGGATGAGTTGGAATATAGGTGTAATTCCACAACCCCCCGCTATGAGGGTTATTTGTGGGAAGGCGTTGGGTTTCCAGGCGTAGTCTGTTATGCTGGCTAGGAAGAAGAGTGTGTCGCCGGGTTGGAGGGAGTGGAGGTATGTGCTTCCCTTTCCGTTGGGGTATTTCTTGACGAGGAGGTCCATGTAGCCTGGTTCATCTGGGGGTGTTAGTAATTAAAATTGATGGTGAACGGGAGACGTACCAGCTGGGGAGATGGGACTGTAAGGTCTCGGCGTAGGTAACCATGATCCTTCAGGCCAAGTAAACGTCAAAAGAGCCGCTATCACAAGTCAGCACTCTCATTCCGAAATAACCCAATAATGACACTTACAAGATAAAGGAAGTCCAGTGACATCGGTCTCCCGAGGCAGTTTAAACCTCAACCTCTTCGTATCAGGAGACTCGTACTCCGAACTATGCAAAGGTAACTTCACCGAAGCGAATCCTCCCTTGAAAATCTTTTGGGGGGTATTTGACTCTGCAGATGCTGTGCTGAACATCATCTTTGATAAGACACCAACGCCAATTGCGCTAGCTGTTATGGTTGCGAGGAGAGGCGCTGGGCGGGATAGGGAGAGACGAAGCGCCATCATGTAAGTCGTCTGAGTAACTTTGCAGAGAAGTGATGATATTTTATTAAGGGGTTATCCGGGTATTTATCTGTCTTATATATGCCATTCCTTCGTTATTACGATCGTATGTTTTCATTCCTTCTACTGGTTTTTCGCATCGGTCTTCCGGACAGCGGCTTCGGTATTGTTAAAATGTCCGTTGACTGGACCCACCTCGGGTCCGAATTCTGTCAGACGGCGCCGAACCCTTCAACCGGGTTCGGACAATTCGTCCAAAGTCCTGTTTTCCAGCCCGAAAATATCTACATTTCCCTTGGTTAACTCAATTTCCTAAGAATCCACAGTGCAGTCAGTCCGGAATATCACGGATCAACCTTGTTTGTACACACGCAGTATAACGCAACACCCGTGTCTTATTCTTCCGCTCGTTTATAGATTTTTGACCTACTGAAGGTTACAATTGATGATACTTTAAAGAGAAGACTTATCTTGGGCTTGCTGTTTAGAGATACCCTTGGCGTTCATTCTTCCGCTCGTTTATCATTACACTACGTACAATAAGTTATATCAGCCTCAACTTCTCATCAACATCTCTAGCAACGTCTATTATCCTCTTCAAAATGTCTCTCTCCTGACTTTCCAATTTCTTCGCTTCTCTCCCAGCCATGCAACTCATATCCTTCTTACTCCCACCCTTATGCCACGTCTGATCAATCATCCAATGCGTCGGAACCTCGAATTCTTTCTGGTCAACAGCTTTGTTCTTGAGTAGACCGCCGTTGTACCAGAGGAGTTTATCGTTTTGGTCGACGTGGGCTATTACGAAGCTGCAGACGCGGACTTCCTCCTTGTCGTTCGGTTTGTCTTGAAGCCAGCCTACTATTCCTCCGTAGTGAGGCGAGAAGGAATATCTCGATCCCGTAGCTTCAAAGCCAATCCACCAACTCTCTTTATCGCCGTACGTAATTTTGTACGTAACTTCATTCCTCACCCTCTCTGAGTTCTGCCATCCGATATGTATCAATCCAAGCAGGACATCAAGTCTCGCTTTATCCACTACTACAATCCCCGAGTCTCCTTCTTCCGAATACCGTTCCGTCCAGACAAGCGATTTATCAGTCTCAGGACTCGGATGTTTAATCTGATCATGCCACCAATCCTGTCGGTCCGCAAAACCACCCTTCCAAAGGAGTCGATCATGGAAGAGTAAAACGCCAGTTTCGTTGAATCGATCTTGTAAGAGGAGTTGACGTGGGTCTTGCAGGAATACTGTGTCTGCATCGAGAAGAATGACTTTCTCATAGGAACTCGCTAATGCAGCGAACGGTTTTATCGCCCAGCCACCATTCGCAAGGTCCAGGGTCGTGTCGTTAAAGACAGTGAGAACATCCAGCATATCAATCTTCACGCCATTGGCTGCTTGTTGTATCTTCTTTCGTCCCTCGGCTGATAAGTCTTTGTCTCCTGCGTATACGACTTGGATAGGCAAGGACGTCTTGTGAACTCGTGTTAAAGAAGCGATGAGATGGCATGCGAAGCGGAGAGTTTTGTCGCCGGTAGGTATAACAATCCCCGCTGAACCGCTCTTGACTTTTGAGGCGCTTGTTGTTTTATATGGCAGTTTGAGTCTGTCGTAGATACTGGCTAGAGGCGGCGAGAGTCCGTTCTTCGAGTTAAGCCATGGGTATAAAGACTCAATCAGTTGGCCAATGAGTTCTGTCGTCTCATCCCGACCATGGTGCTCCAATTCTTCGATCCATGTTCGTATAATCTGTGTCCTCTGTCCCAGTTCCCCAAATATCCCCTTCGGATCGTCCTTTAGCGGATAGTCGAGGAAATATCGTGCGCCTAGTTTGATCGACGCTATATTATTCGTGTTGGACTGCGGATGTGTATTTATCTTCCGAGACGGTGACGGAAGAAGGAACGATGCATCGTGGTAACTGTAGAACAAGATTATAAGTAGCCAGATGGAAACACTGGCTGCTCCGATCTTTATGGACTTTGTGCCGAGAGACCGAAAATTGAACATGGCAACATAAGGATGAAGAGAAACATGACCGTCAGCAGTGGACAGGAATAGAGGATTCTATCAATTATACTGTTGTTTACTGCGTACAAGGATCTTTGTCACTGCATTCCATTCATTGCTTCGTTAGTCCTTGATTAAGAAGGCGAACCTGATAGCGTCTAGATAAAGTGACGCGAATGCACTAATACGGGACTTCGGCCGCTAGTCAAGGCACCCAAATACGAGTTTCCATAATAAAACGCTACTAGCTTTGTTCTCCCACATCGGAAGGGCCGCGTCTGTAGACGCGTGTCGTAGGATTGATCACTGCTGGCCGGAGTTGTCGAAGGATTCAGTGCCAAGGCAAGGGAAGAATGTTAGCGAGTCATGATCACCAAATATTTTGATGATAATAATAGCGGGAATAAGCTTCTTTGGGTTATTCTGCCCCTGCAGTAGAGAGCATCTCGATGGCTAGACCATGAGGTGGTCCTTTCGCTGACAAGGCAACTTGATGATCAAAATGAAGGCATATTGGTGAGTCTAAACTACATATTATGACTACACTAGGTCATCGCTCCTGGAACCGATATCCACTGAGTTCAATGAGCAAGGGACCTTGCAGTTACAACGTAACAGTCTAGTGCAGATATTGGATGTCAGAGTTATCAACAAGACCTGGTGAAGCGTCATGATGTAGAAGATCTGGGACAAACTTCCACCGCCGCTTCATAAAGTCTTGCCAATGTCGTCCTTTAAAGTAACAGCAACATGCAGCTCTGACTTACTCCTCTGTTTCATTATCTTCTAGTCTTTTAATCATTGCAGCTATTAACTTGGACCCATTGCAGTGCCTGAAGAGGCTCCATTGTTTGTTAAGAGGGAACACAGCGCTGTAGCATCCTGGGCCACAGATCACACTGTTGCAGAGCCCTGAGACGGTGAATCAGGCATTCAACATGGTCAACATCAAGAAACAAAAGACTGATTTATTTTCGCATCACTAGTTATGAAACAAATAATGTCTTTAAATGGATATACTACTCTTTTCTTCAGCTTGGCATTACCCCTCTGAAGTTATTCTCCCCGTAAAGCCAAGACGCTGTAGCCCCGCCCCCGCCACACGTCAGAGCCTCACTTCACCTCACTTCATCGCGACATCTCATCTCATATCATCAACCTCAACATCAAAACGCAACTCTCAAATCTATCGCCATACTCCGGAAACATAAGAACACCACTCATAATGCCGAACGACGTCGACAAGTCACTTATGGAGCGACTAAATGCCCTAAGAGGCAAAAGCGCAAGCTCCGAGAAACCCGTATCAACAGAGTGAGTACATCAAAGTATTCAGCGGCACATCGTACGTTACTAATACACGGCACAGAATTAAAGTCGATCTAATTGAGAGGAAAAAGGCGCCAACCCGGGACGATACACTCGCCGCTCGTCTGAAGTCCCTACGAGAGCGCAGCAATGAGCCAGCATCACCAGCAGCTCCAGTACCCAAAACAGCTCAAGAATCACCAAAGCCCCAATCATCCCAACCAGAAAAGACACCACAAAAGGACACACCAAAGCCAAGCATCGAAGAGGATGATGAATCCATGTTCCAAACAGACGACCAAACTCTAGAAGAACTCCTAGGCGATATAGCACCAGAAGACACCTTCAGCACAGAACCAGACGACGCAGAAGTAAAAGCCCTCCTAGAACAACTCGCAGACGCAATCCCAAAGGACGAAGATGAAACGAAAGATGACTCTGATGATTCGGATGGAGAGAAGATGGGTAAAGATGTAGATGAAGTCATCGCGCGCTTTCGCGATGAAGCAGAAGTAGAAGCCGCGCTCGCAAAGACCAAAACGCCTGAACCTGAGTCCGATGAGGGGGAGGAAACGAATACAAAAGAGGGAGACGTCACACTTCCAGAAGTTCCATCCGACCTAAACGACATCCCTTCTTCTGCACGCGCAGGAAGTGCGGATATAGATGATATAACCGCCCGTCTCGCCGCTCTACGCGCTCCTTCACCCGACCTATCTCTACCATCCGTCCCAACATCCAAACCCTCCGGTAAACCCGTCAACAGATTAACTACAAAGACAAATTACACCGACGACGATGTGGAGAGTTGGTGTACTGTTTGTCTAGAGGATGCTACACTACGATGTCCTGGCTGCGACGATGACGTTTACTGCACGCGGTGCTGGTACGAAATGCACCGTGGACCACAAGCTGGTTTTGATGAGAGGAGTCACAAGGCGGTACAGTTCACCAAGGATAAGAAGACGGAGAAGAAGGAGAAGAAAAAGGTTGCGTTGGGAGCGTAAACATTTAATTCCAAGTTCCTATAGCTATTGTTTTTCAAATCACGTGCTGGTAAAGACAGATACCCAAATATACCATTAACGCAAACTCCAATCATCAACGTTGCTGTGCTCAAAACAAAATACCTCCGTCAATCCGAAATGCGTGTACTATTTTATACGTGAGAAGAATTAAGCAGCGGATTGTGATCCGTTGCCGTTGTTCGTGGAGTCGTTTCCTGAGCTACCGACCTTTCCTCTGACGTCTTGCCAAGTCGCACCGAAGCGTCTACCAGTAGACGCGAGAAGACTCTCTTCCTCGTCGGCCTCGGCCTCCTCATCGATCTGAGAAAGGTTAAGCTTGGGTGTGCGGAAGAGAGCAGTGATGAAGACAACGATGAAGACACCGAGGAAAGCGAACTGGGCCCAGAAGTCGATGAGGCCGAAGAAAGGCCATGTGATGGTGATGCGGTTGAGGACCGTTGACATCACTGATGGTGTACAGACATCCTTGGCGTGCTTGTACTTGAGTGCCTCGGAGCAGGCGTGAATCATTTCTTTGTGGCCGCTGCAGTCAGGCTGCTCTCCGGGGTGGGCAGGTTCGTTGGTGCAGAAAGTTTGAGTACCATAGGTGGAGTATTGGGGTGCAACCAGCATAGCGAGTCCGTAGTTGGTGGCCAGAATGATCAAGCCCAGCATGACAGTGGCAATCAAAAGAGCCTGAGGGGCTGTCCTACCCTTGCGGATCTGGAAGATGCGAACCCAGAGGAATCGGATGCCAACGGTGGCGATGCCCGAGATTGAACTGCTGAAGAAGAGGAGCACAAGAAGAGCCATGAGAATGTAGTCGACAGGGAAAGCCTTGGCGGACTTGACAAAGATGAAGTTCATGGGCTGGAAAACGTGAATCTGACCCAAGATGTAACCGCACTTTTGCTTGCAGACCGAGTTCTTGGCCTTGTCAATGCCAGTGATGAGCATGGAAACCCAGATGACAACAGACAGGAGCATAAGAAGAATTCCACCGATGAGCTTGACAGGACGGAAGACAGCGCAGACCTTGAGCCAGGCCTGGTAGATCTTGCTACGACCTTCACCCTGAGCCTCAGCTGCGAGTCTCTCACGTCGGACCAGAGTCTGTTCCTCCCTAACCAGAGCATCCAATTCGCGCTGATCCTTTCGGGACATACCCTCCTGTCGACCGGCATTGCGCATCTCGATTTGTCGCTGGCGTTCACGGTTCTGTTCCAATTGAGACTCAGTTGTCTGATGAAGTTGAGGAGCAGAGATTGAAGGTGCAGCCTTGATGAAAGAGATGGGGAGAAGAGCGAGACCAGCACCGGTGTAGACGACGTAGAGAAGAGTGCCGAGGGTTAGCAGAAGACCCAAAGCAAAGGTAAGGGCCTTTTCGCCATGGTTCTGAGCGACGAGCTTCTTGAAGTAGTCGAGATCCCAGTGAGACTGAGAGCTGTCGCCTGCTGCTGGGACAAAGAATCCAAGCAGGAAGAGAACCACAACGAATGCAACGAAGAAGAGTGTGTACTTGGCCGCGGCAAGGAAACGGCTGCCGATAGTTCGGCCTTCTTCCTCTACCTCAATCTCATCGTACTCTTCATGCCAGAAGTAGGCAAAGGGAATAACGATCAGGCAGAGAATAGCATCGAAACTATACAAGCTGTAGTAGACGACCTTGAGGGTGTAGAGGATGCCATCGATACGTTCGGGAGTAGCCCAGTCCTTCTTGGCACCAAGTGCTGCAGAGCTGGTGGCAGAGACGAGAGCGATGTCGACGGGTAGGAGTAGAACTGTTGCGAGTAGTGAAGTCAAGCTGACGATGGCGACGATGCTGACGACGGCGGATCGTTCACGGGGAGTTTGCCATGTGAATGTGGTGATGATCGCTGCAATAAGGCAGAGAGCTACGGCGACGGCATAGGCGACCCAGATCAAACTGGTCTGGACGAGGCCTGCGTGGGCCATGATGAAGAGACGTTGAATCAGTAGGTTGCAGTGGATGATCAACGATGGAGTCGTAGAATGAAGCTAGGCAGGTCGCGACCGGAAAGTTTTCTAGGCAGATCGCGGGGATTTAAAGGAGATCCCAAGTGACAGGGTGACGTCGCTAGTAAAGCACAGAAACGATCGGTGTAGCAACGTGATGAACTTTGCTCAATCAGAGAAAGGCAAGATTCGTGGAAAACAAGATTCGATGGTCTCGATTGTTTAGCTTAGAAGCTCGACCTCAAGCTGCCGATGTTTCGTGACGCAATCTATACGCTAGCGTTACTTAAGTGGGGATGCTTCAGAATCCCTCCCTGCTGTTACAGCCTAGCATTACAGGGGTCTCCCGGAGGAACGGCTCACCGATAATCCGTCCTAGAAGCTTAAGCTACTCTTTTGGGCTAAACATTCAATACAGCCTCCATCGCGATTGACCGCAGCAGCAACAATTCGACTTTATTCCGCCGCAGTAGAATGGTCTCGCTGAAATGCAGGCCTACACCGAGCTTGCGGCTCCCTCAGCCGTCACACACTCGTTAACCATCTCCCTCACTTCGGCTACAGCAAACAATCTCGTTGTCGCAAAGGGCTCCCTACTCCAAATCTTTACAACAAAGACCATCGCCGCCGAATTCGACCCCGAGAACCAACCTGCCCAGCCTACAAAGCCTGAACCTGAATTCGATCACCGCGCGAACGATGATGATGGTCTCGAATCTTCTTTTCTCGGTGGTGAGACAATGATTGTCAAGACCGATCGAACAAACAATACAAAGCTAGTCCTTGTCGCGGAGCTTCCACTTTCCGGTACGATCACGGGTTTGGCAAAGATCAAGACCAAGCATTCAAAATGCGGAGGTGAAGCTCTCTTGCTAGCGTACAAGGCTGCTAAGCTGTGTATGGCCGTGTGGGATCCTGAGAAGAGTACCTTGGAGACCATCTCCATCCACTACTACGAGAAAGAGGAGCTACAGGGTGCGCCGTGGGAGGTTTCTTTTGACGAGTATGTCAATTACCTCCAGGCTGATCCTGGAAGTCGATGCGCTGCCTTCCAATTCGGCTCGCGCAACCTCGCGATTCTACCATTCCGACAAGCGGAAGAAGACTTGGAGATGGATGATTGGGATGAGGATCTCGACGGGCCACGACCTGTCAAGGAGACTGCTACAGTGGCCAATGGAGATAGCGACACATTAGAACCACCATATACACCATCTTTTGTCCTCCGTCTTCCGCTGCTTGATCCAAGTCTGCTTCATCCCGTGCACTTCGCCTTTCTGCATGAGTATAGAGAACCGACCTTTGGAATATTGTCTTCCAGCCAAGAGCCTGCGCATTCCCTTGGTCAGAAGGATCATCTTACGTACAAGGTGTTTACGCTAGATCTTCAACAGCGAGCTTCGACGACTATTCTTTCGGTTACCGATCTTCCTCGAGATTTGTTCCAGATTATTGCTTTGCCGGCGCCTGTTGGTGGTGCTTTGCTTATTGGAGAGAATGAGTTGATCCATGTTGATCAGTCGGGTAAAGCCAATGGTGTTGCTGTGAACTCAATGGCTCGACAGATTACATCTTTTAGCTTGACAGACCAAGCGGACCTGAACTTGCGACTGGAACACTGTGTTATTGAGCAACTGCAAATTGAAAACGGCGAATTGCTGTTGGTCCTGAATGATGGTCAGCTTGCTATCGTCTCATTCCAGATCGATGGTCGAACGGTTTCTGGACTCAGCGTCAAGATGGTCACAGATGAGAACGGAGGCAATATCGTTAAGGCTCGGGCATCAACAGCATCCAAGCTTGGCAAGAACTCCTTCTTTGTCGGCAGCGAAACTGGCGACTCTGTGGTTTTGGGTTGGACAAGGAAGATGGGACAAGAAAAGAGAAGGAAACCTCGTCTGATTGATGCAGACATTGCGCTTGATGTGGACGAGCTTGACCTAGAAGACGATGACGATGAGGACGACGACTTGTATGGCACCGAATCTGCGGCTGCGAAACCGGCCCAGGCACTTACAGGAGGTAAATCCGGTGAACTGAGCTTCCGCATACACGATACCCTGCTTAGTATTGCGCCAATCAAGGACCTCACCCCTGGAAAAGCATCTTTCCTTCCCGATAGTGAAGAGAGCACTCTCTCAGATGGTGTTGTCTCAGACCTTCACCTTGCGTGCATCGTCGGACGAGGAAAGGCTGGATCAATGGCCATTCTCAACAGAAACATCCAGCCCAAGGTCATCGGAAGATTCGAGTTCCCTGAGGCCCGAGGATTCTGGACCATGTCTGCCAAAAAGCCATTGCCCAAAGCACTTGGTGGAAATGCTACTGTTGGAGATGAGTACGAGACTTATCAACAGCACGATAAGTTTATGATTGTGGCCAAGGTCGATCTCGACGGTTACGAGACTTCAGATGTGTATGCCCTTACTGGTGCAGGATTCGAGACTTTGAAGGATACTGAGTTTGATCCTGCTGCTGGTTTTACGGTTGAGGCTGGGACGATGGGTAAGCAGATGAGGATCATTCAGGTTCTCAAGTCAGAAGTTCGATCCTATGATGGAGGTGAGTTTAACCATACGCGTAAAACTATATGTACTGACGATTGCAGATCTGGGTCTTACGCAGATTCTGCCCATGCTGGATGAGGAGACTGGCGCAGAACCCAGAGTCACAAGCGCCAGTATCACTGATCCATACCTGCTCCTCATTAGAGACGACAGCAGTCTCATGCTTGCACAGATTGACAGCAATAACGAACTCGAAGAAGTGGAAAAGATGGACGATACACTAAAGAACACCAAGTGGCATGCTGGATGTCTGTACACTGATACAAAGGGTGCTTTCCAGTCTGCCAGCGATAAGGGTGAGACTGAGAAGATCATGATGTTCCTTCTCAGCTCTACTGGCGCACTACATGTATACGCCCTTCCTAATCTTTCAAAGCCCGTCTACGTCGCTGAGGGTCTCTCTTACGTACCTCCTCACTTGTCAGCTGATTATACGCTACGAAGAGGTCTAGCAAAGGAGACTCTGCGCGAGATTCTTGTAGCTGACCTCGGTGACACCATTTCTCAATCCCCATACCTCATCGTAAGTTCATACCACACATTCACCAAATCAGTCTAACATCATCAGCTCCGAAACCAAACCGACGACCTCACAATTTACGAGCCTCTCCGTCACGTTAGACCAGGCAGCGAAACCAACCTCTCCGCCACCCTCAGCTTTAAAAAGACATCCAACGTAACATTAGCTACAACACCCGTCGAAACAGAACAAGACGACGACGTCGAGCAACCTCGCTTCATGCCGCTACGCAGATGCACAAACATCAACGGCTACAGCACCGTCTTCCTCCCCGGCTCATCACCAAGTTTCATCCTCAAGTCCAGCAAGAGTATTCCTCGAGTCATTGGTCTTCAAGGTCTCGGTGTTCGCGGTATGAGCAGTTTCCACACAGAGGGTTGTGATCGTGGTTTCATTTACGCAGACGACAAGGGCATCGCGCGCGTAACTCAACTTCCTCCTGATACAAACTTCACCGAACTCGGTATCTCAGTCAAGAAAGTCCCTCTAGGCTCCGACGTTCGCGGTATCGCGTTTCATCAGCCAACTGGTGCTTACATCGCAGGCTGCATGATAAGCGAACCCTTCGAACTCCCCAGAGACGACGACTATCACAAGGAATGGGCCAAGGAAACACTCTCCTTCGCACCAACCATGCCCCGTGGTGTCTTGAAACTCATCAGCCCCATCAGCTGGACCGTCATCCACGAAGTCGAGCTCGAATCCTGCGAATCAATCGAGTGCATGAAAACTCTCCACCTCGAAGTCTCAGAAGATACGAAAGAACGTCGCTTCCTCGTCGCTGTCGGAACAGCAGTGTCAAAGGGTGAAGACCTCCCCATCAGAGGCCGCGTACACGTCTTCGACATTGTCACAGTCATCCCAGAGCCCGGCAAGCCAGAGACAAACAGACGTCTCAAAGCCATCGCTCGCGAAGATATTCCCCGTGGTGGCGTAACCGCTATTTCCGAAATCGGCACTCAAGGTCTTATGCTCGTCGCCCAGGGTCAAAAGTGCATGGTGAGAGGTCTCAAGGAAGACGGGTCTCTTCTTCCCGTTGCGTTCCTCGATATGAGCTGCCATGTGTCCAGCGCGCGTGAACTTTCGCGTACGGGTCTTTGTCTTATGGCTGATGCGTTCAAGGGTGTTTGGTTTGCGGGATATACTGAGGAGCCGTATACTTTCAAGGTCTTGGGTAAGAGCCATGGCCGATTACCTGTGGTTGTAGCGGATTTCCTTCCTGATGGTGATGATCTTGCTATTGTTGCGGCGGATGCTGATGGAGATTTACATATCCTTGAGTTCAACCCCGAGCGTAAGTTTCCCTTCCTTACTACCACGATACATACTAACAATCTCAGATCCCAAATCTCTTCAAGGCCATCTCCTTCTTCACAGAACTTCCTTCTCCGTCTCCCCCAATCCTCCATCAACAACCCTTCTCCTCCCCCGAACAACACCCCCCTCCCATCCAACCCCCCAAGATCCTCCTCACACACTCCTCCTAGCCTCTACATCCGGTCACATCGCAAGTCTAATCCCCCTACCGGAAACAACATACCGCCGTCTCCTCTCCGTAACAAACCAGCTCCTCCCCGCGCTCACCTTGTACGGCGGTCTGAACGCCAAGGCGCATCGTTTGCCAGACGGTACAAGACCTGTCGGTGTTGAAGCAGCGGGTGGAAGGGCGATTGTTGATGGAGCGGTTTTGGCAAGGTGGGCTGAGCTTGGAGCTGCGAAGAGGGCGGAAATTGCTGGTAAGGGTGGTTATGATGGTGTTGGGGAGTTGAGGGAAGAGCTGGAAGGTGTTTTGGGATGGAGTGGTATGTCGTACTTTTAGGTGTTGACAGTGACGGGTGCATATAGTTTAGCATAATACGGCGGTTAGAAGATCCCGCGCTTCAATAAAATAGCATTTAAATGACAATTCTGTTCAATCGCTCACTCGTCACTTTGGAAGTACCATGATAAGACTCAGCTGTATTCTAGACTTTTGTGTATGTCTATCAGCTCATAACCAAAGCTAAGAACATTCTTCTTTTCCCTAATCCTTTTACCAAATACAAAAAGGCTTCATCCGAGTACATATATATATCCATAGCGCCCAATCCTCATCGTTCACAAGGTATACACATACGTCATCACGCGTAGAAAACGTTCGCCGATATACATAAATAACCATAACGCCAATCCCGTTATTAAAACATGAACAATACTGTCATCAGTTCATTTACTGAACCTCGGTGGCCTTCTTGCGACGAATGCTGCCGAATCGCTTTCGCAAACCGTCGCTCAACTTGTGACGACCTGTAGAGTTGTTGCGACGGATATCGCTGCCGTTTGAGTATTCGGGGGTTGTTCGGGGGTGGTCGCTGAAGCTTCGGTTGTGGCTAATTCCAGGGCGCTTGCTGCTGCTACCAATGTTGGAAGAGAGCTCGTACTCGTTGGGTTCACCTCGTTGAACGCGCTTCTTCTCCTTCAGATCCTTCTCGTATGTGTAAGAAGGTTCTCCCTTGCCCTTGAGGTCGTCAGGGTGGTATTGCTGTTAAAGTTAGTCAGAGTCCACTTGACGTCATATCTTGAAACACTTACAATACCATCCCAACGCTTGTAAGCACCACCTTGGGCGTCGCGTTCTCTCATGAGATCAGCACCCTCCTCATAGTTGATGGTGTCGCCAGTAAAGTCCCGCTCGCCGCTGGGAATGTCGGCAGTGCCCTGAAGAGGCATCTTCTTGTTGAGAGAATCCTGGATGTTTGCTCTGGGTGTGGCGCGGAGAGCTTCTCGGTTGGACTCCTCAACAGCAGCAACAGGCGAGTACTTCTTGTTTTGATTGCGGCTTGCGAGAGTGGCGTCATAGGGACCACCGTGATGATAAGTTCCACCAATAGTGTCGAGCGCATCAATGGTATCAGTCATGGGCATTTGCTTGCGTCGCAGGTGAGGGGCGCGGTCAGCTGCGCGAGCCTCCTTTCTAAGGATGTCAAGAGGACGGTGAGACATGTCGCCGGGGTATCTTTGAATCAATGATCGTTGACGGGAAACTCCGCAATTGCTGGTGCTAAAGCTGCGGTTGTGCTGGATTTGAGGTCGGTTGCGTTGAGCAGGAACTCGAGCACTAGCTGATCGGTTCACTGAAGAAATAGTGAATGGGTTTTCAGGAATCTCTTCCTTACGAGGAGGAGAGTTTGGAGGAGAAAGTGAGATTGATGGAGCACCCGATTGACGTCGCGAGGCTGCAGCGTCTGAGAAAGGGTTCGAAGAGTGAAAACTGTCGCGAGTTGGGCTGGCAGATGTAGGTGGTGTGGGATAGCTGCCGCGATGTCTGTGACTAGCTCTTTGCTTGTTCTTCTTCCCAGAATGATCTTTGCTTGAGTTTGATTCAGAGTTCTCTAGAGAATAACTGCGGAATTGAGCTGCAAGGTTGCCGATACCGGTGTCTTGGTTTGGTTCAGGTTCGTTCAAAGGATCAAGTAGGTAAGCGTTGGCCTATTAATTTATGTTAGACAATTATCGAGAAGAGACGAAGGTTAAATAAATGAGACGATGTCAATGCGCAAAGTCAATATCGAACGTCAGATAAGGCTGTGTTGTGCTTTTCTGAGGAACGTCATCGGGCTTGCGTGGACTATGGGCTGTGGTACTAGGTACTGCATGGTTGGCTACTTGGCTTGCGCCCCAAGAAATAAGCCAAGCAGCCGTCAATCTTGGTGATCGACATTGACGCAAGTAAGGTACGTAGCCGATGAAGGGTCCTTTCCTTTCCTATCCTGTTCCTGCTGGATCCATCCCTGACGTTTTTTCCATCACAATAAATTCTTGGGATGACGTTGTAGGGAAGAAGCACACAGAAAGCGGCGGAGCGGACCCTGAACCCAAGCAAGGAACGGAAGAGGAAAAGACTGGGCCATGATGTGCATTGACGGTTGGGCAGAAGGCAAGGGTATCATTTTAGCTCAGGTAAGGGTCCAAGACTTACCCATTGCTTGTCGCTTGATTCCTTCATGGTGGCGACTGGGGAGAGAATTGATTGTGGTGTGGTTTCAGTCGGTGGTCGTAGATTTTATCGAGTCGCAAGTAATCGAGTGAGGTTCTGGTCTGCGATGTGAGGCTGTAGTAGACAGTGGTAAGTGCACTCTTGTTCTGGTCGATGCAATGTCCGTCGTCGGTCTTTTGGGTATTGTGAGTATTGTTCGTTTGTTAATGCGACAGTGATAGCAAGTTGTCTCTTATTCAATAAGACAACAGTAGTAGATAATAAAAGAGAAAAGTAACGGGAAAACAAATGGTGGGATGGAGAGGACCATGCAGCCTCTTTATTTAACAACCGGAAGGCACAGGCACAGCACAGCTACCCACCTTCCCATGCAGTCCTTCCCAAAAAGAAACAGAAAAAAAAGAAGCTCCCGTCTCCATTCGAGGTACGTAAGGCGCAGGTACAGTACGGAGACAATGGGCATGGCATGTGGTCTTCTGGGATGTAGATCTTAGAGCGGTCTCGTCCCCCCTCCATCCCCATCATGCGCCCATTCAGAGTTCCTTCTCTGGAATAGCTCAATAGCGGGGGGTGTCAAAGTTCTCGTGATTTGATCCAGACTCTAATTCTGGCCGCTCATCCGCCTGGCTTGGGCGCTATTGACGCCTCTTGAACCGGTTAAGGGACTTTCCAGGTCTAAATTCCTTCATCAATTCGTGAAGAGTTGGGGGGCAGAAGGGGAACGGGACAATGGGCACCCACCAGGCTCTACATTAGCTAGGTCCCGCATCCATGTCAATCAATCAGTCATCCCCATTAATCAGTCAGTCATTGTCTCGCCTTTCTCAAGCCGATCTCCCTCCATCTCTTCCGTTCTCCCAATCGCGGCAGGCTCGGAAGCAAAAGGTATTGTCATTGTCATTGTCATTGTCATTGTCTTAGACATACGAAACTCTCAGTCTAAGCCTCTTTCTCAACAAACTGACAACCTATAGCATGAACATGTAGAAAATTAAACAGCCGACAGTGACAAGGAGAATCCTCGTTAATTCTGTTTGGTCAGCTGAGCATACAATGCACAGGGTCTAGGTCGAGGTCTGAGCTTTTGCTCGCTACTGCTTGTAGGGACCTGACCTGACCTGACCGGCTAACTGGAGCATTTAGCCCGACGGTGTTTCCCCTCTGTTCCCCTCTGTGGCTTTGTCGCTAACGCTCGTTCCCCCAGAGGACGGATGACAGCTGGCTGGACCCTCCAACGCCTAGGCCACCCGTCAATGCTGTGGGGAAAATGAAAGAGTCTCGAAGGACAATAATACAGACCGCTATGTTATAATTCATGCAATGAATCAAACAATTACTACAATTACATAGTACTCTATCAATACAGATTCTCTATTCCATCCTTCAATGACTAACCCCCAAATGCCTCAGTGATATCACTACCAAGAATCTCTTGCTTGTCCGGCCCGCAACTGACGCAACGAATAAGCCATGACGTCCCATTGCTACCCTATTCCAAATGATCAGCAACAAATTTAGATATGAGATACCCGGATATCGGATCTTGCCATGACACACAAAGTTCAATGACAGGATTATTTTTATCATCAAATGGTATCAAACTTCATTAGTGAGGAAAAAAAGCATGTGAACTAGCCATGGCATTAGCCCAATCGTCATCATCGGAGTCTCAGCCGCTGGACACTTGATAATGACCGTTTAGCCCCACTACGGGAATAATTGCCGCGTACCTGCTGGAAAGTTAAACGGATGATCAAACGAAACGCGCACTCCAGACGCGCAACCTCGTTAACGAGGCCATATTCAGAATAGACTTCTAGGAACAACACCATCCAAAAAGATAATTACGTCTGTATGACGGCATGGCCCTCGTCGATTATTCTTCATCCGAGTCCGGCTCCGAAGATGAATCTCACCGTGCCAAACGTCAGAAGGGAGTTGACGATTCGGTAGATGGAGATGCAGATGCAGCTTCCTCTATGCCACCTTTGCCAGATACGTTTCATGATCTGTATGCTTCTACTGTGAGACAGAGTGTTGTTGATGATCCGACTTTGCATCAGGGACGAAAACGTCAGGTTCCTCATGTAGTTGGCAACTGGCCCAGTCATGTCTACACTGAATGTGCGTTCCCATTCACAAATATTATTTGCATAGCTAACTTATCGCAGGGCATCCTTCTACCGTACAGCATGGTCTACTCACTACTCTTATCGCAGACATTGAGGAACAAGTGTCGAGTGAGATCAAGCTCTTCAATTTCCTGACAAGTGATCTTGGATCACCTTTACCGCTACACATCAGCTTATCTCGTCCATTATCTCTCACAACAGGAAACAAGGATGATTTCCTAGATAAGATAACAGAAACCTTCAACAACAGCGGCATCGCACCTTTCGCCGTCAGACCACAAGGGTTGGCTTGGTACAGATCACCAGACTCAGATCGCACGTTTCTCATCCTGCGTGTTGCCAGCACCAAAGATGGAGCAGAGCCTTTGAATCCAGAGCTCACCAGTTTACTGGCGAGAAGCAACAAGGTAGCTAAGCACTTTGACCAACCATCGTTATATCAGCGGGACACGAACGAGCCAGTCGGCAGTGCGTTCCATGTATCCATCGGATGGACGTTTGGTTTGCCAGCTGACGAAATGTCGCTCAAGACATTGCGACTATTCAGACAGTCCAAGTTCAACGACATACGCAAGTGGGAGATTAGTGTTCCGGGGATAAAAGTCAAGATTGGAAATGTTGTGAATCACATTGCGCTTAAAGGGTCAGGTCGAAGCGGTGCATCGTCAAAGTCTGCATCTTTTCTCGAATCATGACAATAGTTAGGGTTCATTCCACATCATTGAGCAGCGGACATCCGACAACATAAGTTACACCGATAGTTACCGAACTGTCTGAGACTCAGTCTATCAGAAGAATTGGCCCCAAAAGCGTAAGAGACGAAATAATACAGTCACTTTATGCCATTTTAGACAAGCATTTAGGCTACTTTATGATGATAGTCTAAGCCTTGGGTAACAATTCTTCTGTTACCCACCTGACGAGTAAAGGAAGAACGGACGAAATGGTCCGTGACTTAGATTAATCAGATCGTACCAGAGTATCGGGGCCAATGCAAGACGTGCGGGTTGCTACGAGACCATCGTCCATTCCGAGATTAGAAACTTTACGGGTCCAGCCGGAGAGACAAAGAATTAAAAAAAAAAGAAGCGCTAACATTGAGTGCGATGTAAACACTGCAGTTCAAACGCAACGTCGGATGTCCGGGAAAAGATACAGTGACATCATATGACGTGATGAGAATCGGGAGCTGAGAAGAGGATACAGCAGCTGAATGTCGAAATGGGGCCATTGTTACGTTTATAACTCTAGGGTATTATCGCGGAAGAAACCTCAGAAATGAATGAGACACGGAGATGATAATCAGACATGTATGGGAGCCACGTGCTTGAGATTTAACGGTTTCCAACAGCTGAACTGCCGGTAGCTGATATCAGGGAGAATAAAGAATGGAGGTTGAGATTATCATTGTGTTGCTTGTATGCATGAGTAGCTTCCGGTACTGTAATATGCTTCCCATTGTTACAAGCTATAGCCAAAGCACAGGCCCCGGCAGAGTTGAGGCTGAGAATAACTTTTGTTATGAAGATCAAACGGCCGTTAGACACGGTAGATGAATGAGATCCCTGTCTACTACAACCGTGAAATGAGAAATCATGCTGTCGATCTGGAGGGGTAAGAAAGACAACGAGTATAGTTTCAAGTACAGTAAACAGAAGCTATGAACTTATTGGAAGGACAACCAGAGTGCTAGTTCAAGGGCAGCTTATCAGAGACATTGGAGAGGGTTCACTGCAGGTTGCCAGAATAGGCTGGTTTGAGGCCTAACAAGGGACTGATTTCTGATTCCCCGCAAAAGGGAGTGTTGCTTGGGAAAAGATGAATTAATTCTTTTGTTTACTTTCAAGCCACGCTGAAAAAGTGACTGACCCCTCCAATGTATATCTACCCCACCTAAATCCAGCACACTGACCAGTAATCACCCACCAAATTAGTATCCAAGCCCAGCGCCCAGCTCCTTCCCGCCTGTGAAGGCCGTTTTGTTTGAACCAACCATCATTTAATATTGATCCCATCCATTGATTTGCATTGCATTGCCTTGCCTGCCATTTCAGGTTGCCTTGTGCAAAAACAAAAGTCGTCTCAACACCATCACCGAAACCTTTTTTATTTTCCCAACCTCCTCCTCCTTCTTCACTTCTACCCTCATCAAGATTTTACTCCATCTCGATACTTCTCAGGACACTGATCCTTCTCGAGGACTCTTGAACTCTATCGTGCTATCTTCAAAAGTATAGATCGGAGTATCGCATCCGATCTTGTCCTGGCCAAAACCTGGTTCTAGTAGACGACCCCTCGTCTCCATACAAGTCCTACCCCGGGAAATCTTTGACCGCCTCCGAAAGACCCAGCCTCGCGCCTGCGCAAGATTTCACTTTCCGCCGATCTCGCGTGACATTCTTCCAAAACATTCGCAGATCTTGAATTGTCTTGTCTCGCCTGACCAAGCTCAACAAAAAAACGACACCAGCAGTCGCCCGGCAGTCAGAATCCCTTTTTATTTAACGGACGGAACCTGTTTTCTGACCCGCCCTCACCAATCGATCGGCCGAGCTCTTGTGCCCCTCCCCGCACCCTTCGACAATTTGGAGCTCTCCCCTCCTCTTTCAATAAGCAACAAAAAAAACCGCCAAAATGCCTTTCGACATCGATACCACCCGCCGGAATAAGGCGCCTCGACCTCTGTCAGACTCGGAGCGCGCCCGCGTAGAAGAGTTCATCGACTCGATCCACTACTCCGCTCGATACTCTGACAGTGAATTCGAGTACCGTCACGTTCAGCTTCCCAAAGCCATGCTCAAGGCTATTCCCAAAGACTACCACGACTCCTCAAAGGGAACTCTCAAGCTCTTGTGGGAGGAGGAATGGCGAGCTCTTGGCATTACTCAGGTATGACATGACGCCCTTGCCAACCCGCGCGTCGTCCGTGAACGGGTAGCAACACTAGAAGCAACAAACTAACAACCGCGCAGTCTCTAGGATGGGAACACTACGAAGTTCACGAGCCAGAACCACACATTCTCCTGTTCAAGTATGTTGCCATGGGATCCCAACTGCGGGATCTTACCCTCCCGTGCTTCTAGCTAACGTGAATTCTAGGCGACCGCTCAACTTCCAACCACCTCAGTAAACGACCAGACTACCCCACGACTCAGATTTCCCCCTTAATGTACCATACATATTTATTGCACAGAGCCCCTTACATCGGTGCCACACAGACAGAGGATTCACTCATCGTCCCCTCACGACTGCACGTTGAGATATAAAGAGAGAGAAAGCAAAAAACAAAGAGACTTAATTGGTTCAACACGCTCGTCCCCCCCATTCAGTGCTCGATGGTATAACCTTGTCATGCATGATACGCCCCTGCCGAGATGTAAAGGGAGGCTTTCTACCAGTCTCTTGGGTTCGATGTATGACGCATGGACCGGTGGGCAAAGGGGTCGAGATGCATGGAGTCGCACAGAACAGTTGGATCCGCCATGCCCCCCCTGGAGTTTAATGGAGTTCGATCTGGAAATGATCCCGGAGGTGTTTCGGTTTTGGTTGGGCATTTTCAACGAAGTGGTTTGTTTGAATTGTCTCTGAATTTGGGGGCTATAGCTTTTGGGGGAAGAAGATGGGGGCACCCCAAGCGCATGATGGGAATAATGGGCTTGGTGATGGAGGATTGAATGTGGGAAGAAGGGATGACATAGACAGCATCGCATAATACTAGCAAAAGAAAATGACTGATTTAACGTTCAATAGATTCGTATGCTGCATTGTGACTGCTGGGGTCTACTGCATTGTGATCATATCAATAGTGTATTGTGACTTCACGTTGAATAGCTGTGCTGTGAATGGCCTCATGTGGCTTGTGAATCATGAAGAAAAGGTGGCTTATTCCAGAACCACGGTTTGTAACAGCGCCACAATTGTGAAACATTTTGGGTTAGAGAGGATGGATGTCATACGAGGGTTTTGGTTGGATGTCTTAGGATAGGATGTTTGTAAGTCAATAATTCCCGAGGAGTCATGGTAAGTAATTACAGTGTACATAGATCAGTATGTTGGTAGATATGTTATGGTAAATGTGTCAACTTAGGTATGGTATGGTGTAAAGTTTAGGTGCTATTCTTGTCAAGATGGGATGATCAGGGACACTCGGCAGATCAGATCGTCTGATGTTGGACCAAAGGTGGGTTAGTGCTTCCATGGATGGCTTTGAAATCAGCTCAGATGTATGGTTGGTAATTGGTGGTTTTGGACACATTTCACTTACACAGCTTCCAAGGAATTCAGTACGCTGTCAATTCTACTCATTTCTTGTCTAAAGTAGCTCAATTGTCTAAGAGGGTATCCCAAATAGTAGAAAAGATCTATCATAAAAGAATGTGCGGTCTGGTAATTAAATGAAGGATTCAACGGAGCTTTGCGGAGCATCAAAAGAGGCAAGTGATGGTCAGTTCTAGATGGTCTGCTTCGCCTCAAAAATCCAACAGAGCCAGCGTGGCATCTTCCACAAAATTATTCCGTATTCTCAGTACGTGGCTTTTCTTACGAGCAAGTTTATTTATTTATACTTCAAGTTTAGCAAGTTTGTTTATTTATACTCTAAGCCTAGCTATTCATTTCCTTGCATGAACTCACTCTATCAATTGTCAATTAACCATACTGCTACAACGGCTTGAATTAAAGGTACAGCAGCTAATTAAGGTACCGTTCGACAAGCTTTACCCATTAAGGTAAAGTGTCCATCCATCGCCGTCCGCCGAAGCCGTCAACCCACTTTATCTTACCTTCATACGTCGCTTCTTTGACGTGGAAGTAAAATCGTTTCAAGTCGCCTCTTTGTCTTTTTCCTTTCTTCTTTTTATATTCGGTTATTTGACTCTCGCCTTCACTCGCTGGCGACTGTACTGTGAAGAGATATTGGCTCTTGTCTATTCCCTTCGTTACACTACACTGAAATTCTCCGACATAACGCACCGGAACATCGCTCGGGCGCCCGGTTACCATGAAGCCTGCCAGCAGGCTGTTCTATCTCTCGGTGTTTGCTCTTTGGGCTGCACCGGGCTCTTGTGACAGCTCGAATGAAGAATGTCATGTATGTCTATCGCCACCTTCACCTGCTGCCTCTACCTGCCAGCGAAGCAACGCGCCACTGCGCAAGCCGCCAAACAACCGCTGACAAGCTCCATAGATCTCTCCAAAGTCCATCGTTGGCGATGCCTGCGCTTCATACTCGACCCTCGATAAACTAAACCTCCAGACCAAACCCGCCGTCGATGACCTCACCCGAAACACCGACTTCTTCTCACACTACCGAGTCAACCTCTTCCACAAGAAATGCCCCTTTTGGAACGACGAGAATGGCATGTGCGGCAATATCGGATGCGCGGTCGAGACGCTGGATAACGAAGATGATATCCCTGAGGTTTGGCGTGCGCATGCTCTGGGTAAACTAGAGGGCCCTCGTGCTCAGCATCCCGGCAAGAAAGCTCAGCGCCAACACCCTCAGAAGCCGCTTGGTGGTCTGTTGGGTGAGAATGTTGGCGAGAGCTGTGTGTTTGAGTACGATGACGAATGCGACGACCGAGATTACTGTGTTCCTGAGGATGAGAGCGCTAGCTCAAAGGGCGATTATGTTAGCTTGGTTCGAAACCCCGAGAAATTCACTGGATACGCTGGTGATGGCGCCAGACAGGTCTGGGACGCTGTCTACAGAGAGAACTGCTTCCAGAAAAGCTCGTTCCCCAAGTCTGCTGATCTCGGTCAGTCTGGATGGCAGCATGGTCCTGCCGCTCAAGACTTCAAGCAGATTCTCGACGCAGCTGGTCGACAGGCCCAGCTCGAGGAACGCCGCCAGGAGAACCCCAACACACCCTTCGTCGCAAACACTGGCTTCGAGGTTGATGACGAGTGTCTCGAGAAACGAGTCTTTTACCGTGTCATGTCGGGAATGCACGCCAGTATCAGCACACATCTCTGCTGGGACTTCCTTAACCAGACTACTGGTGAATGGTCTCCCAACCTGAGCTGCTACGAGTACCGTCTTCACAAATTCCCTGACCGTATTGGAAACGTCTACTTCAACTACGCGCTCATGACTCGCGCTATCGCCAAGCTTGGCCCATACCTTCAGAAGGAGGAGTACAAGTTCTGTCTCGGTGACCCCTCCGAGGATGCTGCCACCCGCGCGAAGGTTCTCGAGGTCACTGAAAAGGCCGCCAGCGTCCCCCAAATCTTCGACGAGAGTCTCATGTTTGTTAATGGCGAAGGACCCTCTCTGAAGGAGGACTTCCGCAACCGTTTCCGTAACGTTAGTCGTCTTATGGACTGTGTTGGTTGTGACAAGTGTCGTCTGTGGGGTAAACTCCAGACCGCTGGCTACGGTACTGCTCTCAAAATTCTTTTCGAGCTGGACAACAACAATGAGGATGTTCCTCATCTCCAGCGAACTGAGATCGTCGCTCTTTTCAACACATACGCTCGTATCAGCAGCTCTCTTCACAACATTGGCCAGTTCCGACAGATGATGGATGCTAAGCTCCAGACTGAGAAGCTTGCGGAAGAGCTCGCCGAGGCTCGTAAGGAGGAACAACGTGCCAAGGCTGCGGCAGAAGAGCTCGATAAGGATCTTGAAGAGGCTCGTGAGGCAGAGAGACTGCGTGCAAAGCTTGAAGCTGAGGCAGCAGAAAATGACCAAATGGACGATGCCTTGAAGGACTTCATCGAACTACGTTCCAGAGGACCCAAGTCCGACACAGCGCTTGGTCACCTGGAGCATGAATTCGCTCAATTCAAGAGCGTTATCAAAGTCATCGTCAATGGCTGGATGCGCACCCCAAGAACACTGTAAGTTTACACTCCGCGCAACACTCAAGAAAAGATACTAATAGTAGCAGGTGGGCTATCTTCAGGTATGAAGTTGGTCGTCTTTTCCGCAAGTGGGTCGGTCTCCCTGTTGGTGAGCGAAATTGGAAGTTTGGCTTGCCCAAGCTTGACATTGGGAGAGATGAGCTTTAGCTTGTCTAGTTATATATATAAGCGGTTTGCATTTCTTGATGAATACCCGAAATTGGCATCATTTGGCGTTTGCAGGTAGGGACGAGGCAGATAGAGTATACAGTGTCTTATTCTTACATGGCCGTTTGTCTCGTCCTGAACTGTTGCTGGCATTTCTTTGGCGTTGGATGAGAGACTGTTCCGTTTGGCATGGTTTATACATAGCGAATAAATGTGTTTCATTGCATGTAGGACTTTGTGAACTGGCGGTGTATTAAAGTGCAATTGATGTAGATCAGTTACCTCAAAGGATCTTGACTTTCTCGCAACCATTGCTGTTCGAAAGGATAAACAGGGACAGACAATAAGGCAGAATCGACTCATTTCAACCCCTTTACTTCACATTACTTCACTCTGATGTTCAAGAGCAGCAGGTTGAGTTGTTTGACGGTCTTCTTTTCCAGAAGAATTGAAGAGTTCAATTGACATATGTTATTGGGGGCCGAAGGGCTGAGAACAGGGGATCTAGGCCCCCAAATGATGGGAGCAGGGATTATATGTAGAACCGGGGATTGGGAAGAGGGTGGGTGGATTGGGTTTGAAGATTGCAGATGCGAAGTAAAGGGGATTCCTTGGGACGTAAGGTGAGTAGAAGGAGAAGGTGGCAGCAAAGTTAGAAGCATCGGGCATTTACAGTACAATTATTTTATCTAAAAGGAGTATGTATGGTCTAATGGAGATATAACTTAGTAGAGACTTAGGGGAGGATGATAAGACTTCGACCACCACCACAACCTTAACAATGACTATAACCACGGAGTCGGAAATCGATATCCCAAGAACCATTGTGACATCAATGTCGGGTCTATCACAAAAAGCAAATATTATTTTCAAGGTCCTTTTGGGAACCGCCGTCTCCCGAATCCATCGCTGAAACAAGCGGTGTTGGCTGTTGGTTCAAGACATTGCTTACCCAGCCAATAATCTCTCACAGAAAATCAAATTGGTGTGGTACCAACCAGGCTGGCGGTATTAAAACATGACGAAAAAAGTGACCCGACCGCTTGGAACGTGCCGAGGGAGGAAGGTAGTTGTAAGAATGGAGAGAAAGTGATATTGGAGTGTAATTTTGTAGATTGAAGTATTCATCTATGCTTCTAGACGCGGATAAATGGTCCGTCTTACTGCTTCTTCACACGGGCTGTATACCTAAATGTCCTAGATAAGATGCTTCTCACACACAGACAGAGGTTACCAAGATCCTGGGACGGAAAGCCCGAGTTTAACCCCGGACGCGGATGTGATTCCGGTGCAGGAGGCCCGCGGTGTTGGGTCCAAGTGGGTGTCTTAGCCGTTGAAAGCTGACGATTGCCTTGTTCCAGTTTCTCGGGTCGGTTAGAAGGTTCCTTTGTGTCGGTAACGGGAGGAGCCTTGTTTAGTCTTGGTCTTGGTCTTGGTCTTAGGGGGCTTATAACTAGCTGTTAGCTCGCATGATATGATCTGGGTAGAGCAGTCACTTACTTACTTTGTTTCCATTCTCCCTTGTTGTTATCATCTTTGTTGTGTATTCGTCATGAGTCTTCTGTCTGGTATTGGAGGCTCTTGTCTCGAGACTGAAAAGGTTCGGAGTGGGACTAGACGGGATAGCAGTATTAGTCTTGAGGACGATGATTCTAAGAGGTATGTTTCAGTCTTGTCTTGGTGAATGTAACTAACATGATGGGTGGTAGACATAGTCCTGAACGTGTAAAGTCTTCCCTTGTCTCTTTTAATCTTCGAATATTCGATGAACCGCAAGGGACAAGTGCTGAGTATGGCTGTCTTCCTACACCAAGTCCTGCATCATCGCCTTCAGTCGTTGCACCAATGGATGTCTATCTTCGACGTGAAGATAGTCACGAGTATAGGATGATAAGGTTCAGTGGTTGCATACCGAGCCAAGACAAACTGGCTTCTGAAGCTAGAGACATATCGCTCGAGACTTCGAGTTGGGAATTGGTCCAAGACTCAGCATGCGGTCGAGAGACACTAGATACTCCTGCGCTAAGCCCAAAGTCAACACCCATTCGACCAACCAAGAAGGATGGCTTGTCAGACTCGGATGTATCTGAGCTTGCATTGTCTGTCGACTCCCAACCTTTGAGTGACGACATAGATGCGTACAGAGAGGCTGTTGCTGAGTATCAACTTGCTTCGAAGCGATCCATGTAAGTTTCGTCTATTCTCTAATCAGTATGAGACTGACATTGTATAGTTGTGGCGGTGATGCAGCTTCAAAGAGACCTCGCATCTGCAGCGGCACAAGGAAGAGGTCAAGAGGGGAGAAGAAAAGAGCGGATGGAGAGCAAGAAGAGGGGTAGTTACCAATGTGTATGTTCATGTATGTCGTTATTATTGTTGTTATTTCCTCATGTATTAGATTATTCATCGCAATTCCTTCTTTCAGCAGAGTGATGTCGCGTGTCCATACTCCATGTTAAGAAGAGATGGTAGTAGTCTCTTTGACAACATCAATACTCAGCAAAAACGAGAAAAACACCAAAAGCAGCTACACACGTTAGCCACATCCCCCAAAAGTTCAGGGTTTACATACCGCCATGGTGCATATACCCAGCAAGTGAATCTCGAACCCTCCCACCAACGCCTTCCCACTCATCATGATCCTCTGATGTCTCCACGTCCGAATAGCCCCTAGCAGAATCGTCCCAATCGAGAACCCGTAGCATGTCATGGCCAGGGGTCGTCCCGTGATGAAGTAGCCAAAGCTCTGCGCGTGGTACCCCTCGTGATGCAGCGTGAAGAGCTGGGCTACTAGTGTTCCTACCATGGACATCATGACCGAGGTGCGTAGGTAACCGAGGAAGGTCCTTTCGTTTGCTGTAACGTTGTAAGCATGAGCCCTGAAGCCCTTCATTTATCCATATGGAACACGCTTGTATGCGGTCCATCACGAGACCCTTCTTTGACGCATCTCAAAGTTCTTCCTCCAATCTCATCCCCCGGATGTACATACCTAGATGATCTCTTGATGCAGACATGTCGACTTCGCAGCTAACATAGTCCCTCCAGAACCGTCCCAGGCGCGTCTTGCTCTTGTTAGTGTTGGGTGCACTGTCACCCCCCTGCGGCACGGCGGATCCTTCTCCGTTACTGCATCGGGGACGCGATTCAACTCCAGGGTTACTCTCGCTTTGTGTCTGTGTCTGTGTTTGGGAACGAGAGCCTTGTCTGGGGAGGTCTTGGAGGGAGTATTCTGAGTTGGAGCGTGTTCGAAGCATTGTCGCATAAGGCCCCGCGCAGTAGTTATGAATGCGGTGTGTTAACGCTATGAAGACGATTATTGCTATGAGGTTAGTGCTGTGTAAGAGTGATGCTTTGATGTGTTGTCGCCAAGGAGTGTCAATTGTGTATGACCATGTGCGGATATCGGCGTGTATAAGCGGAGCCGAGCGCCGAGCCGGCCCCTCTTAGCCGGGACACGGAGGAGGGATCCATTAAACACGGAGATCTAAGACATTGCCGTCTTGATTCACTTATATACTGCTATTCATTGATCATGATCTAATTTGGTCTGAGTAAGCACTAGATAGATATGTACTCAATGGAGTAAAGGGTATTGAGTTCAACACAACGTTCAACTGCATTCCATACTCCTGCACAACATCCAACGGTTTCTAAATCAATGATCTACTCATGCATGCATAACTCACGGCACTTATACAATCAATACCCCTTTTAGAAGCGGACGTTGCTTTACATCATAAATCCTCTTTTAGCCATCTACCGAAATTTCCATATAAGGCAACTGGACCACTTACACTGTACCCTTGTTTTTCTAGCCCTGATTCTATTTTCATCTCCATTCTCTTTAAAGTTAAAGTTACTTTTTTCCGGCTCTCGCTCGTCTTGGCTCCGCCGGTACGCTCCGGCCGACAAGTTGGGAACACCGGCCCGGATACCCGACTTATTTCCCGATTCTGACCACTCATCCCAGGCTGTCGGGAATGAGAACAGAAGGTCAGCATTTCATCGCAGCTGAACATACGAGATAAGGCCAAGGAACAGAAAAAGTTCTTTATTTCTGAATCAGCACATGTTTGTTCTTATCTATTTCATCATCTGAGGGAAAAGCCCCGAGACTCCCGGCGTACATACATAATCAAGAGTCTTTCACATCGCTCTCACGGTCCGTATCTACCGACCAACTTTCCTTCTTCTCTGAAACAAACATTAGAGACAAAAAAGTCATCTCCACTTCACCTTCAGCCGGGCCGTCTAAATAGCTACAAGCTAGAATCTCATTTGCTGAATTGCCTATCTCGATCAACCTTGTTCCCTGACGTTATTGTATGTATGGTGCAATTCCTCGAGCCTCATGCTTATCCTGCGCCGCTGGCTTGCTTGCGCAGTATAAGTGAGCAAATGTTCTATCACCCTTTGGTATTTCTGTTCTGTTGAATACACACTTCTTCTTTTGGTAGCTCGCTTCGACTTGCCGTCTTTACTTTCGTTTAGTGCCTATATCAGATCTGAATCTCGAGTCTAGGACTGTTCTCCTTCTTAGATCAGCCACATCTGACAAGCAGTTCTGACAATGAACGAGTCAAACACCCCTTCTACTCCAGACACAGAGTTCTCTGCGCCATGTAGTCCACCGCAAAAGATACAGTATCTAAGAGATACTCGTTCTGCAGCGAAGGAGAAGCTGGCACAACTTACCTTGGAAGAAAAGGTAGTTCGTCTGCGTCCTTCACATTAACTCACCCTAACGTTTACAGGTCTCCCTCCTCACAGCCGCAGATTTCTGGAGAACAAAAGCCATTCCAGAGAAAGGCATCCCATCCATCAAAACAACCGACGGTCCTAACGGCGCACGCGGTGGTATCTTTGTCGGTGGCACAAAAGTGAGTGATACTTCCTCTCGTAGTCGGGCACGCAGCTGACATTATAGGCTGCCTTATTCCCATGCGGTATCTCCCTCGCAGCAACATGGAACAAAGACCTCCTCTACCAAGTCGGCCAACACCTCGCCCAAGAAGTCCGAGCCCGTTCAGCAGAAATGCTCCTCGCCCCGACAGTCTGCATGCATCGTCATCCCCTCGGCGGTCGAAACTTTGAGTCGTTTTCCGAAGATCCGCTTCTTACTGGAAAGTTGGCTGCGCAGTATATCAAGGGTCTTCAGGAGAGGGGTGTTGCTGCTACCATCAAGCGTGAGTGCTTCTAGAATATTTGATGGAGTTTGCTAACAGTGATAGACTTCGTGGGAAATGAGCAAGAGACCAACAGACTCACGATAGACTCGCTCGTTACAGAACGACCTCTTCGTGAGATTTATCTCAAGCCGTTCGAGATTGCTGTTCGAGAGGCGAATCCTTGGGCTGTCATGACTTCGTACAACCTCATCAATGGCGTCCACGCAGATATGAACAAACACACCCTAAAAGACATTCTTCGCGGAGAATGGGGATACGAGGGGTAACGAATCCACACCATCACTGTCAAAACTCATCTAACGTCTTATAGTACCGTCGTTTCAGACTGGGGCGGCGTAAACTCAATAGTCGACTCCGTAGAAGCCGGCTGCGACATCGAATTCCCCTACTCTCCCAAATGGCGTCTCGACAAACTCATCGCAGCCGTCAACGAGGGTCGTATGTCGATTGACGCTATTGACCAAGCAGCAGAAAACGTGCTCGCACTGGTGGAGAGACTCAAGGGTGGTGATATGTCTCCAGAACAGCCCGAGCGTGAAGACGATCGTGAGGAAACAAGACAGTTGATCAGAGCAGCTGGTCACGAAGGTCTCACTCTTCTAAAGAACGATGATGGTATTCTTCCGCTGTGTCCAAAGACTACAAAGGTCGCCGTTATTGGACCGAACGCGAATCGTTCTATTGCTGGTGGTGGCGGAAGCGCGAGTTTGAACCCTTACTACAACACCATTCCTCTCGACAGCATCCGCAAGGCATCACAGCAGAAAATAGCATTTGCTCAAGGCTGCCATATCCACAAATGGCTTCCCGTTGCATCAGCGTACTGCACTGAGAAGTCAGGTAAACCGGGTGTTCATATCGACTGGTTCGCAGGCGATAAGTTCGAAGGTAACCCTGTGGTGAAGCAACGTCGAACAAACACAGATCTCTTCCTCTGGGATTCAGCGCCTCTGAACGAAGTCGGCCCTGAGTGGTCTGCCGTAGCAACCACGTACCTGACGCCCAAAACAACAGGAAAGCATACAGTCAGCTTCATGAGCGTAGGACCAGGAAGACTCTTCGTCGATGGAAAAATGGTTCTTGATCTGTGGGACTGGACGGAGGAAGGTGAAGCTATGTTTGATGGCTCGATTGATTACCTCGTCGACGTCGACATGGAAGCTGATAAGGCGGTTGAGCTTCGTGTGGAGATGACCAACGAACTCCGTCCTATTTCCAAGCAGAAGCAGTTCGGCATCACGCACAAGTACGGCGGTTGTCGAATCGGTTTCAAGGAGCAGGATAAGGTGGATTATATCCAAAAGGCTGTTGAGACGGCGCGGGATGCTGATGTTGCGGTTGTTATTGTTGGTGTGGATGCGGAGTGGGAGTCTGAGGGATACGATCGTCAGACAATGGATCTTCCTGCTGATGGGAACCAGGATAGACTGATTGAAGCCGTGGTGAAGGCTAACCCGCGAACTGTTGTCGTTAACCAGTCTGGTAGCCCAGTGCATATGCCGTGGGTTGACAGAGTACCTGTTATCCTCCAAGGCTGGTACCAAGGTCAAGAAGCAGGCAATGCATTGGCCGATGTGTTATTCGGCATCGAGAACCCAAGCGGCAAACTCCCAGTAAGTCCCACTCCCTTCTGACAGAATACCAAGCTGACTTCAACAGAGCACATTCCCCAAGCGCATCGAACACACCCCAGCATGGCACAACTGGCCCGGCGAAAACCACAAAGTCCTCTACGGCGAAGGTCTCTACATCGGCTACCGCCACTACGACCACGCCAAAATCGAGCCATTATTCCCCTTCGGCCACGGCCTCTCCTACACAACCTTCGAATATGGCCGTCCCGAAATCACACCCAAAACACTCACCCCCAACAGCGAAATCAAGATCACCCTCGCTATCTCCAACACAGGAACGCGCGCCGGTTCAGAAATCGTGCAAATCTACGTCCATGACGAAAAGAGCAGACTGCCGCGCCCTGAGAAGGAGCTTGTGGCGTTTGAGAAGGTGTTCCTTGAAGCTGAGGAGACGAGACATATTAGCATTAAGCTGGATAAGCATGCTGTTGGGTATTATGATGAGACTGTTCCTGGGTGGATTGCTGAGGAGGGCACGTTCAAGGTGCTGATTGGAGCGTCGAGTACAGACATCAGGTAAGTTTTCTGCCGTTAATGAAGAACTTTTGCTAATCGATGCAGGCGATCGACAAAGTTCAGCGTGAAGGAGTCGTTTACTTGGGTGTTTTGAACGAGTTAGGAATGCGGTTCGGTTCGATAGAGTATAAAGATATTGTCAGATATCATTCCAATAGGCGCATCGGGATACTGTGTGATTTGCCAAGGCCCTTTTATTCGAGAACTGTGAAGCTGCTGGTGGTGCGAATATGACCTATCACTGTGTTAAGCCCTCACAATAAAGCGCACCAGGTCACAATGGTCCGCGAAAGCCATGTAGCATATCACATATGATTGTCAAGCAGTAGTATATATCGTTCTGCAGACACTAAACAACGCCTCGGATCACGTCCAGGCCATGTGTCGCAATTCATTCTGATTCAGATCTTGACAAAAGTTAGACGAGCAACACCAAAACAAGCGGTCAAACATACCTCATGTATAAACATTACACTGCCAACGTGCTCTCAACCTTTGCACGTCGGCGCTTCGAGTCTCTTGGCCTCGTGATTTATTCTTCAATTCTTTTATTGTGTTCTGCTCAATCCCGCTCGTCGCGCTCCTCCTGCTTGCCCTCAGGGCTGCGACTCCTGCTTCGGCCACGGTTTCGTCCACCAGCGCCCTTTCCACGACCGGGCTTTCCAGGTGGGGGTCGCACGAACGCAAAATCCACCGAGATGGTCTGCTCGAGAAGCTTCTGGTTGTGTGCGCCGTCGATGGCAGCTCGAGCTTCCTCCAGTGTTGTGAACTCGATGAGGGCGTATCCCTAAGTCTCCGCGTTAACAATGCATTCCATTCTGCTTGAGGCATTCGTAGCTTACCTTAACGTAACCGCTTCTTCGGTCAAGGTTCAAGTGCATGTTCTTAATCTCGCCGTACTCTCCGAAAAGATCTTGTAAAGTTTCCTCGTCGGCTTCTTCGTGGACGTTGGTTACCACGATGATCCAGCCTTCGATGGAGCGGACGGCTGTTGCTTTGGTATGCGTTTGCATATCGGACTCGTTGCGCGCGGGGGGAGGGGGAGAGCCCGCCTCAACGTCGACGTCCATTTCAACATCGGCCATTTTGAAGGATGTATTCGGTGTAGGAGGTGTTGTTTATGGGGATTGGCAAAGGTAAAGTTGATCGCTTTGGTGATGGAAGTTTACCTGGCAGGTTGAGAGGCTGGATTTCATATCACGTGACTTCAACTTTGGAGCCGAAAGTGAACAATGGCTTCAATCATCAGGCTTTCTATTGGAGACAATGGCTTTAATTGTTTCGAGGTTATGTTTCAGGATTTCTAGTGTCGGATGCAGCTTTTACGTAGAATCATGTAGTGTGGCAATTCAATCAGATCTGACTCGAGGGTGATCCTGAGGCAACGCAAGTCGACGATGTCATCCAACAGCGTGAGTCACTCGCCGAGAACCCCGAGAAATCCATCATTTACGACATGCGCACGCATCACCGAGGGCGCTCCTTCCAGAGCCATGGCCATATTCACCAGCAAAGGTTCATTCACAATCGCAGCACATGTATCTGGTGCGAACATGTTTGTTGTATTGTGACAACTGACACCGGACGCCGAGTAGAGTCGTAGCGCTTTCTTCGCCATTTCCTTTTTCATTTCATAAGGGGGCTCAGCCTATCATGCGACCCGACCCAATCCATCATCCCATTACTGAGTGAAGTCAACCATTGTTGTTGTGTTGAACCGTGTCCGCAATCCAACCTATCCCGATTCCGCAAATTCGTTTTTAACCAGTCGTTTAGGAGCCGGGGTTGGGGTTCATCTGTGTTTCGCATCGTCAGCGCTCGTTCTCCTGTATCCTGTATATTATCGAGTCTGCTCACCTTTCTCTTGCCACCAGTGAGGGTAACGTTGACGAATCGACGGGTGTACTTGAGGCGCTTGAGAGCACGGCCCTTGGGGACCTTGGTCTTCTCTTGCTTCTCAACCTGTTGTTCGAGATGGTTAGTGATCGTGTTCGTCGGGATGGATATTCGATTATTCGCGGTGTCGTCGTACCTTAGGAGTCTGAGACTTGACCTTGCCTGCGAGAAAGTTAGCGATCGTCAGATAGAGAGAATATCGAATATAATAACGTACCGGCACGGGCAAGAGATCCGTGAACTTTACCCATGGTGAATGATTTGCTTGGTGGTGATGTGGATGGTGAGTCGACGGGCTGCGCGGTAGGATATTTTGGGGAATTTGGCAAATGTGGGCGAAATCAAAGCGAAACGCTTCTCACGTGAGCGGGGATAAGATGCCCTCTCGGAAAAACTGTGGGTCCGAGTGGCGGATAAGAGTGGTTATGTAAGGTTGGTGGAGCTAATTCTCCGTTGAGCAGTCATGACGTTCAAGAGTCGAGGACTATTGCGACAGTAAGGAAAAAGAAGACTGAATATTCTAGATTTGTCTGGATGTTCCTCGTGATTGATCTATCGAGTCGCTTTTGCCAGATTGGCGGTTTATTGAATTTAAAAGAAATGATGTGACGTCACCTGCGAATTGCCCGTCGAGTTGTGATGATGGATACCAGATACCGTATCGGCGTATTGAGTTTTTGGTGATGTGAAAGCGGAACGCTCGCAATATATTGTCAAGTTTCTCATGCTACCTTCTCGTAACTACTCTCATCTCTGACTTTTGTAGCCATTCCGGTGGGATTTCTTAGAGCCGTTACATCGTTTTTCGGCCATGCAGGTACACGATATTCCCGTGGCTGGGCGTCTTACAAGCAGCTGCACCCTCAGTCGATGTCGACATTTACTCGAAGGCTGGTGCTAGAACCCTCACTCAACTCCGTAGTCACTTACTTTCTACAGGAAGGTGTAGGCAGAGTGTCGGGCCAGTTCAGAACCCGTCCTCTAGTTGAGATTCCCAGTTGAAGTTGAGATGGTGATTCGGGGGAGGTTAAAATTGCAGTGAAAGACCAGTCTATTGGTGCATGCCAATTGCCATTTCCTTACCCATGCTCGTTAATTCAAGTACCCAGATATCAGCCTCAAGGGCAGATAGCACTGCCATAAGTTAATTGCGTTCAGATGGCTCCATTGAAGGTCTCTTGACTTAACACCTTTTAATGCGAAAGCTGTTGCATTAAGCGTACTGAGAGTAGACTAATAACTTAATAAGAGCAATTAATTATCATGGAAACCCCAACAATGTCCAAATTGGTTGCAAAGTCTGGTAATAATAGAAAAAGGAAGGTAATCGTTCTTCACACTCAGGATGTAGGGTAAGCGCCTCGAGAAAGTGAGTCCATCGCAAACGGTCCAAGTCAATGAGTTCCCCACTTGTCTCAAGGTCATTAATTCCGCCAGTACTCCGTACATACGGATAGCCCAATTGATCATATAAATCGACAAGGTCTTTGCAACTGCTATTTTCATTATGCCCAGGCTTGTCTAGATGTCTTGCATCGTGTCGAGTGGATGCTTGTACTATATTTACACAGAGCCCCAGGGCCTTGCAGGGTCCAGCCGCCGTAGACCTTCTACTAATGCGAAAATACGAGACCAGAATGAGGCCATGGCAGCTGAACTGAACTTCACGGCGGACTTTACAAGAGGGGTTCACTGAACCCCACCATGTCTTGGATTGATGATATTTATATCGTAGGGCTCAATTGCAGAGCTCAAGACCCGCGCTCTGTTGAGCTGTGATTATGGTGTTTCTGCACAAGATACAGAGATACTCATGTCCATCAATTGCGAAAAGCATGTAAATTAATTGGAATGTCGAATACGAATCATAAACTCAACATCTGTAAGGCTGGTCAATATTGGCCTCAATCACATCAGAAGCTTGGATGATATCCAGCACGGCGTCTAAATCAAGCCCCAAGATGCACGGGCCCTGAAGAGCTGGAGCACAGAATCTTGCTTGCAGGAAACAGCTCAGCACATACCATACCCCTCACAGATAAATCACATCACTGCGCATCCAACTAAAAGAAACTACTGTATGTACAAAGTCAGTCTAGACGATACTTTCTCGGCGGGGAGGTTGGATCATGTCATGAGATTTCTTACTGATCGACAAGAGGGTTGGGACACCACCAGAAAGAAAGTTCAGGGGAATAAGTGCATTTTAAATGCTGTACTACAATTGAGGCTTTCATGCTAAACTTTGCTATCTCTTCTCTCCCGCCCAGCCTTCTTTCATGGCGTATCGGCCAGCCATTACTTTAAACCCACGTCTAATTAAAAGCCAAAATAAAGAGAGAAACAGAGAAAATCCTAAACGAGTTTCTGTGCAGACCGCTAAAACCCCAGAATATCGTATAGACAAGATCTTTTTGGGCAAGTAGCCGTGTTGCTATTCGCGTATCATTCGCTTCTACGGGTAACTTGACAGGGGAAGATTAAAAATAGCATTGACCAACTGAAGAAGCAGAAGCAGAAGCAGAGGGAAAAGAGCAGCTGTAAGGCCACTGCAGTGTGGATCGTCTTCCCGCATGTGCCGAACCAATGGATCTTTACGGTTGACGGATGACACTTCAAGCCACGCACGTCTTTTTGTGTGGTGCCCACCTCAACAGTTCGTATTCCTGAATCCACTGATTGATTATCTTTACGAGTTGACAAGCCGAAGAGGGTGTAGAGTTTGGTGGTTCATTGCTGAGATGGGTTGATACAACGGTGGTATTCATGTGAACCGCCTGTCTTAGCTATTTTATCATCAACCTTAAGAAGAGAGATCCAACCAGGGAACAACTGCCTTGCAGTGGCTTTCACCCTAGTCATCATCCCGCAGAACGGACATGATCCATTCTATCATGACCCCGGCTATCCTGGTCAGAGTAGAGTAATTGACTAGCCAGCCATGATCATGGATGTGATATCCGTCCCGCAAGTCAGCTAGTTTTGGGTTGGTCTACTGCAGGCTAGTCAAGCCCAGAAAAAGAAACCCAATTGCTATTGCTAGCTATATCGGCCGGCATCTTGCTTGCTTGATTGCCTGACACTGCTTGGCAATCCCCAATCCAAATCTCAGACAAAGAGAAACTGAAAACTTCAGTAAATGGGAATTCTCTGGAATTTTCTATTTCCACTGATTCTTCCTCATACTCATTAGATCCTCTCCTCCCGCCCTTTCTCATTTCCCTCTCTCCCTCCATCTCTTACATATGCATGCATCCATGCTACGTTGAGTCAGGATACTACCTTCTTCTACACTCTCCGTTCCTCTCACCTTCGTGTCACCATAATACTTCTCTCTCAGCCATCCTCTTATTTTTTTCCTACTTGTGCAACATAGGGAAGTGGTTTCTGGTCCGCTCGTCTGGTCTCGTCCCAACTCTTCAGACCTATCACGAGATACCTGCATCATCACCTTGCCCACCGCCTTTGCAACAGCTCATTGACACCACAACCCGCAACCATCTTCTTTCCCACCGCTTTCGTGATTCTTTCAAAACTGTTGACAGAAGGAAAAGAAGGGTTGAATAAGTAATTGGAATGATCAATTTCCAATTTCGCAAGCAATAAAACATCACACCCGAGACATCTCATCACAGCCCGCTCTTTGTCGGTATAGCTTCTTTGCTGAACGCAGCAATACAACAAGCTTCCATTTTCTGGGCGCTTTCGGACACTGCAGAGACGAAAACGCAAACGCCCGCGAAAAACAAGGAAGCAGCAGAAGCTGTTCTCAGATTTATTATTATTTGCGCTTACCTGCAGCGAACCCCATCACCCCACCACCTGCTGCTCTTGTCCGACACAACTCTCATCTCAGATTCGCTTCTTCTCCCGAACATTTTTCTGTCTCACAATCTTCGCATGTGCACAGAATTTGTGCAGTCGCCAGACGACTAGTCTAGTTCAACCATGATGCAGGCCCAGACCCAACCTCAAGGGCGCGCTCGCTCAAATAGCTTGCAGCAAATGCTCGACTTGGAAAAGAAGCTCAATGTAAGCTTACAAGCGATCGAGAATAACGAGAATTTACCTGACTTGTTTGAACAGTTTCAACGAACTCATCAAGGCTCTGTGCCTCCTTCTCCGCCATGCACTGAGAGCGGTAGCTCTGTTCCTCCTAGTCCTGGTCCTACTCCTCGTCGATTCGAGTTGGTGCCAAAGGACAAAAAACCACCTGTTCGAAATTACTCTGCTGTTCCTCCGCCACTCTTTTCGTCTCATTCAGATCCTGTGCGATCAGCTTCGCCGAACATGATTCCTAGGAAACCTGTCGGCCAAGGAATGTCCCGACCGTCTTCAAACGAACAGCTCTCCAAGGAAAAGGAAGACAAGCCTGCTCAAAAGACGGTAGCTTTTTGTTTTCCCCCAGACGTGGATGAGAAGCGCTCGATGTGCCAATCACCCACCTGGGAGGCATACGACCGCAGAAAGAAAGAGAAGAAGGAAGATAAACGCAAGGAGCTTGAAAAGAAAGAAGAAGAGAGACGACGAGAGAAGGAGAAAGAACGTGAACAAACCATGAACGCAGCTCTCGAAGAAGCTTGGAAGAACGCTCCCAAGCCCCGCGGTAGAAAGCTGAGCAAGCCTATGCCGCCTTCTCCCGGCCGCAGCAACACCGAACCAGTCCCAGTCCAACAAAAGCGAAGATCGCGCTCGTCCAGTTTGTTAGGCTTCTCCATTGGTAGAAACAATGACGATCCTGAAGAACCGAGACGCAGCCGCTCCAGCTCTCTCACATCCATCTTCCGCAAGTCCTTTGAGATCAAGAGGGCGTCATTTGACGAGACGAGCTCAACTGGGTTCTTGGGCGGTGTCAAGCTTGAGAAGAAGAAGGAGGACTTTCACTTGAAGGTCAAGGAGGATCAGGCTAAGGGTGATAGCAAGGTTCATCCTGCTATGCGAAAGACTTTCTTGGGTCATGGCTCGTTTACACCACTTAAAGTGAATCCTCAGACCAAAGAGGCAGATGCGCAGAAGCGAGCGTATCCTCCTATCTCGATTAACACTTCTGGTGCAAGAGGCCAATCGGCCAAATCGCCAAAGTCATCAAGTAGGAGGGGCTCCGTCAATATCTACCTATGGAGCGCTCGTGCGAGACGAGGCTCTGTCAGTGATGACTGCGCGGTTGACGATACGGAAGATGAGGGTGATCAGAACAAGCCGCAGACTCCTGACAGCGAGATTCTATACCACAAGGCTCAAGGTCTGATTCGAAGAGGTGGTCTTTACGTCAAGAAGGGTCAGAACGGAGAAGCTGAGACGGAGGACAAGCCGGCAGTGCCTACACCACGCACTTCAAACCAGAGCCTGAAACAAACTCCAACAGTCAACGTCCCCAAAGACTCTGACAATCCTCCCAAGCAAGATACCATCACCGTATCAAGACCACCAATAGCATCCGCCCAATACCCACCCCGAAAATCATCAATCGCCTCAACTCTATCTGTTCCCCCAACACCTCCTCGTCGAAGCTCAAAGAGACGCGGTTCACTCACCTTGTTAACCCGCCTCAACCATCAGCCTTCTCCCGACGAACCATCAACCGCTCCCGCAGGGTCCAAAGCATCGCGCAAGAATACCCCACCGAGCATCCGTTACGAACAGACTCAAGCCGGTGCGCGACCTAAACCCATCACCACAGAAGCTGAACCCGCGCCCACGAAATGGAACCTTAAGGAGGCTGCCAGGAGTGCGTTCTGTAGAGGTCATTCTGCTCAGGGATCGGTTTCTTCGACGACGAGTTCGGCATCAAAGTACAGTCAACCATCGCCTCCTGTTGCTTCTGGACCATTCCCACCAAGAACTGATTCGAGGGGTCTGGGTACTGCGAACAGTGCACCTATTCGTACTCAGCATGTCCACGTTCCGGTCAAACATCTGACTCCGCCAGTGTCCTGTTCACCAACAGGTCGCAGGCCTATGACCAGCTCATCCGAATCATCCTACTCGGACGCGATTCAATCTATTTCACCGTTGAGCACACCACACTCTACCCCTCCTCAATCGGAGATGGGTCACTCTCCCAATATCGCATCTGCAAAGCCCACGAACTGGTCTTATACAAACTCACCACGAGTGACACCCACCTATGACCCAGAAATTGACCCCATCCAAGAAGCTGCCAACAGAGTAATGGAAGCCTTCTCAAACGCCAATACACGCAGCGCAACACCGCGCAGCCCCAAACAAACCCCCTCACCCTCCCCATCCCATCCCCTCAAACACAAAGACCGCAGCCTCCGATCTCCCATCCAGGGTCATAGATCGACCCTCTCAGATCCGGAAGCTGGTATAAAAACGCTCCGTCGCCAATCCAACCTAGAACACCTCAACCACGGCGAACCCTCAGCCAAGATGTTTGTCGAATGCTGCGCATGCATGCGCTACCACGACATGCCTAGCAAGTTATACGAAGCCATGTCCAACCCTGATGAGGTGTTGAGCGCTGGGTACGCTGGGACTGTGAGCATGACTGTCAAGTGTCCTTGGTGCAAGCACGAGATGAGCACCAAGTGCTGTGCAGGATTCGCAGCGATGGTGTACATCAAGGAGCGCTTCCACTGATGACCAACATTCTTTTTTGCAAATTGTTTTTCCTTTCGTACTGGCGCTGGAAAAAAAGACAGGATACCGGGTAATATGTTAGTGTGCAGGGTCTGGTCCCCATGTGACCTAAAGACCCTTCTATACCAGAGGAATTTGTGTATTTAGTTTTTATGAAAGAATATAACGAGTCCACGATGATGAATACAAAGTACAGTACCTTACCTTAGCTTTACAATCCCATACCTACCTATTCCTCAACATTTTGCTTCTTGGACCCTGATTTGACGTCACATCCACCATTGCCAAACCTCACTCTCCACCTCGGAGGCTGCTCTTGGCATTCAACTATTGTGAGACTAAACAAAATTAAGTTGACCTAAACACCTTCCGGTCCGAGAATAGTACCATGAACGATAGCGAATTAAGAAGAAACGTGGTGGTGTGCGAAAAAAACGACCATTCTACCACCGAAGCTACCGTCATCACGGACCATGTCTTGGCGTTCGTACGATTGAGATAATGCAACAAAAACAAGTCTTGCATTATCACGAGAATGAATAGACACAGTAATAGAATAATAGTGATAATAACCTGTTGTTTCGAAAGATTGTATTTCTTGCAATTGGTAGAATTGATATCCTGATTTTGAAAGGGTTGCGCACCGCTGACGTCAGGATGGGCAGGGATTCTAAACATGATGGATGCCAGGTTTTGAGAGATGCAAATGCAAGAAATGAAGCAGAAATTCCCAGTGTCTACGTCAGGTATTGAATGAGAACGAGTTTATCTTGCAGTTTCTCTCTTTCATCTGTTATCTTTATCAAAAACACCAACCAATACCATCTACAATCCATCTATCTAATACTCAACTGCATATAATCACAATGGGCGAAATCAAGAAGGGAACTATCAAGCACCGCAACAAGGAGGGCACCCTCGACGCATCAGCCCTCCTCTGGCGCGCCCTCACCTCCGAAAAGCCAGAGGTTATGTGGAAGTACATCACCAAAGACGCCGTCCTCTGCGAACCCGACCAAAACGTCTACTCACCACGAACCGAGCCCGCCCTCGAAGAGTATCTCGAGGAGCAGTACGAGCCCTGGACCGCATACAAGATCCACGACGAGCCCGAGTTCGTCGAGATTGATCTCATGGCTTCCGCCCTCAACTACCGCGTCACCTGCTGGAAGCTGGTCAACGGAGAGATGCTGGCGACTGATGCTTGGTGCCACAGTGTCTTTCGACAGGGTCCTGGAGGAGATTGGAAGTGCTGTCTTCACCACATGGCCAAGATATAAGAGATGATGATGGATAACGAAGGTGCTTTGGGTGTTGGGGGATATCGGCGAATATTGGACTTTTTTTGCTCTGCTCTGCTGGAAGATGTTTCATCTGGCCTGTCATGTTAATTAAACGACGTTAACGTATTATAACAAACCTGCATTATTCTTTTCTCCCAACCGTCGGCCGTCCGAAGCGAGACCGTACTAGTAGCATTGCCAAGCAACCTCACCTTCTCCACGATAAAGTAATAGCCCGAGTTTCTAATTGTCAATATTTGCTCACAACTTCCTTTGCGTAAAGAGAACAACCCCTAGATAATGCAACGATGGTAATTACCCGCGGGAACGCCTCCCAGATGCAGCCGTAGCGCTATGGGTTTGGAGACAGAGTTTCTCGCCAAGCTTTCAAAATGAGGAGTTCCCACAGGCTCTAAAACGAGGGGGAGGGGCCCTTTATTTCGTGCAGTATCTGTTTTCTGAATGTGGTCGCGTGCGTTTTTGTTGGTTGTCTGTGTCCATCCCTCACGCATAGGTAGGTGGCTGTTCTGGTGGTTGACGTTTTGCTGCCGATCAAAGAAAACGGCTGTTGGATTGCACCATTCAGAGATAGGCATTATTTCTGCACGTTGAAGCAAGGATTGAAAGCACAGTCTTTCGGTCTCTCATTTGGGACGGTTTAGTTTAGGTTGCTCTTGTTTTTCTCTTGGCGAGCCTGGGCATTTTCGCCTCCTCCCCAATTCTCATCGAGCATCGGGGAAAGCCTGGGTGTGCCTCGAAGAAAAAAAAGTGTGTCTTCTTTTTCTTGGCTCTTTTGATTGTCATAATGAGCGTTTGTTGGTGTTGCCGGCCAACTCCCTTCTATCCGGCCGATGGATCTGAGTCCCGAGGTCATCATGGATCGCTTAGCCATGTAGGACTTTGAGCATCAACTGTCTTCTTTTCGGTCATATTCTTACAGGCAGGGCAGTCTGAGAGGTGACGTCGTTTCTCAATTCACCTTGATAGTCGATTAGCTAGGCATGCTGATGACCAGCAAAACTCCAGAAATAATCTCGCCTCATGATAACGCATGCGTGTCAATGATTGCGATGTTCCTACTATCCGTTTGGCCAAGTCAACCGGATACCCGGCTTAATCAACCGATCGCTTGGTCTGTCGATGACTGTCATGTTAATGTCTCAGGCCAAGGACTTGTCAAATGCTTCTTCAACTCACGACGACTTGGCGAGAAGAGGATATGCGCTCAGTGACATGTCTGTGCTGGGCCGGTCGCCTGGTCAGTTGTACCACCAACCTCTTCTGGCCAAATCCTCAGGCAAACACCTCCGCTCCTCGAGGCTCCGGGGCACTTCAGCGGAGGGCACGTGTCCTCCTCGTTCTCTCCTTCTGCTGCGAGTGGCTCCGCCGCGCCCACTCCGCTGCTGGGTCTACTGCAGCATCCTCGTAAAGCCTAAGACACCCGCTGTTCTTGGCAATGGAACGCTTGTGGGGCCGCCCACCGTTCCGCTCAAAGGTCCAATATTGAGCCGTTTCCGCTGCCGTTTTCTTCTTGCTGCTTCTGTTTCTAACCGACCTGCAGATAGGATGCAGGCAGACGCCTCGTTTTCTTGCAGCAATATTGTCACAGACAAACTATGGATGGCTGTAACCGTGGTCATCTGTGTTATTGCGAGACGGGCTGGAAACTGTTATTATGTAATTAATTGATACCCTGTAAGTCTTGGCTCAAAGCTAAGACTATGGTAGGCAGAATCTTGGATGGACCCTTCGAATCAACTGTCCACCCTGTATCTCTTTACTCTCCAAAACAGGACTCGCGCAAAGATAAAGCCAACGACCAAAGAGATACGCGCACGGAATATAGATCTGCCTGCCGTATATAGTTGCAGATAGATCTAAGGATCCTAACCTGCAGCTCTTGTTAGATAACAACCGAGAAGGCCCGAACTACACTCGAACTAGTACCCGCATAGTTTTCGTGATACATCCAACAACAACTATGTATGTAATAAGAACTGAGCAACCCCACAGGGATCGTCCTTGGAAAAAAGGCTTAAGAGCGCCGCACAGCTTGAGGCCTTAAGATTATCGAAGCCTAGACCGTACTCACTGCAATAGCAAGGAGGCTTGGCTGCGTCAAATGGCTGAAGCTGTAGCTGTACTGGTTCAACCCCAGAGTTTTGTTGAATGCAACCGGCGTCGAAGCCCGGGGAAATCTGGCGCTTATGCCAGGGCTCTGGAAAGCCAAGACATATCCTCGAAATTATGGTACGATGAGTCCAGATTTCAACCTCGCCATTTGCGAGCTTTTCGGCCAAGTTCCATATCGCCAAGTTCTTGGGCTTCAAGGTAGACAAAGTCGGTAGATGCAACAGATTTCGTGCCTTCAGGAACCACCCCCTGCGGCTGATAACAGTGAATGCCGCAGACAGCTGTGAATGGTCCGCCGCAGGCTCGGCTTACTGCTTCTGCAAATTAACATCCGGGATGTCAGTATGGTGTTCCGACAAGTGTTGAGAGTGACAAAGATGATCGCCGAAGCCCGAGCGTGCCATATGCCGTGTGCCATTGGTACTCCCCGTTGGTGTTGACAAAAACTCCCCGGTCGACATTCCGGTCCGTGCAAGACCCTGGTGACTTGTCAAAGACCTGCCGATACAACTCCGGTCCCGGGCCTCATTATTTGCTGACTTTGACCGCCGTTCCCGGTGCAGGGAGACCGAACATCATAATTTTGGTACCGTGAGTCGTCACAGGGTAGTCTGAAGGATTCCCATCAATAGCCCGGTGTAATATCACCGGCGTTTTTGCACAGCAATAATGGTGGTATCATTCAACACCATTGGGTCAGGATCGTGAGATATGTTGGAACACGGCACAGTTTTGGAACATGCATGTCGAAATTTCTTTTTTTCTTCTCCCCGTACAAAGATAGGCAGGCAGATGCGGGACGGCCTTCTCCATAATGGTGCTGCGTTTTCTTACAAAAGCAAAGCCCCCACGCGTTGTCTCACGTTCGTAGCGAAAGGTGCATTTGATTGCGGTAGCAACGCCGACAGATCCGGGTTTATCCCCATCAAGAGAGATGATATCTCCGCCGCTGAAAGGCTCGCATTGGAGCCTCCTTCTGGAGACCGGGGCACCTCCGTGGGGAGGCAAGTCCCCGCCGTGTCCGCCCCGAGACAGCATCCGGAGAACGGATCCAATCAGGAGATGGCTGACCCCGTGAAAGCCTTAGATGCGCTTGCAAGAGCCCAGCCAGTAGCCTGTAAGAGAAGGGTATCATGGTGCTAGCCGTAAGCGCCCCGTTTCTGTGAGGACAAAGTGCCGTGTGGAGTGGGGCTTCTTTGTGTTTTTGCTGCAGCGTACGACGCTCCTTTTGCTCTTCGCCTTGGTAGTTGACACACTTGTTTGGCGTCAAGGCTGTCAGCGTCTGCGCGTCCGGCGTCTGTAGTGATCTGCGGTTCTCAACGAGGAAAAGATAAGCATAGTATCCCCACCGTCTATTGAACGGTTTGTAGTGCTGTAGTATTAATAACAGAACGGAGACATTCAAGGCTAGCGTATGTATATGCGTGAGTCGTACGGAGGAAGAGGACTTCAGCGTTGATGCGACGGCGGATGCTTCATGTTGGCTGATTCGTCGGTTCACGAACAGCTGATGCGGCTAAAGGGGGTAGTGCAGAGAATTCGAAAAAGAATTATCAATAATGTGGGCCGTTATGAGAGAAAAAAAGCCGACGATTTAAGCTTATTGTCGCCTTCGAGGAGATCCTGGGTTGATCTAGTGGAGGACAGATTACGTACCATGTACCTCGCATGCTTGGAGGACTTCTAGAAGCAGTGGAAGCATATCACGTGATTGATAAGACGCTGACATGTCCGGAGTGAGATTGGTGGTATTCGCCACCAAGATCTGATATCTGCCGTTAGTGCGCTAGCTCATCACTTTCTCGGACTCTCTATGGAGACCCAAGAAGTCCAAGGCGCTAACGCTGGGGTACTTGTCCTAGCTAAGGCATGCTCCAAAGTCTGGGCAAAGATAAGAGACTGTGACTAACAGCATCAAGTCTTGCCAAGGGTGGCAGTGCCTGCACCTCATGCTTGGCACTTGTTCGCAAGAAGATTCGACCAGGACGTTGCGTAACGCGTCAAGTGGTTGACCAAACATATCTCAAGATCTGATCGCAACCCCAAGATCTCCCCGGTCCACGGAGGAATGGGAAAGGCCAGTAATGAAAGAGAATGTGGATAATCTCGTCCGTGCCGTGAATATCACCTGTCGGTGTCGGCGTCGGCGACGGATCTCCGTGGTCCGATTCTTGATAAAATCACCGGCAGAGCAGCAGCAGCTGAAAGAAGCAGCAGGGGGTGCTTTCTTGTACGGCCCTATTATTCCTTTGGTGCGGTTGGGTTGGTAAAGTTTGCCTCAGAAATCGTTTCATTGATGCCTGCATTAGATTACTCACTACGACATTATTTTTCAACCTGCAGAGGAAAAAAAAACAAGCCTCTTGCCATGGCATGGCATCGCATGGCTTGGGCACAGCAAGCAGGCATGGTAGGTAACAATAAAAAATGAAACTAGCGACTCAGACGATAGAGACCCAATGACGTGACGACCTATTCACTAGAAATTATGTATGCCCAGACATATCTTCCTCGCCAACAAGAAATTAATACCGAAAAGGTAGGTAGGCGCAATTGATGGTGGTGTGTGTCATGGGGAGGGGGTGTCCCTCTCTACCTCTTCCTCTCTCTCTCTGTCTCTTTGCCCGTCTAACGTCGGTTCATTTTATGGGGGCCAGTGCGCTGACTGAGCTCGGTTGCAGAAATAATTCCCCCACATGGGATAGCACAAGGACAGCCTTGAGCCTCCTCCGTGAGAGCCTCACCAGGCAGGCAGGCGAAGAAAGCTGCAGGCAAGGCAAGGCTTCCAAACAAGGCTTTGAACCTGGTGACCCGACCCATTCACCCCAAATCTAACCCCAAACCCCAGACCAGCAAGAAAGCACTGACGATAACCTCTCATGACCGCTGTTTTGATCCTTGGAGTCTCCTCTTCCAAGGCTCGAGTTCGGGTTGAATGTGGTCCCCTGGGTGCAAGTGCAAGCAATGACTCTGGTGAAGCACCTTCATCCCGGTCTCCCAAGAATACCAAGCCTCGCCAAGCCCTCCGCTGTCCACTAAGAGAGGCCAATTGAGAACCGAACCCGCCACGCCGCGTCACACTTGCTGCCCAGTCCCCCATATGACGTGCGAAGACTACAGCGCTGTCCAGCAGTGAAGCACCGTTCTGTACGGTTCAGTCGTGACCAATCAGACCTCACTCTATCCCCTAGAGACTTGTGGACCGTCTCTACCAGGGTCGCTCGGCCAAGACCGGTGGTTGTTAGTTAAGCAGGAACTCAACTCAACTCACCTCACTCCCTCAACAACAACCAAGGTTGCGTCTTACAGCCAAGACCCTCGCTCCCAATCCAGACCCCCCGCCTTTGGAAACAGAAACCATGTATGTAGAGAAGGAAAAATTGGGAACCCTCTTGGCATTGTGGGGTTTACTGGAGAATAGGTTATGGAACTAACACTCCTACAACCCCGATGGTGACTTGAGCCAAGACTTTGAGAACACGAGATAAGCATTGCACTCGGTCCTCGAGAACGAGATGAGACGTCTATAAGACTTCCCCATTCCCCGCATGACTTTGGAAACCTGTCTCCCCAAAGATCTCTCTTCTGATCTTCCAAATATCCTACGCCAGACGAAAGGCATTCCTGCAAATACATCCTTACAGGAACATCCCCAGACATAGGCGCATGGAACAAATAATCTAATTCACCACTCCGAGTCGATCCTCCCCTCCCAATCACCACCGAAACAACACTTCTAAAGCTGGCGCCCGCTGGCTTCGACTCTCAACCATGGGTAAACAGCAGGATGCCGCCGTTGACAACCATGTCTCGGGTCAGAGCAACGAGCCCATGAGCCGCCCAGCTCATGCCTTGACTTTTGATCAGGTCGTCCAGGAGCTTCAGACTGATACCATGCACGGTCTCACATCTGCTGAAGCCAAAGCTCGACATGAAAAGTTCGGCAACAACGATCTTGGTGACGCTGATGGTGTTCAGCCCCTCAAGATCGTCATTGCCCAGGTCGCCAACGCCATGACATTGGTAAGTTTTTGACGGTCCTTTCCCCCTAAGCCATTGGGCGCCCCCACACACACGCTTTCATCGTCACGGTTAAGCATATTTTCAATGGCTGGGCTATTTACCTCTCCCGTCTTCGCCATTCCCACATATGCATATCACCCGATTGGGCATCCCGTCGTTCACCTGATTACTCTAATCATCATCCTTGCACTATCTCAATATGTGGCCATGTACTGACGTCTGCCAAGGTGCTTATTCTTGCCATGGCCGTTTCTTTCGGTATCAAGTCATGGATTGAAGGTGGTGTCGTCGCCTTCATCATTGGTCTCAACGTCACCGTCGGTTTCTTCCAGGAATACTCTGCCGAGAAGACTATGGATTCGCTCCGAAACATGTCTTCTCCTACCGCTAGTGTTGTCCGTGATGGAGACGCCAAGGTTATTCCTTCCGTCGAGGTCGTCCCCGGTGATCTTGTGGAAATCAAGACCGGAGACACTATCCCTGCTGATGTCCGGTGAGTTTAAACTTATGCTTGTTTATTACTGGGGTCGTTTTACTAATTCGCGCTAGACTGATTGAGGCTGTTAACTTCGAGACTGATGAGGCTATGTTGACTGGTGAGTCTCTTCCCGTTCGAAAGAACGAGGATGAGGTTTTCGAGGACAACTGCGGACCTGGTGACCGTATCAACGTTGCCTACAGCTCCTCCACTGTTACCAAGGGTCGCGCCAAGGGTATTGTCTTCGCTACTGCTACTTCCACTGAGATTGGTGCTATCGCTGCCGCCCTCCGAAAGAAGGACAGCAAGGTCCGCCCCGTGAAGCGTAAGCCTGATGGTTCTGCTAAGCCTCACCGATACCTCGAAGCCTACACTCTCACCACTACCGACGCTATTGGCCGTTTCCTCGGTGTTAACGTTGGCACTCCTCTCCAGAAGAAGCTGTCCCGACTGGCAATCTACCTCTTTGGTACCGCTGTTATCTGTGCTATCATCGTCCTTGCTGCCAACAACTTCAATGCCTCCCAACAGGTTATCATCTATGCCGTCGCTACTGGTCTGTCTATGATTCCCGCCAGTTTGGTCGTCGTCTTGACCATTACTATGGCCGCCGGTACTAAGCGTATGGTTGAGCGTAATGTCATTGTTCGAAACCTCAAGGCTCTTGAGGCCCTTGGTGCTGTTACCGATATTTGCTCCGACAAGACTGGTACTCTTACCCAAGGTAAGATGGTTGCTCGTGGTGCCTGGACTCCTGGAATGGGAACCTACCTGATCGAGAACGCTACCGAGGCCAACAACCCCACCATTGGTGAACTTCGCTGGTCCCGCAAGCAGCCTCATGAGCTTCCCCTCAAGACCGGCGGCGAGGAGTGTGGTGTCGTCTCTCCCATCAATGATCTCCTCTCTCAGAGCAAGTCTGGTCTTACCAAGTTCCTCGAAGTTGCTTCTCTTGCCAACCTTGCCACCGTCAACGAGAAGAACGGCGAGTGGCACGCCCGTGGTGACCCTACCGAAATTGCTATCCAGGTCCTTGCCTCTCGCTTCGACTGGAACCGTCTCAAGCTCACCAGCCACGATTCCGCCAACCAGTACAGTGAGATTGCCGAGCTTCCTTTCGACTCTGATGTCAAGCGCATGTCTGTCATTATGAAGGATAACCGATCCAGCCAACTCTTTGCCTTTACCAAGGGTGCCGTCGAGCGTGTCATTGGTGCTTGTACTACTTACTGCCCTGAGGACAACGAGGAGCAGGTCCCCATCACTGAGGAGTTCAAGGAGCAGATCCTCCGCAACATGGAGTCTTTCGCTGGTATGGGTCTTCGTGTCCTTGCTCTTGCTTCCAAGCCCTACACTGTCGACATGAAGAAGGGTGACGAGATTGACCGTACTACTGTTGAGTGTGATCTCGTCTTCCGTGGTCTCGTTGGTCTTTACGATCCTCCTCGTCTTGAGTCTGCCCCTGCCGTCCGTGCTTGCCACCAGGCTGGTATCTCCGTCCACATGCTTACTGGTGATCACCCCGAGACTGCCAAGGCTATCGCCATTGAGGTCGGTATCCTTCCCAGCCGCATGGATATGGTTGCCGAGGACACTGTCCAGACTATGGTTATGACTGCTACCACTTTCGATGGTCTTACCGACGACGAAGTCGACCAGCTTCCTTTCCTTCCTCTTGTCATCGCCCGATGTGCTCCTCAGACCAAGGTCCGCATGATTGAAGCTCTTCACCGCCGCAAGAAGTTCGCTGCTATGGTATGTTCTCACCTATTTCTTTCTTTGATGCATTCAACTAACTCGTAACAGACTGGTGATGGTGTCAACGATTCTCCCTCTCTCCGCCGTGCTGATGTTGGTATTGCCATGGGTCAAGCCGGTTCCGATGTCGCCAAGGATGCTTCCGATATTGTTCTCAGTGATGACAACTTTGCTTCTATCGTCGCCGCCATTGAGGAAGGTCGCCGTATCTTCGACAACATCCAGAAGTTCATTCTCCACGTGCTCGCCACCAACGTCGCCCAGGCTATCGTTTTGCTCGTTGGTCTTGTCTTCAAGGACGACTCTGGTCTCTCCGTCTTCCCTATCGCCCCCGTCCAGATCATGTGGATCATTATGGCTACCTCTGGTCTTCCCGACATGGGTCTCGGTTTCGAGCGTGCCGTCGCTGGTATTATGGAACGACCCCCCGTCTCTCTCAAGACTGGTGTTTTCTCCATGGAGTTCCTCATCGACACTACCGTCTACGGTATCTGGATCGCCGCCCTTTGCCTGAGCTCTTTCGTCCTTCGCATGTACGCTTTCGGCGATGGTAACCTCGGTAACGACTGCAACGACACCTACAGTGACAGCTGTGAGACCGTTTTCAAGGCTCGTGCCACCACCTTTGCTTGTCTTACCTGGTTCTCCCTCTTCCTTGCCTGGGAGATGATTGACAAGCGACGATCTTTCTTCCGCATGCAGCCCGGCTCCAAGCTCTACTTCACTCAGTGGATGCACGACATCTGGCGCAACCAGTTCCTCTTCTGGGCCATCATCCTCGGTGTCGTTACTCTCTTCCCTATCCAGTACATCCCCGTCATCAGCGACACCGTCTTCAAGCACAAGGGTATTACCTGGGAGTGGGGCATTGTCTTCATCGCCGCCGCCCTCTTCTTCGGTGGTATTGAGGCCTGGAAGTTCGCTAAGCGTGTCTACTTCCGTCGCCAGGCTCGCAAGGCCCAGGGCACTGACTGGAAGGATATGGATCTTGAGCAGCGCACTTTCGGCGAGTACATGACTCCTGATTCCAGCGAGGCCAGTGTCCGCCACGATGCTGAGAAGGTTGGCACCGCCGCCCAGCGCACCAACACTGACGCCAACAACGAGAAGAAGGCGTAAATGATTTGAATGAAAAGAAGTTTTATATACTACGATGCTATTCAGTAGATGAAAAGGAGGGGAACGAAAAAAGCAGCTCAACGGCCACGCGAAAGATGCACCTCGCTGAAACGCGATGTGCCAACGAAAAGTGGAAGGGCCACAAGGTGGAAGAGAAGGAGAAATGAACTTGAGTTCACTGGAACGTGAACTCTCTACCGATGGAGGACCCCACAAAGATACCGTTGGCCGAGGAGGATGAAGGGTTTATGAACGAATGGATGGATATACCAGTTCCCTAGGGATTTTATCTACTAGCATAAGAGGAGTAGTTCCTAATAATGAAGTTAAATGTTATAAACATGAACAATCTCGAGTCTTCCTTGTGACGTTATGTGGCTGTGTTGAATGTCCCGAGGAGATTTGGCGAGAGTGCCAATCGGATCGTGTATTAACAAATGAGATGCTGTACGGAGACAGCCGATTAATTGACGTCTGCCTTGAAAATAAATCTAAGATATCGGGAGAGCCGGGTGTTTAGTTTTATCCTACAGTAAAGGTTGCAGGTCTTGTCCTGGCTTGACTTGACTATTCTGCGGTGTGAGAACTGTTCTAACAACCTAGTCCTTTGCAGGTAAGGTTACAAGCCGAGATTGCCTGCAGAGATGGGTAGTATTGGACGTGTTAGTCTAGTCATTTAGCACTACCACCAAGCTTAATGTTCGTATTGAAACCACTTGAGAATTGCTGCAACGGCAAGGAGAACATTAGATTAGATTTGTATAACCTCTGATGTTCTTAGTCTTGACTGAAATGAGATCTAAACTGTTTCTCATATTCGCGTCCCACAGTTATGCATGATCAATGCTCTGACCCTACTTTAGTTACTTATGCTAGGGCTGATGGTCAATCCATATGTTTCACAGTAGAACAGAACACCAGTTTTCCCATTCATATTCGCACAATTGCATTCATCTACAGCACGTCAAAAATGGCCAACTCAGCATCTAGGGAGAAGAGAGATATGAAGGTCCTCTCACTGGGCCTCTTCCGCACAGGCTCTGCCTCAATGGCAGAAGCCCTCACAATCCTAGGCTATCAAAACGTCTACCACGCCACCCAAGCCATCGACAGATCAGAAGACTGGGCCATTCTCGAACGCGCGTGCGATGCGTCGTTTCCCCATTTGCCTTCTTACACGGGCAAACCGTTTAGGCGCGACGAGTGGGATGAGCTTTGGGGTCATTGTGAAGCGACAACCGACGTAGCTTGTGCCTTTGCACCGCAGCTCATACAAGTCTATCCAGACGCAAAGGTCATCATGACAGTCCGCGACTACGAACCTTGGTTCAAAAGTATGGATCAAGGCCTGCTGCAAATGATTTTCGGCCCCGTAGCAGAGTTCAGCATCAACTTCTTGGAACCGTTCCTCGGGTCCGTATCAGGCCGCTCGGCGCAGAAACAAATGCTCGGCCTATTCCAAGCACAGACCGGAGAAGAAGCACGCGCAAACGGTCGCGAAACGTGGGAACGACATCACCGTGTGATTAGAGAGATGGTACCCGAAGGCCAATTGCTGGAGTATCGCATGGGACAGGGCTGGGGGCCTATTTGTGAGTTTCTGGGGAAGGATGTGCCTGATGTGGAATTCCCTTGGGTTAATGAGCAGGCCGAGGTGAGGAGACTGATTAATGCGAAAGTGAAGAGGAATGCGGTTGGGGCTGCCAAGGTTGTTTTGCCGTGGGTTGGGGCGGTGGGTGTTTTGGGATTTGGGCTTTGGAGGGCGATGAAGAGGTAGAAATTATGCTATGTAGTTGAAAACGGGTTTGTTTCTTATTTTCTGGTGGTTGCATAGAATACACGTGAGTTGACCACCTTCAAGCACGCAACCATCATATTGGATCTCAGCAACGCTTACGTGGTACCAGATCTAAGCTTATTATTCGCCGTACAAGATCTAACATCATCTAACCAAGACACTGACCGAAGCATCCGCAACGATCTACGTAATCCTCGCCTTCACCTGCACTAAAACGTTCCTCGGGGTCTTAATCTTGGCATTTCCTTCCTCGGATCCAATAAGTCTATGCGATGATGTCTTTCAAACAGGGTACCCTTAATCGCGCAATAACCACTCACCACCGAAAGCAACTAATACCCCTAGACCCGGAGTAGACAGGCAAATCTTGGCCAGAACCAGTGTGAAGCTGTCGGAATTATTAGATCATTCCAGGAACAGGGAACACTAATTTTAGGTTTAAATTATGCTTATCGTAAGCTCTGCCGATCGTTCGACGTCATGGCTCGTTTCTCATGACGCAGGGGACGACGCGATCGAGTAGGATGGTTTCGTAGGGAATTTGATGGCGAGAGATTTGGTTAAGGATTAGTGAATAATGATGAAAGTTGTTTTAGGGAGGCGGTTTGACGGATTATAAAAGGGAGGGCTTTGCATCCTTTGAATCCTTCAGATCAACACTACTCGCAACAATAAAAACACTTACACCAAAGAACACTACACTACTTATACCAACTACACTCTATTTACATCAACTACCTCCAAAATGGCCTCTGATCTCTTGGGAAAGATTAAGGAGACTCTCGTCCCCTCCAACACCGAGACAAACGACCAGTCTTACAACTCCAACACAAACACAAACTCCAACTCCAACAACTCTTTCGGCTCCAACACCAACAACGCCTCCTTCAACCCTGGCTCTTCCCTCAACTCAAACTCTTACAACGATGTAACAGAGAACTCTTCCAACCAGCGTGAATTCGGTTCTGCAAACCGTAACACTGGTCTTGAGTCTGAGTTCAACCGCAACGCTGGTCTGGAGTCAAGCAACAACGAGTTCAGCTCTGCCAACCGCCAAGAGTCAAACAGCCACCAGACACAGCAGAACGAGGGTGTCCGAACTGGCCAGAGGGTTAGGTCATTGGTGGATAACGTTCCTGGAGTCCCTGAGCCATATAAATCTACTTCCGACTCTGCTTCACAGTCGAAGCCTACCTTGTATAGTGACACACCCTCGTACCAAAACGACATGCACAACACTCACCGTCACTTCGATGCTGCTCGTGCACCTCCATCGGCTTTGAGGGCTCACCTTGGCGAGCCTAGCATTGAACACGATTACCCTCATGAGAGTTCGACGAAGAGACACTCTTCTACTAGTCACCAGGAGGAACACTATAACCTTAACTAGAGGAAAAGGCGTTGTATGTAAAGCAAGAATTAGATGAATAGCGAATAAAGATTTTCTATATTTATGTCGTATAATCTATAAGCACTCGTTCTGTGATACCACACTGCCAATTACCTGCTTCGGCTCATAGCTTGGCTATGACATCCACCTATCGAAAGCCCTTCAGGGATCGCTCTGGAAGTCCAAGTATTCCGCCCGGCAAAGCTCTCTCATCCCGGAGTCCGTCAATCTCTGGTCCCCGCTCCGCCCCGGCCCCATCACCGGACGCTATTCCCAAAGCCGCATCTCCGCCCCGTCCAACGCTAGCGATACCCGCTGCAGGAACAGAAACACAAAAGCTGTGCCGGCAGAGAAAAGTCTAGATCGCACTTTGGATACCCCGTCCAGGTTGTATCCTTCCCGAGACTGCATGTCAGATGGGATGGTCAAGTGACCACCGGATGTCAACCGGGAGCCGGCCCTTGTAGTTAAGTATCTTGGGCTCTATGCGGATTGTGCCGAATGGATAATGATCTGAGTGCTGATCCCCCAATTCCCTCATATCATCCGCAGTACCAAGCTTCAATTCCACTGCTATCCAACAATTATCATCATGAAGACAATACGTAAAACAGACAACCTATCATCACCTTTTCATAAGTTTTCCCGGTCCAATCTTGACCGACGGATTCGACTCCACAAGGACTGTCAATCTGGTTGGGGCGGTTAAATACGTCCGGCTAAAGTGAACAAAAGCGCTCCCATCATGACGGGTCTCTAGCGTATGAGCTTAGAATATCATGGCTTCATGATTGGTGAGGGTAAAAGAGAGACACGAAAGCTGAGGCTGGCGTTCTGACGTGGGGGTGTAGCTAGAGCTACAATGCCATGATGGTAGACGGGTATTGGACATGAGGAGAAAAATTGAGAATGGCCATGTGATGCTCGTCAGTTCATCCGTGGGTATATCAAGTACGCATGTCCTCCCTTTATCAGCAGATTCTATTATCCAGATCTTGAGATAGAAATAACTTGCGATAACTTCAGGCTATTTTGATCAAGAGGATTATTTTTGTTGCGATTGAAGTCCTGCGGCGAACAATTGTTATCATAAACTCCACATTGCGACACTGACACTACTGGGGTGATCAGATCAGATCCATATAAGAGAGAGGGATATCCCACATTGACTTACCAGTGACGACTACTTAATCATCTCCTCCTCTCCTCTCCTACTTCATTCTTCTCTTCTTCCTACAAACAATCACAGCAACCACAGTCAACATGTCCAGCGTATGTTATTGTTACCCCGCCATCATGGCCCCTCATGACGTCGCATAACTAACTCCCCCCAGAACCTCTCCTTCATCCTCAACAAGCCAGGCGACGTCTCCTTCGAGGAACGTCCCAAGCCCTCCCTCGAATCCCCCCACGATGTCCTCGTCGCCGTAAACTACACCGGCATCTGCGGCTCAGACGTCCACTACTGGGTCCACGGCTCAATCGGCAAATTCGTCGTCGAAGATCCCATGGTTCTCGGCCACGAATCCGCCGGCACAATTGTCGAGGTTGGCTCTAAAGTAAAGAACCTCAAGGTCGGCGATCGTGTCGCTCTTGAGCCTGGTTATCCCTGCAGACGATGCGGTAACTGTCTTGCTGGCAAGTACAATCTTTGCCCTGATATGGTCTTTGCTGCTACGCCGCCTTACCATGGTACCCTTACTGGTTTCTGGTCTGCGCCTGCGGATTTCTGCTTCAAGTTGCCCGAGAATGTCAGCCTGCAGGAGGGTGCGCTGATTGAGCCGCTCGCTGTCGCTGTGCATATCGTTAAGCAGGCGCGCGTCAAGCCCGGTGATTCCGTCGTTGTTATGGGCGCTGGACCTGTCGGTCTTCTCTGCGCGGCTGTCGCAAAGGCCTACGGTGCATCCAAGATCGTCAGCGTGGATATCGTCCAGAGCAAGCTTGACTTTGCAAAGGATTTTGCCTCTACACACACCTACGCTTCCCAGCGCATTGCGCCTGAGGAAAACGCCAAGAACATCTGCGAATTGGCTGGTCTGCCCGACGGTGCGGACGTAGTCATCGATGCTTCCGGTGCTGAGCCTTCTATCCAAGCTTCTATCCACGTTCTCAAGAACGGAGGATCTTACGTCCAGGGCGGTATGGGTAAGGCAGACATTACCTTCCCCATTATGGCATTCTGCATCAAGGAGGCCACAGCAAGCGGATCATTCCGATACGGCGCTGGTGATTATCCTCTTGCTGTCGAGCTTGTCGCTACTGGCAAGGTTGACGTTAAGAAGCTGATTACTGGTATTGTGGACTTTAAGCAGGCTGAGGAGGCATTCAAGAAGGTCAAGGAGGGAGAGGCGATCAAGGTTCTGATCAAGGGACCTAACGAGCAGTAAATGCAAGTTGATGAGCGATGAATGATGAATGAAAAAGAATAAAAGTTATGGTGTCTGGGGATGTATGGAGCGATAATGGCGGGCGGGTTGCTTATTTACTCTAATGATGCTGGAGATCCACGGTTGCTTCAATAAAAGAATACTAAGAAAGAAAATCTTGCGATAATTCTGTGTATGCTTGCATGTCGTTAATCATTGCTCATCCCTCTAACAAGTCTATGTAGCCATCATCTAAACCCCCATCCCATGGATCCGTCTATACGCCATCATTGGTATCATTCATCCACGCTTCCTTCTCATGAAGCAACCTTAAGCCTTGTTGTAGTAATCGTCCTGCTGACCCTTTCGCTCTGAAGTAACACCTCCAGTCTCTCCCTGCTCGCCATGGACATGCTTCTTGCTCCCCCAAAAAGCCTCTCTCTCCTTCAAAACATCCTGTCCCCAAGCCTTCATCTCGTCCAAATGCATCCTCGTAGCCACATAAGCAAACTCTCCCAAATCAACCCTTCCCTCGCCTCGCTTCTCATACTCGACCATCTGCAGCAAAAGCTCCATCTTATCCACATCGTGGACGAAGTGGCTGTCCAATGTCTCAGAGTCCTCGTATTCTTGCCAGATAGCGCGGATGTCTTCGCCTGTTGTGCCGCCGGCGACGTTGCGGAGGAGGTTCTTGGTGAGGAAATCCATGGTTTCGGACTCGCGACGGCTCTTTTCGGGCTTGGGGACGCCGTCGACAGGGGTGATGTCGCCTACTAGGAGTTCGGCCATGTCGTGGATGAGACACATCTTCATGCATTTTGCGAGGTCGAGTTTGGGAGCGAGGGTGGGTGGTGCGAACATGGAGATTAGAGACATGCGATACATGTGGTCGGAGATAGACTCTCCCCTGCGATATGTCAGTTTCCATTTACCAGTAGATTGAATCGTCGTTCTTACCTGTCAATGCCAAATCTTCTCCATCCTTCGCGCTTGGTTGTCTTGAGTCGCTCAAGCATGTGGAAAAAAGGAAGCGGTGACGAAGACTCCTCCTGAGGCGCACCGCCAGGAATCTCCTTGACGACCTTGTCAACAGTCCATGGATCATCGACCTTGATCATAGGTGTAAATCCAAGATCCGCGACTATTTCCTCCGAAGTGAGTCCCTTCTTTTCTGGTTGTGAGCCCATCTTTGTAGAATAAAAGTGATGCTGTAACTGTTGTCGCGGGGTAAATGTTTGAGTGCGGACTGAAGAAGTAAAGAGCGGTCGCAGCAAATTGGCAGTGTTGTTTATGGTACTAGCGAAACGAAGGGTTTGCTTGGCAGAGACAATCATAACAAATACACAATCGGTGAATGGGTAAAGGAAAGAACAGACTAGAATGACCAAAGATTGTTTGTCAATTAAAGCGGGTAGGAGAGATTCACAGGTCAAGTTTGTGGTTCTGATGCAAGCCCCATCGTTAGTGCGTCATTAGACCGGGATCATCTTCAGGGTAGCACTTGTACATAGATTTGCAATATCAGACAAAAAGAATGCCCTAAGAAGGTTTGCCATTTTAACGAATTAATGACAGAAGGTTAGTAACTTCAGGAGCAGGAGGGCAGGGTTGGTTGTCAAGGTTCGAATGTGTTTCTTCTTATCGGCCATCTCGAAGACGGAAGCGGATTATTATACAGTATCCATAGGGAATCTTGTTGGCCGTCTGGGACGGAAGCTGATATAGTTTTACAGATTATCCAGTAGTCTACGGGGTATTTAATCTTTTCGGCCGTCATGGAGACAGAAGCTGATATCCAATAGTTTACAGGTTATCCAGTGGAGAATCTTTTCGGCCGTCTTGGAGACAGAAGCTGAGTTATCCATTGTGGGGAATCATGTTGACCGTCTCGTGGACAGAAGTCGTGATAATGTAAGTGTTATGTTCACTTTTTGTCATTTTGGGATTTCGAACGTGGTGGTTCTTGGTTAAGATTTGGATCTTGGAGTGTCGAACCGCTTTACAAGTTGTTGTGGCCGCTGTCCTCTGTTGGACACTGGGTATAGTGTTAACCTGATATATAACCTTGCGTTGGCTGTCTTGAAGAAAGTATAATTCATGGGAGCCTGGAGGTTGAGGTATAAATCGTCAAGGCAGATGCTCAGCCACAGCAAAAGGTGGCCCTGGGCAGAGGGTGCTGCTTTGAAGTCTAATACAGTATCACGGTGGGTTTACTCTGGAGGATGAAACAGAGTCACATCTGTTAGAATATCTGGGAACTTCCATATTCACAGCTAGCTAAGATAAAACAAAAGAGGATAAGTGCTTGCAAAAGCTGACTAAATTATTTCGTCTCTAATGTTCTCGGCAGCCAATTCTCTTAATACCTTGACACTTGCCCACAGTAAACGCCTGCACTGTATTATCTACATGATACACACAGAGCAATAATCACCTGGTCCGCAACAATAATAAACTTCATCCAGATAAGAAAAAAGACAGTTAATTGGATCATCTACTCCGATCTCAGAGCTTCTTTGCCTCACAAGATCCCCCACCAAAAAGTGTCACCCATGCACGTGGGGTGAACTCCGCCAAGCAAACAGCACTAAATTTAGACCCCACGCATTCCAACCTTGATAGAGCCTCATCTTTATCTGCACCCTCATTCATCCTCTCATGCACATTTCCAGAAGGGCTCTATTCGTACACGTTCGCACAATGACAACAATCGCCTCTCTAAAGCGGCTATCCGCAAAATCCCTCTCAGAGAAAATTCTTGAGGAAGTCAACGTCACCGATCCCACCTTTGCCGTGATCGATGTTCGTGATAATGGTAAGTTTAGCACTGAACTTTACTTGGACGTGGACTAATGTGTCAAGATTACATTGGTGGTCATATCAAGGGCTCTCAAAATATACCTGCTCATACTTTGGAGGCTATGCTGCCGACTCTCGTGCGTCGCCTCAAAGATAAGAAGACGGTTGTCTTCCACTGTGCTTTGAGCCAACAGCGGGGTCCTAGTGCGGCGCTCAAGTATCTCCGTGAGAGAGACGGTTTGTTGCGCTCTATGGGTGAGGAAGCCAAAGAGCAGGATGTGTTTATCCTGGAAAGAGGGTTTTCGGGCTGGCAGGAGGTTTATGGGGAGGATGAGAGGTTGACGGAGGGGTATGTTAAGGATCTTTGGGAGAACTACTAAGAAAGGTTGCTTTATTGAGCTATAGAATCATCGCCTTGCACTGGGCTTATAGAGAAGCGTCTGAGCTAAGGAGTGTAGGTGTTAAAAGATATCCTATCGATGCAAATTGTGGTCCAAAAGACAAAAGCCCAAAACATCCCCAACAGTGTCGAATAATAGCAGAACAGCAAGTGATCCAGTGTCAATACTAATAGATCATTACTGACAAAGGAGTCTATTTATCACCACCACCATCACCGCCGCCATCACCAGCAGCAGCAGCATCACCATCACCACCACCACCCTCCGCCTCCTTCTTCTCCTTCCTCTTCTCCATCCACTTCTTAAAGATCAAGATTACACCAGCAATGAGTATAACAGCACCTACAACCCCACCAATATAAACCATGTTGTGAACTCCATCTGCCTTCTCCGCAAGCGAAGGAGCCGCAGGCTTGGGGGGCACGTGGCCAGGGGTTTGGTCAACCTGGGGATCATGCACCGCGGGCATCTGCTGAGCTGGCGGATACCCAGGTTCATAAGGAGGAGCAGGTCGTGGAGGGTAGTCATGACCATATCCAGGATCGTAATGAGGAGCAGGTCGTGGAGGCAGGTAGTCACGGCCATAAGCAGGTTGCTCTGGGTAGCCAGGATTATAGGGAGAAGGAGGTTGTTGAGCCGGTGGACTAGTCGGCGAGTAGTCGGGAGTATAAAGGGGAGCAGGTCGGTGATGTTGCCAGTAGTCAGGAGGTTGACCAGGTGGAGGAGGTCGGTTGTCATAAGGACCACGAAGTTGATTGTAGGCCCAGCTTGAAGAAGATTCATGCGAGCGCTGGACCAACCCGCGCTTGCAGTCAGAAAGAAGCTCCGGACCCTCGTGAACAGAATAAGTCTTCTCATATTGGGCATCGTATTCTGGGGGCGTGTCGCGGGTGAAAAGAGTGTCGTAGGCAGGAATCTTATCCCGGCCTGCAGGTAGAGGAGCCATGATGAACTTTCACTCTATAAGTTAGGAGATGGCATCCAAAGGAGAAGACTTTTGATACATACCTATTACTCAAATGACAAGCCGCACTTCATCCAAGGGAAGAAGAACAAGTCTTCGAGGACAACAAACAATGTCTGGCTGGAGAGATGAATAAATAATAAACATTACAGACAGAACTACTGCGTTTGTCATTGGGTACCTTTGTTGTCAAGGTTTTCTGTTACCGAGAGGACAGCGAATGAGGGGAGTGAAAAGCTTCCGGAGGTGCAACGAGAAGAGATACCGAGACGCGTCTATGATATAACTTACCGCAGACATGTCATTGTGCCATTGGGGCCTTGACGCGTTACTTTGGGTGGCAGAGGATTTAACTTGTCGATGCGATTAGACGGTAAACTCAAGCATTTTAGGAGGTTGGAGAGGGAAGTCTCCTCATTTGTTTTATGCCTATTCACTGACGTGCCGGGGTCTTCATCAGTTCTCTGGTCGAGGTGTCTTGGAGGCTTATCTGTAACTCACCCCCCCTTTCCTGTGAGTAAGAATGGCCGACATGGTGGTCCCCTCGTTCAGCCTCTCGGTACGTTCTTCGTCGCCTCCAATGAGTATACCAAACTCTCACTCACAGCTGGCCATACAAGGGTGCTGCCCGCCAGTATAGAGGACTTGATGAAGCCTCTGATTCCATCATAAGAACATCATCTCAACAAAGTTGGAATCCCCTCACAGAGATGCTGATGGCTATAAGAATGTCAAGATGTTGGTTCTTTCCCTCTAAATAGTTGAAGGGATAAAGACACAGTTCTTTGCGTCGTTATCATCTAGCCTCACCTCCAAGTAAGGCTGCACAAAGCACTTTGACTGCGACTGCAGAACCCCATTTTCGTACGTATCATGAGCCTCAATACCTTCATATGCAATACTGACCATGAAAAGCTCAATCACAACTACACCCATCCGCCAATCTATCAGCAACCGTCAAAATAGTCGTCATAGACGACTGGCGCATCTAACCAACGGACCACGACGTTACCAACGCCGTCAGCTCCCCCAGCACTGGCAATTCCGGCGGCGGTAGTAAATGGACTTCGAAATGGGCTATTATCATCTATGTCGTCGTCGGCTTAGCCTTGATCATCGGAATGGCCGCCCTCGCCTGCGCTTCCGACGATACAGGTAAAACCCGATCGCGTATCGAAGAGGTCGTTCAGCATGAGAGGGAGATGGATGAAGAGCGGGCAAAAGAGGCAGAGAAGGAGAGGCAAAAGTATTGTCAAAGCGAATGTAATATCTGTAGGGGCAAGTGCACCAACTACCATGGCATTCCCAGATGTAAAGGGTACTGTAAGAAATGTCCCAAAAGGTGCGTCAAGAAGAAGCTTGTCTTGCCCAGAAGCAAGGAGTAGCAGAATTCCTAGGCTGCCCCCAAGGGTTCGAGAAAATACTATTATGCTTAGAGAAGGGGTGTTTTTGGGTGGCTCCAGTTGTAATGTAGCTTTGAGAATGCTCCTCGGTGGTCAGCAACAATTTTGAAGATCAGCTGGTGGATTGCCGCCAGAGTGTCGGAAGAAATGACTGCTGATAGTAAGAGACGGACCACCTTATACTAGATTAGACCAGCACTTAGACTACTTGATTTTGAAGACCTAAGCCTTGGAGGCCAATTCTTCTGTTACTCACCTGATTGCTTCAATGTTGAGGGTTGTGAACTAAGACGTACCTATTCAGTCTGCAGTCAAGATGCATCGTGAACGATCGGAGTTTTGAATCAGCACTGAGCCAATGAGAGATACATCCCATCTTGTTCTTAAAGTATGAAATACCAATGAGAATAACGAATAGAACCTAGAAACGCCTCCAGGCTTTGGGTCAAATATAAAAAGACCTCTTTCCCCTTTATTCTGTTCCCATCCTCGTCCTTCTACTCTATCACAACCTCCTCGTCTTCTATTCTCATCCCCCGCCTGCTCCGTCCTCTAAAAGGGCAAGCACAACACCATGTCGCAGTACTCTACTGGACATGATCATGCCGCCCCTGCACCGTATGCCAAGTACGAGCACAGGATGAGGTACCCAAAACGAGCTCAATCAGCTGCCTCGCCTCGTCACGACAGTCGGTCTCTGCCTCCCGGAGTTCTTCCTCCCGGATCTCTGCCTCCTGGGGTTCTGCCCCCCGGGTCGCCGCCTCCCGGGGCAATCAACCCACCCGAGGAATTCGTCGCATCTAATTTCATAAACGAGTTTCGGAAGCATGAGGCTATCAACCGACCTCAGGTTCCAAAGACGGTGGTCACTGAACCGTATGTCAATCACGATGAAAAGATGAAGTACCCAAAGCCAGCTCCACCAGCTGCTATGCCTCGTCCCGATAACTTGTGGGGAAGATGCAAGAAGCCTGGGGGATGCAACAAGCCTGCAGCAGACAAGTCACCTCCGGTTCCGACCATGACGAACCCGAGCGAGGCGCCACCACCCTTTAAGGACGGCGAGCTCGTCTCCGGCCAGGACGGGACTATCTACCCGTACAATCACGCTAATGCGATGGCTGACAAGGCGTTCTGGAACAAATGGATGTGGCCAATCGCATGTTGTCCTGTCCTACCCATTCTATGCGCTTTCCTCTGTGCCGTCCCCACCATGATGAAATCAAAGAAGGGGGACGAAGAAGAGCCTGAGGAGGAGGAAGAGGAGGAAGAGGACGAGTATGAGTCTGAGTATGAGTCTGAGTAGGACGAGTGAGGCAGTAAACCGCCGCTCCAAACAGTTCACATTTGGGTGTTGTTCTATACAACGACCGACAAAACATGAACAGCATTGGCATGGGGAACTGGGAATTACTTGGGTCTTGTCTTTCTTTGAAGGGATGGATCAAGGTCTCAACACATTTGCAACAACAACTTTGATTGAATACGGTTCTAGGAAGTGGAAGTCTCAAGTCTAGGATAACAAGAATAAAACCCCCAAATTCTTCACCCTTTCATACATTCTGTGGCAGTTCATGATGTAATATCTTTGGCCGTGTACGGTTCTTAGGAGTAGAAACCTCAAGTTCTAGAATACAAAGAATAAAAACCCCAAAGACCTTCACCTCCTCATACAAGCCTGAAGATTCAGCGCCAGTCATTCAAATCTGAAGAAAGATTCGACGAATACTCAGTATAGAGAGGGAAATCCCTCTTCATCTTAAACTTGTTGAGTTCCTTGAACATCTCAGTTGCATCCTCAGGATCAGACTCAGTCGACCGGTTCCGTTTCTGTCTGTATGGTTGTGGATATTTGTTCGTCTTCGTTGGGATTCGTTCATCCTGAGAAAGATTCCAAGGGTGACTGCAAGCGTTAGACCACTTCACTCTAATGGACTGGTAGTACTCACTCCTCCGCGAGCGGCTCCGGGCGCTTTGATCTTCCCGAGCCGGCACACACGGCAACCATGCAGATTAGACCAAGGACTCCGAAAAAGATGATTAGGACGATGTGCCAGGTTTTCAGTTTGGGCACCGGAAAGGATTTGTGGGGGTTGGGGGCCATTTTGGACAGCTTCTCAGGAGCCGAGTTTGGTGATAGTTGAAGAAGAGAAGGCGATTCAAGAGGACGATTTTAAGCCCATGGGTGTGTCAAATGTGTTCCAATAGCTTTAGGGATCAGTTACATCTCTGCATATCAAGTAATGCCGATGATCACACTATCATGAGCCACTTACCAGTTCATAAGGGAGATCCCATACGTGTTCACTTCTTTAAAAAAAGGTAATGTTCAGTCTAGAATGTTTACCAATGATTGTAGAATTGAGTTACTCCCCTCGTATCATCCGGAAAGTCATCATTGGACGTGGAGATCCTCAACAAGGAGGGGAACTTACCTACCTATAAGATAATCTTCTGGAATAATTGAGTTCTACAAAAAGATCACATGGACCTTTAAATGTGTTCCAGTAGCTTCCAAATGAACTAACTCCCGTCATACAATGCCGCAAGTAATCATTGGTTGTAGATACTATCAAAGTCAGGGGTAAGTCACCTTGCCTTTCCATTACAATCTACAACAAACCCCATCATCCGTGCACCCCTACCCCGTAGAGACATCTACACTTCAAAATGAAAGAACTGATGCAACAGATCCTCCTCTTTGGTGGTGTAGGCTTCGTCATTATTATAGTCATCAGCGCCCTCGTGTATGATTACAAGGTCAACGACTCTCCTTTTTATTCCCATTACTTTGGTAAGGAACTCAACTGTGAATTTTGCGGGACAATGAAGAAGAGGGCATTGCAGAGGTCGTTAAACTTCGATCAAAGTCAATCAACTTTGGTTGGACCATGAAAGGTTCGATTGTTCTTCCATTCCTTTTCACTATCATCCGCCAATTACCTCCTCACAAACAACTACCAAAACAACTACCAAGCTGTCTACCAAAATGTCTTTCAAAAAGAAGGCCAAAAAGGCCAAAAAGTACGCAAAAGATGTAATCGACTGGTGCCTTGTCTACCTCCTCGCCTACCCATGTCGCGCCATACAAGATTGGTTCAGCAAAGAAGAGGGTAAGTAAATCCCAAGACTACTATCGCGATATTACTTTCTGACAACGGATGAAGAAGCGAAGTCTAAGCCAAGCTCAAGGGCAAGCATGACTGAGAAGAACTGAACACCACCATATTTGTCTGGAAGTGCATGGAATTGTGTGAACCTTCTTCCAGGGTTGTTGGAACTGTCATCACGAGGGAGGAGGATACACTTTCTGATAACAACCTAAAGTTTCCAATCGAAATTCTTGAGGCAGTAGTTTTGCCACTGCCCAAATGCAAAGTGACTTCTCCTTAAATCTTCTGATTCTACTCAAGTGATTGCCCTTCATCCCACATCACCACTTCCAAACCCTCGTCTCAACTGTCTACCAACTACCACCAAGTAAGTAACATATCCCCTATTCTAGCCTCTTTCTAACAACAACAGCACAACCGCCACCATGGGACTCAACATGAGCTACACCAGCAAGGTGATACTCTTCGTCGTCTTGGTCCTCATTGGTGTCGTTTTCCTAGCTGTCGGTCTCCATAGCGGGGAAAAGGCCGAGGAAGATGCACTCGACAAGAAAGCAGCGGAGGACTTCGCAGAATTGCGCGAGGCAGAAAAGAAAGTATGCAAAAAACGGGAAAAGAGATTGAAAAAGATTGTCGAGGCGGACAGAGAGGAGCGAAAACGCAAAGGGATCGTTAAGAAGCAAGATGTGTGTCCGTGGGAGGCGCCGAGTGAGTCTCAAGTTTGATGTGGGAACTGGTCTGTTTGTCGGAGGAAGGCAAGGGACTTTGGTTCAAAGGTGCTTGGCAGTCGTTGGCTTTTCTTACGGGTTGGATATTGGTGTTTGACAGCTGTTGCTTTACGGTTCGGATTTGTGCGACTATCTCGCCCTATGCGACGGGACAAGGCCATACATCACCCCAAATCCTGTTGCGGAATTTAACAATACTTCCCATGACTTTCTTCTATATTCTACATGGCCTCGTGTTCCGGGCCTTGTACAGCTCGTCGGTGCCGTGGACTGCACACAAGGGACTCATAACTGGACCAACAGAGTAACATTATCTCTTGCATCTACTTATATAACAACCGCAAGTACAGACTCCCAGCACCAGATCAAATCAAGTCATCAAGCCCATATACGCTGTGCGCCAGTTCAAACACATCTTCGAAAGGGTATTTTTTAAACACGAATCACGCTTTGCCCACCCATCCCGAATTGATAAAGAAATCGAATATGCGCCCTCCTTTTTGCGAATCCAGCCGGCAAATCTCCTTCGCTTGCTTCTTCTTAAGTGTGCCGTTGCTCTTCATGGCCTCCTTGAAGATCTGTTCCTTGATCATCAGGTATGGCTTGGGCTGTAGTCGGATAACTTCGCACAGTTTGGCCTCTTCTGGTGTCAGGAGATGCAAGTCTGGGGCCGTGTCTTGTGTCATTGGCATGGGCTGTACGCCTGATATCGGCTGAGCCGTGTATCTTTGTTTGGGTGCAGAACCATGTCCATTGACTCCGTTGACACCATTGCCGTTGACTTGACCATTTGTCTGGCCGTTGGTTTGCTCACTGTGACCATTCGTCAATGCCTTGGTCTCTCCATTGACCTCCGGGTTGGCTGGCGGCAACATTCGAGCCGGTAGTTCTGGAGCGATAAGGAGAGCTGCTCCGCTTGCGGGCTCAGGTGGAGGAGGTTGCTTAGACCGCTGAGCAGATGCCAGGCGCTCGCGATCCATGGAGCCCATGGGGATAGACTTTTGAATCCGCGATGCCTTCTCTGACTCATACTTCTCACCACTTCGGAGGTCCCCAATGCGCATGTTCCTCCACTCTTGCAATTGCGTAATGGCTTGTCGTAGGTTGAGCTCATCAAGTAGACCCTGGTTAAGCTCTTCAAAATCCTGACGGTTCATCATTCGGGCGAATGGCTTGGCCTTTTGTAACAAATCCTTCTCTTCCTTTGTGCGCTTCTTTTCTAGTTTCGTGTTCTCCCTATAGTCAAGCAGATTGTGTTCGAAGATGACCTTCTTCCGCTCTACACGTTGTGTCAGACGCGCGTTGTAGATGTCCATCACTGTAAGCTTGAGTTCCATTTCAGGCTCAAGCTCGCCAGTTCTGGGGTTGAGTCCATCACCAGGATCAAACTGCATCAGCTGAACAGCTTCTTCAGCCTCGTTCGCGTACTCGGTCTCAAACTCCAGACGACCAGGCATGTATCCTTGAATCTCGTGACAACTGGGTACACTGGCTGTTGGTTTCGTCTTGGGTTGTAAGGCGGGCGCATTCTTGGCAGCATCTCGTCGTTCCTCTATTCTTTGCTTCTTACGAGCTTGGAATTCTTCTCGAGGGATTTCGTTCGCTAGCTCGCAGTCGTGGGGGCTACATCTTTTCGGTAATGGGAAAGCAGGCGAGTCGACGTAGGTCGATAAGTAGTGGTCGCGAACTTCGTCCTTTTCTCGGAAACCGCCAATATGATCGGCAATGTCTGCCCATGAACCGAGACCATAGATCTCTGCACCCTCAAGGAGGAGTAGTTCTTCGTCGGCTCCCCATTCGCGATCAAAGATGGGGAATGAGTTTTGTTCGATTACACGGAAAGCATGTGTCGCGGGGTTGTGAGCATTTCGCGATTCACCTTTGGCGAAACACGAAACACAGAGGTCGAAATCGTTACAGGCTGCGTCGGCACATCGAATGCGGACCTATATAACCACCAACATGATTAGCAACTCCATCATGACGATGGGTCAAGTTTAGCCGGGATATCCCCGAAGCGCGTTTCGAGGTATCCAAACAATGACCAGGCAGTAGCCAAAAGTACATACAGTGGAGGTAATATCTGATGAACAGACGTCGCAAACGTATTTGACACCACCCTCACTGCCTCTTGAGATGGTTTTCTTTCGTATGACACCCATATCGTCGGTTGCGATGTCGGGCCGGGGAGTTGTTAATTACCCCCCTGTCTATGCGTAGCAACGGGCTGGAGGCCACGCAGAGCGCGTTAAAGACGAAAAAGAGGGCTCTCAATGATGCGCAAATATTGACAAGTATTACGCGACGCGAAATCTGATGGATGATGTAGAAATGCGGTCGTGGTTGATGGAACTGTTGATGGATTGATTGGTCGAGGGGCTTGGAAGTTGCGATGTTGTTGATTATGGCGCTTGCCTGAGCTACTCTGGGGCTGGTCTGAGCTGGGCTGAAGCACACTTGCTGTGGGTATCGAATCGGGGAAGTCAGTCGTCACTGAGCATGACCCCACACTCAAGTTGTCTGAGATCACGTGAAGCATCCAACTCTTTCAGATATCCCCGCCAATGAACGAGTGACGCCAATCCCCATGGTTAATCCCCACATTGATCACTGTAGGAGCTCAAGTGACGATGAAGAACAGGAGTCAATATCTTTGAGGGATCAAGCCCGTAACATTATAGAATATTCAATGCCTGTCTGTTAATTAAACCCAAGCAGATCTCTCAGTTCTCCAAGTTCAAGAATGTTGTTCTCATATGAATATTTATGCAATCAATGCCTTCTATACGGATACCTGCCTTCCATTCCTTGACAGCCAAAACTTGTTACAGCGAATATAGCCCACTCTCCATCCGTAGACTCCCCCGAAAGCACGGCCGAGAATAAAACCGTTATCCGCGCCATTCAGAACTCCAGACTTGTAATGAGAGCTATTTATCTTGCTAGTCGCTTCACTCAGCCTGGTTCCATGATAAATTGAGGTCTCGCCAACCTTTAAATTGTCAATTGGACATTCTCAACCCCTCTATCACTTCTCATACTGTTACCCCACCATCATCATGCCTGATCAAATTCTTGACGATATCTCTCATCGCAGATATAATCCCCTCACGGATTCATGGCTGCTTGTATCCCCTCATCGCACAAAGCGACCTTGGCAGTAAGTCTTCATAAATCTTTATCAAGAACGATCTAACACGCTGTAGAGGCCAGCAAGAAGCTGCTGTCGCGACTGAACTTCCTGAATATGATCCCAAAGTACGCCCATGACATCACATCATGAGAACTTCATCTGACAACTTTAGTGTTACTTGTGTCCTGGCAACCCACGAGCAGCTGGCGACTCCAACCCGAAATATGAAAAGACTTTTGCCTTTGTGAACGATTACAGCGCTGTCAAGCAAGAGCAGCCTGAATATGACGCCAAGGATTCTTCCAACGACTTGGAATCTCTACTCCTCCAGGCTCAGGGTGTTAAGGGCGTGTGCTATGTCCTTACTTTCTCTCCCAAGCATCATGTCACTCTCCCCGACATGACTCCCGAGGAAATTGTCCCAGTCATTGAGCACTGGACACGCATCTACGCCAATCATCTGACACCATCAAACCCTCGCGCGGCTGAGGCTGATCAGCTTTCTATCTCCATGCCCAAGGACGCTGCCCCTAGCCCTTCGGAACAGTACCGATATATGCAAATCTTTGAGAACAAGGGTGCTGCCATGGGCTGCTCTAACCCTCATCCTCATTGCCAAGTCTGGACCACATCAACCATGCCTGAGGAGCCAGGCAAGGAGCTTGTTCAAATGGCCAAGTACCGCGATCAGCACGAAGGTCGCCATCTCCTAGGCGATTATGTCAAGTTGGAGTTGGAGAAGCAAGAACGAGTTGTCTGGGAGAACGACGCCTTCGTTATTGTGTGCCCTTGGTGGGCTGTTTGGCCGTTTGAGGTTCTCGTCCTTCCCAAGCGACACATCCGATCTCTTCTCGACTTCCAGCCCGAGGAGAGACTCCAGTTTGCCGAGGCCATTCAAGAAGTCACCCGAAGATACGACAACTTGTTTGAGTGCAGCTTCCCTTACAGCTCTGGTCTTCACCAGGCGCCCCTTGATGGAACACCTGAGGAGTTAGAGAGTGCTTATTTCCACATGCACTTTTACCCACCTCTGCTGCGCTCGGCTACTGTTAAGAAGTTCCTCGTTGGTTACGAGCTCTTGGCTGAGCCTCAGCGTGATATCACCCCTGAGCAAGCCGCAGCCCGCTTGAGGAACTGCGGAGGTGAGCTCTACCGAAAGAATCTATAGGTTTGACCCATCCGTTTAATCTATTAAAATTTATACAATTATCTACCCATTAAATGTTTCTATGTCATCATGTTCAACCCAGGCAATGTCCCCACCACAAGCTTTTACACCGAACCTGTCGTACGATTTCGTCGGCACGCCGATTAGTTGTACTGGACGTAGTAGTCGCGGACAAGAGGCATCCAGATGAGAGAAGTGGAGGCCAGGCAGAAGGGGAAGAACTGAGGCAGACCAAAGGTCATGGACTTGAAGATGAAAAGCTCACTGGCAAAGTGGCTAAAGGCAACAATGTAGGTCCAGTAAGCAAGAGTGTAGACGGGACCAATGTGCAGGTTGTAAGCGGCGTAGCATCGAACAATGCAGGTGATAAGCGTCCAAGTGCCGAACAGTCTACCAGCGAGGGGGGTCAACTGGTCGGTGGCCTTGGGGTCGTTCTGAGCGGGAACCAGCTTGTTGGCCTGGTCTTCGGGTTCGAAGGTCTTGGTCTTGGTGGGAAGCTTGGGGTTGCGAATGAATCGACCGTTGTAGACTCGTCGGGAAAAGTGCAGGGTGGTATACGCCTGCAGTGAGTTGCCGATAGAGATAATGGAAAGCTGTATGGTCAGCATCTTACTTGGAGGGAGCGGGTTCAGGGCGTCTTACGATTATCATGTAGTAGGGTAGAACACCCTTGGCTTCAGGGAGGAAGGGCTTGAGAGCGTCCATGATGAATGATGAACGGATTAGGTAGTAACAGAAGAACGTCAATTACTGTCTCAATGGTTGTAGAAATTAAGTAGAGGACGAAATTAGTATAAGACGATTAATCCGGGTCCGTAGGTCGGACGTATGTTTTTTGGTGGGAGAGACGGACCTGTCATCGGGGAAAAAAGCTTGGACCATCTCAACAACGTCAGGTCAGGGGTAGCAAATCTACTGGTCCCTAAAATTCAATTGAGCCCAGCCTAAGCCAAGACAAGGAGCCGAGGGGCAGAAGAGGTGCTTTACCTTGTGATTGACAACTTTTTCTCCCATCCTTTTCTTCTTCTTTTCTCTGCACAACAATTTTGCATTTTCTTGTTGCGCATCCTTCAAAATGACTGCCATCGCGGAATTTCTCGAAAACGTACCGCAGCCTCTGCAGTGGGGTCTTGCTGGTGTTGGTGCTCTCTTCCTGGGCTCCAAGATCTTGAGCTATATCCAGCTTGTCCTCAGCGCTTTCGTGCTCGGAGGTACCAACGTAAGCAATCCTGTATCTCAATCGAGGTCCCTCAAACTAACAAAGTCTTTAGCTGCGCAAGTATGGAAAGCCTGGTACCTGGGCTGTCATCACCGGTGCCTCTGATGGCCTCGGCAAGGAGTACGCTCTGCAGCTCGCTGCCAAGGGCTTCAACCTCGTCCTAGTTTCCCGAACTCTGTCCAAGCTAGAAGCTCTTTCCACCGAGATCCAGCAGAAGTACCCTGGAAAGGGTCTTCAGATCAAGGTTCTCGACATGGACTTCACCAAGAACAGCGATACCGATTACGAGCGCCTCAGCGAGCTTATCTACGGTCTGGATATTGGTATTCTTATCAACAACGTCGGCCAGAGCCACAGCATTCCCGTTCCTTTCCTCGAGACCGACAAGGAGGAGCTCCAGAACATTATCACCATCAACTGCATTGGTACTCTCCGCGTTACCCAGACTGTCGCTCCTATCATGAAGGCCCGCAAGAATGGTCTCATCCTTACCATGGGATCTTTCGGTGGATGGACTCCTACTGCTCTTCTGGCTACTTACTCCGGTAGCAAGGCTTTCCTCCAGCAGTGGAGCAATGCTCTTGCCGCTGAGCTTGCTGATGACAAGGTTGATGTCTATCTCGTTCTGAGCCACCTTGTCACCACCGCCATGAGCAAGATCCGCCGTCCTAGTCTTCTTGTCCCCAACGCTCGCAACTTCGTCAAGGCTACTCTTGGCAAGGTTGGACTGGGTGGTTACCAGACTGCTCCTTACACTTACACTCCTTGGTGGAGCCACTCTTTCATGTTGTGGTTCATCGAGAACATTCCTGGTGCTAACGGTCCTATTACCATCTCTGTCAACAAGAAGATGCACGAGGATATCCGCCGACGGGCTCTCCGCAAGGCTGCCCGAGAGGCCAAGAAGCAGTAAATGTAGATATGTAAAAGGTGAAGATGGTTGGAGAATTAGGTAGCTAGATATATGATATCTGAAGCTGAACATAAAAGAAGGAATGAGAGAGTGAATAGGAAGAGTAAATACGACATAATAAAGTTCGTTTGCCTGACTGATCAATCGTTTCAATCATCTGCAACTGACAACGCTTTCAAGCTTCCGATAGTGGTGGTGGTAGGTGACCCATAGTTGAGTGGCTCTGTATCCTCTTTCTCACCGACTAAGAATGGAACACGACCAAGGCATTGTCACCTGTTGGTAACACCTAAAGACTTTTGCAAGAAATAAAAGTTGAGGTGACACAGACAGCTCATAGGTGCAAGTTGCTTTGACGAAGTTAATTAAGCTGAGATGCTTTGGGCTTTGCATTAAACAAGGACTTTGAACGATAAAAAAAGCTTATGGCAAGCTTTCATCGGTGGTTATGGGGTGCAACCGCCTCAATTGAAGGCACTAGAGATTTTATTCAATATTATTAACGTAATTCTTTGTCTTGGACGACCAGAATGAATGCAGCATCCTGTCTGAGTGCATTTGGCTGCATTTCATGACGCGTGGTTACTGCTCTCTCAGCCTTGCACCAAAACAGTCTTAGCGCCCAAGCCCCAGTCGCGAAAAATCCGTGCTCCATATCCAGCCTCCCCAAGCTCTCGTCAAATTGTTTATCATTTTCTCTAGCATGCAACACTTGCAATAGTCTCTATCTCAACCCCGACGACGACGCGATTTAATCGACAACCAACGACCACGGTTATCGACGCGACTACGAGGGATTGTTATCCTAATAATAATTCATCCCGCGCGCCTGGCAATCGTCGCTTTTGATGATCCGCGACCTGCTTCCATCGGTATAGCAACGAACCCCAACTGGTGAAGCTACCCAGGCCCGCCGAGGGCTTCGATTTTGCTGCCCATAATGTCTTTTCCACAAACAACTCCGGTTCGCCCAGTTCCAGGCGCATTCTTGAATACGCCGGCTGTTGCTTCCAGATTTCAGCAGGGCCAAGATCCTGTGCGCCGACAGCTGTTCCCAGTTTCTGAGAGCAGCCCGTCCGTTTCGAATCTTAGGAGTCCTGCGCCGCCATCGTCAAGCTCATCGCGACCCGTCAACGCCGCTGGTTCATTAGTACCTAGGTCAACGAATAGCGATGGTTTGATTGCTCCCGCCCAGCTGCCACCTCCACGAGCGGAGAATGTAGCCCCCGTTGTCAAGGCCGCCAGGGCTATTAACCAATGCCTTCAGGCCGATGGACGCTACCCCGACCTCGATTCATACTGCAGACGTATGTTCAAAACTTCTATGGATGGTGGAACGAGCTAACAAGATACCAGAGGGCGCGTCTTCCGATTACGATCTCGAAAATACCGATTCCGCCATGGCCCCATTTCACAAGACTCAAATGTATCCTATCCCGAACCAAGTCTTCGATCACTACAACTCTGGCGAGCTCCAAACTCTGATGGGTCTGTTTGCTGAGATTAACCATGCTTGGGTTGTTATTGACAACTCCTTGTTTCTATGGGACTACACGCATCCTGACCCCGAGCTCATCGGTTTCGAAGACTCACCGCATACTATCCACGCCGTCGCGCTCGTTCCCCCTAAGCCGGGTATCTTTGTGGCCTCAATTACTCATATTTTAGTCGTCGCGACTTCTCAGGAGATAGTACTACTGGGTGTTGGGGCCTCCGATACTCCCTCAGGTACCAAGTCAGTCAGCCTTTACCAGACGAAAATGAGCCTTCCTCTTCGTGGCATCGAAGTTCGCGTAATCAGTGGATCCGCCAACGGTCGAGTTTTCTTCGGTGGTAGTAACGACATCGATATTCATGAGCTTTACTACCAATCCGAAGAGAAGTGGTTCTCGAACCGATGCGGAAAGATTAACCATACCAACCCCGGCTGGTCTTCAGTTGTCACCCTACAAGGAGGTTTCTGGTCGCAAAAGTCTCCCGAACACCTTGTTGATATCGTGATCGACGATTCCAGAAGCCTTGTATACACCCTCTCGAGCCGCTCGACCATCCGAACATACCATATGGAGGCGCCTGATCGACTGAACAAGGTTATCGAGAAGGAGAAGGTCCACTGTCTTCGCGATATCGCCCATATGATCAGCCAGTCTCGTCTGCTGACCGACAAGGTTCAAATCGTTGCGATTAGTCCCATCACTAAACAGGAGGCGGCGAAGTTGCATCTGATGGCCTTGACAAACACTGGATGCAGACTGTTCTTTAGCGCTACTAGTGCTGCGTCCTATTTGTACGGCTCATCGACCAACCTGGCTCCCCAGAGTATGCAGGTTCAGTTTATCAAGTTCCCCCCAGGCCAGAGCGCTAGAAGATCGCCCTATCCTGGTGGTGAAACGATTGTCGATCTCGAATCCCCTGCTCTGACAAAGAGCCGAAAGGGCGCGCGATTCTCACCTGGATACTTCTTGGATTTTGTCTGCAAAGAAACGAACCAACACGAAGATGCTCTATTTATTTCCGGACCCGAGACGGGACGTCTTAAGAACACTGTCCCTACCTCCCCTCTGAAATACCACGAGAGCGGCATCTGGATTGATATAGGAAGTCGGGCTGAGGCGGTGGGACTCATTGGGAAGCCATTCGCAGCTGCAGGACAACCTGTGGGTTTCGGTAACGAGTTGGCTGTTCAGTTCGATGATGCGCCCAGCGAATTTGCGGTTCTCACCAACACTGGAGTTCACATCATCCGACGAAGACGCTTTGTGGATATCTTTGCTTCTGCTATTCGGGGTGCTGTTGGAGACGAAGGATTAGAACTTGTCTGCCGCCGGTTTATTAACACTTACGGCCGTGTGGAGACAGTCACTACTGCTTTGGCTGTTGCTTGTGGTCATGGAGGCGACTCCCGACCTGGCGCAGCGCGTGCGATTGACCAGGCCACTGAAGACCGGGCCCGGTCCGTCTTTGTCGACTTTGGTGGACAGCCCACCATGGCCGAGACTGACAGCGCATCTCTCACAATAGACTCTGTCAACCTGTCTTCCCGACACGACGCCTTGGCCCTGTACCTCTCTCGACTGATTCGTCAGTTGTGGAAGTCAACTGTCATCACACCTGGCGTCTCCCCTACTGGTGGCATTACCATCGCTTCTACTATTCCTCTTTCAAAGCTCAGCACTGTTCAAGAAGCTCTGGAGCGTCTAAGGAGGTTCCTCGACTCCAACCGTGGTCTTATCCAGGGTTTGTCTGGTCCTTCTGATCTCCAGCATGTGTCTAGTCGCCAGGAGGAGGTCGCTCTGCAAGCCGAGCACCAGGCTCTGCATGCTCTGCAGAAGTTGATGGAGAGCATCTCAGAGGGCATTTCCTTTGTTCTGATGCTCTTCGACGAGCGCGTGTCAGATATCTACACTCGTCTCGATGATACCGCTCGTCAACAGCTTAAGGAACTCACATACGAGAAGCTCTTCTCTCAAACAGATGGCAAGGATCTGGCCAAGCTCCTTGTCAAGGCTATTGTTAACCGCAACATTGAGAGTGGCTCCAACGTTGAGACTGTTGCCGACGCCCTACGACGGCGATGCGGCAGCTTCTGCAGCCCAGACGATGTCGTCACTTTCAAGGCCCAAGAGCAGCTCAAGCGGGCTTCTGACCAACCTCTTCAAACGAACCAGTCGCGAAGCTTGCTTCATGAAAGTCTCAGACTATTTGAGAAGGTTGCTGGCAGCCTCACTTTTGCCAACCTCCAGACCGCTGTCCAACAATATATCGATCTCAAGTACTATGCCGGCGCTGTCCAGCTGTGCCTGGTTGTTGCACGGGAGAAGGACAGAGGTAACACAGCTCTTGCTTGGGTCAATGATGGTAAGCCTTCGGGTGACCCTCGAGCCAATGCTTTCAACGACCGCAAGCGTTGTTATGATATGATTCACGATGTACTGAGCCACCTGGACGCTGCGTCAAGCAGTGAGCCTGAAATGGTTGACGGCCGACTGACTCTTATCGCTACTAAGAGGCTTGAGGCCTACAAGGTGGTGAATGAGTCTGATGACGAGGTGTTCCATTTCGACCTTTATGAGTGGTATATTCAACAAGGATGGACCGACCGCATCTTGGCTATCGAATCAAACCACGTGGTTACCTTCCTTCAGCGACTTGCTGGTACCAATATCGAGCATGCTGATCTGTTGTGTCGTTTCTACACCAACCGCAGCCGATTCTTTGATGCAGCTGAGGTTCAGGCTGAACTTGCTAACTCCGATTTCCCCATCAGCATCAAGGACCGAATCAGATTGCTCAGTCTGGCCAAGGCCAATGCCAACGTCTCTACAACTGGTATTAGCCGACAGCAGCAGCAGATGCTCAACCACAGTGTCACTGAGTTGCTGGAGATTGCCCATATCCAGGATGATTTGTTGGAACGATTGAGGGCTGATGACCGTATTGATCCTGAGCGAGCTATTGAGATTGAGGATGCTCTTAAGGGCAAGATTCAAGGACTCTCCGAGGTAAGTTGTGGCATATTCCAGATCACATATAACGTTTGCTTACACATCTTAGCTGTTCAATGACTACGCCGACCAGGCCGGTTACTACGACCTATGTCTGCTTATTTACCATGTGGCTGATTACCGTAACCATATGACGATTTCGGGTACCTGGAACAACTTGATCCAGCAGACACACGATGAAGTCATGTCTCGTCTGGAAATGTCAGAACCCGGAATGCCCTCGCCACCCCTACCCTACGAAGCCGTTACCAGCAAGATCCAAAACATTGCCCACCGTACATCTCTCGACAGCTTCATTTTCCCCATCCAAGACCTCCTACCAGAACTCTGCCGTTATGCCGTGGCACAACAACAAGATGCCACAATTGGTGCTGATCCTACCTGGCCAGTCCAGCTGTTCCTCACCTTGGGTGTTTCTCATGACATGATTGTCCGAGTGCTGGAAGGCGTTTTCGACAGCCAAGATTACGGTTTCAGCGGATCCGTGAGAAACCGCATGATTGAGCTTATTGTTTATGTTGTTAGCGACTGGGTTGCCGAAGCCCGCCGACGTGGTGGTGCAGGCAAGGGCGGCTCCATTGGCCCCTCTGTAGCCGACCTCCTCAAGAGATGCGACGCCGCCCTGCCTCCTCCCGGACACGGCAACAACGCCGGCGGTGCAGACCTGGCCGATGTCAGGCGGGTGCTCAAGGGACTCAAGCGAGAGGTTGACGGTCTGTCGCAACGGGTGCCTACAGGAAGTCTTAGGTTTGCATAAGTGACGGAACAACACATAGAGGTTTGATCAAGAATTCGAGATGGTTTTGAGTAGTGTTTTGGGATGATGAATATGCTATAGGCGCCAAACGGGTGCGTTGTACTGTATAGGTTCAAAGGTTTTATTTTTTTACATTGTAATTATTAAAGACATGGGGGGTAGGCGCCCCTTGAAAAGAATGGAAAGAAATGGCAACAGAAGATATGCGCTGTATCTATGACTCCTCGAGTGAAGTGTTGACCGCCAATGCAGGGCAGTTTTGTCCACAGCAGTTCGCACCCTGTCGTCGAAGATGCTGTCCAGAATACCCTGCTGCCCAGTCGTTGCAACAGTAACCAGTCCGACTGCAACAATACCCAGTCATTGCCAGCGTTGTCATAAGGCGACCGCAGCGTTGCGTTTTTTACCGCCCTGTCTGCTGGCAGCGGTGAGGTGTGGGTGAGGCCTGCATATGTTGCCCGCCTCACTTTGGGAGACTGTGAGAGTTAGGCGAAAAAAAAGTGACACGCCATTGTTGGAATGGGCCTCACGCAGATGGACTGTGGGGTTGCTTGTGAGGATGTTGGATATATAAGTGAGGTTTGGTATGATAGTGAGGCAGTATTCACTCGGCTTGCCTTTCATGGACACTCTTCTAGGCTTGTCAGTTTGATACTGACGCCTTTACTTTCGTTATGGTCTGAGACTTGATGTTTCTTTTGTTTCTTGGAGCTGGACTCCCTGCTTAATACGACTTACTTGATACGACTTATATACATCGACGATGACAAGCATCAACTCAACACCACGATGGCGAGATACACTGTCAACAACTACGACAAGTTCAACCATCCATGATGAGAACTTCAAACATCAACGATTACAACATAATTCATCAACCACGATGCTTATTACATACGTTTACCACGCTTCGGCGTGCTTTTCACCCAGCGATTAGCAACATTGCTTCGCTGGGCACCACGTTCAAGACCAACCTCAGAGTTTCACCACAACTACAAACATCAATCTCTTGAGGCTCTGGTCGCCCATACTCGACATGATCCGGCGTCCGGTATGGTTTCAAAAATTCGACTTCTTGTATCGTGTGGTCCGGGATGGACTTGGGTTAGATACTCGAAGTTTTACTTCTCGGTCGTTTTTATAGATTGGGAGAGTTATAGAGAAGGTTATAGGAAGGGACAGATAGAATGGGATGGTCAGCGGTCTTTATATAATGTTGAAAGGAGGTTATACTCGTTCGTTAATACCTTTGTATCATTATTGGGGTGGTTAGACTGTTGGGTTATGGCTGTCAGACATTCGACCAAAACATATATACCTAATCATCTTACACGAATAGATCTGACAGAGAACCATTATATCAAATCCCTGTGCATTATACCTTAATAATTATCAATCTTCTTTCCATTTCTAAATTCCCTTAATGAATACTCCGATGTAGTCTCCGTGCGGCGACTTTTCGGATACTTCGCATACATAAATATCCTCATCACAACCATCAAAATGAGTATCAACAACACAATTCATTCATGTTAAGATCCTTTTTACCAATTACAAGAAAAATAGCAAAGATGGCTTCCCCGAATGTCGATCCCGCACTCATGACCCTCCAGAATCTCTACGCCAACAAGGACAAAGGCAACTTCGAGGAGCAAATGATCTACGTCTCGAAGACTCTCATGCCAAGGCTAATCAGGAATCTCCCTCCACAAATGGGAATCCCAGAGAATACGACTACGCCTGTCAAGCTCTTGGATAGTGCTTGTGGGACTGGTGTTTTGACGGATGCTGTTCAGAAGACGTTGTCTAAAGATGTTCTTGATAAGAGTACCTTTTTGCTGGCTGATGCTGGGGATGGGATGCTTAATGTTGCGAAGAAAAGACTCGACAATGAGGGCTGGGTTAATGCTGAGATTAAGAAGTTGGACGCTACAGTGAGTCGACTCCTTGATTTACACTATCGGAGACTAACAAGGAGGTATAGAACACTGAATTGCCAGAGAGCTCGTTTACGCATGTTGGTCTCGGTCTAGCACTTCACCTTATTCCCAAACCTGATGCTGTTCTAGCTGGTAAGTGACCGCTCTCCGGTGCCTCTATGAGCAAGACTAACACTTCCAGACTGCAAACGCATCCTCAAATCAGGCGGTATCTTCGGCGCAACAACATTCCACTCCTAAAACACATTCTGGGTCCCCGATATGCGCACAGCCTTCGCCTCCTTCCCCTTCCCAGCACCTCTTCCAGACGTAATGCCGATGCAAATGCACGACCAAGGCGACTGGAAATCTCCAGCATGGATAGAGCAGCATCTCAAAGAGCAAGGCTTTCAAGATGTCAAGGTCACTGTTGATCATGACAAGTACTTTCTTAGGAGTGCAGAGGAGTATGTGTTGCAGGTTGGGATGATGCTGGGATGGTTGATGAATGCTTACTGGAGTGAGGAGGTTAGAAAAGAGCATGATGTGAATGAGGTTAAGGAGTTGGTTAGAAAGCATTTGGAGGAGAAGTATCAGGGCAAGGGATGGGAAATTGAGTACAAGGTCATTGTTATGACTGGAAGAGTTGAATAAGCTACAGGTTTGGGAGAGGATATGAAGGATTAAAAAGCTTGACATTTTCGCATAGATAAGTTGGATGCAGAAGGATACCTAGCTCAGAGTTGTTTAGCATTTCCAGTATTAATATATCAACACAGAAAAGACTTGGGATTGGACATGCAGGTCAAATGATGTTCTTATCTTGTTCTTCAAAATCGTTGCTACCGTGGCTAACCTGTAGCATCCATGTATGGCTTCTGCAGGGACCTGCAAGAGCCTTCTTCACCAGTTGTTTACAGAAACCCTATCAATCCAAGGCAAATGCTCTGCAGAACATCAGTGCATCTATAAGACCCATCGTGATTAAATGTTAGCGAAATGTCCATTAATAGTAGAACCCCTTTGGAGTCCCTCCTTGGCCAAGGAATGGAAAGTGACACGTGATACATCCAGCCAAGGGGAACTTGTTAGCTTATCTCCACATGGCCTCGACCTGAGCTTCAATACTACAACTAGAAGAGGGGGACGAGCTACTTTTCTTTTTTTCTTATCGCCATGTTATGATTTTGATGCTCAATCCGGACTCCCAATTAACTGAGGGCCGTTGATTACATACCCAACCTCCTTTCTGCGCTACTATCGCCATCATGATTGCTCCCACATGGACCCTCCTCGCCCTCGGCGCATTAGTCGCCGCGACACCATCCAGAGAAGATGCGCTTCCGTCGTATCACTACGGCGCTTCCATACCCGTTGAGTGTATGAGTCGTAACTCGTATGTTGTACCCTACAAACTGGTGGTTGGATAGGGTGCTAATGAGTCGCAGAGAAACTGGCGAACATGTCGAAAACGAAAAACACGAAATCGAATGGAAACCCTTCCCAACATGCAACGAAACCGGTCGTCCCCTTGAATTCAACTACGGAAAAGAAGGCGAAGTCAACTGCACAATCGCCATGATCGACGATCCCTTTTTCCACCTCCTCGAATTCTACATCCACTCCGATGCGCCCCTATCCTGCCGCGTCCCGTCCCGTCCAGCCGCCGAAGTCGAAGTCGTCGGCGAAAAAGCTCCCCCAAGGGAGTATGTTCCCGTGGTGTTTGCCCTAGCTGGAACATTGCAGCTGAGCCATATCCATATTAGTACCAAGATGAATGTCTTGCTGCATAGCACGCCGAAACACCATGCGCATCCGCATGACAGCGGTGTGTTGGATTCTGCGATTGCGTATAGTACTAGTCCTCTGCATCACTTGCAGGGCTCGCATACGAGAAAATTAGTGATTGGTGATCCTTTGCCGCTAGCGCTTTCGGTGCGATGGTTTCCTACGCCTGCGCTGCCGAAGACGGAGGGCAAGGTAGAGTGGCAGGGCCTTGGAGGACATATTTATGCTAGTACTGTGTTCTACAGTCTTGTGTCGTTTGGCGCGGGTGTGCTTGTTGCGGGTATGTATACTATGGGTGTTGTTTTGCCGAGACGACTTAAAGGACGGGCGCTTGGTGGTGCGACACCTTTGGGATATGGGGTTGGTACTGTTGGGAATGGATGGGGGTACTCGAAGCCGAATAAGAGATCGGATTAGATCTATGTATAATGCATTTATGGAGTCGGGAGGATATGGGTTCTTTAGAGCTTGTAATGTGAAAAGTAGCCGGGAAGTACATTTGCCCTGGCAGTGTATCATCATATGTCCTTGTATCTTTCCCGTGATGTTTACTGTGTCTTGGACTTGTTATCACCGCTCACACGTCGCAGCAATCTGATATACATATCCACCGCCATAATTCCAGCTATAATAGTTAGTAACACGTCACATGTTTGCGTAACAAAACTTACGTAGAACAGCATAAGGAGCATACGTTCCCCAAGCCAAACTCATCTTCTGACTCTCACTGACTAAATCCCCACCCATACTCAACAACTCAGCAACACAAGCAACAGACCCCATAGCAGTCAAACACCCAAACGCCAACCCAGCAAGCTCAGTAGGCCCGGTAGTAGGTTTCTTAGAAGCCATGTTCCAGACAATGTACGCAGCGAGAGGGAATTGGACGAGGAGTTCTATGTAGTACATGCTGTGCAGCCAAGCGCCGGTGAAGGAGGGGCCGTAGAATGGATCGCCGGAGATGGAGATGTAGTTTCTGCGGATGATGCTAAGGGGGGAAGAGGGGGAGGAGAATGATGCTGGGTAGAATTCTGAAAAGTCGAGGACTGAAGGTGTTAGTTAACTTGGGGGATTGAGGTGGGAGGTCAGAGGTACCGATCATGCCGAATATTTGAGGGACGATCATGAGTACGTAGACCCAGTCGCGGAAGGGTTTTTGAGCCATTGTTAATTAATGAGAGAGTTTAAGAAATTGATGAGTGTTTGTTAGATCAATTGAGTTGTAAATGGCTGATGTGGTCGTGTTATGAGACGGTTGAAGATCGCCCTGCTTGGTGTTGTTAGGAAATGAAATGAGGTGGCTTTCGGCTCCGGACCCTAGTTCCACTCCGGGATTCTCGGCCGCCGATGGCACGAAATCCGTATAAGTCAATCTCAACACCGTAGAGAGATACAGGACTGACGATAGAAGAAACGCAATTCAATTGTGCCAGACTGCGTCTGTCATGTGGTTTCTGTATAATTATGCGGTAGGTGAGTGAGGTAGCTATCCCAAGCAATGTCCAGCCCTCAAATCCAGTCTATTATACACCATCAAATGCCCATTATTCCCGTGTTGTTCTACTAAACCGCCGTAACACTATTCAAAGCCTCAACATCATACCCAGCCATCAAGTCCGCCCAAAATTCATCATCAAACTGGAAATCACCCGCCCAATTCGGATTCGCCGGCTCAAGCACAACCTGGGCCTGCTCAATCTCCCTCTGCTCATCCTGCGGAATCTTGCTCATATACCACTGTCTTATCCATCGAACCTTGAAACTCGATTTCAAGAAGACACTACTACCATCCTCCATGACTCGTCTTCGTCTGTTGAGTCGTATAGCTTCTTCATCCGCCTGCGCGAACTGATCGCTTAGCTTTTGGAGAACGTTCTGGAATTGGAGATGTAAGCGTGCGGATTTGGTGTCCCAGTCAGGGGATGTGTCGGCGAGGATGAGGCGGGATCCTGTTACTGTTCCGAAGGCTAGGACGCAGGATACTGTTATGGGGAGGATGGAATATGTGCTTGCGGGAACATCGGTGTGTTGTGTTAGGGAGGTTCGGACGGCTTCGAGGCATTTCCACATGTACTGGGAGCGGAGGAAGGGTTCGGAGAGGGGTGTGTCGGTGGTTAATAGGGAGGGTGGTTTCATGTTGAGGATCGGTTCGTAGAGGCGGACGATGAGAGAGTGGTAGTGGGCTCTAAAACCAGCTAGTTACCGTTAACATCTAAACAAGTTCAATAGGTAGAGTACCAACGTGTGTTTTGGACAGCTTCTGGCTGCGCTTCAAAATACTTGTCCAGTTCGCGATGTACGTTATCGAGCGCCATAGCCATTGCGGCGTTGAACGTAGGAAGTGTCGAATCGAGAGGATCAATGGTTGGCAAAATACTAAAGCCTCGATCGGTCAGATGTTGCATACGAACTAGTGAGACTAGATAGACGTCTGTTTCCAATTCGTTGAGTTCGAGGAGGCTGTCGCAGCATTGGGAGAGGTGAGTGCTCCAGTTGAAGAGGGTGCTCTTTCGGAAGTATGTGCTGAGTCTGTATCTTGTCAGTTCGAGCTTAAACGAGAGAACTCAAGGTTTGAAGGACTCACATGTTTGTGATATGGTAGACGCCCAGTACCGCCCGTTTATCCGCCGGAGTCTGGTAGGGCTTCCCTTTGATGCACTGTTTGCCCATACTCGTCCAAGCATCTCCAAGCAAAGTCTTCGGACCACCAAGAAACGAGCCTGCGATCTTGTCCAATCTCAGATCAATAACCAGCCCAATGGCCATCTGGACAATGTTCGTAACCTGAAGCTCGCCGTAGAAGTGAAAGTCGTTCCTAATACTATCAGTACTCGCGCTCTCCCGTTTCAAGGGGTATGTGTGAGTCGCAAGGTACTTACCATCCAAGATAGATGATTATCGCTTGTAGAATGTCCGTTGACCTCTCCTGCCGAACAAAAACATGCTCCGCCAAATACCTCCTAAACCACGCCTTAAACTCCACCTGCACCTTATCCTCCAACGGCGAAACGACCGCCAAGATCGTCCAGAACAGCAATTTAGACTCGGCATACAACTCATGAGATGTCATGTACTCTGATAAGGGAGCGAAGGGGAAGTGCGGGACGTAATCGCGGCGGTAGAGCTCAAGGCGCTCAGAGGCTTGGGCGTGAGAGACGCTGAAGCCGGGAAAGAGCTCTACGTTTGCGCTGAGGTGGGAGGGGATTGAGGTATCACCTTGTAGAATTTCTAGGGATACTGGGTCTAGCGATGGACCTTGCACTGGTTGTCGAGGGCGAGGTTGCTCTTTGGGACTTTCGGGTGTCAGGGGGAGGTTTTGGCGGTTTGCGAGGAGGGAGACTATGCCATCGATCTTTTTCTCCAACTGCGCGACTCTCCTACAGCTTCTATCAGCAATTGTATATAGCAAGAAGGGATAATGTACGTACGTTGACTTTCCTCTCTTTCTTCGCTGTGTGATCTCTGGTACTTGGCAGTCAAGCTTCATGCGTAAACATCTGCATCGGCCATCCATCAGCATATACTATTGCCAATACGGAACAGTGCATACCTTGAACAAGTCTTTTCTAGTCTTCCAGATCCAGAACTAGGCCACTGACACTTCATCTTCAGCCTGGCGCAATTCGTACAAGCCCTCGTCTTGGGACATTGGTCCGCCGGCCGAACATCGCTGATAAGGCAATCGTCCATGATGAACAATGTCATCAAGCCAAGAACAGTATAATGAATAAAAAAGAAGAAACAGACAGACAACAAATGATTGAATGAGTGATGTTTCCGGAGGTAAAAGGTGATAAGTCCGGGCGTCGGAGGTCTTTATAACGACCGGTCTTGCTGGGAATTTGGCGTGTTGCAGGGGAGTTGGCTGGGTTGGAAACGGAATCGGGAACTTTTTAATGGTCCGATTCCCGGTTGGTAGTGCTTACACCTACAACCGCCAAGGACAAGGGATTAATTTCACTGTTTAATTGACATAGTATTTTATCGCAAGGTCAATTCATTTATTCACGCCGGATTTATCGTCTGATCAACGCTTCATGCTATCTAGCTCAACACAATGAGGGCCAAGCGCCGACACCAAAGCGAGTACGATATAAGGTCTCAACAGTTTTCTCCAACATGTTGTTCCTCTCAGCAGATGATTCGGCTCAAGATTTGCCCGTCTGACAGACGACTTCCTCGTCCTGTAATGCGACATAGCCCAGCTTCAACTTAAAAACAATCTCTTGATGCAGTAAGGGGGTTTCGGGGACATGAGGATAGCGAAGAAAGTCCTATGTAGATATTAGCTTGGTCACCCACCGCATAACCAACTGAACATACCGTTAACAAGCATAAGGTCGATAACGTTGGGGGAAGTTGTGGAAGGGTATCATCAGTCCCATCTAGCTGTCGAAATTCGAGGGGGAGAATAAAAAGACAGTCCTAGTTATTGTTAGCTTCGATAAGTCTTGCAGTGCTGGATAGTCTTACCGTGATCAAGTGTCACATTCCATGGGAGAGGTAATGGGGAAGTTTCATCTATTCCCAACTATCTATCTACTGTTAATATCGACAGAGGAAAGAAAAAGGAGAGTATTCTTACAAAGGAAAGCTGAAGGAGTGTGTCATACCGCATAAATTCCAAATCGCATCGCTCGGCACTACTCTAGTGCTTGTTGTTCTCCCTTCAGTCTTCTCATTTCACATATCCGTCCAATCCTCCTTCGGTTGCACCTGGGTAACCTCCAAGTTGCTGCTCCAATAATCCATCAGCCGTCGTTCGTTATCATTCATCGTAAAGGAAGGAGTTTACTTTGACTCGGACTCCTTGGAGTCGGTGGTCTTTTCCTTGTCTGCCTTCTTCGCATCGTCTTTCTCATCCTCGCTATCAGAGAGGCCAAGGTAGGGTGCAACCTCCGCCTGATGGCGGAGGTTTTCCCGATGTTTCTGGCGTTGCTGTCGTCGTGTGGTAGCAGTATCCTTGGATCGATCTACGGCATCATTGCCACAGTTTCCCAGCGCAGCTGACTGGCGACGGCCAGTCGACTTGTTGCTCGTGGCAGAAGGCATTTGTTAGGCGTAGATGTTTGTGTGAGAGATGTTTGTGAGATGTTAGGTTGGTTCAAGATGTTGATAGTGTGTAGGCTTGCGTAGTGTGCGTTGTGTAGTAGGTGGTAGGCGAGGTAGTAGGTGAAGAGTGGTGAGGTAAGTGGTGATGCCAGTAAGTGGTGAGTGGGCGTGGGTATGTGTGTGGGTGAAAAGAAGTTCCAAGTTGGACGGAAAAAAAGGGGGACCTTATACTACTCTGGCACTGCGAAGTACGCAGAGTAAATTTCAAGATGTTCGCAGCAGAGACGCGTCTGTCACGCCCGCGATCAAGCGCGTTGCGAGGTCACTGGCGGACGTCTGGAACTCGCTTGATAGGCAGCATGAACTAGTGCACAGTTTTGTGAATTGCCCCGTACAGTCTACCGTACAAGAGGAACTTTCATAGGACAACAATAACGAATAGATGAATTAAGGATATGGAGGGCTACGTGTATCTGGTGCTCGAGCAAAACTCGAAGCGGGAGCGGATAGCTGCATGAGCATTGAGTACGATGGCAGCAAGTTGATGGTCAACGGCCAATCAGCGGACTCAGCCCTGTGTTCTCGAAGGTACTACTATTCAGACATATAGCTCGAGCTGGTGCAAAAACCATCATGAGTTACTGGAGTAGACATGAATACGATTATTTCCAATATTCGACCTCCTCTTCTGCATAAGGGGATGTGTGCCACGTAGTTACATATCGGCACTCTGGCATTATATCTCAACATTTTGAAATACTGCACTTGGTTGACGCTTATCAGCAAAGAAAGCAATAGAAATTCTGTCTAGCTTCCAGGTAGGCTTGCTCGACGATAAATTGAAGACCTCGTCGCCCACCATTTTTCGAGTTGGTGCATTCGAAAACCGCCCAAAATAAGTCCTGTCGTCCATCAAAACCATATAAATTATATCATAAGTCCTCGAAGCCTTTAATATCAACAAGATGTTCTTAACTGGCAAGATGTCCTTATACTAACAAGCTGTTGCGAGAGAATTCTGAAACCATCCGGGTTCCCAGAAGATAAAATTATCCATCTTGAGCAAAATACACCAAGATGATAAACTACTGAGCAAGCAGTACTCTTTGGAACTGTGTCAGGCCATATCTAAATACCTTTCGGTCAACATGGGTCACTTCGCCTCTATTAGAGGCTAAGACGGGTAGCAAAGAATATATCAGGAAACAGCGATCTGTTTCTTGAAAAGGCCATTCTTTCGGGCAGAACTAAAGTTTCAGGAGCATCTATTCGAGAAACTCAAAACTAACCAAGAACACGGTCTTATTCAAATCCAAGATCGTAATGTAACTAGGATCCCATTCCCAGATGCCGTCTACTAGGTTAATGGACCAATCACGATCGAGTAAACTCAACAACCCCGATATACGTCTCCCAGCGTTTTGAAGACGGGATTTGCGACTACCGTTACTACTTTTCTTATGAAAATTCAATGATTTTCATATTTCATCTATTGATGTCTCGTATCTGCAAGGGATGAAAAGGGGTAAGAAGTGCGCGGATCTTACTTATCCCGAGCGCACGTGAGAAGCTCTCCACCTCAAGATTCTCATCTCATTTCGAAGCTGAAGCTGACGCGACAGCTGAACAACATCAATTGAATCATTATCAACCCTTGCTTTCTGTTCTTGCTATTTGGTTCGAGTCACTCATTTTCAAAATGCCTTCTCCAATTGTTACTGCTACAGTTCAGGCAGCTGGCCTGTCAACAGCTTCTAATATCCTTGCTCAAATCATTGAAGCTCGTCAACAGAATGTGAGTAGCTTATCATATCAAGGAATCTACTCAAACTGACCTTTAAGCGCCCTGTGACTTTCGACATCATCCAGCTCCTCCGCTTTATCACACTGACAGTAATGACCGCTCCTCCCAATTACCACTGGCAAGCCTATCTGGAGAGAACATTCCCGGCCTATCCGGCGCCTAAGGGTCCTAACCTGGGTCGTCTCAACGATCTGGAAATGCAGCCCTCTCAAGACGCAGAAGTCAAAGTCGGTCAGCCCCAGAAGAAGGAACCAAAATTCAGCATGAAGAATACCCTGACGAAGTGGTTTGTTGATTGTATCACTGCCGGTGCTATCATGAACACGATTGCGTTTTTGGTTATTATGGGGTTGTTGAAGGGACAGGGCGGTACTCAGATTGTGAAAAATATCAAGACGGTATGTAATTGACTTGCAAGAGAGGAGAGCTGTGCTAACTGAGTGCAGGAAACGATTCCTATTATTGTTGCGGGTTACAAGATTTGGCCTATTGCCAGTATTATTAGTTTCAGCTTTATTCCTGTTCAGCGACGGATCGTGTTTTTGAGCTTTATTGGACTTCTGTGGGGAATTTATATGAGCCTTGTTGCTTCAAGAGTCTAAGGAGAACATGCGAGATCAAGTTTGTGGTGGATTGGCTCGAGGTTGAGCTGGGAAGTCGCGGATACCCTTCAGGTTATTTGATATTCTTTGCTAGGAGAAGGCTAGTTGATGCATGGTATTGTCTTATGAAGAAACTCGATTTCTACCTCTGCTTGTGGCACTACTACCAAGACTGATCATGGCTTGCGGACAGGATCAGGTCCAACAGGCTTCCCAATCCACCCCTCAGGAATCTGCCTAATAAAATCAAACCACCAATCCCCCATAACCTGATACCCATAATGCGTAGGATGCACACAATCACTCAACCAAGAATCCTCAAACGATCCAAAATCAGCCGCAAGAACCTTGGAGCCCTTGACCGCTAACCCAGCAGCCACATCAGCGATATGTCTCTGATACACCTTTGTTCGTTCTCGTTGATCGTGGTAGTATTTGGAATCGCAAGTGTTGGCTATCATGCCTAGGAGGATGGTAGCGTCGGGACACTTGTGTATCATCTTTTCGACCATTTCTTTTAGACGGGAGGCGACCTGCGCTGGGTCGTTGCCTTCTTTGGAGATGTGGGGGTTGCTGTTCATGTCGTTTGTTCCGGCGAAGATCAGGATTAGGTTGGGGCGTTGGGAGAGGGCAGGATCGATGTGGTTGTTTATGTATTGGACTGTTTTACCATTCCAGCCTGACTAGTATATATGTTAGCAGAGATCTAGACAATATCAAGGGGACCTACGAAGTATCCATCCACCATATCGCCTTTGGAATTCTTCTCAGTCCCAGCCCAGACAACTTCATTCCCTGATCCAACGTTAGTTAAATACAGCCCGCTATAACTTGCACTACTCACCAGCAAGATTCTCCTGGAGTCGCTTCCTATACCCATTCCCATCCGTTCCAGGGCCATACCCAACAGTGATCGAAGCTCCAACACCGAGAATCCGTAGCTTGACGCCTCCTTGCACGGCCATACATGAACCTCCAAGACAAATGGAGGGTGGGCTTCCAGACGAAGCGGAATCACGTTCAATGCGGCGAATGTCTCCTCCTACCTGGAGAGGCGGGATATTCGCGACGAGGTTTGCCATTACTTCAAGACAGATTGATGCTGGGAGGGCAAAAAGGGCGAAGCGACGGATGTAGTACATCTCAGGATAAAATACAAAACAAATAGTTGGGGGTAAAATTTGAAGTGGACAAAAAAGGGAAAGAAGTGGAATATTTGGAAGTATGTTTTGATGAAGTAAGCTTTCGAATAGGGCTATGGAAATCCATCGTATGAACCTGTAATCATCCGCATACCACGTATAAAGTTTTCAACCGTTGATCACCATGACAACTTGCTATTCAGTCCATAATTAATGAATGACTGGTGGCATGGCATGCCCATTACCAGGAGCCTCTAATTCAATGCACAAGTCAACATGGGAACGAATGTTCTCGAAAGTTAGTCTACCAGATGAGCCAAAACACGCATGAGTATACTGTCTCTGATTGTGTTCTTTACCATGTTCTTGTTTCACAATGAGGAGTTGCTTTATTTAGTAATTCCATAATTGCACAGCCGCAGTGTTCATCGCTCAGTGATGCTTGATATGGGACGTTGTGCTTGTCAGACCAAGGGTGTAACTGAGTTAGCACAGAATCACAAACGGGTACCAGTGTGCACAACTCGTTCCCGACGGCTGGAGAGATACACTGAGCGTCCAGGAGTGGACTGAGTTCCAATGTCTGTTGTCAGTCTACTCTGCGGCTTGAATAAACTCCATCCTTGATATATCCATGTATTACAGAATTAAACCGATAGACAGAGCATCCAGAAGCGATTTCTATTTTAATAACCGTTGGTAACATCCGTCCGCTGCCGTTGCTATTTTGGAATGGCAGTCATTCAAAAGTTGCCGTCTTAGGCAAACAGCTGGCGGCGTTTGTTTGTTATGATCTAGAGAACGGGCACGAACAGGATCACTATAAGAGCCGGCCTCTGGCACTGTTCATCTGGCACTGCCATAGAATCTGTTCAGACAACAAGAACCCATTCAGCACGAACCGCCCCGGAAACCACGAACACTTCTACTTCCTGTTCAACCTCGTCTGCACAAACGCAGTTCTCCCTTGCAACAACATCCACAACTCTACACTTACACACTCTGCATCCATACTACATCCATTCATACAGACTTACTACATCGATTCGGCATCCATTCAGCATTGATACCACGATCTCGTATTCCTTTACTACTTCTTTATCTAACCCTTAACCAAACAACTCCCTAGTCGAGTCGTCAAGATGCCTGACTTCCGCCGTCTCTTCACCCTCCTCAAGGTCCTGACCTGCGACTGCTTCAGTCCTAGTGATCCCGATTCCCCCAAGAAGAGGCCCGAGAATGCTCGACCTCTCCTTGGAGAAGTCAACTACGTCAACTACCGATCCCGACCGGAACACTCCTCCAGTACGTGTGGCACCCCCTTTGTTTTTCTTACGTTTCCTGATGGATTCCAGTGCGTGATCTTTGAACCGGGCGAACCTGTACCTGTTGCATCTCGCGATGAACCGGGTGAACCTACACCTATTGCACCTCGCGATGTGAACGGCGCGAACGAGCCCACGGACCAGGCTAAGAATAAGGGCAAGGGCAGAGCTGATGACTGAAGTGTTCTTCACTTTTTGAGTGGTTATTTGATTTCAGAGTGAGGGCGCGTCTTGATATTCAGGATTGGGACAGGAGAGAAGACGCTGAGATTTGGCATGTATTGACTCAAGGCAAGAATTTAAGCCAGACTGATGTATTTATGTCAGTAGAGAGATGAATTAAGGCCACTTTAGCCCCTTGTAACTACCATACCTAACTGAACTGAGCGCTCTCTTTATTTGACATGATAACTGTGAAATGTTGAGATGAGGTTATCTCCGGGCTAGTCCCGACACACGAAGAACAGGCCTTCCAAGATCTTGTTCTGCAGAACAAGACCAAACAACTTGATCCACAACTACAAAACCGGGAACATGGACAAACTCCTCAAACGCCCAGGCGGACAGTTCTCCGTTTTTACGAATCCCATGTCCCAGAAATTCGTTTCTCCGAACTTTCCTCTCTCGTCATCTCTTTCTCATCTCAGTGGAGTATCGCCACAAAAAAAGATACGCGGCTCTGTTTTCTCTCGAGACAACAACGCTAACAAAACCCTGCCATGTCCCCACGTAGATCCTTGTATACTACTCCGTAGATTGAAGTCCAAATGCACAGCTTCCTAGCGCAACCCGTCATGTGATGAATGCATCCCCTTATCTAAACTCGTTACAGTAAAGTACGTGCAGCAGGACATCGAGAACATGTTCGATTCTTCAGTTGAGATATGAGTAAACTAGACTAAGACAGGGATGTACGACCAATCAGGTACACAACCTCGGAGATACAGATCACAGACGACTTTGACTCCACGTCCAAGGCAACTTTCCACCAGCAGGCGCATTCCTCCCCTTCCATCCCGTCAACTCGGCCAAGTCCCTTCGGGGATACGGATGAGGATCCTGGAAATCAACCGGTTTCTGACCGAATTTCCACTTCCACAGTTCCGCAAGGTCGGAATCTAGTTTGTTCTCGACTAGGTCGGCTACGTAAGACCCGATAATGGGAAGGAACTTGAAGCCGTGGTTTGAGCCGGCTGTGGCGATGATGAGATTCTGTGTATCTGGGTAGTTGCAGATGCGGAAATTGAGATCTGTCGCCATGCCATCCCTATACTTGTTAGTGCGGTGGGTAATATGAGGTGAGGGAAACTTACCAGCACATTCGGGTGTGGATGAAGGGACGATCTGCGAGTTCGGGAATCATGTCTCGAACGAACTCTCGGATTTCGACTTCGAGTTCCTGGGGACAACCGTCGAATGGATAATCTCCGATGGAGTGTAGTACCGAAGCACCTTTGTGCTCATGGTTCTCGAAGTTGGTTACAAGTCTGACGCTGCACAACTTGATAAGGCCGTCTTCATCAGGGGGAAAGATGATACCTGCACAGCATTAGCTTGGTATCCCACGATGGAGAATAACATAACTTACCCTGCTCGAAATCATCAATGATGGGAATGTCCTTGTACTTCTCAATCTCATCAGGTTCAAGCTTAATCACGCAGATCACTGAAGTTTCTGCTTTGACATCGGTTCTGGCTCCGGGAACAAGAGCTGGGAGACTTGCACCAGCTGCAACGATGATCTTGTCGGCAGTGTGGTACGCGCCATTAGCAGCGATGGCACCCTTGCAGGCATTATTTTCATCGTATACAAGTGTCTTGATTTGTCCGGATGCACCGGTGATGTATTTGACGCTCAAAGCCTCTGCAGCTTTGGCCATACGAAGGAGGGCTTGACCTGAGGGGACCTATACTCAAGTCAGTAGTGCTTCTGACGATGGACTTTGGACTTACCCATCCAGCCTGAGGACTATACAAATTAGTCCAACCCGGAAACTCCCCCGTCAAAGCAGGCCACTTCCCCATCATCTCCTCCCGACTCAGATACTCCACACCCTGTCTCCCGGTGCTATCCGCCAAGCTCTTTGCCTTCTCCAACCACTGATTAGTATCATCATGACCACCCATAATCACCCGGTCTCCCGATACAAACCCTTAAACAAAGACTCTGGATCTTTCCACACGCTCATAGTCTCAAGACCGAGCTTCGCATAGTGCGGGTTGGGATAGTCTGCGCGGATGACCTTGTTCAAGTCTGTTCCTGCTGAGTCACGTGATGGGGCTGCGAAACGGTCTACTACCGTTACGTTGGTGTAGCCGCGTTGGGCGAGGTGGTAGGCTGTTGAGGTGCCGAAGACACCGCCGCCGATGATGAGGATTGAGGGTTTACTCATTTTGAGGTGTTAAGTAAGAGATGAATGATGAGGTGGCTTGTGATGAATCACTTTACCATCGGAAGACATGGGAATTTATACTTGAACGAGCCACTATCAATCTTCATAATCTCACTCTGTTTGATAACAGTAACGTAGTTTTCTCACTTCCCCGCCAAACAATTGAGTTTGCACTTACAATTAGCAAAGAGACAACAACACCAATTTAGTTTCCTCACCTCCAAACTAGTTTACCCGCTTGTTTTCTCATCTCTAGTTTGTTTCCTCCTTTGGAATTTGCCTCTTGTTTGAACGAAAAGAGTAAGACCACATGACTAAACCAAACGCTTGGCTAGATTGACCGAGGGAATTATATGTATCGTAGTTTGACCGAAAGTCAAGCGGGCAATGATAACCCTGCGTCTAGGATCGTCGGGTTGGCTGCATTAGCGGCCGATTTGACACTAAGATGAGGTACATGGTATCATACGACAAAGGTACATGTTGTACGCGGATTTTTGGAATTGTAGTACTTTCGGATCGGATTGTTACTTTGGTTTTCGTATGTAGGACTCGCAAGTTTTACTCTTCCTGATTAGTTCGGTTGTGCATGGATTGGAGTCTAGATTTGCTGCTGCGTGCTTCCCGAATCCTTTGCGTCTTGGAAGAGGAATTTCGTGTTTGTCTTTGTTGTATATCTGTTATTGATATAAACTTGGCGTTTGTTAAGGCTGTGTTTGGGCTTAGCGAGATGCTGCGCGTTTGACAGATTCTTTGAGCACAGACAGAAGCCCTATGATTTCACTTATTGACAACTGATGTCATGTCCCCGGATATTACTTCGGCTTTTGGTACCAACACATACCGAGACAAGCCAAGGGTCCCTCCCTCAGAACCAAGTTTGTCAGTCTAATTGTTGTCTCGTTAGTGGATCGATACAGTTGCATCAAAACCCACCCATGCAAAGCCAAACGTGGCAGTCAGGAAGTCACCAGGTCTCGACTACCCGTGAATTGCCGCATCTATCACATCTCATCTCGTCGCATCTGTTGGAAAAACATGCCATGCATTTTTTAGCCGCTCACCGGGGTGGAAACACGGTCTGTGCTACATGTCACCACTTAGACAAAGTTGTCTCGGGAGAAGAGCTTGGCATCTGGTGGTCTGATGGGGAAGTAATAAACAAAGGATTAGAGATTCATTAGGCGAAGGATCATGAGTCATGAGCACAGCATGAATAGACAAATATAGTATCGTGACCAACAGTATGTACTGCAATACCCATGACAACAAACTGACGCCACTACAATCTGAAACTGCAATCTTTCCACCAAAAGGAATACTTCTGTAGAAAGTTGGTCAAGTGGTCCCCTAATCTAAATCTACATACTTGCTTTTCCCGCAATTATCGTCACAAATCGAATCTCCAACCGATCTGTAAACCAAACGTCTTATTGGATGATTGCGGAGATACCGAACCACTGTTTCGGGTGCATTAGCGTCTCTCCACTGAATCTACCTTTCGTATACCCAGTAGGAGTGGACGGAGTGGCAGTCCAGGTTGTTGTCTCTTTTTGCTTCTTTCAATTCACACCGCCGCGTACAACCTGACACAGCATGTCATGTCCCGGCTCATTTACCGACTGACGTTTATTATTCGACGGTCCCTGGTCTGTGAGAAGAGAGACAACTTGGGGGTCAGCCACTCCTTTTCGGCAGATGGTGCTTGATTGTGTTTCTTGGCGATGCACGACTGCCGAATGTGATGTTGTCTGCATTTGGCCTCACAATATTTCCTAGCTCATTACAGGTCCCTTTCTCAGGTTTAGTTATCGCGGGGAAAGAGGGGCAAAACCTCCGAATATCTGGTCTCTATCAAATATCTTGGCAAGTCTCAGACCCCCTCTAACCGTAGTCCGTGGACTCTCCCGTTCTATTCCCTACCCCTGTTAGATTCTCTTTGGGGAATTTAGAGGGTCAAGAGGGCCCTTGTTTTCTCACCGGACTGGTACCCGGGTTTAGAGACAGGGCTGACCTGGCGCAATCGACCATCGCCACCCGATCTTGGAGACAAGAGAAAAGAGACAACTTGGGCGCCTAATCTTACTGTATTGTACCTGCAAACATCCTTCTAGAAGGTCATCATTGCCCTGTAAGCATCATCCCTTGCTGAATGCGTACGCCCTGAATTGAATCAGCCCATAAATAATTCCATTCTTTGTTCTTGTGACCCTGTTTTCTCCTCCTCTCCTCTTCTCTACATATGTATCTCTCCTGTCCCCATTTTATTCTCACACGCTAAAGTAGGACAATTGCAACTTTATGTTGGCTTGGCCTTGTTCTCTCTTCTCCCGATCATCACTTCTTTCTTTTTTTATTACTGAATAAACTGCTGCGCCTTTTTTTTTTTATTTCTCCACCGCTCAGACTTGTCGGGCGTTTCGCCCTTTTTCGATCAGCATTCCTTGAACCAGTGAAGGTACTAATAATTCGTCTTATCCCGTGTTTTAACTGCAACCCATCTATTCCTTACTTTACTGCACTTGCCGCGGAGATTTATTTTCATCCTTTTCCTCTTTGGTTATACCATCACACTTGGATTGCTTCCCCTGTACGGCACAGATCAATGACGACCCCAAACACTGCCCCTGTGATACGTACCCAGTACGACACACAATCTGCACAGCAACTTCTTACTCTCCTCCAACATCTCCAAGTTACTTCCCAAACAATGGCCAAACAGGAATCTCCTGCCTCATCTTCTGCTTCTTCGCCTTCACCTGAACAATCGCAAAATCTTGTCAGCGATATTGGCGAATATCTTATGCAAGCAGCTCAAACATGGGCGCAAATGACGGATGCTTTGGTGGAGAGTCGACAAGTCCAGCAAGCTGTCGTGGACGCACATGAGCAGGCTTTGAACAACAACCATTTATCAGATTTGTCTACTGTGGTTACTATGGATATGGATTTGTCCAAACTTAGGTGTGTTTGATCAGACGACACGATGATGTATGCTGATTGTTTCTTCTAGTAAAATCCGTGATTTGACGGCACAGTTTTCTCAAGATGTTCACCAAGTTTGGCAAAAGGATACAAAATACAACGGCGGCGCATAATGATTTTCATTTCATCCTCTTCATCCAAATTGTTAGACATCGGGTCAGGTTGGAGGTACTCTATCAGGTTTACGGTGTTTAGGTTATCATAAGGCGTTTGGAATAATATCCTTTTCTTGTTTTCCCTTCATATTCTCCCTTATTGAAATATGGTCAGATTTCTCTTCCGATTGTTGGTCCTCATTGTCTCACTCCGAGCCTCGGACGACAGGATCGGCTTCCGAGTATCTTTCCAAGCCAAATGACATAATGATACGCGAATATATGCTGCGGCTGAGTCAAGAATATCAGATCATACCACGTTGTGTCTACGCAGGGAGATTAAGCCGCCAACCAACATCGAATCATCACCTGTGAAACATCTTTGTCGTGAATCGTGATACTGGTACTCTGTACTACCAACCAGAATCTTATACTCTCCTCTGGCCTCATTTTCATGGGTAAACTACGGGAAGGGATTCAGGGGAACCGGACAAGCCGCTGCAGGGTCGTGCATGTCAGCTCAGCTCTTGCCCTATGTTGATGGCCTGATCGGGTGAGTGACCCCCACATCTGACAGGTAACATGAATCATTCAGATATTGATACCTTGTTCATATGTGCTGTCTTATTTTCTCGACATATTTTCAAAGGCCTGGACTCTGGCTGAAACATGGTGTTTGGTATTGCCTCAAACCATGACACTTAATCATAGAAATTGAGAATCTCGATTCGAGACAAGATCCGGATAAGAGTTCACCCAGACAAGTATATACTTGTGTATCGATGAACTTGGATTTTGTAGAATTTATTATTCAGTTGTGCCATGCTGATTGGAGTATTCACAGACTAGAGTCTTATAGCTTGAAATGATTTTCATCCAGCCTTATGTTATCGGATCCTCGCCGTAGACTACCCGCGAAGTAGCATTGAAAACGGAGAATACTTCAGTGGTGTTTGACAACAAAGCCCGTGCTTGAAAATAGTAACTTGGCGTAAGGCGGCTGCATATACATCATTCTCTTGCATTAGCATGCTAAATTGGGCGTCCATCAAAGCCTTGTTGGGTATCAAGTACCAAGATAGCACAGTTGACTGAACGAATGACAACATTAGAGCATCATATTCAGCACGCATAATGCCGATGTAACGCTGTTCGTTCTTCAGTCAAATGTTGTTGGTTCTTACAGGACCAGGCTGCAGAAGAGCCTAGTTATTGGGCTGCAGGAGTTTTATTACTGGGACTTTAGAAGAGCACGGTCGTTTGTGATTATTGTCAGAAGCCACTTTCGAAATGTTGAGGTCATATAGCAGTCCATGCGTGAGTGGATTTCAGCATTACGAGTAGGCCACTCAACTGTTCGCTATTATGAGTTGGCCGAGGTTAGAGACGAGTCATATCGCCTTGACATGTGCATGATATTTCGTTTTCGTAGATACATCCGTTAGTATGTACTATATAGAATCATGGAGAAGTACATCGATCTAAGCGACGCTCGATAACATAGTTCACTCAACTGGTCGGTCACGGACCTTCAGTATTGCATGCAGGTTTCATACATGAGACGTTTCTGATTTCGTGTATCAACATTGGTAAAAGCCAACGGAAATTCCGAAGTAGTAGAAATCTTTTAATTCGACAGGCTGGGCTCCTATTTCTGGCACCGAATAATATGACTCTTTGTGCACACGCTAGACCAATGAACTAAGTTTATGACTTGTGTAAAATTTGTGAAAACTCAACCAATGTTACTCCAGAGCTCAACGTTGAGTTTTGTTAATGGACATGCCTACCCTATGTATAGAGTCACATATTGGAAGAGCCTGAAGCCCGTCCATAGATACTCCTACTCAGAGTACAACAACCCAGCAATAAAAGCCCCATAAACAGGCATATACCCCCAATGCAACCACTCCCCCCTACCAATAAGCGACCGACTCACAAACCCATCCCCAAGCATCATAAACACCACCCCAGCCAGGCCCATCACTATGAGGTTCTTATCTCCAGTGAGAGCATTGTTGATGAAGAGGGAACAGAGTGTAATATTCCGAATGCCGTGCAGACGTGCAAGAGCAGATGCGAGCTTCCGGCTCTGTGGTTCTGTCGAGATTGGAAATTCGATGAGCTTGAGCATGCTTTCGGGTTTTGTTACAGCCAGGAGGCCGAAGAAGCCTGGGACGATGGAAAGGGCTATTGAGCCGCGGTGGAAGAATGTTGCCCACATTATGAGATGCGACTGTTTACGATTTGGTTTAGATTTTTGGAATCTTGTTGCAGGTAGGAAGAATGTGATTCTACCGAGGAGTTCCCTTCTTATGAAGTGAGACTGAATTCGGAGGCTCCGGAGTTTATGTTATCTCCATCACGTGTAGATGTCAGCACTATCTTCATCAAGACATTATTTTCGATAGGGCTGACCATGATACTGTGTTGAATGTGCCTCTCGATTAATTGTTACGGTAAGATTCCAAATCTTTACACATGCTGATTCCACCTTGTTGAGGCTGGTATAGTCCTCCGACTTCCTTCATTAGCATGGAATTTTCAGTTAGAAGCCAACCGATGCAGAACCCTTAGATTCTCCTGTACGAAAAGAATGTCAGGAGTCTTCTTAAAAAAAGGGTCGAAAATATGGTAGGTTGAGGATTTCACAGTCAGAATCTGATGTTGAGACTGACAGGACAGTAAAACGTCTATGATAACTGGACGGCCTGAAACAGCTTAATACAAAATACAAATATCGACCTGGGCTCTTACCTCGCTCAGTAACTATCCTAAGTAGTCGCTGCTTTAACCTCAGCCGAGCCGAGCTTGAGCCCTGGGTGAGCCAACACAAGAGGTGGTGAGAAAATCAACCAGCTTTGATTCTATCCGAGGCTAGCGCGAAAAAGCTGATCCTTAATATCTAGGACGTTCGACTGCAATAGCTGAGTAGCTCTCAATAACTATAAATTCACATGACTTTTCTTCAGCCGCAAACGCCACCAAAGGTTAACTATTACTCAACCCCCGCTTCAGAAGCAGCTCAAGTCCAAAATGAAATCTGTCTCGTCTCTAGATAAGGTAGACAGTTTTATTTGACTGTCCTTGAAATAACGCATCATTACCACTGCACCTGACTCACCCGCTCGCAAGAGTTTGGGACAACCGTAAACCGTGGCCATGAAGAAACTCATGCATAAGATCAAAGGCAAGAGCGGGATCAAGAACCAGCAGCAGGATATGACCCGCCCTCCGGACAACTACGATCAGACCCAAGACACTTCCAAGCATGTCGTTGATCTACAAGATCCCTTACTGTGGAAAGTACCTGCACCTGCACCTCCTCCAGGTCCAGGTCCAGGTCCAGGTCCAGGTCCAGGTCCTGGACTAAACCGCCGGGACACCGTTTCACCTGTCAGTCCCCAAGATGATGTTGGAACCTTTTCCGGCTTCGACACTTGGCTTTCCAGCTTCACTCCCGATCCCCAGGAACAGAATATTGCCGAGATGCCTGTACAACAAGTGTATAGAGATGTTTTGGTTATGAAAGGCACACCACGTCCCACTACTGTGTCCAGTAGCTTGAACCATTAGCTTACTATGAATTTTAGGTTTCGCTCCCGAAGAATGCATAACAATAATCCTCAACGGCGTCAAGAAACCCAGCCATGCCCAAAACTTTAGCGTCGAGATCCAAGGACCCTACTTCATGACCCTCAAGCATGTCACTCGGCTGCTTAAAGCCCACGGATACGAGGAACCCATCTCAGCCAAACACGCAAGCCTTGCCGTGCCGCAGTGGAACCCAGACAGAGCTCAGCCCCAAGAATACCAGATTTTTGCCGTCGATACATCATCTTGTTATGATGCGGATGCAGAATCGGGCCTTCTGATTAACAATGATGAGTCTATTGCGGATTTCGAGGAGAATATCCGGCGACTCAGGGTGCGCTGTAAAGAGGATAGGGTTGAAGTGGTATCGTTCCCTGCTAAACTGGATATTACTTTTAACCGCACGTTAAGGTTACCAGAAGATGGCAAGGTATATAACCAGCCTTCTGGCGTAGGCCATATCCCCGTTTCTAACATCGCCTGGATCTCCAAAAAGTTACAAAACTCCGGAAACGCTAGCCTGATAGAAATGGCGCGTAAGGGGGGCGTCTTCTTTCCACTCTATCAGCGTGAGGCCATGTTTCTGTCGTTCAAAGCCACAAACGACAACTTTGCTATAAGGACCTTCGTCGGCGGCATCAACGCGATTTCTGGGCTACCATGGAACTCACCGCCCTCTAAAAGACCATCAAAGCAGGACTACGTTTCCGTGCCTACACAGAAATTCCTTGATGGTATCGCGGTTGGTCAAGGAACAGTTCGACAATTCATTGCCATGCCCCTTGGCTCAGGCTATTCGGTCGAGAAGCAGGTCACGGGTAAAGAGGACGTTGGCGGCATGCAGCTAGAACTCATCCCAGGAAACCAATGGTATGTCAGACCCAAGTTCGCCCAGAATACAACACCTTATGAGACACCTCGGAGCTTGAGCGAGGACACTGTCATTCTAGACTGGAGGTTCCAGGAGTTGGAAGATAGCGGAATTATCGACACATCTGAGACGGCAGAGCCTTGGGTCAAGACTCATTCCCCTGTTTACATGCGCCACCTGTACAGATCCCAGAGCATGCAGTATCAGTCCGAATATTTGGCCTGGCAACCTGGCAGTGAGGTGTACATGACGGCAGTGTACAAGCTCAATCTGTTACTCTCCTATGAGCAAAACGGCTCCCACCGGACTATGGGTGTTGAATGGGCGCCTTGGTGGACACTTGAGCAATGCATACAGGAGAGATCCCAAGCAGGAGCCAAGATCATGGGTACGGCCTTCAACGCTTGGAGTATGAGGCTTCTTTATCAAGGTAGGCCCCTTCAGCCTTGTTCTCTAGGCGAGCAAGCAATAGAGGACAACTCCATTCTTCAGGTTGTACTACTTCAGCCTTCATCGCCGGGATATTCACAGGACTTGGACACAGGCGGTCGCCAATGGCAGCAGGCGCCTTTCCCACAACAAACCTACCAATCCTCGCCTGTCTTTAGTCAGGTATCTCCCGTCCATCCTTCCTCTGGGCAACCTGGCCCTGGGATGCAACGGCCCCAGCACTCGAGCTATCCCACTCAGCCAGCATCTCCTGCGTCTCCGCAGTACGGTCATACTTCACCAAATATGCCCATGTCGGAAACACGCCCTTCTCCAGGCTCGTCAAGTATACCACAAGCTCATCATGCAGGCGAATCTCCCCAATTCGAGGGTTTTTCGTCGCCTTCTAGCACTAGCGCACCATCTCGGCAGTATGGACATCAGTATTCCCCTCCAGCTGTCGTCAGCGCAACTGAATCGGCTTCAGCTTCTGCAGGGAGCTGGCCTGTCGCTTCCCCTGGTTACCAATCACCAGTAGCGCCTGATCCAGCTGTACTGTCGAGTCCCGGGTTCGCTAGGCCTCAGGCGTTTTCTCAGAAATTTTCTTCTGCATTACGCAAAACGGGACTTCGTGCCTCTAGAATGAAACCTTCAAATGTACAGACCTGTCAGATACCTCTATGTGGTGCCCCCATAGGGTTTAGTATAGAGGAAACGCATGATTCAGGTCATTCTGTAGTCGAAATGGCAGAGGGATCGGGAAATCATTCCTTAGCACCATCGTCACTTTCTGCGCCCTCCTCGGCAACTACATATTCTTCGCCTCCACGATCTGACACCGCCATGTCTTGGAGCTCGAGGCCTGCATCAACTCAAGCTCGTCCCAAACCGACAGAGTGAGTCACCGTCGAACAGTCCGAATCGTCCTCATAAGAGCCGCGTATACTAACATTCTTCAAAGCCAAACAGGCTGGGCTATGGGGATTGCGGCCGGCTCGCGTATTTACCAGAAAATCAACAAAGACCCCTTCAAGTCATCCGCGTGGTGTAAGCATCGCACTACAATGATCAGCGTTCAGATCCTTAACTCGGTAGCCTTTGAGTCTTTGACGGGTATGCTAGCACCTCCGTCGCCTATCACACCTCAGATGTACAAGCAGCAAGGGCTGCCGTTCTTCGAAACCTGCGGCGAAGCTGCTACCACCGACGGACAGGATAATCTGTTAGGTGTAAAAAGCGTAGGTGAGTTGGATAGTGAGGGTGGTAACATCCAGTTAAATTCGCGTTTGAATGGTTCTGCCAAAGTGGCATGCACTTGCTGCAGAAGGATGCTCTGTGATTCAATGTGAGTCTTTCAATACTTTGGACGATTTGATATTTAGGATGAATAGTCTGAACTAACAACTTCTAGTCTACGACCGTGTAACCACATATTCTGTTCCTCCTGTGTCTTCAACTACATGAGAAACAACAACGCACTCTTTTGCCGCATCTGCAACAGTCGTGTTAGCAAGCTCCTTGGGTTCTCAGCGCCAATGGCTCTTCCAGGAGAAGACCGTGTCGATTTTAGTGATGCCAAAGTTATTACCATGGATCCTTTCAAGGGTGTTGTAGGATTCCAAAGCATCTACGAGTTGGATGGGGGTATGTACACACAAAATTCAGCGGTCAATAATCAAATGGATGGACAAAATCAAGGGGCTTATTTGCAGCAGACGGTGTATGAGCTGTCAACTTAGGGCAGAACCTTAGATGCTGTCAATAAACGAGTGATTATAGTAATGACGGTGGGCAATAAACATAGTCCATTCAACACAGTAGAGCAGTTCTTTTATTAAGTATAGTTATACTAATATTTAACTATACCATCTATAAGCGCATTCTGCGTTGAATATATAATCTAATTTTCCTCTTGGCAGCGGTGTGGAAATTACTCTTTTCCATTCATCGCTAGTTCATACGAGTCGAATTTTAATAATCTATCTCGGCGAGTTGCAGTACAACCGGTCGGAGTTAGATATCCGGGGAAGCGATAAGCGTCTCAATACTTAAGCAGAGTTAGAGAGTAATTGTTCTGAGCACTCTATGTTTATACGGCAAGGGAGGGTTCTTTACTGGCTTAGGTGGGAGGGAAGCCTGGGCTGCCATTCATAAAGCGGCGATGTTTCGGCGTCGATATTCCCTTTCCAAAACAGAATGAAGCAGCCCAACTGCCCCGAGTGTATTATACAATTTGCCGCGTGACAAACATAAACTAGACGATAGTATATTAATTGTATAATCTTATAGGAAGCTTCTGTGAAAGCTGATTTCAATAGTGACACAATTTCAATATGGTTGTTGTGTAAGTGGATGCAATCGTGTCTAATAAAAGACCTATGAAGTCCAGAAAAGACTTTAGGTCCCTATATAATAGGCTCTCGACTTCACGTTGGCATAACTTGGAAAAGTAACGTCCTGAGAGGAGGATGGATGTATCTCCCAAAGGCAGACGGCCGGAAGCCCAAAGCCCAGCCGGTCACAAGACTATCAGATCAGGCAATACATGAAACATGAATACTCGGCTATTGGAACATCGTATGATCATGTAAACAAATCCAGAACGAGTAAACAAACCCATCGCCGTCGTCGTTTTACCCATCTGAGTAAACAAGTCCAGCTTGACCACGATAAGAACACTCCACCCAACGACAACAAAAACACCCGCAAAGTATTTCCTTATCAGTACCATAGATACGTCCATCTTATTTCTACCATGCATGTACTTATCTACGTAACTAGTTCTATTTCCGTATCTACGTCACACTCCCGCCGCAGATCCGATAAGCTTCCCCGTACCCCGCGTTGAACTATCCTCAAAAAAGGCATGTTACCCTCACATTTCTCAAAGTGTAACCAAATTCGGGACTGGGCAGGCGTTTATCTCGTGATCAATCATCGTGTTACTGATTGCGTGGTGGGAGTGAGTGTGTTTGAGTTCAGGTTTTGAGGTAGTCTTAAGAAAAGAATGCTGCTGGTGATGTGCCTCAGTAAACACTTTGAAGCTATCGCCTATGCATAATCCATCATGATTGCTTACAAGGAATTCCTCCATCCTCTTTCAGCTCATTCAGTGCTGCTCGTATCATTCTTTGCAGCAGCGTCTTCTTGTTTGGTCCTTTTAGCCCACGCGCTCATCTCCAAACGCAAGACCCTCAAGCACCATTATCCATCATCACCACCTCCCGAGCCCGTAAAGAAGACAGCACCAGCAGATTATACAACCGTATACCCACCCTCTCAACGTCAATGCCTTCCATCCACCTTCTCCTCCGAAAATGTAGACCTTTCGGCCACGCCTAGACCTCTGTTGAGACTCGACGAAGATTATCGCCATGCCAATCCCAGCACGTATAACTTCACCGGCTTTAGTGTAGATGAGATTAGACGTCTGGGCGATTTCCCGGATTATGCGACGTTGTCGGGTGTTCCTTTGCCGGAGCCGTTGAGGAACTTTAATGTTGATGCTGCGATGCCGAGACCATATCGGCCTTTCCGGTGGGCTTATCATCAGACTATGTGTAAGTGCCGCTTCAGCTTACTATCAACAATGGCTAATGAGTAGATAGCGTTGAAGAAGTTGGATCCTGATTTCTGGTTGGAGATTGAGAGTACATACCGTTCTCGCATCGCCCAACGTCAAGACCTCTACGCAAAGCATGGAAGTGACGTTCTGCAAGCTCTTCCGGGCTCTGAACTTGCGTGTAAAGAACTCATGGAGATGGTCATCCAATTCATTTGCGCTCGATACCCTCAAGCTTTTGAACTCCATGGAAGAGTCTTTGTGAATCACATTCTAGGCGTCAAGCAGGATCTGGATCAGATTGACCCTCTGCTGTTCCTTCTCAACCATGTCCCAGAGGACTTTGCGCTTACCCTACGAGACCCCTCGACTGGACGCTATTGCTTCAGAGCTGGTGTGATTTGTTCTTCTGTGGGATGGAAGTTGAGCGAGAAGATTGGACTGGGACTGCCAGAGATACATGCCCCTGTGCCTGATTACAAGGAGAAGATGGAGTTTAGCATGGATCGGTATGTCCTACTCCCCGCTTACTTGCAACATGACTGACATATACAGATTCTTCACGAAAATGCCAACCAACTCCCCAATCCAGCGTGGTTCCTGGGGTCTAGAAATGCACCAACCACTCTTCATCCCCTCCGAAGACCCCGAATTCCAAACCCGCCTCCATCAATCTCCCAACCTCGCCGAACGCGACGTCCATCTGCGCGTGGACTGGCAGACCCTCCGTCGTCTCCCTCTCTCAGGCGCAATCGTGTTTAACTTTAAAGCGCTCTTCACGCCAATGTCCGAATTTAGAGATGAACCGTACATTCCTGCGCTTGTGCTCAAGGTGCTTGAGGAGGGTAAGGAGAATATTATGCGGTATAAGGGGACGTGGCATGTTGAGCATGTTGCGAAGCCGGCGTTTAGGAGGTGGGCCAGGGAACAGGTTGAGAGTGGATTGGTGGAGGGGGATTGGAAGGTTGGGACTTTGGATGAGAATCCTTTCTTTCCTGGGTGGGAGAGGAAGTGGAAGATGAGCTGAGTAGACTTAGTGGTGTTGGTAGCGACGTAATTAATTGACACTATTGCCTTGGCATACGAGTCTGAGTTTAATTCCGTGATGGCCTCACTCTCCTGCAACATTGAGTTATACAGACAGAGTTGTCTCAGTCAATCGTTCTGTTGTTATAAGGACGAAATTTACATTATCCTGCGCACCTAATTGATCTAGAGCTGCCATTCACTCATGATATCAAAGGGTTAAGAGACCATCTACTGCTCAATCATATACCAAGAGTACATCATTTAACAAGAGTACATCATTTAACAAGAGTACATCATTTAACAAGAGTACATCATTTAACAAGAGTACATCATTTAACAAGTCAATTGCATCTACCATCTACCAGAACACAACTACCAAGGATACTTCCTAATCTCCCCCTCCTTCTCAACATCCAACCCCCTCTGTACCTGCTTCTCATGCTCCCGATCAAGATACTCCAACAAAACATCCCCATACTTCGCCCGTCCTTTATAATTAGCAACCTTATCATCCCAGCTCCTCACCGCACTAGCAAGTCTACCCGGTACATAGTCCTCCTTCGCAATATCCGTAACAGGATGGAAATACGTCCTGATAGTAAACACCACAGCACCCGTCTTGGGTAATCTTCGTAGACTCTGTCGCTCGGAGCGAAACATGTGGTGTTCAATAGCCTTGTCCTTTTCAGCTGTGCTCCAGGATACAGAGGGCGCGTCTTCACTACCAATGCTCCAACTCCAAGGTAAACTATCGTCGACTTGGAGGAAGTAATTGTTCCGGTTGTAGACAGTCTCGGGACGAAGCCGTTTGAAGAATTTGCACATTCCTGTTTCGAGCTTTTCGCGGAAATGAGGGACGTCGCCTGACGTGTGGATGTCTGAGAGCGACATGCCGAATTTATCAGACAAACGCCAGAAGCCAGCGAGTAGAATAGCTCCTGCAAGGAGGTAGTATTGACCGTCGGGACGTTCGACCATGATGGCGAGATCATCTTGGATGAGACGTGCGCAAATTGCCATGGGATCTTCAGCTAATGGTCTTTCAACAATGTTGAAGTCCTCGCCTGACCACTTGTTCTTGATCCCCACGGCAGTACGTTCATAAAGACTCGGATATCTTGCAGGAAGATAATCCGCAAGCTCCTGCAGCAGCTCAATAGCAGCAGGATACGCATCAGGATGCGTATCAACACATTTCGTCCCACGTTCCGCAATCCTCGCCGCTTTATCAGCGTGGTATTTGGGAAAATGGTTATCCAGCTCAATCCATTCTTCTACCGGACAAGTTCTCAGACCCATGGTAACCTGATAATTTGGTCCATAGCGAAAGGCTCTGTAGGGTAGGGGTTTTGTGTTTTCGATGGACCAGTTGGGGTAAGGTGCTGGGATGGGTATTTTGAAGTCGCTTGGTTCGTAGTTTGCTGATACCGGGGGTAGTTTGCTTGCATAGCGAAAGCTACGACGGGATTGGATTATTTCGTTTGTTTTGTAGATTAAGATTGCGAGACTGGTTATGATGCTGAGCAGTATTACTGCTTCGTGCGGACCGAATGAGATGTCCATGATGAAGACAAAAATGCAGTTCTTGATGAAGAGCCAATGTATAATTGGATGATGCTTCAAAGTGATCACGGTATAAGCCACTATAGATATAGTAACATCATCTCCCAGCGTACAAGTATATCATTGCCAAGTACTATCATCCGGCAATCGCTACTCCAAGCGGCCAAGGTACTCGCCCCACCCCGGCCTCCGCCTCCGAAACGGGCTCCGGGCAACTTGACCCGAATAGGAAAAAGTTGACTATCTCTTATCACCCCGCAAATACCACCGGGAACATTGTTCCAAAGGGGAGATGAAGGTATCAGTTGTTCACGACGAGGCTTGGGGTAAGCAGTCGGGATTTCGGAAATGGGAGGAGCTGATGAGGAGAGTTTGTGTATATGAAAGGGTCTATCTTCGCTGTTGAAGAAGTAAGCAAGCAAGCACTACATTTACATTGTTTACACCTCTTTCAAGCTCTACACCTTCAAGCTTAATATTACAATACAAATTACCCAAAATGTCTGCCTTCAAACACTACGCTCAAGCCCAATCCAAATTCGAGATCCCCCATCTCTCAGGCGGAAACACCTTCATCGGCGACATCCACTCCACGCCCGACGGCGCCGAAAAGCCCATCACGAGCGGCCTCTTCCGCGTGAACAAAGGCGAACCCTTGACGTACACGTACAAGTACGACGAGACCAAGATTATTCTGGAGGGCAACTTTGTGCTGGAGGATTCGACGGGTCAAAAGGTCGAGGCTAAGGCGGGTGATGTCTTTTTTATTCCTAATGGTGCGACTATTACTTTTTCGTCGCCGGATACGGGGTTGGCCTTTTACTCTGGGGCTAGGAAGTTCAATGATCTATAAGGATTGAAGGACGGAAACATTGGATAGCGATAAATAGCATTGTGCTTCCATAGATACACTCTCAATTAAGAACATGTTTCTACCCTACCATGATATATCCTACAACTCCAAATCAACACCAAAACATATCATCATCCAAACATTGACCTCAAATTCTTATCCTCCATGACATCAACCCAATGAACAGCTGCTACACCCGGCGGTTCACTATCATACGCATCCCAAATCGCCTTAATAAGCTCCTTCGCCATAATAACCGGCTTCGGCGGAAGACTACTCTCCAGCATATTCAACCGTCCAGTGATAAAATGTCTCGCGTTACTAATATCCAACGACATGCGCGATATCAAATTCGTAGGCGGCGGCGCAAATGGGTCTGCTGTAAAGAAATCTGGGTCCGTGGGAAAGGTCGAAATGTCGAGCATGGTGGTTGTGTCGTATCGAAGACCTGTGCTGGCGGTTATGTATAGTAGTGGTTGAATAACCCGAGTTCCTGAATTCGGGGGAATGAGCTCGAGGACGTTAACGAGGCGGAGACTCAAGGGGATAATCCACTCTTCCCAGGGTATATGTCGACTATTAGCATGAACAGAAGAACTCGGTAATCTCAACGCAACAAGATCCGGGAAGGTCTGATACAGTTGCAGCAGCGCAGCAAGTTTATACGCTTCAGCAACTTGAGCAAGGTGAACAGACGGAGTCCGATAATCCCCTGTGTCCGTACAAGTGGTCTGAAACTCAAGAGCAAGGAGCTTCTCCTCTAACCGCTGCGCTTCTTGTATCTCTTCCAAAGCGCGCTGGAAATCACGTCCTGTTTCTTTCGGCAATTTGAGATTCTTGCGGAAACTTCGACAGAGACGGATTGATTGGGCGAAAAGCTGGGATGCGAGCGGTGATATTCCTGTCCATGGATGTGGAGAGTCGTCCATATATCGTTGCACCGCAAGAGATGTATCATCTGTGCCGGTATCGATGTCGTCCTGGTTTACTGCTGCGAGAAGCATTTCGCAATATGTCAGACTGCGATTAAAAAATGACAGCAGCTCCAGATCTTTGGCTGAAAGTCTCTCAAGCCTTGTGTTCAGCCGATCGAGAATCTTTCGCGCGGAGCGAAAGAATGGAAGACCAAGTTGTCTCGCATCGACCCAACATACCGTCGTGCCCAGACAGAATAGCGAAAATAGCGCTCCGGTGGGCATGTCGTCTACAGGGCCTTGCAGAATCTCCTGTGCTTCCGCAAGTACTGATCCAGTAGCCGCTTGTAGAAAATACATAGCCGATTGCTTCATATGCGGTAATCTCGTAGACAAAAAGCCAGCCGACATACTTTGCAATGAAGAAAATACCGATTGGGAGCTCGTGCAGAGTTCGAGAGCGAGTTTGCGATTGAGGTTAAAGTCGCTGTCGAAGCCGGACCAGAGAGTGCAGACTTGTTCGAACCAGTTGCTTATTAGAAGGGAGGATGTATCGGTTATGAGACCGACTGTTAGGGGTGTTGATTCGTAGTATTGGGTTTCGACGAGGGCTAGGGATGGTTCGGAATTTGGAAAGGACAGGTCTGGGATATCGCAGCTCGATACAATGGAATTGGATCGGGCGAAGATGTCTGTGTCAGAGTCTGTACAAGGACTTGTAGTCCAAGTGTCGTCTAGAATCGCTGTATCTTCGGTAGATAACTCTTCAACTTGGGTGGGTGTTTGATCAAGCGCAACATCCGCCGGCGTCTCATCAGAACCTCTTCGCGATGAAGGCGGCGAAGAATCCGCAAGATTGACCTCTATCTCGCCGGGTTGATGCTTAAAAGACCATTTAAATTCCTTCCAATAACCACCGCACTTGACACCTTTACGTATACATCTCAGACACTCTGGTCTCGTCTCGTCGCATTTTGTCTAAAAAGTCAGTCGATTCCTAACCAGTTCATAGGTTGACATACGTGTTTGGCCTTGCAAGTCACACATCCTGACCTTGAACGTGGGTTCGGTCCATTCTTTGCTTTAGACACAGAAGCGCGTCTACAGGTATTTTTCGTCGTTGATGTTTTAGTCGACATTTCCGTATACATATCCAAACAGAAAGAATAGGATTGAGTAGGCTGGGTTTAGAATAACAAAGAAGAGAAGATCAGCTATCACGAGAAGTAAAACTGGGGGGTGGCAAGCTATCTAAGCCAGGACGTTACAGCATCCATGGAGACGAGATAACTAAAACGCGGGGAAGTACATCACTATCAGCCACTAACGTTTAGTGCAGATGCCTCGACGTAACCAACCATGATAAGAAGCCGACCAATCCATGGCTTGTTATTCAAGATAGGCTTCGGCAGCCGAGTTTGAGTGATATTTTTCGTTGAATAAGAAACTCAACGTTGGGGGCCTATTCTTATATGCTGTCAGAGATGGACTGAAAGAAGGACCTTGTTATCTGGGCTGTCAAACATGGAGACTTCGCGATCCTCCCGTCTTAGCCGTCCTGTTCCTTGGGTTTGAACTGTGGAGTATGCTTCGGCAGAGACAGTCCATGCTTAACTCCACCATAAACCCTGTACTTCACTTCTATCAACCGGGTCCTGACTTACAAGAATCCAAGGTCCTCAAAACATTCAAGTCAGTACAGTACGGAACAGGGCTTTGAAATGAGCGGCATTTCTAGAAATTATCCTATCAAGTGTCATTGAAATTCCCGAGAAGGGTTCGTCCTGATCGTCCGTTTGGATGCGGGGGGCACACTAATGACGCCTCCCTCGGTGTCATCTGCACAGTACCGAGTGTATTTTGGAGTTACACATGGTAGAAACCGGGCGTTTGGGGACAGCTGTGGTTAAGTCATTGGCGAGGACAGAAACTGAGGACCGGCACATCAAAACCGTGGTAATTCCGGATGCAGCCGTCTCCCAACACTTGGCAGGGCCATCTTGAGTGTGAACATGATTTGACGTCAATGCGGTACGAAGACTCCTGTATCTTGGATAAGGAGGATTTAGCTTTATGTTGGTCAATCCAGTGATTCGGTTACGCGTGACATGGCTTAGATGTCGCTTTCCATCAAGGGTTCCTGCAGTCGATGGGAACACATGGAGGAACATCTCAAGTCTTGGACGCGTATGCATGATTCGGACAAAACCTGTCTTATCAAGATGTGTAAGAGCCCAATACATATCCTGCTCCATTGATATGCGATAGTTAAGAAACAGTCTCACAAAACAAGACAGTCATATATACCCATGCTTCGGTCTCAGCCAGTTCGAGATACAATATGTCTATGTCTATCCATCTATCTCTAATGTAATCTAACTCATCACAACCTCGCCCTCTCCTCCTCCTTCGCTGCCTCATTCCACCTCCTCCACAACCCCTTCCTCAACTCATGCCCCTGCATAAAACTCTCAAACCACTCCCCCTTGTACTTCGGCAACTGTCTCCCAACACCCTCCCCATCACCCGCCAACTTCCTAACGTCCTCAAAATAATCCTCAAAGTCCGGATACACAACTGAAAACTTGGGTCCATCACCCCTCTCCTCAATTCTTTGCTCCTCCCACTTCTGCATCTCTTCTACCGAAGGTACAGTTGCTCTACCAGCCAGAATACGAGCAGCGTAGACAGCCTGCCATTCAAAGATCTTAAAGGTAAGTCCAGCACCGACAGCGCCGACGAAGAGAAGCGTAGGATCATTTTGATAGACGATGTGTTGGTACAAATTCGGTACCCGGTTGTTACGCACAGGGACAGATGGCAAAAAGGGTAGTGTCCAGCTGTATCCCGTTCCAAAGATGATGTGGTCTACGTCCGGAATGGATGTGCCGTCGACGAGATGCACAGTTCGGCCCGTGACTTTGGCGATGGAGGGGTGTTGCTGGATCTTGGGATGGTGAAACGCTGTGTCGCCGAAGAAGACGTTTGTTGTGTGGCCGAGAGTTATGCAGTGAACTGGTGTCTTTGCTTTGTCGACGATATCAACTGCTATATCTGCGGCAGAGACAGATGCGCCAACTACCACGACGTTCTGAAACTCATTAGTCTCCCCTCTTTTCAAGTTGACCAAAACATACCTTGTCATGAAAAGCATCTCTACCACGGAAGTGTTTACTATGAACAACACTTCCAGGCTTCATCTTCTCAAACTCCTGCAATCCCTCAATAGCAGGGACATACGGCACCCAATAATGACCACTCGCCACAACAACAGCATCAAATCTCTCCTCCCACCAATAATCCAAATCGCCTCCCTCCTTTCTCAACACAACCCTCCACTCATCACCTTCCTTCTCGACGTGTTCCACGGTAGTGTTGTACGAAATTAGATCTTCGTAGTGATTACGTTCAATGATAGAAGCAACGTAATCACGCATGACTTTCCAGTGTCGAAAGGGCGTTGAAGCGCCGTGCATGCTAATTGAGCGTTCGCTGCGAGTAATAGGGATAGGTTCTTGAGTGTATTCCATAGTTGATGTATCAACGTTTGTTTCTAGGTAAGGATAGATGGATGATTCTTCATGGCGGGGTTGAGAAGGTTTGGGGAGGTGAGCTGGTAGACTCTCAGGGATAGGAAGTTGTTCATCTGCTGTGCGGTCTGCCAGCTTTGACAGATCTGAGATTGGTTGCGGTGGTGTTGTGTCGCCAATCCTGAAGTTGTAAGCAAATATGATATAAAGTAGCGGCTTGAGACCTACCAGCATCCTCCAGGACCTTCACGTCTCTCAAAGACACGAATGCGATCAAATGTCTTTTCCTGAGCGAGGGCATCAACAGCGATTGCACCCGCTGGTCCAGCGCCAATGACAGCCACACGCTTTACACTAGAGACCCCCATTGTATAATCGCAAGCGTTAGACAGATGATAAAAATGAACGTGGTGAAATAATGAGTGAGTTCAAGTCTTGAGAGTGAGCTGTTACTTATAAAGAGGTATAAAAAAGAAAACCATCTAAGGCCAAGAGGACCTTAGTGGCCGGTATTTCTCCACTTACGGACGACACCTTGCGACCCTGATTATGCCTCGAATGAGATTGATCACGCCATCGCCAGAGTCCGATGAATACATCTCCGGTAGCAACGAGTGGCTTGATTTGTTTAATTACATGGTTTGACTCTAAGAATTACACAAATTGGCGATGCTGTCTCGGCAAAACTGATTGATTGACCTGAGATCTCCGTGCTGCAAAGACATTTCACGGCATATGAGAATGAAGCAACGATCGACGACTTGAATGCAGGGACTCAGCGCAGAACATGTCTCATTGATGTTTGACTCGACGTCAGGTCCAACACATTCCATGATCTATTTGTGACTATGTTACGACAGAAGTCCAGCTTCTCGACCAACTCAGTAGAATATGCCAGATGAAACCAAGTTTTACAGGGCAAGATAACATAAAAACAACTTCAAAAGCAATGGTATTGAAGTAGTATAGAAGTGCAAAAACATGCAATCGTAAAGCATCACCACATCTTCCTCCAACTCCAAGCATCAAACCGTCAAATGTAAAAGCCAACGCCGTCGCAGAAAATGGATATCATGAAACCCTCCAACTTTTCACCCATGACGTAGCATATTAACATCTTCAAACCAAAGCTCCATACCCCCGAAACGAAGCTCGCGACGAAGGCGGAACAGACTGCTCATGTCGATACGCCTCAGGTTCGCACCTCTCAAGTTCTCGTAACCAAGCATTCATCCTCGCCTTCTTGTCGTCTCCCAGACTTCCATGCTCATGCGCATTCCAATCATCCTCACTAAAGCTCCAAAGCGTCAAATGCTCGAAAATCGCCATGACGGCAGAAATGACAATCACAGCAATCGGATTTCCCCAATCATCTGACCAAGCAGCGTAGAAAATCAGTACGAAAGCGTCCAGCGCATCGCTGAATAGATTCGTAGCAAGCGCGCGTGTAACTTCGCGGCGTGCGGCATGGTCGACGCCTGCGTTGGCGGTATCGCTGCTGTATAACAGACCGGAAAGTAAAATGTCGCGTATGCCTATCATGCTGGCGAGCATGTAGGCGGAGCCATCGGGGGCAATGTCGAGGGCCCAGAGGCCGAAGCGTGGGTAGGCTATTAGCGAGACGCCGCGGAGGAAGCGGGCGAGGGAAAATGTCGAGATGGCGAGGCGTTGGACATGGTTTGCTGCTGTGGGGGGTTGTGGCGGGGTTTGGGTTTGTTCGTAGGGTGAGGCGATGGCTGTTGGTGTAGAGATGGGGAGTAGAGGAGATTGTGAGTCGAGCGGCATTTCTTATTATTGAGTAGTCGCAGTCTTGTTGTTGTAGTAGAGAGAATATATTAGGTGGTGGTTTGGTAGTGGTATTATGATGAAAGAGCTTGACCAAGGTAAAAGGTGGATCTTGCAGCTCAATATCGCTCAAAGACGATGAGAGGTAAAAAGAAATAGAGAAAAAAAGAGCCAAGGGGATGGTTACAAGTATTATTATCTATCTCTATTACACAAACCCTAGCACAAGAGTAATTATTATTCTATAGCTCACGCGTTTCCCCACAGATAAGTTGACCTGCCTTGGTGGTGCAGGTATCTAAAAAGAGGGTGTCATGACCAGAAAAAAAAACCTCCACTGAAACATCTGCAGCTTTCACCCCTTCACGATCTCGATGCAACCCCAGGACGCTAGAACTGGGGGAACTTTAGCTCCGAGAGTCGGTGAATGATGAATTATGGCGATGATCATGGTAATCATTCTGCAATAGGGGTCTCTTCAGTGGCGATTCATCACACATACATATTAATTGTCCATTACAGTACTGTATTTTATGACGATAAATATCAATGATCAGTTCATCACCTGTTACTGCAACTATCGAAAGATACTGTATCACAAACATAATGAACCAGTGGAGATAACAAACCTCTTACTCACATAATCATCCCACGTCTCTGACCCGTCGCCAGTCTCTTTTCCCCGTGTCTCCAAGGGTCTGCACATCAGCTTGTCTCAATGCGACTTGACCACACCCTTTTACACTGGCGGGGAAAGCTCTCTGACTCGCGATAGGATATCTGTCTAACCATGGGAAATTGGCGATGGTGTACTCGTACATTGCCATCTGCGACTTTTGGGTCTGCTGCGCTTTGCCTTGCCACAGATAATCAGCGCTTGGGAGGATGAGTCTGGGCGGTTAGATCATAGAGGCGATTTGCATCATCATTTTGACTATCATCTTCTATTTGAACAACTGTAAGTGAGACATTGCATGTAACATATCAACAGGATGGTAGGTGATGAGGTGATATCCAGCCCCCCAAATTATCACGACTTTAGTCTTGGTGTTGTTGCGATAATAAACTAAACCCAGCCGCACCGACGAAAGCGGCAGCTAAAACGAAGCGGGATGCGGATTATCCCACCCTTTTCACCATCACGCGGACAGATCTCTTATCTCGCGTCAATTTACCAATGAGCTTCAGCAGGGGGAGCATGCACGACAGCCTAGTCTACAGGACAGGCTTTGTATGCATGCAAACCGCTTGCTCACCGATTATATGGATCTTGTGGATATGAAGATGAGGGGAACTGGGGATTTATTGATGTGGATTATCGTGACGGAAGTAGATGGTCTGAGTGACTAGAGATGGTGTTTCGTCTGATGGAGTCGTGGTTACTGAGCTGCATACCGATGGGACGGATCTGTCGGAGCGAGAAGGACTGGGCATTGTCTCGATGCCTTTATCACCACCAAAAATAAATAAAGCTCAAATAGGACTCTTTAACCCAAACCAAAAACATCGTCACTCCACCTTCAATCGTCGAATCATCAACAGTGGACAAACCTCCGATCCTCTCAATTAAACTTTCGCCAACTAATTAAAGCTACAAACCTTGCAAGATCTTGGCTTGCACTTACGTCTTCCAATTCGGATAACGGTAACCTTCAGAACAGTTTGTTCATTTTCATACAAAGTCCTGAATGTCTCAGCCCTGTGTTCTCGGACACCAGTAGCCAATCGCATACCAGCAATCTAAACGAACATCAAGACCTCGCTAAATGTTCAAAGAATGGGCCATTTGATGATCCATGGAAGCTAAGATCGCGAGGACCCACGGCTGTCAGATCGACTTCCCGAAGCTTTGACATTAGGTGTAAGTTGTCAGTTATTCTATAGCCCGTCTAGTGACTGCAAGCCGCCTCGAAGCATCACGCCCTCGACTCTTTCTTCCAACAAACCAATTGCCGAGAAGCTTCCGACTGGCATTCCATATACAGCACTAGACTGGACGACGTCAACCTGATGTATGGAAAATTCCTAAAAGACGGTTAACTGTATCCGTTTCGTCACTACAATGGTCTTTGTCTTTAATAGGAAGGCTTCTCGCCGTCTTTGCTTTTTTGGAACATGTCATATTTGATAGCCTCGCATTTATTGGGTAACCCCTCAGTGGTTGGTGGGTATTAAGTATCGGCATTTGCATATATCTGTTGGTTGCATCTCTTTCCTTGTCTGCTACGATCCTACTGCACAAAACTGTTGCAATACGAAAAGTGATACGAGAATTGGACAACCGAGTATCGAAAATGGGTGGCCCGGATACTGGAAGTAGAAGGTCGAGCGTCAAGAGTAGTCCTCATGAAAGTCCTAAGCTACGCGACAAGTCAAGTCCGGTGGTAGGACAAACCGAACAAGGCCACAATCCCCCAGATCTTTCCCTTGACTCCCAAGGCCTCCTCCACGGGGACGCCCAAATCGACCCAGGCGGCAGCGACGAAGATGGCGAATTCTCCGCCAGTGACTTCGATACCGACTCTTTAATAAGCACCGGTTCCTCCTCCACATCCATCAGCTCCAGTATCCTCGACCACAGCTACCAAAACGGGCGTCGCTACCATCGCTATCGCCATGGTCGATATCCGTTACCGAATGATGAGGCCGAGCAGAATAGGGAGGATATGCTGCATGCTATGATGCTGGAGGCTACGGATGGAAGACACTTTTATGCGCCCATTGGGGAGAATCCGCAGAAGATTGCGGATTTGGGGACAGGGACGGGGATTTGGGCTATTGAGGGTATGTTGAAGGTTTGAGATGTGAATATGGGCTGACAGGTGTAGTTGGTGAGAGGTTTCCTAGTGCAGAGGTTCTGGGATTGGATTTGAGTCCTATACAACCATCCTGGGTCCCTCCAAACGTCAAGTAAGTCATCACCTGCACAGAAAGGTGTCAGTACTGACAGACCCAGATTCATGATCGACGATATAGAAGACGAATGGCTTAACGGCGATGACTTCGATTTCGTCCACCTCCGCAACATGATCCCCATTCTCAAATCCCCCGTAACACTCCTCAAGCAAATATACGCGTAACATACCTCCTCTCTCATACTCTCGAAGCCTTCACACTAACTTATAATCGCAGCAACATAAAGCCAGGCGCTTGGGTAGAACTCCAAGACGTAGACGGACAAGTCCACTCAGACGACGACACAATCCCAGAAGACTGGCCCTTGAAACGTTTCACCGAAATCATAGTTCAAGCCTTCGCTTTATACGAAACAAATGCCCACGCAGCTGTTTTCGGAAGACAATATCTTGAAGAAGCGGGTTTTGTCAATATCCAGCATAATTTTATTAAGTTGCCTTATGGGACGTGGCCAAAGGATAAGTAAGTCTCCTAGGTACCAGATGAGTATGGGGAGGGTTTTGCTAACAAAATGATTGTTAGGGTCATGCGCTTGGTGGGCATGTACTATCGAACTGCTTGTGAAGAATTCTTTCCTGCGATTGGAGCCCTGCATTTTCCACAATTGGGCTGGGATAAGACGGCGATGGAGGTTTTCTTTGCTGAGTGTAGGAAGTCTATGAGGGATCCTAAGGTTCATGCTTATGGGAAGATGCATTTTTGGAGTGGGCAGAAGCCGTTGGATGCGTGAGTACCTACCTAGAATAGTATATAGCGATGGTGTAGATACAGTATTCTGAGTAGGTTAATAAAGAGTGTTATGCGTAAGCTGTGATATGGAGTGCTAATCTTTTGGGGACAGTTAAGGGAATTAGTAGAGGACATTGCCATCACGAGAAGTTGTGTTATTGGACGTATGCTTTATTTATCGTGGCTATCAATTACCAACTTTTAATCACCCAACTCCAAAGAATCACCCATCTTAGTACATTACATCAACTCAACACATCCTCTTCACCTTCTGTTCTTCTTAGCCTTCTTAACCTTAGGCTCCTCACCATCCACATCCTTGTTTCTCCTCTTGCGTCCCTCCTCAAGCAGCGTCGTCATAGCCTTGGTAGGCTTGAACTTAGGATTCGAAGGATCAAGAGCATACTGATGGTCCTCAAACACAGCCTTGAAACGATCATCATCAACATCCATCTTGAAATCCTCCTGAAGACCGCCACGGGTCTCCTTGGCCAGAGCCTTCTTCTTGGCCTTGCCCTTCTTCTTCTGGGCCTTTTCGGCGCGGAGAATCTCGTTCATGTCGAAGTGGTCCAGATGCTCTGCTTGACCCTCGCCTGCGTCCGCCATGACCTTTTCTAGCTCCTTCTTTTGAGCCTTGGTTTCGGCTTCAGCGGCCTCGCGGGCTTCGCGCTTCTTGAGACGATCGGCCTTGCGGATGGAGGTCTTGGACGTGGCTTCGGGTTCGGCGGCGGTGAAGAAGGGGTCGTCGAAGCCAAGATCGTCACCATCACCAGCAGGAGCCTCTTCAACCTCCTCTTCCTCCTCAGCGTTGGGGTCGCGTCCTTCGCGGCGGGCTCGGGCGGCTTCACGCTTCCTCTCCTTGCGCTCCCTCTCCTTTCGGGCGTACTTCTCGATTGTTGTCTCCTCCTCTTCTGGCTTCTTCTTGGGTGCAGACTCGGAGAGAGCGGGTGTGAATGTGATTTCCATGTCTCCTACAGGAGCGTTCTTAGAAGACTTGGTGGGCTCCTCGGACAAGCCTAGAGCAGCTCGCATCTTTCTGCGGGCGAGCTCCTTCTTGGAAAGCTTAGGCTCATCTTTCTTCTCCTCAGCCTCTGCAGTAGCATCAACAACCTCGACTTCATTGTCACTATCCTCGCTGTCACTTGCTAGGTATGCGCGGAGATCGTTCTCTTCAATCTCGTTGCGGCTGCCGCTGAAAGCACGGTTGATGGACTCCTTACGAGAAGCCTCCTCAGGGTGCATGTCCCATGTGAGCTTGACCTTGGAGCTTTGAAGAGCGTTTGTAACGAATTCGACGGGCTTGTATGACTCGGGAACCTTTTCGCACTCGTCTCTAGGCTCGTCGTCGAAGGTAACATCGTCAGGAACGAATCGGAGATCCAAGAAATTGGATGATGACTGGTACTCTCGTCCATCGACTGACTCGTAAAGCTTCTGGGCAACCTCGGGGCTTGAGCAGACCATAACAGCGTAGTAGTATCGTAGACGGTCAAGCTGGTAAGATCGGAGCGCATCGCTATCAAAGTCTTGATCATCACCCTCTTGGAGCAGGCCCTTCTTGATACGTTCGTCCTCACTCTCGTCCTCGTCATCCTCAGACTCGTCGTCGGAATCGTTCTTAGAGTTCTTGAAAAGTGCCTTAGGGGGTCCCTCAACCTCTTCTTGTTGCATGCGCTCCTTTCCGAATTCACTAGGGTACACAGAAATCTTCTCAATCTTGCCACCTGTCTCAGGAAGGAAACTGTTGAAAAGAGCCATAAGATCGGTAGACTTGACGTGGTCCCAGTCAAGATTGACAATCGCGATTCGGTTTGTTACTTCACCGGCCTCGACCTCGTTCTGCTCATCCTGGAAGCGCTGCATATCTCCCTCGGTATCGACTTGCGCGCCACCCTCCTCTTCGTCAGAATCTTCGTCTTCCTCCTCAGATTCGGAGTCGTCTTCTGACGAAGAGAAACCACCACCTCGAGCAGGATCATATTTCTCGTGCGCCTTACGCAGTTCTCGTTGAACGATCTCGTCGGCATCGACCTCGATATCGGCCTCCTCTTCATCATCCTTGTCCTCCTCATCTTCATCTTCGTCATCCTCCTCTCGGTATAGTCTTTCCAAAGCCTTCTTCTTGGAGTCGGACTTAATCTTTCGGCCATATCGATCGACTTTAGCGGTAGCAGTAAACTCGTCATCCTTCAGCATGCGCGCGAATCGCTTGTCAATCGTAGTCTTGGTCTGCTTCTTTGAAGGCAATCGGAACCTAGGATCGGTCTCGAAATCGGCGAATCGCTGATCAGCGATTTGACTCGCGGAGTCGCCGCCCTTCTTTGACTTCTTTTCTCCCTTCATTTTTGCGATAAGCTGTTATGTTTACTGTTCGCAACTTGAAGCTGGTTGCTACATGGAGGGGCAGAAAAAACAAACAGGATTCAATTTTTTGGCGGTGAGATCTTTCTGCCCGGGCGGTAAACCTTTTTGGGTAAGGTGCCCTGTGGCGCCCCACAATCAGAAGGCCGCTTAGGTGGGTGACAGAAGAGTTTTCCTCTAAACTTTAGGCTGTTAAAATAAAGCAGCCTAACCCTTGGCCGAACCTGGTATGAGATGACTAAACTATTTCGTCTCTTATGCTCTTAGTCGCTAGCTTTTCTAACACCCTGAAGGTCTCTTTGGCGCATTTTCCTAAAAATTTCTAGACTTTAGGTTGGATTTGCGACGAAGAGGTCCGGAATCCTGTCTCAATTCTCTTCCCTCATCAACACAACATGCCTCCCCACGCACGATCGGGCCAAAAGCCCAGGCCTAAGCCTACTCCAAAGAACGGCCGCACCGAACAACGGCAACAGAAGCGCAAGAGAGAGCAAGAAAGTATCCAAGACCTCGAGCAACGAGTAACTGACTTGGACCCCAAGTCAGAGGAAATCAAGAACTTCTCTCAACTCCCTCTCTCCGTCCCGACCGCTACCGGCCTCGAGGCCTCTCATTTCCAAACCCTTACCGATGTGCAAGCTCGAGCCGTTCCGCTCGCCCTCAAGGGCAAAGATGTCATGGGTGCTGCCAAGACAGGAAGCGGAAAGACACTCGCTTTCCTTATCCCCGTTCTCGAGAAGCTCTACCGTGCTCAATGGACCGAATTCGATGGTCTCGGTGCCCTCATTATTTCTCCTACTCGAGAACTCGCTGTTCAAATCTTCGAAGTCCTCCGAAAGATCGGCCGAAACCATGCCTTCTCAGCAGGTTTGGTGATCGGTGGAAAGAGCTTGAAGGAGGAGGCGGAACGATTGGACCGTATGAATATCTTGGTCTGCACGCCTGGTCGCATGCTGCAGCATCTTGATCAGACAGCCGGTTTCGACGCCAACAACTTGCAGATGCTAGTTTTGGATGAGGCGGATCGCATCATGGATATGGGTTTCCAATCTGCTGTTGATGCTTTGGTCGAGCATCTCCCCAAGACACGACAGACACTTATGTTCAGTGCCACCCAAAGCAAGAAGGTTTCAGATCTTGCTCGTCTCAGTCTGAAGGACCCCGAATACGTTTCCGTTCACGAAGCTGCTGTCAGCGCCACTCCCACAAACCTCCAGCAACATTACATCGTCACACCTTTGACAGAGAAGCTCGACACGCTTTACGGCTTCATCAAGGCCAACTTGAAGAGCAAGATCATTGTCTTTTTAAGTTCAGGCAAGCAGGTCCGATTCGTATACGAGAGTTTCCGTCAGCTTCAGCCCGGTATCCCTCTGCTCCACCTTCATGGACGTCAAAAGCAGATTGCACGATTGGACATCACCCAACGGTTTACTGCTGCCAAACAATCATGCTTGTTCGCTACAGATGTCGTCGCGCGAGGAATTGATTTCCCTGCCGTCGACTGGGTTATCCAAGCTGATTGTCCCGAAGATGTCGATACATATATCCACCGAGTTGGTAGAACAGCTCGTTACCAAAGCAACGGTCGCGCTGTGCTTTTCCTCGACCCCAATGAAGAGCCCGGCATGTTAAAGAAGCTAGAGCAGAAGAAGATTCCTATTCAGAAGGTTAATGTGAAGGAGAAGAAGAAGAGGAACATCAAGGACCATCTACAAAGCATGTGCTTCCAGAACCCCGATCTCAAGTATCTTGGACAGAAGGCTTTCATCAGTTACACGCGGTCAATTCACCTACAAAAAGACAAGGATGTCTTCAAGTTTGACAAGCTTGATCTCGATGGCTTCGCTGCCAGCCTTGGTCTACCTGGTACACCACAGGTCAAGTTCCGAAAGGGCGAGGATATCAAGAGGATAAAGAACGCGCCTCGTCAGGGTATGTCTAGTGGCGATGAGTCCGATGAGGATGGCGAGAAGAAGGACAAGAAGAAGGGCGAGGTGCGCACAAAGTACGACAAGATGTTTGAGCGAACAAATCAGGACGTTCTGTCAAGTCATTACAACAAGCTTGTGCTTGATGGTGATGACAAGGATGATGAGGAGGATGATTTCTTGTCAGTAAAGAGAGTGCTGAAGGATGGTGATCTGGATGATGAGGCGAACAACGCATTCAAGAGCTCAGCGAAGATCATCGAGGGTCTCGGTGGTGAGGAACCCTTCGTTGTGGACTCAAAGCGTCGAGAGAAGGCTCTCAAGTCGAAGAAGAAGATGCTCAAGTTCAAGGGCAGCTCCTCCAAGGTTGTCTTCGATGAGGATGGCAACGCTCACGAGATCTACGAGCTCAAGGATGAGGACGACTTCATGGGCGAAGGTCCAGCCGAAGAACAACGTCGCAAATTCGTCGAAGGCGAAACATCGCGTGTTCGCGAAGCAGATGTCGACGACAAGGCCCTTGCCAAACAAAAGCGTCGCGAGAAGCGAGAAAAGCGCAAAGCTGCCGAGCGAGCAGAGCGCATGGGTATTGTCTCAGACGACGAGGATGCGCCCATGCTGCACAATGCCGACGACGGCGAGGATCCTTTGGCACTTTTGCGATCGCTGCCTATGGACGACAGGTCCGACAGCGAGGGCGACAGGGAGCCACCCAAGAAGAGAGCCAAGAAGTGGTTCGAGGACGACTCGGAGGACGAGAAGAAGAGCAAGAGCAAGGGCAAGGTTATCAGGGTGCAGGAAGAGCCGGAGACGTTGGAGGATCTCGAGGCTCTTGCTACGGGATTGCTGGATTAGGTTCGATACCCTTTGGACCCTCGTGTGTAGGGATAGACAAAAGTTGCGGATTAAAATGCAAAGTATTAATGTTTCAATTGGTTATCTCGTTCATTCATGAGGGACAGTGATGTTGTCGTGATAAAAGTTCATTAATAAGTAGCGCCTGGTAAAAGTCTATCCATTTCCCATCCAGCTCCACGCTTCAGACCTTACATATAATACAAGACCATCACACATATTCCCTAACCATCAGGACTATTTATCTGCCACTTTTCCAAACAACCTAACCCTGTAAAAACAAGTGTGATCCTTGGCACCATAGTTGCTCATAGCTCGAAGGATGACATGATCGGTTGCATAGCCCAGGCTGGAGAGTTCATCGTTGATGCGATGAACATGTACACCGTCGTTCAGTTCATCACCTAGGTAGGTGAATTGGCTGATCTTGACAAATCTGTCTGGTAGAGGAGAAGCTGAGAAATCCCCGTTGTTGTTGTCGGGGAATTTGTTCAGGGAGTAGACGCGCACTTGCTCTTCTTCAGTCCTGTCGTCGTATCTGGCGAAGACTTCAATGCGTTTTGGTCGGGCGTCGGGATCTACCGTTGCGTTTGGGTGGATATGTTCGATGACGATGTTTTCGGGGACGACTTCGTGACCTAGTTCGATAGAGAGTATCACACCGTGGGGTCGCCCTTGGTTATCATGGCCATGAGCTCCGCACCAGCGATCTCCCTCGTCTTGCCAATGGCGAAGTGCTTCAACATGAGGATGGGCCAGTATACCGGCAATACCCTGCTTTTCGGCTTCCTTTTTATTGCCGTTCCATGGATCCCAGGTAGGCGACGAATAGACTGGTTCTACAGTAGCTCCAGCTCCAGTACCAAAGTAGTTGACCTGGTACTTGAGTTGGGAGTTCCAGTGGGCGTGGATATTGCTCTTGGCGAAGGCTTCCAGACTGCCGTCTGTATAAGTCTGGTGCATGATCTTTCGGATGAGTCTTTCAATATCATTGCTAGACATAGCCTCGGGGGCCATCATTTGCGCAGTTCGAATGGATTCCTTGATGTGATCCTCCATGTCTGTCCTGAGTCTTGTGAACTCGGCTTCAACTTTGGATTCGTGCTTCTCGAGATCTCTCTGAAGATGTTCCAGGAATTCGGCGCGAGAAACAACAGTCTGGTTCTGCTTGCTGAGCTCCTCATTGACGATCTTGATAAGCTTCTGGTCGAATGCAGCTCCTGAACCGGCAATTTGGTTCTTCGCTATCGCCTTCTCGATGAGCGGCTCAATCGCATCGTTGTTGTTTCTGAACCAAGTATCCCAGAGGTTCGGCAGTTTTTCTTCAACACTGCGATCGACACTGTCGTCGAGCTTGCCTTTAAGAATGGGATCTTTGCCAAAACGTGTTACAATAGCTTTCCAATGCTTTTCCGAAGACATTTCGTAGTTGCCGTTTTTGTCTTCGAAGTTCAGGAAACTTCCGTCAACCTTGAGGCGATCTATAAGAGCATGATAGAATTCCGGCTTGATAACACCATTACCATCGACGATATCCACCTGCACAACAGGTGGAAGGTCTTTTTCGAGTCCCTTGAGAGCTTCTTTGTGGATATTCGTTTGTTTCTTCGGTTTCTTCGGCGCCTCTGCCTTCTTCTTGCCGTCTCGGATAGTCTTGTCTATAGCAGACCATGGGTCATCGAAAGGGTTATCGTCGTCGTCGCCTTTGCCCCAAGAAGGCCAAGAAATCGAGGGGATAATGTTTGGGACGCTGAAGCCACTGGTACTTGGCCAATGGATACCTCTTGCCATAGAACCCACATCTGGGATATATCGCATCGCTCCAGTGCCCATAAGTAGGAAGACTGTAAACGCACTTAATGCCAAAAGCCACATTAAGCGCTCAGCTGTCGTGTTTCGCATACGTCCAACTTGTATTCCACGTAAACGGTCAGTGAAGCTGATGATACGATCCATAAACCCGTCAAAAGCCCACTTCAGACTGTGGACATATGTCATGGGGTATAGCAGACGGATGTACTCTGTAGGGCCGTCTTCGTTGTACTCATCATCATCGAAAATGAAACGTGGAGGTTGTGGTCTGTTCCAAAGATTAAATGGCCATATCGATGTCAGCCAGCCGAATTTGGTCCAGAACCAAAATCGCCAGCGGCCGTACTCATCCAAATTTCTCTCCCATTCAGCTTCAGAATCTTCGTCTTGTTCTTCCCGATTTCGCCGACCGTTCATCGCTGCAGTCCTTGCCTCCCTTGCCTCTGAATCTAAGAGCGCTTTTTGAATGTCCCAATCGCGTTCTCGGGAGCCAGTACCATTCTGGCGAGCTCTTTCGAATGCACTTGTCCTTGAGCTTGACGTTGGTGTTGTGCCAAAAAGATTCTTCCTTCCGTTAGGACGTCGATCTTTCAGTTTATCAACCTGGCTGGGAGGCTCCTGAGTCCCTAATGAAGGCAAACCTATATTCTTGGCAGGTTGTGCTCTTCTTCGGCGGACTGCTGCAATTGGCTCTTCGTCACTTTCAGAATCTTCTTCTTCAGTGTCCTCTGTTTCCTCGGGTATTCGGGTTTGTTGTTGCCTGGTGTTTTGTCGGGTTTTGTCTAGAGCTGGCGTGTTCACTGGCCTGCTGCCAGTGGCGCGCTCAGTCCTGGTCTTCAACGTCTGTACAACAGCACCGAGTGTATTGGGTGCCAACTGTCGAGCATTTCTGCTTTCACTTCTACTCTCAAGTCTGCTCTCACTCGGTTGCGCTGTGGCATTCAATCGATCCCGAGGTCGTGATGGCTGCGGATCAACCTTATCGCTCGCATCTTCCCGAGTCTCAGGGTTTTGTCGACGCACAGTCTTTGACCTTTGAGGTGCTTGTGACAAGTTTGAGGGCGCCGATTCTATCGTCGCATGGTCATAATAGTCACTTTCCAGACCAAAACTCCGTGAGCTGTCATCATCTCTAACATCGACAGCTAAACGTGCATTGCCGCTTGTTGTTGTCTGCGCTGGTGCATCTGCTACATGTTAGGGCCATCTTTGATGTGTGGGTGTGAATCAACTCACTATTTCTGGATGTTATTCCTTGCTCTGTTCTCGTAGTTGAAGATTTTGGTATCGCTGGCCGAGCAAATTCTTCCTCCTCGTCACCGCCTCTTGTGAGAGCCTGGTTCACAGCGTTGCTCAGATCCATGCGCTGTAGGCCAGCGCCTACTCTGGATGGTGGTTCAACACCGGAGCCATATGTGTACTGTCTCCGACTACTTGGTGTCCCTTCCAACGTCGGTAGCTGAGGTCGAACCAGTGTATTCTGAGGTTCACGGGTCGTTACCGGTTCTGGTTCCCTACTTGAGACACGGGTACTGCGTCTGGCGACTCTTGGAGGCATGGTTGTGATGAGATGAGTTTGTTCAGTAAAGTGAATGAGAAGAGTAGATTGAACAAGAATGAGTCGCCGTGAAAGAAGTTGCGCCCTTTTGTGTCATAAACGTCGTTGTTGTTATTCCTTGAAAGATGGTGGAAATGGTCGCTTTTCTTTGTTCAATGTGATGAAAATAGTAGCACGGGCTTTGGTGTATCCAAACCCGTCCAAAAGACGACACCACCAAGTATTTCCCCGCTTCCGATTCTGGTTCACAAAGACACTTGTTCTGTGCGCCAGTTTTCCTGGCCAATTTAGATGTTGATATTGAATGCGCAGTAACAACAAAGAATCATGTTGGTGGCGGTGAGATGAGCAAACGAGTCTTTATCAGTCGTAATAAATGGCGCGCAACCACAATAGATTAAAGTTCTCGGGATCGAGGTTTAGAAATGACTCGATGCTGGAAAATGTGACAAGTGCCGACTTTTTTTGTCGTATTATCGTGATGCTATCGCGAAGGTGCCATGATGCGCCGACGCGATGCGCGCCGAGAATTAGGCGGCGCAGATTGAGACGTGATCACGTGCACGCGTCCATTGCCATGAGCACTGGGCTTGTCTTCCATCACTCTTTGCACAATCCGTACCTGCATGCAAATGTTTGGTGCAGTCTGAATCGGATTCACCGATGACGTTAATTCTTTGAATATTGTCATTATCTTTCGGTGTATCAAAGTGCCACGTTCTGAAACTCAATCTCAAATCAGCATGCAGCACCTTCAACGTGGTTTCTTGTTGTTATTGAACCACATCCAAATTAGGAAGAAGTGTCAACTCTCCCCTTCCTAGGTTACTTCAATCTCTTCTTCGAACTCCAAATATCAGGCAGAATTTCTAATTGAATTGGCTAACAGTTTTCGAGTCACTTGGTCTTGCTTTTGCTCTCGTATTCCACATGGGCTAGCCTGAACAACGGCTCTCATAGAGTTAAGCCATCGGAGAGAGCGTAACGGCTGAGGCAAATGGCTTGATGACAGGCTTCCGCCCGAAATATCCGTATTCTTTGATGAATGTCATTTCTGGACAATTCTGTGCATTGTCTACTGTAGTTCTTACAGTTTTTCTGCATACAACATATAACGTAATTGGTGAACGAAGTATACGCAGGCCCATCGCAAAAGTTGGCAGTTCGTACTGCACGGATACAGAGTCTCCACAGTGATTTACAGCTTTCTTTACCGCTGCCGCGCTCCGCGATCGCCTCAAATTAATAAAACCCGACCGTTGTATGGAGCGCATCTAAACACAAAGTTCACATTGACTCATTTTGGCGTTTTCCCTCAAAAGCGATCATATCTTACTCGGTCGCTAGTAAAAGCTTGAGATCATATCATCAAATCGGCTTCAAGTTTCGTCATACCCCGAATAATGCTCCATCTGGAAATCCGTCATCTTCTATCTGTAGCGTCCTTAATTTAGCAGCAGCAATCAAAATGGATCATCTCCCGCAGCATGAATGAACCCCTGGCCCCTCCCCTCATCCCCCCTCCTTCATCAGCTAAGAAAAAAGTTGCCCCGCCATTACCCAACACTCACTCCCCTTGGTACCTTTACATTTACCTTTCAACCCCCCGCCAATCTTGTAACGCTTCTTTCAACTTTACTTTGTCCTTCACCGCAAACTTCCTCCAGTCGCTTAATCTTAAACAAAGAAACCCAGCCCCCAAAATGCCTGTTGGAACCGTTCTCGTTACCGGGTACGTCCACTGAACTTTGTCTCCTGCGATCCTTACCCCTGCTGCGTCTTGTTTGTCCCTCTTTGTTCCTGTCGCAATCACCTTTCGGGACCAGCAAACGGATCATGCGGTGTCGCAACAAAGAATACCCTCACTGACTCGAAATTTCTCAGTGGTACCGGCTACATTGGCTCTTTCACCTCGCTCACCCTGCTTGAGCACGGTTACGATGTCGTTATTGTCGACTCCCTCTACAATTCTTCAGAGGTCGCTCTCGACCGCATTGAGCTGATCTGTGGTCGCCGTCCTGCTTTCTACAAGCTCGATATCACAGACGAGAAGGCCATTGATGAGGTCTTTGCCAAGCACCCTGAGATTGACAGCGTCATCCACTTCGCTGCCCTCAAGGCAAGTCGCATTTCGATCGTTCTCATTGTCTATGACTAACATATCCCTAGGCTGTCGGCGAGTCTGGCGAGATCCCTCTCGAGTACTACCGCGTCAATGTCGGTGGCAGCATCTCCCTCCTCCGCTCCATGGAGCGCAACAACGTCAACAACATCGTCTTCTCCTCCTCCGCTACCGTCTATGGCGATGCTACCCGATTCCCCAACATGATTCCCATCCCCGAGCACTGCCCCATCGGACCTACCAACACATACGGCCGCACCAAGTCCATGATTGAGGACGTTATCAGCGACTTCGTCAACGCTCAGCGCAACAACTTGGAGAAGGCTGGCAAGGACTTCAAGCAATGGAACGGTGCTCTGCTCCGATACTTCAACCCTTGCGGTGCTCACCCCACTGGTATCATGGGTGAGGACCCTCAGGGTATTCCTTTCAACCTTCTGCCTCTCCTCGGACAGGTCGCCACTGGTGAGCGTGAGAAGCTCTTGGTGTTCGGTGACGACTACTCCTCTCGCGATGGCACCGCCATTCGTGACTACATCCACGTCGTCGATCTCGCCCGCGGTCACCTGATGGCCCTCAACTACCTCCGCGAGAACCAGCCCGGTGTCAAGGCATGGAACCTGGGTTCTGGCCGTGGCAGCACCGTCTTCGAGATCATCAAGGCCTTCAGCAAGGTCGTCGGCCGTGATCTTCCCTATGAGGTCCGCCCCCGACGACAAGGAGATGTCCTCGACCTTACTGCCAACCCCACCCTCGCCAACAAGGAGCTCAACTGGAAGACCGAGCTTACCATGGAGGAGGCCTGTGACGACCTCTGGCGATGGGTCAAGAACAACCCTAAGGGCTACCGACAAGAGCCTCCTGCCGAGCTTCTCGAGGCCGTCAAGTCTTCCAAGGCTTAAATAAAGTAAAAGTAAAATTGTGTGCGAGCAGGCGTCTCGCAGTTGATGTGAAATGAGAATTACTGAAGAGTTTATGTTTTGGATTTTGTAGCTGAACTATCCGTGGCATTATAGACATATAGCGCATTTAAAATAAACATAAAAAGCTAGAATTAATCGATTTTAATGAGCAGCTTTCCAATCGTCTTTCGACTCTCGATGTCCTCGTGGGCCTTGGCCACGTCCTTGAGAGGGTACACGTTGTGGATGGTGAGCTCGAGCTTCTTAGACTTGATAAGGTCGAAAAGTTCGGATGTGTACTTCTCGAGATCAGCGCGCTGGGAGACGTAGCCGTTGACTACAGGGCGCATGAGGCGGACGTTCTTGGGAGTGAGGCGGAAGAGGCTCACGGGGTCCACGGCGCCAGACTGCACAATTGTTAGTTTCGTCATTCAAGCCCTGGATTGGGACACCACTTACAGCATTGCCGAAGGAGATGAGGCTTCCCTTGAGGGCGATCATCTCAAGATCACCATCGAAGGTAACCTTTCCAACACCATCAAAGATAACATCCGCACCATGTCCACCAGTGATCTCCTTAACCTTGGCAACAACATCGTCATGAGAGTTAATAACCCACTCAGCACCATTCTTCTTCGCTAACTCAAGCTTCTCATCTGTGCTAGCAGTACCAATAACCTTTGCGCCAACAGTTCGCAGAAGCTGAACCAACAAGGTACCTACACCACCGGACGCCGCGTGAACAAGGACCCACTGACCAGCCTTGACCTGTCCAGCTTCCCGAATAAATGTCCAAGCTGTAAGACCTTGCAGATAAGCAGCTACGGCTTGTTCCGTAGACACATCATCGGGGATCTTAACCGCATCAGAGGCATTGACGACGCTGTACTCGGCGTACGCACCAACAGTACCCATAAAGACAACTCGAGTCCCATTCTCGAAACCCTTCACAGAGGAGTGAACATCGACGATCTTTCCACCAGCTTCACGGCCCAGCGTAAGAGGAAATTGAGGCGCCTTGTAAAGACCAGAGCGGAAATACGTATCGATATAGTTCAAACCAGCAATCTCATTGCGCACAAGAATTTGACCCTCTCCAGCTTTAGGAACGGGGATGTTGTTATGTTCGAGGACTTCTACGCCGCCGTTCTTGTTGATCTGGACGGCTTTCATGTTTGGTGGGACGGGAGGCATCTTGGCGGTTGATAATTGTGAAGCGAGTCTGACAATGCGCTGAGCAGCAATTTGGGTTGTCGATGGTCTTATTTGAGTCTGGAATGAGGCGAGGAGAGAGCGTCGTAAAGATTGCATTATTAATATGGATGGAGGTCGGGAAGGGGATCGGGAGCTTTAGAAGCTGTCGGCCCCATTTACCGCGGGGCCATGATGGCGGGGTAAAGATGGGATCCGCTTGGTTGTTCGGCACGTCATATTGCGACTTCGGATGCTGGGTGAAGATTTAAGACAAAAGGGAACTGAGGCTTGGAATGGACTTACGTAGAATGAGGCTCGATGTGATATTTTATATACGATTGTATGCTGACCATGACACTCAATTGGGCAGTTCTGCTTACTTTCACTTCCAATTGGATTATCTGACAATTGCCAATTCGAGTGTATGAGACTGAGCTTGCATCCAGTTTAAGACTTAGACTAGCTTCCTCTATAGTTCTAAATCCCTGAAAAATGATAACAATAATTACATACAATAGAAGGGCAATGGCAAAGTCCCAGCTGAGAGAACTCCCCCCAAGAGTTGTAAACTGTCAATCGAGTATTGCAATATGGATATCAACTTGCATGAAAGAGGTGGATAAGTTCTTATCCTCTTACAGTTATGCTCAGCCGATGACAGGCGGTTATGAACTCTGGGGTATCTAAGACGATCAAAGACGATCAGTCGGGTTTTAAAACATTCCCATCATGCGAGCATTTACCGAAATTCCAAGTGTGGCAGAGTTCATATAAATTCCGCGTTCATCATGAAACGAGGCGCAAACATGCGGGTCTGGTTGCAGTTAACTCTATTGCAAACGTTATCATGACAACATCCAGTGTCAAGTGAAGAAGTGCCGTGATATTATTATCAAGGATTCCTTGCCTTGTCATAGAGTTTATGTTTCAATTTGTCATACAATAGCCATCTTGTTGGAGATAGCTTCGTGGAGTCAATGTTCAACCTCGGCATATAGGGTAACCACATTGGGTAAGCCATTCGATGTTCCATGATGCTTTAACATGAACACATTTAAGCATATTATCCATGATGAGAGTATGACTTAGAGACTAACCAATCGCCATGATTGCCATCGCAATATTTGTTGTTGCTAGCAAGGCTTACGACAACGAGTTCGCCGATGTTACATCCAGATGCCTTAACTACACCAAAACATATCGTCGACTCGTGTAATCTTAAGCGACGCGAACAACACGAAAGAATCCTTCAAAAAACAGGCCATTCTGCATGTCGTCTACAGAAGTTCTGACATTAGTCAGTATCTAAAGACTCGATTAGGCCTGGCGACGACAGCATACGCGTGGCCATCTCGCAGGAAGGGCGATCGGTCTAAGCACCCGAGAATTGGGAGGGCGGGCCTATTCTTGACCTTCGCCCGAAGTATACTGCTTGCGGTTTAGTGATCGCCACAGAAGTGTTTTTAGACAGGGGCTAGAGGCTCGTTTCATGTGTCAGTAAAAAAATCACCATACACGTATAGAAGGTCTGTGGCAGTGCTCGAGGCTTGGCATGAGAAAAGCTTCGCAAGCGTTTTCAAGGAGGATCCTGGTAGGATTCTGCAGCCATGACCGCCGGATGTTGTTGCTTTTGAGGCCGGTTTATTGAGATGGTCATTGCAGCGATATTGACTGGATGGAGCTTGGGCCTTTTCTGTATCATCGTCCAATTGTCAGGGGAAAGTTGAGGATGTTTGGGCCGCCATACGTCACCTAAATTCTGGGGGATAGAATGGATGCATTAGGGCGGCTGGGCGGTTGAGGGATGACATGACACCCACTCAATTCGATACTATTGGACGCCACAACACATTTTATGAGAATAGCAAACTGTATCAAAAAGGTACAGATGCAATTAGTACTATAAGTGTCGCTATGATGATAGAGCAATGTTTCTTTTATGTCATGAGAAATAAAGACACCTTCAGAAGACATTAATGATTTACTCGGTAGATGGGCAGCGTAGCACACAGAGGTGGGGCGCTGCGGCTGTGATTCACTCACTACTCACTGCACGGGCAGTGGACCTTCACAGCCTCCAACCACCCCCCCAGTCCGATCCTAGCAGGACCTCTCCAGGCCAGGACGGACTTCTGTAACATCAGCAGCACCACTATCACCTCAAGAACAAAAGGGACGGTAAGGCCGGGCAGGAGCACAAGATTGATTTCCATTCTCTGGCTGCAGCCTTCCTCTTAACATGACATTTCAATGAGGGGTGTTCACTTTGCATTTTCAACCTCAACATTCGTTTCATTTCACCCTAACTGCAGCTTATAATGAATTCTTCAACGGCGAACGCCCGCCAAAGGCGCATTATACAATTATCGCAGCAATGGGGCTTCTCTCTTCCGCCCAACGCTCCAACTCCTCTTAGTCGACCGGCTCATCCAACGTCTTTTCGAACACATGACGACGATAACGTCGCCGAAGACCTCTTGAAGAGACGATCTGCTGAGGTGGCTCAATTGCGACCTAAGAGCGGTCTCTCCAGAGCTTTCTCATCCAGCAATCTCAAAAAGGGCAAGCATTGGGATACCAAGTACATATGGGAGGTCCTGAACTCGTGGGTCGATAGTTCAGGCTCACCGGGTGTCGCTGAGGCCTTGATTGCGAAATTGGCGGCTGCAGGCGTTGATCTTAGTGGTACGCAGTCACAGAAGCAGGGCTTACTGAACAGACGAAAAAGCACGGATAACGGACTCGATCGCACTCGTTTACTGAAAGCCGCCATCGAAAGAGACCAGCATGATATGGTTCATGTTCTCATACCGCATGCCGACCCCATTACTCTCGATATTTGTCTACCAGCGGCAATAAGGACGCGGAATCCACGAATTGTCGAAACCCTGTTAAGATGGGGAGCAAACGCCTCAGCAACTGCCGAAGGACAGGATGAATTCCGAAAAGCATGCGCAGCCCCGGTCCTGTCAGAGATCGCCTCACTTATTCTAAGATCTGAAGGACGACCGTCAGAAATCTGTGTTTCACAAGCGCTTACAGATGCCACGAGAGCGCAATGTTTCGACACTGTCCTGCATCTAAGTCGTTCCACCGCCGACTGCAACTACAACAATGCCGAGGCCCTCAAAATCGCCGTTAACAATGAGCGAAGAGATATCGCCATGGCAATTGCGACAGGAAATAAGCCACCTCAGAACCCCGGTCTGGCCGAAGCTTTCCAACAGCTCATTGAGAGCACGACCATGAGTCCCAAGTCGAAACTCGATTTTGCCGAGTTGTTGCTCTGTTGTGGCGCTCAAGGACCCATATTAGAGCAATCACTTGAGATGGCGTGTGACTCCCAATTCTTCGAGATGGCTGACCTTTTGGCTCGTTATGGAGCCTCAATAGAACATAATGACGCTTCTGCTTTGAAAGCTGCCATATCGAAAGGCCAGGTCAATCTTGTCATCTCTCTTCTCAGTGGATCTTCCAAGATTGACCCTTCCCTGGCATCAAGTTGTGTCCCATTGATCCCTCAGCAAGCGGAGCATGGGGTGCGACAAGCATTGCTTTATTCATTACTGAAGAGAGGCGCGAATGGTCCTGTTTTGAACGACTGTCTGATCCACGCTGCCAAATCTGGCGATATTCAATCAGTCGAGCTTCTCCTCAACCCCCACTTCCGCGAACCACCCAGCCAGGAGCCAAATGGCCACGGAAAGCCGCGCATTAGTAACCGCCATGCTGTCGCATCGCCTGATCACCAGAGAGGAGAAGCTTTGCGCTATGCGGTCTCAGCAGGGAGTACAGACATGGCTGCCACGATCCTTGCCGCGAGGCCCTCGAACGAGACACTTACCGCGATCTTTCCCTTGGTCAAGAGTCTTCCCAACACAGAACGGTATCGTATGGTTGATATGTTCTTGAGGGGAGCAATGACCGGCCCAGCTTTGCATATTGCTCTGCAAGACGCGATTGCCGAAGAACCCTCACAGCGGGACGATGCCCTCATCAATCTTTTACTCAAGTATGGTGCGGATATCAATTACGACGAAGGCGTTGGACTCCACACCATTATTAACCAGATGGACGTTCAACTGTTCCATATGCTCATGCAAAGCGCATCACCTCAAACAGCCGCCGCAAGACTCACCGACGTCATGAAGATTGATAACCACCAAATGCGATATGAGATGTTGAAGGTGCTATTCCAAGCGCGGGCGAGTGTTGGCGTAAAGCAGGTGGCAGAGGCATTATTGGCAACTCTCGAGGAGAGACCTGTTGATATGTCACTACTAGAGCTTATTCTAAGACAGGGCAAAGCAGACATCAACGGCCTCAAGGGAGAGATTCTGAGGAAGGCGACACAGAATTCAGACTTCAAGGTTCTTGATCTCGTCCTTGGTTTGGGCAAACATGACACGGACACGATACCGATCTGTCTTGAGAGCTTAGGCACCCTTCCTCCAACCGATAACAAGGGATGGAAGCTTGATGTGATCGTAGGCAAGGCACCCAGGAAACTCAACCTGGACAGTCTCTTGGTGCAAGAAGTTCAAGTCCTTGCCCAGGATGAAACAGGCCGTGCCTCTTTTTCAACGCTGCACAAGCTTCTAGAACTTGGTGCAGACCCAAATACCCACAAAGCCAGAGCACTATGTTCTGCTGTTGCTGCGGCTCGGGAGCTTGTAGTCGATGCCCTCTTTGGTTGCCAAAAGCCACCAACGCCGGCATCCCTGGCATCTGCACTCCCCCAAGCCCTGAAGTTCACAGACCCAATGAATCGCTTAGCTTTTACGAAAAGAATAGTCGAAGCTGGAGCGCCTCCTCGCGAAGTAAACAGAGCTTTGATCCACGCCATCGACCACTTCATTACAGATATTACCTTGATTAATATTTTGGCCGGCTTCGCAGATGCCTCTGATGGGGAGGCTCTTGCACTGGCTGTTTCCAAGGAGGCCCCTGAAATCCTTGATCTACTGCTTTCTCGCATCAAGCATTCTTCCGAGAGCAGAGACTCTTGTTTGGAGAAAGCAATGAAGATCACCGATTGGACAAACAGGCTCAATATCTGCAAACGTTTGGCAAAGGCAGGTGTCACAACCCAAGCCGCCTCTAATGCCCTACTCATCGCGGCTCGTGACGGAGACCTAGAACTTGGAGATGTACTGATTGCTTATGGAGCCAGTATCTCTACCCATGGAGGCCAAGCTATAATAGAGGCATGCCGTGGAGGTTCTGTTGAGGTCCTCGATGTACTGCTCAAGTCCAACGCCGATGCCCAAAAGGCGACTTTGGAACGTGGTTTCCAGGCTGCTACAGAAGTTGGAGACTTGAACAAGCGCGCGATGATCTTTCAGCGTCTGCTGAAGAGAGGAGTATCCGGAGAGGTTGTGGACATCCAGCTCGTATCGGCTGCGAAGTCTGGCGAAGACGGACATGAGGTGCTGCGTGTACTGCTGGCGGCGGGCGCTGACCCCAACTTTAGCAATGGTGAGGCAGTTGTTGCGGCGACAAGACTTGCGTTTGTCAGTAGCCTTGAGTTGCTTTTAGGTTTGTGGCACCAAGGTGGCAATCAGGTATGTTGGCCCTCTGTGATATACAAGCAGTGAATCGCGGTGACGACATCTTACTAACATTGATACAGAAAAAGGCATCCCCTCCCACTTTAATCAGGGCCCTGAAAGCCTGCTGGAAACTGGAACAAGATACCAGGCTACGTATCATTGAAGGGCTGTTCAAAGCAGGCATGCCGGCTGTGGACGAAGTTCACATCGCATTGAGCAAGGCTGTTGGAGAGGACGAGCCAGACGAGCGCCTCATCAAACTCTTGCTTGAGTCTGGGGCATCACCTTTTACGAATGGCTGCTATGCTCTTATTCAAGCTGTCCAAGGCGCCAAGGTGTCAGCAGTCGAACTGATCTTGACTTGCGACTTCAGCGAGGATAACATACTCGCGGCTTTCTCAAGTGGATTCTCGGATGCTTTGTTTAGCACATGGTTCTCGGCAAACGGACTGGCGACTGCGAAAATGCTTCTCGCTAAAGGTGCCAAGGGCGAGAGTGTGACTCGAGCTCTTGTGCAGGTCATGAAGGACAGCACGGAGGAAACGGAGGGTTTGGCCGATGCATTTGTCGAACTCTTTGTTTCCTATGGCGCCAATGTTGACTTCCAAGATGGAGAGCCTCTCGTTTGCGCGGCTTCAAAGGGTAATGCTTTTTGGACTGAAAGATTGCTTTCTTGCAAACCAACACCGCAGACCCTCACGCTTGCATTCGAGCGTGTTTTCGATACTGCGAGATCACCTGAGGAGGTGTTGAAGCTATTCGAACTGTTCTCGGGATATAGGGATGGGGAATCTGGACTGGATGTCATGACCCGAAGCGCAGGATCTGATCCCATCCTGATCAAGGCCATCTCGCAGTACCCACGCTCAGCAGAGCTGTTGCAGGTATTGCTGGATGCTGGTTTCTATCACGACCAAACTACTACATACCGCATTCACGAAAGTGTAGAGGAGCCTGAAGAAATGACGGTGCTACTTTGGGCGATTGCTCAGCCTCAGAAGAAGGTCAGCTCAGCACTGATTAAGATGTTGATTGAACGTGGAGCAAACGTCAACTTCGAAACGGCTATCACCCGATCTACCCCACTTATGCTTGCCATCCAAGCTCGCCGACCAGATATTGTTAAGGAACTACTCATCGAAGGAGCTAACGTCGATATTACCGATGCTATGGGACGAACACCTCTTGCGATGGCAACTGATATTGGGGGCGATCTCTCAACTCGTATGATGGGCAACTTGCTCGCTATTGATCAGTCAAAGGACGACGGATCACTTCACAACGCTGCGAGAGAACTCAACCTGGCAGCCGTAACAGTGCTCGTGGAGCATGGTCATCATCCCGACTTCCCTAGTCCACTACACGATGGAAGATCTGCTCTAGGCGAGGTCTGCCGTCATGGCGCAGGTTCTTGCTCGGGCAAGCTCACTGCGGACGGAGAGAAACTTATGCAGAGAGTCATGACCTTTTTGATTGATGCTGGATCTGATATCAGCTTGCATTCGCATGGGAAATCCTTGCTATTACTTTGCTTCGAGTCCCCTGACCCTATTGCGACGACTCGAACCTTTCTGAAGGTGGCTATGTGGAAGGAGATCAACAAACCTTACAACCACTACTCAGACGGCGAGTTCACCTACTCTCCGACAATGTACGTCCAAAAGGTGCTGCCTGAGTCGGATACTCGGGATCAGCTTCTCACTCTCCTTCGGGCGAACCGAGCAGTGGATGTGTATTACGCCAACTCTGGGGACCAACCTGAAGATGCCATTGGCCTGCCAAGCGATATGTTGGTCCAGGAGCGTGAACGAAAGGCCAGACTGCGACGCATAGCGCTTGAGACAGAAGATCACGCCATAGCTCTTGCTCGAGCAAAGGAAGTGGCGAGCGTCGAGAGAGATATTTGGAATAACAAGGCCGAGATTGAGGATGCTCGTCGTCGCAGACTTCACAACGAAGACATCAATGCGGCACGACAAAAGGCCGATCTCGAAGAGTCGCTTTTCAACGCTGCCCTGAAGAGACGTCTTTCCGAGCAGCACAAGCTTACACAATCAAGCCTAGAACGAACGAAGTTGATCGCCGCAGCCGAACTCTCGGCCGAAGAAGACCGCCAGCAGAAGATGCTGGAATGGGAATCTAAGGTCAACTCCGAAAGAGCAGGCAATGCCCAAGCCCTCAGCAGCTTACGCATCAGCGAACGAGAAGAACTGGATCGCATTGAGAGAAGTGCAGAGGACAGGATAAAGTCGAGGTTGGAAGCACAGAAAAAGCTGGTGGAGACACAGGAACGACTGGCAAAGAGGATAGGAAATGTGCCCGGAGGACCGGACGCCAGGAGGCAGATTGGATTCGTGGAGGAGGTTAACTAACGACTCTACGACCAAAATGGAATTCACTGGCTGGTTGGAAAGGAGTTTGGCGTGCATTCTTTTACGAAGGTTTATACCAATAGTCTTACGAGTATAGTGAGATAAGTCATTAACGATACTTCAAACCAAGTTAAATTTTGGACATTCTTGCACGTTTTCCGATGTGATAGATGTGAAATTCCCTGGGTGTATAACGCTCATATGCTGATACAATGTAGCTAATGTAGTAATGTCGACTAAACTACACGTGTCGACTGATGTCTATATAGACAAATAAACCCTCGCAATCCGAACTGACAAGCCGCTAATCCTGAACACCTATGGCAAAGCAATATTCGCCTCAGATATATACCTTTCCAGTACCATAAATCCTGCCAATCGAACATATCAAAGCAAATATAATAGTACAAACCTAATCCTTGCGCGCCATCTTGATAGAATCAGCACCAGTCTCAACAACACGGAAAGCATCAGCATCGCCCTCTCCGCTAGCAGCCTTCTCATACGCAGAATCACTTCTGTCACAGAGAATATCGAGATCTGAGTCACTGAGGACTTCTTCGCCGCCGGACACTTTATACACTTGTCCGTCCTTGAGCAACAGCGCGCGCAGAGATTCAGGGTCCAAATCTTCGCGCATATCCATCTTTTGACCCATTGTTTTGAAGTTACCCTTTTTGATAACGAGTTTCTCGAGACGGCGTTTTGCGTCTGCGGAGTTGAGGAGCGTCTCTTCAACTGTGTCCTTTGTTGCGAGACGGAAAACGACAACGGGGCGTGTTTGACCGATTCTGTGGCAGCGATCTTGCGCTTGGAGATCCTGCTGAGGGTTGAAGTCTGAATCGAATAAAATGACTGTGTCTGCAGAAGCAAGATTAATTCCCTGTCCACCCGCACGCGTCGAAAGAAGGAAGATCTTGTAATCGGGATCATTGTTGAAGTCGGCGATTTGAGTACGTCGACTTTCCTGTGCAACTGAGCCATCAATGCGACAAGTTTTCCAGCCTCGAAGTTCGCGACAGTAATCTTCCAGGATATCCAGCTGGGTTGTAAACTGCGAGAAGATGAGAACCTTGTGGCCGTCTTCGAAAAGACGAGGGAGGAGACGATCTAATAGAAGCATTTTCCCGGAAGCCGTGACGATAGAGTCGTCGACGGGGAGATCAGTGGAGGCATTCCAGGGATTGTAGAAGTTGTGTGGTGTGTTGCACACCAATCGCAACTGAGCGAGGGGGTTGCCAAGTTTCTTCTGAGCGATTTGCTTCTCTGCTTCTTGTTAGAACAATCCGAAAGCCAGAAATAAGAGAGTAACTTACTTGCGAGCTCGAGAGTCTCAGCCCGCTCACGCTCCTCGGGAGTCATCGATGCTTTGTCGTCCACTTCCTCATCGGATTCTATCTCCTGCGCAAGTTTGTCCTCAAACTCATCGTCCGACATCTTCTCCTCATCCGATCCAGCATCCTTGTAAGTACGAGTTTTTCTTGTTCGTCTGCGCAGACCTATCGGCGTTGACTGACGGCTCGACTTCGTGCTCTTCGCTTCTGGTTCTAACGCGACGGGGTGACCCTTGCGCTTTGTTCCGGACTTCTCAGGAGTTTCGGTGGCTGGAGCAGGTTTGGGATTCTTGGGTGGTCTTCCACGACCACGCTTCGGCATCATCATGGAGAAGGCGTTGGGTGCAGGTTCCTCAGGCGCGACCTCTTTCTTACGAGAGGATTCGCGCACTGGGAGGGACATGGTCTTTGGTGGCGCACGACTGCTGGATCGAGATGACTTTGCACTAGGTGTTGCTGAAGCACTGGCGTTAAGCTTTTCGATGACCTTGTTCTCAAGATATTGACGAGTATCGACCTTCTTGTCAGTGAGAACATTGTACAGGTCTGTCTGCTCCTTCGTCATAGGCGCAAAGAGCACATATTCTCGCTTCTTGGGAAGATATGACGCGACATCTGATTTAACACGTCGTAGCAACATGGGTTGCAAGATCAAGTGGATCTTCTTAACCAGCTCTTGCTTCTTTTGGTCAGCGATAAACTCTTCAGTTCCTTGCTCATCTTCAAGGTCTGAAAAGTCGAACCAGGACTCGAAAGCCTCCCAGTCGGTGAAGATATTCGGTAAGAGGAAGTGAAGCAGTGACCACAACTCTTTCAAGTTGTTCTGAAGAGGTGTGCCGGTAATGAGAAGACGAGTAGCTGAGGAGAACTGACGAAGCTGTTGGAACAGTTTGGCCTCTGCATTCTTCATGCGGTGACCTTCGTCAATAATGATGAACTCCCAGTTAATCTTGGACAAGTTGTGCTGATCTCTGAGAACCATTTCATAAGATGTGCAAACGACTGGAAACTTGGCGGTAGGGCGCCCTTTGTTGAGGTGCTTCTGCATGCTTGTTCTGAAGATCTTCTCACGATCATCTTTGGTGCCGTGGTACATGATCACAGGGATCGAAGGAGTCCATTTGTGAAACTCATCCATCCAGTTGCTGAGTGTGCTGAGAGGCGCAACGATCAAGTGAGGACCGAGATAATTCTCCTGCTCACGGAGCAAAGCGATCAGCGCAATAGTCTGCACAGTTTTGCCTACAGTAAGTTAGCTTTGTGAGATTCTGAATCATAGGCGCAAACATACCGAGACCCATCTCATCGGCCAAAATGCCGGACATGCCCTGAGAACAAATCTCATACATCCAAGTCAAACCCTCAAGCTGGTAGTCGCGCATGGTGCCGTTAATCATACATTTAGGCTGTTGCGCCATCTTCAGGTTATGTTCACCGAGAGTCGTTCCATCAAGACTGCTCCCCACACGACCCAGAACTTGAGTCTTCTTGGTGAGAATATCCGAGAAAGCAGCTGACTTAGCGAGCAAGTCGTCAAGTTCTCTAGCCTTGGCCTCTCGCTCAGACTTAGTCTCCGCCTTCTTCTTTCTCTTCTTCTTAAGAAGAGCCTGACGACGTTTCTCTTCATTTTTCTCATTTTCTGCACGCGCTTCCTGTTCCTCTTTCACAAGCGCATCATCCGCGCCTTCGAGATCATCGTTTGTCTCAGGCGGAGAACTCGGCACGCTGGTAGGTAAACGAGAATTTGAGCGTGGAGAGCTCACGGTACTGGGCGTCGCCATTTTTGAGAGAAATGTTCAAAAACAATAATTATATATATGATGAAATGAAAATGAGAATAAGAATAAGAGCGAGAAAGAAAAATGAGCGTCAGGGGCTGAACTCAGCTCCCGAGGTTGGGTGGTGGTTGCGGCGATCCGCTAGTGGGAAGAATGATGTAGTTGACTCGCCTCAAACAAGGAGAAGGAGAAAAAAGAAAAGAGCAAGAATTGAACCAATTGAGGGGGCTGACAGTGAGTCAAGAGGACTAGGCAGAAGTGGCCAAGAGAGAAATAGGCAAGAATCTGTATATACAGTAGTGAGTGTCCCAATTGACTTCTATTGTTACTCGAGGAACAATGTCAAGGGTAGAAAAAAAAAGGGCGTACCGCGTAAAGAGCTGCCAGGCAACCGACGCGAGAAAGGGGCGATGTCACGGGTTAGCGTGTTCAATTTTGACAGCCACATTCTTCAATCGATCGTTACGCCACACCAATGACAGCGCCTCCTTCCCCGCCAACGATACCCAATTACCCCTCCACCCCACCAAGAGAAAATATCAAGAACATCCCATTTCGATAACATCGATCTTCAAGTGAAGCTATACCCAAGCTTCACACAGCCACCACGTTATCCCTTCGCCTACTCCGCCAGGCATCCAGAAGCCTCCCAGCTTTCCGTCCTTTGACAATCTTCAGAATGGCTTCTTTCGCTTCTCAGACTTACACTCCCACCGAGGAGGCCGAGATCCAGCAATGGCTCACCACCTCTGAGCGTCTCAAGTCCCCCGAGGACAAGTCCACTATCCTCGAGACTCTCAACAACCACCTCTCCAGCCGATCTACCCTCCTCGGCAGCAAGCCCTCCAAGGCCGACGTCGCCATCTACGAGACTCTTGCTCCCGTTGTTGCTCAGTGGTCCCCCGAGGAGCGCACCGGCGAGAAGGGCCACCCCCACATCGTTCGCCATGTCGACTTCGTCCAGAACTCTCCCCTCTTCGGCCTCGACGTCAAGGATGAGAATAAGGTCAAGGTTAACCAGGATGAGGTCCTCTACGTGAAGCCTCCCGTTGACGCCAAGGCCGAGAAGGAGAAGAAGAAGAAGGCTGCCGCTGACGCTTCTGCTGCCGGTGGTGAGGCTTCTCTCGTTGACCGCACCAAGGAGAAGGTCAAGGAGGTTGTTGAGGGCGCCAAGGAACGACTCGCTACCGATAAGCCCAAGAAGGAGAAGAAGGAGAAGGCTCCCAAGCAGAAGGCCCCCGCCGCCCCCGCTGCTCCTCTCTCCCCTGCCCTGATTGACCTCCGTGTCGGTCACATCCTCAAGGCTATCAACCACCCCGATGCCGACTCCCTCTACGTCTCCACCATTGCCGTCGGCGACAAGCCCGGTAACGAGGACTACGTCGAGTACGAGGGCCAGATATGCCGAACCGTCTGCTCCGGTCTCAACGGCCTCGTCCCTCTCGAGTCCATGCAGGGACGCAAGGTCGTCGTCGTCTGCAACCTGAAGCCCGTCAAGATGCGTGGCATCAAGTCCTGCGCCATGGTCCTCGCCGCCTCCCCCAAGATCAAGGAGGGTGAGGTCGACGACCACAAGGGACCCGTCGAGCTCGTCACTCCTCCTGAGGGCTCCAAGGCCGGTGACCGTGTGTGGTTCGAGGGTTGGGAGGGCCAGCCTGAGGGTGTCCTTAACCCCAAGAAGAAGGTCTGGGAGACTTTCCAGCCTGGTTTCACCACCACTGATGGTCTTGAGGTCGCTTTCGATGCTGCTGCTGTTGAGCAATTGGGCAAGACTGGAACTGGTCGCCTTGTTACTGAGAGCGGTGGTGTCTGCACTGTTCCTAGCCTCAAGGATGCTGTTGTGCGATAAATGTATAGATGGACTACGTATCTTAAAAGTGTAGATAAGCAAAAATGTGAAAGACAAAACTGTATGTCAATTGATATTAAAAGGTTTAAATACCAGGGCGCCTATGAACATGCTGTATTTCCTACATGGGTTGTGATTTAGAGAACCAAGATTGTGGTAAATGCTGCCTTCGAAAATACGGTCCTTTAGCTTCAGATTGAGCCGTTCACAGCAAGTATGAAACAAGGCCATCAAGTCATTTATGGTCATTTTAGACCAAGTCTTATTTTATCTTGCATCTATACCCCCTAGAATGCATGTATATGGCTATAATACAGAAACCAGCATAGTCGCAACCACGCTCCTCTATGCCCAATGCTTTTTGTTATCCCGAAAAATAACTCTCTAAACGCCAAACAAATGTACGTATGTGCAACGCCCCCAAACATCGTCTTCATCAATAGTAATACATTATTTTTCCGGTAAGAATCTTGGATCAAGAGAAGAAATATTGGCTCTCTCGTAGACTCCTGACATCAAAGTCACCCTATCCATCATGTTAGCATCACATCCGCAGAGAAAAAGGGAGAGGAGATCGACATACCTTTTCAGGTATCTTCGGGAAGGTCAAGGGACGCCAGAGAGAGATGACCTTCTTCTTTTCGACCCTGTAATCCTTCTTGGGGATGATGACTTCGGCTTCGAAATTGGTATGCTTCAGGCGGTTGATAAGCCGAGCACTGAGCTCGTCAGTAGACACGCCTTCAGGATCCATCTCCTGTACGGCCTCCTTGACGACCTCCTTGAGGTTACCTTCTGAGGCGGGGATTTCTCCCAAACCAGCACTCTCAGAATCAGCCGCAATCTCATGGTGCTCATCGGACTTCATGTCTTCGTAAATCGAAGCAGGTGTGACAATCTTGCGCGCAGCCTCCAAGTCCCATGGGTTTCCAGAACGAATAAGGCTGCTGCGCTTGTGCTCCAGCAAGAGTTCTTCCTTTTGGCCCAGCTTACTCTTCTTGCGGAAATCCCGGATTGCCTCTCCAACAGGAGAATCCGCAGGAATGGTACACAAGTAGATTGAGTTTTTGTATCGTGCTTGGAACTCTGTTGCTAGTCGCCCAACAACATCTTCCTCATGAATTCGGATGAAAGCATCCCGGAGAACGCCATTCAGGATGTCGACATCAGCGGCATGAGTCCAGAACGAGTCGTGAACAGCAGCGAAGTTCAATCCCAACTCATTACACTTGATTGCGGAAAGAAGCATATGGCTCGCGTCCAGTGAGTGGATGAAGTTAGGAGGGAATCCTTGAAGCTGTTTCCTTCGATCGACAGGGTCAGTTCGACCAAATGTAGGGTAGTGGATGGCCTGCAAGCAAGTGCGAATCTCTCTGGTAGCGGCCTTTCGGTACGGCTGCACAACAGGCATTCGAAGAGGTGTGGTCCAGACAATTGTTGACCGGAATTGCGCACTCAGGTCAGTCAATTCTTTCTTCTGGGCGGCAGCGGTACTCTTTGACTTGGACTTCCCATCGGCCTGCTCTTCCGCGAGCTGATCAAGTTGGGCTTCAGTCAAAGCCTTGCAGGCTCGTGCACCAATCTCGCCTAGCCAGTACTGGATATCGTGGGCACCACGGAACATAGTTCCGAGGGCTGCGAAAATGTGCTTCGCAATATAGGTGGCAGTGACAAGATTGGGGATTCCGGTCTCCTTGAACATATTAGGGTAGATGGCGTCCAGCTGCTTGCAAACTTGTTGTTTAGCACCAGAAAAGGTAACGCCATAGACATTGGTCATAACGGTCTGCTTCACAACCTTTCTCGTGATCTTGCCCATGCAGATCTGGCCAAGCTGGTTGCCGGCTTCGGCGTCTTTGGCAATCGACTCCTTGACCAGATTCGCGACAGCCATGTAAACATCAGCTGGTCGGTCACCCGGCATGAGATTGACCTGCTGAGCACCCCAGGTATCACCACCCAGGGCTGCATAATGCTGCAGTCCGTTACAGGTACCATCCTGATGTACTGGCAGACTGGAGACGTATTTGGTAGGATCTTCAAGGTCATGCGCAGCCTTCAACTCGAAACAAGCAGCCAAGCATTGCCAGGGATCCTCAGCCTTCAACCACCAACGACTGCCGTTCAGAGGGTTCTCAACACTCTCAATAATGTTGGGCAGATTGTCGGTGGTGAATTGCTCTCTCTCGCTGAAAGAGGCCTTGTCGAAACCGTACAAGTTAGCCATGTGGATCTTGAGCCATCGAAGACCCTTCTCGCCGAGTTCCTTGCCCTCGGCAAACTTCAACAGAGCACGAGTGTGATCAGCTCCCATGTGGTTCAAGTATGTTGGAAGAGGATAGGCGCGGCCTCGGTAGTCCATGTTGTGAGGGAAGTAAATGACTTGCTTGCGGAATGCGCGTGCAATCTCGAGCTGCAAGTTCATATAACACCTTTGAGAATGAAGGGCAGATCGCTCGTTCTCAACCTGCTTCACACCTCGATACCATGCCCGGCGAAGGAGAGGGTCAGAGCCGGTGGGCTCCTCTGGGTAAGGTAGATCAGGATTGAGAGTGGGCATATTGGCAATCGGCTTGCCTGTATTCCAGGCTTCTACCATCACATCGAGCACGGGGTTGTTGATCCTCCATGGTGTCTTTCCCAACACGTCTAGTCCCGTGAAAACTTGATCCATATCTCCGCGCTTAATGGCGGCTTTGGTGTAGAGCTTCTGCTCAGCATCTCCCGATTTGAGACGAATCAGCGAAGCTTTACTTGATAAGAAGCCTCCTTCGTTGATGCGTCTCCAAGGCTTAGGCTCGGCAATCATAGGGAGGTGCTTAGCGAGGAAATCACCCATGGGTTCTCGCTTCAGGCGTTGAACTAGGTGTGAGTTGAGGAACAGCATTCCGACCTTTTTGCCTTTTCTGGGTGCGTACATATGAGAGAATGCGGGTTGAAGCTGGCTGATTCTCTCCTTGGAGATCGGATGTTCCTTCTCAACTTTAATTTTTGCAGTCTCGAGCAAACTCTTGACCAAGATCGCACCAACTCGAATGCGGACTTGGGTTGACCATGAGCTCTGAGCAGGATGCTTGACATCAGTGGGCCCGTCAGCATCTGCGATGGTCTTCTCCTCACCCGCCTGGGTCGCCTCAGCTTCAGCATCTGGCTTTTCTCCAGTGAAGTTGACCTTGCGAGTTCGGCGACGCTCTCGTTCGGTTTTCTCGCGGACCTGCGAGTTGATATCATCCTGCACCACACGAGCAACATCGGTGAGCAAACGCTGAATAACTACACCCTTATCCACACCTTGAAGAGCGCTGAAGTTGAGCAGGGTAAGGATCGTGACAGCAGCCATTCTAGTAGGGTCTGCGAGTCGTAAAATTGGACCGTAGACGCAGCGTTCCAGGTCCTCTTCGGATTTGTTGGGGCTCTCCTCAGAATGCTCAACCTGGATGATCTCCTCTTTTAAGCGAACCTCCATAGCTTCAACCCAGTCTTGTAGGCATGCAGCAAGGCTGCTTTCGTCACTCTTATCATTCAGAGCCGTGTTGATGCCCATCTTGTCGAGGTTCTTCTTGGCGTTCCGCCACTTCCCTATAGCGACATCAATGGAATCTTTCTCTATACGAGTCTGGAACTCGCGCTGTTCCGAAAGGGACAGTTTGGAGATGTCCACGTTTTGTAGCTCGCTAATTAGGCCCAGGTTGGTCTTCAAGGCGTTCAAACCCTCTCCACGTTGAGGTGTTGGTCGAATCTCGGGATAATTCTCGTTCGCTTGCGAAGCCATATTCTCATCAAACCCTTCCTCCGCTTCCAAATGCTCGTCTTCTGCCATGGTGACATACTGAACGTCGTCCGAATCAGGGGCGGGGGCGAAAGTGTAGGTGGGGCAGATTTCGGTAATGACACCAAGATCTTGGTCGCTGAGAATATCGGCCATACTCAACACTCGCAAGCCAGCTTCACCAGGAGCCATGCTCATATAGCGGTTGACGAGGCGTTCCAGTCTTAAGCCACGCTCTGAAAGGAGTGAAGCTTTGAGCATGCAAGCGATTGTCTCCGCAGTCTGTGGTAAATCCAGGTTTCGTATTTGTAGCTCGTACCATTTATGTAGCATTTCGGCTTCTTTTCGGTCGGGAGTCGTTCGCATTTGATCGAGAGATGCACGGAGATATTGGTTATGTAGGATAATCATTTCTTCGCCAGGAATCAGGCCGGTTGCATTAAGTCGCTTCAGCACCAGAGCTGCTCTCTCGAGCTTGCCTACACGAACACAGGCATCGAAGACTGGAATCATCTCCTCAACTTCACCAGGGATACCCTTGTTGTTCATCTTGCCAAAAGATCGGGCTTCTGGAGGTTCGGGGACGGTCAACAAGTTTGAGATCGGGTCCAGTGGTCGAAGTTCTGTATGAGCATGTTGAGGAGCTTGGAAGGGACGTAGGCCGGACCTGGCAAGCTGGTCATGTAGAGCATTGTAGTTGTTAAACTGGAATTCGTCTACAGCTGTGGCGAGATGACGGCCGTGCAAAAGGCTAGGACCAGACTCTGAACCGCGGTGTTTTTGGGGTTGAGGTCGGAATTGTTGTGTAACAACACATCGTCGGCCGAGGGTCGATGTCGCAATATGTAATGGTGTCGATCTGGCGGCAATAATGCCCCTCCGTGTTTGTCGGACGAGCATTGTGATGGATGATATTATCGGGTAATTTTGAGGGGTCGAAGGTGCGTCAGGCGACAAGCAAACTCAAGAACGGGCATGGATTGCCCAATCGTTGTTGCTGCCGCGTTGTGATAGAGAGAGCTCGAATCCCAATTTAAGGGTTCGAAATAAACAAACGATTGAAGAAAATCGCTAAGGTTTTATGAAATAAGCTAATAACATTCGATTCTTGAGCTGTTGCCAACCGAGTCTTTCTTAGAAAAAACCGGGAGGCGCATGAGACAGAGGCAAAGTCAAGTCGGTCTCTCCAAATTTTTCAGTGTAAATGGGCGAGGAAGTTTAGAAGCATCCACTAGAAGCAGTCACGTGCCGAAATCGAAGTTGTGGCAAATAAGAAAACAAGGGACTTTTCTGTCTCCACTTTCGTACTGTAAGCGGAAGTTATTGGCCGTTCAATCGTCTTTCAAACTCAAGTTCAAGATGATGATGTATTGAATTATAAAGAACAGCTATAACAATTATTTACTCTATATCTCTGCGATATACTTTGAGCCGTTACTTATGTATGTAGTTGTATCCATATCCATCTGCAATGAAGATGTTTTCTTTTTTCTTCGATAGGTCTGAAAATTTGGTAACGGACTACGGACTAAAACATCCACCCTAGCATCCCCACCTACCACGCTGCGCCGTGACAGTTTCGGTACTGTAGAAGCTGGAGCTCGGCTGTTCCCCACTTCACGACTGGGTTGATCTAACCATGACGATCAATGTCTTTCTAGCTCTTCAACATCTGAGTTTTTGTCGTTCTTTCAACTCACGACGACACTCAAGATGTTGAAACGTCCTGTCGCTGCAGCATTAAGTTGCCGGCAATGTCAATCGGCCATTGTTCGCGCGGTCGTGTCACGTCCAGCGACAAGTCCTTTTCGCACTTTTCCACAGACCACACGACATCTTCCTAGCCTAGCGACGAGGTTTTACTCAGACGCCAAAACGATCGATCCGATAACCGAGAAGAGCGCTTCCATCTCGACTGCGCCCAACGATACCCTCGATGGTTCTGCTAACGTATCACCCGAGCCCGCTGAATCTGAAGATGTTCCTTGGTTTCTGGAAGTTGAGGCCCCACGACACCCCGAAAGCCAGCATGCCGTCGAGCTGCCAAAGGTCCCGGAAGGCGCGCCGGAGGTCATTGAGCCAATGATCAAATACATCTTCGAGGACATGGGATTGGATGATATTTCACTTCTGGACATGCGCGATCTTGATCCTCCTGCTGCTCTTGGTCCCAACTTAATCATGCTTTTTGCGACAGCTCGTAGTGAACGACATCTTCACATCTCATCCGGTCGCTTTGTACGATGGCTTCGAAAGAATCACAACATTTCTGCACGAGCTGATGGACTGATTGGGCCTGGTGAACTTCGGACAAAGCTGCGTCGACTTCGAAAGAAGGCGAAGCTGATGGGAACCAATACTGCCATTATTCCTGGTGGCGACAACGGTATCTCCACCGGCTGGGTCTGCGTCAACTTTTCTTCCAGTGGTGACGAGATTGATGAAGCGGCCAAGGTCGATGATACTGGTCGCTTCTCTGGTTTCGGTGCGCCCCAGACTGGCACTACAGTGGTAGTTCAGTGCATGACAGATCCTCGAAGAGCAGAGCTTGACTTGGAGACTCTTTGGAAGGGCATCTTGAAGAAGAGCCTGAGAGAGAACAAGCAAGCGCGCGGAGAGAAGATAAACAGTCCCGAGGAGCTCGAGCAACTTCTTGCCACCAAAGTCCAATTACCCAAATCAGCATCGGCTTTACAATGGCAGGCTTTGCAGAATGCCTCCCAGCAACGGCGTGCTTACACCACCAGCGCACGACGGCTGTTGCAAGACCTTGAGCCAGAACGAGCGCATTATATAGAGCGCGGCTCACGGGAGGCCGATCTCATTTATTCAGACGAGGATATAATCGGTTTCGATAACTTGCACTCCGAAACACATGTAAGAGCCCTAGCCGTTGTCCGCAAGTGGTTCGAGGAAGTTCAACTTGCTGGATCTCCTCTTACACCGAATATGATACGTCAATCTGTCAGAAGCGCACTGACAGGATCTGCACCAGAACTTGCCGCGAAGGAGCGACTCTCCTTGGTCGATCAAATAATTCGGACAGCTGAAGAGAGAGGCATTGAAATCTGGAACCCATCGATGTTCACGGCGCTTATTGAGGGTTTTTTGACATCACCATCCTACAGCGATCCAGCGCTCGAAAGGGCTCGAAAGAATATCGAGACCCTCCTCGACCGGTCAAACTTCAGATTTGAAGGCCCGCAGCTTCATCGCATGATGACAGGTTATGCAAAACGAGAAAACTGGACACGTTTCTGGGAGCTATTCCGCAGACCACATCTTTTCAATGAACAAAGGCCAACAATGCTCTACACATTAGCTTACAATACACTAGCAAATACTGGAAACCAGATCATGTGTATTGAGAATCTACGCTGGATTTATACTGAAATGCGCAACGAAGTTCGCCCTATCGCTATCGTGGGCAATGTCTATTATGCTCTCAAAAGGTGCATCAGAGTCGCAGACCCAGCATCTGAGTACCTTCTAACGCATGCCAGCATGTTTTATCCTGACGGCACAGAAAAGAAGCCCCACGCCCAAGCAAGACTCAGAAACAGAGAGTACCTCGTTCTGCACAGGGAGATTGAAACGCTCCATAAGGAACATACCCAGCAACTTGCGATAAATCCAAGGTTGTACCAAACTGCTGATACAGTTGAAGAGGATGCGACGGAAAAGAAAGATTCAGTGTAGACACCTCAATACAAACAAAAGACATGTTATTTTCATTTGCCATTTCACAAAAGCCACACTAGTAACACAGGCGTCAGGGTGTCAGAAGGATTGGTCGTCGGGAGCATAAGAGACGAAATAATTTGGTCACCTTATGCGATCGTAGGTCAGCAGTTAGGCTACTTTATCTCTGTAGCCCAGAGGACAATTCTTCTGACACCTACCTGACAGGCTATATATACTACCATTACCATCGCATCTCAATCGCATATAATTTATATCCTTGAGGTTCTTGGCTCTCGTAGTCAACTCTTCTTAAGAGCCTCTCTCAAAAGCGGTGCAACCTGTTTCCTGCTCGCCGCAAGCTCGTGCTGCCTCCATGCAAATCTACTATGACCATGCTGATCCAACTCTCCATCCTTATACGTCTCAAGCTTCAACTTCTCTCCCGCATCAGCCACGAACCTATCCACCGCCTCACGACCCTCATCGCTGATACCCCACACAAGAAGATGTCGCTGGAATTCGCCGTCGGGATGCGACGTGGTCATTATACTCGCCACATCAAGCTTGCGCTCTTTGACCCAGTCCTCAAAGGCATCGAGCATAGGCTCTGCGGTACCGGCTTTGCTGACGAGGTAGTCAAAGTTTTGCACGACGCAGCTGATTCCAAGCTTCAGACCTGAGCCGTTCCACTCTTTATAATCCTTTCGGAAAATATCACGGAAGCTCAAGTCAGAAATGTCCTCCTTTACAGCGGAGATTTCGTCAAAGTAGGCTGTGCGGTCGAAGGTCATGCGCTCCTCCAGGAATGACACAGCCTTGAGATCTCTCTCGCGAACCTTTGCTTCAGCTGTCATGTTTATCGTATCAGAGATGATAGGACCTATAGCAAGTCTAACGAGTTTATCGTTCTCAGTAGCTGCATCGCTGTCCTCCGCATCCTTAGTCGAAAGCTGCTCCCAGATTTGGCGCTCCTCATCCACGACCAGACTCATGCAGCTTCCGCAAGGTTCGATGACTCTCGGATTCGCGTCTTTCCTCACGACGTCTTCATCAGCGTGGTGGTCGACACAGCCCGTAACTTGTTCGGAGTATTTTGTAAGTGGGCCCGTGAGTGAATTATGATCAACCAGCAGCCAGCGTGTCTCTTCAGGTTTCAAGTCTGGAAGCTCAGATAAAGTCAAGAGGTCTTTCAGCGTGAGTCCAGCATGTTTGAGAACAGCTGACATCTCAGTGCGAAGGGCCAGGTCCTCGCGGGGAAGGTTTGAGAGGGGAATGTGTAGAGTATGAGGAGGGGCATGGCTGCGAAGATAGGCATAAACAACAGCTGAGCAGAGAGAATCAAGGTCTGAATATCTTATGTTAGCATGGGTCATTGAAGTGCTCTGTAAACTTACCTGCAGACTCATTTCCCACAACGAAAGTGAGAGGTACAGTTCGTTGCGCAGCAGGAGCTGTCAAAGCAGCCCTGGCCTTGACCAAAAAGCTGTTCAAAGACAGCCTTGAAGACATGTTGAAACAGACAGTTGATCCTTATCTATAAAGGGAGAAAGAAAAGCGAGATGCAAAAAAAGACAAAAACAACAGACACAAAACTCACGACAAGAGTCCCTGCATGTACATTTATGTAGGATGTAAGTTAACTCGAACGGTTTAAGACGTCACCAAGCCAAATTTGCAGGGATGCATGGGATGTCAGCCACAAAAAAGCTGTCACTTGATGCCCCATTCTTTTCTCTAAGAGGACGGGAGTTTACTTTGCATCGGTTGGGGATTTAGCATTGCTGACGGAGCATTAAATAATGCAGAGGATATATGATACTACTATAGAGACTTTGTTTGTTGGTGGATGGCTATGTTGTAGCATTTGCTGTTTCATTGCATTGAAAGTGGCTGATATGCGGATGTGGGTGATATATGCACCTTGAATAGCCCTGCCATGTGGATAATGGCCGACATCCATGAGAAGGCAGTCATTTCAACGATGGGGTTGAAAGTGTCTATGTACTACGTTAAAGTCGGATGAAGTCTGGGTTTGTGTTGCAAGACAAAGTTGACTGCCTGTCTCAGCCACTGTCTTAGAGGACTTGCTGTCAAAGTGTCAGTTGGAGGAGCCTAAAGTTACGAAATAATGTGATCATTTTATGTGATCAAGATCAGTGTTGGGACAGTGTACTTTATTTTGGCGGCCTATACCCTGCCACTTGGAGACGGCTTGACAGCTAGCTCACGGCACTTCAACCGCACCAGCAGCCATACTGATACTTCACGTTTTCGACTTAACCTACACACATCTATACATCTGTACATTTATAAATTTCACTGAAACTAGTAAATATCAGTATACTCGGTTTAGAGATTCGCCATCAACCAGAAACTCCATAAAAAAGCGTTATTTCATGTTGCATGGCATCTCCAGGGTACGGTAACCTTCATGATTATCAGTCTCACCGCCTACTTGATACAGCAACCCCATGTCATATTTGTAATTCTGCCTATCCTCCCCTCCCCTCTACCCCCGCTACCGGTCCCGCCGTTACACGACCAGGAAGCCCAGGGTCCATCCTCACCCAGGCCTTGGCCTCCGGCCTTGCAGCGATCCTTTTTCATTTTCGCAAAGAGGCATATTCCTGATTTCCATTCCCTCACCACTAAACCTCATCCAAAATGCCTCCTCTTCGTCTCGCCATCCTCGAAGCCGACACGCCTCAGCCTCAAACCCGCGATCGTTACGGCGGCTACACGGGCGTTTTCACCGCACTCCTCGAAGCCGCCGCAAAGCCCCAGAAGCTTTCCGATCTCGTTACCATCAAGGGCTACGATGTCGTGAATGATTTGCACTGCTACCCTTCCCTCGACGACATCGATGCGATTCTGATCACTGGCTCTCGCCACACGGCGTTCGACAACGATCCTTGGATTCTTAAGCTTGTTGAGTATACGAAGAAGGCTATCCAGTCAAATCGCGTGCGTGTCGTGGGCGTGTGCTTTGGACATCAGATTGTTGGCCGGGCTGAGGGCGCCAAGTGCGGTAGGAGTAACAGGGGATGGGAAGTTGCTGTCACCGAGGTTGATTTGACAGCCAAGGGCAAGGAGATCTTCGGGTTGGACAAGATGGTAAGTTCCGGTTTGCGCCGTTGTTTGTGCGACGGTAGGACTGACTGTTGTGTAACAGCGCATTCATCAAATGCATCGCGACATTGTCGACGCATTCCCCAAGAACTCTGTTCCTCTAGGCTCCAACGAAATCTGCGAAGTCCAAGGATTCTACTCTCCTGGAAAGTACATCACAGTGCAAGGACACCCTGAATTCAACGAGGAGATCATTTCAGAAATTCTGTTCAACCGTCACACCGTTGGCATCTTCACGGACGAGGTCTACAATGATGCCATGAAGCGCGCGCCTCTGCCCCATGATGGAGTTGCCATTGCCAAGGCCTTCCTCAAGTTCTGGAGAGAAGGTTAGGGAAATTGAAAGAAGTACTGCAAATTGTGTATTAGTATAAAAGAGGAGGACCAGCGTTCGAATTATATAGAACGATATACGCGATGCACGAATCTGTCTCGGTAGACTAATGAAACAAACGACTTTAGACAAACTTTGTACCATGAATTTTGATATCAATTCGAATGCTCGTATTTCCCTGTATAATCTAAAATGTACCTGGTATAATCGCCCAGTAGAAACATTTAACGCCTATCAATGCAAAATTCTGCGCCTGTCGTGGATCTAATCATCAGGACATATCGTTTTTCAACGGGGTATCATCCTCTTCGCCTTATTCGCCGCCTTTTATGACACAAATCTCAATCATATATGTGATCTTTATCAGTCGTCTCTGTCCCACCAGTCAGAAGTCGCCCTGGAAGCTTTGCGAGCATCTTGGCCAGCTTGTCGCTCCATCTCCCACTCGGCCTGTTCTTGCTCTCTTCTCTTCTTCGCGAATCGCGAATCAAGTGTCATCTCTTCCCTGGTTCGTCCGACCCTTGCACCTACATCGGGCGCTTCCTGTCTTCGTTTCCAAAATCGTAGATTGAAACGTTTGAAGATTTGGTCAAAAGCCTGGCTATGTCTCCAAGGCTTCTCTTTTAAACAAAAGACCAGAGAATCAGCTAGACCATGCAAACAAAGAAACACGATACTGGCTAGTCTCATGCCATAGGGTGCTCCTTTGCCATATCCTGTAAGCTGAACAATAAACGGCAAGATCCAAATGGCGACGTAGACTATAGGATAGATAAAAAGTAATCGGAGTTGTCGTAGAATCTTCTCACGTGTTTTGACAGTTCCAGGTGCGTTGATATCGCTCTGAGTTAAGACGAGATTGTTTTCCGCACTCTGGGGGCGTTCAGTTTTGCGGTTGAGTATGGTAAATAGATTGGGTATAGATGGTGTTTTGGAAGTTCCGGTTGTAGAAAGATAAGAGGCGTTTCGCATCATGGCTGCAGGTCGCGTGGGTGCAGGGTCATGTGTTTGTTGTTGGAACTCGGGTTTCGAGTAAGTGGCTAGAGGTGCAATCACATCATCGGAGCCACACCGTGTAGTGCCTGTCGAGTTTTGAGAATCAACCTCCACCTGCTCTTCCTGAGCGGTGAGGTCAGTACCGAAGTTGGACATCCACATTTGCGCTGACCCCCGACGAGCCGTCCGCGCTGAATGTAGCTTGCTAGTATATGCACTTCCAGGCATGTCCATCTGGAATGAGTTGAGAGTGGTCAGAGAGGGTCTGGCGGGACGGTCTTCGATAATGGTACAGGAGTTTCGTCGAGAAGCGTTGGATGATGGTATGAGTCCGTGGTATTTAATTGTCGGTGTAGGAGGAACAGTGGCGCTCGGTTGTTGGATAGGGTCAAGACTCTCGAAACCAGACATCTTTGAGAGAGTGTTCCCAGAAGTATTGTTTTCCGCACCAAATTGACTCATAAGCACACGAACGTAAACGTATACGCCTATGCATAGGAAAAGGATAATGGCAAATGCCAAGTAGCGAGGAATCCATGAGAGCGCAAGTCGTTTCCACATAGGGTTGAATGGCAGATAACAGAACTGGCCGGTGTTGATATAGCCAGGGCTTTCAATGAATGCCAGTGAGGCCATCACGACGGGAAGAATGGCGGCGAGAGCATAGGCCGCCTTTCGGTATGGGTAGAGGCCCTGCTCTCCACGGAAGATGAACAATGCGGTGTGAATCGAGATGAGAGCAACAGAGACGTCGGATGCCTCAATACTTAATGCAAGAAAGAATCCGCTGACTTGACAAAATGTTTCGTCGGTTTCGATTTTACCAGCGACCAATTCCACGGCGGGGAAGACGAGTAACCAGAATGTCTTGAACATGTCGCTGTAGATGAGCAGCATAATGAGGCTTCAAATTGTGTTAGAAGAATGACCTATGGAAATTGTTTGTGGCGACTCACTCATGGCGAAAACTTCGTCTCATACGAAAAAACCAGAAAGAAGTGACTATTGTTGCGAGCATACTGAACGATGCAACAGTGAGAGTCGCAACGTGTATCGCATACGTTTGATAGGGAGTTAATGCGGCCATGGTGAAGTGTTTTACTCGTCGTGGCTCGAGAGCCTGCAATGAGGTTGTCCATGGTGAAGATGAAAAGCCCAGGGCCTCGTCTTGATGAAGCCAGGGAGACATGGTGGAGATGATGATGATATGTATGTGGATATTAGAACTGTCGGTCCGTTATTCGCGGAATAGGTACGTAATAGTGCTTCTGATCGCTAGCGTTGTAGACCTGTCGATATCTTGGCGCTCGGTATAGTAATACTATATTAAAGGGCGAGCAGAAGTGGTCGGTAAGATATGACGGGTTAACACCACCATGGCGAGTGACAGTTGTAGGTTGCGAGCCGAGAGACAGACCTCTCTCGCTTGGAACGTGGATGAGTCGAGGGTCTAGGTCCTTATCAAACAAAGAGACTCTAAGATTCTCAAAAGGTCAAGACGTTACCCGAAACTTTACAGACCCCGAAGCGAAGAGAGGCATATTAATGTAATGATGACCGATGGAGTCTATAGCCTCGATTGTCCTGCTCCGACCTAGTTGATAGGTTGATTTGACCTCTTGGTGTTGCGCCTCCGAGAATTTGACTTTGATCTTCGTTCCTGCCTTTTCCCAATTGACTACCAGCTCAGCGCACTTTTGGGAAGGTGCAGTGCAGCATTGATTCATCCGGAGGCGGCAAGGTGAAACTTTAGTCGCGGCAGGCGCATTGGTTCAATAACGAGACTGCCTATTTGCTTTGTTTTTGAGCATTGGACCTCCCGAAAACCACTAACCCACTACCAACAACTACATGAAAATTACCCGATTAGTTGCACACTATCCTCTGGCGCCTTTTCTTTTTGTAAGGCCTCGACTCTCAACAAACTCGCTTAGAGAATCATGTCATCCGTCAAGGGATGCCAAGGAAAAAACGGGATAAATCAGAGACACGGGATGTCTAGAGCCACCACATGAAAGTGCGTCCCAAGAACGAAATTGGCTTCATTCCACTACTTCATACTGACGAGTCGCTTTGGGGGGGCAAATTGGACAGAAAAGCAGCAACGTATCATCTATCACAGCAAACAGGATATCAGCGAATGCGCAAACATGACCAACAACATTGCATTGTCCACACCGCAACAAGCATCTCTCCTCTTGTCTCGCGGCCAATATCAAGTGACAGCTCAATTCGAAAAACCCTGTTCGCTAGCAGCGCGCTACGTAAGGGCAAGATCTACTTCAGGGTGAAGCGAATCCATTCATGGTCCTTTCCGCGTGCCACGTCCGTCAAGGCGCCGCCATCCGTCTTGGGGGGCTAATTCTAATCCACAGGCGATTGGGCGAGACCTTCTCAGCCTCTCGATCTCACGCGATGTACTCCCTTTGCGACCAATCGAAAATTGTTCTCACCTATTGAATGCCACTCGAGGTCCCCAGCTCGGTAAAGGTAGTAGCGGGAGCGGGTGTCGAGACTCAAGATGAAAGTCTTGACAAATCTGACCCTGCTTGCATGTCACTATGGATGGGCAGTGCCAGCGGGATGGTCGAGCAGCCCAAAGTCTGTTTTTCTGTCCCTGAGTCTCAATTGGTTAGGGCGCGAAACGCTTCCCTTGCTTTACCAGTTGATCAAAAGTGAAGATGAACTATATCAAGGTCCTGGTCACGGCATAAGCATTCTTACTCACCATCCCTGCCTCAACTTGGCTGGGCCCTTGGATGCCCGAGTCCCCGATTTTCTATTCATCGCCTAGATTGCCAATCGTGGTTGTCTCCGCATTTTACAAAGATCGCCGCAGGGTTCTTGGCCTTTGAAACCTCACACGACCAACATAACATGGCACCATATGTTATTCTTGGCATTGAAAGCAAACAATCGTCAACCAACAAATATTGCTTTCATTGTCTCATGGAAGTGAATCATTCATCTCTTCTCAATACCCGTTACCTGGGTTCCTGCATATACCCGAACCTCCGAGTGGCAAACTTGCAACCGACTAACAGAATTTTGACCTGGCGACCCTGACAAGACCAGGAACCGAGTCGCGGGTCCCCGAATCTCGAAGACATGATTCAAAAATGATCTAACTGGTCTAGCCAGCACTGGTTCATTTGAAATTCCGTATGGGCCGGGCAGACAGTGACGCCTAGGGCTGACAAACTCTTTGAGAAAACACTTTTGCTCACACGTCGGTCCTGGAAGGACCGAAACTTGCGTATAGCTTTGTCTGCCTCCGCTCAAACTACCGTTTGCCACGAGGTTGGCGTCAAATACATGACGCCGTCTCTTTGCTATTGATCTGCATCCCCAGTTTTACGACTCAGGAACCCACCTTTCTTGCGTTGAGGCTCTCACGAACGGAGTAACCGTTCCTTTCGTCCACTTTCCATGACATTGAACTGGTGTCAAGCGATTTCGTGCTCCGAAGTTGAAATTTTGCAGAAGAATCTGCCCGGACTCTATGGAGATGGGTTCAGGTCCCTTTCTGGTATCAATGCCGTAAGCGAGGTATCCGTCGCGCGGCGCTATACGTCGTGCATTCCAGTCACAATCTTGGCTCTGGATTCACCTTCCTCGCTACCGAATCGGCCTAAAGCTCTACAGAGTACGGGGTACAGTCGATTTCTAATACTCTACGGTAAGGTTGCTGTTCGCAAACACTCATCTGTCGGAACTTTCGCATCTCTGCCCACGTTCCAGGGATACAGGTCATTATTCTTACTTCCCCACAGTAGAGTTTGCCGATCAATTTCTGATTCATCCCATTGTCATGTTTGAATGGATAGCAAAGTTCTTCTTTCAAAGGTTCGATTCTATATGACGGCATGATGGATTGAGTCGCGCTATTTGGATACCGTTGCGTCAACTGTTGTCGATCTCAAGATCTGCAAGGCTACCTTCGAGTGCGAGGCTGTGGTTGTCAACTCAGGATATCTACTACCGAGACATCTGGTATGAATGACACCCTCGATTCGAGAGATATCTCACTCAATTCCATATCTTGAAAGATTCGGAGAACACGCTCTCTTTCATTCCTCTTTGGGATCGAAAGCCGGGCGCGTTCCGCTGCGGAACCGTGATGTGAATGTGGACTTCAGTCCAGAATTACCTACGCTTAGGTCGAAGATAGCTCTCAACCCCACGTGCCCGAGGCCCAGAGCGTTGTTAACATTCTGCGGTCTAGATCCCGGCCCTGTTCAAGAACAGGTAGCTTGGCATTGCCCGAATAGAAGCATTGGGCACATTTCGGCATAGCCCGTTGTTTGGCATGTGTAGTAATCGAATAAATCCCCGCGCTCCTCACGCATGCGGTCAGAGCGCGGACAAACAGATCATTGTCTGGAAGATAAGCTTTGGTCAATTCGCGGATAAATGTGAGATGCACAGTTGATCGATTCGTTTCTACGATCGCTGGTTCGGGAATTCGGGAGTGATGTTGTCTTGCTACCCGAAGTCTCGGATCAATACGTACCAGACTTGTCTGTAACCAACAAAGAGCTCTGTTGTTGGTGGTGATGATTATGGAGATACCCAAACAATGCTGATACTTTCGTCTACATGAACCAGGCAAACATGAGTCACGGCAAAGAATTGTTTCTCTGGAAGCCTACGTCGCCATGTATAACGAGTGTTGTTTGGCTAGTGAATCTAAGTTGTAACTTGGGAAACTGAGTGAAGTCACTCTTGTGGTTTGGAGTCCAGGGCAGGCTATTGTACTGTGTATTAGGTCTGGTCAAGTTTCGGAGGCCAAGGACAGACCGAGTGCTATTCCATTCAATTTGGCATCCTGGAGCTGGCATGACTTGACTTGTTCTTACCAAAGTCAAGCAAGCAACTCTTGCACACCATACCCGAGGCTTGTATCATAGAGTCTCATACTCAAAGATCATCAAGTGTACGATGACAAACCAATAACTTTTCATATTCTCATCTAATCATTCCAATCTATTATCTATCGTTCATTTATCACGTCAAAATTCATGTCAACTCCAAACAAAACCCCTTCTAGTACAAAGCAGCAACTCCAAACCCCTATGAGAACTCATTTCCTGACTCCCATTGTCTTTCCGATAACATAAGAGAGATGTCTATCACAAATATCCCACACATGCTGTATGGTTCTTGTTACATCGACCTCCATTCTCCTAATCCACACTTTCCTCGGACAAGGGTGATAGGGATTTCCGAGGAATCTGAGGTCTCTGACGCTTCTGGGTTCGCCCCCGACCTGGAACTCGGATACTCCTGAGTGCCGTAGATGCTCCAGGTGATTCTTCTCTGGGATCTGAGTTCGTAACTCTGACGATACGAATCCCTGTCTCCAGTTCGGGACTAGGGCTGTCTTCGTGCTCTGTATCTCGACCGCCGGATTGCGAGCTGATAGAGACAGGAACGTTCCCTCTGGAAAGGCGAGTTGTGCTGATGTCCTTGTTGAGAGGTTGATGGCTTGGTTGTTGAGGAGGGTATGCCAGGTCTTGCCTGGGTAAACGAGGACGACTGTCGGGCATGTTGATCGAGGGGTTTGTCTATGGAGTGTTCTTGTCGTCAACTACTTGCCCGTCTTTGGCCTTGACATGTTGGGTGGTACTATCGAGAAGGTTCACCGTTGCTCGGCGCTGAGCCTCGGACAATGTGTTCTTAGGTACTACAAGTGCTTTCCCTCCCAGATCCGGTTGACTCGCAGCTCTTTGGCGAAAATCGGGAAGCTCTGACAAGCGTACCCGGGTAGCAGAGGTGCCGTCGAGTTCAGCTGGAAGCTTTGGATAGTTCTCTCGGGAAATAGGGGTGGCTTCGAGTTCTACAGATCGATGATCTTCGAGTTGCGGATTGGCAGTGTTGGTAGTGACAGGAGTGTTCGCGTCGGAACCATGACGGGCTTCGATAGGGCCCTTGTGAAGCCGCTGATGACTTGGTCCGCGTTGCGGTGGAGGAAAAGGTGAGTCTTGCTGAAATGCCCTTGAAGAACCAGGGCTAGGAGTGCTCAAGTTTATCGATAGGTTGATCTGACTCTGAGTCAATTCGGCCGAATGAGTCTGTGAGATTTCTGACGTGACTGCTATTTGTCCGTCTTCGGTCTGGAAATCGCGTCGGGTTGTAGGAGCTGCTCTTCCAATGGCAGGCGAAGTGACCGTTGCTTTCCCGTTTGCCGTCTGGATATCGTGTCGATTTGTACTAGGAGCTCCTTTTTCATTGACTACCGGAGAAGGTAATCCTGCGAATTGGCTTGGGGGACATATGGAATAGCTGTTGATGGGCTCGGCGATTCTCTTGTCTGCATCTTCATCTGATGGGAAAGCCTTCTTAGTCTCTGCGTTCTTCTTGATACTGGCGTCCGTCTCGGCCACCGAGTCCCCATGGGCCTTGGGGGATTTTGACTTGATCATGCACCGCAGTACATAGATAGCAGTGATCACGGCCAAGAACGGAAGAAGAAGAAGAAGCCACAAGAGCTCAAGTTCTGTACCACCCCCCTCCTTCGGTGGTGCTGATGTAGGTTTAGGTTTTGAGGTCATGATGATACCAGAACTTGATGAAGTCGAGAATGAAGTCGTGAAGCTTGAGGCGTTAGTCGAAACTGTCGTAGTTGAGCTGATACTCGTGCTTGTAGTGGGATCCAAACTACTACGTGATGTGTAACTCGGCTTCGGTTCATACTCATAGTCCCCACCAAGAAAGCATTCAGCGTTCTTGGTATTATCGCTCAGCTTCGCCGCTCTCAACTGCTTCACAGGACATCCGCCATGGCAAGGATCCACAGCGCAACATCCCATGAACGAAGACGTCGACCAGGAACAAGCATGCCACGCAACATCGACATTGTCGTTGATACAAGCTTGAGGAGAGACGTACTCCTCGTAAGCCTTGTCGAAAGTCGCTGGCTTGAGATGTTGGTCTGGACAGAGGCCCTTTCGGACGCCGCAGGGGTTGATGGCGCAGCATCCGATGAAGCGTTCGGGATCATTTTTGCAGACGTAGAAGTTGGTGCCGGAGGGGCAGGTGAGACCTAGGTCTTCGGTTGGGTCGTGGTCGTGCATTGTGAGGATGATGTCTTCGTGGCAGTTGTTTCAGTTGAAGATAGAAGTCGAGCTTGTTGATATGACTGAAGAGCTTATTGTGAAAGATATGAGATTGGCCTGACACTCAGGAGGAAACTAGCCATCCTATATCTCACCTCTCGAGCCTGCGCTGAGTTATCAAGCCTTTGTCCTCAGACAACACGATCTCATCAATACGGACTCACCGAGCGTACCATTCTGCACAATGAAGACATATTCGCAAAGAGAATATGCAGCTTTACAAAGATACCCTCATCGTAGACCGTCTTGGTGGCATTCTGAAGGCTCTTTGATACCCCTGCAACGTAATAGATAGTTGTTGGACTAGTTCAACACGTAGTATGAGTGAAAGACCCAAATGTGAGAAATGATATGAGTAGAGGCGAAGTGTGGCTCTACTGCCAGGTGGCTGCCATGATTAAGTGGGCGATTGAAGTTGGATATTTAATCCATGGAGACATTCAGCAAGACAGGTAGAAAAGGAGGGCCGCCATTCTTTATTCTCCGCCGTCATACGACAGCCAGACTATACAATATGGGCAAAGAGCTTAACCCTTCTAGAACATTGATCATCAATTTGGTTGGTCATACTGTGCAAACAGCTGCGTTTGTCATATTGTCTTGTGTTCCCTGAGACTAATGCATGCTGCCGATTTCTGAGACTTCACAATAATGCGTTTGCGCAAACCATGCAAGACAACAACAGAAGAGACCTACCCTTTGAGTGCCAGGAGGGCTACCTGTCTACTTTTAAAGATTTCCTACTTTCTGAAGCCTAAAGTTGATGTGAAGTGTGTATTGTCAATCTGGTATCTGTGCTATGTGATGTATATAGGGAAATGGGGGTATCTCAAATGTTCTCATCCCGAGAGTAGCAAACCGTAACTCCGTCTGCCCATGCCTTCCTGAATCTCCATACTGTAGATTTCCATACCTTCATTCATGCGCCTTTTTTGATTCCCAAAACATATAGAATCCCGATTCTCAAATTCCCTGGTGGCATTTAATGACAACAAATGCTGCGAGAAATCTCCCAAAACAATTCAACTCCGTCGATATGCTCCCATGTATCGAGGCAATATGTGTTGATCCATATGGCGCTTAGTCTTCACCTTCTGCGTCCAGTTCATCAGCCTCTTGCAGAGCTAGCTCTAGCTCTTTCTCAAGGGTCTCGGGATTGCCGCCTTCTGGATCAAGCAGCTGGCGTAGTTCCATATCGCTGAGGACATCGGGAATGTGTCCATCGTCCTGGAGAGCTCTGTCAATGACCTCTTGCTTCTGTTTCTGCAACTCGTCGATACGGCTATCGATGTATTCCTGAGTCATGATGCGGACAAAGAAACACTCCTTTTCCTGTCCCATACGGTGGACACGACCAAAGGCCTGCAACTCCCTGGTCTTGTTCCACCAAGGCTCAATACTGAGCACTCGGTTGGCAACAGTCAGGTTCAGCGACTGAGCTCCGCATCCCAGCCCAGCGATCTTCATACTAATTAGTTATATGTAGCCTGAGAAAGGGATTTGGTCAGAACATACCAAGATTCTGCATTCTGGATTGGTTTTGAAAGACTCAATCGATTTCAATCGGCACTTATTGGTGAAGCCTGACGAATAGTAGAATGCAAACTTGATATCAAGTTTTTCGAGCATGCGGCCCAACAGTTTTCCTGTCATGATGAATTGAGTGAAAACTGGAATGGTTAGACAGCCTACAATTATATCGAGAATAAGTATATTTACCAATAATCTTGTCGTTGGGGTTCTTCTCCAGCCACTGAGTGATAACAGCCATCGCGACAGTAAGTTTCGAGCTTGGTGGGAGTGGAAAGCGCGCACCACGGCCTGTTGCAATGAAGAAACCGTTTTCTTTAGGATCGCGTGTAGGTCGAGCGTTATTGATGTCCCGTCCAGGTTCCTTGAAATGGCAGTCGGCTTTCGCATCATTCTGAACCTTGACTAGCGTTTCGATGTCATTTCCGTAACCTAAACTCGCAGAGCAGAGTTCTGAGGGACACTGTAACATGAATTTGTGAGAATCTCCGAAGTATTTTGGATCAGGATGCACGAGCACTCACTTCGACCTTGTGTTCAAGCAGAGTTGCTCCTCCTCCTGTGAAGGCCTTGACGAGACAGGCTTGGCAAAAGAAATGTTCGCACTAAAATTGTCAGAACTTCAGTCCTCGTCACTGGATTCGCTTACGTTTTCAGACTGCACCGGCTTCACTGGTGGAGTTGCCTTCTTGCAAAGACCGCAGGTGCTCCCACGAATCTGTGCCTCGTTCTGAGCCAGGTTAAGCAGGGCGCCCATGTCCAGGTTTCCACCAAAGACTTCATCATCCAATGTTTCCAAGTAGTTCATACCCGTATTGAAATCAGCCAGCCCATGCGGCTCTCCGCCTTTCTTGTCCCCCTCTCTCAGACTGTCCAGAATGGGGATAACACCCTTGGCGTTCAGCGCACGTCTAACGGCCATAATATCATCCTCGCGAAATTTCTCTTGAATCAACTTCTCGATGGTGAATGGATAGGTCGTTACTTGGCGAAGTCGCATCTGGAGAGCTAACTTGACTTTGTCAATTTTTTGCGTCATGCTAGCATCGCCTGTCTCCTGCTGCTGCTTCTTCATGGCTCTGATAATTCTTATGTAGAAGGCATGAACGGCTCTATGGGAACATGTTTAGTCGACAATGCGATATACTCATAAGTAATAACTTACTCGTATAGGATCTCTTCCTTCGCCGAGAGAGATACTTTTATATCATGAGCATGGGCCTTGGGGAGGGGCAGGACCCTGTGACCCAGAAATGTGTCTTGGTTTGTTCTGTTCATAGTTAGCCGTGTATTAATCGATACATGGAGGCGTCATTACCGCCGCAGCATGATCATCGATATGAGTGTCTCCAATTTCGCGTTGTTCGTATCCTTTGCTAAAGTTAATAAACGCTTAAGTGCGGAAGGAGAACCACTCACACTTTCAAGGTACTTGTCCCTGAAATCATGGATAGTTTTGGTGAACTTGCACCCAATGAATTGGAGGTAAGGGAAGATTTCTAAGTACTATCAGTAATTGTGAAGTCAGAACTTCATACGAATAGTTGGACTTACCCTCCAACTTGTTGGACAACGGAGTACCAGTCAAGGCCCAATGATGCTTGCCTCTAAGCATGCAACAAGCAAGTCTCACTATTTGTTTATTAGTCTCACGATTGCTTCAAAGCGTAACAACTTACCGCGAGTGTCGTGATTCTTTATTTGATGGGCTTCATCCAGAATAACTCTGTACCAGTTGAGGTTCAAGAATCCTCCCGAGAGTTCCCTTAGTTCCTCTTTGAAGCCACTGGTCTCATCCCCATGTTTCTTTTTGAGCTTCTCGATCACCGCCTTCTTGGGAAGTTCTGACGTGACCTCATGGTAGGTAGTAATCCTATATCGTGTCAGTTCTGCCATAGCTGTAAACCATCTTTTGACCTTACACAATCTTTTGCTGTTTTACCAATGCGATTGCCAGCCCCGTCCTGCGGTAGTATTGGAGGGAAAACGATTTCCAGTCTTCTTCGCAGTGTTTGAGGACTTCCTGATACCACTGCTCAGCGATTGGTTTGTTTGGTACCACAACAAGAGTCGCCTTGCAAAATTCGTTGTCCTGCTCACCACGTGGAGGATTGCCAATTATGGTAGCCAAACTAATGACCGTCTTTCCTAGACCTGGTGCGTCTGCCAAGATACCACCGTATGGGGAGGTTCGCCCACATTCTCTGAACATCATCCAGCCGACAGCTGTAAGCTGGTAATCCAGTAGGCCGAACATCATGCCCTTCATAAGGCAACGATCACCCACAGCGGTGATAAACCCGCGGCCAAACATTTTCCAGGCCTCTTCAAGGTCCTTCCTTTGGGTCTTCACGTGCCGATTGTCGCAACCCTCTGGGATCATGTTCTTGAGGTGCTCAAAGTGAAGTTTCTTTGTGCCTGCATTAAACTCAGGCATAATAGGTGCACTGTTTTCAGCAATGACACTCTCGATACCGTTTAGGCTGCTGAATATGCCAGTGGTGGGTTGAACAGCTTCCTTTGCACCGATACCATTCGAAATTTCTTTCCCTGTCGTCTTCCGTTTTTTTCGAGCCCCTCCTTTTGAGTTTCGTTTCCGCTTCTTAGCAGCTCCTTTGTCTTCGTCTTCATGCTTTCGAGCGAAGTATTCTCGGACATTCTTGATTTGCGGGCGACGTTTCACTACCTTGCTTGTCGGGGCAGCGAGCGCATCTAGTGCGGCTTTCGCTTCGATCATCTCGTTTTCGATTTCCTCCAAGCGTTTCTTATAATCTTCTCCGGGCTTTCCCCATTTGCAGATGGCCAGGATTTTGCGTTTCTCATCTTCGAATGCTAACAAAGCAGCTTGGATATTCTCGGTGGCTTCATTCTTACTAGACTCTGGAATGGTTGGAGCAGTGGGAGAATCCTCCGTGTCCGAATCCGAGTCATCATCTGCGACATAATCCGAATCGTCTTTGTCGTCAAAGTTTGACTCGGTATCGCTCTCGGACTCGTCTTCCGCTTGACGAACAGCATCATCTGAGGGAGTGTTCTCACAAGCGTGCTGGTGCATCGGAGATTGGACAAACAAAGACGACTCCTGTTCTGTCTGAGTTTCTATCGGGGTGACAGAATTTATGTGGTCAGTGTTCTCTGACTCAAGTTTGCCGGTTTCTTGGGTTGAGTCAGGTGTCATGTAAGCAGAAGGTATCTGCTCATGAGACAGGTTCCGCTCAGTCATGAGGCCGTTCCTACTCAGCTGCTCATGAATGAGATAGTGGTCGTTTTCTATGGCGTTATCTTGCGCCTGAGTAATATTGTGTCCAGGAGTTGCAATCGACTGATGAGCATGACTCCCCATGCCATTAACCTCTAGAAGAGGTTCAAGGAGTCTGAGATCGTACCCATCACTGGTATCGGGTGTAGTATCCATGGCAAATCTAGTGCAATGTCAGAAACGAGTTCGCTCGAGCCCCTAAAGATTTGGAAATGGTACGTCAACTTACCAGAACGTGGAAGCGGTTGCCATGGGTCCACGGAGTAAGCGTGCGATGCGCGATTGAGTTGAGGAAAGATCTTGGGCGCAAGCAAACCGTGCGAACGGGCAAGAAGTAGTGATGAAGCAGGTTCCAAGTGAAAACGATGTCGGAGAGGGGAGATGATGCGAGAGCTAGAAGTGTGATGTAGGATCTGAGAGCGGCCAAGAACCGCGAGGTCGCGATGCCAATGGGGATAGGTGAAGGGCTCTATAAAAGAATGAAGAGACAAAATAGTAATGAGAATTGTGTTAAGCGATAGGTCCGATGAGGTTCAATATCGGAGGACCTTGGTCGCAGAGGAGGTGAGGGATGATCGGGTTGTGATGAGGAAAGGAAAGGAAAGAATCAAAGATTTAATTTCAGATGGGAAGATATCCTTGAGATCTGAGATGAGGAGATCAAATGATGCAGTGCTCTAACGATAAGCCGTTGCTGCCTTGTATGTGGATCTGAAGATATGCGCTGCTCGACTGTGTGAAATATCCTCCAGTTTCGAGCGCAGCCGATGCAGGATACTGGGTCCTCACAAGTTAGGCATAACAAAAAGAACTGCATGCCCGACTTTCCTCGACATCAGGTTGGCAGACTAGAATTCCCTTACCGCAAATTTTACTGAATATTCTCAACGCCCACATCTTCCCAGCAATATCTGGTCTGTTCAGCTAGGTATCCTTTGCACCACCGTTCTTTACGAAACTCTTCATTTATTTCCTCTTCAAAACCGGTGGAGCGTAGATTTGAGGACACTGGTTGATTGATGGATTTATTCAAGTTCAATATCTCCTCTTGCGGGAATTCAATCTTACCTGCCCCTGGACCTCTGGACCTCCCGTAGGGGGGCGTTCGACCAGCAATCACCAAGAGTGATGACCGTCACCAGTAGTGATGGCTTTCACCATCACCCGGGTTTATTCCATTGCGCTTGGCAGTCAGTTACGGTATGAATTACCTATAAGTACCTAGAAGGCCGTCCCCAAGTTGACATAGTGTCCATCTTACAAGCTTACAGAGACATACACAGTCCTCTAGAAGATCATTGAGAAAGACTATAGAAAGAACTTATATAAGTCTGTTAGACTTGATACAAGCTGTCATAAGCTACTGGCCTTCAACAACCTATCAAAACCCTTGTAACTCTTGTGCAAGTCTTGTTGGAAAAGGGGGAACCCGCTACGTACTTAGTAGGCATAGGTCTTCTTCCTTTGCCTTCCCTTTTTGCTATCTCTTCTTTATAGGTCTCTTCCCCTTCTTCAACTCTTCGATTTCCATAAAGGGAATTTGAACTATACCCTCCATGGGGGCAGGGGGGTAACAGATGAAATGTCCTCTAAGGCGTAGGCTGCCAGGTGGGTGACAGAAAAATTGTGTTCTAAGGCTTGGGCTACAGTAATAAAGTTGCCTAAGTGCTGGTCTAAGCCAGCACAAAGTGACCAAATTATTTCGTCCCTTGGGATTTTGGGGTTAATTCTTCCGATAACCTGACGGAGGGGTAATACTGCCTGTCACTGTTGGGACTTACACGATACTTGGATAGCAACTCCTCCCTACAGATGGACGATGGCACACCCACAAGGGGTATTCCATCACTAGGTGACTGTTAGTTAAAGCCGCCTACGAAGAGTGCCATTGATGAAAAGAGTGAAGAGTGAAGAGGTGCATCTTCTGGCTGAGCCTCTCCAAGGTGAGGCTAACACAATATAGAATCAAGGCCTCTGATTAGCTTGACAGTATCCTCCGGTGCACAAGTGGTCGATGGTTACGTGCGCTTTCGTGGTCGCCCCCTATAACCTACTGAAGAGGTTTAGCAAGAAGAGACCGAGCAAGAAGAAGTGGTCTAGGAAGAAGAAGAGGTTCAGGGCTAGGTGTAGGCCGGCTTTGTCTTACCTAGGATGGCAGCTTCCTGCCAGCATTAGAGTCTTGTTAATATGAACAAATGTTCCGGTGGCTAGATACATATTCTGTTAATAGTTTACAATACATCATCTACTAACCAGGACAGAACAAAATCCCACTGACAGTAGTCACCGTCACCCTCGCACGATTATAGACAACTTTTCAGTGGCTTGATACTCATATACTCTGTTCGTATTTCACACTGTAACTGACTGCTGAACGGGACGAAAAAAGACCTCGGTGACAGTGGCCATCATCACCATCGAACAAGATAGACTATGAACTTGGTGACAGTGGTCACTACTACCAAGTGAGCGGTTGTGTGCAACAGAATTCTCATCATTGGGGACAGCTTGCAGGGGACAATAGGATGGGTCCCTGGCAGGGCATCGATTTGAGGACACTGGTAGGTTGAAAGATTTATTCAAGTTTAATATCTAAATAAAGCAAATCACTATTTCTCATATGCCTTCATATCTTGATAGCAACATAACGCATGTAGTCAACTCAACGTGCTGTCTAGACTACCCTATACAAGTTCACCCACAGCCATCGTCAAACACGATGAAACAACCAACACAGCTGAGAAACAGTAACGCAGAATCAACCAACAAACCCACCAAAAATTAACGCAACCAACAGAGTGCATCGGCCAACGTTCTAGCGTGCTCGGAACAAATCACCGGCGCGTTTCACGATACGCAAGACACTCAAAGGATTTAAACCCCGGGAGGAAGGAAAAAGTCAGATCGTCTCGACTCATGCAGGTGCTTCAACACTAGAGATAGGAAAAAGACTCAGCAGGAACAGGAAACGTGGAGCTGAATCGTGATGGTGGGTTGGATTAGTCGTGGCATTGCAGGTACCGTACATATTTAGTAATGTAAGGCTACACAGAGAAAGGCTATTAGGTATGCATGAATAAATAGATGGACAATAAGAATGACCGCATGTGATGGATGGAGTGTGAGGCTCGCTCTAGCACGTGCTGATGGACCCTCTATGATATCCTGACAGCCTAATCAATGTCTGTGCGAGTGGAAAAAGCCAAGACTTGTTGATTCAATTAAATCAAGAAAAAGCAGTGCAGAAGTAGACTGATACAAGACCTGATACCTTGGCTGTCCGAGCAAACAAAAAGCAACAACCAAGAATAAGATCACCAGATAAGGTCTTTTATTCGATACGCGAATGCAACCAACAGAAGAAATAATGACAGGGGACCGAGATACGAGGTAGCATTGCATGTGCTATCAATTAGCTGTATGTAGGTATGGATTGCAGTGATTATTAGCATAATGCAAATAATTAAATGGGCATTTAAAGTCCCAGGGCATGTCAATTAAGACAAAAAGATTGGAGGAAAAAGCAAAGAAAGGAAGGACCCAAACTGCCGGAGATGCTCGACAAGGATCATGCACACACGACTCAACAGGGCCTGAGACAAGGGTCCGCACTAATTAATTCCTTCGTCCCTGTATCGTATCTTGTTGACGGGCCGATGCTACCTATTGACGCATTTGGCGATGAGAACTTGTTGTGGACATATAATTTGTTATTCGACAATAATGATGCTATCGCATACCTGTCGTCTATTTTTGCTTGCTATGATTGTCACAAGGATGCGTCGATCGGGGGGACGGGAGAGAGGTTGTGGCGGGGAGGTTTTTTGTCACCTCACTATTTGTAATGACGGCACAAGACGGCACATGGCCAGGAACTGAATGCTAATGGATCTCAACCTTATCTGAAATCTACTGACTACCAACTGTTGACCTGCCAAAAGAGATCGAGGGTACTAATTACGTATGTCATCCTAATTAATCTGTTTAAATTGAAGTAAATGTCCAATTTGAGAGCAAGGGTCTAATGTTTCAGATGAATTGACTGGACAGGACAGGCCCAAGACACTCTCCACCTTCTGTTTCTTTAGCGGCAACCCGACCACATGCTGCGTGTCTAGGTCTTGGTGTGTACCCTGATCCTTGCCGATCCTCTCCAGCTCTTCCCTTCCTCAGCCCAATCCAAGTCTTTGTATCCATCTCATCAACCACGACGCATAAAAAACATAATCTCTTTTATTGTTCCGCGCCTTCCGTGAATTAAAGTTTTCCTAGAATTATTCCATTTAGTAGTCTAATGCGAGCAGAAAGAAGAAGAGGCAAAAACGTTGAGTAATGACGAACCTTTCTCCCATACTGTCGGGATCGTAGATCGCCGAGTCCTTTTTTTCCCTTTCTCACTTGTGTCTTTTGGGAAGACTGCCCGCAACCGGATCGGCGCCTCTTGTTCAGCCACCGCACGCTCTGGACCGGGACCGATCCGTTGGGCTGTCGCTGTTAGCTTCGATAGTTTTTAGTTTTTGCATTAGCACGACAGGGTCTAAGAGTCAAGTCAACACAGCATGGGCAGGTTAAGCAAGACGAGGCAAGACAAGAGGGTCCTTTTTCGTTCAGTAATCGAGTCCCAGTTGTTTGGCTACGACAAGATCCATTTCTTTAGTAGCACGGAAGTCTGTCTCAGCTGGTTTTACTGGGTCTTGCCAGTAAAAAATGTCCCGTGTGCACCTCCTGCAGCCACTAAAAAAGAAGCCGGGATGGAAGCCCAGGTCTCCAGTTGTCATTCTAGTGGAGCCGCCAGATTTCGGCCAAGAGGTTGCACGAACCCGACTTGGCCCGCCCCCGCAAGCTTACCTTAGTTCTTTAGCTGTCGGTCCACTAAATTGCCTGTCGAGTCAGTCCTGGTCTCAAGTCGAGGTAGTATTAAGCGATCGTGGGCTGCTGCTGCTCCTCTGGAAGTTCTGGCCCTGTTCCGCGACTCGTCAAAGCAAAGTTGGTTCGTACCTGAAAACTGACAGTGCATGTACGGTTGTAGTGACCTCTTGCCTCTTTTACTGACAGACCTGGACCCATTCTTTTCTTCTGTCCCTCCTTCCTTCCTTCTCTCGTCTTCTGTCCAATCTGATACCCAACTTCAACTTGCGCCTCCCCATTTACAATCCTGCATCTCTTTCCTCATATTCTTCAATGATTTTGCATTGTCGCTCTCAATAACAACGACTCATAACAATTCCTCTATCACATGAGAGCTCTCCGGCTTTAATCCATTGCAGCGCTCTGACACTGTCACCTGTCGTAATACCGCACTGCGGCTGCTTGTGTCGCATCACCTCGCATTCCAACTACCACGACAAATTAACCCTGGACTCGTCTTCTCCTACGTGGAGAGACAATAATTTAAAACAATGCCTACCCTTAATGCTCACCGAACTTTCGAACCACCGCCAATGCCTTCTCTTGTCGATTTTGAGCGTCGCCGTTCAACCACATCTTCGCTCTCCCACCATTCCGACTCTCTGGGAGGTCTCCAGTCACCACCACCCAGAAGCAGATCAAGCCGACCAAAGAGCGCCAAATTCTCAGCATACCGACTACGCAGCAACTCTGGACTCACACTACACACTAATGAAGATGTTCTGCGACAGTATACCGATTATCACCCTGACGGTACACCGCGTGCTGGAATCTACAGCAATGGCGTGGGGCAATGGTCTGGTGAGAGGTTGAGGAGCATCGACTCAGTTGCATCTTCTTCAAGAAGTCAAAGATCCAGTATCGCCTACACTGAGTCGGACAGCTCTGGCGAGTTGCCTATTCCCGATCTTGTCGGTCGCGAAATGTTCGATATGGTCATGGCCGACCATGCTGCCAGTGGACAATTGTGGAAGTTTGCTGCCGATCGGGGTGTTGGCCAGAATGTTGACTATCTTATGAAGGTGAGATAAGAAGTCATAATATTATCTTCAATTCTAACCAGATAACAGATTCGCGACTATATCGCATCTCTGGAGCAAGTTGTCATTCAACTATCGACAATCTCAACCTCATACACATCCATCACAGCAACCTCACCACTTGGCCTTCCCTCACCAATGTCCAAGGCTCTCAACACCAACATCAAGCATCTTACAACATCTCTTATCCCAAGCTTGGAAAACATGTTTCTCGAGTCAAAAGCATACATCGAGCAACGCATTGTTAGAGAAATCTTTCCCGACTTTGTCAAGCAACAGCTATCGCAATGCACCAGTCTGGCTCTGTCCCTTGATGCCGAAGGCGACTCGCCACTGAACCCCTATCCAGGATTGAAGGGCTCCTTCTGTCTTAGCGACCCTTCAAGATCCGGAAACCCGATCATCTTTGCCTCTGATGAATTCGAGGAATTGACAGGATATTCGCGAACCGAGGTCTTAGCACACAATTGCCGATTCCTTCAGGGGCCACAAACTGACAGGGATCGCATTGCTAACATGCGGTCAGCCATCTGGCGGAACGATGAATGTACAGAACTACTCCTGAATTTCCGAAAAGACGGGACGCCTTTCTGGAATCTTCTATTCTTGTGCCCGATGCTCGACAGCACTGGCAAGACCAAGTTCTTCATGGGTGCCCAGATTGATGTGTCATCTTCTATACACGGCACCGACGATGTCCTGAAGATCTTGTCTTACGGCGCCCTGGAGGAGGAAAGGGCCACGGAACGCTGCGCTTCTCGATGGGCTAGCGAGACATTGCACGATGAGCCCGAACACGACGACGCATATGAAGCCAAGAACCATCACCATTTCAAGGCGGCGAAGAAGGGAGGTTTCTTCAAGTCGTTTAAGAAAGCGCCTCCACCTCCTCTCTCGCCACCCCTGAGCCCCCGTCGCAGTTCCGACAGACCCCGGTCATCAGCCGGACCCACGGCTTCCGACAAGACCTTGAGCACCCGAAGCGTTATCAGGAGATTTTCCAATCAGCCTGAAATGCTCATGTCAACTTATGCTCGGTACATGATTCTCGAACATGTTCCATCTTATCCTAAATCTCTCGGCGCGATGCCATTGGATCAGGAGATGAAGTATCCGCCAAAGTTGTGTGTTTCCTTCTACTCCAAGGAAATGCTTGAGGCACTTGACCTTGGCCAGGCCGCTGAAGCGATTGTGGGCAAGGATATCTTTGATATCATGACCGAACAGGCTACACTGCCTTCTGTCACGAAAGCGTTCAAGTCCACAGTCCGAGACCTCGTTGTTCGCGACGGAAAGTCAGTCTCACTCGACCTCGCTCTTGCAAACCATATTCCCCGCCGAGCCAACACAGCAAGGACAATAAGCAGCGACAACGGAGACGTATCTCCTAAGAAGCCAGCCAAGTTAATGAGCCACTGGACACCCCTCAAAGATACCGAGGGTCACGTCAAGTATGTGGTCATGATTGTTTCACCAGTCTAATAAACGAAGTATTGGAATTTAAAAACGATGGTATGATATATAGGCGTTTATTATGGAGGATTGACTTTTTTTTTATATTGTACTGGCGGCTTGTTTGAACTTTTATATACCTGTATGTACTTAACGGCCTAGAGAATGAAGTCATGACTATAATTCACAATGTCACTATAAAGCTCAACAATGCTCCCACAACTGGATTCAACTTTGTGAACTCAAGAGTACACGTCAGAATCTCGTCACCTACTTTTCAGACTGCCGAACGACGCAATCAACATTCCTCCCAAATCACCGACCTACTACCATGCAAGGACAATACTCCGAAATCTCTAGAACGATTCTACAACGGTCCACCAGGAACACGAAAAGGGGTCAATTACACCGTTGCCTAAGAGATGTACACTATACCAGGCACTTACCCTGGCGCCCTGAGCCGGTGTTTCTGCTAAGGAACGCCCGCCGGCCATTGTGACGCATTCATGGCGTTTGGGTTTGAGTGTAGGGCTAGACTGGTAATTGGTCGGGACCGGGACATTGTCCGAAGGATTGCGGTAGTATGAATGATTGCTGTTTCTCCGGCTGTATTGTTCATGAAGACATTGTGTTTAGGCTCTCTGGTTTAGATTGTTTGTTGAAGTGTTAGTGGGATTGTGATGAGGCTTGCGATGGATGGTGATAAATACAAATCTTGACGATAGAAGGTACCGGAATGAACAAGTTCTGCAGATTCAGTGACAATGGTAACAGACAAACCGCCACGGTACTTTTAATTAATAACGTTGTAATATCCTACTATCAATACATACCCAAGACTCCTCCATATTCAAATAACCATGCATCCAATTGTACATTCCCCAAGCCCCGGCTGTGCAAACCCCACCCCTCCATCGTCATATGTTCAGAAGTATCGATATAAAGTACAGCATTTGTCTTCGTCTATTAGGCTTCTGCTTGGAGGTGCGGGATGGGCGCAGCTGGGGCCATATACCTCTACTCCACGAGCGTAACAGGCAAAGGAAATGGTGAATCCCTCTGCAAGCCCTCCCTGACGTCCGCAATTCTCTCCAGGTAGCCAAACTCATTCTTTTCTGATCTCAGGCGGGGAAATTCCATCTGGATACCGGTCCACCTGTACGCCGCCGGGCGTGGACCAGACCATGGTTTGATAGTAACGTCCGGTCCGTTATGCTCCTTTTCTGTGAGACATTTCGTAAGGTAACGGCCGACAAGGAGCCACTGCACAAGCTTGGGGAATCTTTCAGCTTCTTTCAGTGCAGACCTGACAACAGGCTCGCCTCGTGTTCCAACACCGAGATATGATATCCTCGCACCGCGTCGAACAAGTAACTTGACGCACTCAAACGCCCCAACACTGCAGGCATACATCAACGCCGATCCTCTCCGCCCATCGCACTCGATGTCGAATCCAGCTTCGATCAAAGTCTCCAATTCCATATTGTGGTCCTCGCGAATAGCCAAAAATCCCACGTTGAGTTTGAAGGGCTCTGGCTCGTAGTTGACAACACGGGCACGATATTCTTTCGGAATACGCTTGAGCATTGCCTTCAAAGGGGAAACCCCGGGGGCTGGACTGTAGAGCCCGTAGTAACTCTTTGCCAAGAAACCAGGCTGCTCTTCTGCAAGTCTGTAAAAGTCAAAATCTCCGTTCAGAGCATAAGCCCGATTCTTGACCTGACTAATCATGGTTGTGAGAGTGGCATTGCCCTCTGAATCAGGGGCAAGAGGATCCAAACCATGTTGCAGCAACACATGCATGATATCAAGGGTGAAATTATTCCAGTCGTCAAAGTGGTACACAGCAACACTTCTAAGGTCAAACCCGTGTTTAAAAAACACATGAGTTGAATCAAGCTTCCCTTCCACGAATGACGAAGCCAAAGGGGATAAGCCATGCTCGTCAAGAAGATATGGGTTGGCACCCCTTTCCAGAAGCAAATCAACCAAGGGCACAAGACGCCACTGCGCAGCAAAATGTAAGGCTGTGTTCGAATCATCATCTTGAGCATCGATCTCTGTTCCGCAGTCGATGAGGAGCTTAGCCATCTTGCAAACTTGTTCGTAGTCGATCGTCGCAGGGTCCTTTTTAATGTAAAATTGAACCATACTATGCAAAGGAGTGGCTCCAGTTATAGCATTATCGAGCGTTAGTTCAGTTTGAATGTTTAGGACGCAGCGTAAGACCCTGCTTGCAACATCACCGTGATCCTGGAAGTGGGAAAATTCCACCAGTCCAAATTTCTCCATCAAGGCCCTGTCGCTGTTAGCAAGATTCTTCAAAGGCAGGTAGGTAACAGAAGAAACTGTCCACCAAGGCATAGGGAGCTAAAATAAAGTCACCTGAATGCTGATCCAAACTAGCATAAGGTGACCAAATTATTTCGTCTCTTGGGCTCTTGACGACCAATTCTTCCGACACCATGGTGAAAGGTTCAAGGGTGTTGTTACCAGTATCGTTCAGCATTGTCCTGTAGATGTTTGATAAAAATCTGAAGAACGTTGGCCTGATGCTCCGCACTTCCATCCGGAACAAGTTGTTTGTTGTTGAACAGAGCGTGTAGGGGGGTCACTTTCAAGTGGAACCAAAGTCTCTCTTCTTCCAAATATGCGTCTAAGCACTTTTCAAAGAAGGTATATGCTTTTTCAGGAGACATAAACATGTCAAATGCCATGAGTGAATGCAAGTCCGCGGCAGCTTGGAGTAACGCGTTGTAGCCGTCAGGCCAGTGGTCAAGGCAGCAGGTCACAAATCCTTTGAAGCCCAAGTCTAGAAGTTCTATCATTGGTCGCACGAGGTATCTGGATGCTGTATAACTGAGGAGAGTGCAATCTCCACAAGGCATGATGGCAGACTCCAGGTCTTGCTTTGAGGTGAGATCGAGAAATGGTCGGAATAGACCATTGCTTTTGAGCTGGTAATGGTCAATCGCGTGTGACACCATGTCTCCTAGAGCTTCTGGATCCGAATCTTGATCTGGATGGTTCTCTGGGTCATCATCCGAGTCATCGGACGCTTCTCCCATGACGATGTCAGACGATGTGCCTGATGATTCAGGACTGGCCTCTGGAATAGCAAGATGCTGACCGCCAGTAGCACCCGGTTGACGATCGTTGATATACTCGGCCATTTCGCGGTTGCGCCCCAACATAGATAAGAAGGCTGGTGTCCTACCCGATGAGTCTTTGAGTAACAAGTTCGCACCAAACCTGGTCAAGACCTTAATGCAGTCCAAAGACCCAGCTTTGGCAGCCAAATGTGCTGGTGCTTTGCCATGTACTGGACTAACAGTGTTGACCTCTTTGGCCAACGGCGTAGCTTCCAAAAGAGCCATTAAAACATCACGATGGCCCCCGACTGCAGCAAACTGGAGTGCATTGTAGACATCGTCGTACTCAACAGCTTTGAAACGGTGAAGCCAATCAAAACTAGGAGACGCTCTCTCTATGATAGTCTCAAGCACAACCACATTGCCAATCTTGGCGGCCAGCATAAAGCCGTTGATGTGATCTGGTGGCGCCAGACTGGCATCTGCGCCGCGGCGAATTAGCAGACGTGCGACGTCAGTTCTCGAACGACAAAGTGCTTTGACCAGCATCGATGGTCCCGGTGATTCATGGCATGGTGATCTAAAAGATGGTTGACTATACACTGATTAGCGTACACCCTCGAAAGTTGATGAGTAGGTCAAGCTTACCTGCCGACTTTAAGATTGTTGACATCCATTCCGCAGTCAATGAGCTGATCAACTATATCCGTGGCGATCTTTTCGTCTTCTATACACAATATCTCTCGGAAAGTGTAATGTTGGTTCTCGATGATATCTTGTGGCTTCGTATTGCTGAGCAATGGTTTGATCATCGAAACATCGATAGGCTCATCGGCCAGGAAGTCTTCGAAAATTGATCTGCCACCAAAGCTCTCCCACGGCTTGTGCACATTGATACCACTCTGAACAAGTAGCTTGACAATCTCTGGCTTTCGAGCAGTCACTGTCATTGCGAGAAGAACTGCGGCGTCTCTTGATTTGAAGAACTCGCCTGAGCCAGCTTTACTTGGTTCTTGAGGGTTCTCCTGGCTCTCGTCCCATGCTGCTTCTAAGACAGCGGCGATAAATGGCAATTTTGAAGGTGTCCAAGTGACAGCACCGCGCGCTTTCTTAGATATTCGTGCGCTTGCCCACTCGCCAGTCTCTTTCTCATGGTCTAAGAGAGCACCCTTGTGAAGCAAGCATGATATGGCCATGCGCACAAATCCATGTAGGAAATACATATTTGTAGGTTGATCAGCTGATGGGCTCTCGACCATTGGAAGGACATCGTCACAGAAGCGTGCCCAGAGACCTCGACCATCCTTGTCTTTGGAGCTGAGAACCTCAGGAGTGAGTAGCTGCATATAAGTATCACGCGTCATGTTGGGGAAACAAGATGGATGGGCACTTGGTCTGGTGGTAAACCCCAATCGCTGTCGCGAGAGTTTGGTGTTCGTAATGACTGTCTCTGCTGGCGTCACACCATCGTGGAATGGCCGAGAAGGCCCACCCCTATCAAGAACCAACGAAACAAGTTTTGAAGAAGCCGATATGTTCAACGCACGAAGGATCGTTTCATTATTCCTGCTGGTGGTTGGGGCGAGCTGGAATATTCTTTCAAGAAGCGCACAGTCACCCCATTCCACGGCCCATCGTGCCAACTGTTCAGGATCCTCTGCTTGCAAAGACCCTTGGCGCTTTTCCAGCAGAAACCTGGCTGCTAAAGGACCAACCATCCTCGAACCTTTAGGAAGTACCTGTAAGGTGTTTACGTAGGCAAATGCTGCTCTCAATGGCGTATGTCCTTCCTCCTTGCAAACCGCATCAAGGTTGCGTATCTTGTGCGGGTCATTTTCCCAGAGAAATTTGAGCATATCAACATCATTCGTAGCGGCGAGGAGATGCCAGATATTGCGACCGCCGTTGTCTGTGTCGAAAGTCGGAGCCGAATGTTTATGGATCAGCCTCGCCAGGGGGCCGACTTCCTCGACGACCATCAGAGGCGTACGACCGCTTGAGTCTCTAGCTCGAATGTCGGCACCGGCATTAATAAGTAGATCCATGATATCGAGCTGCGCACCCTCCGTAGCCATGTGGAGAATCGTGCCGGCATCCCTGGTACTGTTATAAGGAAAATTGGGATCGAACCTGGGATCTTTGATCAACCGCTCCAACAACGTCACGTTGAAATCCAGTATAGCAGTTCGAATGGCTTCTTCGAAGCTGGCTTCACTTAGCGTATAGATCTTCCCCTTTTCCGTTGTAGGAGCAAATTTGACGTTTGCATGCTTCATCAACTTGGACACCAGATCTTGTATTTCCACATACTCTGTACTATCATTTTCGATGTCGAGTAATGTCAGGTCGTAAACGTAGGTAAGCAAGCGCGCAAATCTTGTGCGATGAAGCAGACCACGCCTCGTCACGTTCTCGCGCTTCAGGAAGTGACGGAATGAGGAATCCAGATAATTCCCTTCTTGAACGATTTGCATGAAGATAGCCTCATTCTTGCCCAGCAACGCATTCCAAAATGCTAGGCCTGCCAGTGACGCCTCTTCGGTCCCATTCTTCCAGGTGTAACGGTAGGTGCAATCTGCGCCCGCGTTGAGAAGGTGAAGAGCAGTTGAAGCCTGCTCACTATTTGACCACGTCGACTTTGAATCGCCACCAGCAAGCAATGTGCTCCATGATTCGGGCTCTGCACGGGTAACAAGAACTTTACTGCCGACGAGAGCGCAGAACAACGGCGTTCCGATAAGACTGGACCGGTTGACATCGGCGCCCATCAAGAGGAGGTCTTGACATAGACTAGGCAAGCCAAGGGCAGCAGCAATATGAAGTGAAGAGATAGATCCGTCGCATAGTGCATCTGTTAGTTCGAGTAGCAGCCTTGGAGAAAGGGCCAGAGGTCCCAAGGTGCGTGGATACGTCACCCGGGCATATTCCAGGACCCATTGCACAAAGTTGTATGACTTCTCTATCCGAAACAGTGTGCAGACTTGCGGCCTGAGCGTCTGCCAGTATTCTTGGGCATACTCTGGCCATCTTGCAGCTGCGACCCTATACTTTGGCTCTGTAATTCGACGCGACTGTAACAGCACAGCTTCTCTGTTGTACTCTGCTGGTTCGCGATCATTTTCATATGAGTTCAAGATATCGAGCCAATTAGAGACATCTTCGGTAGTAGGTTTGTCGTCGTCGTAATGGCTCTGTTCGGGGGTCTCATCTACGAGATCATCCTTCTTCTGAACCATCAGCTGCGGAACCGCGTCCGTTGTAAGTATCGAGAACTGAACTGAAATATCCTCAAGAGTATCTGACGATCCAAGGACAAAAGCCAGCTTGGAGCGGACGTCCGAAAGTAATGCCCTAGCCGCTTTGACGCCATCTGATGTCGCATGGGCGTGAAATGACTTCAAAGCAGAGACCACTATCTCACACTTGTCAATCAGAGGCCATTCTGGTTCATTGTCATTCCCGGAGTTGGAGCCTGAGGCACTTGGCGTGACTCCCAATGCACTGTCACCAGAATTGTCATCCGCCGACAATTCTGTTATGAAAGACTCAAGACTGTAAAGTGCACCTCCGAGAAGCCTTAGTTCAACAACCAAGTGTTTTATATCAAGTTTTGAAGCGATGACTGAGTCAGTCTTTGTGGCGTTGAAATCCGTTTCTGGTGTCTTAGACGTAGATGATGATGTCTTGAGATGCGCGCTGATGGCCGCGCAAGCTTCAAAGGTGGAATCTTTCAACGAATGAATCGTCCTTAGAAGCGCTGGAGGTGACATTTTGCTGGTGGTGTTTCCGATCTAGACCTGCCGATCATGTTGCAATACAGAGCAGTGATACTTCTATAAGAAGCAAAGGTGGCGGATAAATCATAGATTAATTGTGAATATTTATTGATGAAGTGAAGATGTCATGTTGTATGTTGAATGAAGCTTAAGGAAGTCAAGCCCAAGGCTGTCAATGTCATCCCAGCTTGAACCAATCAGTGCGTGTCTAGTGGAGCTTGGGCCCCTTTCCCTCACTAGCGCCTGACAGCCTCGCAGCTGATACGCAGTAGAAACATTCCATTGTCCTCCAAGATTTAGAGCATTAAAATAGAGGAAGCTGGTATAAAATGCTTGACTGTTTCCGTCTCTTCGGTCTCGCCGTCCAAATTTTCTGATGCACTCATGGCCCGGGAAATCGATTGTAGGACCTCCATATCTTATCTACTTCATACCCACCAACCTCATTGTCGCGGAGATTCGGCAATAATTGGACGAATTGGGAAGACATGAATCATATACTGTTGTTCTAATCACATCGCAAGCACCGCAGAACTTCATGTTCCATCCGTGTAAGCCCCTTTTGTTCGTACAAACTCCATTCTTGGAGAGAAGTACTTTCGTGACCTGCTCTACAAGCACAACGATAGGACACGTGACCCAAAAGCGGCGTCTGTCCTCCAGTCTTGCGATGATATCAAGACTCAAGCTACAGGAAAGAAGCATAATTTTGGATCAACTTTATTTGAGAAAGATAGTATCAACTTAATTTAGAGCTCGTGTCACAGTATACTATTGTTCTGCGCCAGAACATGTCGACGAAGAACAGCTCCCATTTTATGGTTGCGCCTGAAATGCCAATAACACGGGAACTCGGCAGTGACAGTCATAGTATCCAACGGCCGCTAGTCCTCATTATGGACTTGCAGTTTGAGTCCATGCAATGATAGCCTCTCATTCTCAATTGACACAAATGTTGTCGCTGGTCGCACCATCCGGAGGACCTCAGTAGAAACCCACAGTAAGATCTGTCTAACTTGATCAAGATCCAAGAAGTCTCAAAGCGAATAGCAACTCCGTAACTGCGCGAGATAAATATCGTATAACTATAAGCACCTTATAAATCCTCCCAAAGGTCCCTCAGGATCAATCGCCGGCTGACTCACATGGCGCGATAACGATCCAAAAACACCAACTTCCTCATTAGGAATCATACAAACCTATCCTCCTATCGCGGCAAAACTACAAAAGCCAAGCCAAGAGGCATCATATTCTCTTGGTAATTAGTTCTAATTACCGATCGATCCAAGCGAGATACTCGTCTAACCATGTCTTCCGTAACCGTCCGTCCCGCCACCCCAGCAGACAGCGATGCCATCGCAGACATCCACTATCAAGCCCTCAGCTTTTACCACGAATTCTACGCCGCCTTCTTCGAGCGTCACCCCCGAGATCTCATCCCGCTCGCCACGCGCAACGGGCTGCAGAACCCGGCCCAGCACTTCTCGGTCGCCGAAGAGGCGGGGGAAGTTGTGGGGTTTATTCGGTACAAGGAGCCGAACTCGAACGCGAGCGGCGGCCAAAATAACGTCAATGCAAATGACAAGCCTCAGCCAAGTGTTTGGACCATCAAAGACCACATGAAGGATTTTTGGCAATGGTTTGATAAACGCAGTGAGGAGATAGATGAGTCTAAGGAAAAGGTTCTTGAGGGGAAAGATCACTTTGGTAAGTTGTGGCTGAAAGTCAATTGCTATTCTTTTCCATTGTTGGTTATTTGGTCTGACTTGCGGCGCAGAGGTGATGCATATCATGGTGCACCCAGACCACCAACGAAAAGGTATTGGCGGCCTTCTTCTAAAGACTGTCCTCGATAAAGCCGACGCAGCGAATCTCCCAACCACCATCACTTCATCAAGTGAAGGTTACGGTCTTTATAAGAAGCTCGGCTTTGAGAGTCTAGGTACCTGGCCAATTGACAACGAAGCATGGGGGCACAAGATCGCAGAACATGAGAAAACCATCGGATATACAGACGGAGTCATCGGCCTCGAGGACAAATGCAAAGGCATGCAAGAGAGTGAAGATAGCATGATCCGGCAGCCCAGCATCCGGACATGAAAATGGCAATAATAAAAACCGTGTTGAGTCATTGGCTGTATCGTCTCAAAATATGGAGATCTACCGTTCTCTAGTTCGTATTCGTTTTCTCTTTCCAGAAGGGACGGGAACTGGACACCACTTTAAAGTAAAAAGGGGGGGTAGGGATCTGTAACTGCAACCCCCCGCTCCAATCACGATAAGATCAAGATGGGCAAATCCAGGCACAAACGGCTTAGCGAACCACCGTGGGACCCTTGTGTGGAGACTTTCAGACGTCGGTGGTCTTTACAGGGCGGCGCAAATTAATTGGATTTTTTGTTGTTAGGCCCCGCGACAAAGCAGAGACACAGACACCGACTGTCGGCGCAAGGCGGCAAGATTTCAGCGGAGCTCCAGCGAGCTCATCTTAATAAAAAAATCTCAAATGGCCTGATTCTGATCTTTCTTTCCCAGGGGTGACTTTCTTATCAATCTCTCTTTCTTTCTCTCTTCTTCCCTTTCTCTCCCTCCCATCATCATTGTTCTCTGGTTGTTTTGATATTGCAGATCGCCAATCGCAACCATGGACGCTATACTAGAAATCCTCGACCCGTATGTCTTCGACCACGGATACGCATACTTGTTCCCCCAACAAACACATCTCCAATACGGCGCCAACTCAACAGGCTTCGCGACAGCTTCCAAGAACTTCGACGATGAATACTCTCTCAACTTTGGCTCATCGCTACCGCGCGACGATATTTACCGTCAATGCGCTTCAATTCTTATGATCGCTGGCTTTGGCGCCGCTTTTATTTATGTTATCTCCGCTGCCATCTCATATTACTTTGTCTTTGACCGCCGTCTTGAACACCACCCTCGATTCCTTAAGAACCAGATCAGACAGGAGATCCAGTCTAGTTTCTTCGCCATTCCCATTATCGACCTTCTTACCCTGCCTTTCTTCCTTGGAGAGGTGCGCGGTCACAGTCTGCTGTACACGAATATCGACGAGTACGGCTGGTCATGGTTGGCGATTTCTACTTTTCTGTACATGGTCTTTAACGATCTTGGTATCTACTGGATTCACCGTCTCGAGCACCACCCCAGCATTTACAAGTACATCCACAAGCCTCACCACAAGTGGATCAGTAAGTCACCATCTTGCGCGTTGTCAATTGACTGAGCTAACCTGTTCTTCAGTTCCTACTCCCTGGGCTGCCATTGCTTTCCACCCCGTTGACGGTTACGTCCAATCTCTCCCTTACCAGTAAGTCGCGCTTCAATTGAGCCATTGGAGCTATCACTAACATGAACAGTGTCTTTGTCTACATCTGCCCCATGCAGAAGCACCTCTACATGTTCCTCTTCGTCTGCGTTCAGGTCTGGACCATTCTCATCCACGACGGCGACATGATTACCGGCCACTGGCTCGAGAAGTTCATCAACAGCCCCGCCCACCACACTCTCCACCACATGTACTTCACCTGCAACTATGGTCAGTACTTCACTTGGGCCGACAACTACTGGGACTCCCACCGAGCTCCCATGCCTGAGCTGGATCCTATCCACGAGTCCATTAGAGTCATGCAAGAGAAGGGACTTGCCGACAAGAATGGCAACCCCATCAAGAAGTCCAAGGATGAGTAAACACTCGGCACGAAACGACATGACAAGAATACAATAAAACGAACGAGCACGTGTCGAACTACAACACTACGACCGTTCAGGTGCCGGCACCGTTATGACTGGAGTACCCCTGGCCTTACAGCTTTACGACTGTGCAGAGATTCCGGGGTTCTTACGAAAAGGGTTCAATCAACCAGATAGACATTTTAATAGCAGCGTTGCATACGGGATTTTTGTTTCGACAGGAAATATATTGACTAGAGGATAATAGCATAAGTATAATACCAATCTGATAACCGTGCATATATCCCAAAACCTGTCCTCCGATGCTTCACCGAACTACGCCTCAGCTACTACGCCAACTTTTATATCCACCAGGACCGCCCCCACATGAATAACTTAGACTTCGACCCGGCCCTGGGTGACCGGGTGGGTGTCGATACCCCACCCGAACCGTCTCTTCATTGCCTTCCAGATCTCGATAAGACCAACGTAGACAACCACACAGCCAGCGACGACACCCCACTCCCAAGTAAGACCCTTATGCTTGAAGACTTCGGTGTTGAGGTAAGGGATGTACACGATGGGGAAGATCATGACGAAGCCAGCAACGACGGACCAGAAGAGGAACTTGTTGTGATAGATGGTTCTGAACACGGAGAAGGGGCCAGAGGCACGCTCGTCCATGTTGAACAGACTGCGATGGAAATGCTTGACCTCCCAGGCTGTGACCAGCAACAAGAAGGCCAGGGTGGAAAAGGTCGTGGCACGGGCTCGGTACACGAGGTCACAGCCCTCGGTTCCGCTCTCATTACAGTGAGGGACCATGTTGTAGTAACCTTGACCAGACGCAGCATAGTTGACAATCATGAAAGCAGCCAAGCAAAGGGATCCTGAGCAGAATCCATAAACAAGCTGATCACGGACCAAATCGAAGGTGAAAACACCCCTGCTCAAGCTGCGAGGAGGTCGGCGAAGGATATCAGGGGAAGCCTCCTCCAAACCGAGACCCAAAGCCAGGGGCGATGAGGTCACGAGGTTGGCCCAAAGAATCTCCAGAGGAGACAAGGGGAAGACGGCATATCCGCTGGTATCCTTAAAAGCCAGACCGATAAGCAACAGGACAACTTGAGCCAAGTTGGAGGTGAGAAGATGGAGAAGGAACTACACAAGTTAGCGACGATGTCGAAATAGCGGACGTTGCATAAGCATACCTTTTGGATATTGTCGGCAAGACGTCGACCTTCCTGGATACCAGTAACGATAGAGGCAAAGTTGTCGTCAGTCAGAACCATGTCAGCAGCCTCTTTGGCGACATCGCTACCACGGTCTCCCATGGCGATACCGACATCAGCCTGCTTGAGGGCTGGGGAATCGTTGACACCGTCACCAGTCATGATACAGAAGGCCTTACGACGATGAAGAGCCTCAATCATGCGGACCTTGGTCAGCGGGCTACAACGAGCGAGAACAACAGGGAGTTCATCGAGTGCATCAATCTGGGCGTCGCTGAGAGCACCAAAGTCGGCAGCTGCCATGACGGTGTTGGTCTTAAGACGAATGTCCTTGTTGAGGATACCAACTTCATAAGCGATGGCAGTGGCGGTCTTGATGTGATCACCAGTAACCATGTGGACAGTAACACCAGCAGCGCGACATTGGGCCACGGCACCAGCAGTCTCAGGGCGGGGAGGGTCGTAGAGACCAGCAAGACCGACGAACTGAAGGTCGTTCTCGACCTTGGCACGATCATGGCAATCCTGGACATCGCCGTTCATAGGCTTGGTCGCAATGCAAAGCACTCGCAGTCCTTGGCTAGCGAGTTCTTCGGCCTTAAGAAGAATCTCCTTCTTGAACTCTTCCGTCTCGGTGAGCTTAGTCAGGAGGATCTCAACGGCACCCTTGGTATAGACGTTTCGAGTTTGCTCGACCTCATTGCCGTAAACGACACTCATAAGCTTGCAGGACGAATCGAAAGGATGCTCGGCCACCAGGATATCACCTGAAGAGGTGCTGCGACCAAATCTCATGGCGAACACCTTGAGAGCGATTTCGGTCGGCTCACCAATAGCCTTCCATTCAGTATCCTCAGATGTGATGATACTGCTAGAATCGGTCTCGGGCTCCTTCTTGCCATCACTGACTGTGGCATTGTTGCAGAGTGTGAGAACCTTAAGGAAGGTGTTGAGATAGCTTCCAGCCAGATCGGCGGACCACTTGACAGTACCACTGTAAGGGTCATAGGGGTTAGCGGTACCTTCTACGGTACCTTCAAGATCGCCGCGGAGCCAGACCTTTCGGGTGATCATACGTCCTTGAGTCAAAGTACCAGTCTTGTCGGAGCAGATGTTGGTGACACCACCAACGGCCTCTAGGGAAGGCATCTGTCGAACAATGACATTACCGCGAACCATCGCCTTGGTGGCGACGGCCATAGTAACAGTCAGGACGGCAAGGAGAGACTCGGGAATGACAGCCACACCAACGCAGATTCCGTAGAGAAGGACCTCATCGGTGATCTTCCAGAGACTGACGGAAAAGACGATAACGGCGAGAAGAATGGCGAAGGCGAAAAGCAACAGGGCAAACTTGCTGAGAGTGACCTGAAGAGGCGTCCCTTCGAGACCAAGGATTCTGCGGCTGAACTGGTAGGACCTCCAGACGAGGCGGCCGAGGCCACTCCTCTGGGTATCATCGTTCTTGTTCTTGCGCAAGAGTTCGGCGATTTGACCGACCTCAGTCTCCATACCGGTTGCGATTACAATACCGGTAGCGCGTCCACGGGTGACGGAGCTTCCGGAGTAGGCCAGGTTGATACGATCTCCCATGGGCATATCAGGGTCGGTAAAGATGACATCAGGCTTCTTGCTGATGGCGATCGATTCACCGGTGAGAAGTGCCTCGTCGGTAGAGACGTTGATACCTTGAATCAGACGCAAATCGGCTGGGACAACATCGCCAGTGGCAAGGGAGACAATATCACCCTTGACAAGAGTTTCGGCCTTGACGGTTTCACTCTGGCCATCTCGGATGACCTTACACTTGGGAGTGGACAGGGCGTAGAGTGACTGGATAGTCTGCTCAGCGCGGTAATCCTGGATCAATCTAGATGGATATTAGCATACTGTGAGAACTGACGGTGGCTAGATGAGATTCGGACTGTCAGCTTCAGGGTATGGCACAGGATTCGACCTCAGTGCTTGGGGCTTCAGGCCTTACGCATGGCAAAATCACAGGCTTCACCGTATGGCAGCAGGAACAAGGAACGGGACAGAAAAGGTGTAGCAAAGTGCAACAACGAAGTGGGGAGTTGTAGCAACAGCAAGCGACGGCTCGAGCTGATTTAGCTGAGCTTTTTGACGCAGCAAAGACATACCCGACAACGATGTTGAGAACAATGACGGCGGCCACGACGGCACCCTCAATGTAATCCTTAATAGCAAAGGACAAGGCGGTCACGGCGATGAGGACGACAGTCAAGGCATTGGCAACCTGCTGGATGAAGATCTCATAGAGCGAGATCCCCTTGGCGCCTTTGATAGAATTAGGGCCATCCCGAGCAAGTCGGGCGGCAGCCTCCTCGCTGCTCAAACCATCGTCAACGTCAGACTTGAGGTCTTGGGCGACGCGATGAGCAGAGAGCGTATGGGGAAGAATTGGCTTCTCTATAGCTAGGTCGGGGGGTTCCGCTATAGGAGGCTGGTCGTCCTGACCGGTAGCGACGGTCGAAGAGTCCGACGTGGTAGTGGCGTGAACTGCACCATTCGCGGATTTAGATTCGGTTTCTCCCATCGAATGGGTGTTGGTATAAGCGAAAGCTGAGGGGGGAGTTAAGGATTGGCTGGTGTAAAAATCAGCCAGAAGGTAACTGGGTAAACTTGAAAGAAAGTTGAAGATGTAAGATAAAAGAGGTCTGAGATAGAGATCGCGAGAAACACGATTTCTGGGTAAAGAAGAAAGGAAAAGTCGTGGAAGGAAGTCGAGGGGTGGCACCTTTTATCTGTAAATGGGAAGGAGTGTAGAAGGGACCCGGAGAGATATCGGAAAGAGCAACAGCACGATTCGAGAAGAGAGGCTCTGCCTTCCTTCGAAGATGGGAGTCCGCACCTATCCCAAACTTGAAGTCCGCTAAGCTTGCGGGAGTCGGAGGGATCCAATCAAGGCGATACATCAAGACAGGGAAGGTGCAGTACGTACGCTACTGTTGAAGTGAAGCTGGACGGGATGCTGGTGGGGTTGGTTGCCCCGCATTCACTTAACACTGTGCCATTGAATGGTACTAAGAAGTACAATAAAGAGACATGATTACCATTATGGGAGTGTCAAGTTGTATCTCATTTAGATCCGTGAATCAACAATTATTCATAGAATTAGAAGATATTATCCTTCCAATAATCACTGCAGCAGTTGAGCATTCAACGTTTTCTTTGTCGTCGTCTCAAACAAGCTTTAGCCAACCTCTCCAAGATGATCGTCAAGATTGAGTTTGGTGGAGCCAAAACAGCTTCACTGGTCCTGTTAAGCTGTGGACTTGAGCGAGACAACACCTTGACCCAAATCAACAAAGAACAACCATGTACCCCCATGTACCGCTCCTTGGCATGCAGTATCTCGTGGCAGCCAGGCGAATCAACGCTTACCCTGCCAAGGTCACGAGGGGTTGCAAGGGCGCGTGTCGGTCGGATCATCATCTTTTTCCTTGGACTGTCCCTTGTTGCTATTCCGTACGGACTAGGTAATCTCTACTCGCGTCATCTGTCAGTAGCCGACGGAGATATTTGTTATCGCGGGAGGTGATCTGTCTTTGTGGCACTTGGATAGGAGTGTTTGTCTTTGACATATGCAGGGGAATACAGATGAAGAGAGATCAGATTGGGCAAGAGCACATGATTGTGTACCAAAGCAGGCAAACACAATCACTATCAATTCAAATCAGTTACTGTGCCAGCTTTTCTGCTGCTACTGTCCATTAGCGTCTGTCGTCAGCAGGGTCTGATGGACTGACGATAACTCACCATTAATCGCAATGAGCACGACGTTAGTTAGCCGATGACCAATCATATAGCACGTTTTGACCTCGCCTTCTCTTAATGAGAGAATGCTTGTTTGAACTTGGCATGGCTTGGGCTTGGCATACAACGACATACTGGCTGTGCTTCGCCTCGGCCAAGACGATTCCCTATCACCTGCTATGACAAGAATGGCCTGGTCCCTTGGCAGTGTGTAATGAATGTCACTACAGTACTTGTATTCTTTTTGCGAAAACCTGCATCGTATACTGTTTGTCTTTATGCTTGTTTTGTACCTCGATGACCTATTTCAGACCGCACATCCTTGCTTCTTATTTGTTGCCGCGGGTTCTTTAATCAAGGGCCCTGTTTTTGGAGGCTCTTGGCCCAGAATTTGCGCTAACATTTAAGCTTAAGCATTGGGGTGGCCAGTAGAGCCAGGGATCTTCCTCCAAAACCGCCGGGCTTGAAACGGTCCAACCATTGATTGACTTTATAGTCTCATACTGTGGAATCCTAATCCTGGAACCCAATGTCTTGTTTCTCTCTCGATATCATCGATATAACTGACCTCATGGATTCTAATCAGCCGTCATAGCACCGACACGGATACCTTCAACCGACGGGGGCACCGCACAGCCACGAAGGCAAATCGCAAAAGAGCAGGGACTTAAAAAAGGCCATGGAGACAAAAGAATTAGTGCATTCTTAGACTAGATCCTCATCTTGTTTTTCTATAACCACTTAATCAGTGTTAGTTTTTATGTAACTCACCTGCCACGTAATGAATTACAGTGGCTAGAGTGGAGACAACTCTTTTCAGATCTACGGACAAGGAAAGCTTGTTCACTGTGTGAATGTCATTGCAACTTGGCAAAGTAAAAAAAGATGCTGGGGATCTCGGTGCTGTCTTTTGAACTCCGGACCGGTCCTGCACCGGGAGATGCAACCTTATCCGTAGCCGTGACGGAGAATGGACGGGATCTGTCATTTAAACAACATTAGATAGCCAATGGCGGTTCAGGTTAATGATAACCCTGGCATCGTGAATCGTATTGAACGGGGTAAAGTCCGGGGAAGAAAATGGATCCGAACAGTCTCCAGAGTCTAGATTGTCTTGGTTCCCCGGATATGAACATCCAACGCTCCTCAACGGGCTTAATAGGCCTTCACAATGTCTCGCTCGCCGAGCCAACAACTCGTATCTCCGCCATTGACTTCAAACCGGCCCTGTATCTGCAGTATCGGCCGATTGTCATGGCGCCAGTATCTGCTTTCTCCAGTAGGCACCTCCGTATGGCGTCTCATTCATGTTCTTGGCTTCATACTGATGCTCCATTTACCGTTAATCGTGCGGGGTATGGGGTATTAGCACATGTTTTGGTATCACGAATGGAGTAAGATATCTACAAGAAAAGCAACGAACTTCGGGATTATTAGGGATCACCCATGAGTCTTGTGTTGCGAGGAGACATGATGGCTTTTCGGGATAGGCGATGCCGATTACTAACTTTCAGTAAATGAGGACTTGACATCAAGTGGTACAGATACAGTCTGACAGTGTCAGTGGTTGTCTGATCGATAAGAATCTCATATACGCAAGTAGCACACATCCAGTATGCGCGGGGTCCCTTCATCTTCATAACTACTTGAATCTTGGCTTTTACCACGATACTCTACACAATTACCCAGAAAGATGGTTCTCTGAATGAACTAACATTGTCTACCGTTCCACGATGTTGAGAATACTCTCCCATTGCATTGGCCCCTGAAAAGGTCTCTTCGGCGAGAACACCGAGAACACTGGCAACAACATGATGACACAGAATACTTGCCCTGTAGCTGAGTTCATGGTCTTTGGCCTCCACTTCTCCCTAACTTCGTAGGTCGACAATACCGATGCTACACTGCAGGGACGGAGTGTACAGTTGACGGTAACATCACTCTGTTGCATATCATCTTCAAATCACAAGGTAAGGTGAGAGCAATGCAACAAAATCAGGTTATCTACCTGCAATACGTAAAACCACTGCCACACACACACATGCTGCAACTGACTAGAGCAACTGCCAAATAGAGTAACACTCCCAACTCTATATGACTGACCATCTTCTCGCCAAGCAATAGCAGAAACAAGTCCATTATCCGAGGAGATTGATGAACGGCTCTGGCCACTTCCCCCACACAAGCGGCTGATCACCCAACCGTCCACTAACCGGCGCAAGTAACTTGATCTTCCGCCTCTCCTCATCCACATCCGACACATACAGAAAGCCCATTACACTCGCAGCCCGGACAACATCAGGCGCATCCTTGGGCGCAGCGTGCATGACAGCAAGCGTCCAGTGTTGCATCGGCGTAGACGGATCTTCCTTGGCAATACTCTGAGGGTTTTCTAGAAAAGTCAGTAAGTTTGTTCTGTAGGAGACAGAGAGGGTTGTTACCTTCGGGAGTATGGTAGAGTACAACGTTATCAAAGTCGACTTGTTGGATCAGGGGGCTGAGGGTTCGCTTGGTGTCGCCAAAGAAGTATTCCTTGATAGCAGCTTCTCTAACGTGCTGGAGGAATACTTCATCGCGGACGACTACACCATCAGATTTGTCGATGGGGACGACGCTGATGGGCTCTCCGAGGCTTGTTCGCTCGGTGCTGAATTTTCTAGATAGCTCGGCGGTGATGCCTGGGGAGCCAACCACGATGATCACATTGACTGTTGCCGTTAGCTTGTGCTCGTCCATGATCTTCACAATTGGTCACGTACCTGAGAATTCGTCGACGATGTGTGCTACGAGCTCATATCCATCTTTGCTCTGCTCAGGAAGACCCATGCCATCGATGATGACACCCGAGCTCTTAACATCGGGGTCCTCGCTCAAGCGCGCACTTACGCTGCCAGCAAGCTTGCTCGTAAGCTCACGATAGAAATCCGGATCTTCATCAGGTGAAGCTTTTCCGTAGTAAAACACCAGAGGTAGCTTCACAGGCACGCTGCTCGGTCCACTGGTATGCGTGCTTCCCCAACCATCCACAGCTTCGGGGTCCATGATGGTCGCGAGAACACTGGCACTCAATGTACCAGGCAGACTGAGCAGGCCTTCTTTCGGATTCGTGTTGACCACTACAGGTTGGTATCCCATTCTCGTCGCATAGCTCGCCAAGGTCCGCGCGACCGTCGTTTTTCCTACGTCCGCAGGTCCAACGATAAGCACTCTCGGTCCCTCCTTGCCCTCTCGCTCCGCCTTCTGTCGCATATCATTAAGCTGTCCATGGAGATTCATGTGCGCATTGGCAGGGTTATCGGTCGGATTCGCATATTCGGCCACAGACTCGACGTCGCAGTGCCCGTCAACCTCGAACTCGCAGCCGTGCCAGGTGAGGATCTTCGACTTGACGCCCGCGAAGGTGTAGGCGTTCTTAGGACCTAGTTCGACGCCATCTTTTTCAGCTGTGCCGGAGAGGAGCTTGACGATTACGGGGGAGGCGAGGGAGGTTTGGAAGCGCCATTCGCATGCGGGTCGGAGGGAGACGACGCGGGTGGTTGAAGTGGTGGTGGGCTTTGTTCAGAATGTCAGTGAATTCGATTTGACGGTGTATGTGTTGGTTAGGTGCTTACCTGTGAGGGAATCTGGCCCAAGCCTGGAATTGACATGGTCGCTACATCGACTTTTTGTATGAAAGAGAAGGTCGTCGCGACAGTAGGTGAGAGGTACGGTACGTGGGGCCGGTGGAAGCTTTCCAGAAGCTCGGAGCAGGGGTCAATGTTACAAGCTCTGACATAATTACTAGAGCAGTTTCAATTCACAAAACGAGTTGTAATTTTGTCAGCTATTGCTGTGATTAAATGACAGCCATCTAAGCTACCCTAAGCCTTTTTAACTCCTCTATTTGACAAGTACTTGTTCCTTTTCCTGATCACTTTTCTTCTTCTTCCTTCTTGGCTACATCATCGTCTCTCCCATCCTGAGGATCATTCACCGATGGAGCAGGTCTATCGTTCTCTTTTGGCTCCCTGTAGTGCCGCATCATCTCTTGAGGGAGATAGACATAGAATGATGGGACGATGTTCTCAATACCCTTGACGAATCGCAACCCCGCGTCCAACTCACAAATATTCGCCTCAATCTTCATTCCTGGCACCATGTTCACCAGAAGAGCATCATCAAAGAAAAGCGTCATGGTCGGCTCCTCGGTCGGCCATGTAGTGGGGGGTCTCTCCCAGTCATCCTCAATGACACCCTGCTTGAAGATGGCCTTGCCAATAGGGGCATGGTAAGCTGCCTTGTCACCGATAACCAGAGACTTGACTCGCTTGACGATGTCATCGCTGGGACGGAACTTCTCAACAAGCTCCAGTGTACAGTCGAACTCCCGAGTGATGGTAGGTCGCTTAGTAGTCAACTTTTCGAACAAGTCAGGTTCATCCATGAGGGCAAAAGCCGTGAAGAAGACAGAAGTAGGATCGAAATCCTCAGGTCGTTTGAAATCCAAGAACGACCACGACTCCTCGGTGACGGCTTCGGGACAGAAAAGCTCAGCGGCAGCAAGATTGAAGTGACCAGGGAGTGCAGCGCAGAGCTGTCGAATCATGGGCCACTCTTCAGCAGCGGTCTTGCAAACTTCCATTGCAGCTTTGACGTCGTCCTCATACTCGGGACAAACGTTGTGCTGAAGGACGTATCGGAGAAAGTTCTCGACAGTGCTGATACCCTCCATCATTCCCACATACTCGAAGGAAGTAAGCTGAACAAGAGTGATTGAAAAGAAGCCAGCAGCGACGCCAGGGAAGTCGACCGACCAAGCCTCCTTGTCTCCGTTGTAGTACCTCTGTCCCGCAGCGGAACTGGCCCAGATGATGTCTTTTGCGGTTGCTTCCCGACGTTCAGCGGGGGTGAGTTCCTTGAGTTCCTTCTGGCTAAGACCACCGAAGGTGTTGGGCTGGCAGTCGACGCCTCCAAGAAAAAGGTATTCTTCGAAGTAACGGACTCGATTGCCCTGGAGACGGCGTCTAGAGCGGAAACGCTGGATGCATGCTTGCATGCGCCTGAAGATGTCAGTAGTGAATCTTTATCCGGGTGCTGTTCGTCTCACTCTGCAAATGGAACATCGCTGGAGAAATTAGCTTCTGTCTCATCACCCCTGGTAATATCGCAACTTACGGAGCATAGATGTCATCCTTTTCCTCCTTAGCCTCCTTAGGGGTCATGGGCGGATCGGCATAGAACTCTAGGCCTTCGTCAGTACACATCCATTATACAAATAAAAGCCGAGCGCATGCCTTCAAAACCGGTTCCTCGATTCTTGGGGAGCGCTCCAGGACCACGGTGGGAGAGTGGTTTGTTTCCACTCCTCGATTTGCCTTGCTTCGCGACACCTTGAAGCGAGGCAGGTAGCGTAGGCGGCGGAAGGTATGGTTCTTCCTTTTCGCCCTTCATGTTCTCCTTGTCTTCGGAGTAAGGGGTGGCTACGTTAGTTGGATTATCCATCTTGACAAGCACGTGGTGTAGCGATGATTGATGGTGTTGAAGGAGAGAAATCGTGATGAAACTTGCAGAAGTAGAAAGAGCCAGACTCCGTGATTCACTGGCACGACGAGTTGCCGAGGTGGAAGATCAACGATTTATCAAGAGAGAGAAATATACCTAGTGAGCGGAGAAGAAGATTAACAAAATTCGCTTTCTTATTTTGCGACGAATTTCTGCTTCGAAGTTTGGAACGGCAGCTGGCAGCTGCTGGCAGCCACTGTTTGTTTCAAGCACGGCCAGACATCAACGGCAAGCTACTCCCAAGCTGCATGTTCGCGACAATATTGGGATATTCCTCCAGTGATTGTACTCGAAAACAATTCGTTGTCCATCTGGTCGAGGTCCAGCATAATGCAATTCAGCTTAAGATAAAACACACTTTGCAGTGCACCCTCACCTCACCTACCCAAGCACCCATCACCTACCAAGTCTAGCTATTGATACAGCACCTAGAACACCTTATACTGTAAAGCATTCTATGTCGGGCTTGAAAAAGATGTAGGGAATATATTGGCTCGCTCAGTCCTGCGCATTGCCTACCTACGTCCAACGACTCCCAAAAACCACACTCGTCGGACACAAACAAGTCTGCACTTAAGACAATCGCACAGATAACGATATAGCTCTAAGGCTAAGATATTCTATCTACGAGGAAACACGAAATAAGGGGATGATTTCTTGCACATACTCAGCCTACTAGCTGGGCTCTAAGCAAGGCGGACTCTCGTGATAGCCTCTTCTCGTTAGTGCAAGCACCAATAAACCACGCCGGCGAATACGGGCCGGCCCATCCCGACCAAGAAGGGTGCACATATTATTAGCTGAATTTCCATTTCTGTAAGAGAAGGATTTTCACGAAACGGCACAGCAATCTCGATCTGATTCGTGGGTGGTTGGAGGTCAGTTGATGGAGGTAGAGGTCACGGGGAGATTTGGCGTCGCTCGCCTAAGCTGAGTGGTAAATTGATACGGAGGGTGTGACAAAGTGAGTGAGACTTTGGGCTTTGAGGTTGTACAAGTTTGTGAACATATTCATGTTGATTGCTTATGCTGTGATTCGGATATCTGCACTTCGGATTTGATAACATCTAAGTCATGATAGCAAAGTGCTGATGCACGCAGCGCGTTAGGCTAAAGGCATGTTTTTTTTTTCTTTCCGTGTTTGCTTCTGTGTCTCATACTTGTGATTCTTGGTGCATCAATTACATGCGTCGTGAGCGAAATGACGAATCTCATGTCATTCTCCATCAGACTCCCTTCTGGTCTTACGTTGGTTGACTCACCAGAATCGCATACCGCAGAGTGTCGGAAGAATTGATCGTCATAAGCATAAGAGACGAAATAGTTTAGTTATCTTATGATAATTTAGATAAGCATTTAGGCTACTTTATTTTGGTGGCCTAAGCCTTAGAAGATATTATTTCTATTACCCACCTGGCATAGTAAGAATATGATCGTCAGAATGTGAAACGCCAGCGAATAGACAAAATAACACATGAACAATTTCGTGATCAAAATGTTGTGTGTTCCTTGCATACCGTCCTCTCTGCTGGGTCTGATGATTACTATCTTTGCGACGTGTAGCCAGTCGAGAAGGATAGTATCTGGGTGAGACAGACTAGGCGTACACTTGACCCATGGGTCCATCTTGGAAATGACCGAAGGTCCAAAAGAATGCCCAGCCTAACTCTCACTTGTTAGCCAGGGATGACCCTGGATAGACCACTCTGACAGGCCACAGGCCATATGTTGGCTGTGGCTCAGCGAGGCAGAGTACCGCCCGTCAGGGTTCAATCTGACTGCTGTTTGGCCAGTGACTTACAGATATTGCCGCCCAGCGCTTGGGGTTATGGTTTGTTCAGGGGCTTTGCATCGCGCTTCGGGCCTCGTCTCGCCATCGCTTAAGGTAAGGTATTCACGGTGTCTGGGCTGTGTGATAGGACTTTCTATTCACTGAAGTTTCCGAAGAGTTGCCTAGCCACGACCGGCCTCTTTTTTATTAAGTGCTTAGTAGATTTTGTTGGTTGATAACTGTTGGTCAAGTAGCTGTATAAACACCAGGCATATACCTAGTGAATAACAACCCTATAATACCTTGGAAACTATATTATATTAAAACCGTTGAAACGAGATTGTCTGTTGGTTTTGCACCGCCATCCTTCATCTAACGTTACCATCGGCTTGTCCTGTTGCTGTTGCATCCGCCACAATACTCATTGCACTGCACTCAGTAGTCTCAGTGTACCTTGAGCCTGGGATATCAAATTTAGATACTACAAAATTGCCACTCGGATCCTCCTCCCGTTAATCAATTCAACTCGCTCCCAAATTATCTGTGGACGAAACGGAATCGACCCCTCTGAACAAAGCCCAAACTTGTGCCTTGACGTGTCGCACCGTGATCAAAACAGTCAAGACTGGTGTCCTCCTGCGCTGATCATTTTCTCTTGGTGCTCCTTGAATCGTTCGCTTCTTTGGCCCCTGAATTCTTGGAATAACTACATCATCTGCCTTGACCAAGGAAGCTCATCTTTTTGTTCTTTTCTTCTTCCTTATCTCTATTATAAGAACAACCAACGTCAGCGGCAATTTTCTTGGTCTCATATTTTTTTCCTGGTTGAAAACTCATTTGGCGCTCTCTCCACTCAAAACTAAGCATTCCCAGCGCTTCGCCTTGTGCTGAGCTAACTGAGCCACTGCCCCTCGAATCCATCGCCTCAGCTTCATCAATTCAGAATTCCATTTCCTTTCAACAACTGCGCGTCTCTCCACACTCTTCTTCACCGCCCTGTTCCCTTTACACTTCTTATATCCTCTTTCGTCTGTCGTTTCTGGAAGTTGGTATTCAACTTTTCCCCCGCATTGATCCATCCTTTCTTGCCGTTCAGATCTTACCGTTACACCGACGACCGGCGCGCGCAAACCCACCGCCACACTTTCTTTCTTACACAGTCAAAGTCCCGTCGACGATGATGGGATCCAAACAAATGCCTGATCGCAAAGAGCTTTGCAATTACAACTACGCTGTCGCCGGCCAGTAAGTGACTTGATCCTTTTCGCCTTGCATTCGCGCTCCTTATTGGGTACATTTTGTTCTCCCTGAATTGCGCTACCATTCTTTCTTGGCATCTGCGTCACAATGCCTCACTCCCCCGCGTGCTCTGCACAAAGCTAATTCCGTCGATTACAGTGCCGGCACACTCTGTACCCCTGACGGCGAGTTATTCATTAAGCCATGTACCCAATCCGAGATCGAATTCTACGAATCCGCCAATGAAAGATACCCTGAGTTCGCCGATATCATGCCCTTGTTCATGGGGTCCCTCATGCTTACCGACCCCACGGAATCTACAATAGACGAAGCCGTTGCTGGTGTCATTTCACATGCTGGGGACTTGAAGACTTCAAAAGAAGATATTGTCGCATCAGTTACTGAACAAGTTGCCCATGCTACCGAAACATTCCAAAAGGAGCAACAAAAGGAGCAACCAAAAGGTGGTGCAACCTGGGTTCCCGCCAAGGACAACAAGATCAAGACCGACAAGGCGGTTGTGCTGGACAATGCCTCCTTCGGCTTCAAGTGCCCCAATATCCTTGACGTAAAGCTGGGCATTAGACTGTGGGCCGATGATGCTCCCGAACAAAAGAAGCAGCGCTTCAACAAGATCTCGGCCGAGACAACACACGGCAGTTTGGGATTCAGAATAGCAGGCATGCGAGTTTACCGTGGGTCGGAGGATTCTTCAGAATTGGATGAGGAGAACTACAAGATCTACGACAAGGATTACGGCCGAACAACGGTGAAGGAAGAGAACATTATTAACGAATTCCGAAAGTTCATCTTCAACAAGAGCGCGGGTATAGACGAGGATCTTGGCAAGGCTGTCTGCACCGCCTTTGTCCGGGACCTTGAAAGAGTCGAGGAGGTGCTCTCAAAACACGAGAGCAGGATGTATTCTTCCTCGCTACTCTTCTGCTTCGAGGGCGACGGCCAAGCTCTCCGAAGTGCCATCGAGGAGAACAACGCACTTATCGACGCAGAGGCTGGTATCGGTCAAGCAGCTCGCACGACTAAGAGGGTTGATAGCGGCATCGCTCTGGACGACGAAGACGAGCTCGACGAAGATTCCGACCTCGAAGCCTCCCTCCCCCAAATCTACTCCCTCAAGCTCATCGACTTTGCCCATGCCCAATGGACACCCGGCCAAGGTCCCGACGAGAACACTCTCACCGGCGTACGGAGTCTTTTGCGCATCTTCCGGGAGATGTCATAGGGTGACGAGAAAAAAGCAAGACATTGGCACCTTTGATGATCATGACCAAAAGCGACGATTCCGATCAGATGAAATGGACAAATCTGAGAATGGAATTTTTAAGAAAGCATTTGCTTAGAGGGAAATGGCAGGATACTCGATACCCCTTTGTGCTTAAGGATCGAAAGGGAAACAATGTAGGAAATGGCTGCTCAGCAGTTCGGCGCATGGTGTCCTGTGGCAATTGATGACTTTATTTGATGCTCCAATAGCACAATGTTTGCTGTGCCTCGAGGTCTTTAGGCTCTTGCAACCATGGTTGGCGTTTATTTCGGGCTTGATTTATAGTTCGAGGTATGTAAAATAGATGGCTACGGCCTATGGAATTATACCCACAAGCAGTTTTTGTTTGTTCATACCACATCTCAATCGTATTTGTGACCACGCGCATCTATGCAGGCAATAAAGTACATTTTAAGCCAAAATGCGTCACTAGTATATTCGAATTTTAATCATATTCAGTGTCTTCACATCTAATGGATTTATGATTACCGATTCTGTCAATGAAAACGGATCCGTAGTAATAAATCTAACTAACCCTGTAGCCGAGAGGTTTGAGAACCAACTCGCCGTTCATCATAAGAAAAGACGCAAAAACCCAAGACACACCCATGTGCAGAACTCCAGTTGTATATTAAATAGGCAACGTCGAAGAAGGATATCATGAACATCGTATGTGAGCACAGCTATTCGCTAATACCCATCATTCCATTCCGCACACCAACCCACAATGCAAAACTCAGCCAATCCTTCCGAGTTCAGAGTCCACCACCAGCAAAAATAACATCGTGAAAGGATGCAAAAATGAAATTATCTGATGAGACTGGGACTCGAACCCAGGAGGATTGCTCCACCAGGAAATTGGTGTTAAGGTTAACCTTAACCTGGCGCCATAACCAACTCGGCCATCTCACCCAAGGTCCTTAGACCCGCTTGTTGAGAACCACTGCGCAAAATTGTATCAAGTCGTCTTGATGGCTATGGAGACGGTTTTGAAACCGCCTCCAGCTCTTATTTCCGTGTTTTTCGTCAGATCATTCGATCGGGCATCTAGTCCTTGGACTGAATCTTGTGGTCTCCTGCAACGACATCGGCGTACGAAGGAGGAACACCTTGATCATTAGAGCTGCCCTCGCCGTTATTCGTGACGCCTTGCTGTTGAGGCACAGGACGAGAAGAGCTGGAACCTTGCTGGGTGGTGCCGTAGTTCACGTTGCCGGCGTTGCCATGGTGAGGCTTTGGCTGAGGCTTAGGCTGCTGGTTCTGAGGGTTGCCGTGCTGATGAGGGCCCGGTGGGCACTGGACGTAGACGTATGTGACGCGGTTGCCCTCACGATCTTGGGGCAGAGACTCGTACTCGTAGGGTGGCTCGGGATACTTCGCGATGAGATACCATGCGTGGATGAGGCCAGGGATGTAGCCAAGACAGCAGAGGAGGATGTTAATGAGGGAGTCTGCGCTGCAGAGACCGCACTTGACCCATACTGAGTTGCAGTGTTAGTGATGCGCGAGTTGGTCAAAGCGATGGAGACTTACCAGGCAGTGGGGGGAAAAGAATGGCGAGGAACGCGAGGAAGAAGTCTGCGGAACACATTGTTGCGCGATAGTGAGCGATCAGGTTTATCAAGTGAGAGAATCACAAATTGGTTCAAGAGTTGAATTAAAGGGTCTTTGTGTGTTGATTTGAGGAAGTCAAGAAGAGAGAGTGTAAAGTTAGAGAGGGCGTGTGACCCGGCTGACAATGACGCTGCTGGGAGATCTTCTGCGACAGAAGTTAGGTCACCTGGAGGTGGCGTTCCTGGGGGAGGGGCTTGCGTAAGAGGTGCTGCGGCAAGGATGATTTGAGGCCTTGATTGGTCACACGGAGAAATGTCAGTCTAGAACCCCGCCGACAGCCACAGTCGGGTCATCACTGAAGCAATGAGTTCAACGGTTGGAGAGGCAGCCCGAATGGACTCTCAACAATACTGAGTCGATGGAGATAAAGGATTGTAAGCTATAACCAGGCTTCCATATTGTTACTCCGAAGCGTGATTCAGGGATAGTTTAGCGACAGTGAATAGCTCGCTTCTTATCTCGACTGGTATCGTATCTTTTACACTACGTCACTGCACTTACATGATGATCTTAAGCAGATATGCGCCAGGCAGAAGCGAAGGAACTTCTTACACGCATGATGCAAAACAGATCTGCAACACTGTCGCTCATCAAAACTGTGGGTTTATCTTATCTTACTTAGCACTGGTGAGGGCATTCAAAACAGCAGGTAACAGAAAAATTGCCCTGTGTTGTCGAAGTTTGTGGACAGGCTGAGCCCATGGACTTTATATTATCTGCTGAGTTCGTCCTTGGAAGAGTTCGAGTCCCTGTTTCTCCAATTTCTTAAAATTGCACCCATCTACTATTAGAATCTTTTTCTCTTTACCAATAAGAACCTATTCATATCCTCTCGGCGCGACATAAATTCATTCGTACTAATCATTCTAATTGGTCAATTTGCCTTCACTGCAGTTCTTCATACGACAGTAGAAAGTTCTATCATTCTGCACGTGATGATAAGATAGCATGTGGGTCTCTTAGCTATCTGCATCGAAATGTCGTGGAAAGGATTCCTTTTGCGCCATCAACACAATTCGCGATGGATGATTTGCTGAATCTCGAGCTTCTTTCCCTTGTTTCGAAGGTGACATCAGAAGTGCAGAATCATTTAGGTGTCGGCGAAAAGACTGTAGCTGAATTCTTGATTGCCCAACGTACACAATGCAATAGTTTCGACGAATTCCGCGACAACCTCGAGGCATCTACACCCGGATTGCCTCCCAGTCTTGTTGAGAGTATAGATCGACTGGTACTTGCTTTACACCCCAAGTTCAAAGGCAAGGGAAAGGAGCAACAGAAAGAACACCATTCCAGAACTCTTCAAGAGAAAGAGAAAGTCTTTAGCGGTCTTTCATTGCCCGACAAGGAACCTGCTCGCGACGATGGAGCCGATGCTATTGACGACACCCTTGCGCTTCTGGAGGGCCTAGAACCAAAGGCGAAGAAGGAAAAACCGACGAGAAAACGAAGCCGAAGCCCTGAAAACGACCACAAAGAATCGAGGAGAAGGAGAAGAGACCGATCCCGTTCACGAGAGCGACGAAAGCGAGATAAATATCGATCAAGGTCACGATCGCAAGACCGAGGCGACGAAGATTGGCGCGATGGGTATCGCGATTCGCGCAAAGATCGAAGAGGTCGCAGGCGACACGGCGATGACGACCGATTCCGCAACGCTCCAGCGCCTGAAATCGACGATTCGCCGCAACTTCACAAGATCTACCAAGGCCATGTCACTGGTCTGAAAGATTTCGGTGCCTTTGTCAATTTGCACAATGTGAAGGGAAGAGTTGATGGCTTGGTCCACGTGTCCAGAATGTCTGCTGGACAGCGCGTCAACCACCCTTCCGACATATTGTCGCAAGGACAGGAGGTTTGGGTCAAGGTCACAAATCTTGACAAAGATCAGAACGGCCGTGACCGTGTGGGATTGTCAATGAAGGACGTTGATCAGGAGACTGGACAGGACTTTGAGCCACAAGCGCGTATGACAACAGGTGCCAATATGGAAGCCCTGGGAGGAGGTCCAAGAGATGGATTTGCAGAGCCCAGTGGAGCGCCTCGAGATAACCTGGGACCCCCACGACGACAAAAGAAGCGAATGACCTCTCCTGAAAGATGGGAGATCCGACAGCTGATCGCATCTGGAGTGGCCAAAGCATCTGACTATCCTGACCTGGAAGAAGACTACAACGCGACTCTTCGCGGTGATGGCGAACTGGAGCTGGAAGAGGATGTCGATATTGAAGTTCGAGAGGAAGAACCACCTTTCCTGGCTGGACAGACCAAGCAATCTCTTGAGTTGTCTCCTATTCGCGTTGTCAAGGCACCTGATGGCTCTATGAACCGAGCAGCAATGTCGGGTACCAATTTGGCAAAGGAGCGAAAGGAACTCAAACAACAAGAAGCGGACGCCGCTGCTAAGGACGAACCCAAGGAGAATCTTGCCCAGCAATGGCATGATCCCATGGCCGATCCCGATAAGAGGAAATTTGCTAGCGATTTGCGGAATGCCAGGAAGAACCAGCCCTCCGAAGATGTTCCAGAATGGAAGAAAGCTGTTATTCCCAAGGGTCAATCTTTGGGCAAGCGCACGAACTTGAGCATCAAGGAGCAAAGAGAGTCTTTGCCCGTGTTTGCCTTCCGCAACCAATTGATCAAGGCCGTTCACGAGAACCAGATCCTGATTGTTGTTGGAGAGACAGGATCCGGAAAGACTACACAGTTGACACAATACCTTGCTGAAGCTGGCTTCGCCAACGACGGTATGATCGGTTGTACGCAGCCCCGTCGTGTTGCTGCCATGTCAGTCGCCAAGCGTGTAGCTGAGGAAGTTGGTTGCAAGCTTGGTGAAGAGGTCGGATACACCATTCGATTCGAGGACTGCACCAGCCCTCAAACTAAGATCAAGTACATGACAGACGGTATGCTTCAAAGAGAAATTTTGGTGGATCCTGACATGCAGCGATACTCTTGTATCATGCTTGACGAGGCTCACGAACGTACCATCGCTACCGATGTACTGTTCGCTTTGCTGAAGAAGGCCCTGAAGCGTCGCCCTGATATGAAGGTCATTGTCACATCAGCGACACTCGATGCCGACAAATTCTCCGCCTATTTCAACGAATGTCCCATCTTTACTATCCCCGGTCGAACCTTCCCTGTCGAAGTCCTCTACTCCAGAGAACCCGAATCCGATTACCTGGATACCGCACTTGTCACAGTCATGCAGATCCATCTTACCGAACCTAAGGGTGATATTCTTCTCTTCTTAACAGGACAAGAAGAAATTGACACAGCATGCGAAGTATTGTACGAGAGAATGAAAGCTCTGGGGCCTAATGTGCCAGACTTGATCATTCTGCCAGTCTACGCCTCTCTTCCAACCGAAATGCAAAGTCGAATTTTCGATCCTGCCCCTCCTGGAAGTCGTAAGGTCGTTATCGCTACCAATATTGCAGAGACGTCCATTACCATTGACGAGATTTACTACGTCGTCGATCCCGGTTTTGTAAAGCAGAACGCCTACGATCCCAAGCTGGGTATGGACTCACTGGTTGTTACACCCATTTCTCAGGCCCAGGCAAATCAGAGAGCTGGTCGTGCAGGTCGAACAGGTCCCGGAAAGTGTTTCCGTCTGTACACCGAAGCAGCGTATCAATCTGAAATGCTTCCGACTACTATCCCCGAAATTCAACGACAGAACTTGTCTACAACGATTCTTATGCTCAAGGCCATGGGTATCAATGACCTTCTCCACTTCGACTTTATGGACCCTCCTCCAATTAATACCATGCTTACCGCGTTGGAGGAGCTGTACGCCCTCAGTGCCCTCGACGACGAAGGTCTGCTCACACGATTGGGACGAAAGATGGCCGACTTCCCTATGGAACCTTCGCTCGCTAAGGTTCTTATCGCTGCTGTCGATCTCGGATGTGCCGAAGAAGTGCTCAGCATCGTGTCTATGCTGAACATCCCATCCGTCTTCTACCGGCCCAAGGAGAAGCAATCCCAAGCTGATCAAAAGAAGGCCAAGTTCCACGACCCCCACGGCGATCATCTCACATTCCTCAACGTATATAATTCTTGGAAGACGAGCGGTTACTCAGCACCGTGGTGTTTTGAGAACTTCATTCAAGCGCGATCAATGCGTCGAGCCAAGGATGTCCGCGACCAAATCGTCAAGATCATGGACCGATACAAGCACCCCATCAAATCCTGCGGCCGCCAAACAGAAATGGTCCGTCGAGCCCTCTGTGCTGGCTTCTTCCGCAACGCCGCCCGCAAGGACCCCCAGGAGGGCTACAAGACCCTTATTGAGGGTACTCCCGTTTACCTGCATCCTAGTTCCGCGCTGTTCGGCAAGCAAGCCGAGTGGGTCATTTACCACGAACTTGTGCTCACCAGTAAGGAGTACATGCACTGCACGACGAGTATTGAGCCCAAGTGGCTTGTTGAAGCTGCGCCGACGTTCTTCAAGGTTGCGCCTACTGATAGGTTGAGTAAGAGGAAGAAGGCGGAGAGGATCCAGCCGCTTTATAATAAATTTGCTACGGAGGATGATTGGCGACTTAGTGCGCAGAGGAAGGGTGGTAGAGGTGGTGGTGGTGGAGGTACTTGGGGTTAGTTGGGATATAGCATCGTATATTGCATCTTTCAAGTTAAAAGGAGTCATTACAGGGTCATGATTATCTTTATTGAGGTTAATAAACATTTTAGAGCTCAGCATAAATTCGTTCAGGTCTGTAAGGGTATGAAATGCTGGTCTTCAACCAATCTCACCTACCCTGGCACTGCACCATGACAAGGTGGATAACCACAACATACGCTCATCTATCTCACTGTAACATAATAGATGTACTTCTATCATCGTCGTCTTCCTAAAGTCTGACAAGGAAGACGAAAAATGCACGCACCCATGTTCTAAGGCCAACATGAGTGAAGGCAGAGCGAATAGCAAAGCCAGTAATATTAGCACAACTGCAACGCAACACAACACCCATAAAAAACAAGGAAATAGATATGAGAGAGACAAAGAAAGACTTCAGAAGCAATCAAGTCAAAGGTTAAGATAGTTTCTATAGCGCTGTCCCGGCTTGGAGTTGCAATGTGGCCGCCGAGTCCGTTTCAAAGCGAGATAACTAACTTCTTTGAATTTGTAACGCATATCAAGTGTGAATTATGGAAAGCTGAAAAGACCCCGTCGAAAATAGAGGCCGTATAAGTAGGACAAATGCTGTGTCCCAGGCTAGAGATGCTGATGCTGTCATATGCACGACGTGTGATGTATCTGATAGATAGCACCAATAGCTCTTGGGTTATAACAAATTAAGGAATTAGAATCACGTATTGCACCTGTTCTCCTCTGATACTGCTTGAACTACCTTGAGAGGTAGTTATTGAGTGGCATATGGCTACCTAATTACCCTTATGATTAATTCTCAGTGCTGCTATCGCGGTATCTGATATTTAGTACTCACCTGGCTTTCCTATCTATAGAGGTCCTTTTAGCCCAAAGATATGCGAGTACATATTCCATCCCCCATTTCCAACACATTTTGCATGTATTCTTTCATCACGTCACTAATATCATGCAAGTGTCCATATCTGGGTTTGAGAACCCGGATAGCCAACTGCGAACCTTGATGGTCAACCCTGATGTCTTTCCCGCACCTAACAACACCAAAAAAGAGGTGATCCAAGGATATTCAGTATCAAATTGTACATTAGATTGCTGCAATGCATCATCAAATCGTTTCATTGCCGCTTCTGGCGAAAGGGACCCCGTGGTTGTTGGATAGGGTTGAGTCGGTGTGAGATCTTGTATAAGAATGAGGCCGTCCGGTTGTTAGATTGAAGTTAATGGTTCAAGCAAGCACTTGCTTTGCTTATAAGGAGAGTGATGCCTTTCAAAGCTACGAGAGCTGCGGGAGGGTTGCTCCTTCTTTCTTTGCAATACTTACCTTCCTCATATGGTCCAAGTTGAGCCACAGGCTTATAGCAAGAAAGGAGCAATTTCCCGGAAGGCTCAACTTGAACTTGGCCTTCCCTTGAGAAATAATAACTTGCCAGCTCGATCTTCTTTCATGACCACGAATGTTCGGCGAACTTAGGGTCCTACATCTTCGAGACTCACCCTCCTTTTGTTCCAGTTTCCCTCTCGATTCACCTCCGGACCCGACTTCAGCTTCCCCGATTGCAAGCGGCAGTATTTCCCTCATCGGCAACACTCGCATGGTTCAAAGCCCTGATGGCCCCATTCCCACGGACGCCTTACGCCTGAATCTGACGACGGCGCGAAGATTACTCCTCGAAGTCTTCCCCCCACGAGAGAGCATCCCGGCTCGATAGTCCGTGATGTAAGCTATCAGGCCGAGTTCCCGAGGCTGTTTCATCCCACGCCATGATCCCAGTCTCGAATAACTTTTGGAGAAAGCATTACGGATCGATTCGACACTGGTCGGGGAGTATCTCGGGTTACCCGTTTGGAATGAGGTCTGCCGGGATGATGGAGTCTTGCCGAGAATGAGGACTGACTGGTGTGTGATGTAGCGAGTAGTTGGTGATGATGAAGTGATGCTGTTGTGACAGAAGCCTGTGAATAGCAAGGCAGAAGAGAAGACAATGTCTTCAGATGATCCGAGTATGATCACTTCCGTCGAAGATGTATGGTGTTGAAGCTGTGCAATGCTCAGCATGCACTTGTTGTTCAGTATGATCGTGTGACGCTCACGCGTAGAGGTAAGTGTTCTTCCTCTCTTTGCTATCTCGCTTTATCACGGCCCATAGCTCCCCGATAACTGTCCCTATGATGTATTTTATCATCATTTCGGAAGCTTCGAAGAGTTGCCGCGTTAGACGTGGGTCAATTACTTTCCCGGTCAACACTTTCTCTTCAGGCTCCCACGCCTGCATCCACCCCCTCCGATAGCCCGATGTTTTCTCATGACTAAAGGTATATCGTACACGGGCGTATTAGTTCTACGCTTGTGAGCTGACTTGCAAGCCTTGGAGATAGTTCGTCTCGGTGTTTCCAAGCATACACTTTCTTTACCTGCTATCATTTACACATTGCGTGTAAGAGCCAATGACCTCAGTCCTACTACTACCTAACGCCCCTACCCAATCCTGCTAAAGATGCATGCGTGGGATGCATGCATGAATGATTCCGAGGCCATTTTCTCTCAACGGCGCACGTTCTGGGCTTTTGTGGTCCCCCATTCACGTTCATGTTTCGATTATCCCTCATGTTTCCAGTCCAACCGTCTCACTTGAGGGTGCTTATGCCTCTGCAATGCATATGCCTATCACATTTGGGACTGGACCGCTTGATAGGCTTGTTTATCACACTGGTCCGTCACGTTCACACATCGTGGTGTGAGCTAGTCCATCTTGATACGGCAGTGCATCTGCCGCATGATTATCACGGTCAAAGGTTATTATTTCGGCGGCAAACGTTCTTGGTTGTCGTTGATGGACTTTCCCATGTTGATCCTCTGCGAAAGACCAAGAATTCTGCTATTGGTTGCCTCACATATCGTCTTGCTGTTTTCGTTTCAGACCCCACTTCATTAGCAGATCCAAGTTGAGTCGAATATCTCTCACATGTTCATACTGCATCCATTCCCATCTCACTCTCTTACACCAACTCACTCCGTGTATCCACACCGAGAGATCGGGTTCCCTTTATTCGTCCACGTACAAGACGAGACTTATTTAACATGCAGTACTTGGAACTACCCCGTTTTTTACATTTTACACGCAGGGTCTTGAAGAGTGGTACTTATCGCTCGGTATTGGATCCTTCTCCTCATCATACTCACCGGTGTGGGTGAGAGTATGGAACCCATTTTTATCGGTTCCCGGCTTGAGCCGTCGCCGTTCCCCATCCCCGTCCCGGTCTAATTGAACCCCCACCTTTGCGCTTTACTCTAACGTTAGTCTTCGACTTCCATGGAAGCATGACTTGCTTCAGACCCTGCCTTGTTCCTGGCAGCTAGCTTATACCATTGGGCCTGTCCAGGATAGGACATCGAAACATTATCGGCATCTCTTGAGGACTACATTGCGGTACATCGAATGGCAGTACGTGGCGAATGCCGTCTCCCTCCAACTGGATCCATCCACAAGGTCAGCGGCAGGCCTCAGCAGCATGCCAATCATGCCGGTTATGAGAAACAGCTCCCAGTTCCACACTCGAAGCTTCATGTTGAAGAACCCTAGACCATGAACCATTCGATTCCGGAGGAATTGCCACATCAGTACTACAGTATCGTCAACCAAAGGACAAGTTGACATTATTTCGCCTCATAGGACTCTCGAGAAGTGGCTGCATTTCGGTACGGCGCGAGACGATACTCACGGAGCTTGAGCTTGAGATAGAGCTCTGCTATGGTGGGGAGCTTATTCTGCACAGCAGACTCGGCGCAACCACTTTGCATAATCTCGGCCAATTGCAGTGACATATATCCCACATCACACATGGGCATGCGGGGTGGAGATGCCCTGGTAGGTCACTTTAGAAGGAGGACCCTTGACCGGAGTGTCGCATTGCTCCCCCAAGTTGGGCAACATGTTGATATACACAGAGTGGAGTTACACTCACCTTCCTTCACGCCCGTACCCACGTCCAGCCATGCGATAATCAGGCAACTGATACTTGATGAAGGACTTCGAGGGTCGATGACTGGGGTTAGTAGAGACCTCACTCAAGTATAAGAAGGAGGCTTGATCCCGCCTCAAAGTCGACTTTCTTTTCTTCATCCAACAAGCTCTTCAATCTTCAACACACACTCAACACACTTTTATAACCTTTTCGAAGTTTTTCTTCACCAACAACCTTCAAAATGTCTCCCTGGTGAGCACCTCCCTGCCGAGCATTGCATTCCCAAGTCCCCGACGACCCGAAGACTGCAATGCTCAAGCATCGATGAACAACTAGCTAACAACTACAGCTCTTGCTGCAACCACGACAACTCTGCCTGCTCCACTTGCTCTTGCTGCAAGGTAAGCCCTCTTGATCGAAACTTAGTATCAAGCAGCCTCTAACAAGATAACAGCACTAAATTCCTTCACCTCCATTCAACCCGACAACACTCGGCTCAGCAATCACAAGCTCGTGGCCCTTGACGACAATGTTGCCTCAGGATACGGTATGAGGAACATGTTTTGAAGCGAGCTTGAAGCGAGAAGATCGGAAAGACAACACAATGGATGCAATGGAATAGAAACGGCATAAACATGCGGGCGACCAGCTGTGACGGCCAAGTTTTTCGATGGTAGCGCAGTGGTAGATAACGAATTGAAGCTTGCATGCCTTGGATATGCGGTGTTTCCTTTGATCACATGTGACTACTTGACTCGCGATTAACTTGAAGCGTTTATTTCTATGCACGCTAACATAGTATTCTCATGCAAAGCGACAACTGACTATCTCGCAGCCTTGGTGAGGCTTAATAGAGTTTCCTAGCTCTCGGGCTAGATAACGTCACACGCCAAGATCTGTAGCAAATGATCTCTGGGACTATCGTCTGCATAACCGCTGCAGCCGTGTGCAGTATGCTGAAGACTAAACAAGTTCAGTTGAAACCTGACCCCTCACTTGGGCCGTCGACGAACATACAGTTAATCGTTGGATATCAGGTACTCAGATTTGGCGCTTGTGTGTCCTCTCCACAAGTGGGCGCGTCGGGCCGGGCCAAGATATGATGGATTCTGGATAAGGAGAAAGGGTTCTACGTGATGTAACGGAGGAGAGGATATCCGTACATAGTGTTCGGAATTGATTGATTATCGCGATAATAATAGCAAAAAGCAATGTTTCCCCACTTCGAGATGCGCACGCACGAGATCTTCAGCAAGGGGTTTGCTCGTTTCTGCAAGCAATACTCACATCATGGGCGGCTGTTGATCTTGATCTTCAATTCTCAAAAATGTCAGGATAACGCGAATATTTTCTTTACATACCGATGCGGCTTTGAGGCATTGCTTGATTGGCCCTAATTGTCAAAGTCTAGGGTGTCAAAATAATGCAACCTCAATACCGCCCCTAAAGTGACCAGATTATTTCGTCTCTTATGCTCTCTCAATAGTGTCAGAAATGAGAAAGATATGCTGAGTAAGAAAATGGATCCGTGCAAATGTCGCGAATAGCCTATCCGTTGAGTGTAGATCTAATCAGACGATATAGTGGGTTGTGTATGCTCAGCCCAATCCTGCGTGCGAGATTTATTATACTGCGCCATTGCGAGGATTGATGCATCATGAGGATTGAAGTGAGATGTTTCACAGTAACTCTCTGTACGTCATAATGCACAATCATGAATCCCTCATGAATCTTTAACTAAAAATCAGGCTCTGCCTATTTGCCAAGTTACTGCGCCACTGTCAGCCTTGCCAGAAATTATTTCCATCCAAGAGAGATAAATCTTTGAACTATTGGTCCCTTGTCTCAGTTGGCGGGCGGGAAAACCCTTGTCGTCGTCATCTCGATTATACATGATAATTTCGAGATTTGACAAACATTGATGCACTCATTTATATCTCCTTATTTATAAATGATCCCCTTCCTTTGCTTGCCTTCTTTCTTTGACACGTCTTGGCCCCCAAAATTGGTCCCTCCGCCTCACGAGCCAACCTGCGCCGCGTTTTGTCTTGTTGGTAGCGCTGAGCTGTTCCTTCTCGAAAGAAATAACCGCCTTTCCAATACTTGGCAGGTCTTTTTATAGACTGACCCAAGATCCACAGACAGACTGCCTGTGACTGACTATGCCTACATCGCCTTGTTCTATTCTATATCTTCTTTTTCTTCTTCTCTTTCTCTCCCTTTAATTCATTTTCCCCTATATTTTCGAAATTCAACGACGCCACTAATTATAGAATCCCTGTCCGCTGTTGCTATTTTTTAAGAATCGGTGGAACTGCGAATCAGTTCAATTTGCTGGCGCGCCAAGAGTGGAGAACCGGATTCCAGGAGCCGAAACGGGGGTTGTTAGACACCGGTTTGCCCCCGAGAATCACGGAGGTCTTCAATCACAGGACATTCAGAGGAGAGGAGAGGAAGACTCAAAATGCCCGAGACTTTAGACCCGGGAACTCCAACTATCACGCCGCCCGTGTCACCGGGCGGTGGCGTCGAGAGGCGCAGATCCAGAAACCCTCTCAAGAACATGATGCAGCATCTCACTGTGGATCCCCCGCCGGAGGACGATGTTCGTGAGCCAAGGAGAGCTTCACTCATTCGACGTATCAGTTGGGGGAGGAAGAGTCGCAGTCCTTCTGCTCATTCTGATAGATCTGGTGGTCAGCCTCAAGACCCAAATCTGTGCACTGCTTGTGCTGGTTGGGCTGCCGATATTGACTCTACCTTTGATACCATGGATGATTTCTTTACAAGAGCTCTGAATCCGACATCAGCAGATACTCTTGAGAACAAGGAGAGCACTTTGGGACGATTGAAAGATCTGGAGGAGAATCGCTTCATGACGAAATGCCCCCTCTGCAAGCTATTCCTCTCAGTACATATCCCCAGCGAGGGCGAAGGAGATCTATATCTCTCTGGCTTCTCAGCCCGAGATATGAATTATCTCATCGACAACCACACCATGTTTGACCAAGGTCACTCGTCCAAGAATAAGACCAAGGGCGTCAGTCCAGCCTTCCTAGGCGTTGTCCCCAAAAAGAGCGGTGATGGCGCTTTGAGCTGGGATGTGAGCGCCGATTGGTTTCGCGGCTCAGGTATGCTTTATAGAACGTTTCCTGAAGCTGCGCCGACAAATGAACTTCTCAGCGCAAGATCAGAAGGAAGACATTCACGCGCGAACTCTATAAGCGGCGATAACAGCGGATGGCAAAAGAAGGGTATTTGGGGTCGGGAGCTGGAGACGATGATTGATATGGGTATTGGACAGGACTGGCTACGGTTCTGCGAATTCTATCACCAGGGACGATGTGGTCGACGACCAATTGGACGCGAAATGCCGGGATTCAAGCTTGTCGACTGCGCGAAGAATCCTCCGCAGGTTGTTACTGCGTCTATCTCCGAGCGATACGCTGCGTTGAGTTATGTCTGGGGAGGAAACACAAAGACAGATACATGGCCCAAGGTTGTATGGGATGCTGTTATCGCGTCCAAGGATCTTGGGATAAGATACCTCTGGGTTGATCGTCTTTGCATGGAACAGCTGCAACCAGTTGAACGAGCGACACAAATCGCCAGAATGGACGAAATCTTCGAGGGTGCTATTCTAGCGATTATCGCAGCTTGTGGCGAAGATGCGGATTATGGTCTACCGGGTGTAGGCTCAAGAGCACGACAACAGCAACCAAAGTACGAATTCGTCAACTCCAACATCACACTCGTATCAAGTCTTCAAGATCCAAGAATAGCGATAAAAGAGTCAAAGTGGTACCAACGAGGCTGGACATACCAAGAAGGACTCCTCGCGCGCCGTCGCCTTATCTTTACAGATCAGCAGATGTACTGGGAATGCGAAGGCATGTGCTGTCCGGAGTCGCTCATCCTACCGCTCGAATTCTACCATGATATGGAGGAGCAGCGCATGTGCGATTTTATGCGACCTGGCCTGTTCAACGGCGTGTCGTTTGTTGACGGGAGCTGGGAGCGCTGGAAGAGGCTTCCCGGTAAGGCGGAAGAGCCGAGTACATTGAGTATCTTCCGAGAGGCAGATCAACATATTGTGAACTACACAAAACGAGATCTAACGTATGATCAAGATTCGCTGAATGCGTTCTTGGGAATGTTGAGGCGTCTTGAGACGACTGTTGGACGTGGGAAAATGTTCAATATTCTGGGTGTTCCGCTCTGGGCACCGCAGGGAGACCAAGGTCCTACAGTAACAGGCCTCCCACGCACACGCGATATCTTCGCTCTGTCGACATGTTTCTGGCATCATAAAGAAGGCGTGATAGCGACAAGGCGTCCACACATGCCCAGCTGGACATGGGCAGGCTGGAAAGGCCCTGTCGATTTATACTCGTCTATTACAGTAGTTGATCCAGACACCAAAGCCATCCAGCGCAAGTACAACCACCATCACTACGTCAGCGCCACCCACGTCTCCCGCAACGACCCCAATTCTATCCGCTGGACATACTCTCCTAATCTTGTCCTCGTTAACCGTGACGGAAGCGTAGCATACGACTTTGGCGCCTCGTCAGCAGTCACAGGCATGCCCCCTGCACCACCAAACCTCCACCTCCGTCCCTACGGCATCCACGTTCCCAACCCATTCGTGCTAGATCGTGTAAAGGCACGGTCTCACCCTGACGGATGGATCTTTAACCGTGTGAGCGTCGATGTAAGGATGAGTCGCGGCGCTGTTTCGATGCGAGAGTATATCGAACGGCATGCACGGGGCGAACAGATGAGTGTGCTGTGGTTTGTGGAGGAAGCATTGGTCATGTTGCTTGTTGTGGAGAGGGTTGAACGGGAGGGCAGGATTGTATGGGAGAGGGTTGGAAGGATGAGGATGGGATTTCCCGAGGAGGCGAGGGAGGTTGTTAAAAGATGTGGACGGTTGGAGAATTTGGTGGCGGAGTTGCCTCTGAGGCGACTGGGAGAGGATATTGTTATTGAGTAGATTTAGATATGGAGGTGTAATATTATGGTATTAGGTCTTGACATCTAAGGAATCAAGTCTAAATTCGTTCTGTTTCGGCTTGTCCGCCGTTTTCCAAGTAACTCCAAAGCGCCTTGCTTATTCAGTTATCTTTCCATACTCGTGCGATGTATCGTGTCCTCCAACATCAACCATTAATCTCTTGGGTTTGGTAATGACTGCCAAAACTCAAACTCTCCATCCATGTCGGTGGGCAACCGTACTCCATGCGTGACATCAGGGGGAATGTATCTAACATCCCCAACCTGGACAATCTCATCATCAAAAGCGCTCACGTGTGGAATGGGGGTCGCGATACGTGGGGCAGCGTCGCTAACAAAACTGTTAGTATAGCCCAGAGTGGTAAGCATTGTTGCAATTACAAGATTTATCCAGAGCTATAAACATTGCTTGTACTGTGGGGGTTTTGCATCGGACGTACTGGGATTGCGTGAACTTCTCCTGGCTTTGCTCCCGGCTCTGTTCCTGGCTCTGTTCCTGGCTTGGGGGAGGTGCTGGTGGTGAGTAAGGAGAGGTGATCCGTTTGGAGATGAGATCTCCCTTCAAATCCTTGCACATGCAGTTGCCCATTGTGGTTGTTGTTTTGTAGTTTGACGGTATCGAGATGTTGGTTTGGTGGTGAAGAAGGGAGGGGGGTTGGGTCAAGAGGACAGCTATTTTAACTATGGCATATTGGGTTTCTATTTATTTAGACATTGTATCGGATGAATCTGTGAGAATTTTGAAGTTTTGTGGTGTAGATTAAGTTTATAGAATAGCCCTGTACAAGATGTAGAGAACTAAATAGAATCGAGTACCGAGAGTATGGACTCTCATGACCATTTAGAAGGAGATTTGCGAGATTGCCTTCAGCCGTCGACCAGTACCCACGTGGGTGATTGGAAGCCTGTTATTAATGTTGGAGGTCTACCATCAAGTGATGCGTGCAAGGTTAGGGAGTCTTTGTTCCTTTCTCAGAGATGACGATAGAGTTGAGGAAGGGCACGCGACCTATTACCTTATTCGCCTTTGGGTACTGGGTAGACTATGTGTCGATGACTGGCGCACGCGCATATGATAACTTAATTAGGTAGCAATTACCTCTGTGAGTTTGAGGAGCGTTTCTGCTAAAGTAAGATAAAAGATGAGATGCTGACATCATGCTTCTGTTTATGTCAACAGACACTAAAGGCATCAATCGACTTGGTGAATAAAGAACGTCCGTAAAGCTGAAGAACAGCCGAGCAATCCAATTGGCATAAAGTCTACTTTGACTATATCCGTTCATGCACTTACACGCATTGGAGGTCAATGTAGATATAGATACCAAAGGTTCAGTGTCTGAGACATCAGCAAGTGTGATGTCTTCTAGAACTATCATCGATCTAGATTTAATAGAAGTAGGAGGAGAGAAGTCCAGTTATTTATGGAATAGAAGAATCGAAGGCATTAGTTAAAGCCTTCATCTCTAATTGAACGACAATCATGAGGCTCATACTGATTGATAGTCGAATTTCGGAGAGAAAGCCGACAGACGTCAAATTGGGCGATCGGGTACAAGACCGTGGCAAATACCTCGCGCCAAGATGAACCGACCCGAGCGATCATGACGGCTGCAAGGTGAGGAGTCCGATTGCGGGGCCGAATTCTTGACTTAGACAAGATTCATGATGAATATATAGACCAGAAGATACAACAGTGTATCAGCCTCAATCAGCAACACCAAGAGTACCTTAAATCGCAACCATCATGAGTGACCTAGCAGCAATGGAGTCAGAGACTCCCAACATCCCAGCCCCAAGAGGTTAGTCTCACTCTCTCATACCCAACTCATCTAACACACCCAGATATCCAACTTCCCTCAAATGTCCCAAGTCTCGAACAAATCCTATCAGCAAACGACTTTGCCTTGGCCGCTCAGAAAGCTCTTACACCAAAAGCATGGGCATTTTACTCTTCCGCCGCCACAGATCTGGTCACATGGACAAAGAACCGCGAACTCATCCGCAGAGTCATGCTTAGGCCAAGAATCCTAAGAAATGTATCTGAGGTAAAGATTAACCGAAGAATTCTGGGACTGGATAGTAAGGCTCCGTTTATTATGTGTCCGGCTGCTATGGCTACGCTGGCGCATCCGGATGGTGAACTTGGTTGGAGTAGAGCTGCTGCCAGTGAAGGGATCTTTGAGATTGTAAGTTTCACAGTGGACATATGGGATATGAGTTGCTGACAGTTGTAGATCTCGAGTAACGCGTCTTACTCCCTCCCCAGCATAATCGGTGCAGCTCCAAAAGGCCATCCCTTCTTCCTCCAACTCTACGTCAACTCCCACCGCGCCAAAACCACCGAACTCCTCAACCGCGCGCGTTCATTGGGTATAAAAGCCATTTTCGTAACAGTCGACGCCCCCGTGCCCGGCAAACGCGAAGCCGACGAGCGCGCACCGCAAGCTGTTGTGATCAAATCCGAGATGAGCGGTAGTGAGAGTAGTAAAGATGGCAAGGGCAGTGGTTTGGGACGTTTGATGGGGCAGTATATTGATAAGAGTTTGAGTTGGGATGACCTCGAGTGGATTAGACGTGAGAGCTCTGTGCCAATTGTGTTGAAGGGCGTGCAGACTGTCGAGGATGTTAAGTTGGCGGTTGAGTATGGGGTTGATGGTGTTATGTTGAGTAACCATGGTGGAAGATCGCTTGATGGGTAAGTCGATCTCCTCATCATCTCAGAGGCACACGTGCTAACAAGAAGCAGTGCGCAAGCTTCGATTCTTATCCTTCTTGAAGTCCGAAAGCGCTTCCCTGAAGCCTTTGACCATCTCGAGATCTTCATCGACGGTGGCTTTGAGCGTGGATCGGATATCCTTAAGGCTATTGCGTTGGGCGCTACGGCTGTTGGAATTGCAAGACCGTTCTTGTACTCGTTGGTATATGGTCAGAAGGGTGTTGAGCACCTCTCACAAAGTAAGTTACATGTCCTGACACTTAGTCAATGATCACTAACAGGGTGTTTAGTTCTTAAGGATGAGCTCGAAACATCGATGAGACTTGCTGGTCTTACGAGTTTGGATCAAGCAACGCCTGATCTGGTGAATACTCTGGATATAGATCATCTTGTCACATCCGGACGCATTGAGCTAAGCTCTGTGTCTCGAAAAGTCCGATCTTCAAAGCTATAGACCTGAACGTGCACACAAAAGTACAGGAGTAATGGATACACATAGATACCTCAGATACAATTAATAACAAAAGTTATCTCTCAAGCCTTTAGTCTCTCCTGAAAAGCCTTGACAGCGTCAACCAACTCACCATCCTCTTTCAATCCAAGTCCCTTTGCCCGACTAGCATCGAACCATGGAGGCCAACTCTTAACAATCTTATACAGCGCCTCATCCTCCTCCTCCTTCACATAACCAACCGCCTCTTTCCCGCCGACTTTCTCAACAGCATCTAGGATATCTTGGACAGAAACTGTAATTCCTGGCAAATTCACAATTCTCGAGTCCCCGAATTTCTCAGCGGGTATATCCTTGATTGTAATCAGGTTCTGGATAACCGTTGCAGGGCTGCAAATCCACATGGAGATGGTTTTTGGAACGGGAAGCACGTTAGGAATACCTTGGAGGGACTCTCGTACTATTCCTGACGCAAAACTTGATGCTGCGGCTGATGGCTTGCCTGGTCTTACTACCACCGTGGGAAGTCTCACGATTCGTCCATCGATCAACCCTCTTCTCGAAAAGTCATTCACCAGCAATTCCGCGATGAGTTTTTCGGCTCCATAAGAAGACTTTGGCTGAGGAAGAGTCTTCTCAGTAACATACCCCTCATCCGGTCCATAAACCGCACAAGAGCTTGAGAAAACAACTTTAACGCCCGGTAGTTTAGTCCTCAAAGCGTCGAGGACATAACGTACTGAATCGACATTGACTTTAAGACCCAGATCGAGATTCGCTTCTGAACCGCCTGACATGAGGCCATGGAAGAGATACACAACCTCAAAGCGCTGCGATGTGACGAGTTGCTCCACAACGCTCGGAGAAGTGAGGTCTGCGCTGAGCGAGGTGATGCGGGAGCTGTATGCTTCTGGGACGGGTGGTGTTGAGAGGTCGGTTATGGTGAGGTGGATGTTTGGGGAGGAATCTAAGAGGGGGGCGAGGATTTCCTGGCCGATGAAGCCTCCTGCGCCTGTAATGAGGATATGTTGCGTAGACATGGTGAGCGTTATCGATTTCTTAGATACAGATGAGATGAACTAGGCAAGTTTGAGTTGGGGGCTTGGAGTACTTATATAGATAGAGTGATTCGGATAAGATTGATCCACTATCGCGGGGGTGAGTGAGGTTATCCGTGTCGACGCGGGGTGATGATGCGGAGGTGCCGGACAGAAACCCGGGGTATCAACACTGTGGGGGTTGATCAACCACATAGAACATCAAGATGCAGAAAGGTGGATATAGTCTTCTCTATGAATTGGAGTAAAAGCCGAGAAACGGGGTAGTCGAAGTGAGTATTAATAGCAGTTGACCACTTATCCGTCTGTCCAGTCTTTCACACCAACACGATATGAGAAAGATGCTATCATTATCCAAGTCTTATTAAATCCCATATTCGATATCTAAGCAGAACTCACTGCGGCCTCATCCCATAATCAGCCTCAGGATACGTCGGAATAGACTGCCCCGAAGCATCAACAGTAAACATACTAGGATCAAACCTAAACACCGGCGAAAGTCCAAAACTCATATCATAGTCAAAAAACGTATCCCCATCCATATCAGTATAAACCTGATTCCCAGGCATCATCTGGCCCATATCCACATTATTCTCCATCGCATTATACACCGCAGTCTGTTGCGCAGGATCAGGAGTCGCCAGCGTAGCAGTCATACGCTCCAATCCTCCTGCCATCAAATTCGCAAGATGCCACTTTCCTGCTTTCAACGATCGGAATTGTCGGACAAGACTTGTCGTTAGGTCGTGCACGCGTTGGCGCTCGATGAGATCGCTGCCATACTTGGCTGCTACCTTTATGAGGAACATGCAGGCAAAGGCTGTCATGGAGAGCATGTAGGAGGGCATGCCGACGATGCCGAGGGCGACGTCTGGGTCGGTGATTATCAGGTCAATGATGGCTGTTGCGGCGGTTACGGCTTGCATTGCACAGTCGAGGAAGTAGTGTGGGATGGGCGCGTCGCCTGAGAGGCCGCGGAAGATGTGTGAGTAGAGGTGGATTTGGGCGAAGTTGTAGTGGAGGATTGTGCCTTTTCTAGGGAAGGACCCGATTTGTGTCCATTGTTCTGGTGGGTGTCAGTATAGTTGGACAAAGGTGTGACAGAGAGCTTACCTGGTAGGTCTTTCATCCAGCGGGTATACCACTGATCGAGCTGCCGTCTGAACTGCAAAATGTGATTCAGGTATACTCGTGGAACCGGCTCTCCTTTATCCGTACCAAACAGTTCTCGAATATTTCGCAGAATACTAACCAAGACCACTTGGCCCGTAAGTCTCTTATCTTCCTCATTAGCCACAGGCGATTTCAAGAACTGTTCCCACCCCTGAATCGACGAATCCTCCTGGACAATCGAAGGACGACCATATAAAGTCGCAAGATGCTGATCACAGATATACAGTATATACCACAACCGAGCACAATCCGCCGCCTCCTGACTCTGCTCCTTAATAGCTTGGTTATAGCTATTGTGCAGATTACACTCCGCAGCGCGTCGAATAGCATACCCCGAAAGCATCCATGAAAGATCACTAAGCCAATATGAAGCGATGCACATGGCGCGCAGATAATCGCGATCGATACGGCGTTCGAACATGGATTTCTCCATTAGACGTCGAAATTCGCCACTGCAGATTCCATAGATGTTATCGGCTTTGGGATCGTGTAGTGCGGCTACTGTGAGTGTGGCAGCAGATAGGATCGGACTCTTGCGTCGCAGCTCCTCTAGTGTCATGTATCGACAGCCGATTCCGTACATGTATCGATCTAAACGGTCGCGATACAAAGCGAACAGACTCTCGGCGTCTGCTAATGACAACGCTCCGCGGGCGATGAAGTCGTTTATAGCGTTTCCGCGTTGCGCTTCTGGATTATCGGGTGATCGAAGCGCGCTGAGCTTAGTAAGGGTGTATAGAGAGTGAATCGGGACGTAAGGAAGACCTTCGTCTTCGGGTGTCGCTTTAGGCGAGTTGTCGCATGAGGGACCACGGAATTCATCTTGGGATACATTTAGATGATTACTCGTATTTGGATGGTTATCGTCTTTTGGCGGTGTTCCCTCTGTTTCTCGAGAGTTGATGCTTTGTAAGGGCGGGAGTTCTGGGAGGCTGAGTTTGTTCATTACTTGTCGCAAAGCACTGTGCATCTGCTCTAGATCCTGGACCACGGATTCAGAGAACCTAGGTCTGTCAGTCATGCTGCGACATTTCTCATCTCACGTTGAGACACTCACTGTGACTTTTCATCCATAATCGTTTGAAGACTCTTGCTCAACACACATCCCAGATTCCGCTCTGAACATCTCCGACAAGGCGGGCCACTCTCATCCATCAAACATTTAATCTAGTCTCATTAGTCTTCGTCGTCTGACTCACTGTCGCCGGTAACCTCACCTTATGTTTGCGACATGCTGCACAAGCCTTGATCTTGCGCGAGATCTGAGGAACGGAGGCTTCACTAGATACCATGCCTGCGATACTTTGCCGCCCTGATGAAGTTCTTCCATGGCCGTTTGGTCGCGCGGGTGTTCCAGGCTGGGATGGTGTCAGTGAGGTCTTGGCTAATGACTGATTGAGGACGTACTGCAGTGGCATCAGCGCTGGCTGTTCCGGCAGGGTTTGAGTCGGACCACGTTCGTTTCGCCATGATTGAAGCACTCTCGATATCTGATTTGTCGATCCGTCGATTCACTTGAGTCGCGCCGTTGAGTAAATGGCTGACTGAGTAATTAGTCAACCCCTTGATCTCGAATCACTCCACAATTCGATGTTTAAGCTCGTGGCTTTGTATGTCGCTCAATCAGTTGTTCTTCGCAAAGTAAACCCACACAACAACAACAAATGATGATCGAATCAGCAAGTTAAAAAGAGGTAAGAGAACAAAAAGACTCTCAGCTTCAGCTCAGTCAAATGTTCACGATGCCAGTTTAAACGGGGAAATTTCCCCCGACTTGACTAGTGGAGGTTGAGCCAATCACATGGCGAGGATTGGGTTCACGAACTTGGGCTAGGCCTGTCTCTTTTTGCCTCCCCGCAATGTAAGTTAACCGGGTGGAGGAAGGAAAGTGCGGGGTAGCCGAAGGGAACGGGGAATCTTGAAGGAAGGAAGGAAGGAAGCCAGGAGTAGTATCGGTATTTGAAGTGAGTTCGCAGGCTTGTTGAGTCCCGAGAATAGCTTCCCAGCGGCAAATGAATGTAGTTATTTGATTGGCTCCAGAAGAATTCGCGACTACAACAGCTTGACTGAAGAAATCTACAAGACACATGAACATACTGCACAACAAGTTCCCTGGGATCTATTGGAGTATGACATGAGTTTCATAATGATAAATATGAGTCTACAGCTGTGAATTCTGCTGATTGTCATCCAAAACGGTGATCTTCGTTGGGGGGAGTCACACGAACAAACCAACAGCAATGTGTCAATAAATGATAGGAGCAAATATGTCCAGTGAAAAGAAGGGCAGAAAGTCAAGAAAATATCAGGCATACAACTATTCATGTTGATCAATCTTCTTCTGCAAGTCTATTAGAAACCAATAGCTCCTAGTTACACCAGAATAAGAGTCCCCAGGCTGTTAGTCTTGGGCTGTAGGGTAGTCAATGTGGAACTTGTACTTATCCACCGCGTCGGATTAAAACGTCAAAAGCGTCGATCCGTCAACTCGACCGTTTTCAGCGACGTCACGTCCCCACCGCGGGGCGACAACTGTCTTGTTAGCTTACAACTTGTAAAAAGTTCAAGTCGCACCTCAACACCAAACTTTTCCTCCCTTCTGTTCACCATAGACGACTCCTCGCCAAAATGCCAAAGAAGTTATCCAAAAACCCTCTACCTCCGAGCTCATCAACGCTCTCCTCAACATCCTCCGCCTCAGTAGCTTCCTCCCTCCTCCCATCCTCCATCGCCGACCCATCCCTCCCACTACCTAAGCTCATTGTCTTCGACCTCGACTACACACTTTGGCCCTTCTGGGTAGACACTCACGTCACGCCACCCCTAAAACCCAATGCTTCTCACACAAGCGCCACAGACCGCTACGGCGAAGACTACGGCTTCTTCAGCGATGTGCCAGCTATTCTCTACGCGCTTCCACGCGCCGGCATAAGAATGGGTGTCGCGTCGCGGACCTCTGCGCCCAGTCTTGCGCGCGATCTGTTAAAAATGCTACATATTACCGCGCCGGAGGGTAGCGTTAAGGAAAAGCCAAAGAAGGCGCTGGACATGTTTGAGGGCTTGTTGGAGATTTACCCGGGGTGCAAGATTAAGCATTTTGAGAGTTTGCAGAAGAGGACGGGGATTAGGTATGAGGATATGCTGTTCTTTGATGATGAGGCGAGGAATAGAGACACGGAGAGTTTGGGGGTGACGATGTGTCTTGTTAGAGATGGTGTTACGTGGGAGGAGCTTGAGAGGGGGATTACGCAGTGGAGGAATAAGAGGGGATACATTAAGAGGCCTGATGCCATTGAGCTGGAGTAATTGTTAGATCAGAAAGGAGTGTTTGCTGGGATTGGAGTTTAATGATAGACCAACAGGATAGACGAGAGTTATGACGGGTCGGGATAAAATAGAACGACTGTTACGCTGGAAATAGATTTGAATCCAAAGAGAATCACGATTATATTACAACCGAAAGCCGCTCTAACGACAAGTTCTCTAAATATCTTGCGCCAAACAGATACAAGGTATATATACTCCAATCTTCCATATCCAACATGTTCCATCTCTTTCATGTTCTTCAATCCATCTCGGGGTATGCCATTCTTTTCCGTCTCTCTATAAAACAATACTTTTACTTTAAGCTGTGGCGGTTTGTGGTGCAGCAGGCTTGTCCTCCTGAAGCTTCAACTTCTCGTCAACGTCGTTGCTAAGAAGCGATTCGTCAGTCTGAACGCCGTCGCTGTGGGTGGCTCCCTCAGTGGGATGCGCAGTACCGTTGGGAACGGCCTCGACTGGAGCATCGACTGGTGCGTTCACCCCAGCAATCTGGACCTCAGGCGCCAAACCAAAGGTCTTGGGAATGGTGCAGATTCTCTCGTTTCGAACTTTGCCGTCCTTGGAGCCCTTAGCAACACAGACGAGTCGATCGTCACCCTCCTCCTCCCACAGCAAAGGTCCGCTAGGGAAAGTCTTGTGACCATTCTCGAACACGACAACACCCTCCCAGTTAGGATCAGGGTTTCCAAGCTCTCCAAAGCTGTAATCAAGCTGGCCGCCATACTTCTTAGGAATGTTCTTAGGCTCGATGTACTGCTCCAGCACACTCTTGACCTCGTGGCTACCAAGGATAAAGATCTTGGAAACAGTGATAGGATCGAACCAGCGCTTGATCCAACCCCAGACAGTGCTGAAGAACGCAGGTGCGCCAATAACGAATATGCGATCCAGCGTCTCGGGGTAATGGGCTGTGGCAAGTTGCGACGCAGCTTGCATGTGCTGCTTCAGGTTCCAGAATTGCTTGAGACCGACGCCAGAGATGTCGACGATGTTTGTGCTCAGCGTGATGGGGACTTCGGGGTGTTCGCGGTCGAGGAGCTGGGTGCAGAAGGGCATGTTGAAACGGGTCAAGTTCTCGTAGAGAGCGAATAGTCGTAGAAGACCGTTGGGGGTCTTGCCGTCGGATTTGGCCTGGGAGAAGGTACTTGATGCGCCGACCTTTTCATACTCGTGCACGGTCTTGGAGTCGAGGGTCTTGACTTCAAAGACGTAAAGAGGAATTCCGCGACGATCCCGTCTGCCGGTCCATTGGGGGTACTGGCGATCGTTAGTACTTAATCTGGCGGTCAATGTCAAGGGAGACATACTAAGCGACGGCTGAAGTCATAGGCGCCGAGATCAATGGTATCGTATAAAGTGTCCAAATCGTTGGCCTTGCGCCAGTCTTCCGTCTCTTTAAATTGGGTATAAGCACCCTCAACATCCCATCGTCGCGCACGCAAGTATCGGCTGCAGCCTTATTAGAACTCGCTTTGTAATCGCCTTGTCAAAACATACAGGATCAAAGGGTCATCATGAGAAGGTGGAGGACCAGGCTTCAAAAGACCTCTCTCCTCAAGAACTTTCTTAAATTGAAGAAAAGCCTCTTCCTGCTTTTGTGTAAGGTGTCCAAGATGTCCGTAGGGATAGGCGTAATCGGTGATGGTAGAAGTTGTGGAGGTAATGCGTTCGGCTGGGGCGCCAGGCGCTTCGAGGTTAGAAGCCATGATGTATGTGAAGCAAGCAGAAGTTGGAGCGAGATCGGCGAGAAAAGATGAATGATAAAGAGTACCTATGGGGTATAACGTTAATGTATAACACAGCCTTCCAAGGGTTTGTGAGGGAAGGAGAAAAAAAAAGTTGGGCTCTGCAATGCAAGTAAATCTAACGGAAGCGCCGGAGTCGCTGACAATGACGACAATGGAATAAGATTGGATCTGACAGCGGGGACTGGGGGGCAATTTTGTTTCTTGTAGGGGTAGGGCTACTGCTAGTTGGAGATCGTCATAGGCTGTTCCGACGGCCGGACGCTTCGGCCGAAAGCGGGTCATATCGACATGGAAGGCTGAAAGACATCCTGGATATCATGATGAAGATGAGTTCTGTAGAGGATTACTATCAGACCGATTAAACATCTTGAATATTGAGCCAATAGGTAGTAACCATCTTGTTATACCTTGCGCTGCGACGGTGGCAGCGGTACGGCCCGAGAACATGCAGCGCACGTTTATTCCCAAAAACAAGAGTCTAATAGACCTCGGCGGATTTCTGTCTGCTTGATTGGACCCATCTCAATACATGATCAAATAAGAATGATCTGATCTACACCGGGGACTTTTGGGGCTCATAGGGCTGAGATGGGGTAGCCCATGGCTTGATATCGTCAACTGTCACTATGGTAGGACGGTGCCTTGCTTCGTGAAGCTTCACATGTTGTACTAGAGGCTGAGAATTGTGCTGCTACAAGAATGATATGACATGTATTCTTCGTGTGTTTTTCAAGCCATGTGGCAGGTGCTGTGCACCTGTACAACAATAAACCAACGTTCCTTCCCCCAGCCAACTTCCCACGGAGGTGCCTTCCTATTAATCTTCAAACGACTGCCACGATCATCGTGGGGAAGCTACGTCTTTTCATCGGGACTGACTCCCATCTCCTCTTTCTGCTGGCCATGATTCAGACACTGTTATGTCACTGCACTGATTCCTCACAAGCTTAAAGCTCCCTTCCGTACGTATTCTTCAACAAACAGTTTATCGCCAAACCTCAGCTCCCAATCTTTCTACATAAACACTGCTGTCTTAGATACAGTTCACTATGGACGGTCCGCAAGAGGCAGCGCCCAATCAGCCAGGGCCCGAGAACTCCAAGAAGAGAGCTCTCAGCAGATCACCATCCAACTCTCCATCCCCATCACGGGCACCGCCGCAGAAGAAGACGAGCTATGAACAAGACAACCAAGCTCCTAACTATCATGTGGGTGCTTTCTTCTACTCCTATCGCGTAGCGGCATCTACGCACCAACATGCTTTCTGGCCTCCTAAACACATATAAACGACTAACACTTCTCTTATTAGATGATGGACGAGCCAACTCCCGTATCGGAGGGATTAACTGTCACCAATGTCCTGGACTATATAAACTCCTCGCGGACCTCTCCTCCTTTGACAGACCTCATCGACTACTGGCTCGAAGAAGCTTATCCATCCGAAAATCATCACCAGCAGTACTCACGCTCCAACTATTCCGTGCAGACTATTATACACGAACCTATTCGAAGAAGATACGCTCGGTCAGCACCTCCAATCATGACTCGTCATAACCCTCCAACCCAGAAAAGTCGCCAGGTCTCATCTCCTGGGCTCACCAGCGCTGGGGCAATGCCTGCCAAACCGAACAGCACCCCAATAGGGTCTCCAAATACTGGGGTCAAGTCTCCTATAACCACTGGCTCGCTGGTCGAGCAGGCCCAGTACGAGGCTCTCAACTTGGCTACGAATAATATAATATACCGCGATCGCCGAGACAACTTTCCAAACCGTATTTCCACGCTTATCGGAAAGATCGAAAGTGAAAGAAATTTGCCAGATATTTCTATTCAGGATGTCAATGCTGATAATGCCCTTGCTGCTCTGGAGCGAGGAGCTGGCGAGCCAGAAGTGGAACAGTATATCCAGTACAGCCTCGTCACCTTACCATCTCGAAACGACATACTCAAGCGTAGTGACAAGATACCAATGGCTAGGAGAATAATACCCAACACTGGAACAGCGTTTCCGGTCAGCGGTCCTGTTCCAGACGTTCTCCTTGGCTACAATTACGGAGGCGCGTTCACTCCATCTCAACGACGGAAACTCACTTTGATGGATCTGGCTTCCGCAAACAATGACGGTATCTGTCTACCATTCTTTATTGTTGAGTTCAAAGGCGACGGTCCCTCTAGCAACGGTAGTTTGTAGGTCGGCACTAACCAATGCTTGGGGGGGACCCCGACCTGTGTCAACATTGCGGAGATGTTGAACAAGGAACTTCTGAAGACGGGTGTCGAAGAAATTGTACCCATCGATACGTCTTGTTTCAGTATATCAATGAACGGGACCGAAGCTCGGCTGTTCGTTTCTTGGAAGGAGGGACAGGACTTCAACGTCCAAAAGATCCGAAGCTTTTCATTACAAGAAGCGGACCAGTTTCTACAGTTTCGCAAATGCGTCCTCAATATCATGGACTGGGGCCGCAATGAGCGTGTAGAGAGCATCAGAACTGCGCTTGACCTTTTGGATGAGAATAGCTTGGGGGCTTCTCAGAAGAAAAGGCGAGGTTCGAACTCCAAGTCAAAGTCTAGCGAGGGTTCACGTAACAGAAGCCATCCTTACTGAAGTGTTGGATGTTGGCAGGGGGTGTCAGGAGAATTGTCCTCTAAGTCTTAGGTCACTAAAATAAAGTAGCCTAAGAGCTTGCATAAGGCCACTGAATAATTTCGCCCCTTATGCTCTTGGCGCTTGATTCTTCTGATACCCTGACGGTTGGGTGATACGGGTTATCTTGGTTGCAGATGTTTGGTCAGTTCATTAGTAGAGCGGTATGGGAGAATGGGTTGGCGTTGATGGTTTGTGTTATTCAAATGCATTCAGTTTCTGAGAAGCTTGTGATTTTCACGATATACATTATCTATCATCAGAGCAAGAGAATTTTGACAATATTACCTGAACTCTCAAACATTGGTTATTAGAAAGCGGTTTATAGACAAATGTTACACTCTAAAGTCCTATCCCGTGATGGAATGTTACCTTGTGCAAGATCACTGACCCTTTGTAGAACGGTATATGGGCAAAGAAACATCTATCCACTACACAATAGCATCATATGATGTAGTTATCTGAAATGTTCCTTGTGTCTCTAACGTGATGCCTACATCGTGACTTGTCCGGGAAACAATTTGTGATTCAGGCTCAGCATTCTCCAGCTATATAAAGCCCCCCTTTCTCCCTTGTTAGCCTAGAAGTAATTTGAACATTATCTTATAGAGTGCCATTCTTCGCCACACTGGAGCTGAAAATCCCAAGATGCATTACTCCGCCTCCAGCATCTAGCTTTTTTTTTTAATGCATATATACAAGCGGTCGGCTGCAAAGATCAGAACACCGCACAGCATCGAGAGCTCCAAGCGTCAAAAGTCAACTAAAGATGCAATGGAGTTCGTGGTAGTACTGGTGATTTGGTCAGTTGGGTTCAGTGTATGCCCTCTTGTGTGAACATCCCCGAGATGTTTCCCGACTGAATCACGTCACAACCCAATGGCAAAGGAAGCCCAAGCTTTACTGCTGTCAACAATATATATCACGCCATTCCTCAAGACCGCCCGTCATCATCTTCTACATCATCACCGGTCCGGAATGAGCGACATGCATATACCTCTATACCTAGTAGCGAGGGCAACGCCATCATCACCACTCACTTTCTATACTATACGCCTATGACGGTAGCTTGAGAACCAGCTATCCATGCCATGGAACTATTCACTACCGTCTGGCAAAGGAACCCCCGGTAGAGTTCAAGGATCCCTCATCGAAGCAGTCTCTCCCACAGCATATATACCGAAACAAAATGCCTACATCATGGCATGGCCCAAATATCCTCAGAGATGGAACGTCCTCTCTCTTTCCATAACCCTATATACGCCAGGATGCCTGCCACGAGGGAGTCAAGAAATTTTCCGTGGTGGGCAAAGTCTGGAACAAGCTACGTTCTCGCTCTGTCAACACATCCGTCCCTCTTCTTGGTATACTCGGGACCAAGTGTGACCAAGTCTCGATATAGACTGCAACTCCCAGCAACGACTGGGAACCCGGGTGCTGTGAGGAAAGGTTGAAAGACGTGGCAGAACAGATGATTGGTCGTCGTCTTCAGGAACTTGAGAAGGGAGTAATTTGTCATACTAAATGGTCAGCTGGGCTCTGTACATCGATGAGATGCTGAACAGAGAGCCATTGGTGTCGGACTCAGCAACACTATGGAGGCTGACATCCCGGGCTTAGTTTCAGATGAAGGGCATCAGGAGCGGAGGTAACTGGAAACATGTCAAAGCTTGTACACTTAACTTGCATCAAACGTTCAGAGTAATAGGCTACTCGATAGCAGATCTATAGTTAGTCTAAAGGGTATACTAATATACAAATGGTTCATAAAGTCGATCTCTCCTCATTCAGTCCTCAACTCTCACCACTCGTACCCATTACCACGACGTATGTCCACCATCAATTACAAGATTACTTCCCGTCATATAACTGCTCGCGTTACTCAGCAGAAACAGCGCAGCACCCTTAAACTCCTGCGTCTCAGCCAACCGCCCCATCATGATCTCCCTCTCCCACTCCTCCTTAAGACCCGGAACTTCTTCAAAGTTCTTCTGCACCATAGGCGTCGTGATATGACCAGGACTAATACAGTTCACGCGAATGCCGCCAGTGCCATCTTTCTGAATGGGACTCCACTCCATGGATAAGTTGCGCGCGAGTTGGATCACGGCTGCTTTAGAGGAGTTGTACACGGGTGAGATAAGACCCCGGTTCGCTTTCATGCCGGAGATACTAGCGATCATGCAGATGCTTCCGCGCTTTTTGTACTTTAGCATTTGCTTTGCTGCGGACTTGGCGGTCATGAAGACGCCTGTGTAGTTGATGGATAGCATGTGGGCGACCTCGTCGGCTTTGTAGTCAATTGTGGGTGAGATGTGTTGGACTCCTGCGGCGGCGATTACACCGTCGATGCCCTGGTTCTCATCTGCGATGGCGGCGATAAGATTGTCGAGACCGTCCACGTCTTTGACGTCTTGTTGACGGTAGTGTAGTGAACCGCCCCATTCTGGGACGACACGACTTTGGGCTTCGTCCCAATCTTTGTCAGGCTGCTCAGCACGATCCAAACAATAGACTGATAGAGGTTAGCTACTAATCAATACACATACGTGAGTAACATACCCTTTCCACCAGCTTCCACCAAACTCTCAGCTAAAGTCAGGCCCAGACCTTGCGCACCTCCAGTGACAATAAAGGTCTTTCCCGCAAGGTCAAAGTCTGCAAATCGCTTGCGACCAACGTTTGTCTCACGAGGTAGTGTAAGGTCATGAGCTGGATTCTCTCTTGGGTCCGGGTTCATGGGCTTTGCACTTGCGGTATCCGAAGTGTGCATTAATCGTTGACATACGGGCTTTGCGACCAAGCGTGGTGTTCGCTGGAGTGTAGCTATGTGCCCAGGGAAGAATGCTTTGGTAGAGAGTGAGCGGGTAGCTCGCTTGAGAAGTGGTGAAGACATTGTGAGTTGAGTAATAAGATGATGAATCAATAGAACAAGATGCACAAGACCATCGTGAAGAATATAGCTTGTAGTCTTCCATTATTTATACCATTCCTCTCGATATCTCTTCAATTGCCGTTGCCTATTTGCTTTGTACAATCTGACGTTTAACCGACGTAAGCATTACCCAGTTTCATCTCACTTATAGGTCTCAGCTACGCAAAACTCCAACTCACGGAATATCTTAGCCACGAGAATGTCATCTACAAACAACGGTCCAGGGTCAAAGATCCGACTGGCCGGAGCATTGAGTCCGCCTGTAAGAGAACCCGGAGCTGGGGTCATCTGCGATTGCCAGGTTCTTGGCGTTTTGACGTCTGGAATACATCAACATATCGGATCGAGTCCCGCTTTTGTTGCAGATCATAGAAACAAAGATGAAACGACAAGAAAAGAGAAGATCTGAAGAAAACAGGGTTGATGGAGGCAAGATGTTGCGTGTGACAATTGTGGCTGTGTTGGTACCTGAATTATTTCCTCCCATAACCGTCTGGTGGGTGCGACGCTGGGCATGGGTTTGTCACTTTGCCATCCATTCCTTCATGATGCAATTGTCCATCACATGTGCTACAATACAGCCTATAAAGCCACTGAACCTGGTCGTTGGGTCTCGTGGTCTTACACTCTGTTTCTGTTGCATCTAGTATTCGATACCATTGCAAAAGCCAAGGCAATTGACCTGCTATAGGTACTCAGGTACTGTACCCGTTGACACCCAGCATCATATTTAGTACATCGATCAACAATTATTACGTATGAGGCTTACCGCCTGCCTTTCAGCTGATCATTCTACTCCGATTGGTCGTTGTGACGCTATCCGCGTTGCTTTTTGACGTTGACCGACAAATGAGTTTAAAGACTCCGCCCACTGGACGGAGCAAAAGTCTTTCTTCAATTGAGTTTAGATCTCCTTTCCGTGTGGGGTTCAGGAGTATAAGATCCTAATGCATGCCTTGTCTTTGGGCTCAATTCCGGCCAGACGCATGGCATTAGATAATGCTGGGAACTGGAAGCTGAATACACGTTGATGTCTTTATTACCAATAATTTCAAGCTAATGTCCGAGCAGAACACCTTTATACATAACAGTTTGTGCGATATTGCTGTTAAATGCTTTACATGACGGGAATACCCTCGTACTCGTCGTAGCCGAGAGCGAGGTTCATGTTTTCTAGATATATTCGTTAGACATATCGTCAAATTTCTTAAAGAGGACGTCGACTTACGCAGACACTGGGTTGCGGCACCCTTGGCGAGGTTGTCGACGGTGGCGACGCTGGTTCTGTTAGTATTTTTAATCTTCAGGGGATACCGTGGACTTACATGACCACACGCTTTCCAGTGCTGTCAACGGCAAAGCCTCCAAGCTCGACTCCGTGGCGTCCAGAGATGGCGCTCACCAATGGGGGTTCACCCACAACCTTGATGAGCTTCTCGCCGGCGTATCGGTCCTGGTACAATTGACGGATGTCTCGTGAAGTCATCTCCTTGCTCAGAGGGATGTTAATGGTCAAAGTGATACCTCGGAACCATCTTTTGACTCGTTAGTCTTCCCCTTCGATCTTGATCTGTCGAGTCCTCACTTACCCAGCAACATGAGGGACGAAAGCAACCTGGTGGTTCAGTTGTGTAGAAATTTCGCGCTCGTGGATATGTCCTGTGAGGGAGTAGGGGATAATCGCATCCTTGAGAACCTCGACGTTGTTCCTGGGGTTAGGCTTGGATCCGGCTCCAGAGTATCCTGAGACACCGAAAACTGTGGGAGTTCCCTCCATCAAGCCCAGAGCTCCGCTGAGACCGATCTGGGCACCAGTAGCGTAGCATCCGGGGTTGGAGATACGGTTGGACTGCGCAATCTTGGAACGCTTAACAAGCTCGGGGAGACCGTATGTCCCTATTATTTGTCAGTAACGCAGTCAAACGCATGATCCGTGGCTGGGCCCATACACTTCTCGTCCCATCGGTAATCGGCAGAGAGATCGACAATAAGGCTCTTGCTGTTGATACCATCCAAAGCGTCGACGTAAGGCGTGCAGACACCGTTGGGAAGGGCCATGATCCAGCAGTCCACCTTGCCCTCGCCGTCCAACTGAGCAACATCCTCGGGAGACAAGGTCTCGTAGATGACCTTGCGCTTGCTGTATCCCTGGAGTTCCTGGCCAGCAAGCTCTCGGGAAGAGACGTGCGCAAGTTCGATGTTGGGGTGCTCGTTAAGCAGCTCAACCAGCGCTGAACCAGTGTATCCTCGGGCGCCTATTAGACCAATTCGAGAGGGCCTGTCGTTTGTCGCATTCTTCTTGCCCAGAGGAGGGTTAGGGTTGGTCTCGGCAACATAACCACGTCGTTGCTGCATCTGCTGGCGCATGCCAGCAATGACGAAAGCGTTCTGTCGGCCGGCGAAGGATCGGGCTGGGCTGGGGCCCATGGCAGGGAGGACGGGCATGGATCGTCGAACGACGCGACGGGCGCCGGCCCGGAAGACCATTGAGGTGGTTGAGAACATTGCGACGGGAAGACTTCGCAAGCCAATTGACTAGTCGGTTTGGTTAGGGTGCTTGAATTCCAAGATGCGACGTCTTGTGGAGATAGAGATAGGTTTTGTGCAGTGACTGACCGGGAGGAATTCCTCGGCGATTGTTTTTTCCTGCTGTGCCTGCCCTGGCCGAAATCGCTCGATCTCGGTGCTGCGGGGTCGCACTGGACTCGTGAGATAGCCGCGATGGCACTAAGCCGAGATTGATAAAGTCTTGAGCCACTGTGGCGGAATAACTACCCTATACAGCTCTTGCGTTTTGCAAATTTATAACTTCCTGATGATCAGGCATGCTATATTTAATCAATTGTATATTTGTCGTTCGAAAAGCTACTTACGGTATAGTTGTTGAAATGGAATGAATTACTGTTTTTACTCACCATGTATTGTTTAACTTTAATGTCAATTGCTCCCAGCAAAGTGGCGAATTAACATGCATGCCTGTTTCTTAACTAGCACGAAGTATGTACACTTACTGATTCTTATTGATTGTGATTATACAGCAATTCTGAACATCAAACTATTTACTACTGTTTGTTTGATATGTCCCTCCCATTTTAGACTAAGTGATCATATCTCGAAACATGAGGACGTTGCATGTTTGCTGCGCCGAGTTCCACCAACGCACGACGGCCTATTCCAATTGGCTACGCTAATAATCGCCCGGCTCAGCTACGCAGGGGCTTCAATTTTCGGTTTCGTACGATGACGAAAGCTGCACGTGTCAGCAATGAATTATTGAAGCTATTTTTCTTGGTTCAATCCAATGTCAATGAGGAATGGCATAGCGCAGGATTAGATGATCAAGCTGAAAGCAATTGGGCTCGCCCATGTGACATAAGTCCCCAAATGACGCCATCACTAAGCTCTCCAAGTGTTGTTAGTCGATAGTGCTTTTCACGTGCTAAGAGGGACAGTTCGATTGTCGTCATCGAAGCCATCACCATCTCGTAAGAAAACTTGGACACACGTTTCAGTTGGTGTCGTGTGCAACCAACCTCACAGGCCAATGCTAGAAGACAACAAAGCATCACCCTTTAACTTTAAGAACACCAATCAATTAACAACTAATGTCATTTTCTCAGACAGAAGCGCCCTTCTCAGCCTCATCGGTCTGCCCATACCAACCTCCTTCCTCCCTTCAAGTGAGAGATGGCGCTTAACCTAGCTGATCTTCTTACCATGGATCTTCCCGCTTCGGGCTGTTTGTCGCTCTCAGCTATTGAAGCGCGCTGAAAGCCGACACTGAAACCTGTCCTTCTACGCGGGAGGGGCCTTTCAGAGGGAGCCCACTGTAACTCAAATGTGCTTGCACTGTACTGTACTCTTCCAGTCCTATCTATTGATACATGTCTTTAGAAGTGGCAGAAAAAAGACCCAAACATAAAGATAAAGAACAGATATTCTATGCTAGTATCTAAATTTAAATACACTAAACTGTTCCTGTTATGATATCAGCATCAAGTTCTCTGCCCCCTCCTGCTATGAAGCAATGTAGGAGCTTGGGCCATTTCTAACCTAAAAGCGGGGGTAGCCTCCGTCACTGAATCACTGTCCCCCCTGCCTTGATTTTATCCACCATCAGCCCAACTTAACTTCCCTTCCTCTTCTTTCTTCCTTTCCATTCAACATCACTCAAGTTCAACAAGATCTCATTAACGACCTCCATATCATATCAAACGCCATGGCCCCGCCCCCCAACCCCAACCTTCCTCTCCAGGAGCGCCTGATGGCTCTGGCTCAGACCCTCCAATGTACGTGGTTTGCGCGCAGTCTGATGAGATCGCATTGCTAATTCGTGATTGCAGTCGGTTGGTTTGTAGGGTATGTCTGAACAACCTCGAGCAGATCGCAGATCTGTGACTAACAAACATTCCCTTGTTAGACATCTCACTCTGATCCTGGCAACAATCCGATATGGCTTCTCCTGGCTGCGAATGAACTACTACACTCGTATGGCCCAGTTCTCTTACCGCACTGCCTTTGTCGCCGCGGCTGTCACCTACGGTATCGTCGTCTATAAGACTATGCGCGCTCGTGCCAAGACTGGTCAGCGTGCCGCTCCCACTCCCATGGCTCTCCTTGCCGATGAGAACATTCAGTACCTTGGTAAGCGCTCTGAGGGGGATTGACTTCCCTTGCATTTTGTGTGACATATGCTGACTGTGAACAGCCATGTCCCTTGTTTGGCTCTTGTGCCCTCAGTACCCCCTCGCATTGATCCCTTACACGATCTACTCGGTCTTCCACGTTGCTACATACACTCGCGCCAACCTGATCCCCGCTTTCGCTGCTCCTAAGCCTGCTGCTGCGCCTGAGGCTGATGGTGCTTCTCCTGCCCGCCGACCTGACAGCCCTCTCGCCAACCAGATTGGTGCTTTCGTGAAGGAATACTATGACGCTTCCATGGCTATCGTCTCTTCGCTCGAGATTGCTCTCTGGGGTCGCATCTTCCTTTCCGCCATTTTCTTCCAGCGCCGATCTTGGATCCTCATCGTCCTCTACACTGCTTTCCTCCGCGCCCGCTACAGCCAGAGCACCCACATCCAGCACTCATTCTCCCAGCTGAGCGCCCGTGTCGACTCTTTCGTCAGTGCTCAGGGTACTCCTCCCGTAGCTCGCCAGGTCTGGCAGACGGTCAAGGACGGCGCCAAGCAGTTCCACGATGCCACCGCCATTGTCGGTAGCGGACCCGCCAAGAAGACCTCATAGGCGAGACGAGAGACGGTTACGGAAGTGATGAGATTGGGTTTTGGAAAACAACAAATTCTATCCTATAGTCATAAAACTCTATCCTAAAGTCATGGCCCTTATATGAGTAGGCAGTGGAGGTTAAAAATGCAGAGAGGTCAGCTCAATAGAAGCTGCGCGAATACGAGGGGATGAGAACATGTATGATGATTAGTCTTGGCATCGGAGCGTAGAGCTAGGATGAAGCCTCAAGAGGTGGGCCACAAAGAAGGCTATGCTAAACAATAATGCTGCATTTCTTACGAAGCTACCAATAAAATGATTTTCAACTGTCATTGTCCCTAAACTCGCTGTAGATACCATGTCTTTTTGTTCCAATTTTGCTGTGCTCGAGATGATATCAAATGTCCAATAAATCAAGTAGTGGGGCACCAAGGGATGACGTCGCCTGTCAAGTTACTTGTATCTCTGACCCGACGGCCTGTTTCAATCATTTTCAACTCCAACACCCGCTTCAGGACCCTTTTTATAGCAAGCGGAGCTGTACGTGGTAATTCTAACCACTTTTGAATAATTTTTATCGTCCCAAGAGTGAAGCTCATCATGGCTTCCATCTTGCGACAGATTGTCGCGGGGCCGCGTTCTCGGCATCCTGAAGCCGGCCTGGATCTTTGTTACGTTACGGATCACATTATTGCAACGTAAGTACCCGAATTGACGCCTATCATTGAGATCGCCCGCCTTCTCTCTGCTGGATCTATCTTCAAAACTAGCAATTGTACTAATCAACCTGTCTTATAGATCAGGTCCTTCAGAAACATACCCCCAACTCGCATACCGAAACCCTCTCGACCAACTTGTCAAGTTCCTCGATACCAAGCATGGTGAAGATTGGGCGATATGGGAGTTCCGTGCCGAAGGAACGGGCTACCCTGATGAATCTGTGTACGGTCGTGTGAGGCATTACCCATGGCCTGATCACCACCCCCCACCATTCCGACTCGTGCCCATGATCATGGCGAGCATGCGCAACTGGTTGCACGGTGGTGAATTGGGTGGCGGAGCTGTGGCAAGTGATGGAAGACCTATGTCTTCGGGCAAAGGTACACTCACTCAAGAACAAAAGGACGCAAAGCGTGAAAAGCGAGTGGTTGTGGTGCACTGCAAAGCCGGCAAGGGACGCAGCGGCTCGATGAGCTGCAGTTATCTTATCGCAGAGGAGGGTTGGAAGCCTGAGGATGCTCTCGCGCGCTTCACAGAGCGACGTATGCGACCCAAGTTCGGTGCTGGTGTATCGATTCCGTCGCAGCTGCGCTGGATTAGCTATGTTGATCGCTGGACCAAAGGCGGCAAGAAGTACATCGACAGACCCATCGAAATCGCCGAGATCCATGTCTGGGGCTTGCGCCATGGTGTCAAGGTAGACATCGAAGGTTTCACTGATGAGGGCAAGAAGATTGACGTCTTCCACACATTCAAGAAGGAAGAGCGCGTAGTCGTTGACCCTGCAGCACCAGAGGAGAGTGGTATCAGCGACATGATTTGGGAAATGGCCGGATATCCTGCAGCAAAGGGGATTCAGAAAGCGCCCGAAGAAGCACACTTTTCCGAAGCAACGAACCCTAACGGTGACGACACTGTGGATGCGACCGATGAAAAGGATGGCAAGGGCAAGAAACATGCCCTTAAGAGGAAGGGTACAGAGATCTTGCACAAGGTGTCGCCAGCAAGCTCGCATAAGGGGACAGTGAAATCGAAAGATGAATCTGCTACATCTTCCAAGACCGACCTTACAAATAACTCTGAGGAAGAGCCCGGTGGCATGGCGGTTATCCTGAGACCCAAGGAGCCGGTTCACATCCCGAACAGCGATGTGAACATTTCAGTCGAGCGCCGCAACAAGACTCCCAAGAGCATGGGTCTCACTATGGTGACAGCTGTCGCACACGTCTGGTTCAACACTTTCTTCGAAGGTCAAGGGCCCGAACGGGACGGCAAGGCTCTCGATAGCGGCGTGTTCAGCATCGAGTGGGATGCTATGGACGGTATCAAGGGATCCAGCCGCAAGGGCTCCAGGGCCTTTGATCGCATCGCTGTTGTTTGGCGCGTAGCCGGTACTGACGCCCTTCCCGAAGAAGTGCTCGAGCCTGCGGAGGGACAGCCAGTGCCGCAAACTCGGCCTGCAGATTGGCAGGGTGCGAACAAGGAAGATCCTGACAACCAGAAGGATTTGGGCCTCAGAGTGCAGAGTCCTGCGAGTGCGGATGTGAGCAAGGCGAGCAGCATGGCGGAAGAGTTGGATCATAAGAACAATGATGGAGGTGAGCTAGAGGGTGTGAGGTCGAGCGGACCTACAGGAGAGGATTTGAACACTGGGGATCATGGAGAGGCCAAGGGTGATGGGATTAAGAGGGCGTAGGTTGAGCATATGATATCCACGTATATACTCTGGGCAGGGTTTCAATGGAATGAATAGAACTTATAATCATTTCTGCTAGCAGCTGTGGGTATCTTTAAAGTAAAATGACACATATCCGAGCTTCAGCGGTGTCTACCCCTTCCTCCTCTGTAGTGCCTATCTCCACGATAGCCTCCATATGGGTTTCCTCGTCTATGGTCACCGCGATCCCTAGGTCCACGGTAACCTCCCCGTCCACCACCACCAGGACCCATCTCTTCATGGGGCGGCGGGGCGATCGGTTCTTCGACCTCGACCTCATATTCCTCATACTCATCTTTGAAGTATTCGCTCGTCACCTCCTGCTCTTTCTTAGCAGCCTCAGGGTCAAACACGAATCGCATCGTTCCCTCCTGTCCACGTGCCGTGCGTCGTCCTGAAGCATCGCCAGGCCAGGATGTCGACGTCGCAGGAGATGTGGCAGATGCGGGTGTCGAGGGTTGTGGTTCTTCAGCTTCGCAACGGGGGCAGAAGTTCAGATACCGTGGTTCGAAAGCCTTGTCAAGATCGTTGTTAAGCCGAATCTTGATATCGATAATCTTGTTCTGATCAAACTGCGCCCCGACCTTTGTAGACTTTGAGTGTTGAACATAAAGGTCCAAAATGTCCAGCATCGCTTCCATTACTTCGTCGCGATGGTACTGTGGCTTCGTCTTTGCCCAATCGCGGACCTTGTCGACGTGTTGTTCCGTCAGGAGAGCTGTGAGCTCCACGACAGCCATGACCATGGAGAAGGTTGTGCGCTTGATTGGGACGAATGTTTTGTACATATCGATGGACATGGTGTATGCGATGTCGTAGAATGGTTTGCCAGCTTCTTTGCCCAGAATGGCACGAACGACTTTGACTAGTAGCTTTTGCGGATAGCGCGTGCGGAAGTCGAAGCCGATCGTTTCGAGGATGAGCCGTTCGAGACAGATTATTATCTTGCCTGGTCCTTCAAAGATCTAGACAGCATTAGCCTACGGCGCGATAACATGTACATATTGGCTTTACCTTATCGTCCGAAGTAGTAGGTTTCTTTGCGTTCTTGATGTTATACGCAGCTGCTAGAATATCTTTTGACTTCTTGATCGTATCCTCGACCTTGCATGCGACGAACAATGAAGCCAACGCGGCATCCTGATAGTTATACTCAGCATCTCGAAAGTTGAGTCGGAACTTGTGGAAGTATGTGCACGCCGTATCGAAACTGCGAACAGGTCTATCTCGAGTTAGTCGTGAACTCGTGATATGCTTGAGAAGGTCTGGCGTACAGTTGTAGGGACTTTCTGACGTTGTCAAGCAGCTGCACACCTTGAAGACGGTAGTTATCCTGTCTTGCGGGATCGCAGCCATTGTCCTTTAGCATGCGCCGGAGCTTTAGTTCTGATGTGTATTGATTCGAGCTCGAGATGAAGCCTGGATGAGGTCCGACTTTGGGTACACCGTCACCGTTCGCGGTCGTAGAAGAATCATTGTTGGAAGCCGCCATATCGAAGATGAAAGCCTAGGTAGGCTGTTGAGATCACGAGAAAGTCGTGGTGGATGTTGTTAAGAGGTGGTGGGTGTTTGTACTGTTTCGTTCGGTGGTGATTCTCGGTCGCAATAGAGAAGATTCTTCGGTTGTGAGCGCCAAGGGTCCTTCCTCGTGATTTTTGATCAAACTACAGAGTATAAACAAAAGGAAAGGCGACCAATGAAGAGAATGCGCGGCTTCTCACGTTAAGTGAAGTTTATGTTGTCGCGTAGAAACAAAATCACTTGTCATGATGCAAATGCTGTTGCGATGGGGCTAAAGCTTCAATGTGGCGCAGCAGCATTACACCAGCCACACTTTTGTAAATCGAGAGAAGTCATTCTCAGAAGGCGAGAAGCCTTGTATCTTCATGATTGGTCTATCAAGCGCTTTACAAGTGTTGATACCCTTTAGTACTCACTTGAGTTGTTAATAACTGCAGTCAGCCTTCGGGTTCACCAGCGTTGAAGACAAGGTATAGTATGTGGGTGGTGTTCAAGAAACGTCTTCTGTAGTTCAAAAGAAGAGAACATGTACATGCGAATTGAACTGTCAGCATTTCCTTGACATAGACTGTGTACCAAACGCGTTCTCGGGCAGGCAACTGGCGACTTGGCGTAGTGGATAATGAGTAATATTAATACAATACTAGGATATCAATCGCGTTGTTCCTCTTCCATGGCAATCATTTCAATCTGTACAATCGTATCGTCGCTGTCCTATAGGTCCTCCATCTCCCAGATGTCAACCTCAACCTCTTGGTTCTTATCGAAGCTTCGCTTCCATGGGCCAAAGTAATCAGTGATAGTCTGGTTGAGCAACTCCTCCATGTTTTGAAGATGATCGCCAGGTGCAGTCTTGAAGTGAAGACCACCATTACGATCCAAACCGCGAAGACCAAGCCAGTCTTCCTGGTAGAGCGGGCGAGCTCTGAGGGGGATGCTCTCTGTACCGTTGACTTCCTCAAACCATGAAGTCTCCTTGGGAACGACCAGTGTATCATCCTCAAACATCCACATGACAAAGTTGGTCAAGCTGCCAAGGTTTGCCTTGTATTTGTTGTTCTTGAGCTCGCGCTCGTTGTTGATGTCAGCGAGGAAGTTGGAGTTCTCAAGGTAGTTATCGTAATCGCCCTGGGTACTGGGGTCGCGGTAGTACTGGGCTGGAACAAGACGCGATTGCACAAAGTTGCTCCAGACGTTGAATCGAAGAAGAGCCATAGCTCCCTTGCAGAGCCAGTCGGTCTGACCACAGGCCTTGAACTTAACGATGCCGTTGTGTTGGCTACCAAAGGTAACAAGACTGCGAACTTGGGGCCAGTTGCATCGTTCAACATAACCGCGCAGGAACTGACCGCCCTGCGAAATACCGATGGCGTCGATAGCAGGTGCTGTTGAAAGAATCGGGTGCTTAGCAAGCTCCTCACAGACCTTGCTGATCTGATCCGTGACGTTGCCAGTGAAAGTCGCAGAGCGATCCTGGTTGGGATCTTCGTTGAGAGAAATAACGTGAACAAAAGTGCCTGGATTAATAGCTTCAGCGAGTTCTTCGATGCTCTTCATGCCATCACTGTTAAACTGGTCTCCCAAGCCGTGCCAGACGACGATGGGGAGAGGCGTATCAGTCAGGTCATCGTTGGTATGAGCAGGTGCCGCGCGGCTATGGCCAGCAAGAGCTCCTATGGCAACGCCAAAACGGAGCAGAGGGGAATAAAGCATGTTTTTGAACGTGCAACTATTGATGGCGATGAAGATGAAGGATGAGGACTGCTAATAGAGATGAGACGTTGATGGTGATGAAGACGGAGAGTTGCCTGGAGTTGAAGACGTCAGGGTCTCTTTAGTTAGGTAGGTACCTGTTGCCGAGGGTCCCTCATGCATGCGGCGAGCTATGGCCTCCACTTTTCTTAGCTGTAAGGAACATGGGGATGAATGTCTTGGCATCGGGAAGGTGGTAGCCGCTAGTGATTGAAAGAAAGAATGGGCAACTGACGGTGAACTGTGGAAAGACCCAAATTCGGAGAAATTTTATATCAGCGACCGCCAAGTGGATGTTTTGATGCCGTATCCAATGCTGCTGTAAGAAATCAGCAAGGACTCTATTACTGCTATTGCCAATGTCGCTAGATGGGTTCCGAAAGAGTGGTGGAACCTGACCATTAAAGAATGGAGGCTTAACAATACACGATCGCCGGAAAAGGATCAGCAAGACAGACATGTAGTATTACTCAACAGTTAATATTGTTAGGAATGCAAGTATACAGTTCGTTCTATTCTGGGTTTTTGACCACCATTTCAACGCCCCAACACCGATGCGAATACCATGTTTTTAGTTCTCAATAGCCTTCTTGGCCGATGCCTTTTGCTTTCTCAATCGAGTCTTGCGATCAGAGATTTGCTTGTCAAGCTTATCGTCGTCGGCCTCGGGGACCGCCTTCTGCTTCTTGGCCTTCTTGGTAGGAGCAGGAGCGTCGGCCTCAGAAGCGTTGTCGAGCGACTTGCGCTTCTTGCCGATGTTGGCCTTCTCAGCCTTGGTCGCCTCATCCTCGGCAATAACATCCTTCTCATCGACCCAGAGCTCATCGGTCAACCAGATGGGGAGAGCGGCAGTCTCGGGACCCTTGATGTAGATGCTCTTCATGTTGTTCCACTTCTGAGGAATCCACTTTGCGATCATACCAGTAACAACAGCATCGACGTTCTCGGCGAGCTGTTCGGCGGTCCAACCAGAGTATCCAATCTTGATAGAGGTGTTTGTTGAAGGAGTAAGGCTGACGAAGGCAGAGTTGAGAGCCTTCTTGACCTCCTTAGCAATCTCGGCGGGTGTACCAGCGTTGACACTGTCCTCAGTCTTAACGCGCTTCTGTCGCTTTCCGTCGACCTTGGGGGCCTTAGCCTGGAAGTTGACGGGAACCGGTCGCTTCTGGGTTGTCTTGTAAAAGGTCTTGCCGAGAGCCTTGGGTAGTCGGTTGATGATGCGCTCATCACCAAGGAAGATATCGGCTTCGTTGAAGAGTTTCCTCTGGGCCTCGTACTGGCTGTACTTGGCCTTGAGCTTGCCGTAGTCAACAACACGGACAATGCGCTTTCGGAGGTCTTCAGGGAACTCTTCAGAGGCAACAATGTTCTTGTAGGCGCGCTGAGGCTCGGCGACGATAAGGCAGATGGTTGTAGACTCGTCGGTGTTGAGCGAGTGAGGAAGGGCGATCTTGCCGGGCTGCAGACGGGCCTTGTCGACGATGTGGCGCTTGGTGGTCAAGTTGAGCCAAACGGGGGTGCTGGCGTTCTCATCGTCGTCGAGGAGGTTGTGCTTGCCAGTCTCTTCCACCTTTTGCTTGGAAGCCTTCTTGATGTGTGCCAGAAGAGCCTTTGAAGCCTTGAGGGTCTAGAATGCAATTGTTAGAGCAGCTACAGACAATCGCTCTCAAGGAATACAAACCTGATCAGGGTCAATCGTGGCGACAGCCTTAGAGCCGGTAGCGGCAACTTCTTTTGAGGGCGCCATTGTCGCAAAAAGATTTGATGTTTGGGTTGCAAAAGTTCTTTGATATGATAGTGGGGGCTCTTTATCAGTAGTCGTCGAGGAAAAATAATTTTTTTCTGCGATGGTTGGGCGGTCGGAATATGCAACTCCCGGCCTCCGGTCCAGGGGTTCTCGTTAGCGGCGGGCTAATTGCTAAGGTCCACTTATCCTCATGGCCGCTTCCTGGCTTACAAAAGATGAGGATTTGAATCCTACAACCACAAATCACACCCATATTGTTGTTTGTACCAATTTCGACCCTAAATATTGTTTCATATAAGTCCCATACATCATGAATTTCGAGTTGCAAGATCCTGCCAATAGAAGAGCTTCCTGTGATCAGTGTAGTATGACCACCCACAATTCCCGCTTACATCCGGGTCCAGATATGCTGATCAGTCTGCAAGGACAAAAGAAGCTTAAATGCGATGGCGGATACCCATCCTGTGGAAGATGCTCAAGTGTGTCTGAGCCTTGCAAATACTCGGCAAAGCTGCCGATGGGAAGACCAAAGAAGCGAAGGCTCGCCTCTGAGAGCGAGGTCGCTGAAAGCAGCGCCGCAAGCAGGACGTCACCATCGACTTTGGCTATGAGTATTGGAAGCGAAACTGGGAGTGAAGTAGGCAGGAGAGCAAGCTACGATCAATGTCAGCATATGTCAGATGATACGTCGTTAGACATAATCTCTCTTGGGTGAGTTGATATTATCGGAATACCTTGATGAGCTGCGCTGACCCATATCAGACCAGAGTCAAACGTCGACCCAAAGCTGTTGGCTTTCGAAACGGATTCAGGCCAGCAGACTTGCGCCTGTCTTGCAAATCTGTACCTCTCACTTGAAGAGGTCCGGAAAGCAGAAGACTTACCCTTCACATCTCGGTTGTCGGTCTTGCGGCATTTGACCACCACAGCAGCAGGCATCATTCAGTGTCAAATATGTCCCACCAAGTTTCTTTGGGCGATGCAGAACGCTCAGCTTCTCAATACTTTGATCGTATCTCTTGCGGAAGGGTATAAGAAGATTGTCAAGTTTGTCGAGGAAGAGACATTACGAGCGCAAGGGGCCAACGAAGCCAAAGTCTTATGCGTTGCCGAAAACCAAAAGCTCGAGCAGAGTGAAAACACATCGGGATTTCAAATGACCCTAGACCCGGAAGATTGGCAGAAAATTGCAAATAAGGCCATCAAAGCAGAAGTGTTTGGCACAAAGTACTCGTCGACTACAACGTTTGTGGCAATGTTGCAATTAATGGAGGATAGACAAAACGCATGGCACTCAGGTCACGCTCATATTCCACCCGGTATAGGTAATCGGATGCCACATCAAATGCATGAGAAGGAGCCACACTGTGTGTCAGTTGTGAAGCATACAAGGGACATGATAAGTCAGTTGCTGTCAGATGTTTGAGCGTGCCTTCTAAATCTGTCAACATCCATATTGGATAAGACAGCTCTTGCCTCCCCAAGAAGCTTTGGACGACCATTCTCAAGGCAACGGAAAGGCCTTGGGGATCTCTTCAGCCAACTTTCTTTTTCCAACCATCCACTTTCATCTGTTCGAAATCAACAGTCTTTCAATACTAAACTTCGACCATCGTTTTCAAAAATACAATTGCACAATGTATCCCAAGCCCGAAGAGTCCATAATATACGGACAGCGGCGAACAGACCCAGAGTCATCCGCCAAGAACGGACATGACGCAAGAACGAGCGATTCTTTTGTTCCCGCCACCCTTAATCCCCCTCCCGGCCTATATGCCACCCAGAGCACACAGCAACGTCATGAAATCTTATCCCGAGCAGTTATAAGGGTGCTGAATAGCGACATCGCAAAGATCACCTATGGAGAGATACTTTCAGGTCTGTTTCTCAACGAGACACGGAACAGCATGCGAGGGCAATGGTCCAAGTACACTCGTTATAACGGTTACGGATACTCTGAAGAAAAGGAAGATGCCAGCAGGCGTTGGATTTATTTACAAGCAGATTGCAACGAGCACACATTTCGCCCTGACGTGGTGACGTACTTCCTGAGGTCTGAAGTAAGTTCCGCCCAAGCACCTTAAGACTGAACTAACATTAGACGAGGATTATGCCGCTTACCTTGAGGTACCAATGACCAATAAGAGATTGTTTGGCAACAGCTTGATCTACACGGTTGTGACGGTTGTTCGCCGGGTGGCTGTCGAACTCTAGAGGATCAGACAACTGAAAAGGGCTAATGGTGTTCTCGATGATGATTTTATACATCCAGATTATCAGTATCTGAGCCAGACGCTTAGTAAATATCCTTGTACTCACGTTTCGCACTGGGCCGAGAGTCGAATCTTTGGCGGACTCATCGGGAAACATTCCACGGGTATTTGGGTCTTCTCCGACCGAGAGGGGTCACCCCAGACGCGATGGCAGCCCAGAAGGCACGAGTGGGATGATCTCTTGCATTACTTTGCAGGGCGGAACCCGCATTGCCCGCTCCCTTTCCAACATCCCTTTTCAACATAGCAGATCTTGTTTTTTGGCCATTTCAATAGTAGTATAACAGCGAGACACTCAGCGGTATAGAAACTTTGGCCCTTGGTGGTCTTCAATAAATCAGTTTCATCACTCCATGCAGTTCGCAACTGTGAAGTTAAGACCCAACCGTGCCAGAAGAATTAACCGCTGAAAGCATAAGAGATGAAGCAATTTGGTCATTTTATGCCGGCTCAGGCTTACATTTAGGCTACTTTATTTCTGTAGCTTAAGTCTTCGAGAATATTTCTTCTGTTGCTTACCTAGCCGACCACTTGATAATCCAAATTAGACATGCCATTAGTATCAGAAGAATTAGCAACCGAAAGGACAAGGGACGAAAGATTCTGCTCACCTTATGCTAGCGAAGACAAATAGCTGGGTTACTTTATTTCGGCAGCATGGGCCTTAGAGAACATCTCTTCTGTTGCCTACCTGCACGGCTCGCCAAGTAGGCCGAGTGATTTGAGTGTCAGATTCAGCTGAAGATTAGCCGCCATATGGCTCAGTAAGCACGTTCTTTACTGGGCCTCATTCAAACCTGACCAATGAGTCTTACAATAGGAAGTATCCACTCAATATAGTCGAATTAGTTATGTAAATGGAATACAATATGGAAGTGTATACATTGAAAGATAATTCTTTCTCATCATTATCCAAAGCCATTGCGCCTCTCGTCCGTAAGGAATATCTGACCACCCGACAATTCAGGTTTGCCAGTTCATGTCCCCCACCCTAAGACGGTTGTCTCAGCTTGCTCTCTATGATTTGACGATGCACAGACTGCATAGAGTCGGGAGAGATAGCCAATTGGGAAACATCGCCTTGACTCATGTGCCACAGAGCTGCAGTCAAACACTCGAATTGCGAAAAGCCAAAGATTTCAGGCTTAAAAACAGACAGACAGGTTAGCGATAGAACCCTACAAATCAGAAGCAGCAGCCTGTCACACTCACAGCAACTCAACAGCCAACATTGAGCCAGACTGACCAGTAGGAGCAGAATGTCATGGCCAGTAAAGTCACACTTCCATACACGCACCCCAGGAGGTGCAAGCTGTGCCAGTATGAAGAGACTGTTGGAGTTTATGTGAATATGGAGATTGTAAGTGCGGGAATGGTCGTGATTCTCAGTGTGATTGTCATGCTCAACATGGCTGTGATATTGAGTATGGTTGCCGTTGTATTGATCACCACTACCATTTGAGACAGCACCAGAGCTGATGTAGGCTTCGAATTTGCCAATGGTGGGCGCAGTGGTTTGTGTTGGCTTGTTGGCGGCTCGAGCCGGAGCGTGATCGTCGTCTAGTGGTGAAGTCATACCCGCAAAAGATGGTGGATGGGGGCCCGTTCTCGATGCTACTTGGCTCGTGAGAGGTTTCAATGGAGTTTTGATTAGATGATTTTGGAGTGTGTGGGTGGATGGGAATGCAGCTTGGGGGCATGCGAGGGCTTTGGAGTCACTTGGTGCAGGGATCTTCCCCGACTGGTTGGTTGTCTGCATTGAATCAGGCTCTACAGTACGTACAGAACGCGGGTATCGATAAGCTGAGAGCCTGATTGAGAGAGTACGTACATTGATGCATCAATACGGGCTAATAGGTATGCATACAGTTTAAAGGTTCACAAGACGGATTGGTATATACTTGTTATTGAAAATGGGCTGCTTTGAAGTGAGGATCCAATTCATGTCATTCGGATTCTCAGGACTCCTGGAATGATATGATCACTAGAAAGAGCTGGTAGGACACTGTTGCCAACATTCTGTTGGCTGCACCTGCCATATTCATACACCCATCCTGTTGGGGATACATAAAACTGTAGGTGGCCTCGATTTATGCAGCATCAATCCAATACTGGGAAGGTGCAACCATCTCATGAACAACGTGGCGCAGCAGGTAGAACCAACTCGTCGGCCATTCCGAATTGTCTACTCTGTTTGAATCTTTTCCCAACTGACTTGGACTCTTCGCTACGAACTTGACCCAAAATTGTCATTCTGGAGATCTTTCATGATGAGAATGACGGAGTATGTTTTCGATATCGTATCGCTTTTGAGATTCCAACTAATTTATCGCAGAAAGTCTAGTTCAAACGACCGTGATAACCACAGATGATACACTGAACTTGCCCTTGAAGACTCCCACCTTCCGCAGCCGAGCCTTATCGAGCCCGAAGAAACCGGACGAACATCTTCGAGCCCAACATAATACTGAAAGGTATCCATGAACTCTATCACACCGTAGGACTTCTATAGAAACCAGTGCCCCTTCTACCAATCCAGGTAAGTCTTCATATCGAGTGATGGGGGAGGGAACAAGTGTATAGGATCATCGGCCTTGTTTTCTTCCCCCACGAGTTATGATGTGAAGATGCAAATATCGACCCCAATCTCTCTTCACCGATTTCCCCCTTTCGATCACAACACCTGCAGCTGCCTTAGGACATTGCCATACCAGCGTATGAGGATCTTTGTATCTTCAGCCTTGTCTGTCGTGTCACGCTGCTTCGCCCCCCTCTGGATGTCTAAGGTTCCATCGAGTCTGACACATGAGGCTCTGTCGTTGTCATTTCAGGCTTCCCTCCCAGTCTTTCTATACTGACAACTCCCAAGTATTAGTGTAACCCAAACTGCCTGGCCTTCTTTTGCGGTCGCACCTGTCGAGATTTTCGCTATTCGAGGTCGTTTCAGATGCCACGTTGATGCGGCTTTCGCCATCTCTGCATTCTTACCCACCACCTTGTCGCTGTGGAAAGAGAAAATAGATTCAAGAAAGCTTTTCACGATTCTTGGCTCCTCTTGACCGCTTTTTCGTCGTCAGAGTTCATCGGAAAATGTTATCTCGACTGTGAAATCAAGGCGATCATGGCAGAAATCATTGGCGTCGCCGCATCGGCGACCCAACTAGGCACGGCATGCTTCTCCTTGATAGACGTCTTGCGAAAGATAAAAGGGGGAGCATCGACGCTGAAAAGATATCATGAGCAGCTTCAAGAACTTCAGAGCCTATCTACTTGCATTTCCCAAAACCCCCTTTTACAAACCCCTGAGATAGGGATTCAGACTAGAGCCCTTCTCTCACTCATTGACAACAATTGCATCACCCCCTTACTTAGCAAAGGAAGACTCCTCCGTACCTGGGGGCTATTGTACAAAGAGCAAGATCTTCTTGATATCTTTGTAAGACTCGAACGACAGAAGAGTACGCTCTCATTGGCGATAGAAGAGATACAGTCGAAAACACTATATCAGATCCAAACTGATATTCAGAACATGGCTGAGAAAAGGGCTGTCGGCGACTCAACAGCTCATTCTCACGACGAGACCGAACCGAAGATTCGTTGTCAAAGCGAAAGTCCCCAGAATCCTTTTGTGATTGACTGGACTTCCTCTCCTGATACCCAGTGCATCCCTCGTACAACTGCCCCGGTTCCTCTTAACGACATAATCTCCTATCTGGCACTTTACATCCCCAACATGGCCTCTTCCACGAAAGCGAACGAAAAGTCTGATGCTAAGTCTCCTGATAACGATGGCACAACATGGATCGGCTGCAAGGCTGACCCGGGCTTCAATCAAGAAAACGGTTGTACCTATAAGATCGACGGCAAACTCTCGAAAGAACTTGCAAAGAATTTTTCCACCCGATGCACTTTCAAGAATTCAGTCAAGACTGGAAAGGGAGATCAGAGGAATGGTCATATCATCGAGTTCTTCGGAGACGTTACTGGTGCAGCGATACCCAACATGAACGGCGATCGATGGATTAATTCCCAGATTAACGCTTGTGCATTCCAGGAACCACAAGCCGAGATTCGTGGCACTCAATCCAACGGCCACGTGATCCGATGCGCGGAGGCACCGACTCAAGATGCTAAAAGAGAATGATTACCGCGATCGCATTTAGGTGGATAAGTGTCTAGACATAGTGGAGGGACGCTGGGAATATCTGGACATTTTGCCCTTGGAAGAATTACGGCATGGTTGTATTGCTTGTCTATTTTACAAACCACCAGGTTCAGTACCTAAGTAGTATAAGCCTTGTACTATAATTAGTCAGCTATGGCCATGATGTTGTAATAGGGTGTTGGATACATGGAGAAAATATTTAGATAGTTAGATAGTGAGAACAGTATTGACTTGTTGAGTGCGCCTTTACAGATCTGGTATCTTCGAGAACTAGAATAGTACCTAGATGATAAGAGCCTGAAGAATTTGAAAGCTATTATAGATACGTCGAGGAGTTTGTACTCCCCATCGAGTTTCGTTGTTGAGGTTGTAAGTGATTATGGAGCTCACGTGACATATCACATGTCCTAATTAAAATCAATCTAGCACTATCGCAAGAGCAAATTTGACTTCCTCTTTCATAGTGAAATCGCGGAACAACAAAGTACCTTTACCAATATGAATTTTCTCAATCCCTTTTCGCGGCAAGGGGCACAATGGGCTTTTGTGGGACGTACATCAGAGTTTCCTGATGTAGATGACGATGCAGGCAACTTAGCAAAGCACCGCGTGTGCAACACAAAATCAATACCAGGATGCAAAGCCTTTCACATCCCGAAAGAGGACATATCTTCGTCCAAGGAGGTTGAAATTGGCGATGATGCGTTGGGGAAGCCACTTACTGACGAAGTACTCATTTTTCAATACAAGGGCAAATTTCATGCTGTTGACCATGTGAGCAAATTTAATATCTTCGACGTATAGTAACTAACAGAGATAGTCTTGTCCGCATAGTCAGTTCCCTCTTTCGAGAGGTACGCCTTTTGATATTGAGGATTTTGGTGTTACGCTGAGTGTGGGCGTTACATGTCCTAAGCATGATTGGTCTTTTGATCTTTTCACGGGCATGTCTGATCGTGGGAGTTATAAACTCAAGACTTGGGAGGTTCAGCTCAGAGATGTCAAGGACGCTGAATTTTCCCAAGTGGTTGAAGAGAATGAGAAGGCGACGGAGAAAGAAGTTTGGGTGAGGAGAAAGCAGAGAATAGGTTGATTCCTATCCGTGGACAAGACTGCCATACGATACGACCAACAGAATCCTGCCAAAGAAAGCCGTTGTGATACAAAAGCAAACCTTAAAAATATCCTCGAGTTCCATCCCGGAGCCTCGAGACCTTGATATGACTATCTCAGGCTAACCAAACAGGCGGTGCCTTACTACCACTCCTCATCTCTAAAGTAGGTGCTCTCGGCAAGGGTCTGGGTGGCATAAACTCGGAGCTCTCGCCCGCGCTTTCCCCTACGCCAGGTGCATTCTGATGTGTACGGGCAGCTTTCTGCTTCTCTGAGACTTCAGGTGCAGGAATAAGGGTTGTGTCAGCCCCCGAGAACGTCTCCCCGAACAAGCTGAGTTCTTGGCCAAAATTATGTGCCATCTGGCGTGGCTCGCCCCTGGTCAAGTCCTCCATACGCCTTTCGTTATATTGTCTCCTGTTACCTCCCCACCAAGCCTCTTCGTCCTTTTTGAGCTTTCCAGGAAAGAACTCGTCCTTGAGAGGTACTCCGAGGTTATACGTGGCATGAAAGTCCATGATACAATCCATGACCTTCCGGCTTTTGACTTGATCCACGCGGTTCAATGGAAGGTTCCTCATTTCGGGGGTCAATTCTCTTGCTGCAAGCCAGGCATTCTGAAACATTCCTAGGGCTCCTACGCCGAGAAGGCACCAGGATTCAGGGAATTCGCTTCGAGCAGAAACATTGACGAGTAGAAGAAGCCACAGCACTGAGAGACAGACACATGATACCTCCGTGATGATGAAACCGACTGGATACCCGCGAAACATCCAGACATCTGATCGCTTTGCCTTCCGAAGCATTGTATTTCGACGGGCGATCGGGAAATCGCGGTCCCTACCCTCTTGCGGTCTGGATAGCCAGAGAAACTTTTCCCATGGTCTTCCATTACGGGGCGACTGCGATGCTGCAAGAGACTCTATATCAAGACAGTTGCCGCAACCAAAAATGACCATTACTTCTCGAGAGCCATTTCCCGATGTCATTGCGTACACTTGTTCTGATCTTTGTCTGTTTGGCAGCTTCTCCGCTCTCCACTGGGGGAGCAGACCTGTCCACTGCACCAGTAGGGTGCCAGCCCCTGTGATAAGAAGGACACTCCATGTGCGATGTACAATGAAAGGGATGAATGCCAGCACAAGTTGAATTATGGTAATACCAACTCCGACGGCATGAACCCAGCTCCAGGAGAATTGAGTCCGGTCGTTCTTGTTCCATGTGGCTTCAAAGACCGTGATCTTCAAGCCATAATTGCCGCCCTCGTCGCTGCCGTCTTCAGACGGCAGATTCTCTTTTCGAGTTTCTATTGCTTCGAGATCTCGAAGCAAACGTCCTAGAACAAAGCTCTTGTTCTCTCGAAGATATCCAGACTTGAGATTGAGTACTTTGCAAGGGTAATCAGGTGGCGCAAGAAGTCGTCCATCGCCAATAATGCCAACGAGTGCAACAAACGCGTAGGCGACACACCCGAAGGAAAAGCAAACGGGAACGTACAACTTTCCAGTTGCTTGCGAGAATGCCTTTTGCACGACATCCCCACCGAGAACAAAGAGAATTGTCGACACGTCTGATGGGTTGACCCATTGAGTCGCAAGTTGGTGACTTGTGGACATTGTAGTGGCAAATAGTTATCGCTATGCAGGAACAAGCTATAATGGTGGCAGTGACAATCGAAAATCCTCGCAAGGATGTGGATGTGTCACAATAAGACCCAGGAAAGAGTCAGCTTATTATTATTGAAAGCCACGTCAGAATCGACGTAATCAGGCTCGGAGACCAAATAAGTCCGGGCTTGTGGTACAGTGCGGTTCTCAGTACGCCAATGTATCTTTTGCGCGGCAGGCTGAGCCGCAAGGGGGTCATATGGTCATGCAAAAGTCCAATTACAGATCCAAAGTGAGACCAACAGAAATGTGCTCACAAATGATCTGATAGAGGTGGTTATCAAGGAAGCTGAAATTACGCCCTGCATATATTGGGCAGTACGGAAACGAACAGGATGTCCAGCTCCTGCAATGAGCATATTAGACGTTTCAAAGCCAAGACATTTGGAATTGGCGACACGCCTGCTTAATCGTTGTAATTGTAATGGTGTGCATGAGCATTCCGTTTGGAAAGGTAAAATTCTACAAATATATTTCCCGAATATAGACAACATGGCTGGGTTAACAGTACAAAGTCTAAATACATAGGAAGTCTAAATACAAAATCTCCGTTGAGAATTATGTGCATCGTCGCCTGGCTGAGGTTCGTTCCTTAACCCTTGCCACAGCCTGCCGCACTGATGGGTCTTCCATCACTTCACCCTCCATTACCTGCCTCTCTATCTCATCCAGAAGGTCTTGATATTCGTCCCCAAACACGTCTGCTTGATTTCCTATAATCTCTGCGACTCTTTCTCGCATCAGTAAGCATTCTAAAAACCTTTCTCGCTCAACCTCAATAGTTGCAAGAGGCTCAAGAATCCCCTTATAGATCTCAGCCGCCTCCACCAAAGGCTCTGAAAAAGAAAGAGCAATTGTCAATAGAGTAAGTAGAGTCTTTACTGTCTGACGATGACCTTGTCCCAGTCGGCTCTTCTGCATTGCCAAGATGGCGTCGAGCTCATCTTTGCATTCAAGAACATGTTCCTTTCCGGGTTCAGACTTCGAAGACAGGAGACTGGCAAGAAGGCGCTCCTGTCTCATACCCAGAAAGATAGGACGATCAGTGTCTAGGCGGACTGCGGGACTACCTGAAGTTGACTCTTCGATCTTCGGGGGATCCAACACGATGGTATCTGGCCGCATAATAAAGTCAAAAGAATACATCGCCTGACCATACAGATCCTGACGTCTTGAATCGTCCTTTTCTCCCATTGCCATTGATGATGAGACTTCACCCATTCTTAGGGAAGCCAGAAGCGGGAGGGAGTGCAATTGTCCTAGTTTAGCGACCCCAGCGTCACGCACTAAATGAAAGATGTCAAGGGCTAGATCCAGATCAGCTTTAGGGTGTCTTGATAGAATCTTGCCACAGGTCAAAAATGATTGTAGGATGTCTGGATGTGGTGCAGATTCAAGATGCTCTGCTTTGAACGCTTCTCCAATACGTCGCAGCAGAGGTGTTTTGTTATTGATGAATTGCCGCACACTGGTGTTATCATCGTTCTTCAACCATATCTTATCTTTGTCAAGCGGAATGTACAGTTGAATCTGGTCGTGAAGAGTTGAGAATATGGTTTTCTCGGCAAGTTCCAGTTTCCCCAAATGATACTGGGCTAGAGCGAGTTGAGACTGAGCTCGTAGCACCTCGGGATGCTGGGAATCCCAAAGCTGTTCTGCATCGTCTCGGACTGCTGCCAAGATATCTTGAGCCGTTGAATAGAATCCGTTCTCAATATATAGCTCCCCAAGCTGGCATTTGTATTTTAGTGTTGATGGGTGTTTGCAGCCCAGTTCAGCGTTGGATTCAGCGCGTCGATGCAAAGAGATGCAATCGTCCAGTGCAGTGGGAAAGGCCCCTTCTTGATACGAGGCTGAAATAAGAATATGTTCGGCCTCTAATGCAAAGGGATGCTCATTACCAAGTGTCTCTTCTATCACATCGGCGCATCTCTCACATGTTATTCTTCCCTCGGCAACACATCCTGTTTCAATCTGAAGGAAAGAACACAATAACGCAATCTCAATTGTGAGGGGATTTGTTTCTCCTATGCCAATAATTGAACTCACAAGTGCTGGTTTCAGCAAAGCTAATGCAGCTGTGTAATGTCCCCGAAGTGCAATGACTCGACATCTATTGAAGATATTGGAGATTCTGACAGGCTCATAAGAAGAAGGGACATTTGCGAGCTTGTCGCACCACATATCTGCTCTGTCAAGTTCTGTATTTATCGCATTCGAATGAAGCTGACCCTGCTGGGCCACGGCAAGAGCTCGGAGTCGGCAGACCGTTGATGCAAATGTGTAATGTTTCTGCTGGTCTCTGAGATCCTTCGGCTGCGGGTCATACGGGTCATAGACCTTCGGGAGAACTATTTCATGCAGGCATTCTTTCATCCTGTTGTATTTGCCCATTCGCGATAATGCGAGAGCATGATTAAGTAAAATACGTCCATGATGGTTAATGATGTCCAGTTTTGGGTTTTGCCTAACACATTGGCCGATCTCTTGTCGAAGGTTGGATAGGTCGCGTTCCGCTTTAACATAACGGCCAAGGATCATATGAGCGAAGGCTAGGCTGGACTTTATTTCCCAGACTGCGTTGTCATAAGGAATCCCCATCGTCAAACACTGCTGAAACATCGCGAGCGCATGCTCATTATCACCACTTTCCAATCGGGCCTCTGCCTGATCCCTCAAGGCTTTCCACAAGCCCTCGCCTATGGTCGAGTCAGGGGATGTATGCAGCGACTTCTCAGCTGGTTCCAGGAAAGGCCCGAGGTGCTCATCGTATGGCTTCGGTTGCGAGAAGCCTTCTGACGAAATTCCAGTTAAGAACGCAGTCTCGGATGCGACAGAGGCCAAGTGAGACTGTTGCTTAAGCAGTGGGTTTGCGCGTTCTAAAGCCTCTTTAAGGGCCCTTTGCACTACTCGCCAGAATTCCAAGTCTCCATGGTTATGGCTGGTAGAGTCCCGCCGGAGTATAGATACCCAAGTCATTGAACTCAAGTTCGAACTCGTCTGGTTACGAACCATGGTATCGAAATCAGTTGTGATTCTCTTGATGTGTTCGTTAACTCTTTGGCCCCTTTTGATGTCGAATACCTTAACGATATCTGGAGTTTCGTTCTCCTGAAAAAATAACATGAGCTTAGTGCTGGTGGGTATGCCGGAAAAGTATTTCAAAGAAACCCCTCTGATAAGAATTGAACCAAGACTGTCAGTAAAAATAATGATATGTGGTGGTTTGCTTGACTGAGATCTCAACCGATTCAACTTTTCGCGAATCCTAGAGCTACCAAGTCGAGGGGATTCAATAAAGCGCTGTAACCCTGCGATAGTCTCGTCGATAGAGTCGCAACCATATTGATATATCTCTTCCTCATTCAGAGCAATATTTGACAAGAGATAAGAGAATGCACAACCATGGAGAAACTGTGCGATCGCACCGACGACAGTGGCAAGGGCAGAATTCGTCGATGAACGAATAAGGAGAATCCTAAACTGGTCAATATTTGACTATAGAGGAGGGAGATCAAGACGGGAACTCACTCGAAAACCTCTTTCCGAAGTTTGTTGCCGCCTTGGGGCTTCTGAACAGGTGTAGTGGTGGCAGTGAAACCCAATTCCTTTACTTTGACATAGCGCTTTCGTTTGTACGTCGTCTCCAAATCCATTGCTTATCGTCGGTGAATAAGAAAGCTCGATGTCAATGGTGAATCTCGAATGTAGGGTTGTCCTCCGTTGGACAACCTTGGGGATGACCGGACTTTCATAAGCGTCCAGATGGTGGAACGCCTTGCAATGCGCCTGAGACAGCTGGGAAGGAGGGGACGGGAGGGGCGAGTCCTCCTAGCCGAGATCAGCCGCACAATGTCACTTAGGTATGTACTAACAAAGTAGGCTGTGGTATGTACTTTACCAGGTAAAATTCGCACAGTATGGTCGGTCCTGATGTCAAATAGCAAACTGCATTTAATTGGCCAGGTCTTCCGTTGTGGCTTATTTGTTGGTTGCTTGGTTCACCCTGCATATATAGGATCCGGTCACAGGAAAGAAGTGATTCAAACAATTTGGAAGCCACGGGCGGTTATGTGTGATCAGGCTGAGGAAGGCAAGACATGGCCTGCGCGGTGTTGCTCTTTCCTCAATTATTTCATGCCCCGCGCATTCCCGTCCGTCTTTGTATGTCGTTTTACACTTTATTTGCACGACTACCCTCTTTCAAGCCACAAGACCTCTCCGTTTGGCGAAGGAGCTGCAGTTTGTCTTTTGTGTATTCCGTTTTTTTTTTTTTAAAACTGTGACACAAACAATATGCAGCATTTGCGCGACCTCTATTCCAGTAACTGGATGAAGATTGTTACAGTCGGTTATTTTGACACTCTCGATCGTTGCTTTCCCACCAAGTCTTCCAACCAGGATTGTGATAGCCGTCATGGTCGCTGTTCCACCACGTCTTTGAACTGGGGTTATGATGATTTCGTCAATTTCCCAAAGGAACACGGATTTCGAATTGATGGAAAATACAAACTGCATGAGTCTGGAAAGCCAAGTACCTGCACCGAGCTTGACCGCCCTGCGCTTCATCAAGGGTGGTTATTTTTTAAGCTTATCCATTGTGTTATTCGCAATAATGATGGGCCACTCTTAACTCACGATCAATTAGTCTGTGAGCGCCAACTCAGCACCGCAGCACTTCCCGGAGCTTTGAACGATTGGCACAATTACATGTACAGACTGCACCAGAACGACCAAAGAACTGCTATCAGGAGAATTTTGGAAGTAAACCAAATATTGGAACTCGCTAAACAGGTGGTTCTAGCTAACTTGGCGGAAGTTACATCATCCATACCATTGCCACGGGATGATGCCGGTAGCCCCATACGGACCTGGGGGTGGGCCGTGGACCCAAAGGATGAACGAGATCTCTGTATAATGATCCTCGGGGAAACTCTATCAGTTGTGTTGGCGAGACTAATGAGAAAATGTCATGTCAGACTTCCCGGTTGGGAACTAGATGATGGAGGTGGCTGGGGACCTCCGGCATACGTATCAAATGAGATGTCCAGAGCTAAATGGTGCCCACGATCTCAGGCAACTATCAAGGGACAACTTGGCCGTAACGCAACACTGTTATACGTTACGTTCCTAGCGCATGCAGGTAATTGGCATAACTGCCATCCTCAAAATGGCCACCCGAGGACCTGCACACCGTCTAAATGCGAATTTATCGAGGCTGGGCCCGATCTGCCAGGGACATATAACCCATCGCATTCTCCAACTTGCAAAAAGACCGACGATAAATGTGCTATGGTTGGTCCGGACGAAGAGGACGTACTGAACATCCTGAGTCGGGATGATGATTCAAGAAACGGAGTTTTCCCTTTGATGAAAGTCAGCAGGGACGAGTCAACCCAAAACCTGAAAGTTGACGCTGTGCCGTGGGAAGACAAAACCAAAACGCCATTCGCAACGGTGTCCCATGTTTGGTCCCAAGGGCTAGGTAACAGGACAGATCGGATGATTCGTGTGTGTCAACTACATGCTATTCAAGATCTGGTTGCAAAGGCCTTTGGGAATACGGGTCCACATCTGTTCTGGCTCGACACATTTGCCATCCCGCAAAGGAGCCAGACTAATGAGAGACGTAATAGGCTGAAAAGAAAGGCCATCGGCCTTATTCATCACATTTTCAATAATGCCCAACATTGCATAATAGTTGATCGTCACGTCATGAGTAAGGGAAGGACCTTTGATAGTTGTCGTACGATTGGGGCAGAACTGTTGGCGAGTGGGTGGATGATGCGATTATGGACACTCCAAGAAGCATTTGTGAGCGACCAATTACACATTGCACTGTGTGACCATAAGGACTCTCTTAAGGCACCTCCAAGTCTGAACGGCCTTTGGAAAGAAGTGGAAGAAGAAACAGGAGAAGGCGAAGACCAGAAAGCCCTTGTGGCATCGATGTCCGAGATGATGAGGCGCAAAGTGGACCAAAACCTCATGAAGGTAGATTCACTAGTGCCAGTGGCCCAACAAAGCAACACTGAGCGTGCTTTGCTGATTGCGAGTGCGTGGAAGGCAGTCCGATATCGGGTAGGTCTCTGAAGATTTGAAGCTACGCACGAGATGAAGTGGTGATGCTGATACCCCTTGAAACAGACCACCAGAAATCCAGGCGAGGAAACATTAGCATTGTCAAGTCTGCTTGATATTCCTATCTGTCAGGATGAAGACAATAGCACGATCTCCTCCAACATACAAGATGATCGCGAGAGATTGATGGAGAGATTCTGGGAGACCATGGGCAGAGATCCCACCTTTGGGTCGTCCATCCCGCCTGGCATAATCTTTCTACCTGGAAAGAGGTTAACTTCCGCCGGGTTTCGATGGGCACCTGCAACTTGGATGTCTGGTGAAGTTGAATCTTATCCATTCCCACTGGATAACCCAAGGTACCCAACCGAACTTACAGATCGAGGACTCATCGTCCACTACCCTGGATTTCTACTTTACCCCAATAATGACAAACTTGGGGATATTATCTCAGCCCAAAAAAGAAACACCTTCGAGTTTTCCGTTGGCAGAGGGTTAGATGAATGGTACAACGTAGTTTCTGCCAGAAGAAGAGGTCTTCAAAATGAAGCTGCATTGCCGAGCTTGAATAGCAGCAACCCTGACCAGAATGACATTACTCTGGATCTAAGAAGCAGATTGGGCTCGAATCCTCCCCTGAAAGTCGGTATTATACTTTCTCGACCACGCCCAGTAGAGGTACAAGGCGAGACTGGGCTATTGGTGGAAATTTATGACGAAAAGACCTTACCCCCAAAGACAGGTCGCCCTGCGAGTCAAGACTCACTCTTCTACTGCAGGATAATTCGTCGGGTGGAGGTTACCCGGGTTTCTATGAGATCTCTAGAAGATCCTTTACCCCAGACAAGAAACGTGGAACCTCTTGGGGATGGTTCCATTCTAGATAGATATGAGAAGTTTGTGCGAGAGGTAGCAGGGGTGCAACTTGATGAGGCCCAAGGCTGGTGCGTTGATGGATTTGCTGGCAAGCCGCCACCACCTTTATCACGAAGACAGACTGAGACCCCTCCGCGCACTCAGGAGGAGGGCTTCATGAACAGACTTAGGCGTGTCTGGACTAGTAGCTTGAGGCTGGAGAGTGCAGATCAGTGAATGGACTTTGGAGTTTCGGCGAAGCGGCAAGAGTCGTACTAGTGGAGGACTTTTGAGATTCCCCTTTTTCTTAATGTGTCTACGGTGCGTTCAGCAGGACTTGTATAGAAAGATGCACGCTCTGAATGCAGCATGGGATGGTCCTACAATGTTTAATCTAGCGTGTGAGCGATGAAGTACTAAAGACTTGGTTCTGTGTAATTGCACCATTGTAAAACTCCTATGGTATACGGAAGACTACATGTAGCAGGATGGTAGTGATTCGGGAACAGTGATGGTTAGCACCGCATATTATGCACAAGGCCTGGAGCTGTTCTTAAATCCGATGGCTTTACCACCAACTGTCAGCACTAGCCCAAATTACGTGCTGACAAAGTCGCACTCGGGAAGTCTCTCAACCCCGTCATGCACCCTGCTCACAAAGCTAAGACCAATTCGACGATAAAAAGCATTGGATGAGCCAATGGCATGACGGCGCAGCAGCCATGTTATCAGAACATCTCTTAACTGCCACGTTGGATTGCAATGTCCGTTGGACTACGGGAATATATAAAACTGACCATCCAACCTTCACAAACCACCATCTTCTACATCAAACCACACTTCAGTCTCAAGAATGAACAAGATGATCTCAGGCTCACAAGCCCTCGTTGTCGGCGGCACAAGCGGTATTGGCTACGCTATAGCCAAGCGCCTCGCTACATCTCCCAACTACCAATTCTCCTCAATCACAATCGTCGGCCGCACCAAACCCACCACAATGCCAGAAAACCTGTCTTTCCGCTCAGTTGATGCAAGCTCCATGAAAGCGTTGAAAGACTTCGCACGAGACTTTCGCACACAAGATCAGAAACTCGATCTTCTAGTCATGACCCAAGGAATTTTAACTCTCGCCGGAAGAACAGAAACACCGGAGGGCATTGACAAGAAAATGGCCTTGCACTACTACGGAAGACAGCTTTTGATTAGAGAGTTGAATCCGATCATGAGTCCCGACGCCAAAGTCATGATCGTTCTGGATGGCAAGAACGGAGACGCGAAAAAGCTCAACTGGGAGGATCTTGACCTAAAGAACACTTTCAGTCTAGCCACCGCTGCGAATCATTGCATTACCATGAACGACGCCATGGTTCAGCACCTGGCAGTCTCTCAATCAGATGGAAACAAGAGGTTCTTCACACACGCATACCCAGGTGTTGTGGATACTGCAATAGCCAAGAATAGCGCGTGGTATTTCCGGGCTCTATCGAAAGTGGTTTCTAGCATTGCAGGAGCTACTCCTGATGAATGCGCAGAGAGGTTACTGGATGGCATGTATGCACGTGCTGAGGAAGAGGGAGGGAAGGATGTGTTTTGGAGTTGCATTGATAACCATGGGAAGAAGATTGAGGGCAAGAAGGTGTGGACTGCGGAGGAGAGGGAGAAGATTGTGAATCATACTTGGAAGATTGTTGATGGTAACTAGTTGCAAGGTTCAAGGCACGGATGCGAAGGAAGACTGTTGAAAGGAAAAGGAGTTTAATCTTCATTAGTCAATGTAATAATTTGAAACCATATATACCAATCTTCAAGTTTGATTCATATTATCATCTCCAACGGCGCCGTAAGCCGACTAATGCATGTCTCACAGTTCACTCGAAACTTCAGAGTGCGGATCAATGAACGAACGTGGGTGATTTTACGAAAACAAGAGCCGTCCAGACAGGGTCATGCTTCGAATACTGCATGTGCTTACTCCACGATGCTTGATCCAGTCCGTCACCAACACAAGACCATGAAAGCTTGATTACTGTACAATTATCACAAGCCAAAACGCTTCCGAGACAGAGATTGCATGTAGCTAGAGGGCGAGAGCACAAGGACTCTTCCGAGTGGGCCACCGGGAAGGTGGAGGACACCCCGAGAACGCCACTGATATTTGTCGGTAGTATACTCAATCAAGCAAGGTTTACACCATCAGGAACCTCAAACGTGGATCTGGTTGGCCGGATATTGTGCCGGCTGAAGATCTAGATTGATCTGAGCAACAAGAAACATGGGGGAATCCGGGGTAACGCGGAGTAACAGAGAGAACGAGAGGGGGTTTACCCCTTCTTTGCGAGTATTTAGTTGACCATGGCCTTTGATACAAAGTTCAAAAAACAATACCCCTAACTGCAAACCATCTGAGTTGTAGAACCATGGTGTCTTTCAAAACTGCCTTTGCTTTGTCCTCACAGGAGGTTGATGCTGCTGCACCTCCTGGCACGATCCAGATTCATCGTGAGTTCAACACGAGACCAAGAGAGACCTGGTTTAACTTTCAATAGGCGAAGAGGAGGATGGCCATCACGGACAGATAGCCGCTACTGGAGACCCACGAGACCCTCTCAACTTCCCAGCATGGCAAAAGATCGCTGCTCTGCTAGTTGCCTCACTGTATGCATTCAGTGCCAACTACACCAGTGGTGTCATCGCACCCGCTTTTCAACTATGGCCTATGATATTTCCAAAAGACCCTAGAAGTCTTTCTGAGCTCTCTACATTGATGGCAGTACGTACTGATTCAAACAAGACTTCCTGGGAAACATGTTGATAACATGTACACAGATCAACGTCCTCTTCCTTGGTGCTGGCAACATCTGGTGGGTGCCAATGTCCAACTGGATGGGACGCCGACCTGTCCTCATCCTTGCTACTCTCCTTCTTACCTTCAGCACTATGTGGTGTGGACTTGCAACTGGATATGATTCTTTACTTGCCGCTAGGGCTTTCCAAGGTATGGGAGGTGCGGCAGCAGATTCTGTTGCTCCCGCCCTAGTTGGTGATATGTTTCCAGTCCACCAACGTGGACGTGCCATGGTATGTAACTCCAAGAAGACTCAATGAGTGCACCTGGACTGACCTGACTAGGCTGTGTATACCATTATGCTCGTAGTAGGACCGCTCGCAGGTGGTATCTCGGGAGGTTACATCGTCTACCAGCAGAGTTGGCAAATGATCTTCTGGATCAGCACAGCACTTACTGCTGCTTGTGTCGTTGGTGTCATTTTCTTCGTCCCGGAGACTCTCTACTCCAGAGAGGCACCCATCGAGGGCGTTCCCAGCCATGAATCCGAGAAGCAAGCCCAGTTTGGAAACAACGAGCATGTTGAGAACAAGCAGACGGTTACAGTCGGCGAGCAGCAGTACAAGCCATTTACTTACGTGCAGTCATTGGGTTTTATCAAGCCTCGCGGAAGTCTGCTCAAACAGTTCATCCAGCCATGGCGAACGCTTGCTCTGCCGGGTACCTGGGTTGTCATGCTTCACTACGCAGGTCTTGTAGGAGGTATTGTATCGATCTCGACCATCGGACCTCAGATTGTGGCTAGTCCGCCTTATCTCTGGAAAGCAAACGCAGGATTGATCAACATTGGCGCTCTCATCGGTGGTATTATCGGATATGTCTATACGCATATGCTCGCTGACGGCTCGCTCATCAAGAAGGCGAGCAAGAAGCGTCATGGTGTTGCTGAAGCTGAGGACCGACTGCCAACCCTTTTCTTTCCGCTTTTTGTAGCCACAGGCGGATTACTCGTCTTTGGATTCTGCGCTCAAAATCCAGGTCCCAAGATGTGGATTGGGCTGCAATTCGGATATGGAATGCTCACGTTTGGTCTGATGCAAGTTCCCTCGGTGGGCTTCAACTACGTAAGTTTTCGACATGTGAAGAAAAAAAGACACATACTGACAAATACCAGCTCATCGATTCATACCACTCTTTAGCAGCAGATTGTTTCACAATGGTTACTATTCTTCGCGCAATTATTGCATTTGCGTGGACGTTTTTCGTGGCGGATTGGATTCATCACAAGGGTGCTGCTGAGCCTTTCGGCATCTTCGGATTGTTGATGGGGATCTTTTCTTTGTTGACTGTTCCGCTTTGGATGTTTGGTAAACGAATGAGAATTGCGACTGCGGAAAGGGTCCTTCGTTGGCAGGGATTCTAGGGGACTGACTACTTGGCGAAGGGACCCTGGATGGTTGAGCCTCATACCTACACCCAGTACTGTAGAGGACAGATATATTCTGCTATAGCTTCTGACAATCTTTAATACGAAGCCACCTATACTGTGCATCCTGTTTGCCTTAGAGAAGATTCTAGTTACTATCGTCGGCAATTTCGCTTCATTTGTCGGTAGACCCACCTATTCTGACAATCAACTCAAGAAACAGCCAAGGAGTCTAGAACTCGATCTCTCACCGGAGGAGATCATCTCAGCAATGCAACGATAGGCAGAATATCAACATCATAAGCAAAAGCTTACGAATCCTTCTGCAATAATAGCGGTTATTGAAACCAACGTCCGGTTAACGGCGTCCCTCCCCCTCTTTCTCTTTCCTGCCAAGCCCATAAAAATGTGCCAAGGATTTGCTGGCTATTGGATGCTATCCCCAGACCGTACGACTGCCAAGACTTGTGGAGGAGCATCTCACCGCACAGCCTCCTCTCCTCACACATTGTTTCATGGTAAGCTGCATAAAAGATCTTTCGTTTTATTTATATGTTTGTTTGAAGTTTATGTACCTCTGGAGGCCTGAGGAGTTTATGCTTCATGTACTATTCCCGAGACAAACATACGCGAGAGCCAATAGAACTCAGTAACCGTCGTCCCGGCCCGTATCATGCAGTAAGGCGGGTCAACAACCGCGCGCTTTCCCGTTTTACCACAGGTACCTCGTCTATGTAAGACAAGCGGAGAAGGAGCTATTCAGGGGTCCAAGTGGACTCTGATGCACTGCAGTCGTGGCAGCTTCAGCATCGCTCCTGCGGTCTTGGCTCCTAGGCAGGGGCGCATGGCTGAGGCCTCTCGTGAATCACTGTCTACTCACCAAAGGCATATATAGACCCTTGAACTTCCCCAGACTTTCTTCCCTCTGCATCAACAACAACTCTTCTTCTTCTCTACCACAAACAACTCAACCGCAAAAATGGTCAACTTCCACGAGAGCTCTCAGAACATCTGGCTCGAGGACGGCCACATCCTCCACGCCGAGTGCGGTAACGGCGAGGACGAGTACGTCGAGTCTACTCTTGACCTTGACTACTACATCGGCAACAACGATGGTTCTTTCCAGTGGGGTGGTGAGGGTAAGTCAACTACAACTCTTGACCTTCAATTACATATACTAACTTTACCCAGGCTTCTCCGGCTCTGCTTCCGACATCTCCTTTGACCTCGAGGGCGACGATAGTGTCCCTGTTCTCCGTGCCCACCTGAACCCCTACGAGGGTGACCCCGTTGAGGCCGATGTCAACCTTGCTGAGTGCATTGGCAACGACCACGGTACTCTTGTCTTCGGTAAGTCTTGAAGATGCTTGATGTCTGAGTTTGTACTGACCTTTGATTAGTTCCTCCCCAGTAAGCGATTGTGCTGGAACCTGGAGTAAGGAAACGTGGGTAGAAGCATGAAAACACAATAAATCAAGTAAAACATTTCAAATATTTGTCCGTCCCTCTTGCATATGAGTGAAGTACCTTTGTACCAGGGTTTGATGCTGTCCCGCAAGCTCTGATTATTTTATGAATTTCGTATTCATGGTGATACTTCTTGAGTACTCCCGGAGGTTTCCTATATCGCTACCACAAAAGCCACGTCGATTGCACTACCGTAGAAACTCATGAGATTGGAAACGCCCTGTGGATACATCTTTTGGTGTAAAAGGGCTTTTTTAGCGCTCCTGTCAAATCTTTATCCTAGTTTAGACTAATTATAGGCTAAGATTTAAGCAAACTGTAACCAGAGGGCGTTCCCAATCTCGTGAGTTTCTACGGTATTACATATGGGTATCAAGCATCCAACTTCCGCTTTGCTGAATTCTCCAACTCCGCCATTAGCTGCACCAATTTCTCCGTAAGATGTGGCGTCGACATTCCCGCAAAATTTCTTCTCACGACCGCCATAACAGCCTCCATAACCTTATCAGGCTGACTCAACGAAACACTCATCATAACTTCACCTTGCCCCTCGATCTCAGAGCGCCATCTGATACACGGCTGTCCTTGGCCGAAACCTTTGAATCGTTGCAGCGAAATATTATCTGCGTCGTCAAGATAAACGTTCTGGCTCAAGGCACGCGAGTGGTCGGATAAAAGGCCGTATACCCAGAAGGCCAAACTGGCGTGGTATAGAATTAACGCCATGGGGCCGCGCATTGAGCCTCTGGGGGCATCCTTGGCCATTTGGACGATTTGGGCTGCGTGGTAGATTGTATGTCGAGCGGTCTCACTTTTAGCCCATTCACGAACCATGGGATATACTGCACGTGCACGCTCAGTACCTTCCATACCAGCGAATATCTGAATATCCTCGAATGGCATCTGGAGATGTAGTAGAGACAGTTCAAGACGCATTTGAATCTCGGGGTCAGCAGAAGCCTCCGCTGACAAACTGAGTTTCAGATGACCAATAAGTTTGACCAACTCATCTTTCCGCATTTCAGTAACCAAGGTATTCCAACGTCGTGGCTTTGATCGTTGCAGGGAAGCGATTTGGAGATACTCCCAGCACATAGTCCACGTGCACGCCAAGACAGCTAGGATCGCCACGTAGGCATCTACCGAGCCGGCATAGTTGTTCAAGACATCAGGGTCATCAATGACATCGGCCACGTAAAGTGGTTCGCTATTCTCACGCGTGGCCATCAATGAGCTCCACTGCTCTGGGGATGGGGCATTCCACAGGTCTGCATGCCCTGGCAGAGGTAGAAGAACCTCGGCATACGAGACCGATGGGCTGACCATGAGAGCCATGGAAGCGTTTGCATCGTGAGACAGCATTCGCATAGCCAATCTCTTAAAAGATTCGTCTTCGACCCACTTCAACCACTCCTCTCGTGACGCAGGTCGGGGTCCGGAAGGCTTATAATCAGAATATGCCGACCTCTTGAACTTTCCGGCGCGACGCATCATGGTAAGGACAGGGTGGAAGAAGCTCTCCGCAATCTCAACCTTTCTGGGGAGACCACTCCAGATTCCCATTTCGAGAATGATTTGGAAGGCTTGAGTCAGCTGAAGGTCCCGCACCATAGAGTTGTCGCGCTCCCACTAGGCAATTGTCAGCTTTAGAAGACTTACAGGTGAAAGTAAACTTACATGTTTAGCCACAGCAATCCGAAGGCACTCTTGGATAGCATAGCCAAGTTTAGATAAGGCAGGGTCAGAAGTCAAAACCGCCCCGCAAGCAGCCATGGCAGCGACCAACTCAGGTCTCTTCTCATTGGGATTGAGCGATGCTGCGTGAATGAAAGCTGTAGCGTGCGAGACAGGTGAGGTTAGGTAATACTGAAGCAGTGTATCCAGAAGCTCGGCAGAAGGAAACGAGGCAACTGCTTTGGACAAGTGATCTGAGCGACAGCTGCTAACAACCATCATTAGAATCCTGTCTCTTGCGGGACCTTCCAATTTGGCACAAGTGACCCTCGTGTTCAAGTCTAAAGCGACGCCAGACTCGGGTGAAGGATAAGCAGAGTCTGTAGCAGGAAGAGCGAGGTTATGTTCCTCAGCTCCAGCATGGTCCTTGGCGTTGGGTCTGAACTTCCAGTGGGAGTTCTGAAAGGCTTCAGTGCACATGGCAGCTGGCTCACCAGGGTCGGTATGGGAAGCGGCACGCGGTGTTTGGGCGCCCCGTGGCGTTGGTTGGATGCTTCGAATCTCGAAGGGAATACTGGTGTTATATGAGTCGAGGAAGCGGAGGTCCATATCGTCGAGCTCGTTGTAGGAGAACATATCGACGTCGTTGGTATTGGTGGAACTCCATCCGCCTGAGAGGAGGTTGAGGTCGGGGAATTGGAAGAAGAGAGGGTCTGCTGCAGGATTCAAGGATGGGTCTTGGCTATCGTCAGCTTGGTAGAATAATTATGATGACCTGCAAGACCTACCGAGATTTTGGAAAAGACTTTGTGTTGTCTGAGGCGTTAAGATATCCAGCGACTGTTGACCCATAGCCGACGAAGCAGATGTCGACCCGATACTATTCTGCTCTGGAAACCCAGCCATTGAGGATGACCCATTATCCTGTGAGAACATAGAGTCGTCCTGTTGTTGATCCTCAGAAGAGGCATACTCTGCATCCAACTCCATAGGGTCATTCCACTTGCACTCAATGCCTTTCTCTTGGCATCTCCGACAAGGTTTCTCGTCACTACAACGCAAATGATTCGATGAACAAGCTTTACAAGCTTTGCCTACCCTCCCCGGCATGTACCGGGGTTGGTCTGACACGGTGCTGTCCCCAGCTTGAGAGCCGTGCCCAGCAACATGTCTCTTGAGCAGATCCCTGAGACAAGATGTTAGTCAGCGCTATGCAGAACAGTGCAGGAGACTAACGGTCTTGTGAAAGCTTTCGGGCACACATGGCACTTGTAAGGTTTTGTCTGGGTATCTATGATGCGTGTCAACCAACCAATCATTCAACTACCGAAGAGAACATACGGGATCGCACGTGACGGGCTAGATGATCAAGACGCTTGTAATTCTTCTTGCACGAACCGCATTGGAACATGCCCGGTTGAGTCGTTGTCGACATGGCTTTAGTCTGGTTGGAAGTGGAGAGGAGCAGAGATTCGGGACGTGGAGGAGAAGGAGGGAAAATGCAGGGGAAATTGTGGTTTTTTCCTCGGGTCGGATATATCACGATATCCGGGGTAACATCAGGGGGAAAGAGCCTGGACCCTGGGATCGTGCGGGGGTGGCGCGTGTCTCGGGTTAGTAGGAGGAGGTATGGGTGCTAAGGCGGCAGTTGTGAGGGAGCTCGGGCAGCCCCCCACATCCCGATGATTTATTAGTCCTTCCTCAATACCCACCCTACAGTTGCATAGTCGACAGTGAATTGATATAGATATCAATCAACCTGAATCTGAATATGGGTAGGTTTCGATAATCCACAATCAATAATCTGGCTAACATGATGAAAGCCGATTTAGCACCAGTTCACTTCTTCTCCCATGGCTCGACCATGATGTTAGGGGAGGAATCCGACTCGGCCGATTACTGGAAGAAAGCCGGAGACCAAGCCCTAGCAAACAAGATCAAGGGAGTAATCATGATGGTATGTATACCTCAAATAGTTCAACCTCAATTGACTAACAAAATAAGGGCGCGCATTGGGACGCTGAAGGGGACCGCATGGAAGTCGCAATGAACCCGAAACCAGGCAAATCCCCAGTCGCATACGTCCACCCATCAAAATACGTCGACTACGAACTCGTTCCCGATCTACCAACCGGCGAAAAGTGTATTTCCCTTCTCAAAAACGCCGGCTTCAACGTCTCAGCCAATCCAAACTTTGAATGGATCCACGACACATACCTCATTCTCATCCGCATGTTTCCCAACGGCTGCCCACCCACAACTCTCATCTCCATGAACGCCCGTTTCGATCCACACTACCACATGCGCGTCGGCGCAACACTGCGCTGCCTCAGAAAAGAAGGATACCTGATAATCGGCTCCGGCGGCGCGGTACATAATTTATACCGTAATATTTGGGCTCCCATTGTCTACTACTCGGATAACTTTGCACAAGAGAAGCCGCCTGAGTCGTGGGCTTTGGAGTTTCGCCAGGCGGTTGAGGACGTGATCAAGAATAACAGTGGACCAAGACTGAGAAGGGCTATGACGAGATTGATGAAACATCCTTGTTATCGAGATGCGCATGGTACGGATGATCACTTCATGTCGGCTATGTTTGTAGCCGGCGCTGCTGGGGATGAGGAAGACGAGGGTATTTACGGTGAGCTCAAGGCTGAGGATTGGGAGTTGACGAATATGTGTAATAGTCAGTTTACGTTTGGAACTTGGCCGAGGACATTGGGAGTAGCTGCTGCATAGGGGGATAGTTTCAGGATATCCATGTTTCACGGTATCAAAGTCTAGTTCAGATAGAGAACGCGATATACGGGTGGTAAATATGTATTAAGAATATTATGAGGGAAGCTATTACATGTTTCTTCCACTTCTCCTTCCTCGTCCAATTTGTCGAATCAAAACACTATGTGTATTATCAATTTAGCTGGAGATCTGCTTTCTGTTAGTTTACAATCCTGTAGGCGTTTGAAATATTTGAACTCACCTCAATGATGGCAGGGCCAGCAGCGACGGTGTCGTCAGAAACAGCCTCGTTGCAGCCAGTGAGGACAACGTAGGTCTGTCCAGCGAAACCCTCGGGAATCTCAACAGAGAAACCACCATCGACAGGCTTAGCCTCAACGAAGGTAGGTCCAGTGACAGCGATGAAGGCAGCGTAGACCTTCTGTCCATCAGCAGCCTCGACGGTGGTACCGGGGGTCTGGAGAGTGACAGTGTCACCAGTCTTGATGGTGTCCTTGGAGGAGCTAGCAGTCAGGGCAGGGAAGGCCTTAACAGGGAGGGCAGGGTTGGACTTGGGGCATGAGGTGATGAAGCCCGAAGCCAGGGAGTAGACCTCGTTGTAGGTCAGGGGAGCATCGAAGGGCTGGGCGAAGGGGACCTGCTTGAGACCAGCGCGGATGTAGGAGGAGTGACGAGCCTCGACAGTGAGGATAGAGCCAGCTGCAGTGAGGTAAGTCTTGCTCATGATATCAGCAGCGGCACCGAGGTAAGCTGAGACACCGACACCCTCAAGAATGGAGGCGGTGGCAAGGAATGACTTGACGTCCGTAACACCGAAGGAGTAGCTGCACTTCTCAACAGGGGTAACACCAGCAGCTATACAAGTTAGTAATCATTCAACCATCAAAACATCACAAGTCAACATACCCTTAAGAGCCTTGGTGAGGAAGTCAACGTGAGCAGACTCATCACTGGAGACAGTCTTGATGTTGTTGTAGAAGGTGGAGTCGTAACCAGCATCAGCGAAGTCCTCCTCGGTGAAGTTGGAGAGACCCTGAAGGTAGAACTGGTTCTCGAGATGCTCAAGGGTGAGAGCATAGTTGAGGATGACACCGTCGTTGAGACCAGAGTCGCGCTTCTGGATGGCAGGGGCGGCGGCGGCGAGGCCAGCAGCAGCGACAACGAGGGAAGTAGAGAAGTACATGTTGATTAATGTGTAAGGTAGAGAGAGGTAGGTGATTAAGATTAGAGTTTGATAGATGAGGTGAAGAGGAATGATGTTGAGGTGAAGAGGCTATTAGATTGGTGATAGATGTCGACCTTTTATCTAAAGTTATCATGGCATATCGTGCTCATGATTACAAACACCAATCTCAATCACCTAGCCTGTCACTCCCATATCATCGCCACAGCTTCATTTCCCCATGATTCAACTAACAACCACCGATTCCTCTCTCGGCATCTTCCATATCCGACCCGATCTTGCCGAAACATGCAATCTTAATTGACCCTTACTAAGAAGTGCCGTCGCAGCCCTAAGGCTAAACGTCTCCCCGCAAAACAAAACAACTCATAGATATTTGCCGGATGAAGACGTCATTACCCCCAAAAATGTTTGGAGCACTGCCATATTGGGTCTGTGCCAAAAGATCGCCAGGGCGCCCCTCCCGGATACTTTGAACCCGTCCTCTTCTAGCTTTGACGATGATTTGCCTAGTGTTGAAACTGTCAATTGTGATTTGTTTGGTGATTGTCTAGCGTTGACGATGATCTGTTTGTCTGGAGTTGATAGTGGGGCTCGGATGGTAGACTTTCCGTGGGCTATAACCGATTGAGTGTTAGTGCACGTCTTGTAAGACACCATTCGGGATATGCACCATCCGGCCACGATAGTGAGATTGGGAATGCTGATCTGGGGTAGGCAGGTCAATAGTTTTGTCAAGAGGAACGTGTCTTTGACTCTTTGTTAGGTTGGGTTGGGTTGCAATAATGAAATGATGGATTGAGCATGTTTGGTAATTTTTCCGTCGCCGAAACATTTCGGATCCCGAATGCCGTGGCATTGGAATTAACACAATGGGGGATAACAATAGGGGAAAGGTCATGTGTGGGATTTGATAAGCAGTTTGACTTAAATGATTGTTTCTAGCTATTGATATTCTAGACTCTTAATTGTTATACTCGCCCTTTTCTTGACCACCTTGGACGCTCTTTGTTATTCTACAACAATCCAGTCACTCACTCCTTACGCACTCATTTAACAAACGATACCCAAAGTAAACATGAAGTTTTACGTCGCCGCAAGCCTTGCATGTAAGAGGAGATTGCTCTCAGACATCCCCCAAAACCATTCTAATACCATATAGTCCTTTCAGGAGTTTATGCTGCTGAATCTGCATCAACAACTGTCACTTGCAGCAGCTGCCCCTCGGCCGTAACGACGCCCGATATCGTGACACGTTCTGATGCTCCCAAGGTATCTTGCACCGGCAAGCCCTTGATGGTTGTGTCCAACACTGAGGGTGGTTCTGGTGCTGCTATGCCTACTGGCTCTGGCGCTGGGTCTGGACCCGCCTCTACCCCTGGCGCTCAGGTTCCTGTTTCTGGAGCTACTGGCAATAAGGTTGGAGGCGCTGGTATGGCTATTGCTGCCGCCGTCGCTGCTGTTTATATGCTTTAAAGTCTACGGGTTGGCTTGATAGGATAGAGATTGGAGGAATAATAGTTGGGGATTAATATTCGACCGTTGGACTACGTCCCGGAAAGCTATACCATGTATATACACAAGCTCTAATACGTTCCATACGATAATATGTTGCTTTTTGCTTGACATGAATAATCTTCTCTATTTATCTAAAGACTTCCTAATACCGTCTAGTTGGGAATCACAGGAAGCGTAATGTAATTCTGCTGTCTCGGACCGAAGTGAATGTGGTTCTGACCCTGGAAGATTTCGGGTGATCTATATCAGCGTTAGCAATACTCATCACAAACCATGAAGGTCGTAAACTTACCGATCAACAGTATCATTGTGTTGGAAAATGCCAGATCCTTGGGTATCGCCAGACGAAACCTCAAAAACAAGTTTGCCACCCTTATCAACCACAACATTTGTAGGCCAAATCTCAATATCAACCGCATAAACCTCACCCTGTATCACAGGAAGAACATCCTTGCTAGTGTAGTTACGATGGGGAAGCCACTCGCGATGCTTCGGGTGTTCTTGGTCAACCTTACGCATGGATACACGCAGCCAGCCTTTTGTTACGGGTACGGGATCGCCTGCTGTACCGGTGTAGAAGACCTCTTGGCCAGATGGATCGATGTGACGGAGTGTGACGAAGAGATCAATGTCGCTGGGTGTAGGGCCTGATGGGTCAGGGGAGACGGAGACGTTGAGGTGAGCGACGATGTGACCTGTGATTTCTGTCTCTGCTTCGAATGAGGGCGTTGAGAATTGGAGGACTTCCTGGTTTTCCAATGTTCCAAGGGCCTTGTAAGATAGCTTCTTACGCTCGGTGGCAGGCTCATCCCAGCTAAGTCCTTGGTCCGGTGTGAGGAAAAGCTTCTTGTACTGCGTACTAGCGAGAGGCCATTGACTCTCCTCTCTACGAGGATACACCTTCTCCTTTTCCGCATCGTTGAAGCCAACGTTACCTTTTCGAAGAACAAGACTGACAGGAGCAACCTTGCCTTCCTGTGACCAACCAACTCGGTCATCTCCCTTGAGGAAAGCATCAAGAAAGCTTCGCTGAATCTCCACTTCTTCTTCGTAGTAAAAGGGGAGATCGTGACGTCCGGTAATAAGGCGGAGATACTTGAACTTGGATCCTGCGTGGATGTAACCCTCGATGTTGCCGCGAAGATGGAGAAGAATACCACCCCAGTTTCCTACTGAGAGGAGAGGGACTTCGATGTCACCCATGTCGTACTCCTTAGACGCATAATAAGCATCGTCTCGGAATCGATTGGCCTGATTATCAATCGTTTGATCCTGTCGATTCTTCTCAAGTTCCTCTTCAGATAAATCACCCTCGATAGTATCAGGGCCCCAGTTTCTCGCTTTTCTACCAGGTCGACCGTACTGATTCGTAATAACCTGTCGATTCCACCAGAACTTGATAAAGGCATTCGAAAGAATTCCTCCATGACGACATCTATCCCGATAATAATCCGACATGCCTTCCCAAGGTACAATAGCGCTTAAACCCTTAGGTTTACGCGCCGCTACACGCCATTGGCTGCCAGCGTAGTAGCTGATTCCTAGGAGACCGACTTTGCCAGTTGACCAGGGTTGAGAAGCGGCCCATTCCACGACGTCGAAGAAGGCTTCACTGGTGCCACGGGACATGGTGTCGAGTTTGCCGGTTGATTGGCCGAGACCACGCTCGTCAGCACGGACGATGGCGTAGCCATTCTTTGTCCAGAAGGCTGGGTCTGGGGTTTCCCACGCTGAGTGTTCGGATTTGTGCTGAGGGTTGACTTCACTGAAGGACTTAGGGTGGAAGCTGATATTGTTAGTTGAGGTTTTGGTAGAATCTTGAAATCAACGTACTCTTGGTAAGAGATGTCTTTTCCGTAAGGTCCGTATGTAACAAGCACAGGAACCTTGTCAACGCCCTTAGGACGATAGACGTTCAAACGAACAAGTCCATCTCCAGCTTTCAGAGGAACAGTAGCATTTTGCTCAAAGATGTAAGGAAATGATTTTTCATCCACAGTGTGGATATCCTCCTTGATAGGGTTAGGCATGTTGGTGATGGTGAGAAGAATAATGGCCTTGACAAGAAAAGACCATCTCTGAGATGATATTCATAGCCATTTTGATGCGATTCCTAGTGGGTATCTTCCCCTCAATCGCTCCATTCTCCGATGTAGATATTCCCCCGAATTGTTCGGTTGACTCCAATTCAATTTGGGGTGGAGGGTTCCGAGCCTGTGGTGTTTCGGTTACGTGGGGCCGACACCCGAAGGCGGACAACTGGGGGAAATATTGTCCGTGGGAGGACACTTCAATGGTGGGTAATAATGGATGAATTGGATATTAAGTAGGCACTGAGTGATATCTGAACAGTAATTGAAGTTATCACAATTATTTGCCAAGTAATCTATTTGTAGCAATCATGACAGACACAGCGAAACCTCTGAACGTGTTGATTGTTGGAGCGGGTGAGTACAGGGATCAGCCAAAATTTAGCACCAACTAACCTTGTGAAGGGATCGGTGGACTCACCGCGGCACTTGGCTTGCGTAAACAAGGCCACCATGTAACGGTACGTTAAAGTCTATCCTACCATCACCAACCAGTAAACTTACAGAATTTAGTTGTTCGAGCGATCACAGTTGGCAAGGGAAGTCGGTGCAGCTATTCATCTGGCACCAAATTGTCATGGTATCTTGCGAAAACTTGGGGTTTACCCTGAGACTTTTGGTGCCAACCCTGTCGAAGGAGTAGGTAGCTGGATAATACGAAGAGTGCAAAGATGACTGACAGTTTTAGATTTGCGAACATACTGCTACTGGTGAGACCAAGTTTGATATGAACTTGACAGGACCTTTGTCGATTTGGGAAAATGTGGGTTGCGATCTCTTCGGTGTTTGGATATTTGCTAAATATTTCCAAGCCTTGGGTGCTATCTCATCGTGTCCGTCTTCACGAAGAGCTTAAGCGCTTAGCCACGAGTGCCGAAGGTGCCGGTACACCAGCCATTCTCAAGACATCCAGCGCAGTCGTTGATGTCGATCCTTCAACGGCAACCGTTAAGTTCGAAGATGGTACCTCAGTATCTGGAGATCTCGTTCTCGGTGCCGATGGTGTCAGCGTAAGTCAAACGAAGTCCCCTCAGCTTTGAATATTGCTAATGCCTCCCAGTCAATAACTCGAAATATCGTTGCAGGATCAGATATCAAGCCATTTGGTTCAGGAAAGAGCGCTTTCAGATTCTTGGTTCCTCACGGCGTTATTCGCAAAAATGAAACCGCCAAGGTCTTCACCGAGCGAACAGGTTTCATGACTATGTGGATGGGCGATGATCGCAGGTTGATCATGTATCCTTGCTCAAACAACACATTCATGAACTTTGTCGCTATTCACCCTAGCGAGCTGTCTGCTGGGGCAAATAAAGGCGCTGGTAAGTTTTCTATGTGATGATCTCAGCTGTGCTTCTGACTGATTTTCGGAATAGGCTGGGGACACGGCGGTAGCAAGGAGTTACTTCGAGAGGTGTACAAGGACTTTGAGCCACGAGTTCAAGAACTATTGAAGTTGGTGGATGCCGATGAGCTGAAGCTTTGGACTCTCTTGGATATGAATCGAATTCCAACCTGGCATAAGGAGAAGTTGGTCCTTCTCGGAGATGCGGCACACCCATTCTTGCCTCGTGAGTAAAGCCAACCTTTCTCTGCGATATTAACTAAATTCGGGACTTAGATCAAGGACAAGGAGGCGGTATCGCCATTGAAGACGCAGCCTCACTAGCTGCTTTACTACCCTTCGGCACAACCCTAGACGACATCCCATCACGACTATCGCTCTACGAGAAGGTCCGAGACGAAAGAGCCCATAAGGTCCAAGAATTTACTCGAATGGCGGGTGAGGATCTTCACGGCGAGAAAAGAGCCAAGTTCAACAGTAAGTAATCAGTTCCTGTCTTCCAAGCATAACTAACGGCAGTTTAGTTTACCAATTCCTCGATTATAACTTCAACCACGACGAGTGGCACAATTCCACCAAGGAACTCAAGGATCATTTACACGCCCAGAACAAGAACCTTCACTGGAAGTCACCACTATCCTTCGGTCCCGTGCCAAGTCCTCGACAGGATATTCTCGGCCGTCGCCATGATGGTGCAAACTCAACCTTCACCACATATTCCGTTCGCTTCAAGTCTTCAGCGACATATCTCAAAACTCTCTTCCCCACACGTCAGTTCAGCTTCTTCAAGCCCGGCACCGTCGCAGAGGCTACGTTCGCCTGTACCGAGCTCAACGGAATGAAGTGGCTCGGTGGCAGCGGATACAGATATTTTGGTCTCTGGATTCATGGCGTCCAGTATGAGAAGAAAGATGGAAGTAAGATATATGGATCGTTCTTAGCGGTCCTCCTTGAGAATCTAGCAGATCCTATCATTTCGGGCAGAGAAGAGCTGGGTATGCCGAAGTTGTACTGCGAGATCGACGTTGAGGAAAAGGAAGCTGCTACAAATATTCAATGTAGTTGGCGGGGAACCAAATTCGTCGATATCGCTATCAACAATATCGCCGAGTCCAATGGTCATACAAACGGCACAAATGGCGCACCCAAGCCTTCAGGACCACCAGGTGCTCCTCCACTACCCGAGGAGCAAGGTCAACTGATTTACCGTTACGTCCCCTCCGTCGGCAATCCCGGTGTTCCCGACGCAGCATACCCTGTGTTTATTGAGAATGGCTTGGAAAGCACCCCTCGAAAGGTTGAGAAGACTTTGGCTGGAAGCAGTGCTGAGTTGAATTTGACGGCTGGGACTTGGGATACACTGCCAACATTAAATCATATTGCTACTGGGCTTTCGGAAATCCCTGTGTACGGGATTGTCAAGAGTAAGGTTGAGAGGGGAAGGGGTGTGGATGATATTTCTCATGCGAAGAGAGTTGAGTAGTGTAACTGTTTCAACAAGATCGTCAACATTTCGAATATTTTACTGCTCGTGAAAAATATCATATTGTGTTGTTAGAGCCCGTATGTTTTCGAAGTGAATTACTAGGTGGTGGTCAATCAACTACTAAGCCAGCGGGCTTCTGATTCATTGCGAGACGTCGAAGTACATCTCTTCACACATTCAGTACGTGTCATGATGAAATCATAAAGCTTTCCTAAAATTAGCCTTTCAAATCCATATCTTTAGGCCACTCTATCATATATGTAGGCAATTTGGCCCTGCCACAGACGACTCAGAGTGGAAGACAACGCTAACAGTAGAGGTTGCAATGTTAGCTCTACAGAATAGCTATTCTCCTGGGTCGAAAAGTCATTAGTTGTCTCACAGTAGAAGCTTCATATTTTAAAGGGTGGTCACTTATCTAAGTACTGTGAATATTTAAAATATCTCGAGTACTACCATTCTATTAAGATGCATAGCAGTATTCAGAGTTCACAAATATAGACATTTGTCTCATGACTGCTAGATATCTAGATGTTGGATGTTATTAGACTCTGTGGCGGTCTATCAACGTTGGTTTAGAGATCTTTGTAAACTCATCGTTATAACAGTAAGCCAGCCAGAGTAGAGAGATAGTCACTCAATGAGGTAGTCCACTGTACAAGAAATGTTGTTTGTGAACGATTATTCTAAGCTAATGTAACTAATTGACAGCAAGATGAACCGTTTCTCCGTCCCAGTGTATGTAAATCTTATGCCTCCTGTAAAACACCAGTATCCCGGCCTAAAACGAATCCCATATGAATCCCGCAAGTCGCCGTGCATAGACCGTAAAGCCCCAAAATACAGAAAGTTAAGCAGTAAGCGCCATTGATCCCAATCACCCGAGATCTTAAACTCCCAAATTGCCAGCAGAAGTTGCGCCGGAGTTGTTTGTTTCAAGGTCATCTGCTTCCATGACCGAGGAGTCAGACTCTATGTCCTAAGCATCATAGAAAACCTCTTCATCGCTACCAGGCTCAACGACAGAGGATATCGCGATCGGAACTTGGAGAGAGCTATTCTCAAGAGCTAGAGCTTAAGTTAAGCCCAAGGCGGGATCAACTCGGGGAGCAAACTCAGTCTGGTCTGGCCCAGCAGTTGCATCCGCAAAAGACTCGGTTGCTGTTAGCATTTCATTCTGGAGATTCTCCATGAATTTACTCTCATATGTTTTAGCGACCATCTCGGATACTAAACCTCCAAGTGGCAGCTCAGTAGTCTCGGGGATATCACCACCATGGGCGATTCCTTAAGCGGACCTAGAGGATATGGTGACTAATATTCCTTTGAGTCTGTCTTAGGCTCTGCTGGCATATTCTGCTGAGGACTTTGGGCACTAAGATCCTCCGAGTGAGTGCTAACGCGTGAGTCTGGTGGAGGCTTAGCTGGCTTGTTCTTCTTAGGACGCCGACGGCGCTTCTCTGAGCGCTTCTTATCCCTTGCTAATCTGTCCAATGCAGAAAGCTTTCTTCTCTTTGGTCTCGCCATGTCCCTGGGCTCTTTATAGCTCACAGCAGACGGAGCGACATGTTCCTTGGTCGTTTCTACGGCGGAATGCTTTCTCTTCCAAAGTGGAGGTAATAATTTAGGCTTTTTGCCAGCGTCCAGCCACTTTTGAAAGCCAGATCGATGTTCTCCGGTAGGACCATCATCCCCATTGCTTCCCACATTATCCTCATCCTTGTCGTTGTTCTCTTCATTGTTGCTCTCAATGGGGTCAGCAACGGGGCCAGGAACGGAGTCAGAATCGGAATCTTGGACAAGCTGGTCAGCTTTAGGCCTGGCTGGAAGATGTTAGATACTGAGATAAGCTGGAGTCTGATTGTGAATGAACTTACATCACTTAGACGTTGTCGAAGAAACGCCTGGGATAGGTTTGCTAGATTTCTTTGGCTGTCGCTTGGGAGCTTTGCCCTCCTGTCCGACAGGAATGGAGCCCATCTAGAAATCTGAATGCGCTGTCCCTTCTGAGGTTTGAGATAGTCAGTCTCAAGAGGTAATGGCTCAAACTGTCTCCCATCTTTGTCCACCAGCAGCGATACATCGACACGGCACGAGGCTGCCCAGCCAGGAACTTGGTAGCGAACTGGTCCTAGGACTTGGGAAGCCTGATGTCTGACCCCTGGAAATCACCAGCGTCCATAATAGCACCCGCTAGAATGGCAGGATTGGGGCTTCTGGCGGGATTCTCCAAGCTATTCTTGCAGACTCGGTCGAGCAGTTGCATCCAATAGCTGGTACAAGAGGGATGTCCTTTTGAAGCCATCTAGAGTGGAGTTAGCATGTGCTGGTGAAGCCTTCTAAGATCACGACAAACTGGAGTAAAGAGAAAAGAAAGGACCGGGCGCAAAAAAGGTTCTCTGGGCGCGCAAAAAGAAGAGAATGATCAAAAGAAAGCATGGAATGAGGTGAAGAGGGTAATGTTATTTTCAATGATCAAAAACGTCGCGATTTAAGGTTGAAAGTGGTTGAGAGGCGAACTTCTGAATCTGAATCTCCTGGTGGTGGAGTTCAGAGAGGAATGACACTGCTGTAGCAGTAGTAAATCTTGTCGCAAATAACCTGGAGTTGTCGCAAAAACACCACAGCTTCCGCAAAGCTTAAAGATGTTGTAGGAAGAAGGGGAAGCTTTGTTGAGTGAAGGGAAAGATTGAGGAGAGGTGAGAGGTAGGAGGAGAACGGATCCCTAAAATATTGGAGCTCTATGGGAAAGCGCTACTAGGCAGCCCCTTGAATCAGTGAAGGCATTACATCAACTTTGTGAAATGGCTGGGTAGGCGGCAAAAATGGTGTTCAAGATGTTTATAAGTTTCTACTGGTATAGTAGATAGAGCAGGATGCGTAAGACCGGACACAGGAGAACTGCATTATGGCTTCAATTAGTAAGTGGATACCCTTGATTTGCCCTCTGCCAATCCGTCAGTGTGTCAGAAGAATTGGTAGCCCAAAGCATAAGAGACGAAATAATTTAGTCCTCTTATGATAGTTTAGGCTACGACTTAGGCTACTTTATTTTAGTAGCCTAAGCTTCAGAGGATAGAATGCACCAATCAGCTCGGTGAACCCTGCTCCTGGGACTTGCTAAGGAACATCGATCAGCCCCTCGATGGACTCAATCTAGTAAGCTCGGGCAGGAGTAAGTTGGCCAATACACTCCCCAAACCCAACCCCATCTCCAGCAACAGCCGTTATCCTCACAACATCCCCATCCTCAAGATAACCTCTCTTCGACCCATCGCTCAGCGTAACAGGCTTACTTCCACCCTCAGTAGTCTCAAGCATACAACCCCTACTCGCCTCATCCGATCCACTAACTGTACCCGTGGCAAGAATATCTCCAGTTCTAAGCGCACTTCCAGAACTGACCGAATGAGCGATCATCTGTTGGGGAGTCCAGTAGAGAGCTTCGACGGGACATGTGCCGAGTGTTGTCGCGGCTTTGTTGGCGAGAAGCTCGACTTTCATAGTGATGGAGAAGGTGGATGGGTTTGGATGCTGGAGGTAGGATGCTGAAAGGGTTTGTTGAGCTGGCGAACGGGTGCGGTAAGGATCTAGAGCGTCGAGGGTAATGATCCATGGAGAGATGGAAGTTCCTAGACTTTTGCCGTTGAAAGGACCAAGAGGGCTCATCTCGAAGCCCTGGATGTCACGAGCTATGTCTTGTCAACAAAGATCTAGAAAGCCAGATGGCATGCCACTTACCACTCCAGTCGTTCAGAATAACAAAGCCAAAGATATGCTCCTCAGCATCCTTTGCATTTAACCTCTGCTTCATACCCAAAGGCTTTCCAATTACAGCCGCGAGCTCAACTTCATAATCAACCTTCTGCGAAGGTCCATAGATGATAGACCCGTCGGCAGGGTTGCGGAACTGGCCATAAGGACGCTCAATCTGTGTACCTGAGGTGACGATTGAGCTGGTACGGCCTTGGTAACCGACAGGGAAGTGGAAGAAGCCAGGTGGTGGGTTGGGGTTATTGACGACGATACGGCCTGCGTTGATGACGTGGTCCAAAGAGCAGGAGAAGTCTGTCCAAAGTTATTGACTGGCTATGCAAGAGGGTCCATGGTACTTACCGGCGAAGTCTTTAATTTCCATGGGCAGATGCATGGTGACGGCGTTAATGTCTTCTCTGCTACCAATAGGGAAGGCATCGAGCCCGTCCTTCTGGTATGCCGACTGGATCTGTTTTCGAACATTTTGATGCACGCTCTTTGGTAGAGCAGCTAAGGCGTTCAGAGTTGGTAGGCTTAGCACACCGGCTGTAAGGTCCTCGACATCCTTGAACAGCTCGTTGACCAGATCCTGGAGGAAGACCACTGTGTTTCCCAATCTGGTAACAGCTTGAGGGTCCTTATGACTTGTTGATGAAGCAATTCCGAAAGGAATGTTCTTTTCTGAGAAGTGGTTGGAGAAATCTGCTGTTGCCATGGTGAGCGCTGTCTTGGGACCAATTTGAAATTTGATAAATCACAACACAAACAGACTGGGAAGGACAAGAAGTAGTGGTCAAATACAATCCATACCTTAACATGAAATAATAGGCCATGTTATCCTCGGACCCTATTTCCGACCCCGCGAAGGGTCGTCGCATAGCCAAGTGGACGATCGGATGTAGGACAGAAGTCGGCCGAATTGAGGATCCTCCACATCCCGAGTGGTGAACATTCCGGGAACTGACCGGGTATAAGGTATCATGAAACAGCAGCATAAAACGACAAGAGACAAATATCCCACCTGAGTCAATTCAATTCAATACTCAATACTATCAGAAGACACCCTGTCGCCAATCCTCATTTTTTTCACAGTAACAAATTCATTCAGTCAACACAATGGCTCTTGAAGGCAAACTCAGACAAACCCAGCGCTTCATCACAACCCACAATGAAGAAGGCAAAGCGATAGTCGATACAACAATCGACTCCAACGCACCTTTCTACGCCCTCCCCAACAAAGAAGCCCACTTTGCCCTAGGCTACGCAACAAAACAATTCCCCGCCGACTTGTCATCAGACGTGTCCTCTTACCAAGATTTCCTCAACAACGCCCCAGGCCTGAGCGTCTCAACAGGCACAGTTTTGAGATACGTAGATATGTGTCCCGGTCATATGTCGCCCATGCACCGCACTGTCAGTCTAGATTATGGTGTTGTGCTGGAGGGCGAGGTGGAACTTATTTTGGACTCGGGCGATAAGAGAGTGCTCAAGAGGGGAGATGTTTGTGTCCAGAGGGCCACTATGCATGCTTGGAGGAATTGTAGCGAGACGGAGTGGGCAAGGATGCTTTATGTGCTTCTGCCATCCACGAAGCCGGTTGTTGAAGGGAAGGAGATGGGTGAGGATTATGGAAACATGGTTGGTGTTAAGGCTTCTGAGTAGATATTCTTTTTAAACAAGACACGATTGTTTAAAGCCTCTATTATATCATCCTTGCTACTGATATCAGGGGACTTGCTGATAGATTATATGCGGCTATTTACTTTCAAAACCTCCTCGTACCAGAACACCTGAACTATTTAGATGTTATGGGATAGATATCTATACTCAGACGACGTTGATAGTATTACGAATTCTAAATATTTGTACCTGAATCAGCTCGCGTTACCCAATTCACCAACAGGGCCAGTTTTGCAAACAAGACTTCAGGTGGTGACAACAGACCAATATCTGATATAGAGAAACAAAGATAGTTATTTATTCAAAACTAGACCCAAACATCCCAAGCAAAAGGCTATATACTGCGCTCCCTTAGAACTCCCCACCAATAGGGTACTTCCAAACCTTATCCGTAAACCTCCCAACAGAAGCTCTCCATGTCTGGGCCGCACCCTATAGCGACAGTCAGCCAAATCCAGCCCAAGCCCGTAGACTTCAACTTACAGCGTTAAAATTCAATCCTCGAAACATGGCAGTGATAAAGAAAAGCTCGGGTGTGCTGGTATAAACCCTCACACCATTGATATGTTCCGGATCGCGGTTAAGCGGCCTGTAAGAAGGAACACGGCGATGCGGAAGATCAAACTCGGGATGATCCGATGAGTTTACAGGTGGCTGAGTCGATGGTGTTTCTTCCCGGCTTTGAGAATGGTGAAGCTCGTAGTCTCGAAGGACAGCACTGTGGAAAGAGCCGTTCTGGACGTGCGTTTGGGTTGTTGTGGTCGACATCTTCGGCGTTGGTAATGGTAAAGAGAACTGGTGATGGAGTCAATCAAAGTCTTTTGGTATTATCAAATGATCTGAAGTGCAATTCTAGGCCCCTTGCTTACTTTAGCGGAAGATCCGGAGCCGGCAGTTCAAGTTCGCGAGCAGTGACCTCCACTCGGGATGTGGAGGAGGAGGTCTCCCTAATCCCAAAACACCCGAACCGATGGACAATCCGGGGACCCCGGATCGACTTAGACCTTCCTTTTCTGAGAAGTAGGCGTCAGAAAAGGTCCCTGGATTTATTACTTGAGATAACTAAACAAATACTTGATGTCCTCTATCTACCATATTGCAAAATCAAGATAGGTCAACACAAACATCTGCAATGGCAAAACAATTCTCCGCAATCCGCTCCGCGGCAATCGACGGCCGTCTCCATAACCCCATCTACCGCAAAGACCAACTGCGCTTCCTCCACAACACTCTAGCTGACAACGCAGCCTCTATCCAAGATGCCATCGCCAAGGATTCCAAAAATCAAACTTCAGAAGTAAAGGTCGAGTATTGTCTCGCTCTGCAAATTATTGCAGATGCGTATAACTCAATCAACCCTGATCAGCAATTGGAGGAGGAATATTCTGTGAAGAAAGGACAGGATGATCTTACGGCTCGGGAGCCGGTTGGTGTAGTTGTTATTGAACCGGCTGCTCATGCTTGGTTCTTTGGTTTAATTTCAGCTCTTGCTGTCGCTGTTGCGGCTGGAAATTGCGTTATTGTTCAGGTAAGTCTGCAAGTCAAACAATGAAAAGATTGGATGCTAATCGTATAGTCTGAGAACTCTCTGCGCGAAACACCAAAGCTGGTCCTAAATCTTATCCAAAGCTCTCTAGACAGAGATATCCTTGCCATATCAACTCAACCCATCACCCCAGAAGATCTCAACACTCCCCACATTCTCGTCTCCCAAAACGGCTCAACCGGACCCATTCTCCGCAACCATCTCGTCTCAGACCCTAAAGCACCTGTGATAGCTTTCGTTGAGCGCGACGCAGACATTGCATTCGCTGCACAGGCTTTAGTATCAGCACGCTTTAGCTTACAAGGCAAAGCACCCTACGCACCTGACGTCGTTTTGGTTAACGAGTGGGTTAAGAAGGATCTGCTGAAGGCTCTTGTACAAAAGACTACTGAGGTTCTCGCGGCGCCGGCAAAGGCGAGGTCTGTGAAGACGGGGCTGAGTAGAGAGGTTGAGAAGGATGATAGTGTGCATGTTGTGCTCTCTGGATCAAATGGGGTCATTCTTGATGTTCAGAACAGGTATGACTTGGAACCATCAAAAGGTGGTATTCTTACTAACTGGATAGATCATCGGGTTTGTTGAAGCAGAAGGTTGAGGAGACTACTTTGATTGTTCACTCCGTTACGAGTATGGACGATGCCATTGATGCATCAAGAGAGTATGTTGCTTAAACCCTTTTAACTTATTTGTCTAATTCTATCTAGTATTGGTTCTCTAGCGGCGGCTTATGTCTTCACCACACACTCAATGGCAAAGTACACATGTCAATTCCTTGACACAGCAGTTAGCTACGTCAACCAAATCCCCACACAACTCCTCTGTATGTCCTTGATCCCCTCGGCTCTCGGAATCCGACTGCTAACATCCTCAGACTCCCCCATCGCACCAGCTGGCTCCCCTCCCCAAGCCAGCACCAACGCCATATACACCGAAGACCTCTTCTCCCGCCCCAAGCCGAAATATCTCAGCAAATCAAGCACAGAAGAGAAGCTTACCAAGATTCTTGGTACTTCGACTGCTTCTGATCTGAGAGCGCTGGAGGTGGAAGCTACGAAGAGACTTCCTGAGATGAAGCGACGACTGAAGGGCACGCAGCTCGGTTTCTTCGAACAGGGTATTGTCACAAGTTTAGTGTTTGTGTTGACGACGCTTGTGTCAGGGACGGGATTACTTGGTTATTATGGAATACGATATTGGCGGTCTTGAGGGGGTGGTAGGTCTCATGCTTAATTTGAATATAGATCTCTAGTATTATCTGTCTTATCACATCTTGAGTAATTAACAGGTTGGCCTGGTCAAGGACTACATCGAAACTTGTAACCAGTTCAATCTCACCAAGACTCCAGCCATAGAGCTCCCAACATCGCTCTGTTGGCATACCTTGTAAAAGTCTTTCAAGCCAATCTGAGGTAAGACCACAGGTCCCATGCCTCTGTAACTCTTGGCAGAGGTTTTGCATTGATTCCTTCTTGTAGATTACGAGCTCAGCTGTGATGCAGGTGGAACTTTGGGCTCTTTATATGCACGAGGTTCGGTGCAGATATTTGTAGCCAGTCAGAAAAAGCTCCTAAGCAACCATCTTATGATCTGCATCACTCTCGCAAAATACAACCGTAAAAGGTGATTATTTTCATACGAATATGCAGCCACTCTCAATAGTCCAAATCACAGATACGAAAGCACTATGAGATTCAGAGAAGCTGCGCTTCTGCGCAGCTCGGTCGAATGGGAGTTTCTAACAGCTCGACGGACTGGAGCGTTCCCACGACTCTTGCACTCCTATAAATACCCAGTGTGCGGACTGTTGTCAGAACCACGCCTCCCTTGACATGACAGCATTCTTCCAAGATGCTTTTCTTTTGGATTCTTGTAGCTTGCATTCTTACATGGCGGCTATGTGTCTCTTACAGCCACTTTTCAAAGGTCCCTAGAGACATCCCCTGGTCACACGGTCGCTTCACGCCATATCTCCTCACCCAAATCTCGGCCATTTGGAACAGCCCCAAGACCATTGGTGAAGCTTATCAAACGGTACATCTTCCTTGCCAGAAGTCTATACTCCTTATACTAACAATGTCTCCAGTATAGCAAAAATGGCCTTATCTGCGCCTTTACGTTACCCTTCAGCCGTCCCGAGATCCTCCTCCCTCAAACTCACATCCGCTGGATCATTTCCCAGAACGATAAAGTTCTAAGCCCAACTCCTGTCCAACACGAAATCATTGGTGTCAAGTATGCGTTTCTTAACGCGTCTATAGAGAAGGACTTTGTGGCGTACGATATCCTTCATGTCAAGTTGAATAGACATCTTCCGCGAATGGTACCAATGCTTATGGAGGAACTGGCTTCTTCTGTAGATGGGGCATTTGGATCTGATACAGATTGGAGAGAGATCCAGGCTTTTCTCCTTGTTCGGAGAGTTCTTTTGAAACTTACTACGTTGATGGTATTCGGTGGTTCACTGAGTAAGTTTCCGTTGCCTTTTCATGAAATGTACCACTAACAAACGATTAGACGGCAACGAAAATCTTCTGGAAGACCTCTCAAAGTTTTCAACTGCGGTCGTACCGAGCGCTGTAGCCCTATCGCTATTCCCATCCTTCCTACAACCCATCTCCTCTCGTCTCACCTCAATCTTCAACCGAATCTACATGAAAAGAGCCCTTAAAACAATTGGTCCAGAAATCGAGCGAAGAATTGCATCAATGGCAACAGGCAATCTCGAAGGCATTCCACAAGATAATGTCTTGACCTGGCATATCGAACAAGCACTGCGCAAGAAGGAGCCTCGACAAGGGTTAGCAGATGTGATAGCCTGTCGTGTCTTCGCCACCATGTTTGCAGCTTTGGAATCCACGACATTAACAATGACACACACGCTCTTTAACCTTTGCGCAACTGACCAGGCGAAAGAAGTCTGGGAGACCTTAGAAGAAGAAAGCCGTTCTACCTTCTCTGCAAATGTGGATCAATCCACGGTCAATGGTCTCAAATATGCAGACAGTGCTATCAAGGAAACTCTCCGGTTACATACAGCCATCAAAGCACTCTCTGTCCAGGTTATGCAGCCTGATGGTCTAAATGTCAAAGGCTATGATGTTCGTCTTCCCCAAGGTTCACGCGTTAGCGTCTCAGTTTGGGGTATTCACCACGATGAGGATATCTACCCTGCTGCCCATAACTACGAACCCTTTCGGTTCGTTCAGGATGGTGGGAGCAAAGACTCGCTAGTTACGCCCTCCGAGAACTATCTTTCTTTTGGACTTGGCAGGCACTCGTGTCCTGGAAGGAACTTTGCAGCTATTGCGACAAAGCTGTTCTTGGCGTATCTAGCTGTACATTATGATGTGGAGGCAGTTCATGAGAGGCCCATCTTCATAAGTCTAGGACATCTGCCTCTGCCCCCGGTGAGGGGAAGGTTGAAGATACGAAGGAAGATTCCTGGACAGGACTGATCCCACCATGGATTGATAACATTGGCAGGTTTAGTATATCTAGAAATCATATTGACATTGGGCGAAGGTATCCTAACAGATAGTACATATCAAGTAGCCTAAACAATATTGAAAACCTGCTTATAATCCGCATTCTCACCAAGGGCATCCAAAACCTCGCCATGCATGATTCCGCTAACAAAACACTCGCCTATGAGCTCGTATCTCCACTCATCATCCTTCTTGTCAGCCGGTCTCAGTAAATATGGCACATTGCCACCGTCGAGCAGCACAATTACGTCCCCCTCCTTAGACATCCAAGGACACAATCCAAACAATCCAGAGTTTGTGATAAAGAAGCAAGGCTCTATACAACTGGGCAACTTCTTCGTGTCGTAATGTTTCACCTCAGCCTTGGCGTTGGGTTCGAGGACTTGCAGGGCAGGCCGATCGGCATAGGCCCAGTGGGAGTTCATATGGTCCACGTATTTCATGTTGCATTCTTGGATACTCTTTTGCATAATGTCGCCTGCGGTATTTCTTCGCGCCCAAAATGGTGTAAGGCCACATGGATCAATGATTTGATGCAAGACCTGGCAGATTTCCTTTTGGTTTTGAGATTCATTTTGGTAAGGATACATGTGCTCGATGGGTATGCAGCTAATCTTTTTTATTTCGGTTATGCGAAAGCCGGACAGTCGAAGGACTAGAGGGTTATCTGTCTCGAGAAGTCCGAGGTCTGGTTTTGTGTCGCCACTTGCTTTGAACTTGAATAGAGCGTTCAGGTTCGCCTGCGTCCATTTTGAGCTTCCCTTACTGTCTACAGACCAAGTAGGTTGACTGGCTGGTAGTTTTTCGGTAACCTTTCCGACAGTCTTGACCCATGTTCGTGTTGGCTGACAGTGAATGAAAGATAGAATCTCCAGAGAATTATGCTCACGGATCCACCAACGAGTAAAATCCGCAAAGACACGTTGCTTCGGTTTATCGTAATGGGGTCGAATCAAATCATCCAGCTGCGATACATCATGTGTCTCGTCTGCAAAGGTGAGCAATGCAAACAGCTTGTCCCTCGAATCAGTAGCCTTTAGATCAAGACCAGAAAGAAAAACCTCCAGAATGCCCGACAGCTCATCTGTATTCTGCATCTCAATAGGTGCGTTTGGAACCTCCCTCGTTCTTCCCTTAGGCTTTAACGTCTTCCAGATAGGAGCCATCGAATGTTGCTGTGAGGCGACATGTGGGTTTTGGGCCGCGTAGTCGGGTTGCTGGAGCCAATTGCTTACTTGGACAACTTCCTCCCATGGAACCTTCTCCGCTGAGCAGTGAACCAAAGGGAACCTGGCAGATAGTGCTTCTTGGATCACCCATACGCGAGAGAACCAAGGGTTCTCGTAGAGTGAACTCATGAGGAATGATAGCTGCGTGTTTCCATACCAGCCTGCCATGTCGATGATTGCTCGTGACCATGTTTTCAGGTGAATCTCAAAGACCTCGATCATCCCTTTGAAAGAGACCTTGCGGCCTTGCTTTTTCAGATCTTCTGCAAACGCATTGATTTCTTTCAACGGCGTCGAATGCTTGGTCCAGAGGCATGAGCACACTTCGCCACCTTGGCATACTTCGCTATTGTAGTTGCAGATATCGCGAACAAGCTTGAGACATGCTTCAATGCCCGGGTTATCTTCACCAAGCCAGATGTGCACGATCGCGGCTAGTGAATAGATTTGGGCCATCAAGGTTACTTGTTGCGCTCTTTCTTCGAGGTCTTCCTGGTTGATACAGACAGCATCGACCCAGATCACTAGCGTTGTCTTTTCAGATCGTAACCGACGAAGAGCCTGGGCGGCAGACTTTCCAATACTAAATGGTACTCCATCATCGGCTTTGTCTTGGTTCGGAAACATCATGATCTCTTGGCGTTCGCTCGAGTCACCCCAACAGTATGATAACGCATGAAATCCAATACCCATCACCTCAGCGTCTTTTAGACTGATTACACTGAAGGAAGCGCTGATCGGGTCGTCGAAGGCCCCTGGTCTGACATTCAGTAGTCGAATATCCTGGCGTTCGATACCCAAGATTTGGGAGTAATGCGAGGTATTGGAAGAGATTTTAAGAGCCTCAAGATCCTCGAGTAGCTCTTTGGCTTCGTACTCAATCTTGATGCTGCCCCCATCGACGATGTTTGTCCAGGCCATATACATAGCTCTTGGGATGAGCTGTATGATGTCTCCAGGTCGCAACGCCTCTACCCAGAGTCGCTTCCTGGGCCCGAGCCAAACGCCCCACCGTTCTGACCATTCTTCTGGTTCTTGCTCAGTCAGACGATTGTTGTGAACGAGAATTGTACGAAGGTCGCCGCGACTTTCTGGGCGTATGACGGTAGTGTCAAACCATGTGTAAGAGACATCCGCGTTATCTGCCCAGCCTTGAAGCTGTTAGCTTTTTCTCTAAGGTAGGAGGGCGAGTGATTACCTTGGTCTCGAGATACCCCTCCAAAGGTAACTGCAATGACCCTCTTGGCATCCTGCGGCACTTCGAGCTCCACATAGGGCTGCTCAGGGCAATGATCGTGAACTTGAATACAGTCCCTGCGCTCAACAGAGCGTTCTCTGTTAGTGGAACTCATTTTTGGATTCTAGCTTCTCAACCAGCTTCATTCATTGCGGGAGGACGAAGTTGAGTGATTTAATAAGTCTGATGCTTACACCGAGGGAGCCGAGTGACTGTTGACAATGAGGGTTGGCGTTTCATCGGTCGACTGGCCTGCAGGGATTATACTACAGGGCTGAGGATTATTCTGCAGGGTGCAGTGGGCGCAGCGCGATCCTTCTTGAGGGCTGAAGGACAAGTTGGGGGCCAAAGTGGCATGCCATGTTGTGGGCATAAATTTATCTCCGCTCTAGAGTTCAGACAAAGTTCTACTTCGAGCTGTTGGCAGAGGAGAATTATATGAAGGTTTGGTGTTGACGATACGCGATGAGACAGAAATGCACCTTCTTGTACAAAGTACGGAGCAGTGGGTATTGACTTCCTGTTTGCTACTTTGTTAGTCTACCTAGGTACCCACTGTTTGTCCCAGTGGTAACGCGATCGGTGCTTCTTTCCTTACCCTATAGTATCAAAGCAAGAAAGTTCAGTTCCTACCTATGGTTTACCAATGTGCCGTGTAATGGATGAACCGTAGCTCCAGCTGTAGCGAGATCAGCGATACGTATCCTATTGGATGTGGGTAGGGGATGAACCAAACTAACCCTGGAATTGATGACGAAGTAACAGAGGCTTTGCCCGAATCATCAGATGGTATCTCTTCCACGTCGTCCCTCAATGCCACGCTATTCCTCCTCTTGGGTGGCGCTTCAGTCTCATGCTTCTTCTACTCAACTTCCTTTTCTTTACGAGCCTTGCGACATTGTTCGCACTCGCCAGGCTGAGGATGTTCGCTATACTTGACTCCTTCTGTGCAAAAGGCATCCGGGTTCCCCGATGCCTCCCAGCAAAAGTGCATTTGTGCTACGCGGTTCCATGTTTTGCTGCAGGCGCATTTGGTGAAGGTTATTTCGCTGCGACACATGTTGCCGGTGATCTGGCTGATAGTAAGGATAAGGTGTGGTTCTATTCAGTATGGTGTTTATGGCATGTTAAGCATAGGGGACACACCAATCTATTTATAAGTTGACTTGACATTACTGCTGCGTGATCATGATGTTTTCGACAGTGAATGTCTACTTTCAGTTGCTCTGAAACGCTGACAAAAGACGTCACGATAGAGGAAGAGCATGCACTCAGTGAATCGATGTGATGACGTGGGGATGCCACAAAGAATAATCACGCTCTCCATATTTTTGACCAGGCCTACTTTATGCTGTGCTGTTTCCCAGCTACTTTGGGATACAGATCGATTCCCTTCCTTCGCAGCTTTCGTGATATGGTCCGCGCCCGCAGTCTCGTATAGCCAAAAGATCGCTGCTAGAATGGGCTGCACGTATGAGCGCCATGCCTATGACCCAAGACCTCAATCACTCTTCTGCTTCATCTTGCGTTTCTTGCTAGCGATGAAAAGGCCTTCGCCATCACGTTCATCATCAGCATCGTACATCACCTCAGGTTGAACAATCAACACATCCGAGCCCTTGTCCTCGACTTTCCCAACCTTGTCTTGAACAGGCCACGCCTCCTCAGTCTGCTGTGCGGCATCCATCATCACGGGTGCCTTGACCCCTTCGGACAACTGAACGGGCGCAGGCCAAGCCTTCTCCCACAGACGTCGTCGCATGTCGTTCCGTTCGGTAATTCGTTTGGACTCGCATTCAGAACACTCGACGTGTTCTATGATCTCGCGGTCGCAGAGGCCGAGGCGGCATCGACCCAGTTTCCAGATGGATACTTTTTCGCAGTTGACGTTTTGGCGGAGGGGAGGGCCGGCGTGTTTGCGGCAATGGGGGCAGTAACGCCAGATGATACGGTGCTCGCACATGTTGGTGGACGATTGTTTGACCTGTGGCTTTGTGTTAGTAAAATTAGGGAATTGGATGACTGCTGGTAATGCGGGAGGTGGTGACATACCCTTATGAACCGTACGAGGAACGATGCTGTAGATGATGTTTTTGGATCACAGGAGTCTTTACTCTGAGGTGGTTCAGACGAGGTTTGGAAGACGTTGCATCGCTTTCGTGATGAGGGCAGTTGTAGCTCTTGCTCTTCCTTCTTTCAGAGACTAAGATCTGCCAGACGAACTTGAGTGGTGGTTCAAGAAAGGAAGGAGTGGAAGCAAGGCAAAGTCGCAGATAATGCCTTTGGATGAGCGAACAAATGCTTGGTGTAGAGGTGCCCTCAATAGTGGATGTCACTGGTACACTATTGTTATTCCTTGAATCTGAAATTTTGTCAGTTGTAAATGCTGAATCGCAAACTAATACCAGAACCGCCAGGATCCATCACTGCCAGAATTGGGGATCTCTGTTTAGCACTGCCAGTATCGCCAGAACATTAAACTTGCTATTTCTCATCACTTCATATCAGTGCGAATCCCTGGCAATAGTTTATTCTTTTTGGCCTAAATATCTATGGTCCATCTAGGAGCATCGCGCTTTCGCAGGATCTCTGCCCTTGAACGGCATATCGGTATTGGAGTCAAGGACTCTTATACAGAAAATGGCGTCGTTGTCACTTAGTGGACACGCATCGCCCTACCCAATCTTCCTTGAGCATCTAATCGTCCAGCTACAATCCAAAGCGGTATATCTCTCCCAAAATGCCTCCTTTTTTCCTTATTTCTCATCATCCAGCCCTCCAAAAAGTTTACCACGGCGCTCCTCAAGCTTGGCGTTCTTCTTCTTCTGTGCTTCCTGGCACTCTCTGATCACTTTACAATCATTGCATTCGCCCTTCGGATCCTGTACGAGTTGCTTAAAGGGGCCACGAATGCACTTTACGCCCTCGGCGCTCAGGCATTTGTCAACAAATGTGGTCTGGCCTAGAGATGCGTCGCAGGACTTGCAACGGGTCGTGACGGTTGTCTGCCAACACATGATGCTTTCTTTGAGTCCTTCGTGATGTATAGTATCTTCTCTTGGTGGGTAGAATTGAGATAATGCGTAGGAGATCGTGAGGTAGTGGTATGGTAATGATCGAAAGAAAGGAGATATGTGGCAGGCCGAGAAATATTCTTAATTATCATAAATACATTCACCATTCCTATGATAGAAACAAAGTAGTGTTCACCAAAACAAAGACCAATTCAATATACAAAGAGCCAAGTATCGTGTATCTTTGTTCACTTTGTCTTTTGTTCTCTTAGGTATTCACTACCTAGTTCCTATTTGCCCGGGTCATTTTCCCAAACGCTTCTTTCTCGCCTCGTCGTCTTCCCGTTTCTTCTTGCAATCTGCACATTCCTCTTTTATCTCACCACTGCGTCTGAAGAATCCTATCTTGCAGTCCTTTTGATTAGGTGCATTGCACCCAAAGCATCTGCTGACCCTGACATCCGTCTTGATGAGCTTGCTGCAGGTCGAGCAGACCGTTTTGGTTGTCATTTCGACACACATGATGATTTCTGTCTCAGATATAGTATTTAGATTTTATGTTATGGTGAGATTGAATTCAAGTTCGCTAACGGATTGGCTCGGTTTATATATTCACGCATCATGTGTTTGTCGTCGTGATACAGCAGATTGGGCATTGGACGAATCACTGAAAGCTTTTATATATTTCTACATCAACTCTAGATGGTGAGGGAATGGCTGTTTAATACTTGACCATATCTGCCAGGTTAAGTCCAACTCTAATTAATTATTCCGTAGTCTGTTGCCAATCACTGCAGGTGTTAGGATCGTATAACTGAAAGATCTGACGATTAGCCCCAGATAGGTATTACCGAAAGCAGACATAGCTTCACAGTATTTTGATCTAGGTCGTACTCGGTCACCCATTTGATCCTTCTGACGATACCTTCATCGGGGTAGCATTCGGGTACACCAACCAACGACGAACGATGGATTCCATGCAGCTATAACGTGCGTGAATATTATTGGGGAGGCCTCTTTTTTGGATCTTTGGTAAGATTGAAGAACGGTTGTTGATTAGCTTATTCTGTAGAGCTGAACAGACCCCTGCTGCTTGGCTGGATGCCTAGTCGTTCGCCCTCATCTGAGCCTCATTGTCTGATAACAATGCACTATATAACCTTCAGCAAAAGAGGCGTTTTCAACCTCAAAGCCTCTTTCACTTTTGTCATTGACAGATTATCACAACTACAAACATATCGCGTCACACAACATCTACCAAAGCAACACCATAACAGCATGTGCACCGAACAATACACGCACTTCTACTGCATCGATTGCAGGACCTGTATCAGAAAGGCTTACGAATGGGAAATTTGTGAAGAGGCATTAAAGTCCGAATCCAAGTCCATGGGATCGTGTGGTTACACATGCGATGGCGAGGTCGCCATCGCTTCGGAATATTGTCAGCAGTGTCCGCCGGATGAGAGGAAATGGGGCAAGGTTAATCTGTGTGGAGGGTTGGGCAGCGAGGCTTGAAAATGGAATTTGCGACTTGACAGCTTGTGGAACACCTAATCACAAACAAAGTCATCGACGGATCGGAAGATCACTGTCAACAAGCTGAGCACCAAATCCTTAAAATCTTCCTCTGTCAAGGCGGTTCTACTTCATAAGTGGAGATGATCAAATTGGTTCCAGATCTTGCCTTGTCGGACTCAAGATCTATTCGAATGTCAGTCAGACAATAGACCCAAGGTTTTCATCTCTGAATATGTGCCATCAATCATTTACCATCTGCCATTCACTGCATAGCTTCCATTATAAAAAGGGCATCTTTCATCCTACTTTCTTTCTTTGCCACTCACCATACTAACTTTCTCAAAATCACGTCAAGTTTCACCATATCAAAAGAATTAACCCCAACAAAACAGAAACAATGTGCCATGACGTTACCATCCATTACATGTGTACCGAATGCGGCCAGAGGTACGACTTCGAGAAACATGGTCTAAGGTGCAACATAGCGAGGAGAACATACAGTCAAAGATATGCCTCTTGTGGAAAAGAGAGTCCGATAACGCATTGGAATCGAGATTTCCTTTGCGACGAATGCGCGGAACCTCCGCCTACGATCATTGAGATAGTAGTCCCAAGATAGCTACCATCGAGCCGGCGGTCCTATTCCAAACGTTCTCCTTGGCTACAAGCTCGAGGACGCTTTCAAATCAAGGAAATGTGAACAATTGGGATTATCGAGGGTCTATTATCAGGAAAAGGACAACTCCTTCTTACGCTTTACGCCTGATTGAGCCGCTGGTAAAGCGAACAAAAGAAACGTTTGCTTCCCTCAGTGGATGTACAAGAAGGGTGACTCCACCTCGATGATCGAAGCTCGCTTCGATAGATCTGGCTTTAGCAAACAACACGGTCTTTATCTGCCGCCGTTCTTTATTATCAAACAAGATAGAAAAGTCTCACTAGGGTATGACGAGGGTTTAAGATATTCATCCATATTGCTTAGGCTCTAGGTGGCGTTATTGGCGTTTAAACGGTTATCGTTATCAAAGCTACCAATACATTTGTTTTTCTAGGATCATTGAAACTGTCTTGCGTTGCCGCAGTAGTGATATTAGCCTCTATTGATCTGCTCAGATCGTTCAATTCATCTATTTAGAACAGTGGCGAACATTCACCAGGTAAGTACCTGTTCAGAGTCCCTGGGGGCGTTCTGAATCACGTCAGGATAATTCGAGAAGGGCAGCTATTCACATCGCTGTTCAACTACTTAAGGACGAACTACAATCAAGTCCCAATAGTTTCTAATTTCTCAAAACAAACACTTTACACAATGTGCTACCGCATCATGATCCAGTATATGTGCGCTGTGTGCGAACACAGAATGGGCTACGAAAAGCACGAATGTCAGTGCAACAATTCTAAGCGGACTCAAAGTCGAAGGCCTTTCGCTTGTGGAAGGAATAACGGGGCGACAATTTGGAACAAAGACGAGATTTGTGAGAATTGCTCAGAACCGCCGCCTCCTCCACCTGATCCTCTGGGTATCCATTATCCTTATGGTTATCAAAGAGGCTACTATTGAGGGGATGGGTCCAGTTAACTTTTAGACAATGGTAAAGGCCAGGCAGAGGAAATGGCAGTAATTCTTGGCTCGTGTTTCAGCAAATATTTTACCGCGTGATGAGAGGTAATCCCATAGCAAAGACATAGAGTTGCGGTGGCAATTGTAGTTAGACTCTTTACCGGCCTCCATCTCTGTATTACTAGGATTGAATATCAGTAAGCCAACAGTGGATCGGCATATTCACAGTAAGAATCGATATTCTTTCTGATTCACTCTGCTTGTCTCTTTTTGCTTGACCATAAGAACGAAATTTGAACCTTTTCGACTTTTCACCGGCACTCCTGCAAACACCAATCATATACCCAAGTATTAATATCAATATTCACTAATTCTAACACAATGATCCAGCCTTGAAGATGTGTTACAATATAATAATCCAATTTATGTGTGCAAACTGCGGCAACAGGTTCCGCTACGAGCCACACGGTTGTCCGTGCGATTGGGCAAAGGCGACTCGCGGTAGGGAATTCTTTTCTTGCGGATACGAGTATTCTCATACTATTTGGAACGGTAAGGAATGGTGCGAAGATTGCAAGTATGATCCTCCAGAAATGGTTCCTAATGTTCCTTTCCGACCTTGGCCATATCCTTATCTCGCCCCCGAGGGGGGTTTAAGATACCGTTAGCTAGGGATTCTGCCGAGGAGATAAATCAATCGCCATCATATTATGAACCTCAATTTCTTATGGAGTACTGGTTCAAGCATCCTAAGTTGTGTTACTTGTAACGTCATTCTCTTTCTAATCGTTGATTGTCATGAAGTGAAGGAGCGAGCTAGTGGTGCAATCTCGTTTTCAAATTCTTGGAAGGCTGCTCGCCTGCCACGGCAGTGTCAACTGCAAACGACCTCGTCGATTCTTGAACGCGCCAGTGTTGAATAGACCTTTCACCAGTGGTTTGAATTTTAACAAGCCTGCTATCAATTCTACCAGCAATATCTCTGTTTGTTGACAATCTTGATCACTTGGAACTCAACGTCTACTTGTACAGACCTCCTTGCTGTCATTTTTGTTAACTGACTCTGCTTCCCCAGAAAACAACATCCCTCTGACCTAGACACCGAAGCCCATCAGAATGTGCGAGCGCAAGACCCGAAAGTTCGTCTGCAACCGTTGCTCCAACTACATCTTCGTCGAAGACCCCCAAGAAATTACCTGTAAAGCGAAAGAAGACGACAAACCCTGTGGCCATCTCGACCAACTCGACATCGTCAAATGCGAACCCGCCCTCTGCACCCGCTGCTCCTCCTCCCCGTCCGACAGTCCTCTCCCCTTCATCGGTCCCCCTGACCTCGCACCCATGGACGGCTGTGACCCTATGTTTCGCTGCGGGGAGCTTTTTTACATCCCGGCAATCACCCTTCGTAAGAAACAGGAAGCTATGATGAAGGCTACAGGATTTCAGCAGCCTTTGTAAGGTTTTTGTTGTCTTTGGTAAGGATAGATGCTGATGGTGACATAGGGGCTTGAACAGCCGTGCTCCTGACGAGGTTAAGATTGCCAAGATTGATGAATTGGTTTCGAAATTGAAGAAAGAGATCGCCAAGCGGGAGGCAGAATCTAAGTGAACGGTGGAAGAGTTACGTGTTGGTACTGAGTCATGGTGTAAGGAAACCAGAGCTTGGAAGACCATTTGAGGTGTTTAATTAGTCTCATACACAGGTTTTGCATCGTTTGGGGGTCATCGCTTCCGCATCAACATGCAGCACCCTTTTCATCTTTTCATTTCCATTATGACTCCCATGACCTCCTCACCAAACACCTTGAGGAGTCTCTACCAAATAGCAGAGAGTATTGTTATGAACACTAGTCCTCTAGGTCATGGGTATCTTTCTGCAGAGCTTCGTTTCAAGCGTCGAGCTGTTGTTCGAACCATTGTACCCAAGAATAACTGACAATTCTACGAACACGGGACATATTCCCATATCCAGGCAACACAACACTTCTCTTCGAACACTCTCTATCCCCAAGTATATAGATATCCATTCCCGCCTATCTACCTAGATTTTGGCTTTTCAACAAGCTGAATCTTCTCCACTCTCCTTTCCAAATCTTCAAACTATATCCAATTCAAAAACATCGCCACAACTATCACCATGTGTGTCTTTACCTGTTGGCAGCGAATCTGCACCAGTTGCGGTACAGTCCTCTGGTCCAAAACGTACGCAGAACTCTGTGAGCATAACGGAACTGGCAATTGTAAGCCTCTCAACCTATCTGAAGGTAAGTTTGTTAACGGCTGCAGTCATTGTCAGAGGCACTGGAACTGAAGGATTTGTGGATTGGTAAGTTTGATGTCTGACTTTCTGCAAAGACATCTTGGTGAGTAGGACTCTAGGAGAAGCTCAAGCAGGTCTTAGGCAGTGTTCACCCACACTAGAAATGATAGAAGTTTGGATGACCTTGTTGAGATATAGATTATCAATAAAGCTACAGTTTGATCCCAATCATTACTACACTATAGTGAAATGTCCCATGTGAATATCATAGAAAGCGGAGATAATCAAAATTACTTCCCTCATGCTAGACAGCAGGAAGGGAGCATTTTCAACCGATGCTGCGATTTCCTGAGATTGGAATAAAGTATATTCAATCATTAGGGGTACTTATTGTGTAGTATAGTACAAAAAGCCAGACTTTCGAAAAAAGAAAAAAGTCAACTAGATAATAATCCTTGTTCGATCTCAATAATTCATAGTTTTCAGCCTCTGTAATGTCTTGCACCGCCATTTTTATCTGCGGTTATGTCTAGATGTTCTTCCCTCCAAGTTCAATGGATGTATTTCATGCGTGTTCATGACGAATGTTGTTCGGCCTGAATATCCAATATATTCAACAGGTGAACAAACCGTTATCCCTCAGATCTTGACTCTTGTTCGGGGTGTTCAGCTCGAACAAAGACCCCTGAGCAAAATAACTCCGTTCACTCTTCATTGTTTAGATGTACGCAATAATTGTTCCCATAAAGTCTATGTTCGCAATTCTTTTTGTTTGTATAGCCAAACTGACACTTGCCGCAGTATAAATACAACACTCGTCCATCGTCTCAATCCATTCACTATTCAATCTCATCCTACCATCCACTCATCACAAACACAACGCTTTACAACAACAGACACAAACAGTCAGTATCACCACTTCACCACAAACTCAACAAAATGTGTCAGTTGTCGAGCACCGCTATGATCTGCGAGCAATGTCGCCGCCTGGTGATATACAGCTCCATTGCGTCTTTCTGTCTTTTAGGCAATTTGTTTCAAGAAGAGCATGAAGAAGAGCTGCTAGAAGAAACCGAGTACGTTAGTTATCTCGAATGCATGAAATGCAATCCTTCCAGGGAGGGCCTCGCTGAGTAACGTTAGTGCATACTGGGGTAAGGTTGCCCAGCCTCGTTTTTGGTTCGCCGAGGCGGGAGCTTGGGGCTAGCGAGTTCTTGGAAAACCAGAGCCGGAGCTAGGACGTCATGGAAAAAAATAGTGGATGTTAGTTGAGAGGAGGATACCCTGGAGCAAAATGTTTTGGTAGAGTTTTCTCCTTGGGCGTTTTGTTTGGGTAAAGTCAGTCGTTACCTATCAAGTCATTCTTTAAGAAATCAAGTCACTCTTTTATCCTTGATTGTTCCATCTCATGTGAAGTTCAGACTACATGTAATGTTTTGGGCAATTAAGCAATTACTTTCGGAAAATAATAAGCGCTTTCAACAGCAGTCAGCATCTGAACGTAAGCACCTTAATCTAACTCGAACAGCACTGGTCAAAATGGGCCATGTCCAGTCGCACCTACATGATAAATCCATCACTGTGAAATCTCAATTGATCTCATGATCCCTTCATCATTCATTATTGAAGTATGCATTAACAATTTTATCGGAATCTAATGGCTGTTAAAGGAAACTCCGCTCATCTAAACGGAAGCCTAAACTTGATTATGGTCCGTCAATTGCCGAGTCAAAAAGTGTGGGGAGTTGAGATCCATCCGAGTCAAGGACGAACGGTCAACCCGACTCTCAATGTAACCCACATCCCGGCGAGCAGCCACGCGACTCACACATCTTGGAATGTTCGGATGTTGGTCTATATCCGAGGCCGTTTCCTGCAACCCATATGAGCCGTTAATGGAATAAAGTCATGCATCTCGACAATACGAGCACCGAGCTTTCACCGATAAAAAGATGGAATATCAAGAGATGAGATCAATCATAGCATACCATAACGTTATGGAGGCCAAAACGGCAATTCTAAGCGGCACCTGGGAAATGCGGTCACAGAACTACTCCAATTGGGTCAAATGGATACGATTATCTCTAATTGGAAGTTAAAACTTTATTCCTGTGCATAACGGCCTGAATTTGGGTCTGTGGATATCCATACAATATCATGACAAAGTGAAATAAAACCGTTTGACTACCTGCGACTCTCTGGATAGTATCAGACAAAGCGGTCAATTACTTGACATAATCCAATTTCATCCCAGCAAGCATACCTCTGTAAATGTAACATTACCAGGCGTCACCAGGCCACCGCACTGGGACGATGGGAAAGGCCGTGCTCTCCGATTCACAACGTGATTTCGCGGGGGAGAAAACTTTGAGCAGTTACAGGGGCGGAACCAAGGTCCCGGTGGGAACAACAGCTGTTTTCCAAGTATCTCTGGCGTATATATCGGGTGAGGTTGGGTTGTAATAATTCCGATCGTCATTTAATAAGTCCTGTCGGTTTTTTCTCCGCATCCAAGTCCACAACAGGGCCGAATGCAAATTGCGGAGAAGAGAACCCCAGACTTGTCAATGGGGACACTAAACCGACATTGGGGTTCTACTCACGACAACAGGTTAGATCCGGAATCGAAGAGGAACACGAAAAGAAAAAAGCTCATGTTATTGTCTGGTTAATCTTCGGTCCCTCGGTGGCATAACGGCCGTATTATTAACATCTGTGGTCCCCGTTCCTGTGGGGGACGCCTCTTCCCCGGGCTTCTTTCGCTTTTTTGGGTTACATCACCAGACTAAGTTAGCAGACAAAGCTGGGGACTCTCTTCTTTTGAGCAAGCCATGACACCATCAATTACTATTTCATTGGATACAAGGGCGAGAATAACGGTTAAGCCACGGTAAAACGATCAAGTAAAGTTCCCCGATGGACAGGGTAAACTGGGAATGCCATCACAAGACGACCCTTCTACTCCGCATAGCACTTGCACTCCCCGCACAAAGCTCCTCTTCTCGACTGTACCTTCAGTTGGACTTTCACTTAGCTCACATGGACGATGAAGCTAACTTGCCCAATGACGCAGTTAGTTTTTGGGGTGATAATTTTGTGCGCCGGGGGATGGTTCCTGCTGTGTACTACGTTGTACTTGCCGGACAGTGGAATATATAAGTTCAATGGATAGCCTACCTCCAAAATAGAGATCATCATCATCACACTCATCTCCCTCTCCAACAATGGCTAGCCTTCGATCTGTGCTGGTCTCCGGCCTTTTGGCTGCGAGTGTTAATGCTCAAGCCTACGACGCTGGTCAACGCAGTGAAGAGGCTTTCAGCTGGGTTCAGCCCAAGAACACCACCATCCTTGGACAGTATGGCCACTCGCCCTCTTATCCTTCTAGTATGTACGCCCAATTGCACAAGTTGAAGTCATTCACTAACATTGCGCAGCCTACGCTGATGGTAAGGGATGGGAACAAGGCTTCGAAAAGGCCAAGGAGTTTGTCGCCAAGTTGACTCTCGAGGAGAAGGCCGACATGGTCACTGGAACACCCGGTCCTTGTGTTGGAAACATTGTTGCCATTCCTCGTCTCGGCTTCAAGGGTCTCTGTCTCCATGACGGCCCTCTCTCCATTAGAGTCGCCGACTACGCCAGCGTCTTCCCCGCTGGTGTTTCCGCCGCTGCTTCTTGGGACAAGGAGCTCCTCTACCAGCGCGGTCTCGCAATGGGTCAGGAGTTCAAGGCCAAGGGTGCTCACATTCTTCTCGGCCCTGTCGCTGGTCCTCTTGGACGCTCAGCTTACTCCGGCCGTAACTGGGAGGGCTTCTCTCCCGACCCTTACCTGACCGGTGTTGCTATGGAGGAGACCATCAACGGTCACCAGGATGCCGGTGTTCAGGCTACTGCTAAGCACTTCATTGGTAACGAGCAGGAGGTTATGCGTAACCCCACCTTCAAGAAGGACGGCTACGTTGCTGAGGTCGACGAGGAGGCCCTCTCCGCTAACATGGACGACCGAACCATGCACGAGCTTTACCTCTGGCCATTCGCCAACGCAGCCCATGCTAAGGCTGCCAGCATGATGTGTGCTTACCAGCGTCTCAACGGCTCTTACGCTTGCCAGAACTCCAAGGTTCTCAACGGTATCCTTCGCGATGAGCTCGGCTTCCAGGGCTACGTTATGTCTGACTGGGGTGCTACCCATGCCGGTGTTGCTGCTATCAACAGCGGTCTCGACATGGACATGCCCGGTGGTATTGGTTCCTATGGCACGAACTGGAAGGCTGGCTCTTTCTTCGGCGGTAACCTGACCCAGGCTGTCAACAACGGTACTCTCGAGGAGGCCCGTGTCGACGACATGATCATGCGCATCATGGCTCCTTACTTCTGGCTCGGCCAGGACAAGGAGGACTTCCCTTCTGTTGATGAGTCCAGCGCTGATCTTAACACCTTCTCTCCCCGCAACACCTGGCTCCGTGAGTTCAACTTCACTGGTGAGCGCAGCCGTGATGTCCGTGGTGACCACGGTGAGCTGATCCGCAAGCACGGCGCCGAGTCCACCGTCCTTCTCAAGAACGAGAACAACGCTCTTCCCCTTAAGAAGCCCAAGTCAATTGCTGTCTTCGGTAACGATGCCGGTGATATCACTCAGGGTTTCCTCAACCAGAAGGACTACGAGTTCGGTACTCTTGTCGCTGGTGGTGGTTCCGGAACTGGTCGTCTTACTTACCTCGTCTCTCCTCTTGCTGCCATCAACGCCCGTGCTAAGAAGGACGGTTCTCTTGTCCAGCAGTGGTTGAACAACACTCTCATTGCTTCTTCCAACGTCACTGATCTCTGGATCCCCGCTGTTCCCGATGTCTGCCTTGTCTTCCTCAAGACCTGGGCTGAGGAGGCTGCTGACCGTGAGCACCTCAGCGTTGACTGGGACGGTGACGATGTTGTCCAGTCTGTCGCCAAGTCTTGCAACAACACCATCGTTGTCACCCACTCTTCCGGTATCAACACCCTTCCTTGGGCTGACCACCCCAACGTTACCGCTATCCTCGCTGCCCACTTCCCTGGTCAGGAGTCCGGTAACTCTCTCGTCGACCTCCTCTACGGTGAGGTCAACCCCTCCGGTCGTCTTCCTTACACCATTGCCTTCAACGGTACCGACTACAACGCCCCTCCCACCACTGCCATCAACACCACCGGCTCCGAGGACTGGCAGTCTTGGTTCGATGAGAAGCTCGAGATCGACTACCGCTACTTCGACGCCAAGAACATCTCTGTTCGCTACGAGTTCGGTTTCGGTCTGTCTTACTCCACCTTCGAGCTTTCCGACATCTCCGCTGAGCCTCTCGCCGACAACATCACCGCCATGCCCGAGGCCCTCCCCGTCCAGCCCGGTGGTAACCCCGCCCTCTGGGAGAGCATCTACAACGTCACCGTCTCCGTTGCCAACAGCGGCAAGGTCGACGGTGCCACCGTTCCTCAGCTCTACGTCACCTTCCCTGAGAGCGCCCCCAAGGGTACTCCTCCCAAGCAGCTCCGTGGTTTCGAGAAGGTCTTCCTCGAGGCTGGCGAGAGCAAGAACGTCAGCTTTGAGCTTATGCGCCGTGATCTCAGCTACTGGGACATTGTTTCTCAGCAGTGGGTTATTCCTGAGGGCGAGTTCACCATCCGTGTTGGATTCAGCAGCAGGGATTTGAAGGAGGAGACCAAGGTCACTCTTGTTGAGGCTTAATTGTACCTTTATGATGCATGAGTTATGCGATAAATAATTATTTGTATATATTAAATAGTAAAATTACGATTACCATTAAGAACATCTGCCTATTTCTCTTCTGTGATTTCAATGTCGAGTACAATATTTCTTGTTGGTAGCCATGAGGCTCCTATTCTAGTTTGTTGCTCATTCGATTCCAAGTGACCCTTGATTTTGCGGCAAACATTTCTCATCCTCGAAACTCATTAGTTGCGGTTCCATTGTCAACTACTGGCGAATGCAAACAAGAATGGCTGTTAGCGCAAACACCAGAGCATTCTTCGAAATGCATTGCCCTCTAGGACAATACATTTGGTGGGCCCCTGGATGTTTGTAACTACTAAACGCTACTACATTGTCTGCTTTGCTGGCAGCGTTTGACAGTGTGAGGCCCTGCAGACAAAAGCAATCTTGCGCACCGTCTTTCACTTCATTCTTCACTTTCCTTCAACCTGAGAATACTTGACAAGAGTTCGATATTCGCCCTGACTTCTACTCAAGCCTTTAGCATACTCTTGCTTGTGAGTCTCTCCCTATTACACTCGTTAGGGTATCAGAAGAATCGGCCACCAGAAGCCTAAGAGACGAATTAACTCGACTACCTTACGCAAGCTCTGAGAAGGACTTAGGCTACTTTATGTTGTCTCTTATGCTCTCAACGGCCATTTCTCCTGATACCCTGACGCCCTTGCCACGCTACAGTTACGCAGTTACTGACCCAAAGCAGGATCACTATGCCCTCTCGTCAGCCGATCCGGACTGACGAGGACTTCAAAGCGCGTTTCAGAGACTTCATCGACCACGTCTACCACGACTGGACTTTCAGCGACCCCATCATTTTGCCCACCCTGACTCCTCACACATTCGCCCAATCTTCCCTTCACGTCGGCCGTCTCATGCAAGATATCCCCGTTCGTCCCGGCAGCGTCATCTCAAACAACCGCAAGAAGGGCGCCAAGGCGTACCTGATGATCAAGCGCGATGAAGAAGACAACACTGGCTTCCTGTGGTGCGATGCTGATGGCAAGGCTTTGAAGAAAGTCTACATCAAGAAGGCCCGCGGCATGACTGTGTCCAAGGCGAAGCAGGACCTTGTGGAGACGTACAACGAGGTTGAGGATGTGAATATCATGGAACATAACAAGGCTATGATGGTGGCTAATGCGAGGAAAGCGATTGTCAAATGCGCCCAGCAGGGACTGGAGGCTCCTACTCCAGAGGATCTGTACAAGGATCACATGATGAAGACATGTGTCTTTGCTGATGTTTCGGACCCTAACTAGATCGCGGATGATCTGGTCGGGGGCATTATCTGCATAGAGGCACGCAGGGGATGGTCATTGGGTTACATCAGAGCTGGGTTGAGGGTGCCGGTCCTTAACAGGCGCATATCAGACAGTGCTTCGGAATAAAGAATTACAATAGAGGATCAGAGTATGGGCTGCCTGTAGCAAAGATTCCATCCGCATCGACGATAAAGTCGTCTCCAGTTCACAAACACAGAAGGCACACGATGCCCGGTATCGTGACATGACATGCATTTAGTCAATGAGCTACGAGAAACTCCCATAGAGGAATTCAGCAGTGAAGCTTCATCCAAGGACAATTATATAAACGCTTGCCCTCTCACCGTTCTAGAGCTTTCGCAAACTAAATCCAGCATCGCCAAGCACTTCAATCTGCTCCAGCATCCCGATCAAACACGGCCAACCAACGTCACTAACACCTTAACAGAAACAATGTGTATTCACTATATCACTAGCTACAAATGCAGGGAGTGCGATAATCTCATCGACTTGAGAACTCAAGATGAATACTGCGATTTGTATAAGAAGAACAAAGACTGCAAGCGCAACACCAAACACAAAACGAAACGGGTCCGCTCATCGCAGTGCCCCAAATGTCAAGCTACGAAGAAGTCCGATAAGACAGGGCTTCAGAATAGGGGATCAGATTCGAAGATCCCCATAGGGAAAGATCCTGCTTGGGCTTATGATTCACTCCTCTCAGATTCAGAAGTATGAAGAATGACATGTTGTCTATCTCGCGAATGTTGCATATGAATCACAGGAAACACTGTAACACAAATCATCAGTGAAGCTGCAACCGAAAAGCATATATATGCTTGCCCTCTCGTCGCTCAAATGCCTTTTCTTCCCCTACGAACCAACCTCAACAAGCGCAGAGGCCTGTCTTGATATCTCGATTAAAGATCAATATTAACAACACCACAAGGCAGCAAGACAATGTGCTTCCACAATTATAAAGTTACCAAGTGCAAGAAGTGCGTCCACCGCATCGACTCGGAATTCTGGGTTGAAGAATGCGACGTTTACAAAAGAAATGCAGGTGTGGATTGCAAGCAGACCCCCGTATTTGAAGAGGAAAAGGTCGATTCGTCGGAGTGTCCAGAATGTACATCTGAGGAGCCCGTTAAAGATGATATAAAGGAATAGACCGAAGGCCATGTGTCAATTGCGGACAGTTTGTATCGTGGAGGACAGTGTTTATGCATTGTATTTTGCTTGCTGGCATGTAGAAGAACCATCATACCATCGTCAATATTTTGAAGCTATCGTGAACTTATGACGTCGTGATCAACGAGACCATATAACCCGTACTTCATACTTAAAAAGTAGTAGAAAATATACTCAAAATTATTTTCCAGAGGAAAATCACTTTATTCTACTTGGTATAAGCGCAAGTTCAGCTGTAAACATACGAATTCATCATCGATTGGTGCTGTTGTAGGGTATCTACTATACCCATGGTAAAATTGCTGCATGGGCCTCCTACGCAGGTCTGACCGTGCCTAGATCTGTAACGTGGGGCAGATTAGATGACATTCTACGAGTCTGGAAGCTGGATAGGAACGCGATTAATTGCACAGCAATACTCGCTTCGTGTTAGGATGATTGCGTCACGAGTAGCGTGGAACTGAACCCATCGAAGGGTGAAGGCATTCCAGAGAACTCAATCGCACCGATCACTATGGTGATTACTATGGCAACCTCAGGAACATGACCTGAAAGAGTGCCAATTGGGTCATTGACTTCTTATCCCGCTCTATCAAACAAGATTGACTCGAGAAGGGCATCAATTGACCCAATATCAGATCAGAATGCAGATGCATCATTGATACGGATCCAGCAAACAGGCCAATGCTATAGCAAGACGGAACACTCCATGCAAGCCCTAACGGCGAATTCCTAGTTTGGAGGTTTAATTGCACAAGAACGAATGGAAATTAAAACAAATAAGCCCAGCCAGACACTTTTGTACCTTTTTGGCTAAAGGATTGGTCTGGAAGTGACGAGACGCGGTTCCAGTTTCAAACGGCAAAGCCCAGGATTCTTTTTGGTGGAGACGTGACTGGCAGAAATTGGAGGTTGAACGAGACGGGAGGTTGGCACTGCAAGATGAAGTGGTCCCGCTTGAACCTCAAGACTTTGCAGAAAGAACAGCCAGTTCAATGTTTGACTAGCAATTGGTATGAAATGAATGTAATTACAACATCATGTTTTAGGAGAAAAGGAAGAAAAAGAAAGTCCCTATCCGTATTAATGCACTGAATTTGAGACATTCTCCTGTCATGGATTGGATGCCAAGGATATCCCCGGTTCAGAACACTCAAGCCTCAACGCAGCCACTATAACTCATCGCGTACAGCGAACGTCATCCTTATCGATACGCTAGAAAGTGGCCCACCCACTCAACGCGGCCCTGAGTCGCGTAAAGTGCCCCTATAAACCCTTGCACAAGTGCCCTATAAATTATGCTTAGTCCCCTAACCTCCAGCGCAAGTCCACTGTAGCAAAACTCTAATGCAGTGCACAAAAACGCCAACGCCAAAAATCACGGATGCGCGCAGAGTACCTACGCCGCGTTCCCGCGTGCCGGTGGAGCGGGTCACCTCTTAAATACCTCCCACCACCAAAGCGAACCCGACCACGCACACGAGACACCTCTCACTCACTTTCTGACTCTCTCCTACAAAACTTCTTTTCCTCGAAAAGTTGCACCTGGTCTCTTCTTTGAGCCTCTTCATCCTCAAATACATTCTACTTCTTTTACCTAACTACTCATGTTTTAACCGAGTCTACTCTACTGATCAACCAGACCGCCTTTCGTGTCGTCATCGTTCCACCTAGACTCGATCTTCCACCACGAACTACGCTCTCGTTGGCAAGAGTTGAGAAGGAATAGGGAAGGAAAAGGAAGAAGGAAAAGATCAAGATTGATTCTTGATCTCGAATTCGACACAGCCATCTACGCGTGTCAAGATCCAGTGTCCTTCGCTTCTGAACGCGATTTAGTCCGATTCTCGAGTCTTCGATCTACAAACCACGATACGAAACAATTCAACTCGATAAAAAATGGACTCTCTCGGTTCATCACCACGAAAGGGCATTTCCGCCTCGCCTACTCTGCCGACTATGAAGTCCTGCTCCATCGCCGGATCTAAGCGTTCCGCTCCGTCTCTGCTCCCGCCCTTTGAGCCACTATCTTCGTCACCACCAAACCTGCCACGACCCGTGAAGCGACAGAATCTCGGCTCAGGCTCGGGCACAGGACGTTCTCGTGCTCACCTCAAGTATCCTACTCCCGTTCCCACGTCGAGCACGGGTATCTTGTCGAGTTCCCCGCCCCAACGGGCCGCAAGCGCTTCCGAGCGAGCCCCGCTCGCTGCCGTCCCCGCCGTTGAACTGTCGGAAAACGGCGAGACTCTTGTTATGGGTCGATCGTCCAACTCGTCCCACTACCAGATTTCGGCCGACCGCCTTGTTTCCCGTGTCCATGTCAAGGCTCGCTACGTTGCTGCTGCCAGTCCTCTTGAGCCCAGCAAGATTGAGATTATCTGCAATGGCTGGAACGGCCTCAAGCTGCACAGCCAGGGCCGCACTTGGGAGCTTTTCAAGGGCGATAGTTTCACCAGTGAGACCGAGGGTTCCGAGATCATAATTGACGTGCAGAACTCGCGTGTTCTGGTCCAATGGCCTAAGCGGGCCCATGACCATCTTGCTGAGGCCCTTTGGGACTCTCCGCCCTGTCAGTCTCGTGCTCAGGCTATTATGCAGTCTTCCCCTCCTCGTCGTGCTTCTCGTATTGCATCTCCTGAGAGCCCCACGCCTGCTAGCCTGTCTAGCTCTCGTCGTCTTCAGTCCCTGCTGCCCGGGCAGCGTGACATTGAGATCTACGAGGATGATGTTGAGCCTCGCCTGCCAGAGCACAAGCTCGACCCTACCAACATCAATGTCAGCATGTGTAGCGAGTTGACTGCCAGCTTCAGCAGTGAAGTCAGTGACGATATTGAGGAGCATAACCCTGATGAGGAGAATGATCCCATCATCCATTCCTTCGGACCCTTTGGCGCCGACATTTCTTGCCGGTTGGCTTCGATAAGCACAAAGTCTCCCAAGATCTTCAAGGGCGCCAAGCGAGCCATCAACCCTCTTCACAACGCCGTCGCTTCTGACCTTTTTGCTCCTCGCCATATCCCTGCTCCTCCTCAATCTCCTCGCAAGCAGGATACCCGGGCTGAGTCTCCCCTCTCTTCGCCCCCCCGCATCACTTCTCCCACTCCTACTCCTGAGGCCAAGATGACCTTCGAGACCAACCCCGCTGTTGCCAACCATGTCATCAACCAGCTCGCCTTCTCGCGTCTGTCTTCAACCCCTCTGTCCACCATCATGGCTCACCTTCCCACTGAGGAGAAGCGAGACATAACCAAGGATGACCTCCGCGATGTCATCGAGAGCACTCCCTGCATTGGCACCATCAAGCGCCAGGGCAAGGACGCGGCCGGCAAGCCTCTCGAGAGCGAGTACTACTACATGCCTGAACATGACGACGATCAGTCCCGCCGCCTGGCTGTTACCGATGGCCTTCGCAAGCCCAGCCTCCGAGCTTGTCGCAAGCAGCACAAGGTTTGTAATCCCCTACACTTGACTTACAATGACCTTGAAACTAACTCGTTCACTAGCAATACTACTGGAAGCGACCTAAGACCCCTTGATTCATCCGCCCTTTCACGTACATACGAATTTTCACTCCGAGAAATGATTCACGCAGCTCTCGATGACAAAGTTTATTGTTCTTTCTAATTATTCGGTGGTGGATGATTGTTTTTGCTGTATACCCCCATTTTCTGTTTTACACACTGTTGTTATTTTACTTTCTTGATTCACGACGTGCTCTCAAACTGCATAGCCTGGGCGTATAAGTGTTCTGCATGATGGAGTTAGAAGGAATTGACCAAAAAAGGGACATATGGATGGAAGACAATGCTTTATGTGAAAGAAGCACATAGATAGACGAGGTCATGTTTTGGGCCAGCCACGAGATGTAGGCTATGGCATGGAAGGGAAAAGGTTAGCGTTTTTGGTTTGATAGCTTGTATGATGTAACAAGAATAAGCGCAATGGAAACTATTCCCCTGTTGATCAAAGGATTTGACCATTCATGTGAAGAAGTGAATGTTGTTGGTGGATGATCTGACGGATCATGAGGTCTATTTAGGGTCTAGAATGGCTTAAGGGAGAGATGAGGTGATTGCTGATGATTCCACCAACGGACGAGGCATGTTTAGCTCGGAGACGTTGGGGTACCCCAGAGTACTAACCGTTCGTTCCTTTATGCATGTGAGATGTACCGCATCTTCAACCGGTACCATACAGTGATCCCCAATACACTGAAAAGGTTGCAACAACAGACCAGTTAGCCACTGTACATCAAAGTGTCCCTCACAAACAAATGCATCCATCCACCCTGTATAACCCATCCCTCCCAAACCATACGATTCCCATCCCGAGCTCCGATCTCCAGCACGACACAAACTCTAAAAACCCCGAGATTATCACGCCTCAGCGTTCATCATGCAGCACAGATGAGTGCAGCATCAGGCCACTTGGCGACGTACCTTCGCCACCTCTAACCATGCAGGTGAAGCTGAAGAGGGGGGTTCCGCGATGATCTCAAGCTTTATAAATATGAGCTTCCATCTCTTTCCGGGAAGCTGCAAGTAAGAAAGAAGGTAAGTGCGCCGGGTAGCATTACTGTGAGACATTGACTGACGGGTTATACTGCAGCAACACTCATCCATACCAATCACATAACAACAACCTATATCAAGACCGCAGCACCAATACCACCTCAATTAATATCACTACTCAATCAACCTGATATCATATCAAATCACTCTTCATCATGGATCGTCAACCAGCCGCCATACCGACCACGAACCACACCTCTCCTCCATCCGAAGGTACGCAAACACAACACAAACTCGTCATCCTACCCAAGCTGACGTCCAAATCTGCAGCTCCCATTTCCCCATCTGCTCAAGCTGGTGCCGACCGTTGTATGCGCCACACGAATAGCTGGACACCATCGTTTCAGCGCCGACAGAGCTGGAGTCCCGAGGAACGAAAGCATGAGATGCATATGGACAAGATTGAGCAGGTCAGCACAGGACCTGGATTCACAGAGAGGGAGGGCTCTTAAGCAGTCGCTATAACTCGGATCACATTATTGGCATGAGAGTTCAACAGCAATTGAGTCGGGACCAAATGCGGACTGGGAAGGGTGAAAATTGTATACTACAGGGCATCCCAAGAATGGATCAAAGGGCTGAAATGACCAATGCGATTGTATTCTTAGCTACCTAATGAAAAAAAAACTAAAACTGATGTGCCGAGGTATCTTGACTCCAAAGCTCCGTGTTATGTCATGCGACCTCGCATGATCGATGCACCCCTCGTAAAGCCCAAAGAGAAAGTAAAACAATATAAATGAACGCTTGAGGACGACCTTGCATCCTCGATTTCCATATTCGCTGCCTTGAACTCCAAAACAATTTACTCCCGTGCCGTGTCAATGATTCATCCAGACGCTCAGCTGTAGTTGCTACAGCACTGTCGATAACCCTTTGTAAGCGGCACTCTCGCAGCCACCATCGTAGAAATCCTCGTCCTCATCTTCATCATCGTAATAATAATCATCCTCGTCCTCGTCCTCGTTCTCACTCTCACCCTCCTCATCATCTTCATCATCTTCATCGTCATCAGTATCATCGTCAGGAACCTAGACTGGTCGAGTCTGCTTGGTCTTAAAATTCTGGCCCCTCGTACTTAAGTATTCCACCAGCATGGTTGTGGCCAAAGCTCCTCCGGCGACTCCAACAGTGCCCACAAGAACTTTGCGACCCAGTCTTCTTTTCTTAGTCTTGGTTTCTCGATGAGGGCCAGAGGTCTCTCCATCTGTGGTAGGGAAAACACCACCTCGACGGACCTTCTCATCAAAAGGGTCCAAGTTACTGCCCGCCGTTACCTCAGAAGTTGGTCGCGTCTGACGAAAGACCATGATCTGGCGACTTCCAGAGACGACTTCATAGCCTTGGGCCTGGAGCGTTTTGAGATAGGGGAGAAATTTTGCAGGCTCTGCCAATTTCATAAGTGCTGCAGGAAGGGACAAGGATTTTTCGTTTACATCAGTATTCGAAGTACTTTGCGCCACGCTCATCGTCTTCGAAATTGGGTCGTAAGCGAGTATTTTGTAACAACTGGCGATGGGCGTCTCAGACGTTTCAGGTGGCTCAGACTTGGGCTTATAGTGTTTCTCCCAGACAGGAACGGTTGAGCGACCGCATTCTTCCGAGTAGCTTGTCTGCAATCCGTGCGGCTCATGCGAATAAGAATCCTTGTACACCTTGCCCGAGTAGCGATTCAGTGCTGGTTGAAGCTTTGTTCCTTCGACAGGGAAACTTTCGTCCATAGATCCAGGTTCTTCATTGTCCTCGATAGCAGTTGCAGCCTCCTCCCGAGATGATGGGTTTCCAGTATTGCTATTTGGCAATAGTGTCGATTTAGATGATGAGTTATTCTTACTCCAAGACGCCGTGAATTCTTCTGGAAAGTCTCGAGCATAGTTGCCGGTCAACCGTCCCTCAGTTTCGGAACCGCTGTTGCCAGAAAAGTCGCTCCTGGCCCGTTGGCTGTTCTGATAGGCCCTACGCAGAACAGCAGCTCGAATTGCCTCAGCACTTCCAGCATCGTCCGTATGGACGTTAGTTTCCGTAGAGTCGGGAGAAGACCTGTTCGGGTTTCCATAATAAGCATTTGATGTTGCGTCCGGGGATTCTTGGGAACCTGCCTTGGAATCGAACTCTCGGAGGCCGCGGGCGACTTCATCCAGAGGGATTGACATATTACCATTTGGTTCGTTGTGAAGAACTGTGTTATACTTGTGCAGGTCCTGGTACACCTTGGAGGCTTCCTCGGGATTGACAGGATAGGCTTGAGCCTGTGACACAAATTCGGTTGGTCTGTAGCTACCAAGATCTTGGTAGTTCTTGGTCAACTCTTCAGGATGAACATGCTGAACAGAAACTGTCTCCTCGTAGCCAGCAGAGGGGTACTTGTGCAGATCCTTGTACTGTTTTGACGCTACCTCTGAGTAGACTTGCTCAGCCTGGGGTCCGTTGTTTGCGAACGAAGCATAGGCGTTCAAGTCGGCATATTGCTTCGAAGCCTCCTCAGGATGAATGCGTGTGGCAGCGTCATCGCCATTCTCGTAATTACGGTATGCTGGGAGATCTTTGTACTTCTTGGAAGCCTCCTCTGGATGTACTCGTCTAATGGGGGAAGAGAGATCACGAGCTGCATAGAGGTGGGTGTCCTTGTAGCTCTTGGACTTCTCCTCCGCAGTAGGTTGTCTCAGACCATCAGGTTCGTTCCAACTCACTGCGCCATACATGTGAAGGTCGTCATAGTTCTTCGACAACTCTTCGGGAGTAAGCTTTCGGAGACCATCAGGTTCATTCCAGCGAACAGGTCCATACAGGTGAAGATCGTCATACTTGCTTGCGAAGTCCTCGACAGGAGCATCAACCTTAGGGGCTAGCGGTTTGCCCCGCATTGTGGTGTCCATCTGGGACTTTGCATGAGCCTCGAGAACTGACTTGCTAGCCTCAAAAGGAGAAGCGTAAGAATCCAGATCGTCGTAATTTTTGGACTCTTCTTCGGGGGTCAGGTGGCGGAGTCCGTTGGGCTCACTCCATTGAACCGGTCCGTAGGAGCCAAGGTCCTGGTAATCCTTTGAAACCTCCTCTGCCGTGCGCTCACGCAGGCCATCCGGTTCGTTCCAGTAAACCGCCTCATACTTGCTCAGGTCATCATAATCCTTGGACAGTTCTTCAGCGGATCGAACCTTTAGACCATCAGGCTCATTCCAATAGGTTGGCTTATACTGGTCCAAATCTTCATAGAGCTTGGACCGTTCTTCAGCCGTCAACCGACGCTCAGCAAGAGGACTGTCGATATTAGCCGAAGAGTATTTATGAAGATCATCGTATTCCTTGGAGTCCTCTTCCTTGGTAGGCGGCCGCTGACCGTCGGGCTCGTTGTGCTTGACTGGCCCGTATTGATCGAGGTCGTCATACTCAACAGACTTATCCTTGGCAGGTGGTTCATCAATCACCGGTTCATACTTGTCTAGATCATCGTACTTGGGCCCAGAAGGTCCCTCAGGCTCTTTTGGATCCTTGACAGGCTTGTACTTGTCCAAATCATCATATTTGGGAGTAGAATCGGCTTCCGCGGTTGCCGCAACAAAGTCAATCGGCTTATAGGCTTCCAGCTCATCATATTGTTGCGCTGGAGCCGTTTTTGAAGATCGGGGTACCCTGCGATTCGTGATGGGGTCAATAAAACTGGCGTCCTCGCCAGGACGCCGCTTCGTTGCTTTACCACGTGAGCTGGTGAAGTGGTGGCCAGTAGTCAATGTGGCTTTGCGAATGTTGGCATTGTCGTCGCCACGAAACAAGTGATCGATAGCACTTCTTTCTACGTCTTCAATATTTGTTCCAGGTCGAACGCCGGAAAGGTCGCCCATCCATGTTTTAATCTGCTCCACGCTAGCGAACTTGCTAGAATCGGTGGGCTGGTTAAAACCTTTCATGGCCCTCCTGAAAGCAGCTTTAGATCGATACTCCCAGGAAACATTGCGAGTTAACGCCGCGGGGCGCTGTATTGTAACAGAACCCCGTGTCTTTCGGGGTTCGGTAGGAGTGGGCGACCCCAAGACAGTAGAAAAGCTCCTGAAACGATCGCATCTCGTTTTTAATGACAGAGTCGACCGCAATGCGTTCGAGGCGTAAGGTCGACTTTGGAGGAGCTTTTCACTCGTCCAGATACGAGTCGTGGCCAGCATTGTGAGGTTGTAATACGAGTATCCTGGAGAACTGCTTCGAGGTTAGTCTTAGTCAACTTAAGACAAGTCTATGGTGTATGTTGCTTGTAAAGACCAGACATGTACAGTAAAATCGAGCACTTCAAACTCACCGGAAGCGAAGGATATTGAGAGCAAGCACCCGAGTTATGGTTTCAGGGCTACTGCTGACACCAGAAGCTCACAGGCACGCAATATGTGGTGGAGAGGAGCTGAAGACGTCGAGATCTTGTAGTGAGACCCAGCAGCGACTAACACGATGATAATTGAACGGATGCGAGCATAAGTGATTGTAAACCAAAGAGAGATAATGTGAGACTGGGGAATGAAGAGAGAAACAAACAGGCTACATGAGGGGAAGCCAGCACCTTAATAAAACCAGGATGGATGGAACGGAAGCAGCAAACAACGACACACGATGCAGGCCTCTTTGGCCAGGGACGGCCTGAGGTTCAATAAAGCCGGGGAGGAACGAACTAAGTGGGGTCACGGTAAACTTGGGGGAGTGGAGAGGACATGGCTAGGCAAAAAAGAGGGGAGTTTGTAGGGGGAAGAGCACTGTAAGATGTGATCCAATTGGACACCTGGAGTCTTGGGAAAGAGCTAGAGGAGCTTGGTGAGTTTGGGCTCTTGGTGACGCTGTGATACTGTGACACGACGGGCAGTTGTGACTCGTGTCCAACGCCTCTTGTGGCCTGTTCTATTGTGTGAGTATTCAAACAGACTTCACAGATAACGAATGAGTTATCAAGATATGCTTTCAATCACCGCAAACGTGTCTTGACTTGCCGAGGGCTCTGGCAAGGCAGCATTGAGTTGCACTCTACCCCGTAAGGTTATGTCTTACCGGGCCAGTCAGCCGCTGCAACGAACTGGAACCTCCCCTGTCCTGCAGCACAATGAGTGCTGAAAGACCCACTGTAATCGTCCATTTGCGGGGGAGTCAGCGTCAAACCAGAAGCGGCAAGTGGACGATTTCCCGCCCCACCTGCTTGGTGCAACAGCCGTTGACGTCAACCTAGCTTGCAGGCCCCAGATACCTGCCATCTGCTCGACAACGGGCAATGATGGGTACATCTTTCTTACTGTACACAAACCACAAGGTCACTCTTCACCGGGGAGATCTTGTACAACATTTCGGCTTGAGGCCAGATAAGGTGCCACCATACTACAGCAACACGCAGCTATCGTGACTACCACAAACAGTTATTCTGCCCATTTCCTAGCGAACTCTCCTCAGCACTCATCAAGGCTGCGGCTCACGCGAGGTGTCAGGGGTGTCTAAGTATTGTACCACTCGGCTCATCAGAGACTCGGCTAGGGTCTTTTGTGGATTTGAACCCCTAAGACATTCGACTCTTAGGACAAACGGAAGCAGCAGGCATTGATGCAATGCGGCTATATTGAAACGGAAAAGGCAGAAGCGGCCAAACAGCATCCGGCCTTCATGCTAGCCCCAAAAGACATGTTATCCTTATCACGCCGTCTCGGTGGTCTGGACCGCCTCCGATAAACGAAAGATTGAAGAGATCCTCTTCGTTTGTTATAGCCAACGATTAAATGGCGCATGCGGCGGTGATCAAACAAGTCGATTTTACCTCGTATCAACGCATCCAATCGCAGGACGACATTGGCTTTCGTCACTGAAACCAGAGGCATGAGAAGGGGTACACGTCTCTCACATGCAGCGGCGATCTATTGCAGCCTCCAAGTCGATTCAACAGGCTAACAGGCCAAGCAGTCAGCATTCTTTCCTTTCTTTTGTTGAACCTGTATGAAGCGGCATAGAAGCCAACGTTGGGCGATTCTGTTTTCCTCTACTATGCAAACATGTTTCCCATATTCACTAACTCCGTCATAGACTACTAGCAAAACCCAGCATCTATCATTTCGTCCGGATGAAAAGTAGCTGCTGTGCCGCAGAGAAATGGTACCTTGGTGCCATCAAACGCACTCTTCGGGGGACCTGGAACAGTTGCAGGGGTTCCGTCAGCTGATTGGTACGCTGAGTGAATCGATATTATCCTCGCATCGCTTCAGTATCAATAAGCAAAGGTTCTGTACGTACTCAGGGTACTGTACATGTTGGGGCTACGTGAGGGATGATGCCAAGATGGTAGTAAGTCAAGATGCCGCCGCGGCAACTGAAATGAGTATTTCGTTATCAGTTGCAGCTCAAGTCAACGACTTATGCATGGACTAGCGGGTGATCATATAAAAGCACAAGGTAAAGAAACAATAAGACCTTTCGGTCGTTTTATGGGGCTTATGGGCAAACATTCCCACATTCACAAGCTCTGTCTTTATCCCGGTTAAACCACATGTCTCATATTGAGGAATGTCTTCAAGACGATCATTTGAGAGAGAGATGCTCCGTGGACTTATAATTAAGCCTTATTTGTGTGCCCCAACAACCTAGTCCCTAAAGTAAAAGAAATGGTTTCCACCTCTCTATCATTTACTTCTGCGGTGGAAACTCGGCGTGAGTCAAACGGACCGGCAAGGACGTGTCTTTGGCATAAGAATCCTCAATGAGTAAAATAAAGGGTCCTTTTGCTTACAAGAGAATTCAAAAGATCATTGACATAAATACCTCAAGAAACCATAATAACTACCAACCTCATTTATCGCATCGTCATTCATTCTCTTCATCGGGCACTTTTCATCGTGAGTGAGGCTCATCTTCAGTGGAGCGACGTGACCCGCTCTTCCTCTTTAACTCACCTAACCACGGTCCGTGCTTCCATGTGACATCACTTGGTCCCTCACCACCAAATTTGATATCATCATCAGCCTTGCAAGCCTTTTCCGATTTAGAGAGCGCCTATCAGCCGAGCGGCACCTGACACCAACATTCCTTTTTGTTTCTTTACACTTATATCTGCATTAGCTACAAAAGTTCACAGTCATGAAGCGGTCTCAAGGGAAACCATCTGGCCGTGGTTTTGAAGGACCCCGCTCGGGCTTCGGAGGCTTTGGCACCGCAGCCTCCGGAACCTCCCTGTCATATCTCGCCGAGCCTCCCTCATTCTCAGCTATATCGGATCCGAATGTTGTTGTATCGCTGAAGAATATTTTGAAGAAGGACAGCACTACCAAGGCCAAAGCGCTCGAAGAGCTACTAGCTTATGTGCAAGCTCACCCATTTGAGAAGGATGGCGGGGTAGAAGAGGGCATTCTGGACGTCTGGGTTAGTAGACAGAGACAGGTATACCATGATCATCGCAATGTAACTTATACGTTAACAGGTCCAAATATATCCCCGTACGTCAATAGACAACTCACGACGAGTGCGTGAGCTTACTCACAATCTTCAATTCGAGCTTATGAAATCTGCTCGCAAGAGATTTGAGCGTCATCTACCAAAGATCGTCGGCGCATGGCTTGCTGGTTTGTATGACCGCGATCGCGTAGTCGCCAGGGCTGCTAGCGATGGTCTAACCCCATTTCTCAACACCCCTGAAAAGGTCATTGCGTTCTGGAACAAGTGCCAGGCTCAGATCCTTGACTATGCTATCGATGCTATTCAGGAAACACAAGACACTCTCAGCGATGAGCGCTCTACCAACGCCGAAGATGCCGAGGCCAAGTACTTCCGAGTTGTCACTGCCAGTTTATCCCTTGTCTTGGGTTTACTACAAAAGGTTGAGCCAAGTAATCTGGAGAAGCTGCAATCACGTTATGATGACTTTTTCGCGGAAGAAAATGTCTGGAAGACAATCACCTATAGCGATTCAGCAGTGAGGAAAACTGTATGTCAGTTGCTCTTCGCTTCTATCGACCGAAAGCTACCCTATGCAGACGATACAAAGGTCAAGCAGGCTTTTATCACTGGAGGGTTAAAGACTAACCAAGCTGGCTCGGCTCTTGAGTATGTGCGAGCTCTAACAAAGATGACACAAACACACCCTGACGTTTGGTCATCGGCAAAGACTTCAAGCGGTCCGAAGTCACCTATAGGCAGACTTCAAGCGTTTATCTCCAAGGGGTCGCAGGGAAGCCCCCCAAAGTTCTGGGAATACTTGGATCAGTTGTTGATGGTTCTGCCGTCGGACTTGATTACACCTGAGGTCGCTTCACAGTTTCTGTCGTCTCTCAAATCGGGTATTACACATCGCGAAGAACCACGAACAAACACTTCATTTGCTTGGAAGTGTTTCATCGATACCGCTAAGCGATCGCTCAAGAACTTGCCCGACGATGCCCAATTGCCATTTGTCCAGGAACACCTGTTTCCCCTCATCGAGCAGTTCCTTTTCTCCGTGTCCGAGAAGCCCGTCGCTATTCCTATGGGACCGAACGCCATTTCCGTCCTGGTAGAAGCTTACATCGCCACTGTCCAAGCCTCGCCATCTGTTGTGTCTGCCTCTGAAGAGGAATGGAACCGACTTGCCAGCGTCTTCTGTGCCAAGATCTCTGGTTCTCTGCCCGAAGTTTCACGAGAGTACCAGCAGTCACAGGAAAAGATTTCAGAGGAGGGTCGACGGTGGTTTGGCCTTATTGGTCAAATTGAGGACAGGATTGCCGAGTTGACTGATGATATTCCCGACCATACAGCCGAGCCCTCCCTCAAGGCTGTCAGTCAGAGCATCTCTCTTCTGGAGAGTCGTAACCTGAAGCCTTTTGGCGCAGCACGAATCATCGAGTATGCGCTTAGCATGGCACCTCGCCTCTTCCACGGCGATGGTATCACACGACTCTCGGCATTCTTCACTTCAATGGCCCGGGACGATGCCGCCAAGGCTGTTTCTTCGCCCTCTTCTCGATACCTACTCTCTTCCCTTCACCTCCTTGGCTCTGTGTCCACTCAGTTCGCGCCTATCTGGAACTCTTGGGTTGAGGCTGTGCTCGACCTGCCGTCCGAGGCCACGCGTGATGTCGCTCTTGCGTCTCTCATTTCTAATGATAGAGGAGCTGTCCTTGCTAAGGGGAACATGGACTTGCAAAAGCACATCATAGGTCAGGCCGTACTTCTCGCAGTCGGTAACAGCAATGATTGGGAATTGTTGGAGGCTGCTGTTACCTATCAGACTTTGACAGATAGCAATTATCGAGAACTCGTGCAAGCTCTAGTTGAGATTCTTGAGAAGAACCCCCAGAACACAGCATCTACACTGCAAGCTTTGGAAATTGCCGCTAAGGGTCGACCTGAGCTGTTCTCTAGAGACGAACGCGTACATACAACATTGGTCGCGCTGCTTCTGGGTTTGTCTGAGCTCGAAGACTCGGCAGTTTCCTCCAAAGCCACTGCTATTCGTAATCTCTTAGACAGTCATACTGGTGGCAAGTTGCCTGTTGTTGCCGTGGTTCAAGCTAACCTCGAACGAGCGGGAACGCAATCTCTGGAGTAAGTTTCCTTGAACTTCTATGGAATTTACAATCTAACGCTTTCTCAGTATCGACACATTAGTATCGCAGGCGCAAAGCGCAGCTTCTAGTGATATCCCTTCTGAGGAGCTCTTCCCAAGCACTAACGTGTGGATGAAAGAGCTTGCGCCATTCTTAGAACTGTCTATTAACCCCTCATTATCAATTACCAACAGCACCGGCGGTGCCGCTGCTCTGGTCAAGGGAGCACCTCGTTCTACACAACTGCGAGTTCATCGTGACAGGAAGGGACGTGCTATTCCCACCCGTATGGCCATTTACGTGTCACAGCTCTCGGATAAGCTTCCGCTCTCACAGCTGCCGAAGCCATTCCAGCTCGAGCTTCTATACTTACAGTGTTTGACTGTACAGCTCATCTCTGACCAAATCACTTGTGCGGAGGACAACCGGCTATGGCAAAGCCTTAAGCACGCTGAAGCCAGTGCTCAAGCCGAGGAGTATGTCTCCAAGACACGTGGTATTCTGAACGATCTGGCTGCCGACGCCAAGGCCTGGAGCGAGACCGAGGAGAAGCCAATCATCCAGGAACTCATTGATCTTCTGACCGAGCACTCGAAGGAATTGACGCCCAGAGGAATTTACAGTGCAAGGGCGCTGAGCGAGCTTATCCAATGCTTGGCAGAAGCTCATGGCGCATCATCCAGCTTCGAAGATGCTCTGATGAAGCCCGACATACTCAAGGTTGGCCCTACAACCGTCCTACCCGCCTCGGCCATCATTGCTGGGTTTGGCGAGACTCTCCAACCCTCCAAAGCTGCCAACAACTTCTGCAATAGGATCGTAAGCGAGATTGCGGGAGCCAAAGCCGAGAGTGAGAAGACTCTTATGACTCTTGTTCTGCTTTCATCTTGTGCTCAGATCTACGAGGCAGGTGAGCTGCCTGTAGCCAATAACCGAGTTGTTTTTGCTGTTCGCCAAATCACCTCTTGGCTTGATGAGCCTGAAAACTTGAGTCCAGCCCTCTGTGCCGAGATCTGCCGCGCTCTAAACAAGCTGCTCCCGTGTATGAAGGATGTCTATGGCTCTTACTGGGAGAAGAGCATCGAGTTCTGTATCTCGCTTTGGAACCGTGCTCATGAGTTTGAGCTAGATGAAGCTCTTCCCTTCATCCACTCTTCGCTAAAGCTCTACAAGACTGTCGAGACTCTTCCTGAGCCCAATGATGATCTTGAAGATGCCCTTAAGGAGTACGCCAGTGCTAAGCCCAGAGCTCTAGTCGAGCTTCTGCGTCTTCCTCGCGACACTGCCTCTCAGCCTCTCGAGATTGTGGATGCTATGCTTTGCCGAGAAGTCGAAAAGATCTCCCTTCGCCAGGTTCCTGATCTTTCTGATCTATTTGGCTTGGTGGCATCCGATTCGCGTGATATCCAGACTGCTGCGTTCAATCTGCTTCACAAAGCTCTCCCTGAGCAACAACAGCAGAAGTCCGTTGACGCTATGCTGGACAAGACAGGTATGTTTAGATCCAATTATTGTGAATTCGATTGCTGACATTATAGATGCTCGACTGCCCGACGAACTTCTGTCTCTTCTACTTGACGCACCCACGCTCGAAAAGTACTCCGACGAGATGCTCGCGGAGTTCCCCTCATCCATCCGCTCATATCTCCTATCTTGGAAGCTTGTGTTCGATGCTTACTCGACTTCCTCCTTCAAGATCCGTAACGACTTTAACGAAAACCTCAAGCAAGATAATTACGTGGCGCCATTGCTAGACTTCATGTTTGATGTCCTAGGTCATTCAGCCGCCCACCCTCTGAAGCTCGAAAAGATCAACCTTGCTTCGGAACACATTAAAGATTATGATGTCAAGTTGGCAGAGTCAGAACCAGAGGAGAAGAATATGCAATGGTTGCTGGTTCACATCTTCTATCTCCTGCACAAGTACACACCTGGGCTGTTCCGAGCCTGGTACATCGACTGCCGCTCAAAGCAGACACGAATCGCCGTCGAATCTTGGACGACCAAGTACTTTTCACCTCTCATCATCGCTGATGCCCTTGACGAAGTGCAACAGTGGGCCGATACTCAAGAACCACCCGCCATGGATGAGCAAGAACTTGTTGTGCGAGTCGCTCGAGCCGCCCGAGAGATCACAGCTGGCTACGAGGTCGACGAGAGCATGGCTGCTATCTCTATCAAGATCCCACAGAACTACCCAATTGAGAACGTCGTGGTGCAAAGTCTGAACCGTGTCGCCGTCAATGAGAGGAAGTGGCAGAGCTGGATCATGACTACACAGGGTGTAATCACCTTCTCCAACGGCAACATCATTGATGGTTTGCAAGTGTTCAAGCGTAACATCATTGGTGCCCTCAAGGGCCAAAGCGAGTGTGCTATCTGCTACAGTATCATTTCAACGGATAAGCGCATGCCGGATAAGCGATGCACAACCTGTAAGAACTTGTTCCACAGAACTTGTTTGTACAAGTGGTTCCAGAGCAGTAACCAGAATACTTGCCCGCTGTGCAGAAACCCCATCGATTACTTGGGTGCAGATACGCAAAAGAGACGTCAGGGTTAAAGTATTTTGATAGACAAAGAGGTGGTAAAATTGATGGAATAAAAGAATTTTTGAATCGCTATCTTTAACGCTTTCTTGAATGACATGTACTTAACCCTGCCTACCCAAATGAAGTTGACCGATCAGGCCCTGAACTTAGAGCTCGACTCCGCCATCACTGTTACTGCAATCGCTAACAATCAAGCTTTCAACCTTTCCCCTGTATTTTTCCTCGATCGGCTGGTTGGCCACCCCGTTGTACTCGCTTCTATCGGATTCTTCGGCCGGCTTGTGGGCTTCCCCAATGTATTCGTTCTCTTCAGACTCCCCAGTCGAGCTCTCATCAGACTCTTCTGTCGGGTCAACGCCTTCCTCTCCTGAACCATGAAGCTCACCCGCCCATTTCTTGACCTTCTCGTGATCCAAAGGTAGGAGCGCTGGCGGGGCAGTGCTTTGACCAGACTTATTGGACTTTTCGGTGTTAGGGGTGCTGGATGCCTTGGGACCTGACTTGGAGGCTTTGGAGGAGTTGACGTCAAATCTAGGATGGGTCGAATCTTTGGCGCTCCTTGCAGAAGCATTTAATGAGGACTTGACAGAAGGTTTGCCGTCCACTTCACCGGAGGCGATGCGTATTCTTTCGACTACTCGGGCCCCTCTGACCCTTCTGGACTTTGTCCTCCTGTTGGCCCTTGTGTTCCCGCCGGTATCTCTGGTATCTTTAGCATCGTTGGCGGCCCTCGCGGAAGCTATCAATGAGGACTCGGCAGAAGGGTTGCCGTTCACTGCATCCGATGCGATACTTATTTCTTTGACATTTTTGGCTGCTCCGGCTCGTCTGGGCTCTATCTTTTTATTCCTGCTGGTTACCTTGGTATCTTTGGTACCTTTGGCACTTCGGGGACCTTGGGAATCTCGGGAATCCCGGGGATCTTTGGAATCTTGGGGATTTCGGGGATCGCTGGTATTTCTGGTATCTGTGGCATTATTGGTAGTGGTGGAGCTGATGGTTGGGGCGAAATTGGTAGAATCGCGACTGGTGGTGGTAGAGGAGCAAGGTGTGACCGTTCCTCGGATTCCGTGTTCGGTAGATCCGCAGCTCGTGGTTGAAGATGTGCAAGGTTTGGCCCTCAATGAAGTTTTGGCAGATCCATATGCCATCATAGCCGGGGAATTGAGGGCAACTGGTACGTCAGTCTCGTTGTGGGACAAAAAGGATTGTAAGAATTGTTTACCTGTCAAGAGGTAGATAGTATGGGAATGTGGTGTCTAGCTGGTATGGGTTACCTATATTCATAACGAAAGTGAAGTGTTGTTATCGCAAAAGAACTGTTTGGGGTCGAAAGGAAAGGGACTAGGATGGTAGAGATGTTGTTTTCATGTATATAGGAAGGAATCAATCTAGAATTGGACATTGTGTCCGATTCAAGCTTCCTTATTCTGCATTTCTCGTCATATACGCTTTCCACGTGTGTTGTTTTAGCAAGCGAAGTCTCTGACTGTACCTGCCTACTTGATGACAGAAGAATTGTCCTCAAGGGTTATGGTACCAAGATAAAGTAGCACGGATGCCAGCCTACACTGGCATGAATTGTCTAGACTATTTTCTCTCTCGGGGCCTCCGCGCTTGATTGTTCTTGTACCCCGATGCCTGCCTCGCCAGCTTCACTTTATGGCTCCACAACCAGAGCTCTATGTTCAAGAGCCTGCAAAGATGTCAGATGTTATCGGTTCTGAATAAAGCGAATGCAGAACTTACCTGCACAGATGTGAGTCGTTGGCTATCATAACGCACAAGCGACGACACGAGATCTATTAACTCCGGCTGCACATTGGGAAGAAGCTCCTCCCAGCTCTGTCCAGGGAATACTGTCCAGAGCTCAAAGGGAGCAACCTTGAACTTCTTTGCCTCAGGCCATGTCTCTGGGGTGGGCGTACCGAGGGTTTTGAAGACGCTGAGAATGAGGCCAAGCTGGTTTCCGTCTTCGTGGACGGCGCGGGACTCAAAGATTGGTGTGGGAGGATCGCGGAGGACTTCTGACAGCATGACCCCTAATCCCCACATGTCGACCTCCGGCCCGTAGGATTTGTGGCCAAAGAGGACATCTATCGCGCGGTATGCGCCCGTTCCGATATCCAGGATTTTATCGTCGGCTGGTTCTGAGTGGATTGATAGCTCAGGATGCCACGCTGTACCAAAGTCGGAGAGATATGCTGGACCAGTGGGAGATGAGAGAAGGATGGCTGAAGGTTTGATGTCTCGGTGTATGATACCTTGCGCGTGAATGTCCTTTAGGCCTTGGAGGATGTCTCGAAAGATCGAACGTACGGAGTCTAGCGGTAGAGGTCCTTGAGCGAGAACATCGGCTAAAGTATACGGCATGTATGGAAAAACGAGAACGAATCGCTGCTCCTGATCCCGGAAAGTCTCGAGAAGGGGAATGCAAGGCGACCGCAGGGTCTTCAAAATCTTGGCCTCGCGCTGAGGGTTGTGAGGTTCAATATCTTGGTACGTCACGATAACTTTGACGGCCTTGTCACCTGAGCGGTAGACTTCTGAGGTGACACCATCGGATACAGGGCGACAGTTCTTATAAGAGCCAATACGGATACCAGAATCGGCTTCCTGCTCAAGATCTTTTTCTTCTTGAGAGCGCGGGGGTGTTGGAGTTGTGGTCGGTTGACAGGCGAGATTATACTCTTCCTAGGCCTTGTCAGCGGTTCCGTGAGTTCTGGACCGCTACATGGCATCGGCGCGCACCTGAGTAGAAGAGATTTGGTAGGCGGCCTGTTCAATGGCGATAGCCTCACTCATGCTGGAAGCAGAGAGGGAGTCTTGGCTAAGAGGTATAGGTTAGTTGTGTTTATGGTGTCTGAAGGGTCCAAGCTACATCTTTTGGATTGTCTCATAGCGCTGAGACATGGTAAGAGCCGCTTTCCATTCTGGGAGTGCCATTGTTGATAGTATCTGTATCTGTATTTGTACAACTTGCAGGGTTCTGATGGTGTTCACAGCTCAATTGCAAAAGTTAGTCTAGTATCCGTACAAGCGTCGTCAAAGTTGGGGCATGACATTCAAATTTCCGGCAAAGATCAGCCCTTAAGCCAGGATGTCTCAGGTTCTTGGTTTTGGTTTCTGGTAGAAAACAACGAGGCCCGCAATTTCCATAAAGCAGAAACAAGGAAGGCCAGGAGGCCTGAGGATGGAGCCGAGGGATGGTCTACTGTAGCTATGCTGAGTGTCTTACATTGGCTAAAATAAAAATTGATGTTTCAATACATTCTAGTTTGGTTATGATGATGAATTCATGGTGTTGAAATCATTTTTATTTTGATCAAGTACCGAGGCTAAATAATGAGGTCATGCTTGTTTTGTGTCCTCGTGATTTTCTTCTCGAAGTCGCTTCGTCTAAACATGGATCTTTAGCTAGAAGCCCAGCCAACAGCCAACCACCAAATCTTGTCCTTGACTAGAGCTCCACTGTCTCTAAATCAAGCTACCCCAGCCCAGCCCAACCCAATTCAGTGCCAACGCCAGCCCTGTCTTGTCTCGTCTTGTCTTGACTTGTCCATGTCCAGCCTCTCGTCTCCTCTCCTCATTCTACTTTAGTTTCTTTTTAGCCGTTGTCTTCCCCCCAGCCAAGGCATTATTATCTGGTCATTGTAAGACCAAGTCCCTCACTCTCCCTCTCTCCCCTTCGACCACGCGTCGTCTTGGAACTGTGCAGATTGGCAGTACATAGACTAGACCAGTACCTACTCCGAATCATCCGATTACGCTACCATCGACATTGTTTACCAGTGAGGTAACGCACATCCACATCGCATCCAAACGAAGCTCCTCGTCCTACATCACATCTTCGTCCCTCCGAAGCTCGACCGACCCCTCTCGTTCGACGAACCGCCATGCGCATCTCCTATTCGAGCAATTAATACTATAATTAATTCATTGCTCTCCTCCGCCTCTATATATAATTCTAATATCCATTTGCGCTATCGCCTATCATGGAGGATATGGCCAGGGCCGAGTATCCCGCTATGCTGGTAAGCTATATCCTTTGGCTTCCATTGCCGTCGCCAGGAGCGGCTACGAGGAAACAGCCGATGCGCTGTGTGATTGAGTTCCGACTGACTCCTTTTGCGCAATTAACAGGCAGCTCTCCAGCCCGGCCAAGCGGTTCAGACCCTTAGCGAACGAATGAAGCGCATGTCCCGTGTCAACAACGAAGTTGCCGACTGGCTCCAGGTACGACAATCCACGACGCCAATCGCTACGCAGCGACATGCCATCTTGCTGCGAGTCTCGTCGACATCCCACTGATCAATTCTATACAGGAGCGCCGTCGCGTGGAGGAACAATATGTTGCAGGACTAAAAAAGCTCACCCAATTCAAGGTGCCAAACGCTCAATCAGAGCTAGGGTAAATCCACCCATCCATTGCATTGATGTCGCATTATGCTCACAGCTGCTGTAGAGTCTTCCAGGCGCCATGGAACCGAATTATCGACTCGACTGAGAGCATCGCTCACTCCCACCACCAACTCGCCGATCGCATCGAAAAGGATATCGAGCACCCATTACGCAACTTCTCCAACCAGAAGGACTTCCAGAATATGAACACCATGTCTAACAACTTGTCGACAATGGCAAAGGATCTCGAAGACTCGCAGAACGCTGTCGACAAACTCACTAAGAAGGGGGGTCGAGCTAATACCTCCAAGGTCGAGGCTGCTACATCCAAACTCGAATCCGCTACTGGACAATGGGAGTCACAGGCACCTTTCATCTTCGAGTCTCTCCAGGCTCTCGACGAGTCGCGCGTCAACAAACTACGGGATCTCCTTACCCAATACCAAACCCACGAGTCCGATTCGTCCCAGCGTGTGCAGGAGAACGCTATGGAAACCCTGGCGCTGATGCTCGAGATCGATACCGAAAAGGAAATCCAATCCTTTGTGCACAGGGCCACAGCTGGCAAGGCGAAGCTTCCCACTAGAAATTCGACGCGCCAGTCGTCGTTTGTTGGCAACACACCTGCTGGTACTACACCTTCAACACCAGTACCTCCAAGCACTGCCGACAGCACCAATCTGCCACCTCCAAGCTCTCATACCGCATCTCCTGCACCAGTCACGGCCCCAACTTCATCTCATGCCGATGATGATATGAGTGAGACTTCAACTCCAACGGAGAAGCCAGGTATGCGAACTAACCCAAGTGCAAATGAACATTAACTAACAAAGAATAGGAGGTAAGCTTCGTCGCCTCGGTACGATGTTTGGTGGTCGCAGGAGACAGAGCATGCACGCTGGTTTCGGTCAGCTCTCTCCTGGCAAGCTAGGCCCCAGCTTCGGAAGATTGGGAACTAGTCACAGCCAGAACGATCGTGGCCCTTCGCCTAGAGCCTCCTCCAATAACCTCCAAGAGCACCAACGACTGTCCTCTCTGGCAGAAACCCCTGATATGCCGCGAGCACCCGATAGCGAAAACGACACACCCAAGCCTGACTCGCACGAGAATACGAACGGAGTGTCGCACAATGGAAATCTGCTCGACAGCCCGATTCCACAATCGGCTGGAGGCGTTAATGGCAACCACGAACTCGATCTATCGAACGTCCAGCCACCTCCCGGACCTCCTCCGTCGCACAAGCAAGAGAACCAGCCATCCGCACCGCAACCGAACGCAAGCAAGGACTCCGAGGGATTCAACGTTCCGCCCCCTATGAACGATCCGATTTCCGAGGCTCAACGGGAGGCTAAGCAAGAGTCTGGTGAAGACCCTGATCAATTGCTCAAGGTCAACATCCAGCAGACACCTGTCGAGGAGGAGGACCCTGACGCCAAGCTGGCTGCGCTTTCTAGTGTTGCCAACAGCCTCAAGCTTGGACCTGCCACTCGTCGCAGTGGTACAGTTAGAGGCCGTCGTGACGTCCGTCATACCATGTATGTGCCGCCGCCTAACCTGCCAGAGAGCGGCACCGATTCTTCTATAAGTGCTCTGCCGGTGTCTCCTGTTCTGGCACCATCTACCTCAAAGGGAAGCGCAGTTGCTGCACTGGCGTCAGAGGCCAGCATTGCCGGTACTTCAGACACACAATCCGTGCGATCGGGCAACTCATTGGGTGGTCTGAACCATCCTCAGCACGCTCAAATGACTGCTCCTGGTCTGAACTCCTCCATTATTGAGAGCGTGTCTGCCATCTTTGAGGACGGTGTCATCAAGTCAGCTTCTGTCACTGGTGAAGTTGCGTTTGTGAACAACCCTAGCGACTCGGGTGATGCTAAGAGTAAGTCAATTCCTACATCAATCCGATTTCACTCACTAACATGTCCAGGCTATGAAACCATCCGTATCAACAACTTTGCGGCCCTCGAGCGTATCGGTCCGAACCGCATCTTTGTGCAGAACTCATCTCCTGACAACAACGATCAGTTCAATCTTGACGTATCTCACCTCACCAAGACCGCCACCGGATTCTCCTATCGAGTATTCTCGACGGAGTCCGAGACTCCATCCTTGGGCGAGCATGCTCCTATTCTTCTGAAGCCCGCGTGGAAGCCCCAGGGAGACAAGCTCGGCTTGTTGCTACAGTACCAACTCAACCCATCTTCAAAGATTACTGCCCCTGTGCAATTGCACAACGTGGTCATTGTCGCAAAATACGAGGGTAAATCAAGTGGTGCTCAGACAAAGCCTGTGGGAATACACCTCAAGGACAAGCACCTCGTCTACTGGCGCATTGGTGATCTTACTCTTACCACCGAGCCCCAGAAGATCGTATGCCGTATTATCGGCGCAGAGGGCGCGGAGCCTAAGCCAGGACATATCGAAGCTCGATGGGAACTTACAGCCTCAGGCGACCAAGTCGTTGGAAGCGGCATCTCCATCTCCCGACTCGACGAGGGCAAGGGTAAAGGCAAGGAAATCTCCGAGGATGATCCTTTCGCCGATGATAGCGCAAGCACAGAACAGAAGTGGGTAGACGTGCCAGTGACAAGGAAGCTTGTCAGCGGTAAATACGAAGGACGATAAATCGGGCAGGCGGGTGTCAGAAGAATTGTCCTCTAGGGCTTAGGCTACAGAAATACAGTAGCCTAGATGCTAGCCTAAACTTAGGTAGCATAAGGTGACCAAATTATTTCGTCTCTTATGCTCTCGGGGGCCAATTCTTATGACACCCTGGGGATCGGGTCACGCAGGGCTGTTGAATATTACCACGTGCATGGATAGAAGCCAAAGAAATACGTTTCTTGGCGGCGCATTGAATAGCGAGCGTTAATGGCTTGTTCGGGGTGAACTATTTTATTCACTCTTTCTTCTCTTTTGTTCCTAATGTCTTTCTAACTTATCTTCTTTGTATCCGTATTCATATGTTTTTGGGGCATTATCTTGTTGGGAGAAAAGGTGATAGTGTTGCTATGATGGGTGGCCTTGCACAAAGTGGAGGATATATCAAGCAGTTGAATCATCAAAAAGGACGTTGTATGTCCAAAGTATTCTTGTCCCGTTTCGCTACGTCTATACATATCCCCTTTTGTCCTTCCTCATGAATCCTAATACTCCAAAATAACATCATGTTCCTCCTCTTGAAATGGGACGTTAAGGCGTTCGCTCATGATAGTGTGCATTTATCGCTAATTTCAGTCCGACTTTTCTGCCTTTTCGGAAAGCTTTTTCGCCTTTTGACTTACTTGGTCCTTCTTGTACTTGGAGTACTTCTCGCCCAAGTACCTTACTGTTCTTGAGACGCCACCCATCAAAAGTCCCTTCACACTCTGCACTGTACTTGGCCAGTTGACCGTCTGCTTAATGGCAATGCGCACTGTCTCGCGAAGCTTTTGAGGTTCATCGGTGGCAATGCGGCGCTCAAAGGCTCCACCCTGCATCTTCTTGACAGCAGTACCATCATTGTCCGTGGAGGCCTTCATGAGCTCGTTGAACTCTCCGCGAGGAATGCCGAATCGCTTCTGGTACTGGAAGTAGACACGTGATCGGAAAGTTTGGGGCAGACGCCTGACCATGTTACCGCGGCGCTTGGGGTCCATGTCTTGCTGGAGTCTGTTGTTGGGTTCTGGGTTCATGATCCAATCAGTGTCGTCGATGCGGCAAGATCCCGTGAAGTCGACGTTGGGGAGCGTCTTGACGAGCGGCGCGTAGAGGCGGCGGAAGTGAACAATGTTGTTGTCGACGATGTTTGTCACCTTGCTCTTGTTCTCCGTAGGAAGAGCCATACGAGGATCACCTAGGTAGCTGAGACCAGCGATAGTGCTGTATAGCTCGACCTCTGTGAAGTCCGGTGGTAGGAGAAGTAGAGCAGTTCGGAGGGCAGCGATGAGGTTGTGCTGGTTGGCGAGTCGCACACGAGGATGGTCGCGAAGAATCTTGACAGGTTTTTGAAGGCGACCAGCAAGATACAAGCTATCCCACGACGAAAGGTCTTGAACAAGGTTATCGATACTTGTTACACCGTACTTGATAAGCATGCCATTGACCTCTACGAAGGGGTTGAAGTAAACTCCAGCACCCCAATTTTGCACGCGCGAAACAGTGCCAGATCCGAGGGATGCAAGACCAGAGTAGTGGTTGCGGTGCTGCTTCATGTTGATGGAATGCCAATGCTCAACATGCGATACTCCAAAGATAAAGTCCAGCACCTTGGGAGAGCCCTTTTGCGACTTCATGAGTGCCTCTGGGGGGTTTGGGTGAACAGCGCGAAACTCGGACTCGGAAATCTTGGCCTTGGCAGCGCTTTGGGGGAAGACACCAGAGCCGTATGCGAAACAGTATACGATGGGCGCATTGAACTGGCGCAGCATGAGGCGCAAAGCCTCTTTGAGCTCATAGTTAATGACCATGTGCTGGTTTGCTCCAAAGAGACGATGCGGCAGGTCATCAAAGGTGCTGATTTTGGTATCGAGGTCTTCCCATTCTGTGCTGAAAACGTTGAGCTTGCTGGCTTTTGGTTCTGAGGATGCGCTGCTCGAGATGGATTCATCGCTGGTCTTTGCCGAACTTGCCGAGCTGCTGACGCTCGAAGATTTTGACGAGTCGGAGTACCATCGCGGTGAGAAGGATTGTTGTGTTGAGCTTAGTTGTCGTGGGAAGATCGGAAGGAGGCGGGAGTGAGAGGGTCGAAGGGATATAGCTCGAGTGGTCACTGAGGACTATGAGAAGCTGTTAGAGAGAGGGTGCAAAGTCGATGGAGGGGCATATGTTGGGAACTTACCCTGAGGCCAATTGAGGCCATTGCTAGAAAGTTTGAAGTGGTAACAGAAGATGCCGAGTATTGTGATGATAGCTATGGAAGTATAGGAAGTGGTGGTATAGCTGCGTTGGCTCTTAGGAATGCTCTAACAGCTACCTGGTGAAATGCTCCATGCGCAATAGTAAATGTTGAGTAAAGAACAAGACAAGTCAAGTTCAAAGACACGATCCCAGTGGCTCTCGATCTGATATCGAATCGACGTCAGTGGAGCTTGTACAGTCAGCGTATGAACGTTAAGTTACTGTAACTCGTTGATCGTCGGGTCTGACGATATAGGCTTGACCTTTTTCGAAGCTGAAGCTCAAGCTCGACAGGTAGAAAATAGATGAAGTGGATCACGAGAGAATGTGGGATGGCCAATGAAAAGGGTCTTTCCCGAAAGAGACAGGGTCCCCTCCATCTTTCGTCAGGTACTGCTACGTCACTGGACAATTTGGAACTTGGCAACTTGAAGAGAGGAACGTTCAGGAACGTTTCTACCGGGATGCGTCATTGATTGGAGAGATGGGGTAACAAGCTATACAGGGATGTTTTAAGCTGTTTGCTTGTGGCTTAGGGATGAAGGTCTAGCACACGGTTGCAGGTGAGAGCTCTGACATTTGTAGAAGCTAGATTAGAGTGGAAACTACCTAGCAAAGTAAACTCTTGAACTCATCAAAGTTTCACCTGACAAATTAGGTGGCTTGCCGGAATTTGTTCATGTTTATATAGGTAAACTAATATAAATAATTATCTAATCTCTATCAGATTACAGTTAGCCAATAGATACCACAAATACTTTAGGAGGTAGCTTGCCCGTTGAGAGTGGCTGATGATGGCATCTACCCTACAAAGTTTAGAACATGGTTAGGAGCATACTCGGGCTCCTTCCTCATCAACACCATGCCAGTGAATCACTTCTCGAGGCAGAAGCATTTCTGAGAGTACCTACTTTCTCCAAGCTGTCAAAATCTTTCTTCATTCTTCATTTCTCAACCATCCTCCGGAGCTCATGCAGGGACCCATCGGGTCACGTGATAGCGCAAGCTGCTGTGGTGATTCTAAACAATGCGTTCTGCGACCGCGATTTCTCATGCACTCCAACTTTAATTAACAACCCCCAAAATGCGATCGTTCACGCCCAGCGGCAAAGATGGGCGTGGAAGCCGCAGAAGTTCAATGACCAATAACAGGTTCAGGGCCAGTACTAGCAATATTGATCGCCCCCAAACCACACTGCGACAGTCCAGGGTAAGTCAACAACCAAAACAAAACAAAACAAACAATGCCGAGAGCGTCAATTGTCTCTGACCGCGAACCCATGATCGCAGATCTCATCCTTCCGAGCGAGTACACAACCATCTTATAATCTATTCACTGGCGAGTCCAACCTACCTCGTCCTGCCTCTCGACAAAGCCACGCCCCAGAATCTGTCCGCGCCGGCTCGCAGGAGAGTCACAAGGAAAACATGGCGCCTCCCGATGCAGACGAGTACGAGAAATATAGGCGGCAGATTGAGGCGTTAAAGGCAGAGATAGGAACACTGGAATACCGTCTGCAAACAACTGAGCAAGAGAAGGAAATCGCCCTGTCAACAAATAACGGCAAACTCGAGCAAGCTCGTAGGAGAGAGCAAGATGAAGCCCAACAGCGACAAGCTGCTGAGGCTGAGCGCCAGAAAGCGGTCGAACAAGCCGAAGCTCTACGAAGAGAATTAGAGGACGTCAAAGAGTCAGTCGAGGAGGATAAGAAGAAGTTGGAGCGCAAAGCTCGTGACGCAGAGGATGAGGCCCGCTTGCTTCAGGATCAGCTTGAGGACCTGTCCGCTGCCAAGGACGAAGCAGCACGAATTGCCGACCGCAAAGTCACCGATATGGAGATGCAGATCGCAGCTGCGCAAAAGACGGTTAAAGAATTCGAGCAGGAGAACGAGCAGCGGGAGAATATCCTTCAACAAACACAAGCCCAATTAGCCGAAAAGGATGGTCAGATTGCCAATCTTGAAGCGGATGTTCTGCGACTAAAGGCACAAAGCGGTGACGCCGAGACGATGGATATCATTAGACAAGAACTTTCCGAACAGGTTCAACATATCCGCAACCTCGAGTCTACAAACCGCGATCAGCTCTCCGAGCTTAAGCATCTGCGAGCATTGAGCAAAGCAGTTGAAGTTGTCGAGGAGGAGAAGCGAAGCCTGCAACGAAAACTAGAGTATGCGGAGACGATTGAGGCAGAGCTTGCCGAAGCGCGTATCCAGCGACAGCGTCTTGAGGACGAGCGATTGTCCTGGTCTGCGTACCTCGAGAATGCTGCAGAGGCTGACGCATCCGAATTCGACTCACCAGAGGCTGTAGCGAGAGCTTTGGTGGAAGAGCGCCTTAACAATGCCTCTTTCGTTGAGAAGGTGGGCGCTCTGCAAGCTGAGATGAGTGCGGCGCAGAACACGATCCAGTCCCTGAACGAGGAGAAGACGGAGCTGAAGAGCGAAGTCGAGAAGGCTAAGGGCGCGGCCAGCGCAAACAATGCCGATAAGGCTCGCGTGCGACTTGAACGGCAGCGTGCCATGGCTATTAAGGAGGTGGAATACCTCCGCGCGCAGCTCAAGACCTACGATGTGGAGGATGAGACGCTTCAACCCGAGCAATTCGACCAAGCCCGCGCACAACGTGTTCAAGAGCTTGAAGAGCTCGTTGATCAGTACAAGAAGGAGGTTCAAACATTACATGCTGAACTTTCATCTCTTGAGCCTTCAGCAACAGGTACCCCTCAACCAGTTACCGGCAGCAAACGATCGAGAGCGGAGGATGACAGCACACAAGAACAGCTTGGACAGCTTACAAGAAAGAAGCGCAAGCTGGAGGAGGAGTTGACAAAGGCTCAGAACAAGATTGCTCTATTGGAGAAGGACGTTTCTACAAGCCGCGAGCAATTGAAGGCTGCCAAGCAGTCAACACAAACACGCGTCTTGTCGCTCAAGTCAAACCCTACCTCAGACTTTGAAGCCATCAAGCGCTCTACCCTCGAAGCTCTAAAGAAGGAGAACGAGGATCTCCTAGCCACACTCCGTGGCAAATCATCCGTATCCATGATTCCCACCTCAGTGCTCTCCGCCATGGAGCGCGAAATCACAGCAGCAAAATCCGAAACAGCATCCGCCGAGAAGCGAACCCGTCGTCTCAAGGAAGTCTGGGGCTCCAAGTCCCAAGAGTTCAAGGAAGCCATCTTCTCCACGCTCGGCTGGACCGTGACGTTTATCCCCAACGGCAAGATGCGTGTTGAGAGTACTTTCTACCCCTCGCAGACCGACGAGCACGAGAACTCGATCGTGTTTGACGGTGAGCGTGGTACAATGAAGGTTGGTGGTGGTCCGCGAAGCGATTTCGCGAGAAGAATTAGCGATCAGATTGGGTTCTGGGTTAGGGAGAAGGGATGTATTCCTGGATTCCTGGCTGCGTTGACGCTGGAGTTTTATGAGGAGCATAGTAAGGCGACTAAGGAGGCTTGAACATGAGCAGGGCGGCACTGTAACCACTGTTACCTGCGCAGGCGAAGCAATTGTGGAAACGTCTGGAAGACATCGAGCACCTGAAGACCGATCTTGCAGCTCTAGGCTTCGCCTCAACTTCAAAGGGACGATCTGATTTTGGTCGCCTTTTTTTCGCTTCGTCTCGACTTCAAAGGTTTGGCTGCAAATGCCAGGGCTTCGCCTCGAATTCAACGCTCTGGCTTCGCCTCGAACTCAAAGGGACGGTTTTGTTTTGGTCATGGCCTATTGGCTCTGTGTCGACTTCAAGGGCTCGACTACAAAGGCTTCGGCTTCGCCTCGAACTCAAAGGGACTGGCTTTATTTTGTGTCTGGGGGCTATGGATGTGATTTGACGATAAGATTAATACCCTTTGTACATTTGCCATTTTACAAAACGGAATCGGGCGTTGAGGATTTGTGTATATAGAGAATGGGCGTGGACATGGATGTCGAAGCCTGTCTGTATCCCTAGACCAATGGGTTACTTTGTGAACTAGTATGGACAAAGTTTCCTGTTTGATCTATTGACTTGAAGCATCTTTTTTGACTCGCGCCAGTGATGTAGTGTTTCTTCTCAATGTTGAAGAGGCCTCAATGAAGACATGCATGATTGTTGCTGTCGCACTTGAGTCAAGGTACCATGGCTACCGTCGGCTGTCTTTTACCACCTCACCAACACTCTCTCTACCTCAGTAGCAATTGAGGCTATCCTCAAGACTACACCGACCATCTCAATAGCATAACTGTTACACTCAAGCATCAACAAACAATTGGCTCTTATCTCAACACTCCCTTAAGAACGGATATCATCGCCTTCAATAAAACTCAATCCACTTCCAAAGCCACCAAACCAACCGGCACGGGAATAGCAACCCGCAAAATATCCACTAGGAACGATCCGTTGAGCCGCCTTTACGTTATAGAGAACAGGGGTCTTGTCACTCCAAACCTTGAGGCTTATTATTATCTGAGTTTTTAGTTGTCAGGCAACGTAATTAATGCGATAGCCATTTAATCGACGGGTAAATGTAATTGCATTGGGTATATGTTTTTGCAGTGGCGATGTTCTTTGATTGTCGAACCACTTTGAGATTGATCGACTCACGGGTCGTTGAAAAACGTTTTTCGCTCGGGCCGAAGCAAGCCTTGATCTATCTGTAAGGTACGGGAAGACGGAGTCCGATCTTGAAGAGTAATCAGTCATTACTGTCAGGTACAGAGCGAAAGATCGGCAGCTATGAGTAAACATGATAATTACAACCACTATTAACAAATAATTAAATTGTCTATTAAACTCAATTGAACCCTTCTTTTCATCACGATCTTCTCCAATTCTGAATGTGGGGAAGTAAGAAAAACTCCAAATTTCGTATCACAATTTGGAGAAGTCAATATTCTCCACACTCAATTACACTCAAAAAGCTGTAGATAGCCTCAGCTTTCCCCATGGAGATTTACGTAAAGAAAGAAAGTCAACACCTGGGGGAACTCCCCTTTAGATCGTGGAGATTTTGATATCGTGAATTTGAAAATTTTTCCCATATCAAAAAGGAGCACCATGTCATGACTGAGTGGAGACTCTCTTCATAGCGTTGTTTTTTTACTATGGGCCCGGTCCGGTTCTTGTTTAAAGATCTTTCTTTACTTTATAATGGGGCGACCGAACTTTTCCTTTCCCTCGCTTTGTTTTGTTTCCTGTTCCCTTGTAATTCTGGTATTTCCAGGTTCTTGATTCAATATGGCTGTCGAAAAAGTTACCGATGATGCTCCCATCGTGGGTGAGAAGGGCGTCATGAATGATGCTGATGAGAGAGGAGGTCCTATTGTCAAGGAACCCTTCACCGCAACAGGGGAGGAATATGAGCAAGATGATTTCATGACCAGAACGGGATTGAACGCCAAATCTTTTACTAGAAAACATTATGGTCTGGGTCTTGTCGAGTTGGATCGTAAGATGAAGCCCAGACATCTTCAGATGGTTGCTATTGGAGGATCTATTGGTGCTGGATTCTTTGTCGGTTCAGGTTCTGCTTTGAGCAAGGGTGTAAGTCAACTCCTTAACTTGAGATGACTCAATATTGACTCTTCAGGGCCCTGCTACTCTGTTCATCGACTTCTTCCTCGTAGGAGTCATGGTCTTCAATGTCGTCTACGCCATGGGCGAATTAGCTGTCATGTATCCCATCTCAGGAGGTTTCTACACCTATGCAGCACGCTTCATCGACCCAGCCTTTGGCTTCGCAATGGCTTGGAACTACACTCTTCAATGGGCCGCCACACTTCCTCTGGAACTCACAGTTTGCGCCATCACGATCCAGTACTGGGCCCCTGACTCAAATCCCGGCATATGGATCGCTGTTTTCCTTGCCGCGATTATTATTCTTAACATGTTCGGCACTATCGGATACGCTGAGGAGGAATTCTGGGCTGCGTGCTTCAAGTTGACGTCTATTTCGATTTTCATGATCATTGCGCTTGTGTTGGTCTGTGGAGGAGGACCATCCAGCGGAAGTTACGACACATACCAAGGATTCAAATTGTGGCAAGATCCAGGCGCCTTTAAGAACGGATTCAAGGGCTTTTGCTCTGTCTTTGTTACTGCAGCGTTTTCATTTGCAGGATCAGAACTCGTTGGACTTGCGGCTGCTGAATCTCGAAACCCGACTGAATCAGTTCCCAAGGCCATCAAGCAAGTCTTTTGGCGAATTTGCTTGTTCTACATCGTTGCGTTGATGTTTATTGGTCTTTTGGTCAGCTGCAACGACGAGAATCTCCTGAGCTCAAGCTCCTACTCCAACAGCGCGGCATCACCATTCGTTCTTGTCGGAAAGTACTCTGGTCTCAAGGGTCTCGACCATTACATGAACGCCGTCATCCTATCATCCGTCCTATCTCTCGGCATTGCATCCGTGTACGGAGGCTCTCGCACGCTTCTCGCTCTCGCGCAGCAAGGTTTTGCACCTAAGATCTTCACTTGGGTTGATCGTGCAGGACGACCTTTGCCATCCGTTGCGTTCATTATTGCATTTGGATGTCTTGCTTTCTTGAACTTGGATGCTGCTGGTCCTGTCATTTTCGATTGGCTTCTGGCTTTGTCCGGTTTGGCTATGCTTGTTTGCTGGGGATCTATTTGCCTTGCGCATATTCGATTCCGAGCTGCGTGGAAGTACAACGGCCATACACTTGATGAAATTCCTTTCAAGGCCATTGGTGGTGTTTGGGGATCGTGGGTTGGCCTGATTTTCGTTGTTCTCATTCTCATTGCACAGGTAAGTTTCAGTCTCCCCAAATTCTTCTTCTGACAACCATCTAACAATTCGCAGTTTTACGTGGCCATCGTTGCCCCAGTAGGCGAGTCAGGAATGGGAACTGCCGAAGATTTCTTCATGCAATATCTCGGTCTTCCTATTGTTCTAGCATTCTGGCTAGGAGGATGGATCTGGAAGCGAACAAGCTGGATCAGTATTGAGAAGATCGATATTGATACTGGACGACGTGAACATGACTGGGATGCTATCAACGCTTGGCGGGCTGAGCTCGCTACGTTCCCTTGGTACAAGCGATTGATGTATACGCTGTTTTAGAGTTTACGTGGATATGATTGAGAAGATTTAGAGTTAATGAATTGCGAAAAGTTTTGGATTTCTGATACGAAATGGGATTGATAACTGGCCTCTTGGATCTGTGAAGTGATTTGGTTCTTTGATTAAGTATGTGCACTGTTGGTCTGTGTATGTTCAACTGCATGATAACCGCGGTCTTTGTTTTGTAGTTAAGGATATCCACAAAGGGCTAGGCTTCAGCTTTATAGACAGACACTATTGTTCTGCACTACTTTGGAGAATGTCTCCATGTTCAGAGCATGACGGCTGTTCTCAATACTCGACACAGCACCTACAAAAGCTACACATTCCCCATCGACTCATACTAACAAGAATCTACTTTCAAATTAAATCAAATCAAGTTCGAATCAAAAACTAGTTACTAACATATCACAGAAAATACAAAATGGACGAACAAGGCGACGTCATCATGGGCGGCACATCCGATTTCCTCCCAGAACCATCCCCCTTCCTAACCATCCAGGCCAAAACAGCATTCGCAACCCATCTCAACTTCCTCGTCAGACTAACCAGCGAACCCATCCCTAATCTAGGCTCCGAGAAAGAACAAATTGAATTCCTCATTCAAAAGTCACAGACTGTAGCCGACCTTCTTCAGCTTCTGCAAATGAGTGCCGACCTACTTGCTGAGTTGGACTCAGATTGGCCACGCTGGTCATGTCCAGCTCACTGTTAGAAAGACCTAGAAGAATGGAGGAAGCGAAGAAGGATTAGATTGGCGAAGAAGACCAGGAAAGTGTGTTGTCACATCGCGGGTCTTACTGATTATATATAATCCAACACAATACGATTTGTTTAAAGACGTTTCTAGTAGAGATTGATATCTTGATTAATAGGAATCTTATCAAGAACGAAAGTATGAAGATGCTTTATCATGATAAATGAAACCCTATCTTGAGGTTTGTAGTGCTCATACCTTGTCTGTTAATTACATCTACCTCTTTGCAGCAATACTAGATAAAAACCATCATCATGGGAATGTCTTCTTATCATATGTAACCTCAACCTGTTACCAGGCATAGCAGAATGATATTCTGATAGGACCGGAGCTTTTTGTTGAATCTTATCCACTTGATCGCATTCAGACGCAGTGAACTACCTGTTCAAGAACTTCGCCTAATTCCAACCTCTTGGCACAAACACGCAAGTATAACTAAACTGATGCTATTGCATAAATATAGCGATCCTTTCCACAGAAAGCAGGTTGTTAAGTATAACTCCATATTTTATGCAACATACTTATCATTCGGAGATAATAATGGCCTCCGGTAAAGGCGGGGTTGATACAACTTCAACGTGGATCCTATATGCTCAACTTGCATATAAATCACGACAAAGCAGATCAAAATGGAGGACTCTCAAGCATCTCGTTCTAAATCTAAAATGAGTGAAGTAGCACACTCCAACGTCGTCGTCATCGGCGGAGGCATCGTCGGCGCCTCAATCGCCTGGCATTTATCCTCCGAAACAAACGTAACCGTCATAGCAGAAGACATCGGCGGCGTAGCAACTCCCAACTCATTCGCCTGGCTGAACGCTGCATCGACAGATAAGAAGTTCTACTATGACTTCCGTCTTCGCTCGATGAAGCGATGGAAAGAAATTGAACAAGTCTTTGATTCGCTCCCGATCCACTGGGGAGGTACAACGACATGGGATCAGTCGCCTGAGGAACTTGAAGCTGCGAAGAACAATGCTTCAGCTTGGGGTTATGATGTTATCAGGGTTGATAAGACGGAGATTGGGGAGATTGAACCACACGTCGAGGAGGCTCTTTTGCCCGAGTGGGGACTTGCGTATGGACAAGAGGGAGCTCTTGAGGCGGAGATTGCTGCTCAGAAGATGATTGAGCAAGTCGAAAAAAGAGGAGGAAAGGTTCTCGAGACAAAGGCCAAAGGATTCACAAAGACTGATGGCCGTGTCAGCGGTGTTGTTCTTAACTCTGGAGAGACTATTGCTGCCGATCATGTCGTTGTAGCCGCTGGTCTAGGCAGCGTCGCACTCCTCGCAACAGAGAACATCAAACTTCCCCTCGAAAGCTCAGAAGGTCTCCTAGTCAACACAAAACCAACCTCCAAACGCCTCATCAACGGCGTCATCAACGCACCCGATCTTCACATCCGCCAAACAGTCGAAGGAGCTCTACGCTTCGGGTCAAGCTACGCAGGCGGCGATCTCGGCAACGACGCAGAAAAGACAGCCCTGGAACTCTTTGCTAGACTGCAAAAGTCAGTCGTTGGTGGTGATGAGCTTGAGTACAGCCATTACACTATCGGAGACCGAGTTTTGCCAGTGGATGATTTGCCTATTCTTGGTGAGACTGGGCTTGAGGGACTTAGTGTTGCTGCTATGCATTCTGGTGTTACTAATGGGGCTCTTGTTGGTGAGCTTTTGAGTAAGATGATTTTGACAGGGGAGAAGGATCCTATTCTGGAGAATTTCCGGCTTGATCGGTTTCCCTAAAATGCGACTTATCATTGAAATGGCCAGTTAGCTTAATTGATATTCGTATATGACTAGAACTTGGAGTTGGATATGAAATTTGTACAATCCTCGAGTCTCATATGATTTTGATTATGTGACTGTAATGGCAAGCACTAATAATCCGGTTCATCGCCAGCTCATATTCGAGATGATTGAATATTCTTAATTGTTCTGCTAACCCTTGGGTATATCTGCATTCTAGGGTTTACTTGAAAGAGACACCAAATTTCAACAAGCCAGGCAACCTTCCTTCTTACAGTTACCAAGTTCCACCCCAACTAAGGATGAACCAGCGAAACCAAACGCGGAAAAGCGTCTAACCAGGGAGGTCCCAGCTTCCAGTTATTAAGATCACATGCAATGGCCTCAAACTCGGGACTAACACAGACCTGCCCACCTTCCATCGTCATGAGCGAACACCCTGGCGGCCACTTCAACTGCAAAGATTCGAGATACATTTTGACAGAATGCCTAGACTTGATACGTGGATTCGTGCAGAGAAAATCGCGAAGATCGGGCCAAGGGATGTAATCAATGCTCACGGGATGGGGATATGTATTTTGAACCTCGGTTGGCAGAAGCCACGGCGGCACGTCCTTGAGCGTCATAGGATCAGGATGCAAGCGCCACTATTAAAGGTTAGTTTGTGGTTAATAGGATTAAGAAGGAATACGAACCCTCATAAGTCTGTAGGCAAAGAAATAAACGCCAAACAAAGTCTCCACACTGGCCATCTCGAACCCCTTGAGGAAGGAGGTAAGAAAGCATGTGACAGCGTTGTCACCGTACGAGTGAAGCGTCATATTAGGCAACGAAGGGTTCCTCGGCAGGGATCGCGCATGAAGAGGATCCTGGGGAAACGCTGCATGGGTTTCGTACAGGATGGCGAAACTGCGGTACTCCAGGCAGTCGGACTGAGAGTGATGCTGCACTCCGCATCGACAATCCACGTGCGATGGCGTGGGGAATAAACTTGACATGACCTCGGGAGGTGGCATCTGGATCTCGGGCTCGGGATGAGGCGCTTGTGCTGGTCTACCTGTGCCTGTGCCGTTCGATGTCGCAGATCGTGTTGCGGGGAAGTCCGGGGTCTCGGTGCTAGTATCCATCTCGTAACCTTCACCGGGGGTTTGACCTGTTGAAAACACATTTCCAGCCTGTCTTTGACTTTGAGCTGTTGACCTTTGCTGTTGCTGTTGTTGTGAAGCCATCATTTCAGCGCCCAACTGAGGTAACGTCCTCAACTGCGCAGAAACAGTATCGAGATTTTTTCGAATCTGCGCAATATCCGATTCCATTCTCTCCATTCTCAGTTTATGCTCCTGGCGATTCTCTCTGTGCTTGACGCGATCGGCCAGTCGCTTTTGGCTCATCTGAGCCTCTGTGCGGACCCGTCGCTTGGACGAGCCGCTTGGTGGAGACGCCGACATAGAAGGTGTAACTTTATTGTCTTAAAAAGGGAGGTGAAATAAGAGACTTTTGCTCGGGCCGTCGAATCCACTTGTTCTGAGCGAGGGTTTGAGTTGTGAGTTGATTGAGTTGAGATTCAAAGTGAGAAAAGGGGCGCGTCGACGTCGACCAGTTAAATAAAAACTGAAAGGGTTCTGGACCAGCGACAGTAGCAGGGGTTGACACACTGAGAGAGGAAAGCATATGAGGCCCCTCGTGTCTAGACTTGGCAATCTATTCTGAGGTTAGAGTGATGGATGGGAAATCGACACTAGGTAGATTAGGTTGTACTGTATCAGTATGACAGAGGTTGACTACAGTTAGGTAGGAGAAAAAAAGGAATGAGAAAGCGTTGAATTTCTCTTGGGTGTGTGAGTTTCTACCACGACGGGAGAGCCGAAACGCGGGGTAAAGACCGAGATGAGCACTCACTCTTTTCCTCTTCTGTTCTAGCTCTGCAAGGATTAAAAGAGTTTCTGTTGGGAAACCGTTTTGTTGATTTAAATGTTAAGACCTTGATTGGTCAGCTGAGATCAGGAACTTGTAACATTTGACACTCATAAGCAGACGATAATGGTCTTGGAATATTATAGCCGGTTTTAGAGTATGTATGCTCTGTATTATCCGTGCTAAATGTAAGGGTTGTGAGAAACTAACCCAACAAAGTAGCCTAAAGATGATCCGCACATCCCTGGTCACTGTAATCGATAAGGGTCCAGTCCAGAGTCCAGACGAAAGTATCATTCTCCTACACCAAGTTCAAACCAACTGGAATCTGAAACATAAACGAAACTATTAATTCAGTACTCTATTTAAAGTTCTGTCACTATAAAACAAACAAGGTTTCGAAACGGTATGGCAACGTCATAGTTCGTCTGATAGTCAAGACATAAAACAGAAAAAGGAAATGTCAAATTCGTTTCAAAAAGGAAATATCTGCAGGATAGGTTTGAAGTTCTGCAACTATTACAAAAATAGGAACTGGTTGTTATCCAGTCACTCAAACCCTATTCGCTAGTCTGTCGCTTCGGGCTTCTGCCCATACACAACGATACTAAACCAAGATTAGTCAGACAAGACCTCAAACTCAGATACTATACAACTTACATAGGAAGATAAGCATGAATCTTAGGATCCCTAAGTTGCTTTCTCACCTCGGCACAAAACAACAAAGTCTCCTCTTTAGTCCACTTCAACGCCCTCGTAAACAACCCCAAGGTCAAGCCCTCAAGCCCTCCGTCCAAATTCGCAAATGCCCAAGCTCCCATCTCTTTGTAGTAAGGATCTTTGGGCCATGCACTAAGCGGCCACTTGAAATGATGCTCTTCGATATTGATGAATCCGACCTTTTGCATCATGGCTTTGTAGTGACGGGGTGCTTCGGCGGAGCGGTTGAGGATCTTGCTGCCTTCGCAGAAGTAAGTGCCTAGTTTGAAGAGTTCGTGGTGAGGTTTGAGAGTGCCATCGTCGGATTTGTAGGGGGCGACGATGTCTTGCATTTCGAGCCATCCGCCTGGTTCGAGGGCGCTAGAAGGAGAGTCAGTATAGCATTAGTTAGCTATGGAGCTTGTTGGACTGACTTGTATGCTTTTGAAATGTAGGCGTCGTAGTCTTCAAAGCTACCTGCCATGACACGACTAAAGATGAAGTCAAACGGCTTGGTCCAAGTCCAGTCTTTCTCGAGATCGTCGACCTCAAAGGTACAGTTGACAGGGACCCTGGCCTCTGTCAGTGCCTGGCTGGAAAGGTCAACGAAAGACTTACATGCTTGGCTGGGTTGGACTTAAGTCAACGCCGATGACCTACAAAATCAGCAACCCGACGCAAGATAACGGAAAACAACGTACCTCCGACTCCGGGAACGCATCGGCTGCGGACAGAGTTAGTAAGGATGCTAATTGTTGCTTTTCAGACTCACCATATTCAATAGCCCAACATCCAGTCCCGGTACCCAAATCAAGCACTCGCTTCGCAGGTTCGTTGCCCTTGGGACACAGCGCAAGACTTCCACGCAGGGTCAGCAGCCAGATGTTATGCTGGATCTCTTTATGGTCATTAGTAGAACACTCAATGAACTGCCTTGAATAGTCTTACCCAGTCGCTCATTCTCGCGTTGATCGTTCGGATATACATATTCTGTCATATGTCAGGTCCAGATCACGCCACATTATGAAATATGACCTACTTCCGGCGCTCATGGAATGATAAGTTCGACCGTTCTCAATCTGATACTGAAGAATACTCGACCGAAGAGAAGCAACAGAGTCGGTAAGTGGCTGGTAGAGGTAAGCTCAGGTGTCGTTTCAACAATCGCCAGATAACCTAAACTCACCTGAGAAATGGTAGAGTCTCCATCCGAGAAGGTATCAGCGTGCTTTTACTTCGTTAGTAAACACCACTACCATATCGACTTCCTGATACTCACGATAATCTCACCCACCTGGGCGGTGCTCTGATCTTCGGCAGCCATCCTGTAAAACTTAAGATTAACTTTCTCAAGTCGAAAAAGCTCTCAACCCCTCACTTTAAATGTCAAGGCAATTACCATTTTATGTTGGTAACTCCCTGCCATGCCCGCATAACCGATCATGCATTTGCTAGGGTACTGTGGTGTCTTCGACAGTTACGATATCCCTGCTTCTTCGTAAAATGCAACCAACATGCATGTTTACGACAACCAACATATCATTTGTCGGGTCTGCAGGCATATCTCCATAATTCAGGCTCTTTGGCCCGGTAGCATATCGAACACATCATGGTACTTCTTTCGGTGATATTGAAAGAGTAGAACGGGGTACGTATCTTTGCTTTCCCTTCATCAATTGTGTCAACTTTTGATTCATGATCAAGATACAACAAAACAGTTTTCATCACATGGTACACTAGTTATAGAACTCTCACGAGAAACAAATCCGAATGTAAAGCAATTTTCGTTCGTATTTAAAGAAATAACTAGGTCTAGCTGACTACAAGATACTGTCATTGACTGCGATGACCAAAGACAGGAAATCACGGTCAATGTAAATGACATTGGGGAAGAAATTCCAGCTGACTTCTGGCAAAACTCGCGTGAACAGTTCCTTGTTGCAGGTATAAGCAAGTGTTCGCATCGGTTTCAAACTCGGACCAAGGTTCATGGTAAAGCTGAAAACATGTCCTTCCCGTCTTGGCATCTGTTGAGTCTATTTGGGGTCTGATGGTGACACATCTGGTGGTAAGATGCCCGACAATGCGTACTCAATCAAATACCCCATCCCATGATCCCAGCTCACCACGTAAACTCACCCCCAGTCACCTTCTCCGAAAACCTCCACAACTTCTCAGCTTCACTGCTCGAAACAGCAAGAGATCTCGCTTTCTCGCTGATCTGGCACTCAGCAAGATAGGTTCCATAATTCTCACTTCCTTCATAAGTCTCACCAACACCAACTGCTAACTTCGGGTCCAGCGCCGCAACAAGTCCCGTCGAGGCTCCTGCGCCCACAGACTTGATAGTGTAGAGTCCAGCTTCACAGAGCTTCGTCGCAGCTTCGATAGTCTCCTGTGGAAAGTTCCTTGGAAGTTCGGTGGTCATTATGACACCTGGATGGACGGCAACTGATAGGATTCCGTATTTCTCAAAGAGACGTTTGTTTGCGCCGATACTGAAGAGGACGTTGGCGACTTTGCTCCTGTCGTAGCCATCTAGGGGAATATAGGGCACGTCTTCAGCATTGTTGTAACCCCAGAGTTTGAAAAGATCGTAGGCTGGCTGTTCATCCTGTGGGAGATCTTTATTCTTCTTGTCAAAGTTCATGTCGCTCCAGCGCATACTGGAAGACATTGGAGAGGCGGAAGTAATATTGACAATCCTCACAGACCCCTTGGGCTTGTTCTCTGCTGCCTTGATGAGTTTAGGCATGAGGAGACAGGTGAGTAGCCAGTGTCCAATATGGTTGGTCGCAAGTTGTATCTCGATACCCTCTTCACTAAGAGTGCGTTCCTGAACAGCCATTACAGCAGCGTTGTTGATGACCATATCAATAGTCGAGATATCAGATAGCTCTTCTGCAGCCTTCCGAACGGACTTCTGGCTGGAGAGATCTACCTCGAGAAAACGGCATTTGACGTCAGGAAACTCGGATTTGAGAGCATCGATGCTGTCCTGAACTTTGGTCGGGCTGCGACCTGCGAGGATGAGCAGAGCTGGTGCTTGTGTAGCCTGGAATTGGTCAGATAAACATTCAATCCTAGTTGATAGTGGTATACTTGCAAATGCCTGGGCAGTTGAAAATGCAATCCCACCACGGTTCACACCGGTGATGAGAATAGTTTTGCCATGGATACCGTCAGCGAAGGCTTTGGCAACATCGACGGCTTCAGTGTGACTTCCAAAATCTGAGTAGGTTGTAGAAGCCATGTTGGATAGGTGTCTTTGGAGAAAGTTGGACGAAGAGTTAGATTTGTGTTGGGTAATGTAGATTTGATTGTTTGGTTATCCTTATGTTCCTCCGGGAACTCACTCTTTTTATACCCAGATGATGTCTTCATGTTGATAGATTCTTTGTATACAGCTTGATATCATCCAATGAGAGACTTGCTACCCAATTCGGAAACTCAGTTGAGCCGCAGATCCTACGCCGCCATCCTTCCATTTTGGCCAATGGGAGACTTGTTACTCGATTTGGCTAGAGCTCCTACGTAACGGTGATGAAGCGTTATTGGTTGAATCTTATTGATGGACGACATCATCAAGAACACGGAAAGCATCGTCGGACTTAAGATCATTATCAAAGGATTGGCTCATGAATCGGCCATAACTCCATTGCTTAACTCCATTTCCACATTCCGCACTTTATCCCACAGCCTTTGTCCTGATTCATCGTGAATCACGGTCATCCAGGGAAACTTAGCCAAGCAATCCCTCGCATCCTTCCATGTTACAACACCACTCCTTGAAGCTTCCCCACGCAGTCTCGTCACTAGCCACTCTTGATCATCTCCTTTGGGGACAGATATACCTCCCAACATGAGAAGCCAAAAGGAAAACTCCCCATCCGCCATATACAAAGCGTTTCTGATACAGGCCGCAATTAATCCTGGCTTGGCAAGACGACTTTGGTGATTGTTCCAAAACGTAGACATGAGGAATACCAATAGTCCAATATGATACGCTGAATCAATATCATGTATCAATCTGGCCTTGTCCAATGTTCTAAATCCCATGAGTCTGTAGCAGACGGATACTAAGATTTCTTGAAATTCAATCACATCAAGAGGCTTTCTGTCGATGTGTTTGTTGAACAGGCTGCAAACTCCCATTAGATCTGAAAATGCTTCCTGGAGCGTCTTGTCAAGTTGTGGTATTTGGAGACTTTTAGCATCCGGGTTGCTCTTTAACGTGAAGCCTCTTGATGATAAAATTGTCCGCATCTCAGCCATTCTATTGCGATAGAAGAGCGGCCGGCCGCCTTGTTGTAAAGTGAACAGAATATCGGTGCTTGCAAAAGTCAGTACCAACCTCGCCCACATAATTGGTTTTCAAGTGACTACTCACCGGCAAATCTTGGTAGCCACAGCATCATCTTCTATCTTGTCCAATCCCCCACGGAGATCAACAATCCTTTTCATACCCTTCACATGAGCTTCAGCGTCAGCGTAATGCCCTGCTACTTGCTCATGATTGATAAGAGCCATCACAATAGACAGTGTCCCGTCAGACAAAGCTTCGCTACTGTTGAGACGTTTTGCTAGTGTGTCAAGGGTTTGAGATAGGCAGGACAAGGATTTCGGACAGCCGTAGCCTGCGCCGAGGTATGTTTCGTTTGATGATTGAATGAGAGCTAATGAACATTCGTATGCTGTCGTTATTAACATATGTTTATCGGCGGTTTTATAAGAGAACTTCATACCAGGCTTGCTGAGAAACATGATTTCGAGCCACCGCAACTTATACTGCTCGATATTAAAACCCATCTGAGTCGGATATATCTGGTTGATAGTAAAGGTGAAAACTAGGTTTGTCGTATCAGCCAATATCAGACACTCGATGATTAGTACAGCTCACAATCATAAATAGCTTTGCTAGCAATCTTAGTCATCGGTACAGGAAACGGGAAGGTGAGAAATTGAGTGTCGATAGGTCGTGCTATTCTCTCCATGGCGTGATATCGGACGACTTGGTTGGCCTTTGAGGGTCGGTGGAAAGTTTTGCCTGCATTTTTGCCCTTCATTACATGACGTCGCATAAGCTTCTTTGAAGCTCTATCGGCTTGCAAGCCATCCACGAAGAAGAAATTCTGTTCCATCCTGCCGTTGATACTATGTAAAAGTGAGTTTGGTGGGGTGATGTCAGCGTAAGCAGCTGCGGCCTTCTTTTTGGATAAAGTCTGCTTATTAATCTTCAATCAACTCCTATCGTCATCGACTTCACAATATTCAAAAACTATGGTATGATTGAATTGTAATATGTATTATGTTCATCTCGTAACTCATACTTTTGTACGTACTCTACATAACAGGTCCACTAATAGGAACCTCATCAAACGCTCAACTTCTCGTCATCAACTCATAATACAGGTATAATTAATTGTACAGCGAATCTCCTTAAACCTCAACAGCACCGCAAGGGCCACCGTGAGCGTGGGTGTGAGCGCTGGTGCGCTTGAAGATCTGAGCATGATCGGCATCGCGTCGGCGGGTAAGGTGGTTAACCGCGGGAATACCCTTGAAGCTCTTGGCGTACTTGGCAACAGAGTTGGCAATAGCCTGTGTGTTGACGAGGAAAGCTTCCTTGTTGAGGTTGTTGATATCATCACCAGCCTTGTGGTAGTTGATGTCGTAAGCAACACCAGCCTCACCACCGAACTTCTTGGCCTCCTCCTCAGTCTTGAGCTGCTCGGCACCGGTGAAGAGACCACCGGAGGGAATACCGTTCTCAATGAAAGCGGCGTAATCAGAGCGGCCGCTGAACTCGGAGGGGACGGATTGGAGACGCTTGGTCTTGAAGAACTTCTCAAAGTCCTTCTCAATAGCGTCGGAACCAGCAGGGCCGGTCAGGTTGAAAGCATCACCATCACCGTCGTAGATACCGTAGACGTAGTTGGGGCTGGCAATCATGTCGAAGTTGAGGTAAGCACGGATCTTGGCGATCTCGGTGTCGGAGCTGTTGATGCTCTTCATGTAGGCGTAAGATCCGAGAAGACCGAACTCCTCAGCAGACCAGAAACCGAAGCGGACGGCGTTCTTGACGCGGTACTTGGTAAGAGCCTTGGCAACGTTGAGGATACCAATGATACCAGAGCCATCGTCGTTGATACCGGGGCCAGCAGCAACGGAGTCGGAGTGGCCTCCAACGACGAGGACGTTGTCGTGGTCACCCTCCTTGGTCTCAGCAATGACGTTGAAGGTAACACGGTTCTCGACGGTAGCGTCAACGGTAAGGTCGACGTTAACCTCACCAGCCTTGGTCTTGGCGAGGATAGCCTCACCATCCTCCTGGCTGATACCGACAATGGGAGCAAAGTCACCGAAAGGCTCACCCAGAGTACCGCTCAGCTCGCCAGCGACGTTGTTGTAGACGATGACAGCGGCAGCACCGGCAGTCTTACCGTTGGAAGACTTGGCAGAGAAAGCACACTCTCCACGCTTGACAAGGACGACGTTGCCCTTGGACTCAGCGGGGAAGTCGCTGGCCTCACAACCAAGGTTGGAAGCAACGACGAGGGGACCAGAGGCCTCACCAGCGGGGGTGTAGGTCATAATGGAGGCAGCAATGTCAGCGCCGTCGGCCTTGAGGGCGGCAGTACCGGCAGAGTACAGCTCAGTGAAGGGCTGCTTCTTGACGTCGTAGTAGTTCAAGGCCTTGAGGGTGTTGTAGAGGTAGTCGACGGTGGCGTTGTGGCCCTTGCCTCCAAAGACACGGGTGTCGTCGTTGGCATCGGCAATGTCCTGGAGCTTCTGAGCGCCGGCCATGAGACCCTTCAAGGTGATGTCCTTCTGGAGCTTGAGCTCATTGACGAGAGGCTTCTTGGTGGAAGCGGTGGCAAGGCCAGCCAAGGCGAGGACGGTAGAGTACTTCATCTTGAATGTGACTACAACGAGTGATGGTAGAGGAGTGAGGAGGTGAGGTGAGAAGGGGATTGTTGAGAGCGGAAATCAATTGATATTTATAGGTTGCAGATCGTCATCTATCTACCATACTGTCAGTATCTCTGTTGCTGGGCGAGTGACATCGCATACCAATACCAAGCCTGTATCGTAGTCAGTGCAACAGTCCAAGTCAAGACCTTGTCTAGGCAAAAAAGGCTATGCTGTTTATTGATAGGATGAAGTCGTTGAACTGCACGGCACTTCTGCATAGCACAAAAGAAGATTGCACCAATTAGCTCTTTCCTCCGATCACGGCGCTGATCCAAAAGAGGCAGTTCCAGGGATGGAAATGGCGATCGAATCTTGGCGTCCGTTCTCTTTCCCCGCAGGAACTGCCTCTTCCAGGATCTAGCGCCGACTCAAATCACACCTCGTCTAGGAACTTTTGGAGGGTTTCTCTTGCCCGCTGGCTAATCTTTCACTAACTATGTTGATAACGGCAGGTCGCAGGGATAATGATTACTTGGCGGGGCTTTTGATAGCACGCGATTTACTAGGCATTAAGAGTAATAATAAGCATCATTCAAGCTTATTCGTCCTTCCCGAGATAGACAACCTCTATCTTTGTCGCCACTGAGGATAATTATCTCATGATCAATGGCTGGGCAAAATGCTCCGCTCTTCTTAGTCTTTACTATCAATTTGTCTACCTCGGCCAACTTTTGTCAAGTCCCCTGTCCCATCTAGATAGAGAGAGGCTCACCGGTTCTTTTGTACGAGCCTTGTCCGGGGTAAAAACAAGGTTAGCCCCCGCCGATAGATAAGAACCTTGCACTCAATTGAGTTGTGCCACCTTCAGCCAAACGTTATATCCGTTACCGTATCTGTAGTTGATATCCGTTCTGTGGCTTTTCCTGATGATGATCTTGTCCTACTATGAAAGAAACAACTGCGGGCTTCACCGATCGCGCGTTGCATTCGCTGCACCTGTCACAGTTTGTAGCAATGATCTTCTCTATTGTACATGAGTAGTTCGTCGCGACGATATGTGCTGTAACCCAGCCTTGTGAGGCAAATTGATTCTGAGCGCGGAAGTGGGAACGAGTTGGGACAAGCAGACACGATCTGGATGATACTCTGCAGTTGGCCACCTACCACTCGCATTGGCGTTTTCTTGGCTGCTTCAGTTAATGGCAAATTATACACGTTACCAAGAAACGGAACGAGGGAACGGTAAGACGGAAGATAGCCGGTGTCGTTCCGTCTATCGTGTGTGCATGGGATCGACCTGCCAGACAAACATTAGTCTCCGGGCGTTACATCAAGGAATGCGGATGAAGACAGTTTCTTGGCAAACGCCAACGTCTCACCACGCATTGTGGTAATTAAACTTAAACTCGTCCACCGACTGTTTTGAGGTTCAGTGAAGACCAATGAGAGTCGCCTGTAGTAAACCTTGTTTTTCATTCTTCAGTGCTTCAACAACTTCGTTGCTAGGTAAAGCATGTGAAGGTCTTGGGAGATACAACTCTAGTAACTTTCATCAATCAATAAAACCTAGGATCATCGCCGTAGAGTTTTTGTACCTTCGATACGATCTTCTAGAAGTTTACACTCCATAAACTTCAGTTTCGACTCTAGAGAGAATTCAATTGGATCGGGTTTCTTCGCTTACATATTGTAGCTTATTTCTAAGACTTGTTTGCATTTATCGATAGCAATGTCTATCTGCTTCTACTTGGGCCTATCTCACTTACTATTACTTCTTCGAGTCATATGCTGCGCTGGCCATATTTGAGCCTATCGTTGTAAGAGCTCATGTGGTGACAAACATATGTAAGCAGTGTAGTAAGCTACAACTAATCAATACACTGGGCACAAGGACGAATGAAATTTGAATATGTATGAAAGCAAAAGCATGATGTCGTGAGGGGTTGCGTTGACAATGCAATTCTTGTATATATATCAAGACATCATTCGAACCCCTACCCGGTTTATCTCTATCAATGTTTTAACTCGAATGCGAGACTTTTCATCATCAACCATTCAATATAGTGGCTCAGATCTTTTCACAAGTCAACAATGGCATCCTACAGCGCGTCCAGTAATTCCAAAACCGAAGAGTACAAGGCTCTATATCAAGCATACCTCGAACGCTGCAACGCCCACGACTTTGAAGGCATGAAAACCTTCTACAAATCTCCATTAAATGTCATGGATAAACCTTTAAATCCAGACGACGTGGTCGCCCAGTTTAAGCCTCTGGTGGTGGCATTCCCTGACTGGAAATGGCATCTGCGACACTTGACCATCGAGGGTGATTATCTTTCACTACACTTCAAGATCACAGGAACGCATAAGGGAGAGTTTCGGGGATATCAACCGACTGGACGAAAGGTAGAAACTACTGAGTTTACGCTGTATCATGTTGTTGATGGGAAGTTTGCCGAGGTTTGGGATTTGGTTGACTTTGAGGCATTGGTTGAGCAGATCAAATAGGGTCTTACAAATACTATTCCTTCCCATTATCAATAATCCAGAAAACAATATCTATTACTATCGACAGCTCATAATCAATATGTTGTAAGTTCTCGGTTCAAGGTGGGATGGTGCTTATCGATAAGCGCCCCTCACCGAAGCTCACCGTGAAATTGTCGATAGCAATCGGCCCACCTCCAACGGCTCTTCCACAATGCCTCAATTGACTCAGACATAGCTCTGTATTCGCCGTCATGGTGCTCCCCCTTGCTCGCTACCGCGCTTCTTTGCGCTATGGAGCATGCGCAAGGCCATTGGCTTTGCTTCGCACACAGCAATGCTTCCCTCGGACTCGAAGCTTCACCCAGAGCTCAATTGTCGCATCCCAAGCGGCTCGTAGCGATATCCTCAGTGCCTGGGACAAATGTACGAATACCTTGGGTGGAGGCTTGAGTTTTGAGCTGACATGTGCTAGATAGCAATTCCGATATCCCCCTCGATCTCGAAAATAGTGATAAATGCGTTGGCTTCCTGAGTAAACGACGAGTAATCCACAAGCAACTGTCCTTCGCAGACCTTACGACACCATCCGGCGAAACCATCCAGATCTGCTCCGACGCAAAGAAAGACCCCGATGCGCACGCTCTCTTCACACAGATCCCACCATACAGCCCCGTCGTCATCAGCACCAGTGGCAAAGCCGACGATCCATCCTCCGACAAGTCCTCTAAGCCCACCGTCTACCTAAAAGACATCCGAGCTCTAAACACTGTCCCTCAGAACCTCATCGTCACACCCGAAGTCCAATTCCCTCCGAAGAAACGCCACTACCAGATCCGATTCCACCAAGAGCTACAAGAGAGACTCAAGTTCAGATCATGGCTGAAGGGACAATTGACCAAGGGCTTGCAAGAGAAGGGATTCACAGATATCGAGACACCAACGCTGTTTAAATCAACGCCCGAAGGTGCGAGGGAATTCTTGGTTCCTACTCGTCAGCGTGGAAAGGCGTATGCACTCAATCAGAGTCCTCAGCAGTATAAGCAGACGCTTATGGCTGGTGGTGTCTCGCGATATATGCAGTGGGCGAGGTGCTTCCGTGATGAAGACAGTCGTGCGGACCGTCAGCCTGAGTTTACTCAACTGGATATGGAGTGGTCATTCGCTGGTGCGTCGAAAGTCAGGCAGGATGTGAACGACATAATACTGGCTGCTCTCGAGTCGCTACGACCGGCGCATAGCTACCAGGAGATCCGTGGAGAGCGTATTCCTGTGCTATCTGAGATTCCCGAAGGTACTCGTCCGGCGGATGAGCCTGTCGCACACACATTTACAACACTGAAGTTTCAAGACTGTATATCGTCATATGGAAGCGACAAGCCAGAATTGCGCATCCCTAATAAGGTACGTTCTTACACGAACATCTCAGTACTCAAGCTAACGATGTCAAGATCCACGCACTACCAGACCTTGAACCATACAAACAATTCGTTAGCATGATCACACATCTCGAAGACCCCTTAATAGAGGCCTTCACTTTCCCCATCTCCACAGAAGATCCCAATGAAGCCCGCAAATTGGTTGTAAAGTTTATGGACAGCTTACCAAGCGCACTGGCCGACAACCCAGACGGAAAGCCTCAAATTCTTGTGTGCGACAGAAAAGCACCTCTTCAAGGCTTCTCCTCGCTAGGGTTCGAGGCCCAGGACGTTCTCGATCTTGTATCAGAGGGCGAAGATATTGAGCAAGGTGACCTGGTCGTCTTCCAAGCACGAGAGAAGCCTCAAGGCCAGTACTGCTCGGGTTCCACAAAGATAGGCGACCTTCGTATCGCTCTATGGAAGTTCCTCGTTGAAGAAGGATACATGGAGAAGCCTCGTCTCGGTGATCCAGGCTCGCTGCAATTCGTCTGGGTAACTGACTTCCCCATGTTCAAGCCCACTGAAAAGGGCGAACCAGGTCAAGAAGGCGCCGCAGGCATTGCAGCATCACACCATCCTTTCACCGCCCCTCTCTCCAAATCCGACCTAGAACTCCTCTTCACCGACCCTCTCCAAGCCAAGAGCGCAGCCTACGACCTCGTTCTCAATGGCGTAGAAGTCGGTGGCGGCAGCGAGCGTATCCATATCGCATCGGTACAGAAGTTCATCATGAGCGACGTTCTCCAGATGACAGATAAGAGAATTGGCGACTTTGCGCACTTGTTTGAGGCGCTGGAATCTGGATGTCCGCCGCATGCTGGGTTTGCGCTGGGCTTTGATCGGCTTGTGGCGCTGTTGACGGATACGGCGACTGTAAGAGATGTTATGGCGTTTCCCAAGACGATGAAGGGCGAGGATCCGTTTGTCAAGTCGCCAAGTCGATTGACGGATGAGCAGCTTGAGCCTTACGGGCTGCAGTTGCGTAAGAAGGCGAGTGAATGATGCATCTTCAATCACTGCGCTTCATGAAAAGTACGAATAGAACGATGGCTTCAAACCCAACTGCATTTGCTGGATAACATAGCTTCAATGATGTTCAAACTGTATTATAAAAACACTCATATGTACAACACCTTACAATATACAAAGAATCTAGACATCCATCACAGGGAACGGTCGTATTAACTTGTACTTCACGAACATGGTCACGATGAGAGATCCTAAGTGATTGGCATGAATTTTCATTGATGTCCTAGCTGGTCATGATTCAGCGTCATTATCCATTCCCCCATCCGAGCCAGGTCCACACACAATCTATGTGATGCTATCCTCTATGCCCTAGGGTCCCCAAACTCCGATGTGTTGTGTAAAGAAGTGTACATGCTGCGTAAGGTATCTCGGTGCGTTGATCGAAAAAGAAGCACAATAAACAGAAAGTCGTTTAAATGAGGAAGAAGCCGAAGGCAGTGGCACCGATGGCAGCCAGCATGGCGACGGCACCGGACTGGCCACTGAGGGCAGAGGCAGCGTTGTCATTGTCGTCGGCAGCAGCAGAGGCGCTGGCAGAAGCTCCGCTGATGGCACCCTCAATGCGAGTGCTGGCGGCGTCGAGCTTGGTGCCGATGTAGTCGCCGGCGCTGTTGTAGTTGGACTGGACCCAGCTCTTGGCGTCACCGCCGTGCTCGGAAGCCCACTGCTTGACCTCGTTGCCGTTACTCTTGGCCCATTCTTCAATGTCGGTGACCTTGCCGCCAGCCTTGCTCTCGGCCCAGTCCTTGATGTCGTCGGGGAGGTCGCGAGGCAGGACAGCGCGGGCAGTGACTTGGGGAGCAGCCTGCTCAGCGGCGACGAGGCCGGCAGCGGCGAGAATGGCGACCTTGGTGAAAAGCATTGTGGTTGTTTTGTTTTGAGGTGGTAGGTTTATTTGTAGAAGGTAGTGTTGATAAATGTGAGGTGAGAGTGAAGAGTTGTGTCGATGGGAGATTCTTTGGTTTGATGAAGGATGTAGCAGGAAAAGAGAGATATTGGGAGTGGCAGCTCCTCCCCTTGATATAGGTTTCTTTGTTTCCCCTTGTACGCCCAAGCTCAGGCCGTTGCCTCAGCTGCTGGACTGCTTCCCGCCTTCTCCTGTCATTTACTGTAGCTCAGGTAGCTAGGCCCTGCATGAAATGCCACGGCTGAACTGCGTCATGTTCCACCACTGAACCCCTGTTTCCAACTGTCATTCAACCAATCAGAGCATCATAATCTCCTGCCCCTGCGTAGATCTAATCCCGTTCCAAGGTCTGCGCCACTGGTATGTCATCACCAGCCGCGATTCTTGCCGTCAGGTGCGTTGCCCCAGACCCACCATTTCCTCATTTTCGGTTTCAGCGATACTTTGTGGCGATGTCATTCCAGTTTTCTGTGCCTGGATTTAACTTGTTTCGGGTCTCTTTCAACAGGGAATAGCTATTTCTAGTAACAACAACAGTCGTGGCCAACCACACGCTATCATGCAGCGTCAGTCGTATGTCAGCCAAGCCTCTTCCATCTTTTGAATCTGCCGACTTCCCGCTTTGTCGATCGCGATGTTGAAGTTGAATAGAGAGTCCATGTGGGTTCTGACTCAGACGTTTAATTGGAAACACTCTACCCCAGACTTTAAAGTTTTCTGTAGATTGGGCGAGGATCAAGGAAGGAGGCCGCCAGTATGACCTACCGAAGCCCCCATTACAAGTTTGCTTGCGCTGTCATAGTGATAATAGAGGCAAATAACGCCATAGCAGTATCGTTGCCATTTTCGAGTTATTTGCGTATTCTTGCGCCGCGTGTTTGCGTGGCACAGTTCGCACTAGCTATGTGGTCCAGGTCTCGCAAGGCAACGCCATCTTCCTGACAGAAGGCTGGTGTGTTAAGAAAAAGTGTTTATCGAAAGAAAATACTGGCTATTTTATCCATTACACGACTCTCCTATTTCCAGGATTATCCGCCCTCAATCTCCCGTCATTCCCTCATCTGTTTTTCCAACTGTCTTTTTGTGCCCAATGCCAACTGCATCTTGGCATTCCATTTTGATCGCCATCACTTTGAGCAGGACGACAGAGCCGACGCGCTCTGAATGGTAACTCCTGGGTGTTTTCTTTTTATATGTCGCTTCATATTTGTCTTTCTTGTGAAAAATTCGTCGCATATGTGGCACGGAATCCTCTTTCTGCAAGTTCCAATTAATCACCATGTCGTAGCGCGATTGCCATAGGGTAGGACTCACGGACTTGGCAGGTGAGGTCTTCTGCTGCGGGATGAGCCAGTGCGTCTCTCAGCTTTGTCCACTGCTGCACAGACAGATTGACATAAGTTGACGAAGCAATTGCCACCAGGAAGTATCTCCTAATCATCGTAAGTCAAATCGTTTATCGAGGGAATGAGCGACTGGCGGATGTACCTTAGCAAGCAACAACATATAATCCCGAGCTTCGTTCGCGCTGTGCAGATAACCAAGATTGCTAAAGCTATCTATAATGGAGAGTATTGCTTGGGCTCTTGGATCTTTGAAAGAAGGACTGTTTCGCAAACATTCTATATAGAATGGCTCAACGCGATGTTCTGCCCCAAATCGAGTTGATTGATGAAATGTTGCCCCACGGGAAGAGGGGCTCGAAAGAACCAGTGTAAGTTCTCCGCAATCTTCTAGAAAATGGGTCAAGTTGCGCATAATTGGCGACCCCTGTAAATCCTGCAAATCCGGGGCTAGGGTATCGGCAAGTTGTATGTTCTCACTGATTATATGGCTGCAGTCTGCTGGTTGGCCTGTCAATAAAGAATTGGATGCCAGGAAGCCATACACTGTATGGTCAAGGTCCAAACCCGAGCTCAGAGCATCATTCGCCAAGTCATCACCCTGTGATGTAGAAATTGAACTTGGCTCCTCTCGATAGCTTGGCGGCAGCATATGGCTGATACCCACTAACGTCGGAAAGAAACAAAAAGCCTGACTAGTCAAGTGAGGCTCTAGACAGGCAGCACTAATCAGGTCATGAAATGCTTGTCGATGATTGTGGTTGACTGCATTTCTCCAAATCTCTAAGTGAGGGAAGCCATAGCGAATCTGATTACCTGCACAATGCAGAATAGCGTGCGATAAGCTACATAGAGCAAGAACTTCTCCCAATGTGGTTGGAGGCAAGCGTAATAAAGTGTTACGATAGCTGCCTATCGCAGTCTCATAGAAGCGCGTAGGATCGCCAAATGAGTCGAGGCTATCGTCAAGACCACCAAGGTACAAATTGTGCGTCGCAGCTGTCAGTCGCTGACGGGTTTCTTCTAATTTGACCTGAACAATTCGAAGAAAGCGCCATTGATTGTAGATTTGCGGACTTAGGGAGACAGCGTCGGGAAAGTGGTCGCTCGCTGTTGCAATTGAGATAAGACCTGCAAGGAGGCCTTCAGCTCTTGCCAGCAACAAAAGCGATACTGGAAGAACTAGATTTGGGGTTTCCATGGAAAGACTTTTGGCGAGAAGACGAGAAAGATATACATTGGAGACGGTAAGTTCATATTGGGTACATTCCAGTGTGGGGGAGTATTTATATAGAATTCAGACATAATGAATCTTGCTCTATATCCACCGGACGGGAGGTGTCCGTCATGCAAGTGAAGCGCCGGACCACACCCATCTTCGAAAATGAGGTCACGTGATGCATCCTGCATTATCATAACAGGCAAGTATCGAATTCCCGCCAGCGCACGGGAAGTTGTCGACGAATCACAGAACATGGACTTGAATTTATTTGTGGAATCGATGTTGGTGGCTGGTATCTTAATGAGGCTCCAGTTACGGGCACGTCTTGGGATGTTGGGGCTTGTCAAGTGAAAGACTTTTCGCGAAACGATCAGAAATGTAAGCTGACGGAGAAAGAGGACTGGCTTCAATAGAGATCTAGACTGTCAATATTGCCAGGCTTTGTTCAAGTGCGGGTTATTATTTGATCTGCCTGACATTCGGTTTCCTCTCTATCCTCAAAACCGGTCAGCGAGCTAGCTGTATCTTTGGTGTAAGTCTGTCTCTTATACCGAAATATCTCACCAGACCCTGTATGTAAATGATAGATGTAATCGGACATTCATAGCCAAGCACTTACAATACTGTCTGCTGATTTGCGTGTATTGGGAGGGTCTTCTCCACAGTCTGAGCCTGGGTGTCGGGCACTTGTAATGAGCCAATTACCCCCGGACAAGCATGAAGCTTTGGGCAACATGGCCAATCAGACAACCCGGAGACCTTCGAGCTGTAAGATGGGAAATTGCTGTCCGCCACTTAGATTCTACATTGGCGTGTGTACTCCCTGAAGTTGGAGTTGGAGTTGGAGTTGGAGTTGGAGCTGGAGCTGGAGCCGGAGCCGGAGCCGGAGCTGGAGCTCAGTCAGGAGCAATGTAGAATTTGCGATAAAAAGACACAAATATATCGCCAGACCATGAGTTGAGATTAAGGAATAGAAAGGCTTCACAATACCATATTTACTCACTTCTTCATACCTGCATTCCTCTCCGCACAGCAGCATGCCTACCGAGGAGCAACTTAGACAGATGCAGGCAATGAGGGACGATCAAGGTAATACCATTGTGCAGTATCCCACTGCATTTTCGCTGAAATTATGTAGAACCTGTGATGCTACAGATGTGGCTCAACGAACCCGAAGATATTACTTCCGCCACAGATGTTTGGTCAACTGAAAGGGCAATTGCCAAACCGAGGCCCAAAACGACCGAAGGCAAACCATACCAGGATAAGACCAAGAAGTACGATATATCAACAGCGGCATGAGATGAAAGAGAATTGAAGCGTATTGGAGATTGATGTTGTCCGTAGGAAACTAAGTCTCTAGCCTGCTAGGCGCATACAAGGAACTCAAGAATGCCATAGTCGAGAGCTAGCCGACCTCAATATGATTGCAACATGTTTAAATTAAACAGACATGATATCCGTGAATACCATTGCGCTGATGGTATGTGCTTGTGTACTCATCCGCCTTATGAAGAATGTCTCTCCATGGACAAGCTTTCAAGCTCATTGTCTGGTAATGATATAACGTCTCTTGATTGTATTGCTGAAATCGCAAAGTCCTATGCTTTACGAGAACTCCTGTTTTTGTGATTCTTTCTTTCGCTATTGCTATATGTCTTTATATGTCTTTTCATGTTGCTGGATCGATCGCTAGTGTATCCGCACACGGGGCATGAGAAGCGGTTCCTAAAAAGTTATCAGCAAAACTACTCCTAGTAGGATATCAAGTGATGTGTAACGGACCTGGGAGCAGACTTCTGTGTCGTGGACACAGACGGCGATGGGCTTGCGTGGAAACCATGAACCCAATCACGGAACTCTCGATGTGCCGTTTGATCGTCGAACAACAACTGAAGATAGTTAGTAGAGTTCAATTATACGTCTTTCGCATCCCACGTACATTTCCTGCCCGTTCCATATAGAGCTCGATATCCTCCCGGTCTTGTAGCAATCCTCTCTCGAAGAATGCTTCCGCAATGGCAACTATACCCCGCGAAACCAGATCGCGCCCGTTCTTTTCGGATGAGAGAGGCTGAATAAAAGAGTCTTGTATATGCTTTTTCTGTGGTAATTTCTCTTGGCACCAGGCAAGACACGATCGAAGGTCCTTTGACACCAGTCCACGACCAGCAAGACGGAACCAGAAGCAGGCGTTTCCCTGGATAAACTGTACCACAGTTCTAAACACGGAGGTTTCCTGAAGCTGTAATATCCCATCCGACTCGGTTGCTGTGATTGAAGACGATGGGTTATGAGGCTGGTTGTTTGGCGGCTGTATCAGCGAGTCATATGCAACAGGCAACTGATTTGGGGTCCAGAGCATAGCAAGTCCGTTATCACCCGCTGAACCCATATCGAGGCTAATAGGGCATGACGGACCTGGGTCGGTATCCCGCCAATAAATCGGCGATGGGTTCAAATACGATTCTGGAGGACCGAATGGGCCAAGAGAAAAGTTCCACTCATCATGTGTCAACTCCGTAAAATCCTGATCATACATTGGTACGCTATGTCTTGCTTGTTGCAAGTTGAGTGGCGAAGGATCTGTTCCCTCATATTGCACGTGTAATGGTGGATGGCCTGAGATATTGTCTTCGTTATAGGGAAAATTGCCCTGGAAGTTATATCCTGATAATGGTTGAGAGGTGAGTCCGGTGTTGGTGAAAAAGGACGAGGCGGGCTGTGTGTAGGTTGGAAGTACATAAGACGGATTTGCCCCGCGCCATTGACTGGTCGCTTGTCTCTGAGATTGTTCTCCAAAACAGAAGTAAAGATGGTTTCGGGCTTGGGGCCAAAGACGTTCGGCGAGTAGCTCGAAAGCATCTCGTTCATCTTCTTTCCACAGAGCCTTGATCCATAGACGGACGCCAGCAAGAATGTCACCCTCTGCTAGCCTATTTCTGACGTGCAATAGACAAGACACGACGTAAGATAAGCTACAAAGAGCAAATATCTTGCAGAGATCGTTCGGGGCTGATCCAGTCACCATGTTTCGGAAAGAAATCGCACCTGTTCTTCGAAGTCCTTTGGCGTCCTGATAGTTGGCAAGAATATTGTTGATAGCTGCGTTGTCTAAGGTGGCTGCAACGTCGGCAAAGTGGCTCCAAAGGACCTCCATCCCATCACGGACGGTTCGGATAGTAGACCAGGCAATTTCGCGAGCACAGGCGCCACTGTGCACGTTGGAAGACTGTGCGCCTGCTGCCTCGTTGATGGGAACTTCATTGAATAGAGCTTGAAGCTCCCCTGAAAGATCACCTCGGGGGCCATCGGCACCTATGCTTGGGCTTTCAGTCTCATCAAGGAAGACGAAGCCGGCAAAAAGTCCATCAGCTTTTGCCCAAATTCCCTTCTCGAGGTGTCCTTGTACCTTGAAATCCTCGAGACCAGCATGTGCAGCGCCGACATTGACCGAGAACAAATCGCTATCCATTAGCTTCAAAGATACCACATTGCGAGGATGTGCACAAGAAAAGGTTGTTGCCTTGTTGATTGTCGAATGATGAAGGCAATAATGGGTTGTATCAGCATATTATGATGGTTCGCCATACTTGAGATTTATGCCAGATCTATTCGAGGCTCTTACATCAATCATCCCCTGGCTCTCACTTGGTGCTCGCGAGCAAGGAGCTCGGAGCCGGGACGACCCTCCCGCTTAGCTTGAGCATTCAGCCCTGGCAACCTATTGGTCGCTGGAGCCCCTGATGCCTGGGCACGTCACTCTCCTAACCTTGACAAGAATGATCGACAGGGCCAGACATGTCAACCTTGTCCGAGAAAGCCACTCCGTGCTCCCCGCTGCTCTAGAGCTGCACAAGCTGCTCAGATGAGCAAAATGTGGACCTGAAGTGTTGCTCATGAGCACTCATGAGCATCTACGAGCACTCACGAGCTTTCAAGAACATATACGAGCATAGCGTGAGCAATAAGCTACATGAGGTGAGCATCCCGCTGTTTATATACTGCCCAGGGTGAGAACGAACAAAAGTTTTCCAAGGCTACTATCCATTGTCAGAACAACTCGGAGTCAGCAACGTCACTCTTGAGAACAAACCCATGTATAACGATGCGACAGACGATGCAAGCAGGACAACACAGCCCGAGCCGAGGCGGATTTCATCACGCAGGTCAGTTCATCTAGCAAGGCTTCTCTGAATGCCTGGCTGACAAAACACATGGAAGTCATTCAATCGTATATGCTTCAGAGCTGGTTAGAAGAGCCCAGCCACCTCGAAGTCTGGTCACCAGAACGGGCGCTGGCGTACCCAAGGAGATCTCGAGGTGGTAGCACAAAGGACGCGCCCAAATTACTGGCTGACAATGCCTAATCCAAAACTGTAAAAAAGGCTTGACCTTGGCGGATAGCGGCTTTATTTCATTCGCCGCCTGGGTCAGAGACAACAAGGGGTGACCATTGGCTTGCGAAGAAGGTGTAATGTTGGGCAGTCAGGATGGCTGTGTCAACGAATTGGAAAATGTTTTAGTACAAACTGCATGAGGACGTTGAGGCCCAAATTGATATCCATCGACAGACCACTTGAGGCCTATCAAGTAGACGTTCGTGCGGTACTACATTTCCCATTCTGATCGCGAACTGGTCAAAACAAGCTCATGTCGGATGCAGAGATCAGATCGTCTACTTTGTTCTATTAGCTATAAAGTTCCCTTTATCCATGTTATTTAACTTATATAATACCCACTCAATTCACCCCCCGTCTCAAAGGGTGAGCCTCAGTGTTAAACACCCACTCATCCAAATTGATAACTTCCTCATCCGCAAAAATGAGATAGAAGTACTTCAAAGTCTCCGCCATCCAAAAGCTCTCCATATAGTCCTTAAGCTTAACCTCCTCAGCACCAACATCCTCTACCGCCGCAAACGCCTCCTTCGTCTCAGCAGCAGCACGGATAGAAGTCCACATGTTCCACGCAATATCACGGAACTCTTCCTTTCCGGTGATGCGGTAAAGGTAGAAGATGCTCTCGATGGTCTCAGGACGAAGGAGGTAAGTTGAGTCTCTAGCGCGGAAACCCAAAGGCTTTTTGTGGGAGCTTGGATTGAAGTCGCAGGGTTCGAGAGTTGGACAGCGCTCGACGTGGACGATTTCGGGCATGAGACCTGTTGGGTAGGCCGAGTAGGCTTTTGCGCATCCTCGAGCGAGTTTCTCGCCGATGACAACGTGGTCATCTCGGCCCAGAGCTTTTCCTCCAAGCGCGTACATGCCTCCTGCAAAACATGTGAGATGCTCGACGTCTGTCTTCAATCGAATCTCTTTGCTTCGGGGGGCGATATCAGCTTCACCTAACATAAGCACGTCCTCTTTCTCCGGCAACATCGGTCGGAACATCAAATGCTTAATAGCAGCATCGGCTGCCTTGATGTACATCTTCTCATATTTTGATTCAAGACCCTGCAGAAGAACGTACTGTTTGATGAGATACTCATAAAGCGAATCACCATTAGCGCCCAGGCCAAACGTGTCGTCGGTAACTTGGAAGCCGTCCTGCGCGTTGATCTGAATCGGCCATAGTCCAGGGATTGCAGTTTCATTCTGTGTCCTTTCGAATGCACTGGTGATGAAGTCAATCGCATCGTAATACTTGGGGTTTCCCGTCTGTTGCGAAAGACGAGTAAACTCCATACTCATACTGCCCAAACTAGCAGCACTCTGTCGCGGTTCAGGGCGACCTCTTCCCTCCTTGAGATCTCTGAATCTGATAGTATGCGGTGGCATATGTTCGGCGTTATCGAAAGTGCCATACAGCAAATCTCCTATCTCAATTGCCTTGGCCAGCAAGGCGCTCTCTCCACTGAGCTCATACGCTGAGAGTAACCCGCCAAGATGTCTGATGGTGGTTTCAAAAACGTTGAACCCGTCACTAGTAGGCAAGTCCCAGTCCATGCGGGAAACGTAGTCGACAGCCTTGTAAAACTCTCGCTTCATACCCATGAGCCATAGCGTGTCGAGGTTGTCGCAGATGGTAGCGGCCCACCCACCAAAAGTATTGGTGCCTGTTAAGCTCAATGGCTTCAACTCATCGCGTCCCCATGCGAACTTTTCGTATGAAGCCCACGTCTTTTGGAAAGCTTGCTTGACCTCTTTTCGGCGCTGCTCCGCTGTCGCAAGCTCTCGTTTTCTCAATTCGGGGTTTGAGAAGTCATATTGAATTCGGGGTAGTTCGGCAGGCGACCCGCGCGGGGGTTTGACCAATTTACTCGCATCCAATGGATGCCGCATTGTGTGTCTACTCCAGTCATAGCTGCTGGGAATGAAACTGATCCTGGGAGAGCTGGGACTCGATATTTGATGGAAAAGACCATAAAATACTAGTGACGCAATGAGAAGTGAGAATATCGCCCTCGATGCGGTAAAAGGTAGAGCTACGCCCATGGTTACAAGACACAAGAAAAAGGAAAGAAAATGAGTGAAATACAGGGTCAATTCAGGTCACCATCGAGACCGTCAAAAGAAGGACTCAATGCTGGGAGAACATGAAAGGGGATCGGGGTCAAGTCAGATCTTATACGGGATCAAAGACACAGTAAGCAAGGATCCTAAGACAAGGAGTCAAACAGTTCCTGACTGCCCTGTATTAGTGTCGCTCCCCCACTCTGACACGCAAGCTTTCTAAGAATAACTAGACGATTAACGTGAGATCCGCAGGCACTATGACATACTGAGTGGAGGGAGATGAGCGATCAGTCCATGCACGATTCTTGTATTACTTTAAAACACAAAGAGAAACAAGAGCTTAGACTGTGCACGAGACTTAATCTAGGTGGAAGCCTAGCTATCTACTTGGAAGTTGATTGAAGAGCAGTTGGAAAACATTGGCAATGTGTTTTATTCACCTCATCCTTTAGCTCAGTCAGATTCAGCAGCCCTGTATTGACTTTCAGGGGTGCATTAGCTGTCGTGTGCGCTGAAAAGCCAAAAGTCAGCGGGCTGACAAGCTGAAACCCCTGGCCAAGCCACCTGTTCAGGGAGATCATCGACTCGTAAGCCCTACAAAGAATTAAGATGAGAGACAAGCTCGCCAAGTTGTTATTACTTCTTAGCGAAGTCCGAGAATAAGCCATGCGTATTTAAGCTTGGCCTACCCGTTTATCGGCGGAAGTGAATCTAGCTTCCGGTCGCGTCCAGTGTTAAAGTTAACTTCAAATGTGGCTGAGGCGCTTGGTTACGCCACAATTTGACTTTGACTTACAGCCAAAAATTCAAAAATTCTGCCGCTTTTCCAAGCTCTGTTCAGACACCCATTAATTCTTCACCCAGCGCGGCTCCAGACATCTCGTCGCAACACAAACCACAACCGCCAAAATGTCGTCCATGCGAAATGCCGTCGCGCGGCGACCTCACCGTGAGCGAGCTCAACCTTTAGAGCGTAAGAGGCTCGGTCTTCTTGAGAAGCACAAGGTTTGTCCAATCCCCCACCAATTAACCGCCAGCTTCTAACCCGTCGCAGGATTACACCCTTCGTGCTCAAGACTTCAACAAGAAGAAGAAGACGCTCAAGAACCTCCAATCCAAGGCCGACGAGCGAAATGAAGATGAATTCTATTTTGGCATGATGTCCCGAAAGGGACCTGGTTCCAAACTCAAGGATGGCAAGAAATGGCAGGGCACAGTCGCAGGCGATCGAGGAAACAAGTCCTTGGACGTTGATACCGTGCGACTCCTCAAGACCCAGGATCTGGGATATGTTCGAACGATGCGACAGGTTGTCTCGAAGGAAGTTGCCCAGTTGGAAGAACAGGTAGTCCTCACCCGAGGATTCGACAAGTTGGACGAAGATGAGGAGGAAGAGGAAGACGATGGCAGCGACTCCGAATTCGATTTCGCCACCGCCCCTTCAAAACCTAAGGCCCCACGAAAGATTGTATTCATGGACGACGAGCAAGAACGAGAAGAAATATTAGGCGACCGCCTGGACATGGACGATGAAGACGATGTCGAGAAGAAAGAGGATAGCAAGGACGAAGAGGAGCGCGCCAAGTCCCTTCGCCGTCTCCGCAGTCAACTCGAAAATGCTCGCAAAAAGCTCAAGGTCCTCACAGACGCCGAGCACGAACTCGAGATCCAGCGCGCAAAGATGGCAAAGACAAAGACATCTGGAGGAACTACACGTAAAGGAAAGAAGATCATGATTCGAACAAGAAAGCGATAGAGGAGGAGAAACGAAGGAACCATCTGCACTCTTTTAAAAATCGTCATTTCCTCGTGTTTTATTCGTTACGTTAACGGCTTCGCTTTGCACATTCAAGAAAAGCAAAGCTAATAGATACCCCCCTTCAAGAACGCCGTGGGTGTATGATTCTACATGATACAAAAAATATGAAAATACGTTAAAATTCCCGAACTTCCTTGCGCTCGATTAGGAAAATTCCATGCGTTCCGTTACATCATGATTCAAATTATCGCCGTTGATTAATACTTTGATCCAATGCACTTATAACATCCCTTGAATGCGAACCCGACGCATCGGAAACTTATCGTTAATATCCAGATGAAGCACGCGAACAGACCTTTTACGATCTTGACGATCACGCGGAGCAAGAAGGGGAGCTTGTCCTCCTTTTCTTTCGGCTTGCCCTTGCCGAGACTCTCGTCTTGGCTTTCGACGTCGATCTCGAAGGCTTCCATCTTTCGCTTCTTCTTTTCCTCGCGCTTGCCCATCTTGCTGAAACGCCTTTCTTGCTTGGCTGTCAGGATCAGAGGTGGCGGGGGCTCGAAGGCTTCCATGATGGGGTTGTTCTTCTCGTCGGCTTGGGCGACAAGGAGAAGCGCTGTTACGGCTACGTCGACGATGAAGTAGGATTCGATCTTTGAGGCGATGCCTGTGTCGATTTCTAGCCAGCCGCTACCAGTGCCATCCCGAGTGAGCTTGGCGAGATGCTGAGGTGATTCGTTATGCTCAAGGGTGTACTCTACGCGAGACCATGAGGGAGAACGCTCTATGGTGACGCAGAAGGGTGTTGCGAGAGCGGGATGGACGAGGAAGTGATGCGAGCTATCCTCATCCCACACAAGACGTGCGCATTCCCTCTCGGCCAGCATGACAGATGCGGGATCTTGCGATCTCTCAACAGCCATCTTGGTAGCCGGTGTAGGCATGAGAAGTGCAACGAGACCATCATTGGGGGGATGCCTCCTCGACTCTTCTTCCAGAGTCGTAGTGAGAGCTTCTTGCCAATGCTTTGTGTCGGTGATTTTGTTACCCGAGCTGTTGCTATTGTGGCCGACAACGCCGCTAATAATGCTACTTGCTGAAGAACTTGCTTCAGGCTTGGGTGCTTTATAGGGCTTGTTGGGATCATGTCTTGTGAGAGTCACATACGCAGATGCCGAAGTTGGATCCAAGCGGAGGTTGTAAAAGGGCTGAGTCGCAGATGAGAGACTGTAAACAGGGGCGTCTTTCTCTTGTGTCAACTTCATGCAGTACACCCTCCCCTCGGATGGCGAGGCCTGCCATCCATTTGCAACCTTCCAATAGCTCTTGAGCAACTCATTCGAACTGACTGTTGGAATAAGAGGTGGCTCCTGTTGTTGCTGCATGCCACGATGAGGCCATGAGGGCGGCTGTGTAGATTGGATGCTCATAGGGCTAATGACCGGGCTTCGAACTGGTGGGTTTCTTGGGGCGGCTCCAGCTGGTGTTTCATGGTATGTCTGACGACTAATAACAGCCCGTGGGATCTCAGCAGGTCGAGTCTCTTGAGGAACATAGTTTTGCTGGTTCAGTGGTAGTTCCGGATTATAAGCTGGGAAGATGGAGCGCAGCGGCTGCGCGGGAGCTTCACCACCCAGAGGAGGCTTTGCTATGGAACTCCGTGATCGATCACTACTGCTGCGAACAAGTGTCGGTCCTTGAATATTTCCAGTATCTGCTCGTCCAGGAATCTGAACTGTCGGTCTCGGTCGTTGGACTTTCACAGGCTTAGGTTCAGGTTGCTGCTGTTGCCGAATAGGATCAAATTCAATTGGTGTATGCGATCTGTTCTGTGGTGTTTGTCGTCCATTATTCCTTGGTGGTGAAGTAGGTTCAGGCGACTGAGATGTTTCGGGAACCATGTTCTGCTGTGGTGTAGCGGCCCGTCGTTCGCTAGGTGTACCTGCTCTACGCTCGCGAGACTCAGAGCGACGAGGTCGAGGGGTCTGATTCCGTGAAGCAGGCGGCGGTTTGGATGAGTTGGGACTCGGGAACAACGAGAACCCTCCTGGGGTTGGAGTCGACATTTTCTGTTTCAAACAGTGATTTCTCGTACTAAACAAATGCGACGCTTCTTCTCAGAAGAAGAGGATATAACAATCCGGGGTATCAAAAATAAACAGGACAAGATAAGACGAGGGGTTGTTTTGTTGATGCTGCTGCTACCGCTTCATGATCAATTGAGAAAGTAAATCCACAAAAGTCCAAGAGTTCTAAAATGTCTAAAACAGAAACAACAGCAAAACATAAAACCAACAGAAACAGAAAACAAATACCGAAAAGAACAGTGAGTGATTGATATTATATCTCATCCATCGAGTTTTCATCGTTTAAGCGCTCCGACTAACACTAACATTCCCATCCTTGCAACAAACAGGGGACACAAAAATAGCATCCCCTGCTGAAGTAGCCAATCGGCGGGGCCATCACACTGCAGCAGTCATTCTAAGCGCCCTGGAGACGCGCTGGAGTGAGGGGAAGAGACGGTGCGATTGGCTGGGGCATAAATTGATTGGGTTGGACGGGGACAGATTTTACTGGCTTTTGGGAATAGAGATGGCGGGTGATTTGATGTGATGGGAGGATGCAGTAAGACAGAGTCTAAGTTGGTATGAGCTGAAGAGGAGGATCAACCGGCCTATTGAGGATGAGAAGTACAGTAAAGTGTTGGATCTGGGGAAATATTTCTTTGAGAATATTTGAGAGAAAAAGAAAGGTTGGGTCTAGACGAAGGCCTCATTAACAATTCTTATTCCCGTTTGACTGTCCAGAATATCTTGAAACTCGACGGTTCACCGCTTGATGCACGTAACCCTATTGTTACATACATGAACTTTCCATCAACCACTTGAAATCTATCCGAGTCAAGATAGTGGGTTCTCTGTTAGAGAACTCAAGGCTTGCAGTAGTGATGGTGCTGTGGTTGATCAATAAGCAGCGTCTGGCGGTAACTTATCACAATTTGTTTTTACCATGTTGAGAAAGTCTCCACGATGATCTTGGGGTAATGAGGCCCAGAGGCACAGCTTGTTTCAATATTGCGTGACAAGGGCGTTGGCTGCATGCTCTTAACTCAACCTGGTCAGTCGTCTGTTCCCTTATCTCGGTCTAAGGGTTCGTGAATGTCATCGTTGGCTTGGCTTGTGTCTGAAGCAATGCCCGTCATAGTTTAGTTATTTGATCTTGGGGGTTTCTTTTAACCTTCTTTAATGCAATCAATAGTTAGGTCAACCTCTCCTAGGCAAGCCAAATTCTAATGGGCTCGTTTCAGTTGAAGTCGCCCGCAGCAACTAAACTCTGACTATTGTCAACATGGGTGTAGCTTGTACAACTATGATGGTTAATCAGACTTCAGTTGCTGTGGACGACACCAAATGGACTGAGCCCATTAAGATCTATCCTACCTGGAAGAGGTTAATAGGCAGTTTAGTTATACAATTACTCTTGTACAGTTGCATCTCGCTTATCATATTCTTACAAGCCCGTCCATCTTCCGTGTCTCGTTCATGGCCCCCGTTCGTAGATGTCTTTTGTCGTAGAAAACCGACCCAAACGCCACAGATGCAACCCCTCTTCCATGTTCTTCTTTCCTTTTTTCGTGCTGATCATGAATTTCTTGGTCGATCCTTCGCTGTAAGTCCATGTACCCTCTCCCCTCTCTGCTCCATCTCCTTCTGTCTTGATAACCTCACATGCTCTGGCAACCCCCACCACTCACGCATAAAGTCCTCCTGTGCCTGCGCAACTCTAGCTTTACGCTCCCTCTCCCTCTGGCGCTCTATCCTTAGGGCGAACCACTCCTCACGTGCTTCGTCGTGTACGTCTTGTGTGGCATGGAGCTTCATGCAGTTATTCATTACGCGGTGCTCGGCGCGGCAGGCGAAGGATACTGTGAATGTTCGGCCGAGAGCGCATGCAGCGAAGGCTGGAAGATTGTGTTAGTGATCCATATAACCTGATGATATCCGTAGCACCCAGAGCAGGCTTGCTCTGGGCCATGATGTTGTGATAACGTACCTTTAATCTCGTCGGCGCATTCCTTTCGGACTTTTTGGTAAAATATATCTCGGACTTGTGCTTCTTGCGACGCAGATAGAGGTAGAGGGTTTCGAGATGGGACGCCGAGCTTCTCTTGTGGCACTTGGGGGTTCTGGGTGGCCATTGCGGCCATTGAGTGACGAGCGCGGGGCTCGGATCGCGGGGAATACGAGAAGCAGAGATCGAAGTGAGTGTTTGTTTGAGGGTCGTTCGGATGGTCGTGGTTGAGTCGTTGAAAAAGCGACTGGAGCTACATCGGACGAGGAGCTTGCGGGCTGTTGAGAGGTGAGCCCATGATTGAGCGGCAGAATCGCTGACCGCCTTCCATCTTGGGGTATCGGAATATGAACTGCACCATGGCTGAGGGTCACTATCACGAGTTTCACAATGTTCAAGAAATTACATATTGCTTAGTTTCTTACTGCTGGCTGCCTCTGTCTTTCTGTTCTTAGTGCCTGATGGAGGCTTTGGGCCGGCAGGGTGCTGCTCTCATAGCCCCCAATCTTGCCTCCTCCGACGAGCACAAGGTGTAAGCGTGAGCGCCTTCTCGACGACAAACAAATTGTGTTCTTCGAAATCGACCATTTATTTCTCGTCTGGTAGAAACTGTGTTCAGTCTGGACTAGGCATCTCTAGGCAGAAGTGCTTCTCCGTGAACAAATGTCTCGGTTGCCGAAGTCTTGGCCCCATGCATCACCCAGCAATTAGGTAGGATCAGCAGCCTCGTCACACCAAAAATGAGACTTAGTCCAGTATCATCGTGAATTCTATGAATGCTCGTTAATCCGTATAGTTCTTTCGCTGGGCATGGATGCGATCGAACTTTTGAAGGATCACCTGGGTCTTACTCTCCCATCTACAAAAGACCATGCCCCGCTCTCAGGCATCGTCTTATATCGTTCCTTAGATGCTTCATAAGTCCGATCCAAAGTGATACCTGTTCTACCATAAACATGGAATCTCCCACAATCGACTCTCCCAAACCCTCCGAGAGTTCTTCATCTGTCGAAGATCTCTTGGAGAATGTCTCCTCAGCGCTGGCTAAGCGCGCTGGTAAGGACGTTTTTGCCATCGAAGGCCATCTTGAAGACCATGACAACACAACCTCACACTCAAACAATCCCCAGCTCACCATCAGATGGGATGATAAGACGCAAGGATATGCTCGCACTCTGAGACTTCCCTTGAGTGATGATACTACCGCCCAGGACTCATTCACTCTGTTGCTGAACGCTTGTCAACCCGCCACGTTCGGCGTCGGCAGTAAGGAGGTCCTTGACGAGGAGTATCGAAAGGCTGGCAAGATGGACACCAATGACTTCTGCACTGATTTCAGCCCCTATGAGCATGGTATTGTTGATACAATCAATCAGGCCTTAGCTCACGGTATCCAGTCTGGTGGAAGAGGGCTTGGTGTAAAGGCTGAGCTTTATAAGCTGAACGTGGGTTTCTCTCACCTATGGTGTGTATACTTTCTGATACGATGCTTAGGTATACTCTTCTCCTTCTGGGAAGTTCAAACCGCATGTTGATACTCCACGGTCGGATCGTCAGATGGGCTCTCTCGTGGTTTGTCTACCCGTCGCACACAAAGGTACGTTTCGCGTCTCTCTAATCGTAACTCTCACTAACTTCCGGCCAGGGGGTCAGCTCGCAGTCCGGCATGGTGGTCGCGAAGTCGTCTTCGACTGGGCATCTCGACGTCCAGACACTGTCCAATGGGCCGCTTTCTTCTCTGACTGCGAACATGAAGTATTACAGGTTACCGAGGGGCATCGTGTAACATTGACTTACAACCTCTTCTGGACAAACTATGGGCCTGCTTTCATGGCGAATCATCTCGAAGTCCTTGATCAGGAGTCACTTCACTTCTATACCGCTCTTGAGAAGTTACTCGAGAAGATGAAGTCTTCTGGCAAAGGTGACCATCCCCTCGGTTCACAGGCAATTTGATACTAAAACTTTATCTTAGATACTACGGTTGGATTTACTTGCACTCACTCATATCCACATACCTCCAGTTCTTCCATCGAGGACTTACATCACACACTGAAAGGTATTGACATGGTAGTCTACCAAGCTCTAAAGCGCATCCTCGGCGATGCCAGTATCGCCACTGTCCTGGATGACTCAGAGTATGTGGAACAGCAACTCGAAAGAAAGCAGTGGGAAAAGGAATACCAGGAAGAAAGGAAGCGTAACCCCCCATCGCCTACACATCCTGCCAGCCGCGAGAGTCGTTTTTACGACTTTGACGATAGCGATTTTGAAAACACAGTTTGTATAGCCACATCGCTTCGACCTCCCATTTCCCATGGACCATACGATTGGGATGTTGGTCTGCTGGACCCGAAAACTATTGAGGTTTCGGAAGGAGGCTATTGGAGTAGCCACTATACGTATCCGTACAGTCGGGAGAAGGTCAATTGGCTCAACCACCGTCCAGGCTCGCATACTTCGAAGGAACTTGCTGTTGCTTTTACCACGGTCAGTTTATTACATTGGTTGGAAGGTGACTAGTGACTAATAGACATTGATAGTACGGGAATGAACCTGGCACTGGAGCCTACTACTCTTCTGCGGTCATCGTCGCTGAGGTCAATGGGGCTGTAAGCGATGACAAGGACAGTGGTGAAGGGAACACCGACAGTAATAGTGCAAGTCAATGTGGGAGTGATCAGGATGAGTGATGAGAAAGGTAGATAAACTTGGATGGATGATTTGGAATAGATAGGTAGGTTTAGATTCTAACGGTAGGTGGGTAACAGAAGAGTTATCCTCTTAGGCTTAGGATGCTAAAATAACGTAGCCTAAGTGCTAATCTAGGCTAGCATAAAGTGGCTGAATTATTTTGGTTTTCATGCTCTCGGCGGCTAATTCTTCTGACACCTGAAGGGCGGTTACATGCTATATCTCTAGTTTGTGATCGCTACTTTTAAGTGTTAGAAAGCATGAGAATTGTTATAGATCGAGTATATTGAACCGCAGTTCTTAAGTGAACGAACGATCGCTTCAATTGGTATCAACAGGCAAACGAAAGACAAAAGTAACCTCAACACACTAATACACCCAGCTCATCTCAACTCATTTTCTCGACCCATTACTCCTCCACTTGTGTCATCTACTGCTGAGGGTAGCCCTGGGCAGGATAAGGCTGCTGAGGAGGTGGCGACGTAGCAACAGGAGGCTGCTGGTGTCCAAAGTTCTGCTGACCCTGAACTTCGTAAGGCGCTCCAGGAGGAGGATAAGCGCCCTGTTGCTGGTAAGGGCTTTGGGCAGGTTGGTAAGGGGAGGTAGTGGGTTGAGGGGGGTACTGCTGCTGTTGCTGAGGAGCATATTGGCCAGGAGCAGCTTGTTGCTGGTATTGAGGTGCGGCCTGGACGGGTTGAGGTTGGACATTGACCTGGGCTTCGGTCTTGGGCTCCATTTGGTAGTTGTTGGCTGGACCTGAGAGATCAACAGCGAAACGACCCTGCTTGCGTCCTCTGATGTACATAACCATAGTCCAGGCAAAGGTAACAATGAAGAAGATCCTAAAGCGCAATCTCAGTCAGCATAACTTCATTTTCAACAATCAGTGTACAACTTACCAGACCATAGCGCCCAGGCCAGCAATAGCAGCCAAAATAGACAAGCCAGTCTTGAAAAGGATGACATTCTCTCCATCACGCTTCCAGAATACACTGCAGCTCTTGCTATCCACTAAGCTTCCATCATCATAACAGCCACCCACATTTACTGGAACAACATATTTCGCACGTCGAGCTGCTGTAGCGGCCCAGGCTGAGAGCCAGAGGACTAGCATAAGACCATCAAGGGCGAGGACGGCGATGATGTGATATAGGCTTCGAAGACCACCGATCTTTTCTGTTAGGACAGCGTAGAGGACTATTATCCATGTGAGGACTGCCTGAGGAGTGTGTTAGTCAAGGAGGAATGAAGATAGGTATGTTGACTTACAATGGCGATGGAGAGAGAGTTTTCTGGTAGTCCAGCATCATGGATCATCCAGCCACAAAGGCCGACGATAATAAGAGAGACAAGGACTTGAAGACCGCGGATAATGACTATCCAGAGTGGTGTTTGGAGGACATGCTCTGCCTCGGCATGTGGCTGTTGTTGTTGATTCATTCTGTAACTATTACAAATAGTATAAGGTTATGACAGGTTGTATAAGTAACAGTGAAATCGAGAGCCTTGTAGCAGATAAACGAGAGGAACTTGAACAAAGAGAGGGCGGCTTGGCAGCCTTATAGCCCATTCAACCCACGCCCTATGCAGTATATTCCTGTCGACGAACAAACTCCCAAGCCCAAGGCAGATTCATGTTCAAGGAACAAGAGGACCCTGGTAGATGGCTTGCGTTAGCGTCCTTCAGCCGCACTTCAGCTGGCCATTGGCGAAGCTTCACCAGCGCCGTTGGGCGTTCAAGTGTGGTGGGCGTTTGCGGAAATACAAGATTAATTTTGTGCCTGAATGAGAAGAAGGCCTCAAAATTTTGATGGAGTATATATTTCTCCTTGCATATTCAAGAGGTTTCCATCTTAGTCTTCTTACTGTTGCAATAGAGGAGAGTTGTCCATCCATCAACTGTGTTATCACGATGTTTAAGACAAAGCGCCCACCCTCGTTCACAACCCCTGCACAAGGCTAGCAATGAGAGACAACTGCCGATCCAGACTGTGATCGAACAGAGTGAATCGATAATCAATACGGAGTAATCTCGCGAGATTAGGCCTGTATAGAGGTTATAAAGGTGGGACTGGAGATTCCTTGTGGGGCAGAATCCAGGACAAAACTTTTGACAGCGACCTCTGTAGTCGATTTCCGTAAGGTGTTGGACTGTGTGACAAGCCCCTCAAGCTATCACTATCTTGTACGTCACATCTGATCTCCATTATCTAGACGAGGCGTTTTCACTAGGAGAAGCGGTGTTCTAGCTCGTCTCTAATCTAGAAACTACCTCTTTGGCGAAAGAGGCTTTGCGTGTAAGTGGTCTGATGGAGGTGACTCTCCGAAAGAGAATGCTTCGCGAGTTGGTCAAATGTGATTGGTCAGAGACAGCTTTGAGTGCGCCTGCACATGCATGAAGGATTCACTCGAGTGCCGATCACATATCTCGAGTTTCTCTCCCTCTTTCAGGGCGATGAGGCTCTCATTTTTCGCCAAAGAACTAAGTTCGCGTCGGCGCTTCACTTACGTCGTTTTTTACCCTCTTTAAGAACAAGGAGACGAGCTAAGTTGGCTTTAGTTTGTCTTGTTCAAGAATGGTCGAGGAACGTGACGGGAAGAGCTGAAGTGGAGGTGGAGAAACATTATCGGCTGTGTTGTTCAGACTTCAGCCGTTTGAGCTAGAGACCCTGAGAGTGGATGGGCGGAAAGGATCAGGCAGAGTGCGGAATTTAGAATGATCTCGTCATGAACATGACAAATCGAGGCCCTTGAATAATTGACATGGCAGCCCGCCTGACCTTGTCTTCAATCTAGACTGGAGGCTGAATGTTACCCTCCGAATACTGCATGGGCCAAGTCTAAATAAATGTATGCGTCTTTGAAGTTACTCATTCGTACCTAGATGAATGCGGAAAAACAGATCATCTTGAGTAAATATTTGCCAAACATATTCATGCTAATCATTTATGAGGCACTCGAATGGCGTTGGCTCATGCAGGGCAAAGCCCCTACCCCGGTTGCCTATTGTTCGTTTACTACTCGCTAGACCTCTTCACGAAATATATCATGCCTCCAAGTCTCTTCTTCCCTATAACCCCTCCTTCTTCAAACCTTCGATCTCCATAGAGGAGTCTCTCGTGACTATTTTGCAGAGGTGCTTATTGTCAGTGTGCTTTCGGTAGCTCCCAGGATGCCTTACGGGACTGGATGAGACCCATTGCAGCTTCGGGTTGTTATGAGTCTTGTCTCACGATCTCTCTCCGATGAGAGACTCGAATAACACTGCTCACCAGAGCTTCCTGAGAGATGACTTGTGCATGAGGGGACATCCAGTCATGTTTTCTCCGCGTCAACGGTAAGGTAACTGCGATAACTTCAATTTCGACAGTGCCTACCCTATAGCTTTCATGTAGCTGATCTGGTTCTCATGCCGATTCAACCGTTTACCGGTTTCAAACGGTCGCTAAATCATACGAGTCTCATCTTAAGGAGTTAAGACGAACGATGCCCTTCATGCCACAGTTTGACCGTCTCTGCAGTTTGCCGTCGATGAACATTGTTCATCCACTCAGGGGCTTTGAAGCCGCAGCTGCAGCTTGGGAATAAGCAAGGGGTTTTCTTGTGCAGCGACGGCGGTGAGATCGAAACAGGATTCAATATCAACTCCATCATCTCATATCGTCTCATCTAACAGATTTCCATCACTTGTTTATCTCTACTCACACTTACGACAACTTGATACTGCATTTCTTGTTGAGGTGCGGCTCGTAACCAGTAACAACCAGGATTAGTGCTAATCCAGCCAATCACCTTTTGCTAAAGACGCTGGCGCTGGCCCCCCAACCGCCCCAACCATCCAAACAAAACATCGACATTTTGCCGCCAGAACGATTCATTATCAAGAACGAGCCTCACATTCAAGGCTTATCATCCTCGACCCGGGCACTCGGATTTCATCATCATACTATTCTGACAAGCACTTTGTTGCCATTTGCGCCTCTTTTTCGCGCGTGCGGGCGGCTGTAGCCCAGGCAGCCTCTCTCCCCTCCATTCCCCCAAATTCAATCCCATGCGCTCGTCATCACAAGACAGCACCTAGTCACGAGGCCGCCTCATCTATCATCGCCATTCTCGACGAAACGAACAGATACGATCACTTGCATTATCGCGAATCTTTTCAACCCCATATTTCGATCGATCCGAATATTCGCTTCTCCATTTTCCCCGGATTTTCTTGCAGCAGTGACCCTGAAATGTGTCTCGGCTGCTTTTAAGCTTGGCCTATCGTTAATAGCTTCTCTGCGCTTAGAACGAAAGGTTATTCTATCATCCGACCATCGGCGAGCGACCCGCACGCTCTTGACCTCCGCTTTTCGCATTCCTATCATTTAGACACGATGACTATCCCTTCGCATTTCCATATGCCCGGCGGCGGCTTCAATCGAGAGGGCGTTCACCCAGGCTTATTCCGTCCACCCATGTCCCCAAGCTCGAGCACCAGCTACGGTTACGCTTCCCCGCGAAGCGCTGCGACACCCGAAGGGCAAGCTGGGAAGCGCAAGCGACCTTGTCATGACATGTCACGATCGCAAGACATTCGCATACATGATGACGTCGATAGGCACAGTTACTTTGGAACGCCCCTTGCTCAGATTAGAAATGACGACATGCGTTATCAACTCGCTGGACAGCTCGATACACCAAGCGGCGGCCCTTTTGGAAGCGGCATGCTAGATGACAGTGTTTACTCCGATTCGGACTATCGTAGAGCCCTTGGATCTCAACGGACGCAACAGGAGATTGATTTCAATAACGCTGGCCCGACGCAGCTCTTCAATCTCCCTCCTCAACCGATGCCTTCGCAGGGATGGGGCAGCTTCGCATTCTCGACTATCGGTGGTGTTGTCGGCCGTGTATGGGAGTTTTGCAAAACTGGTTCATTTCGAGGATTCCAGGCCGGAGGTGGCAAGGCCTATACGATGAATTCTGGCAGGGTGGAAGAATTGGATCAGACACTATTCGAAAGTCATCACCTACCTGGACGATTCCCTCCTCCGCAGCAGGAAGATTACTTCAACCAACAAACCAACAATGCCGACCATGAGATGAACAGTGGTGCATCGACACCCACAGCACCAGCCCCCAAACGAAGACACACTGATAATAGGGATGAACTTGGCAGGAATTGGGTTATGGTGAGTGATGAGAAACCAGCTGAGCCAGAGCCTTCACCCAAGCCTCAACTGCGACAACCATCTTATCATTCGACCCCTCGAAACCGAAACTCAGGCCCCTCCATGGCAACCGGCCGACGCATCAGCGCTACTCCATCTTCACGATTCTCTTCCGCCTCTACTCCTGGTCAGCGACGATCCACTACCAACCGACCATCGAGCCGTTTGTCCATCGCTCCCTCTCCTTCACCTCGTGCAGCATCGACCGCTTCTTTCGCGTCATTCACCTCCTTCGGCTCCCCTCGGGAGGCAACTCCCAGCAAGATTCCCCAGCCTAGCCGTCGTCGAGCCACAGCTGCACCATCGCCGATAACCAAGATGTCGTCGCACCGCCGTTCGAACAGTAATGCCTCAGTAGCATCAGGACGTGGATCCGCCGAAGCAAGTCCACGTCTGACTGCAGAAGCCAAGCATCTCGCAGCACGCCGTAAGATGGAAGAACGAGATGCAGATGTGCGGATCAACGCGTTCAATAAACAACTACAGGATATGATTCGTCAGGGTAGAGAAGCGTTGGGCACGACGATAGAAGTGGAAGGTAACTGGGATGATGACCTGTGATGCGAAACCAGCTGCCATCTACGATCTTACCTTACCACTGTTTTGTCTCACTGATACCCTCCTTCTTCTAAGCGTCGCCGAGAGATTTTGATGGGATTTCCTGTTTTCAGAGGGATCTTTACGAGGGGAGTTTAACGTTTGATTGATTGATTGATTGATAATCTGGGCGTTGACTGCATTGCTTGCTTCCTCAATTACTAAAAACTGACTCATTGTATTCTTATTCTTTTCACCCCAAGGATCTCCATCCTTGCATAAATAAGCATAAATATTTCGTTCTTTTTAACTCTTTTTTAACCTCGTGCTAAAGTCCGTGACAAGGGATCGTATATCCGCCAGTACGGTGAATATACCAACCCAGCTTCTAATATGGGAAACGTTGAGGCTCCAGAATGCTCCAATGAGAAGGGCCGACATTGATAACCCCCGAATAGATGACCCCTTTAGTGTCGGGATATCGTGCCAGATGCGGAGTAGCCAGTGCCCCTGGTGTATAATTGAACGTTTGATATCGTCTGGGGAATCTCACGATGTATTTCTCATCCTGTCTGTTTGCATAAAAGCGGCCTTTATCGGCGGTGACGTCTTTGCACATCTCGTATTTGAGGGATTGGCATCCTTAGTATCGTCACTACTCATTAACTACCTGGTGTTTTTCGCTCTTGGCATTCGGCTTAGGTCAGGCGAGTATTAAACGAGATGCAACTGTTGTGATGAGTGCATTTGTTTGCTCCTTTATTATGGATACTTGAACAACTTGGCGCATATCACATCATATTTTTGTGGTCAGCCTTGCAGATCCAAACTTGCGAGATTTAGCTGAAGAGGCTCTTGAGAATACTATGGATCCATTTTTAGGTCTTTGTAACGGGGGTAGAAAGGGGATAGCATATCGGAGGTTACTATCTCCGTCTTGGTTACCACTTTTTCGTTTTTTTCTTTGTCTTTGCACATGGATCAGTTTTTCCTTTTTTCTTTTCTGTCTCTACTTGCGACGTTACGTTCCAACGTTAGTCTCCATTCAGTGGAGATGGATGAGTTCGGCAATCGACGCGAAGTTTAGGGGCGGTTAGACGAGAAATCCTTCGGTCGAGACCAAGACGGAGACCAAGAGATTAGTTCGTAGTTAGTGGGTTTCTTCACTGGGACGGAATCGCCGCACGGATCGAATACTGAATAAAAGAGGTCCTGTCCTGTAAACGTTTAATAAATTAAGCTTGTTTGGAGTAAATATCCAATAATCATCGGCATCTTTATCGGTATTCAACATTAGTTATTCGTGCGGGTACTGTAGGCTAGGCTGCACTCTGCACTCTGCTGTATGTAGATCTTTCTCGTATAAACTTGATAATTGATGGTGTTGAGGTTAGATTAGCATACGTCAAAGGAAGTGTGATTTGCTGTAGTATGCATGCATGATACAGTAAGCATACCTGCATGGCTGAGATTGAATTGAGAGTAACCATTAAGACGTGATATGTGCTGTAATCAGTAAAATTTGTTGATGCGATTCAAGACATTTCTTTTCTTTATCTTGGCGTCGTACGTTGGTTACCTCAGATTGCTTATGATCGAACCGAGACTCCCCTATTATCCATGTCTGTCTACTCAGCCCTGAAGTTTGAACTGTGCCTCTTGTGCCTGATAAAAGGTAGCATTTGCCGATGCGACCGTCCCCTATTACTGACAGATCATCGACCAAAAAAAATCGGCCGCTGCCTAAACGGGGATGCTGAGAATAGACGGTGCAATTCCATTCGAGGGGCTATTCCCCGGCTTGGGTGGTAGGTTTCAGGGCATTCGTTGGGCCTGGACCACGACACCCAATGCTGAACCTCGTGAGACAAGCCATGATCGGTTATCGCGAATAAGGTTAACTAACGTTGAGATAACCTTGAATTAGGCTTAGTGTCACTAGTCAGGTTCGGCGTTTAAGAGACAACCCGGACTCACAGGAGTCAGAGTCACCCATTCAGGGATCCGCGCGGACTGGACATCTGACGAATTGCACTAATACCCGCCAGACTGGCCTCCACTGTAACCCTAGGTCTGTACCTGAGAAGAGACACAGAGTATGCGAGACAGTTTTTGATTGAGGCAGATATCTTGTGATCAATGCTACTCTACAGTTACAGCATATGCTTTACGATAACTCACGGGAAGAGTAACACGCTTTGATCAAAAGATATCACTCACTATCATGCTGTGATGTCTACCTGAGACATAGACCAGCTGCAGCGGGCTGCAGCTACAGAGACAGTTGCAGGAGCATTGGATCGTCCCGCCTAGATAACGCCACAGACCCATAGACAAGGTACAGGGGACAAGGTCTAGGCCGAGAGGAGAGGATGAGATGCAAGGGTATGAATAGATGAGCGTGAACATGGGAGGGAAGCATGGGACTTGAACCATGGGATGGGATACGCACCATGGGATGGGATCCCGAGTAGAGACAAGACAAGACAATGGGCAAGGGCTTGTTTCTATCAGTTAAAAATGGATATGATATATCCATTTATATGTAAGCCACCCCTGGTTTTTGACACTGCCAAGATTCGCGAACTCCAGTCTACCGCTGCCATCCATCCAGTTGAATCGCAAACCTCGACTCTCGAGTCTCCCCGTCTGTCCGTAGCGTCACCTCCGGACCCCGGTCTAAAATCTGCAGTATTGATAACCCCTGGCAAACGATATTCTGCTCCCAAGAACAATAGTCTTACAGACTTCTCTAGGACAGGCCTCGTACGTTGAACGGTAGGGATACCCTGCTACCTTCAAGACAGCCACTCCCGGTTCCGAGCTGCGGCTGCAGCAGTTGCTGATGGTGAATGTGATTCAGCTGTCGGATCCATTGAGCAGTCCGAACCGTATTACAGTGAATCTCTGAGGAGCAGGCCTCGAGTCCGGGTCTCTTCTAGCCAGACCGAGATAAGTATATATGAGAAGCCTCTTCCGCCCTTCTAGAGTCTTTTTTCTGTAGGTTCAACAGCCCAGCTATTAATTCACTCGTTTCTTGTTTCTCTAAACAATTACATTCGTTTCGAAGCTATCCTAGCCTCATTACTATCGTTTATCGACTCTCTACCAATCTTCCTATCTTATCCCCAAGACCCTATACTATATCTTCAAGATGCAGTTCTCTCTTCTCAAGCTTGCCACCTACGCTGGCCTCATCCAGGCTGCTGCCGCTGCCGTCCCCGTTGGTGTCGAGATCAAGAAGTGCACTGTCGACAGGAACATTGCCCTCACTTTCGACGATGGTCCTTTCGAGTACACCAACGAGCTCCTTGACCAGCTCAAGAAGTACGGCTACAAGGCCACCTTCTTCATGAACGGTCAAAACTGGGGCAACATCAACGACTACGCTGCCACCGTCAAGCGAGTCCTCGCCGAGGGTCACCAGCTTGGCTCCCACACGTGTGTCTCCTCTTTCTTTTTTTGTTTGAGTTCTCAATATGCTAACGACCTCACAGTTACAGCCACCCCGACCTCGCTACCATCAGCAACGCTGAGGCTCGCACTCAGATGACCCGTCTCGAGGCTGACTTCCTCAAGATCGTTGGAAAGTACCCTACCTACATGCGACCTCCCTACTTCAGCTACACCTCCAACACCCTCTCCGTCATGAAGACCCTTGGCTACCATGTCATTGGTGCCGATGTCGACTCCCTTGACTGGGAGTACAACACTCCTGCTGAGACCAACACCGCTCTTAATCTCTTCAAGAAGGGTATTACCGCCGGTGGTTCCATCTCTCTCTTCCATGACGTCCACGTCAACACTGTCCGCAACCTCATGCCCAAGGTCCTCGACGCTGTCTCCCGCAGCACCCGTATCCGTAAGTTACTATCCTCTACCTCTCGAATGAACCATTGACTAACAACGTCCAGCCGTCACTGTCGGTCAGTGCCTCGGCGACCCTTCTGCCAACTGGTACAAGACCACCAAGCGCACCAAGCGTGACCTCGAGGAGATTGACGCCGCTGAGGAGAAGGAGGTTACTGAGCGTGCTCTCGCCAACTACGTTGAGCACTCCCGCTTCCGCCGCCACACCAAGGCTTAAGCGTCTGCGTCTCTGACACGACACGACATGATATCTATTTAATGAGCCTAAGAATTATTGGATTTGTTTGTCTTTTCTGAAAGCACTTTGTGTTACCAATACTTCCTTTGTGTGGCTTGCACATAGATAATAGACATGCCCTATACTATACTATACACTACCTAAACTTAATACACGACCTCATTCCTATTGTCACAATAATAAATACTCTTTTCCAACATCGTTATCTGTCAGCTCTTAGTGCTTATAAGTGTTACATCCTATAGGTCCATTGACTTACACGGACCCTGCTATAGTCGATGCTACTATGGAGTGAATGACTCATGCCTTTTGATGCCAACCCCGTCGCCACGAGGATGGTCTCAGGGTTACCCGAGACAACTACAAAATGTCTTTTGTAAATGTCAAATATGACTTGAGCATGTCTCGGGCCTCGATATGCATATTATAAACTATACGAGCATTGGCAAAGCAAGTAAGACTGACCAAGTCTGCGCCAAGGTCAACGCCAAGTATTTCGCTTGGCAGAACATACAGCCTGTCATATTCCTATTGCTGCTGTATCAGCTGTCACATGAAGAGAATGAAACTGATATGCCTAATTGGGCATGAGCTTATCTTCTTTACTCGGTCGTCCCAACAAGCACATGTGGTGAGCTATGCACAGTTCCTTCTTAACAGAGTCACCGAAGTGGAACACGGTCAATAGAACACACTATGAACACCTCTCTACTAAATGAATGTCGGTCATATGGACTCTTTCCATAGGGAATTATTGCAAAAACGGCAGCCGATACCGCGGGCCTGCCTATGTGACCTGCTTGGCCTTGACAATAGGCCAAGCCAAAGACAAGCTTGACATTCACCTACCAATCACTGCTCACTTTTGTGTAGAGATCATTCTTGAGCTTAAAGAAATATTTGGACTTCTAGACATGATGTTGAATGTAATTGAGTAATTGTACAGGTGTGACATAACAACTATCGGCTGGTATAGGCTGCCTACTCCGGCCTTCAATTCTCGCCAATTCCCTAAGAGTCATGATAGCGATTTGTAAGCCCAAAAGGCATGCGAAATGGCCGCTAAGTCGCAGGGCTCTGGAAATATGACATTGCCGTGATCCCGGCTTGTCCGACTGAATCCAAGACACGCGAAGCTACATATACTCAAATATATTAAAACAACTGGGTTATGCCCCATATATAGTTCTTAAGACGATCTAGCATATTGGACCCTGGAGTTCCACAAAGCTCACCGTCAAGGACCTTGATCCTGGTCGTTATCTCAGGTCACGTTCAAGCATGAGTTGGGGTTACCACCAGGTGGGCAGCGACGATAGTGAAACTTTATTCCCTTTTTGTTGGTCTGTCTTATAATGCATCCTTGCCAACTATTGTCACACGAGATAATATCTCATGAATATTGGTATCTGATTTTGTGTGAAAAGGGTATCTGGATAGGTGAGAATGGCATTCGTGGGTGGCACAGCAGTTTCATGTCTGAAACAGTGAGATTTTGGGTAGATTCTCTATCTAAATATCGGCAATCCAAAATCCCGAGCCGTCATACAATATCGGACCATCCAGTTACGAGCTGAGGGTATTTTCCAATGGATTCATCAATGGTCCACCCCGATTCCATAGCTATGTACAGCCAGCTTCCAATAGTCGACTTACCTGCAAAGAGGAGGCGGAACTCTCTTCCAGTCCAGTCCAGGAGATCTTCTTCGAATATTTGCCACTTGCGAGGTCTTTCGTCACGCTTCCTAGTTTATAGTTAATATCTACATATAGATCAGAGACAATGTACAATAGTTACCTCTTGTTTATTCCGAAGTTTCCAATAGCTTCGCCGTGGGATATCTTGCCTGCTACAGCCACTGCATGGATATAGTTTTGTGCGGCTTGCTCGAGGGACTTGCCACAAAGAGCGTTCGCAGCCCTAATCGCAAAGTGAAGCGGCGGCATATGCTCTATCGAGTTATATAGCTGAGTATCTCTGACCGACAGGTTGCAAACGGCGTTGACGATGACTTCGGTATGGCTGACACTACGGGAGAGGTCGTACAGAACCATTTGCAGAAGTCTTCCGGCAAGCCTGAATCGCTCCATCAACAATTGGCTGTTGATGTCTTTCGTTCGTAGTCGGACGAGGCTGTCCATAGACTCCCATGTCGGTGGGTCGTCTTGCCGTTCTTTCCAGGGGGGAATATATGCACTGGCGACGGTCAACCGCCCAGGAATCCCCTTTGGAGAGCGCTTCCGGAGCACGGGGACGAAGAGTCTGGTGAGTAGAGCTGTGGAGAGGTAGTTGACCTGGAACATTATCTCGTGCTCTGTGTAAGCCGCTTGATATGCATTAGCTTGCAAAGTGCCGGCGTTGAGAATGACCATATCAAGCCGCTTTAGGTCCTTGAGTGCACGTTCAGCGAAAGCAATAACAGAGTCATACGACTCTATTTCCAGCTCCCAGACTTAGATATCAGCCCGAGGGTATTGAAGTCGAAGATAGGCGGCTACATCTTCGCCTTTCTTTTGTGTTCGTGCGCTCATGATGAGTTGGGACACGCTGTGAGAGAGGAGGGATCGACATGTCTCTAGACCTATGCCGCTGGTTGTGCCGGTAACGAGAGCTGTTTTGCCATTGAGGTTGATGTCTGAGGGAGAGTAAGGAGATCGAAAGGCTGGGCTGAGAAGGCGGCGCAACAGGCCTGGTTTCTTTGGCTTGGGCTGGACTGGAATTTTGGACCGGCCCTTCATGATGAGTGCGGCTCGTTGATGGTGATAGAAAGGAAGATAGGGAGGTTTTGTGCAGAGTTGAATGTAAAGAAAAGCTGTATTAGAAGTTTCCATTTTACGTTGCCTTTGAAGTTTGTAGGTGATAGAGTTTTGATAGATCTATAATAACTGGCAGAGCAAGCCTTTTTTTGAAAATACTTTTCAGGACTGTACACTGTAATAGTCTATAGGGCAATCCTTCAAACTCAGGTAGATAGTGGTAAGATATTCACTGGCTTATCAAACACATGTCTACAACACGGAGGCTATCTTTCTTTGATATAATACACTATTGCCTTAGTATGTGTACTCTTGGAGGTTTAAATAACGTTCGTGAACTAGAAAAGAATGGAAACAAGTGAGATTACAGCAAAATATTCTTATTTGTTATGTAATGTTATCGAAACATTGCGACTAAGTTCTGAGCTGTCATAACTCAAAATGAAGCCATCACGATATCAGGGCAACACTTCTTTACGCCCTTTGTGTTCTGTAGCTTTAAATCATCGACCCAATGGATGTCTAATATCATAACCCAGGTCATAAAAATCGCGATACATAATTACTGCCTTTTTGAAAAGTCCATTTTCGGATCTGACTGCATGTGGTGTCTGCTCCACCTGCCGTATGGAGGAAAATGGGTGACATGTAAAAAGCTGTTGATACGCCGGACAAAAGACGGGAATGAGAGTTACATCAAGATTTTCATGGCGTCACGTCACTGGGTCTGGAACCGGGTTTGGGTCTTGGTCACGGGGAGCTCGGCCGCAGGGTGTCAGAAGAAGAATTGATCACCGAAAGCACAAGAGACGAAATAATTTGGTCATCTTATGCTGGCTAAGGCTAGCATTTAGGCTACTTTATTTCTGTAGCCTAAGTCTTAGCGAACATTTCTTCTGTTACCCACTTAGCTCGGCCTCTAAATCGTCGATTAATTTAGTGGACGGAAGTCGGAGGATGAGAGAGGCCGGGCGATGGGCCGAGATTTTACTTTACTTTACAGTGTGTCGCGTGTAGAAGCACGGGGAGTTTTGAGGGTATATGATTCGTGCAATTCTAAAACTTCTGAGATCATCAATTATGTCAGACATGGTCATAACATTGAACAACTCATGGAGTCTCAAACAATCAGTAGTTTTGTGCTTCCAGTACGTAATTATTAGACCCTTGTGCTGGATGTCGGGGCCATCGGGGAGGTCGGGGAGTTGTTGATGCCCTTGATGGAGCCGGTCACTTGCAACGCCAATGAATGTAGCCGATGACCGACGGCCGAACTGTCACAAGAAGAGTATCCATAAATTTGGGGTGCCCGCTGTAATTCATGTACAGTACGTAGGTAGTGGAGGGTTTTGCAACACTAAACCAACTTCAAGACCCTGATCTGGGGTGCATCATAGAGGCATAACTTATAAGCAATAGGAGACATGATTTGAATTGCTACTCCTTCCATTCCTATCAGTGTCATCAATCGTCATTGATCACGTGTCCATTTGTGCTGTTGCTCCTCCATCAATTCCCCGATGGCCCGATACCCGTTCACCAGAAAATCTCCACTTGAACACTCTTAAACCACACAATAACTACCGACAACCGCACAAAAATGGCCACCCCGGTGGCCGTCTTAGACCAACCCGCGGGACAAGCCTCGTAAGGTCAAGCCCAAGTCAAGGGGGGGAAAAGCCGACCTGACTCAAAGATAGAGAGAGCGTCTAAAATTTGACCTGACCTGACCACCTCTACCTTTATCCGCTGAACCACCTGTTCAGTCTTTCTGTGAATACTTTGATTGTATATTTCTTGTATCTCAAGAGCATGACGCGGACAAAGTCTTCGCCTCCCGCGTCCGGACCCTCGGCCTCTGCGACTGCGACGCGCCGACAGGCTTCCGCAAGACCTGGAAAGGCGAGATCCCTCGCCTGTCGACAATGTCGCGATCGTAAGATCCGCTGCGACGGCGCTCGTCCTGTTTGCGATTCGTGTTCCAGGCGAGGTCTTTGTGCGGAACAATGCATTTACCCCGAAATTGAGCACGAAGGGTCTATCGCTTCGTCGCGCAGGTGAGTAACTTTAAAGAACTCAACCATGTAGATAGAGATTGACTCTGTAATAGCTATATCCGCGCCCTCCAGAAACGGGTTCAGGAACTTGAAGAAAAAGAAAAGCAATTGGTAAGTCTTTTTATACCAAGTACCTTGCTCATGTCTTTCATCCGTAGTCCATTTACTCATAAATCGCAGGAGCTTGTCGCTCATGGCCACGATGCTTTCGCCGCTACTTCGCCTGCACATGACGAATGGAGGAAACACTCTACATCTCCCAGCGTGGCATCAGAGCGTATGACACGACCACCGAGACCTTCTGATCATGCTCTTCCACCAATTCATGCCGATTCTGGCTATCCTCTCCCCAGGTTCCCTATCAGAGCTGGTTCGCTGCCTATGGTTCATGAACCAGCCAGCTACTCCCGCCCGTACCATCCCATGGGTGCTAGCCCGCCTTTGACCGACGATCTTGAAGATGCCGCGCCTGTCAAGCCTTCGTCTTTCGGCTCCTATTCTTCCAACGTCAAGGCTGCATTGATGCTCCAGAAGATTACCCTTCCCCCAACAGACCTGATGGACGAGCTACTAGCCGAGTACTTCAACATTGACTGGATCACGATGCCTATTGTCCACCGTCCATCTTTCTACCAACGCTACCATCGCCTTATCGCTGTAGCTAACTCCCGCTATCGTCGCGATATCCCTCTCGAAGAAGCAACCGAACTCGCTGCTACTTACTCCCTCCTACTCGGAATGCTAGCAATCGGCCAGCTAGCCAAATTCGCAAACGTCGAATCGAACGAGTCTCATCTGACTCACGCCTACGAATTCCACCAGCAAGCCAAGACGCTGCTTCTCGTCGACCTTTTATCCGTAGCTTCTCTTCCTGTAGTGCAGGCATTGGTTGTTCACACTCGGTTCTTACGACGGGCGGGTGCAGCTCAGGATAGTTGGATGTTGACAGGAATGGCTTATCGACTTGCAGAGGGTCTTATGCTTCATGTTGATCTACCAGGAAAGGCACAGGCGGAAATTGAGGAGCGAAGAAGGACATGGTGTGCTTGTGCTCTACTTGTTAGAATGCAAAACTCTTCCGAAAGCCAAAACCCAACATTTGGCACTTTGCCCCAAGAAATTGACGACGAATATCTTGAGGTTTATGCCAATAACATTAACAGGACGCAGCCTTGCGATACCCCTTCAAAGTTATCTTTCTTCAACCAAACACTGAAACTAGCGGACAACGTTCTGCAGCCTATTCACGATGCCTACTTCAGCTCAGCCTGCAACACTAAAGAGGCCATCACCGACATTCTATCCACTGCACTCAAGCTCGATTGTGAGCTAGAGGAATGGCATGCTTCTTTGCCTGAACATCTCCATGTGAAGTTTCCCTGCACACAGCCCGAAGCAGTCTTTCGCCGCCAGGCTACTCTACTACGCATGAGGTATATTTCCCCCCTTTTCATTTGCACGATGGCTCTAACATGAACTAGATATCTTGAGGCTAAGGCGTTGATCCCTCGGGCAGCTATCATGAAGCTCATCAGCAGTAATGCGACTCAGCCAGCATCTCTTATTGCGAAGTCCATGCTCGCAGGATTGTTTGAGTCTTGCTACGCTGCAAGTGTCGAACTGGAGGATATAATGGCACGCGAAAAGAGGCTTATCACTTTTGACGGGCCCCCTGAAAGTCACTCTGCCATCGGTAAGTTCGCAACACTATAGCCAAAGTACTTTTATTAACTCAAATGCAGCTCTTGGCATAGTCGGCATGACTCTCACCGTCCTGGTTCAACACCCTCTCTTTAGAGACACAATCACCAACCCCGTCCTCATAACCGACGAAGCAAGACGCTGCCTCGCTACAGCAAAGCAATACACCAACAAAAACACAAACAACCCACTATCTGAGCGATTCGTCCATGCTCTCGAGTCAGCCTTGCAGTCTTCATCCCCACGCGACGTGTTGGACCAGACACCTGTGGAGATGGCCTTGCTTGAGGCCTGGTATATGAAGAGGCAGGACCTCGTTTCTGCGTGTAGTATGCCTGTTACAGAAATTGTTTCTTTGTGGTGATTTGGATACCCAGTGTAGTATTGATGGATACCCTATATAGTATGGAAAGGACAGGGAGAGGATTTGGCGTTTATTTTAGCGAGATACCCAAGCATGAAGTCAATTGAATGATGATTTGCCCTGAATATCAATGTTCTCTATTCGTCAAGTGTATATTTGGTTGCCTCTAACCCTTGTGATCGGCATGGCCAAAATACTCGGCTGAGGCGCAGCGTGTTGGTTCAAATGCAGGAGGCCAACCAAAACAAGGGTCGTAAAATTGGATGGTGATCCGTAAAGAATTTACAGAGAAAGAGGCTCAGAATATTCCGTTGGTTAGTTAATCTGATGTTCTACAGTCTACTTCCGTTCCCTCGTACAAACACTACAAACACCCAAGGCTATTGATTTGACCACCAGCCAAGCGTTTACCAGAAGAGATAAGAAATGCAGTGAACTCACTTAGAGGATTCTAAATGCAGAAACCACTCTGCCCATAATTTTGGCTACCTGGTAAACAGTCATGCAGTGTCCCGACGACTTAACGGCCCCATACAGCTGCCAGGCACTGCTACCAACCAACACTCCCTCCTATTCGCAGACGGTGATTCACTGCCATGCAATTCAGCAGGCAGATACAGAGAGCTAATCTATAAATGAAATCTCTTTCCTTCCTTTGTTTACTCTCATCTTCACCAACGCATCAACACTTCCTCGTCTCGTCAAACCAACCTCTACCCTCACGAGAGGATAGGATACACCACAGTTCACATCACCCTTTCTCTCGATCTGTGACGATGTCTTCGTCGAAAACAGCCAAGATCGAGCAAGGGCTCAGTAATCGAGCCCTTCTCGACAAAATGGACAAGCTTCGAGAGCTTGGTATCTCGAACATGGTTCCGCTGCCGCAGGTATGTCCCAAGTGCCCAAAGAGACTGCTATTTGTGAAAGCTGATATCATGATAGATGGTAGTCGTGGGCGCTCAAAGTGCCGGAAAGTCGAGTGTTCTCGAATCCATCACTGGCTTTCATTTCCCACGCTCCACGACACTCTGCACTCGTCACGCGACTGAGATCATCTGTCGGCGTGAAGAGACTGAGAGCATCGTCATCTCTATTCAGCCTGCTGACGGTGATCCGGAAAGGGCCCGTTCGTTTCGTCGCACTGCCACTAACCTCGACGCCGAGGAGTTTGCTCAGATCTTTGAAGATGTACGTGAATTACTCCATCAAGTCGCATTTCTGACTTGCAGCAGGCAGCCAAGTTCATGGGCATCAAATCTGAGTCTTCCGACATTGGCTCAGCGTTCAGTCTTGACGTTCTCCGTGTTGAAATCAGCGGTCCAAATGAGGACCACTTGACTGTCATTGATGTCCCAGGAATATTCGAGTACGTCACTGAAGTGACTACCGAAGAAGACATCGAGCTGGTCAAGGGTATGGTAAGGAAGTATATCGAAGAGCCTCGCACCATCATCCTGGCTGTTGTTCCTTGCAACGGCGACATTGCGAACCAAACCATTCTCACCTACGCCAAGAAAGTTGATCCTGAGGGCAAGCGCACTCTTGGTGTCCTGACCAAACCTGACTTGGTCTACGAGAATGCCGGCCAGGAAGTCGTGCTCAAACTCGTCCGCAACGAGCGTCGTGATCTTGAACTTGGGTATTGTGTCGTCAAGAACAGAAGCGCGGACGATCTTACTTCCAGCGCCGAAGAACGCGCCCGCTCTGAGAAAGAGTTCTTCTCCCGAGCCCCCTGGACAAAACTGAGTCCTGACCGACTTGGTATCCCCGCACTCAAGATGCGTGTACAGCAGCTTCTGATGGACCGTACCAAAAGCGAGTTTCCTAAAGTTCAAAAGGAGATCAGCAATATTCTCAAGGAAAACCAGGCTCTTCTCAAAGATCTGGGTGAGCCACGCAGCACTAGTGAGCAGCAACGTATCTACATCGGCCGCATCGCTGCGCAGTTCACTCGTATCAAGCAATGTGGCCTCGATGGGACTTACAGCCGCGAGAGCCTGTTTGATACCCCTTCGGATCTGAAGTTGATCACTCGCATCCGTGAGATCAACGAAGAGTTTGCAAAGTCTCTCTACGACTATGGCGAGACACGAAAGTTCATTCGCAATGGCGGAGAAGCCGACACCGAAAGTGATGAAGACACAAAGGAAGAAGACGTCTGCAAGACTTTCTCTTCAGGTCGCAGCGACTTGTACCGTGCGGGTATTACTTTCGAGATTCCTAAGCTCGGAGAGGGTGAGCTGGATGAAGGAGTTCTCTACGACGCTTTTGAGTGGCCAGATGCAGATCAAGAGGATATCATGAAGTACATCGAGAGGGAGTGGCTGGCCTCCCGTGCCTATGAACTTGGAACAGTGAGTATAGGCATGATACCTTGCGACAGGAACAGAACTGACTAGTCCTATAGTTTGGTAGCGAGATGCTCCCAAAGAACTTCAAGGAACAATCCAAGAAGTGGTCTGGCATGGCCCGAGCCCACATCGCCAATGCAATTCTTATCGTCCACCATTTCATCAGCAACATCCTAGATAAGTGCTGTCCCGATCCCGCCATCCGTGATGAGCTTTGGAACATTCTCATCGACGACCTTCAAGATCGATACAAACGTGCTGTCGACCACACCGAGTTCCTCCTCAAGGTCGAGTTCGAAGGTCGAAGTATCACCTACAATCCATCTTTTGGTAACAGCCTATCCGAGAACAGAGGCCAGGGAGTGGATCTGGCGAACCTGGTGCATGAAGCAGCCAAGACGGGTAGTAAGGCGTGCAGCGATTGGAATGATATTCCCAAGGCTGTCAGTGATGCTTTCAACGACCAGCCTAAGCCCAGCAACCTGGCCACTATCTGCAAGGACATCCACGACGTCCTCTTGACTTACTACGATATCGCTCGTAGCCGTTTCGTCGATGTTGTCTGCCGACAAGTCATCGACTTCTTTCTCCTAGACGACGTCGACGGTCCACTCAGTGTTCTTTCCGACCAGGTCGTCTTTCACATGACTGCTGAGCAGCTTGAGGCCATCGCTGGAGAAGGCATGCTCAGCAAAGATCGTCGCGAGAAGTTGACTCGCGATATTGGCAACCTGAAGGAGGCTCTTAAGGTTCTTCGCGGTTGAGACTGGTACCAGAAAGGATGTTCATGCAAGACAGTTGGAGTTGGTATGCAAGCTTGCTTTTCGTGAAGCGGGAAGTGTATTCGTAGACAAGAACTGGATTAAGTTGTAGACAAGAAGTGTAGAGAATAGAGCTGATAGACTTCTCCCCATCTACCTGCGATTCCAAATCCGGAGACTGGTAATAATAACCTTCAAGTGCAAGACACACGAGACCAACTACAACAATGATTGATGTAATGTGATCACGTCGGCCAGCTCGCGGTTATGCATGTTTTAATGATGGGCAGTCACCAGCTGTTCCGATAGTGCAAATGTTGTCTGGAGATTCTTTATTCGTTATTCATTCGTACAAGTTGCAGGCATTTCTGCCTCCAAGTCTCCTACTGCCGACGTTAAATGCGACATATTTCCTAAATCAAACATCTAAGGTATCATAGTCTAAATTTCATTAATCCACCAACGCCTGTAATATGCCAATCATGTACGACCAACACCGTTTTTGTCCTTTCAGAACATCATTTTAGAAGACTGCCGACATCCTGCAGCTGAACGGAGTTCAGCAGTGGAGGCGGCCCTCCTCGATCTATTCGCCCCCATCCAGCTCCCCAGCTTGGTGGTGGAGGCGGAGGGGGACTACTTGCTGTAGCAGGTGCAGGTGCCCCTGCTGGGAAAATCTCGTCCTCTACCGTACCCGAGCTTCGAGTGCTGAGGGCAATATCTGTACCACTGCTCGACTTGGCCTTGCGATGTCTCCTCCAGAGACGGGGCTTTCGCAGTCGAGATGTTTCCGCCATGAGCTCGGGCGATGTCATGATGCCAACGCGGTCGCTCTTTCGGAACTGACCCATTCTAGACCTGGGATATGAAAATCCTGCAGGCTGGCCACCATGGAAAGGATTCCATGCCCTGAGTTTAGGTGATCCAAGACTTATACTGCCATTGCATCCTGAGTTATAGCTCGTTCGAGGCTCGCCAGAAAGCTCCTCCAAAGTCATGCCCTTAGTCTCAGGGATCAACAGCGAGGTGAAAGTACCGAATAGCATGAAAAGGGCAAAGAGTTGAAGCAAACGGTTGAGGTTCGGTGTGCACTCGGTATCCTTGCAGTCCTCCGCGGCTCCTTGTCGCACCATAGGGATGCTAATAACTTGAGCGACGATGGCACCGATCTTGCCCATAGCAGCGCTAATTCCATGTCCAGTGGAGCGATATCGAGTCGGGAAACATTCGCCGGGAACGATGAACGTGGTCGTATTCGGGCCAGCGTTAAAGAGGAACTGGCCAATGATGTATAGTGCGAGCAAGCCTCCTTGGCTTAGGTTGTTGTACGCAAAACCAAGAATGCAGAAAAGAATGGTGAGCAAAAGGAAACCAACGACTTGCAATGGCTTGCGGCCGAATGTGTCAACGGTGAGAATCGCCATCCAGTAGCCAGGGAGTGAGCCAGCACAAGTCAAGATGATCATTCCCACCGCTTGGTTGTGAAGTTTGTCGAAAAGGTTGTTGCCCGAACCATAGCCAACTGCATGGAGGACGAAGGTATTATTAAGTCCGAGGCCGTAGAACGCAAGATCCTTCAAAAAGGTTAGCTAGAGTGGAGACAAGTTTTCCAAGGGGACCTACCAAAAAGAACCAAGAGAGAGTTGTGCCAAGAAGCATCTTGAAGTTGTTCCATTGGCGGAAGAAGGCAATAAGGTCGGACCAGGACGCACGAGGAACGTTGAGGCCGCGTCCAGATTGACGCTTGGATCTGACCTGATGAACAACATCGAAAGACCCCTTGGACTTGCTTGCTACGTATGCTTTGATGTCGGCATCGGCTTTCTCGACGTCGTGTTCAACATCGAATGTATATCGAGGGGTTTCGGGAATAGTGATGCGGTAGTAGAGAGCCGCACAGGCAGGAATCGCGCCTACTCCAACAATGATTCTCCATGCTCGGTCGGCAGCCAATCGACACTCGAAACCGCATTGACTTTCGTCCAGAGCACCGACAAAAGCGTCCTTAAAGGCAACGGTAGTAATCAGAGCAACGATAGCAGCCGCAACTTGTCCAAGGCCCTGCATAGAAAAGACAGCAGCAACCATAGCGCCGCGCCACCTTGTCGGTGCGAACCTAGTGGGATCTCAGTCAGCTCCATTCAATACAAATGTTTTGAGGTTTGGTGCAAACTAGACCCCAGCCACAAAACTTTCTCTGACAACAAACAGGACTCAACTTACTCAGATGTAATAACACTGGATAGCGGATAGTCGCCACCGATTCCAATGCCCTGGATTCCAGTCAGTGAATGATGTCTGAAAACGGGTTCCAAAAGCTTACCATAATGATGCGCCAAAAGATCAGGAGCCCAGTCGACCCCATAGCAGGGCTCGATGAGATGAGGGCACAGCAAAGGGTGGCCATGATAATGATGGCCAGTTCCACACCATACATACGTCGTCGACCAAAACCACTGATTTAGTTGTCAGCACATTGTTGTCCAGTCGAAGGATGAACTCCATCAAAGAACAGAGGGGTACTAACTCTGCCAGCCATCCAAAGACAATCATGCCTACTACAATTCCAGCACTAGTGGAGGCTTTAAAGGCTTGGTTGACTCGGTCAGGAAGGTAGCCATCGTTACCGCTGAAACCGTTTTGAGGGTTCGGATCTCCCCAGAAAACGACTCCAAGGAGTACTGTAATAAGATTGATGGCAAAGATATCGTAAGAGTCTAGGAAGAAACCAACACCTGCTACTAAAACAGCACGGATATCTGATACAGGGTCAGTAAATACATATAAAGCGGTGCTGTATCGACTCAGCGTCGTCACATACGGTATGCGCCAAAAGGAACCTTGTCGATCTCAGACAAGGCAAGACGGCGGCGAAGATTTGGGTCGGGAATATGAGAGAAATCGTTAAAGAAGTTGTGAAAAGCCCTGTTGCCGCCCCATGTTCGATCCTGCTGAGAGCCGGTCGCAGGCTCGGGGAGTATGTCGTCGTCGTAGTCTGGCATTTTGAAGTTTATGGTGAAGGAATATCGGGAGCGATGATATCTGTAATCGACGACATGGGTTGTTTGGGATGAGAATGTGTCGAGATGAGTTTCGCGATACTGATCTCCACCTCTTCGGGCGCTGTTCCGTTAAGATCAGGAATGCATAGGAACCAAGATTCCGGTATGTCGATAATTTTCGATAGTTAATTCAACTCTTCCCAAGTATATCCAATTCGATATTTTTCACTTCTTTCCCCTCAAATCGTGGTTCGCTGAAACGATAGCTGAGTGCCCAATTGATTCAGTCCACGGGGATAGACGTTTGAGGTGGCTGGGGTCCAGTATCGACACCGATATCAAGTTTCCTTCTATTCCAAAGCCTCAGATTTAATTGGCGATAGCTTAACAAAGATAATAGAGTGCTAATGTATTGTTCAAATGCGACATCGATACCATGGATCGGAGTTTCGGCGTCGCTGGCCGTCGGGGGGTGCGGATTCGTGAGGGTCGATAGTGCGAGGAGTGGTGAAGGTTTACGACAAGTCTAGACCTAAGGCGAGGAGGGAATCGAGCGAAACCATAGATACAACGAAGAGAATATTATGTTTTCTAATAACAGAGACAATAACAATACGTAGGTATGGATGAGAAATGGAGAAGTTTGAGAGGATTCTTGACAGGCCCGGGCAGTTGGGATTAGATAGGTACGGCCGGATATAGCGTGCGAGCCGTGCTTTCCCAGGTTGGTTACTTTTACGTACGCTACGGATTGGGGGATGGACGAACGTACTGTCTCTGTCTTGTCTGTAACGAGATGGGTGGTGATTTTGGGGCAGGTGCAATGGTGGAGACACACCTGCGCACGCCTTCCAGAATGGAACCTCCGGACAAGTCACTGACCAGTCAGCGCCCAGCACTCACCCAGTCACCCACCTCTGGAAGCCGAGGAAGAAGCAAGATGGAAAGTCCACTGCACACCCACTCGAACCTCCCCGGACCACTCAGAAGGAAGTATTCGGTGCAGACCACTGAGATGAATGGAACACCAGGTCGCCCATGCTCTAAGAGAATCCACCAGGTCCCGCCTTGTTCGAAGCAGGTCATTCTGCTAAACACCGACCACCTCCTTCATCTAGAATAGCATGAACATCGGCTCGGTGCTTTGCAATAGCGAAATAGGCCAGCAACGACTAGCTTCCAACTCAACCAAGATCCTAAACACGATTCCCATTCAGCTCACGACCGACCGAACAGAAAAACCTTCGTCGCTCCCTGGCAAAACAGATGCACCCTTGCAATCCCCTGTCATCCACTAACCCCCTCTCGTCCAATTGGAAGCCATCGGAGTCCAGTGGCCAAACTCGCCCTGGTGGAGAGAAGTCGACCTAACGCCCGCGTCTTACACACTGAGAGGGCTGCCCCCCACTTCAAGTCCCAGGGTCGTTTCGCTATCTGTTCGCTCTGACTCTAGTTCTGGCTGGGCTGAGGACTGCTGAAGGATGCGAACAGAGTTTATTTTGAATAAGAGGCGTTGTGACCTTTGCATTCAGGAGAATGTAATTTCTCCTTCCATACCAGGGATCTATCGCCGTTGGTTCGCTTGAATCACAAATTTGACGCCGTGTTACAGAAATTAGATCTGTCTGATGTGATGCAGACAGTCAGACAGACAAGACAAGACAAACCAAACCCCCCTGGCCCCTGTTTTCCAGAACAAATTCTTCACGCCTCAGGCAATCACGAATCTACTTCTGTCACGGGAAGGCTTCCAGAAAACAATAGAGTCGTTCCATGGATCCATCACACCCACATCATCATGCCGCATCGAGCAATCCATTTCATCTTACCTGGTCACTTGGTCGCAGATCTCGCCGACCGGGAACTTTCAAGATTTTGCCGGCGTTTCTTTCACCTTGATCGACATATATAATACCCGAAGCTTTTTATATCCATCCCACATTGCATCGATACGATGCAGCGTATCGATGACGATTGATTGAAAAAAAGATCGACAGCAAACTCTAGACCAGGCTGTATTACGGTACACAACATTCTGTGTTGACTTTCCCCTCTTTCTCATGATGGTAAATGCCGACACGTGCTTACATCCTCTGTTAGTCTATCTGACAACACGATGAAAAGAGTGAAAGAGAGAATAGCACCGAGACGGGCTTACTTTTCGATTGTACGTAAAAAGTGCACGTTGTACAATCAGCCGGTCAGATACAGTGGATTACTCGTTTCCCCATCACCGAAGAGGTTCCTAGAGACAGCCGGCCGGGTGGGTGACAGAAGAATTGTTCTCTAAAGCTTAGGCTGCCAGAATAAAGCAGTCTAGATGCCACTACTAAGCCGGCATAAAGTGACCGAATTCTTTCGTCTTTTGTGCTTCCGGCGGCCAATTCTTCTGACACCTTAACGACGGCTTCCGGCAAACAGCAAGCTCTATCCCAGTTTGCCCCAGCGTGATTGGGTCGTGCACGGCTGTTCGCATTGAGAAACATTCAAGAAAACCTTCAAGCGTGACTCTTAGTGATCCATTCGCACAGAGTGAAACGGCGCGGTCTCCTCTTTCTTGATTCATTGTGGCCAAGAGAAAACAAGATCAATCAATGTCAGACCCATCTGGCATGTTGTCCAACTGTCTCCACCAGCTTACCTTCGAAAATGCTTCTAGCCGCATTCTGAAGTTTGCCACAACATGGGTCTAAGAGGACAAAGGCTTGGGGAAACAGAAAATTTGACGTCCGTGTTTAGAATGCAGGAAAGATGAGAGCAAAGAGTTACCCATTCTGCAGGGCATATGTCTCCTACTATTTTGTCTCCGTTGCTGACAGCAATCTAGATTTTCAACACCGCGTGAGAAACGACAATAACTCGCCTGATATTAACTAAAAAGTTACGTATTACGGGTCTGTGTTTCGTTCTCGCTGATCCGTGCTTTTTGTACCTGAGTACGCGATACGTTTTGCTAACCTTGTTAATCTGCGACGCCAACCGCTCGAAACCGTTACCTAAAGCATAGCTCTAGTCATTTTACTAGACGTCTTTTATCTTTTCAGCTCCATTCCATGACTTGTCATGGCCTTTTTCCCTCACTATCCCATCTCGCTGTCATTCTCGGTGAGGAAGTGCATTCCGGCAGCATTGACCGAGCCAAGCCGGGCCAAGAGCGGTCGCCCGACGGGTATGGGTTTCCTCTTGTCTCATCACATTTGCATATCCTCGCCTCTTCTCACTGTTTTTCAATCTCTCAGCTCATCATTCTCGTCTCGCAAATTTTGACCAGGGGCTGCAGCTGTCGTAATACAACCGACCAATCAGTTATCCACGTGTGTTGCTCTTTTCACTTGATCCTCCACCGGCTTTGCGAGTCTCTTGCCTTGTCAAGCTTGTACAAGACTGTACCTTGAAAGATTTGCTAATCCCATGCCTTTCGAAACTGTTGCTGGGGACTCTGTAAGCTGGGGAATTCGTAAGCCCGGTGGGCCAGTGGGTTATCAGTCAGTTCTTCCGTACACGTCAAAGAACATCCTGGAGGCTAGTATAGCCGAGCCTCTCTGTTTTTTCTTCTTCTGTAAGTTGCCAACAGAGGTCAAAAGGTCAACTTGATTCTGGTTAGATGATTGGTGAAGTTACGGTATTTCCTTGCAGAGGGGACGAGTTAAGGAGTTCGGCTTCCGAGGCATTCATCTACATGCATACACATTCCGATATGGATAACTTGGAAGAGCCGCTTGTAAAGACAGAGTTCTGATTCATTTCTGACTCTTTGTTGGAAACAGAGCATATTATACAGTTCTGCATTTCTTTGTGGTTATTTGATCTGGCGTTGCTTCAAGGTGTCGCATCATCACATTCGAAGTCTCAGTCCATACAAGTTGGCTCACAACAACACTCCATACCGTCCTACAATGCAGAGGTGGTGTGTACCACTGACACATAGATGCGTAATTCCTTCAAGGTCATGCACCCTAGAGTATCGAAATGGAAGCCAAAGTCTCTTGCATTGACATCTCAACGGCCGCAATCTGATGATCAACCTGCAGCAGTCGGTTACACAGACTATCCGGAAACACGCATTAAGACGCAAATAAGCGAATTCCGTCTGTAATTGGTTTCTTTGCACATGTTTTTTCTGTTTTCATCCATCTGCATTCCATGCATGTCACTCTTGCAACAGCCTTATGTTTTAGCCCGCCGCCACCATCACGGTCTCAATCTACAATGCGCCATATCCCCCAGTGGCTTTATTCATGAATGTGACAAAACTGGATATCGATTTGTAAGAAATACCATTATAGTTGGATGGCGGCTTTTGTTGTCAAAGAAGAGTGGTGTCGTGTGGCTTCAGGATGGCAACATAGTTTGGCGGGAATAAAGACATGAGCAAATAAGCGTTTTGTGTAGCTGATCAGTTGCGCGACAATGCACAAGGGGTGGCATGTATTGTTTGTTCCCAGATGCATCCTGATGGTTCTCATGAGAGGTAAGATTCTCTTGTTCCGCGGCTAGAGGGCTGCACGGCACTCAAATGGCCACCGGGAGGAGGATGCGGGACTTGAACCCATGAGCCGATATCATTCCATCAGTTCATCATCGAGATCAAGGAAAATAGATGCTCATATGCATAGTATATGCATGGTGGTGAACCAGTACGTAAAATGACCCCAGAGGCTTAAGCACATATGATCTATCACTCTCTATAGTAGGACCTGTGGCCGGGCGATCACTAAATTCAACAAGGAACAGAACAACTAGTAGGATCTCTACCTCACTTGAAACATGCATATTGAAGTCTAGTGAATCGTTACTGTTAAGAGAGCGATGATTGTATACACAAATATGTATTGGTGCCTTGACTTGTGGATGAGCGCTGCATAACTGACTCAGTGCTCCCTTTTCACATGCACTTTCAAGTCTTCCATGCCACCATCCAAATATGTCTATCTAAACTACGATGCTGCTTAGTTGATCCAATTGTGACGTTGGTTACGCTTAGAAGACGCGGGGAAATGGTATCTATCGTCACTTTGACAGATGTTCGTATAATCAAATAGCCACAACAATACAGTTCTCGTTCTTCATGTTCGTCATTATATTCTCGATCTTGTCTAATTCCTTTCTAGCTCGTTGTAGCGTCTTGGCCTCGTTCTAAATATTGTTTACCAGGCAGTGATGTCCTCGACCTCAGCTTCACCAAATGTGCTTGACTTGGTAAGCTGACCAACACTAGCTTCCTCGGGCGCAGCACCGTCCTTGGACATGATGTCTGGCAAGACCTCCTTGAAGAAGTTCAGGACATAGTTGTTGACTTGTTCAAACTGCAACAAGAACGCATCGTGACCCTCGGGGCTTTCAATGCGCTCTAGTCGGGCGTTGGGAACATGTCGCGCAATCTCCTCTTGCTCTGCGAATGTGAAGAGACCGTCGCTCTCAATGCCCAAAACAAGTGTAGGTTGTTCGATCATAGCCAATGCATCTCCGATAGTCTCTGCTCGGTTACGCGACACGTCATGCGTGTCTAGCTTACGAGTCATGGCAATGTAGCAGTTGCTATCGAATCGTCCAACGAACTTGCGGCCCTGGTACCGCAGATACGATTGGGCAGAGAAATAGTGCGATTGCGGCATCTCTCCCCCGGTGAGACTACCGTTCGTAGGGCCATGGAATTGAGGATCAGCAACATCAGTCGCTGCAGGTGTCTGAGGAGCTGAAGGAGTGCCGGTTGAGCTGCCCTGTGAAATGGAAGTACGCTTAACAACATGACCGTCGTTGTGAATGTGAAAGTGTGCCTCTGAAGGAGTTGAGGGGCGCGGTCGGCCGCCAATTGTTTGAACCTTGGACGGGTCAGGGATGTTACGTCCGAATCGCGATTCGAAAGAGTTGCGGCTTCGATATGTCAGAAGAGCAGACATACGGGCTGCACCTAAACCAGTAGAAGGTGGATCGTCGAATGAATAGTATCCATCATCGTACTTAGGGTCGGCATAAATGCTCTGTCGCTGGGCTTCACCCCAGCTGATGCCCCAAGCACTGTGTCTGCTTGAGGTAGCAATGGGAACGATACATCGGATGTAGTCCTTTCCAAAGTACGCCCACTCAAGTACAAACATACCGCCAAGAGACCCTCCAACGACAGCAGCCAGCTGCTTCACACCCAAGTCATCAAGGATGAGTCTGTGGAGGCTATCAATAGTTAGCATAAGTGATCCTTTGTCTCTTTCTCCTTACTTTGGTAACCATTCTAGGAGCGCAAAACTTACTTGACATCATCACGAATAGTTGTGAGAGGGAACTCAGGACCATATCGGCCCTTGTTGGGGTCGTTGTCCTTGGCTGTCACTGGGCTCGCAGTACCGTAAGGACTGCCTAGACTGTTCATGCAAACGATGAAGAACCTCGATGTGTCGAAAGCTCGACCAGGACCCCCAAGGAGAGGACCCCACCAGTCACTCACATCAGCGCTTCCAGTGAGCGCATGGCAGATAACCATGGCATTGTTACCTTCTTCGTTGAGTTTGCCGCGGGTGGTGTAAGCGACTGGGAGGTTGTAGAGAGTAACTCCAGACTCAAGGGTAAATTCTGGAACAATCGCTAGCTGCTGCTCAGGAATGAGCGCAGCGAACGGGTTCTCAGGCTGTGATTGCGTTCTTTCTTACAGGTATTCAGCCACCGGTCTTCTCAAGTGATACAAGGGGATGAACCGTGGCAATGGATGAGGGACAGGGTATATGGTGGAAGGGAATAGAGTGACAAGCATGGGTAAATACTGACCATATTGCTTGCGAGAATCGCCGTTAATAGCGTCGTTTCCGTCCATAGTGGCAGTTGGCATGACTATGTATGATTGTAGTTTGTCTTCTCACGACGTAGTTTGTGAGAGGTTATACAGAGAGATCGGACCGGGGTCGCAACCAGATTAGCTGGAGTTTGATATTTGGGCCGATTTACCCCGGATTTTGATGAAATTGGCGGGAATTTAGGTCCAATAGATGGTAGAATCCTACTCAAATGTATTTATTGTCTTGATTCGACTAGAAAAGTCTTTGGATAAAAGATCAGAGGGAAAAGACTGCTCCTAGGTATGGCGTAATTCTGGCTGGTCTCCATGGCTGCAGTGACTCAGCCAATTGCGGTGCTGTCCTGACTGCAACAAGTGGCCGGCAACGGAGCCAATGACGATCACGTGCATGAGTTGAGTGTGAGCGGAAATAAGCCGTGAATAGGGAACTACTATGCGCAAGAAGTGTCATCAAAGAAGGAAGAAAAGCGACACAACTCAAAGAAATTAATCACTCTCTTGTAAACCAAATCTGGTAATAAAAGCCACACTACTTGCATTTTGAAAGTCAGTATTTCTATTCGTCTCACAATATTCTCTGGAGTTTTCAAGGTTTCCATGAGGCATACTGGTCGGTACGTACCTTTTTCGCTGCATGTGGCCTGTGCGGCGACGTGCCTGCCACCTACCACGCGTTGGCAGCCTTGTTTCCCCAGTACCTAAGGGAAGGCTGCTGGCGACTGGCTACCAAGAAGTCGTGACATCTAATTCCAGCTTTGTCTGAGCTTCCTTTATTCTTTCTTCTCCAACCCCATCGCAACTGGGCTCATCCACCCGCAACACGAATCGCAGAAGTCGCTTTCTATTCCTGAAGCCACATATTACACAATTTAGACCTTTTTGGCTTCTTCGCTTTCACGTCTTTCCCTTGTCAGCTTTGTCGCGACCATCGACCTTCCCCACCCGAACTCCTTGCCGTCAAAAGTCAGTCTTTCTTATCCGCGCCGTCCGCAAATGCAGCAACAAAAGTTACAACCTCCTTTGTTTCGAACCAGCAAACTCATTTTTTCTTTCTCACAGACTTTAAAAACCACAAAATTCATCAATAGCGCAACACACGCTATCATCTAATGAGATAATCATCGCCTTTAGCTCCGACTTCATTCTCGCGAGCTATGGGTCCGAAACGCAAGAGGAACGACCGCCAATCGATCGAAGCTGGTCGATCTTCTCCCCATCGACCTGGAGATACAACACTCGGACAGCACGATCGCGAAGATAACATGGGACGTGGTCGCGGAAGAGGTCCTCGAGGTCCGGGTCGACGCGATTCATCGCAAGGCCATGGTCGAGCACCCCCCAACCATCAATCTAATTCTACACCAACGCAACGACGACCGAGCTCTTCACATGCACCACCACCGCCTCCTCCGCCAGCGATCAAGAAGCCGACTTACGTACCACCACTGCCCCTGCTGAGACCACCTTCTCCGGTCCATTCTAACTATCGCTATAATAATCTTACAGATGAGAAGGTTAGCGCTTGGACCGAGAGCGGTCGGGAAGAGGTGATTCAGCACGGAAAACAGTCGCGAGACGATGTCGATATCACTGAGCTATCAAGCTTGTTTCAAGAGTTTGTTCGCGCGGTCGTTGAAGCTCGATTATCACCAGCCGAGGCAGGTACCTGCGTCAAGGAAATCCTCGGTGACGAAACGACGGAGATGATTAAGGACTCATACGCGTTCGCCCCCCACACTATATTCCTTGACTCTATATCCATAGTTATGGATAACGAGCCCGTCATCTACCGACCACCACTACGGGAGTTTGTGCTGACGACTGGCATATCGTCGAATCTGATGCGACAGGCACTCGACCCTGAGATCCTGCAGCAACTAGGTCTTATCAGAGATAATTTCGTCAAACTAGGTATCAAGCAGGCCACAAATCTTCTCTATCGACAGGCCAACTACAATCTGCTTCGCGAAGAAACCGAAGGATATTCTAAACTCATCACGGAACTCTTCACGACTAGCAGTGTGGCACCTCCGCCTCCAGAAATGGCGGAACAGACCTTTGAGCGGATCAAGGCACTGATAGGTACCTTTGATCTGGACGTAGGAAGGGTGTTGGACGTGACTCTAGATGTTGCAGCGGCTGTACTCATCAAGCAGTTCAAGTTCTTCGTCAAGTTCCTCCGAGTCAGCTCATGGTGGCCACGCTCTCACCTCAAGTTCAGTCCTGCAGTTTATGTCGGTGGCCTGCCTCTATGGGCTACTCCAGACTACGCGCAATGGACAACAACAGAAGAGGATGAGAAGCTTTTGGAAGAGAAGAAACGGGTCCGGGATATTGCATTTTGGGACCGAGCTAGGGAAGTGCATATTGAAGCGTTCTTTGAGTTGGGCGGCCGGCAGGTGGCCGATTCTGACTCTCAACAACTTACAATCACCAACGGCACCACGGGCGACGATGCTGCGGCTGACATTGAACGACAATGGGTACAGGAAACCAAGACGCTGCCGCCCCCTGGCAACCGAACAGCCGCGCAGCTGCTTGGCTTCAAGTTGCGCTTCTACAACTCCGATGCTAGAGATGAGACAGATGTCCTCCCTGCGAACTTGCTCTATCTTGCGGCCCTTCTCATTAAGATCGGTTTCATCTCCTTAACAGACCTCTATCCACACCTCTCACCAGCTGATGAAAGCATGGAAAAGGTCCGTGAGGAGCAGACAAAGAAGCTGGAGGAGGAGGAGCGATCCACTAGAGGCGGAACAATGAACGCTCTTCTTATGGCAGGTGTTTTGCCTCAAGGCGACGACGACAATCCAAACGGCTCAAATCTTCCTCGGCGGGAGCTTCCCAAGAAGTCCGAAACTGACACCAAAGAAGCAGCTGCTGAGGCAACAGATAACAAGCCAAAACTGCCCGAACCACTGGAACAAAAGGTGGCCTTACTCACACAGTTGCTGACTATTGGCGCCATTCCCGAATCGCTGTTTATTCTTGGTCGCTTCCCTTGGATACCGGAAATCTTCCCGGAAGTACTAGAGAGAATTCATCGCATACTACACCACTCTGTCGACAAAGTCTTCCATGACAGTCGGCCTATCGTAGTAGGCGAAACTGGGTGTCCGACGAAATTTGTGCCCGATTATGATCAATCGGGGCTTCCCAAGGGCAGTGTCCGCTTAAACAGGTTGACACCCCGAAAATCACTCAGATGGCCATTCCCTGACAAGGTCGACACCAATGAATCGCAAAATTATCGATATTATTGGGATGAGTGGGCGGACAACATCCCTGTTTGCCAGACCGTGGACGATATCTTCACGTTGTGTGGAACCCTTCTCAACATTTCTGGTGTCAACATTGGTAAGGACGAGGCTCTCTTGACCAAATTGGCTAGAATCGGAGCCAAGAGTCTCGCAGAGGACAGGTCAGAGCACAACCTTGCTCGATGGCACGATCTACTTCGACGGCTTTTGTTGCCAGCGTTGAGTCATACCAAGGCCAATGCCTCTACCGTCAACACGATCTGGGAGCTCATGAGACACTATTCTATGACTACTCGCTATTCCATGTATGCTGAATGGTTCGAGGGTCAAATCTCTCGACTTCCTGCTATGAAATCAGCTTTTGCAAAGGCAACATCCGAGACTCGAGGCACCATGAAGCGAGTGTCCCTCACCAACCTGGGTGAAATGGCCAAGCAACTGGCAAAGACCAGCTACTCGTCTCCTGGCATTGTTTTCAGAGTTGCTTTCGAACAATTGGAGTCCTACCCCAACCTGATTGACGCCTTTGTGGAGTGCGCTAAGTACTTTACAGACATGTCTTACGATGTGCTCGTGTGGTCCTTGATGAGCTCTCTCGGAAAGTCGAGGAGCCGTACTCAAGCCGAACACGCTCTTACAACCAGTAAATGGCTACAGGCGTTGTCAAGGTTCTCTGGTAGAGTCTTCCGACGTTATACTGTGTTGAACGCTACGCCGGTTCTTCAATATGTCAATGATCAGCTGTACAGGGGCAACTCTACCGATCTTATCATCCTCAAAGAGCTCATCACTTCTATGGGTGGAATCGTGGATTCGGTTGATTTCACAGACCATCAAATTATGTCCATGGCTGGAGGCGAATACTTGCGACGTCATACCCTAATTCGTGGTCAGGATAAGCGATTCGATAACGTGAGAAGCTCGAAGCGTCTCATCCAAGCTTTGACAGATTCCAAACTTGCCGCACAGCTTCTCATCAATCTGGCACAGTACCGACAGGCAGCACTCTTCCAAGTACCAGAAGATGAAGCTCACATCAAGTACCTTTCCTCGATGATTGACGATTCCCACCGCATCTTGATCCAATACCTGGACCTACTCTGGAGTAATATGGAACCGAGCAGCTTCGACAGCCTCGTTCCCTCCATTCCCGAACTCATCAAAGCCTACGGCTTGGATGTCAGTTTGGCATTCATGATAGGCCGGGCAAGCCTTGCCCACCGCATGTTCCCATGGAAGCAAAAGAAGGTCGAAGAGACCAAGGAAAAGGCCCAAATCGCCCAGTCTACGGACAAGGAAGGAGACATTGCCATGTCCGATACGCCCGCTACGAACGGTGGCCAAGATACACCTAGTCGAGAGACACCACAGACTGACGACCAGGTGGGTTCCCAGACTCCAACAGCACGGAACCCCTCCACTAATCTGTCACAACCACAGAAATCCGAGGATAATTCTCTGATCAAATCTGCACTTCAGCCTCTGGTGGAAACTATACAAGATGCTGTCCGCCCCGAAACCTGGCAGAAGATTACCCCAGATCTCTATGTGACCTTCTGGGCTCTTCAGCTAGGCGACCTCTATTGTCCTGACAAGATTTACAGACAAGAGAAAGAGCGCCTCAGAACCGAAGAGGTTGCCGTCTCACGAGATCGCAGCGATCTGTCACGAAAAGGACAAGAACGCAAGGTGGAAAAGCGAAAGGAGCTTATGCAGCTTCAGATCGGCCTTTCCGAAGAATGCGGCGAACATCTCCTGCGACAGGCAAAGTGGAAGTTCTTCCTCAGCAAACAGTTCCAGTCTTCGTTCCCAGAGCCTCGAGCCAAGCCAGACAGCATCTCTGATGCACTACTCGAACAGTGCTTCCTCCCTCGCTTACTCCTATCCAAGGCCGACGCTGAGTATACATACAAATTCATCAAGGCACTTCATGAAGGGAACGCCCCAGGTTTCCAGTTGATGTCTCTTTACGACCGCCTCTTTAATGCCAATCGCTTAAGGTCTCTGATATTTACATCAACTGTTATGGAGGCTGAATATCTCGGTCGTTTCTTGAAGCTGATCCTGGAAGACTTGTCACGTTGGCACAAGAACGCACCCGTACCTAATGAAAAGGATAAGTCGAAGGACCAGCCCAGGCTGGGTGCGTATGACAAGGAAGGCAAAGGATCAAGTGATCAGCCTCGTCTTGGATTTGCTCTAACTTTCGATGAGAATGGAAAGCCCTTGACTTTTGTGGAGCACGAAGAATTCCGCGATATGTTGTTCCGTTGGCATAAGAACCTCAACACTGCCCTCCGTACTTGTCTGGAAGGTGCTGAATGGATGCACATTCGAAACGCCATCACCGTTCTGAAGGCGGTCCTTGACTTCTTTCCTGCGATTGATTTCATGGCTACAAAGTTTTCGTCGCTCCTTCAGACTATCACCAAACAAGAGTCTACTGCCAAATCAACACCGGATAGTGAAATTGGTGGACGTGTTGATCTGTCAGTTGCCGCACAGGGTGCAATGTCGGAACTTCAAAGAAGGAAATCTAAATGGGTAATGGTACAAGCTTTCCGGCCTGGCGGTGTAAGTGCCCCGAACCGATCTTCTGTGACTTTACTGATGCATTCTAGCCTGGGCCTGCTCAAAACGAATCAGAGAAGGCCAACAATCTGCGAGCGACCGCGCCAGAATTCAAACCAGGCCAATCCAGGTATGTCCCGCCTCTGTTCAATCATTTCCAAGTCTAACACCAACAGGCCATCCCGAGGAAAGCAGACTACAGCCGAAGAGGAGGATGGCGAGGTCAAGGATGGCAAAGACTCCAAGAGTTCAGGAGCCGATTCCGCAAAGCCTGCAGGTCATGCAAAAGACTTGCTACCAGCTAAGCCCGGGTCGTCTCGAGAGTCTAACTCTACTAAACGTGACCAAACACCTTCGGGGCCTCGCGCAGCGAATACAAATGCAGGACATGGTGCAGCTGCAAAGCATGATTCTCGACCTAACACGCTGCCTGAACGCCCTCCTCATACACTTCCCAGTCGACCCGATGTGCCTATCCCCGCGCATTATGCTTCTGATCGGTTTAACCAATCCAGAGGTCACGAGCGCCGCGATGGTAAGGAGCCGCGAGACGCACGATCTAGGGATTCACGTGAGTCTAGAGAGCCCCGTGATGCTAGGGATCAGCGAGAGTCTCGGGAAGTTCGTGAGCCCCGGGACCAACGGGATTCACGAACCTTTGATCCTGCTCGCCCAGACCGTCCTCGCGACTTCCCTGACCGACGAGCACAAGAACACGGCCGGGAACCCGCTCGGTCTGATGGATCAGGACGTCGTGGCGAACATGAACGGGAACGGCCTAGGGATGCTAAGAGCAGCAGAGGCCACGATCATGGCCGTTTGAATGAAACACCGGCATCTGCTCCCACTGCGCCTGCCGCTGCTGCCGAGGCACCTGAACCTCATATCAATCCAGAGAGAGCTGCTCTATTTGCTCAGGACAACAAACAAAGCCGGGCACCTGACTCTGACCGTTCCGGTAGGGGTCGTAAGACTGCCCCTGTCGAGCCAATGGATACCATCAACCCAGAGAGAGCTGCATTGATGGGCAATAGAGATAGCACACCATCCCGCGCTCCTAGAAATGAAGTACGGGACCACAACTCTCGCGTGCAATCACCTCGTCGAGGTGGTCGCTACGGGCATGAGACTGGCCAACCGGAGAGTGGTCGCGAAGACCGACCTGATCGCAACTATCCTACAGAACACCGACCCGCTGGAAGAGACCCTCGAGAACGTTCGCCGTTACCAGGTAACTATCGCGGAGACAGACCGACGGACCGCGAGAATGAGCGACCTACCGCACCCAAAGGTCGTGACGCTTCTGGCTTTCACGGAACTCCAACTCGTGCGCCAGAGCCTGACCACAAGCCGCCGCCCCACCAAGACGATACATATGGACGACTCAATACCATTCAGAATGTTACAGATATTCCATACGGTCCCAAGGCTCGTGGACGAGGTTCAACCAGAGGTCACAATGGGCCACAAGCTGTTCCAGGTCGACTTGACGGCCGATTTGCTAATCCTGATACCGAACGCCCAGCCACCCCGGATAGGCCTCCTCCTACAGGCCCGTCCTCAGGAAGAGGGCGAAGAGGCGGTTATGAGCAGAATACTGGTCCGGCCACTCCTTCCACTACACCTGCAGGCCCTGGGGGCAGACTTAGAAATGCTGGCCCTGGCCAGAACATGCCTTCTCCTGCATCGACTACTGCAACTCCTACAGGTGTTCATCCAGAACGTCTTGCTCAAATCGGTGGTAGCGGTGGTGGTAACTCGCTGCCTCCCCCTCCTCCACCTGGACAACCACCCCATGGGCCCAGTAACAGTCATGGGCATGGCCGACAGTCTATGGGTGGAACCAATACGCCCGATCGGGGTCCCAATCCAGGTCCACGACAAACACCCGGAGGTTATACTGGTTCACCAGCCACTGACGCTAACGTGCCAACCGGACCAGCCTCTAGCGAACGTCGCAATGGCGGTCGAAGGCAGCTTGCAGGCATCAACAGCACGTTGCAACAAGCACAGGCCAACATGCCCGATACAAGTCGAAGCAACAGCGGAAGGAGAGGCCAGACACGCCAAACCCTTGGCGGTGGTTCGGATGCTCAGGTCTTGACTGGAGGTTCGCCCGCTGCCACACCAGTGCAGGAACGGCCAGATCCGGTCAGGAACGAATCGTCCAGCCGGGCACCTGCCAATGGAGACGAAAGCTCAGGTCGTGGTGAGCATGATCGAAGCCGACGTGATCGCGAAAGTCGGTCAAATAGGCCTTCGCGCCGAGGAAGCCACGATCGCGAACGTGACCGCAGTCCAGGTCGAGAACGAGATAGCAAAGAACATCGTGAACACCGTGACCGTCGCTCAGGAGCTGGAGAGAGTGGTAGGGAAGAGCGTGAGTCTAGACGCTCCAATAGAGATCAAAGCGGCGCTGCACGCGAGCCGATGGGGCCTCCTCCTCCAGCCGGAAGAGATGTTGTGCATGGTCGTGAAGGCCGACATAGAGGTGATAGCCAAAGTGGCCGCGGTGGTGAAGACTGGACAAACAGTGGTAGAGGAGGACGAGGGCAACGTGAAGGGGGGCTACGACCAGATGATCGCGAAAGCCGAGGACGAAAGAGGAGAAGCGAAGAAGGAGGAGGTGCAGGGTTACAGAGTGATCGCGAGAAGCGACCTCGACGATAAAAGATAATTTGAAGGAACGAAAGTCGGAACGGCATGTTTGAGTACGAAAGAACGAAAAGAAAATGGAGGGTTTTGAAGTCTGGTCATGAAATACAACCCCGCGCAGAAGAGGATTTCAAACACGGCCAAGCAAGCAGTCTGGTCAAGAACAGATCACAAGACGAGTCGCATTTTCGGGGCGTTTATCAGGACTTTTTGTCGCATTTATGCTCCATTCGACCTTGCTTTACAGTATCACTTCTCCTTTACTACGTTACTACAATTATACTGCTTTTTACACACACAATTGTTCCATTGGAGGCTACACTTGGTCTCATCAGCATACTTGAATCGCGTCTCGCGAAACATTGAAGGAGGGGCACAACACAACAGAGTTGAACCCTTTTGAGACTTTATGGGCGGTTAGGCGTTCGGTTGGCAAGGCGTACATGGATTGCAGATACCCTTTGGGCAGCGATTACATCTTTTCTTTCACTCGGTGATACAATGATATAAACTAGACTAAACGACACTTGGCTTTTTCAGTATAAGACATTAAGGTATCGTAGCGTTGCTCGAGTTGGGGTTTTATCAGGCAGTTTTGGATGGTCAGGATCAATATTACGAGACTATTGACTAGTCATCACTTGGCCACTGCTCATACTATCTTGCAACGACTGAGCTTGGATGTTGCCAACTGCGTAGTCCTCTTAGACTTGTAATTGTAAGATGTCGTTCGGACTATGTGCTCATGACGGGAGTCACTCACGCTTTGTAGCAACAACTAAGACCATCGTAAATCCAAATTTCACATTTATCTGCCCAGACTAGCGTATCTCAAGTCATTTCTTCTGTATATAACCTCATTTAACAACAAGCAGAAACCTTTCGACCCAAAATGATCCTCAAAGTGAGACTCATTGTTATGATAGAATTTTGTCCAAGGCAATCCCACTAAATCAAAGAGCGGAAACAGTCCATCATCCATATACGGAGTAAAGCCACTCGCCCAGTTCTTAGGCGGAGCAAGTCTCAATAGTCTTCAAGCTAGATGAGTGACGGAGCCCTGATTGTTGGGCGCAGGGATCGTGAACGTCTCTTGAGAAGGAAACTGTCAACACTATCAAAGACCACATGCTAAAATGAGCTGTGTTCGCCGATCGGTGCAATGCAGGCTATGGCGGTTAGGAGTTGAGTATTCATCGGAGAGAAGAGACACGTTCACAAAACATCAAGTTCATGAGATGAGCAGTGAATGCGTTGATACCGCAAGAACTCCCAAGGCAACGAGGCCAGGCGGCAAACCGACGGATAATGGTAGAATGGCTTATCACCGAGCAATTCATTCATGCATATCGAGAGTTACACGACAGTTCAGTTAAGCAGAAGGTTATGAGCGAAGCGTCACCTTGACTACATCTTAACTAACTAGTACACGAGGTCTAGGAATACTGTGCACATTCCATCTGTTATATCATCAGTGGCTATGTTCAGTCTCATATGGTGATGCAGGTCAGTCCAAGATTTATAGGTTGAAATCACAATCATCACTAATGAATCACGATTATGGCTGTGTGTGTATGTGGTACCAAACCAGTCAGGTTGAATTGTACTATCAAATACCTTGGGAATCGCTCACCAGGCAACGTCCTGATATCTTCCCAGACCAAGAAAATAAGTATACTTTTGGTCGCTGTTCCACCCATCACCCTGCACATTCATGCTAACTCTATGTACTAGAAACTAACCCCCAAACTGACAACGGCGTCCTGCTTATTATATCCAGACTTTGAAGCCAACACTAATGCACGTACAGATTGTTCAAACTGGAATTCACCACGACCATTACAGCCGCGGCTCATCCATCATTCCATCATACCAAGATTGCTTAGTCGAGGCCGCCGTTGTCGTAATGCAGTAAAATATAAGATCGAATCGAAGAGTAAGCAGTCGGCTCGTGTCCTCATGACCATACCGATAGCGCTGTGCAAAGCAACAGTCGCTCAGCCCGCTTATATATGTACCCATACCATGACCCCGCCAACCATTGGGAGGCGTTCTGTCCTTGTGCCGTTGTGTATGTGTTCCCCCGTGTAAAATGCCAACGCCTTCCTGGTATCTCGAAATGCAAGTAAAACCCCTTTAGGTTGTGAAAATGTGAGCCGGAGAAAGTGAGATTCGTGTGCTTCATGGGCCAGTTTTGGCCTTTTGTCCTCTCATGTGGAACATGTTTCATTAATCCATTGCCGAAACCCTTTCGGCTCAAGGTTCCGGCGTTGGATCGGGGTTGGTTGCACGAAGCACTTTAGGTGCTTGGATTCTCCTTGAATAGTCGTGATCGTCTCGGAGAGTGTTGATACTCTCATGACTGGCACTTCGGACATACAAGCCCTGCTTAAACGGGTCCATTCGCGGATCGACTTGCAGAGTACTGTTGCGACTGCCTGCGGCAGCTGACGCAATCGGTGAGCCACCAGTTGTGCTCATATCAGGCCGTTGAGCAATACCCGAGGAACTATCTCGGATGCTGGGGTCGTCCTGATAAGCCTCCTGCTCATTCTGTTGCTTCTTGCGGCGGAACCATAGGAACAAGGCGAAGCCTGCAGCAAATATGACTGCGGCGATAACACCCACCACAATGCCAACAACCTGGCCAGTGCCGAGCCCGCTTTTCTCATTGGAGTCATCAGATGTGTTTTCGTTTGCCGGTATTCCAGCTGTTTGCTGGGTCGGTGCAACAGTTACCGTCCTGATGGTACCTCCAGCAGTGACTGTTTGCACGATGGACGAAGGCTCCTCGGTCTCAGTGGCTGAGGTCGCTTCTTCTTCCTCTGTCGAAGTGGCCTTGGTCGCGGAGGCTGAGGTAGATTCTTCTTTTTCGGTCTAGAGTATGGTTAGTCTCAGTCCAAAGCCAATTGGTCACATCACCAGATTCCCGCGCTGGAATAACATGCGTGTTAAGACAAGGCGTACACTTGAGCTTTCGGACGTCGTGGATGTTGTCGATGTGGATGTGGATGTGGAAGTTGGCGTAAATGTCACTGTCACTCTGGACACGGCGGTGGTAGTTGGTTTTGCCTGAGTGTTACCTGTTAAGCCGTGGAATCTTACCAAACTCAAGGGGATCAGAGTGGATCAAGATTATACAGGTGGAAAGCTGGTGGGCAGACACTCGTCCGATCACGACGTGCGCGGCAATCACAACACAAAGCATAATCATATCACAGGATTGAACTTACTTTAGTTGATGAGGGAGAAGGTCCTCGAGATCCAGATGGCTTCACATTGCCAAGATCAACGTATCCATATACACCATCACCACCGCAGACCTCTTTAGGCCATGCGGGACAAGGGGTATTGCACTGCGAGTTGCTCTCCTGTACCGACTTGACAGGAGCATAGTTTGAGCACCAGCATAGCTTGCCTTGCGTGATGGCATAAGCGTAGTCGTCGAAGCAGAAATCATGGCAGAGGCCATTGGTCTGGTATATACTGTAATCTGCATTCAAGTTAGATGCTGCCAAAATACGTATTTAGATTGGAGGGTTCCATACTGCTTGGGGTTTCGCCAGTGTTGAAGCTGGCGCAATATTGAATGTCCAAAGCGTTGGCTAAGGGTGACCATGCCGATGCTAATAACAAGAGAAGACCCGCGGATGGGGCGTCCCTACCAAGAGGAAACATGTTGATTATTATGAGTTTGGTCGAAAACTAAATCGAGTTCAAGGTTAGAGTTTGCTGGGTTGAGGGGAACGAGTATGGCCCAGTAAGGAAAAGGACAGACTCATAATCCAATGTAACACACCTTTACCAATGAAGTTGGCAGTAAAAGAGCATGTGAGGTCGGGTACGACAGAGATGAAGCAGGTCAATCACGGCATAACACGGTCGCAGTAGTCTCTTAGACGGTCGAAGCCATACCACGTCGGACGTCGAGGGTGAAGTGGTACCGGTGCGATCTTCGCGTGGGCAATTGTCTTTCGGAGCAAGACAAACGGTATCGTCAATCGTGATCCGAGCGAGCAAGGTAGCACAATTAAGTGACCTAGCTGGGTTGAAAGGCGAGCGAGTGGTCGATAGCTTCTCGAAGATGGGTCCCAGGTTCGATGGCGATATCCGTATAATATCTCGTTTCCGTCAACGGTGTTGATGTCGAAATACAGTTGCGATAGTCGGTAGCAGTGCTAAATCAAGAGCTTCGGTCTGATGCTCTTGTGTTTGTCGATGTCCAGCAATCCTCGTAAATCCAATCAAACGATACGATAGAATACGATCCCAAAAAGTTCAACGATGCCAATCAATGATCGTCCCAAGAAAAACCTAACAATCCAAAAAATCACCACGAGCGGGTAACAAAAAAGAAGAAGCAAGCTCCAGCCAGGGAAATGTAAACCGTGGGGAGATTTGAGAGAGGCTGGGGGGAGAAAGGTAGAGTTATTGGAATGCGTGACTGCAGTCGAGGTCGAGTCGAGGAAGGAGAGACTCTGGGAGGGAAAAAGGTGTGAAGGAAGTAGGGACTAGCGTGATCAGATCAGGTAAGAGCCTTGTAGGTATCTGTACCTAGCACGGTAGTCCTGGGCTCTAGTGGAGGTGCGGCGGCAGCAGCGACCGGGATGGGAAACAAGGAAGGAAGAACGAAGACGAGGATAAATCTTCTAACCAGATCTGGCCAGACTTGAGAGAGCTCGGGAATAGCGGGCGGAGGGAGCAGTCGATAATATTGAGTCGTTGATTCCTGTTGATGGCAATATTCGTATCCTTGAGATGTGGGATATTGTCAATGGTCTGTCAATGGCTTCTCCCTGTTGGAGGTCGATGGGATGAGTTTGAGTTTGCTTGATCCCTTGTTCCTGTAGAGAAATAACCTGGAATAGAGTTGCACTGAAAGACTGTAATACGACCTGGCAGCGAAAGCCCTCGGTACGTACCGTGCAGTGTATTGATTGTGCAGTGGTATTGCAGGGGGGCGTGGGACCAAAAAGGCAAGGTCCAACACTCTCAGCTCGAAAGCCAAGGCTGGGCAGACAAAGGAGGCTCCACGTATGAAAAGAACCAAAGAGAGGAGTCGAAAGTGGACGGGAAGAACGCGATCCGAGGCCAACCAGCTTTCCGTTTGAACGCGATCAAAGATGGTGGTGGCAGGTAAAAGCTAGTATCTCGGCGTAAAGTGGCCGTTTGTTTTTTGTTTTATTTTTTCGGTGGTGGTGGTGGTGGCAGAAGGAGTGTGATGATAAAATGAAGCTGTAAGGATTGTTGATAAAAGGAACGTATTGAAAGGAATGAGAGACAAATCGATTGTGCACCAAAGATTAAGAGTAAAAGAACAAAAGAGAATAGAAGAGAGGAACTTGAAAAGAAATTGATTGAGCCAGAAGAAACAGAACTGATCGACTCGAGATGAGATGAAGACTGGAGACTCGAGTACAGTAAGCAATTCTCGCGTTGTTGCTGGCCAACAGTACCTAGTGAAGCTGTCTACGCACTACGACTACGTCCGAGTCACTGTGACGAACCCTTGACAGAATTGGGCTTCTAGATTAAATTACAATGGATATTTGCTTCTGATTTCATCTGATCTGATCTGATTAGAGTACTGTACGGATACCTGTCTACCTGTTCACTGCTTAATATTAACAGACGGGCAGGCACAAAGTTATGAACGGAACAAATAAAATAAAATAAAATAAAGATGGACCCCTCGTTTCGCTATCCTCCCCTATCCATACCAAGAAACTAAAACACGCGGCGCGTGCAGCGACCCAAACACAGGGAAGCCAATGTCGTCACCAGTGCTGAGCAGCTGTTGTTTCCAGCGCGTGTTGTAGGGAGTGACAGGTACTGTTTCCCCTGTAAGTTTTCCCAATATTGACGGTGGGATGAGATGAAAGGGGGTGTGTCGTGTCATGGATGTCGTGTCGAGGGAGTGGGATCTACATGGGGGCCCTGGACAAGGGTGCGAACGGCGATCTTGATTGAGCAATGTAGAGGTACCTAATTACCGTATTTGCTACGGAGCGGACAGTTGCGAAAGCTCCGTCCGACAATCGCAATTCAAGATGCAATTGTGGTGAGATGGGATAACTGATCCTTGTATACCATCCTCTCTGCTTCGCGTCTTCAATCAATACATTCATTTATTTAATGATTATCTGTTCCTGACACCAACTTATTGACCTAGACCTGAAGCCGACTTGATGGGCTTGGCTTTCGTCTTTGGCTCTGACTATGGCTTGCCGCTACTTGCTTGGAAAGATGGAATTTGAAATTGGATACAGAAAAGTCTACCATCCATTTCAAGCTCTCCTCGGCAACTCATTATCCGGAGCTTAAGCACTTGGCACTCTGATCACGGGCTGGGAGCCTTTTATTCTTCCGTCGCAATCATCTCTGCTACTCTCTACATTTTCCTCATGAGGCTATTGTTGCATGACGATTCGATTATGAACAAAAAGAAAAGATGATGAAACTCCAAGACCCGCCTACGATTCATGACGCTTTGTCTGGTAACTTACTGTACAGGAATTAATTACAGGGTGCGACGCTAGAACAAGATTATTGAAACACCTCAGGACTAGGCCTAGGAGTAGGACCTCGGCGTTTTGCTGGTCGCTGTTGAAGCCGTAACTAGTATAATTCGCGCTCAATCCACGATCTGATCTTAACAGTCACTGGAGCCTGAAGATGGGACAGAGAGGGCAGACAGATAGACAGAATTAGACATTCGCTTAATGGATGCCTGTTATTCTGTAAACCCCCATCCTCCCATCCTCCATCATCTTGTTTTGACTCCACCTGTTCCCACTTGCCCAGGCCAGCCGCGCGATAAGTTAAGTTGAGAAGAGTTAGAAGCGATACGATGTGATATGGATTATGAGGCTAGCGGCTGTCCGTTGGATGGTACCATTCCTCATCTCGGACTGAACCGTTTTGTTGTGTTGTGCTGTGCTGTTTCTGTCAAAGACGACAGAAAGAGGACATTGCATTGCCGTTCATCCCGCTTTCATTACAGCTTGACTTTGACTTGTCTAGAGCCCGAGCTCTACTGCTCAAACTACTGTGAGTTTAGTGATTAGTCGGTCCCTGAGTTCGGCGCCGCGCCGTTGGACCTGTTCGGGAAACGCTCATCTACTACAACGGGCCAATTCCGGCCCCTTTTTGAGTCTTGGGATCTTGACTTTTTGGCGATCGAAAGATGCAAAAGGTGGTGGGTGAGAATTATTACAGTCCTGTACCTAGAACAGAGTACTGTAACATGGATCTTGAATGGTTTGTTTGATCGACATTAGACTTGGATTTTACCTAGACCGTTGATAAGTCGCGAGAATTTCTGGGATGCTCCAGGTCCACTTTCCCAGACGAACGGACAACCAGCAGGTTGATGCTCGCCAGTCGAGGACCAAGCAAATCCTTGTCTATTGTTTCAGTCATTCTGGAGCTGGTCCCGCGGAAGGGAGGAGGGAACATGGGTCTCGCAGATGGACAGGAATCGCACATGATATTGCTGTGCGATCGGGTATCAAGCATCAGTCCCCGGAACAGATTCAAGCATTTCATCACGTTGATTAGAAACAGTGAGTGACTACTAATACCTAACTGACATGGATACTCTCAGTGGAATGGCCCTTATCTTTCTCAGCCTTGCCCTTTGTAAACTTAGCAGCAACGAAACAAGACGAGTAGACGGTCTCCCCGCTCTCGTATAGATCCATCATATGATAACCCTTGACAATTTAATAAAAGAAACTCACTACTACTCTCTCCCTTGCAATTCTCGACGTCACTGACAAGATTGAATTGATTCTCGTCTGATTAAAATTTCTCCATCTTTAATCTTTTGGCCAGGTAACGATCTAACTCTTACTCCTCCCTGTTACTGTACCCAGCCTTCTAGTACCAATTCAAGGTTACAATTTAACTCGAGAGGGAAACCTTCTCTGTATCAGTCCCTTCTATAAACTTTGGTACAAAGTCAATCACCCTGGTAGAGTTTTGGTTGGCCCGCCCCAAGTTAACTCAAAAATTTCGCCTAAGCCGACTTGAGACGACGCTGCAGTGGGATAGAATGGCACGATAATGATAATGCTCATGAGATTGTAACTTATTATTATCCGTGGAAAGAAAAGAACCTTGAAATGGAATCTGGGGCAGCCATGCATAATCCCTGCTAGAAACCACCAGAATTTCTGCAAAAAAAAAAGTTGGCATCGATCGATTATCACAGAAACTCCTCTCTTGTGCATCTTCACGTACCAATAGATTTCGCACTTTGTAATGGACACCATCTTTCGTCGACTTCAACACCATCACCAAAACCAACACGAACTCCCAAGTCTCTTAACTGCCGCCAAGTGCATTCACATTGAACTGCACTGCTACCTCGTCTATGCGAACCACTACACCCTCTTTCTTAACCCGTGAATTGTCCAATGGTGTAGCTGGCTTCTAATGCGTAATCGTATTGAGCTTTGGTGAACCCTTTTTTCTGTATTTTGAGCTCGGGCATCAAGTGGACTGAACACGGGCGTGGCAAAAAAGTCGCTTCGTAATGTCTCAATCTGCGACGCTATTCTCTCTTCCCCTCCTCTCGGCTGTGTGCTTGTGCTGGTGTTGGTGTTTGCGCTGCGATTGACTGGCGTGGGGGTTTGTTTCTGCAGGTTGGAGGCTGGGAGGTATTAATGTTTTTGTGGTTTGGTTTATTGTTGTTTATTATTGTTTTCAGCCTCTTGCATTTGTTATTGGTGAGTGACACATCCGTGTCGTCAACCGAGGCTGTCACTATTCACTCAGTCACACAAGCTGTCCTGTCGCCCTGCTTTCAGGCTTCCCTTCTGACCACTATCATGACTGCTACTGTATCACTCCGTGTAGTTGAGGCTCCGTCTGTTAAACCTTAATGGTAACTTTCACGATATTCGCACATGTCGGTCGTCGGCTGGAAACATCTCGTTTCGAGGCGGTGTTGCCAAGCACCACTGGAGCCCAGGCCGACGAACCCTGATGTACTGTACTGTATTGTACCTACTCGAGGTTTACGTGGACGGCCTCTTCCTCCAAGCTGTCAAAAACTTTGACGGGCTAATCACAAGCTTGACCACCAGCCGGGAGAATGCAAGTTCAGGGTCCGCCATCCTTCGCATCTGCAAGCCGCCCGCCACCTACGGCAATCGGTTGATGTGCATCGCATCGTGAGGGTGTAGAGGAATCGAATTCTTCCGTTTAGTGGTGTCCAGTATTTTCCATGACAATCTTTGAGAACATTGAACTTTTTGTTTGGGCCGAAGTTACCGATCTAACTGCTAGTTATACCAGTATCTGTACCTTTATCACTTGTATCATACAAGTGAACGTTCATCCTTTACCCTTCTCTCTCCCCACAGTCGAATACCGGCTTGTGGGAGAGGTTCCCTTTCGTCTTTCCTGCATCTGCAAGACATTCTCTTACACAAGTAAGCTCTGTTGAGAGAGTAGCCTAATTGAACCTGTTGGGCGTTCTCGTGTCATTGAAACACGTCTCCCAAGCGTCATTGCTTACACACAACTTGCATTGAGTTCTAACGAACCCAAAGCTAAGTCGATCTAATCGATTTGAGCAAGCGACCGAGATCCTAGTGATCAGTAGTCGACGGGGCAGAGCCTCACAAGTCGAGTTACTGTAGGAACAAGCTGTTTCAAAGTACTAGCCCTTTGTCTAGTCAAAAGTTGAATGAAGCTATTCCTTTTGTTTAAAATGCTTTCAATCAGAGTTTTCCTAATGGGTGCAGCTTACAATTTAAAATAGTTGCAGACCTCAAGACTCAAATTATTGAAGGTCTAGGGTAGCCACAATGACTGGAATGCTTTGTCATGTCTTATCTGGGGTAAAATGCTTGCTTCCTTGACTCTGTTTCAAATTGACCACTCACAGCTCTCCAATCTCGCAGGTGCTATCGCTAAAGCGCCCAAGCTCCCCCCCAGTCCGCCGATGTCATATCGCCTTGGCTGAGTTCCCCCATGAAGCTTGCATCATCAGCCTTGTCAACATCAACATTAACATCAACACAGTTTCTTGGATATACATTCTGCATTTGATACCTGAAGTAGTGTATCAAAGTCGCGACTTGATAATCCATCTCAAGTCTTCGGCGAATATTTCGATGTGACTAGCCGACCAAAAGAACCCCTCCGGCCTCTCCGGCTTCGACCTTCGTCATCAGCCTTCAGCCATGATCGCGAAACCAGGCTTCCGCGGTCTCTCTAGCCCCGTCAACCGATCTCGACGCCTCCCAGTCACGGTTGGAGCCATCGCGTTCTTCATAATGTGTCTCTTCTATCTCTTGTTGTCAATCGCGCCCTGTGTGGTTTACGGCAACTGTTATCGCGGTTACTCCAGTGCTTACAGCTTCGATGCTGACTTGGCTTACAACCCGGCCTGGATGGCCGAGATCCCCGACGATGTGTACCTCTCGAGTCTCAGCATACCAGGAACGCACGATACTATGACCTATGAGATAGGAACAGAGGTACTCCAATGCCAGAACTGGAATCTTACAATGCAGTTGGAGGCGGGCCTTCGCTACTTTGACATCCGCGCTCGTGTGCGCGATGATGAACTGCACATCTATCATGCCAACGGCTACACTGGTTTCAGCTTTGAGGACGTCATTGGTTATATGAACGATTTCTTGGATAGCAATCCCTCTGAGACTATCGTTATGCGCCTCAAGCAGGAAGGTGGGCGCATTGGAGACAACAACACCCTGTCGTTTGAAGATGCCTTCAACCAATACCCCCTCGGGGATCGTCTCTACAACTATAGCGCTACGGCACCTCTACCGAAACTGGGTGATCTGCGCTCCAAGATCTTCGTGCTCGAGAACTTCCCAGCCAGGCGCGGAGGTCCTTACGGTCCCAAGTGGGAAGGTCCTCAGATGGTACTGGAAGACAAGTGGATTATCCCAGACATTTATCACCTCTCTGATAAATGGACTGCAATCCGCGACGCTCTCGAGCTGGCGGCAACAGCACCTCTCGACAACCAGATTCTCTATCTCGCTCACATCTCGGCCTCTGTGGGCGTCTTGCCGATCGAAGCTGCTGCTGGGCCAATGAACCGCACCGTCACTGGGATGAACGACATGACAGGCCAATGGATCAAGGATTTCGAAGATAACCCAGACACCAGCCGCACCGGAATTGTCATCATCGACTTCCCAGGTCGGAAATTCATTGAGGCCATCCTTCGGTGGAACAACTCATTAAAGAAACAAGCATAAGGATACCGATACCCGGGCTAGCAAGTGCAGTGCAGGAAGATGCGGAATTATGGTACGCGTAAGAGAAGAGAAAGGCTTCAGCGGAACAGATCTTCCATCGACCAAGAAACAAGCATAAACATAACCAGATCATCGCTCACTCTATCATCATCAAGCTTTCTCAGCTAAGACTGGCGTCTCACTTATACCCCACACCCATACGTGTACAATAAGCCAACTACCAACATCATATAATTTCCCAGCCCGTCAGCAAAGCATAGCGAATCAGAGAATTATCAAATGACTGCATGGCTTCAAATATTGCATTCTCCAAAATGAAGATTTCCCTTTTATCCCTCCCTTTTCGCTGATCAGTTTTTATTAATTAGTGACCCCCTGCATTTTTTTATGGTACGTGGATACTGTGGCGTCCGAATGCGTTTCACCAAGTACTGGTTCATGATAAGATCGTCAGGGACAGAATCAAGGCAGCGCCTAGTACATGCAAACCCAACCACAATGTATACGTACGCATTCAGCACTTTGTACCCTGTTCCGATTTGTGCTTTTGTTTCGAAAGTTTACTGTTCCGGACACGGTGAGATGCCTCGAATGCGTGTGTCCTGTGCGTCGATTGTTTGGGAAATGACGTCGAGGACGTTTGTTCTTGAGATCGACATAATCCGATAGGTGGTGAGGATGTTGATGGAGTAACATAGATGATTGAATGGGCAACTCGAATCACATGTGCATACCGGGCACTCGTTGAACTGCACGTTTCATGTGAAAAATAATATGCATATGCTCGTTTGCTATAACGGTTATCTAGGGTAAGTGTCGAGCTAATGGCAACGGAGACGTTATACAAAAAGCAACAATCACGTTCAATCGTATAGACTTAGATAGACAGGCCATGTATACAGTTCCAAAACTTCATTTCATCTATTCATATGTACATCTCCCGTCAAAACATTCCTAAAAACTTCCAAAAGTGCTCAAGCAATGACCACAACAAAAGCACATAATGGGTCCCAAATCCTGCACCCAAACACCCTGCAAGCCCAAATAATCATTCCAAAATGCTTCTTTCGCAAAAGATTCTTCTCATGCCCCCACCGTAGCAATTATTCAGCCCCCCTTTTCAACTAAAAACCTCCTATTGGAATCGTGTGGGACTTGGGCTGTTCTCACGACTTAGATTCTCAAAGCTATCCACCATAGCCAGAACGCGCGTCCTAGCTCTTTCTCTTGTTATCGGAACAGCTTGTGCTTCCATGAGAACACCCGAAGAGCGATTTGTGGAGTGCGAGAAACGATGGTCTCGTGGAGTGAACTCGGGAAGGAGGAAGTCGTCCGTTGAGTTGTTTGAGTCCTTGCGTGCGTGGCGCTGTGACTGGAAGCTTGGGCGGTTGGGAGATGGCGAGGGGGAGGGAGAAGGGGATGCCGAGGCTGGGCCGGGAGAGGACTGCCTCTGGAAGAGAGGATGGGGTTGGAGATGAGAAGGTTTTGGTTGTTGTAGTGTTGATGTCGGCTGCTCAGGTGGTGGCGGTTGATGTGATAGTTTTCTCTTCGTAGGCTCTTGCTCCCTCTCCTGTGCTTGGAGAGCCTCCTCTTCCGCAACTCGCTTCTCCTCGGCACGCTTCTCATCAAGAAGTTGCTGCTTCTCCTCGTACCGCTGCTTCTCGTTCAATCGTTCTTCCTCCTCACCCTGCATAAGCCCTTGCTTCTCAGCCATAGCGTTGTCCATCTCCTCCTTCTCCTGCCTTCGAGGCTCTTCCACAGTTCGTAGAGCGGGATGGCCATAGGATGCCTCCCTTTGCTTTTCTCTGATACTATCGCCTCTTGATAGATCGGTCTCATCATCTGGATCGACCAATTCGGCTGCTTGTGGTCTCATCAAGTCCTCGTCTTCACGATCACTTCCCTCTTCGTTGCCGTTAACAACGCGTAATCGTTCTCGTGGAACAGTAAACATGACCTGAACCAGTCGCTGCTCCACAGCCCTCTCAATGTCCCAGTCAGATTCAGTTCCAGGCTCTGGCCCTGCACCTCCAGACATCATGGCACCTCGTGGTATGGCGTCAAGACCCTCCCAGTCCTGTCGGCCTTGCTTCCGCCTAAGAAGCTCGCCACGCAGACCGACCAGACCGGGCTCATAGTCACCGGTCACAGGCTCCTGATCGAATGAACGTCGCACGCCAGACATGTCTTCGCGGGAGGATGTAGGGGTACTAACCCCTGAAAACATTCTCCTGAAAGAACCCAACCATCCTCGACGTGGTTTTGACTTGGATGGCGAGGAAGGCTCGTCATCGTCGTATCGCTGTTGACCTCGATCCCCCATAAGGAGCGAAGGTCCTTCGGCTTGAAGAGCATGGAACGACGAGCGAGCCGTGTTATAGCTATCCGAAGACGAACTGCCAGGCTTGGGATGTTCAGCACCAGCTGCTAGCAGTGCAGGGGCCATGGGGTTAAGCTGTCGTGCTTTAGCCTTGATGCTCTCCGCGGCACTTCTCGCCGAATCGGACAAGTTAGATCCGCTTCGTGATTCATCATCCCTTAGAGCAGCTGAGCGATTTGAGTTATGCCGCGTTGGTGAAGTACGACCTTGGCTGTGACCGAAGCTTCCTTGATTTTGACTTCGACGACTGTTCATACGCGCAACATGTCCTTCCACACCCTCAACGTTCTGGGTGTTTTGGTGTTGGCTTCGTCGACTGTTCATGCGTGCAAGTAGTCCCTCCGCAGCATCAACCTCGGTCACCCAATCTTGAACCTCAGGATCATGTCGCGGGTTCTCAGGGCTGGGTGTAGCTGATGCTCGGTTGCCTCCTCCAGGGGTAAGGCATATAGGGTGTGGAATGCCATTTGGACCTGTACCTGTGACAGGAGTCTGGAAAGGGTCCGAATGGACATCTGACGTGGGTGTTGCGGCGTGATCGTATAGACCTCGGTTTTGGTAGCTTTCTTCTTCTTCGTCTTCATAAATCGGGTGAATAGGTCCTGGAAAGCTTCCCGGCCGAGGTCCTGTGGGCACATAACCTCCACGCGACGGTCTTGGCATAGATTTGTGTGGGATATGAAGTCCAGGCATGCCACCTCGAGCGCCTCTCATCGACTCATAGCCGAGTGATCGCTCTCCAGCAGAATACGGGTCACCACGACCATACCAAGCACCGTTATCGAGTCCCCAAGGGTCGTTCTCCGTCATCTCAGGGTATTCATGGTTGTAGTAGTTGGGGTCTTGTGAAAGCGCTCGGACTGCTTCGTCTCGGTTGTTGATGTGTTTTCTGCGTCTCTTGTACCAACATAAAGCACCGATGATGATGCCGATCAAAGCAGCAATGCCAAAGCCCAAGCCAAGACCAAGACCAACACGCTTCGAGCTTGATCCCTTGTCATCATCTGTTGGAGCATTGTTCTCCTCATTGGAGGAAGACCCAGAAGAGGGGTTCGTATAGCTAGATCCCCATGATCCGGAGGTAATGTTGTAGAAGCGCAATGAACCTGCTGAAGCCTGACGCTTGATGCGACTTGAAGAACCAGATGTCTCCCACCCACCGTAGACCATCAACATATTTCCTGGCAAGACTGCAGCGCCATGACCATATATTCCGGAAAAGTCTGGCTGCTTTTCCGGAATCTTCCACTGCCATCCGCTATAGATCTCGCTCATCTCGAGGATAGCAAGCTGAGGCTCCGCGGGAGTGTTGATATCGCCCACCCAGCCTCCAATAACGATAATGGAGCTTCCGTCTTCGCTCAGTGTCGCAGTGTGTCCAGAACGACTGTAGACATTATCTGCGGTGTTTGTTGTGCTTTGTCGCTTTGACTGAGAGCTGGTATCCTTGACAGCAAGATCCGACTTTGGAAAACCACCATCTGGAGCTTGGATATTCACATAACTCCATGTCTCGGCGGGCAAGTTCCACACGGCGACTGTGCTCATGTTGATAAAGGCCGTCTTGGTATGTCCTCCCAACAACACATAACTCATCTGCTGCGTCACGGTGCCAGACTTATTGGTCATCGAGGGCGTCAGTCCAGTTAGTGTAAAGCCGGCAATCGGTGTTCGCGGTCCACCGCTGGATGCCACGCTCATTTTATACGATGTGTAAGTGTCTCCGTCATTCGGCGCTACCCTCAGCATCGTCTTGGTGTAGTTGGCATTGCTCTGCCAGTTCGTTGTAGAGGACTGGGGTGTCTCACACATGCCGCCGTAGGTATATAGAGTGGGTTGGTCCATGTCGGGAGCCAGACTAGAAGAGAAGGCAACTGTACCGCCGAGAAAGTAAGGCGCACGACGCTCGTTGCCATTCTTGAGACCTCGTCGATACCAATCGCCTCCATCTTCGTAGTCAAAGCTCCATACATCGCTAACACCAGTCTTGCAGTCGCCTGCGTACACCAGAAGTGAACCGTTTGCCGTTCTCGCGGCGCCAAATGCTGTGCTCTTGGGCTCGTCGTCAAGAAACGGTAGTGTCGTGCTACCCGCGGGTCGGTCGAGGCTGATGTCGTCTGCATCAACGTTGGCAGAAAAGTTGAGGGATCGAAATTCGACCTTGCCCGAGGCTGTTTGTCGGAAGACGAATGCTAGATCTGAAGCACTGCATGGTACGCTGCCATCGACGCACGTAGGATCGGGCATAAGAATCTCAGTAGGAACGTATGGAAAAGATTGCCCCGCAACAGGCGATGCAAAAGGAAGAATCGCAGAGAAAAGTGATAGGAGGAGAGTCGTTGTGCTGGCCATCGTTGGCCTTTGTGGTTGCGCAGACCGGAGGCTGCTGGAGGTGAACGTTGAAGCCATTGCGAATTTTGGTTGTGCTGAGCAGGTTCGCCAATTCAAGGCAGATGTGATTGTTGCTACCGCTTCGGAGCGTGGAAATGTCGCTAACGTATTTACTGGGCTCTCATACCATGGTCATCACCGTGTAGCTCGAGAGCTGAAAAAAGATTCTCGTTGATGTTTCCCTACTCCCTCCCAACTTCAACTTTCCTTTGCACAGAATGTGTTTGTGGAGAGTGACCAAGCACCAGCAAGTGTCGTACGTAGCCTGCACTCTTCGTCTGGGGAATGCAATGTCCAAGGGTCTCTGCGTAGATGTCTCGGGCCTCTATGCGACACACCTGTCCAAGCTTTCGATATTGGTTGATCTGCTAATAATGGATGCTAAATTCAGAGGGCCTCGAGAATAGGCCACTGATGGGGTCGTGTCCAGGTTTAGATTGGATGTTAAGGGAGAGCAGACAGAAGATCAGGAAGAGAGTAATAGAGCCGCGCAAGCACAAGCACAAGCACAATGGAAAGAGACCAGGAAGAAGAAAGTGGTGAGTATGTACGAACAGGGATGAGTGATCTTCTTACTAGAGAAAACCTGGACTCTAAACCGTCCATCACACCACAAAGGAGAGTTTACGATTAGTCCCAACCTGTCAATAAGCCGGTCCAATATCAAGATTCTATTCGCACAAGCGAGAATGACTTGCCGCTTTCTGCTGGGCCAGACTCGATAATGCGATTGTTTACCGCCGTTGGCACAGTGACGAATGGTGGGGTATCCTTGATCAGTTGAACGGGAACAAGGACAAGGACCAGGATAGGATAAGATCGGACAGGATAGGTTAGAAAACGATAAAGACTATCACATGCGGAAGACGCCACAACTAGAGAATAATGGACGTCCAACTGCTGCATTGTACTGAAGAGGCAGTATGTTTTTTAAGCACATCCAATCGTTGAACAATCATAAACAAAAACATCCGACCGCCTGCATACGGATTACAATGGAGGCGTTCAACGACATTAGCGGTTGAGGCTTGAACTGTGGCTGCCGCTATCCGCTTCCCGGTAAGTCCAAGTCACTTAGTTCCCTGTCAGTTAACCAATTTCGATCAAGAAAATCCTGGCAGCCAAGGCCTGTTTACTCACCCCAACAACCGCCCTCCCTTCTCTCTCCATGATAATACTATCTAATTATCACCAAGTCCACTCCCTGAGTTGTACGCTTTGTTCCATGTCTCAGGTCATCACAGATAGTTTAATCGTCTAGAAAAACTATCACAAATAACCCTACTGCTGATTACCAGGAAAAAACACGTCAAAGTGGTATCAGTGGAGAGAGAAGAAGCTGGGGCGATCGTGCTAATGTACCTAAATCTTACCGAACCCGATCAGTTGCCCAATCAACTATCGAAAACCTTAATTGACATCCATTGATAGAAGACAGATCGGACTGAGTCGAGGTCATCACATTAAAAGACGGGATTTACATTCTATTCCAAATGTCGGTATAAGTTTGCGACGGCTTCAGTTCCGAGACCGGCTCTTGACATGTATTTCGACATGTGAGTATCAGTAAAGGCGACTTTTTCTCGCTAGATAGACAGACACATCACCACCACATTGACAAATGTTGCTAGCAGATCCTTGATCATGAGCATTAGGATTCATTGGCTTATAAGCTATAAAACTATTTGATTTAAATCCATACAAGACGCCTGGAAGCCGATATGTCCATAAAGCGTCGTAGCACGATCTCGTAAAACATCCTCTTCCACCACCATTTCTTGTTTCCAAGCTCTAGACACCACCTCTCATATAACTCTCATTCTTAAACGACACAGCCTGAAAGCCGGCTTGTGTTGGGGTATCACACAGAAAAATCCATCTCTAGTAGTAAATCTTCTCGGTCCAGATAGGAGGTCGTGCTCCTTCAGTGTCCCACTCGATGTTGTTCTTGTCGTTCAATGTGCAACCCTCGTCTGAGATGGGGATCACCTTGCTCGTGTGGAACACCTCCTGCTTCGAGACACCAGCGGGATCAGCGGGAATCCACAAGATGGGAGTCTGGCTTGTGACCGAAGGTGGGAAGTAAGCATCGCGCTCAACCTCCTCAGTATAGTCAAGTCCCATGTGGCTCTCATGGGGGACGAGCTGACGCATGGTGGCATAGTCTGCGTAGATCCAAGGCTTGAGCCACTTTGAGAAGAAGTTGCCCTTCTTCTGAACACCGGCAGTACCACCAGGCGCAAACTTGTTCATAACATTGGCCTTGCCGGTGCCATTCTGGGCAGCACCATTGCCATTCTGGGCATGTCCATCCTCCAGCTCAGAGCCTTGGTTGCTTCGCTGAATCTGCTCCTCCTCGACCTCAAGAGAGCGAGGCAAATTGTAGAGGAGAGGGTTGAGGGCCTTGGCCATAGTGATATGGAACAAAACAGTGAAGATGAGGAAGATAACCATCAAAACAGCAGGGCCCGCAGCCTTGGAGACAATGAACATTCCGATGAGGCAGATCTCAGCAAGATAAACACCGACGAAAAGCTGCTTCAAAGCTCGGGGGTAAATAAGACCTCGAGTGTCGATCTTGGTCTCTGTGACAAACAGGATGTTGTAACGGTAGGCAAGATAAAAGAGAGCCATACCAATAGTCGACCAGAAGAGCATGAGAGGAGCAATGACAGCGTAGACAATGCCTAAGAAAGGTTAGCAAGGGACAGCTTATACAGTTAGAGTGGTAACTTACTGATAACAGCAATGTTGGTGTAAACGGGCATCAGGCTACCCCAAGTAAGAGCACTAAGTGTGGTCCACTTGTTGTACATGGCTCGAGGGGTGCTGGCAAGGAACTTGTACAAAAGGTTGAAGATGATGCAGCCGACAACCTGGGTCAGTACGCTGGTGGCGATACCAAGACCCTGAACGATGAAGTAGGAGATGTAGAAGTTGGATGCAGTAGGGATCGAGGAAGACAACATAGTAAAGACTTGGCTGGGGTCCTGGACAATCGTGACGATGGACGAAACGAAACTGTTGGCCAGAGTCTGGACAAGGAAGACCTGGAGGACGAGGAAGACGAAGTAGGTGTTTTGCGTGAAGAGCTCAGCCTGAGAGATGGAGACGCAACCAGCCTGCTTAGCACAAACACGCATGAAAATGGGCACCATAGCCATGAGGATAGCGAGAGCAACGGAAGGCAGAAGACCAGAAACGACACCAAGGATGACGCTAGGAATGCTTTCGATCCAGGTAAGACCAGGGAGAGACTTGATGGTGTTGACTTGAGCGATCACACCGACAATAGCAACAGGAATGGCCCAGAAGATGATGAGAACAGCGATGACGGCGGCGATGAGGTATCGACGAATGACGATCTGCCACCAAGAGAACTTGAGACTCTTCCAGACAACCTCGTCAGGCTTGACGCCAATATGTCGGGGTGCCATGTGGAGAGCATGGTGATGAGTAGTGGTCTGGAAAGCAGCCTGGGCATCAGATTGAGTGTAAAACTCGACGAAAACAGCAGAGTGCTTCTCGTAGTTACCAGCGAGCCAGTTGGCCTGGGCCTCATCAGCCTTGGGGATGAGTTCCTTGAGCTGCTCACGACCCCATTCGATGGTGTCAACCTTCTTGCCAATAAGTCCAAGGGGGCCAGTGCGGTGGGAAGGTCGCTTCTTCTGAGGAATCCAGCGGGCGGCAGCGTCACCAGACTCGGGGTCAGTGGGGCCAGAGTTCTGCTTCTCGGCCTCTGCACCGCCCTTCTTCATGGAGTTAATGCGCTCCTTGTTGCAAAGCTTGAGCAGCTTAACCTCTCCCTTCTCGAGCTTCATGGCGACTTCATCGCGCTCCTCGACAATCTCATCGACCTCCTTGGTCTCACCGGGGATCCAAACGTTCTTGACTGAGTCGTTGAAAAGAGTGCGAATGCGAGCCTCGTCGAGATAATCCTTGGGCACGGAAGTGAAGAGAACAGTGCGAGACGAGATACGCTTGGCGTACTGGGGAGTGAGCAAGAAAGCTTGTCGCACACTGACGTAGAAGAGGCACTCGCGAAGGATAGTGTACATGACGAAGCCATAGACGATCCATGCGATGAAGCAGTGAGCGTACAGTCTGTTTCTCTGGGTGGAGTCCTCGATGTTGATGTTGCTGTAAGAGAGCAACTCAAGCTCTGTCTTTCCGTTGCCGCCAGTGGCATTGACGGGGAAGAGGACAGGCCATGTGATGCAAAGACTCACAAAGCAGATAGTGCAGCAAATACGAAGGAATCGGATGAAGAGGTAGGCGTCGAGACTCTGGTGCTGTAGGGCGTATGCATCAGGGATCTTCCAAAAGGTGCCCATCCAGCCAAACCAACCGTCTGGCAACGCAGGACTCCGTTCACTGCAAGGCCGTTAGAATCGTTGTTTTAAGTTCAGAAGGCTGGTTGAAACTTACTGCTCCCGCAGAGAGCCCAGATAGGTTCTAGGCGCATAGAAACGCCTATTGGATTTACGCAGTACAAGGAAAATAATCATGTATGCCGCCGTCGCAACAAGGACGGGAACAAGAGTCGAGACCATGCCTGCGATGTATTAGTCGTGTGTCGCATTTTCCGTAACTCGATTTAAGCCAACGTACTCGACACGGACTTGGGCTGAGGTCCTCTGGCTTCGCCCGCATTGCCCTTGGTTGTTTGAGGGTCGGGGAGGTTGTCCTCCAACCAACTGATGAATTGTCCCATGATGACGACCCGGCAGTATCTTTTTTTGAACTACGTCGAGGTCGAGGCCCTGGGTATGGGCGGTTAGAGATCGGTTTCGATTATTTCGATTATACGCGACGTCGATAGATGAGATAAATTGTAGGTGGATAAAAGGTGGGAAAGGGAAGCAATTAAGAAGAAATTGAGATTTGGAATTAGATTAAGGTCGACTTTGTTAGTATTCCTCCCTTCTGCTGGCGGGGCGGGGCGGGTGGCAGATAGATTAAGATGAGACCCGACGGGAGGGACGAAAAGGTAGGCGCGTTCCGAAGTTGCGATTAGTGGCAGGTCCGGTGCGACAGCGAACCCAAAGCAAAAGCCCACACAGACGGTAACAGTGCTTAGCTGCAACCAAACCAGTCTGGGAACGAAAAGGCTTGCGAAAATAGGACGATAAAACGAAAGAGTGGAGGGGGGAGGCTGGTCTAAGGTATATGTAATTAAAGTGTATTTTTTCTTGAAAGCTGGTTTTAGATTCCGTACGGTAGAGGCAACCCAGCCTTGGTACGGCACTCATGCTCAGCTTAGGTGGTCGTCAGGGGTGTAGCCAGAGGGAGTGGAGACCGCCACACAAACCACAGACCCACTGAAGCTTAGTTCTACGATGGACCCCCTTAATCAAGGTGAAGTCATGTCTCAGCCCATTCAGTTCCTGTGATTTTATACAAGAAGCAAAAAGAGAGTAGAATTGTCTGTGAATTAGTAGCTATTGTCTCTACCATATCTGCCCCTGTCAACAAAAACAACACAATGACAGGAAATCTCACTAAAGTAAGTCGGTACCTGCCTTTACTTAGGTAGGCGATACCATCAACGTCAGTCAGTGACAATCAAGACAAGGGGCTTATGGCGACGTCACAGTGTAGTCGCCAAGTCCCTGAAAGCTCTTCTGTCCATCTAGGAAACATCCGTGGAAATCCTGGTTTCGGTCTAGATCGATTCAAGCCAATCACTTCTGGTGCGCTCATCAGCGGTAATTGAATCGAATTGGGTGGGTGACCCCCCTGTAGACCAAGCCTACGCTTTCAAGCACAGCTGTCCATGGATTTACACCCGACTGCACATCAATCAGGTCAGAGCGGTATGGATGCAATTGATCCCAGGTGATAACACGGTAACGATAATTGGAAATGAAACCAGAAAACCGGTAAAGTATGCTTTTGACACGAACCGCCAAGCGAAGGGAAAAGAGAATTGGGAAAGAATACTCCCAAAACAAGACCCTGTCAATCCCGAAAGGAAAAATCTCGTTACTTTAACTCTAAATCCTCACTCTTCAAATCATCAAGTTGAAAAGTGAGGGTCTGCAAATCCTTCTTCATTTCGGCTGTTAAAAGCTTGGCGACGGGACCCAACTTCTGCTACGACGTAGACGTGGACAGGCCTAGACAGGACACCCATTGTGAATGCTGCGCTACTGTAAATAGTGTCACTCACTAAATGCGGTGCATGCCTCAGTTGAAGGACGGTCAAACGGAGACCGGACAGGGGCAGAGAAATTGAGTTGCTGTGCACTGTCAGATTGCATCTCTGAAACTTGACGAGTCTAGACCAGGCCATTCAATCATTGTGGCTCTTTTAAAGTATCACGCCCTCATTCTAGGCCTTTAAACGTCTCTATCGATTCAGCTTGTGTCGTCGGTTTTACACTGATTGAAGGAGTGGCACAGCACAGCCACGGATGCTCTCCCGTCGAACGACAGACCCGAGACCTAACTTGCAGCTTGACAGGGATGCCTTTTTTCTTTAAGGGTGTGTGATGTCAGAGATGTTCTCATGCAGCCATCTTGAGTCTCCATCATTAGGGTTGGTGCAGTATTGATGATAGAGACTAAACTGACCATCACAAAGCACAGTCCCCAACATCAACATGTCATGACCAATTCATTGAATTAACCCCAGAACCTAGTCGGAGATCATGATCGGAATGTTAATCGTCTCCCCTTTTAGGAGGCCTGCCAAGCCTCATCTCTTGGTTTTTCCTTTGAAACCATCTAAGCTCATTCCGTGGCGCTTCACTTCAATCACTCGATCACTTCTCCCCTTCTTTTTCGGAACCTTCAGTCCCGTGCAAGACGGCACCTTTTGACGTCAATGACATCAACTACTGCCTCTCCCCCAGTAACCACTACAGTAGTTTCATGCCGATCTGGTCTGTGGGCTAATGCTAGTTGTGACTGTCATAATAATCTGGCACCTGCGCTTTGTTTATTCGCTCTTGATAATCGTATTCATGTGCTGGTCTACAGATCACAGGACAGGACGGGAGAAGAAGCTCCAGACAAACATCCCATCCATCATTCTACTAAATCTCTGCCGTGATTTAGACCATCTTTAATCCTTGTGCCTATCCAACCTTTACTCTCCTTGTCAACGCTTTGTTAATACCTGACCAACATCATGACGCTCCTCGTTTGACTAGGTACTCTACATTGAGGCCTAAAGACTGAAGCGTTGACTGAGTGAGAGAAAGACTCTTGCTGCGTTGTGCAACCTCAGAGAACCCCCAGTCCATTCCAAAGGCTAGACCCTCTGGATCGTCCCCCAAGATGTACGCGCCAGTCCGTTCTCGGCATTAGCGCCTTAAAATGATGCTGGTTCAGCTGAAATGAACTGGCGTTGAGGTCACTCTCCTACTGGCTGCGCGTTCGACCGAGGCATCATGTCAAGTAACTGAACCAATGATGTATTAGCGGTGATGAATTGATTGAATTCCCACAAAAAGAGTAAAGACTCTCTCACAGCATGGCCGTTACCTGCAAACGTCGCCTAACAGAGTATGTATGGCCGGCTTCAATTAACTGAAATCTACGGCCGTTTCCATTAAACTGCGTCACAATTACAGAGACAGTCTAAACAACTAGATTACCTGCCCAAGTCGATCTAGAGTGTTTGTTGCAACCGGTTTTCGTACCAGGGTAACTCTGAAACTCCGTCATGGCACAAACAGGCCTCTCAATTAATTACACAGTCGTTCATTGTTTAACTTGAAAGTAATCACGTGTGTTTTACAACATCGGCTGTCGACTCTTAATTTTGACATCTTGTGTTTCACCTTGTGTTGGTTTAGTCAAACATTCCTGATTCTAATGGCATTGTTGCCTCTCTTTGCCCCTGTGTACGTGGCAGTGCTGAAGTCGAGGAGTAATGGACAATCGCCAAGACAAAAATGTTAAAGGTCAAATGGAACTCGCTTTGATGCCTCAAATATGGATTTGTGACCTGGCCAGGATTCCCTCGATGATGCCTGCATTCCCTTGGCGAGTCTAGTCTAAGCAAGGGACTTGCACAAGACGAGGCGAGCTCTTAGCGTACACAAACTTGTGATGCCTTCTCACGTACCACGATGAAATGTTTGTGTTTTGTGAGAGGTAGAAAGCAGCATTTTATTAACTGCAGCGGTTTTGAAAACGTGTTACTGCAAGGGACGGCGAAACACGACGTTGATTGGGATCTGCACGGCATTCATTGTGATGATGAACAAAACCATCTTCCTTACATAGAGACCAGGGACCGGAGTCTGATATGCCGTCAGCCAGAGGTAAGTATGTTCAGAAGAAAGATATGAAATCCAGTGATGCCTATGCGCGCGATAATGCCAAACAACGACAGGCAACTCTACAAACCAGGAGAAACGTACGGCAAAGAAAAAAGAAGTATTTGAGAGTTCAAGCATTGCAATTCCCGTATCGGTGTTTCCGGCCGCCTTCTTTGACTGGGAGACAAAGAAATCCTGAGTCCAGCCTATAGTCTCTGGAAACAATGTCTATGCGCCCACCATATCGAGGACAGCATCGACAACAAAGAACCTCCTTTGTTCTTTGAATAGCATCACATTAACGAGAAGCCTTGCAAAGATGGATATAGAAGGCCCTTTGGCCAGATTTAAAGATAGATATAGCATCATCAAAGAGAACCATTTCCTGTTCTGCTATCCATTCTCCTAACTTGTGACTCTCGACTCAATAGCTTCGTGTACATCGTGAGCATCGCAATGGCATCATCTCAAGCACCAGATACAGAGATGGAGGGCGCTCAGCCCCTTTACATCCCCTCGACCCAATACGCAACATCCTACAAGTCCACCTACACGATCCCAGATGCCGGCATGTTAGACGATCAAGACCTCGTCCTTCTGCAGCATCTCAACTGTTCATACTTCTCTTCCGGTCGTCCTCCCACCCTTGTCGCCCTCAAGCAACATGCCCATTCCCTCGTCAACCTCATTCGCAAACTCGCACTGACGACCAACACTCATCCGTTCGGGCACGACGGGATACATGAGAGGAGCTATAAATTTGAGGAGCATGAAGCGTTTGACTGGTTGAATGATCTTGATCAGCCTTATGAGAATGATGATCCGGCGCATCATGATCCCCTTTGGGCTTTGCATAATACAGTTCAGTCGGAGTCGGAGACGGGGGGCATTGAGCATCGTTGTCCTTTGACACGGGTCGAGGATAGTGGCCCTTCTTCTAAGGAAGGGGATATTCGTCGTCCATACATGACACATCATGATCTTGTCATGCATGCCAATGAATGCCTAGAGATTCTTGATCACGAGTATTCTGCTACAGGTGGTCTCCTTTCCATTCTCCCAACTGGTTTCGAAGCCCCCGAGGATCTGAAGAAAGCCCAGGTCATGTCAGAAAGACAGCTGGAAGGCGCACGTAACTGTCTCCTTGGTCAATGGCTTTTGAATCACCAGCATCTTATCGGTCGAATGCATGAGCTCGAAATCAGTTATGCCAATGCTCTCGATACCCTCTCCGGCGAAGCTCTTGTCCCCCAGCAAATCTTAGCCCTTTCTGGCCCCGACGGTGTTTCAGGCGGTCGAGAGATCGTGTATCCTCAAGACAGATTCGTTTTGGTCAACGCGGGCGATGATATCACGAGCTACATCCATCGTCAACTCGACGTTGCCGAAGCACAGATTGAACAGAAGGAAAAGATCTGGAAGGCAAGTGGTGCCATTGGTGAGCGGATATGGAACAAAGAACGGGGAGGAAAAGTCTACGCCAAGGGCATTGTCCCCATCGACATCCCCTCTCGATTCTACCGTATCAAGGGCAAGGGGCACCAGTCTCCTCTTTTCGTTATCCCAGCAGCAGATCAGCATCCCGGTGTCTCGCAAACACGTATTATCGAGAACAGACCTACAGTGGTATCCGTCGTTACGCCGACCTGGCCAGAGCGAGTGTCTGCCATAGAGGCCAGGAACAGGGAGCGTCTGGATCAAGCAGCAAAGCTTGAGGTAGAGAACCGGGCGCTCCTCCGTGAGAAAGCTGAGTTGAAGGATATGGTTGCTTTGAAGGCTGCCGAGAACAGAAAGATGAACGAGCAGTTGGCTTGGTACGAAAGGCACACGGAAGTCGTTGATGCATGAGGAGGTAGTGGTTTGGCAGGTCTGGAAGTTGGAGTGCAGGCTGAACAAGATACAATCGTGTAGGACTGATGGACAGGAGTAATTGATATGGGGCCATTTGCGGAGGGTGAGGGTCCTTCTGGATAGGAAGTTAATTTTCTATTGTCAATGCTAGCCCTTCTTTTGATTTATAGCATGTTGCTTTCGTAGAAACGAGGCCTCAGCCAAACTGAATCCCCTACACCCCTACGTTCGTCTCACGAAATTGGACGGCTTCTATCAGCTTGAACGAAATCAATGTTCCAATTGCTGGACAATACTACTATCTCGTATATGACAGAGTATGAAACCACCTCGTGACTTGAAACTTCAACGACACGAGGCACAACGCCACATTATATGTATCAAACAGCAGTGTGTCTTTGCCTTTTTTGCCTTCTTGCATACTGAAACATAACAGCCATGCTTAGCCTTGTCTATACGAGGTTAGCTAAAGATTATCGCCAACCAACAAATCCGATTGTCCTGAAGGTGGGAGGAAGCCACCCAAGGTCAAAAGGCTTCTCGCACCACTCCTTGAAGAGCAAAGTTTGGCGAGGCTATCAAATATGGTTCGTCAATGAAGCAAAATTTCACAGATTCTGGAACAATAGTTGATACTTCCAAGCGGTCAGTAGAGCCTCTAAGTGGTTGGTAGCTGATGTTGAGTAGATATCTTTTGGGTGCTGCCGGGAACAATGTCGTCATGTGGGGGATATGCAATTCGCTCTCTGTAACCTTGAGCAGCTTTTGGGAATTACATCGCGATGCTAACAAGATGAACACGATCAGCGAGATACGTCAGAGGACATCTTGAGGATTGAAGTTGAATAAGTGTGTAGAGTAGAATGATCCTCTCTTGAGATGATGCAAAACTTCCACATTCAGTTCTCACAGCTTCTCAAATTAGAAGTTCCATTTGAAATGAGGTAGCTTATTAACTCTATGAATATTTGTTCGTTTTCTCATCTGCTGAGCCTGGTTTGATATGATAGATTGCCTACTAAGGTAGCCTGTGTTTCCGCAGGAGAAAGTAGCGTCTTTACTTGTTGAAGCGTAAGACCTCAAACGGAATCAACGGAAAATTCAATGTCTTCTCGTTGACAATCTCGAATGTTCGGGAAGATATTGTCCAGGCCATGGCAGGTCCCCTGGTAACATGCGTCAACATATGACTAAGCCACCTTTAAAGATCCCCTCCTCAACACCAATCACTGCAAAGCAATTGTCACCATCCATCATGAACACTCGATATCAGCCATGATGCTGCCACTAAGACAATATGCTTCAACTCTCCATAAAGTCCCCGTCATAGCTCCTAAGACATTCACTCGTTCTCTTCATCTCGCTCCTCCGTTCCTTCTTGATGACTATGTCCCACGATACATGACCCTCAGCTCTCGAGATGCTGCCAAGAAGCGTTCTTTGGCATATGCTCACCTCCGAAACTGTAACTTGTGTCCAAGAGAATGTGGCGTAAACCGGTTCGAGAAAACCGGCATGTGCCTCATCGGCGAGAAGGCAAAAGTCAATACGATTGCTCCCCACTTTGGAGAAGGTCAGTGACAACCAGCTCTGCCCCAAGCTTCCTGCATGCGATTATCCCTTGCATTTCAGCTTCTTAGCTCGAGGTCTGATCACACACAGTATTGTTCTATTCATATTCTGACTTGATATTTAGAACCTTGTATACAGGGGCATAGTGGGAGCGGTTCCGTGTTTATGAGCGGGTGTAACATGAGATGCATCTTCTGCCAGAACTGGGACATATCTCATCAACGCAATGGGATGGACCTATCACCTGAAGAACTTGGTGATTGGTACGTCAAGCTGCAAGAGGTCGGCAAAGTTCACAATATCAACGTTGTTACGCCGGAGCATGTTGTGCCGCAGGTGGCGTTGAGCATCCTCCATGCCAGGGACCATGGCCTGACCGTTCCTATCGTGTACAACACCTCGAGCTTTGACTCTCTTGCATCCCTCGAATTGATGGACGGATTGGTTGATATCTACCTGGCCGACTTTAAGGTGTGGAAACCAAGCACTTCTAAAAGGCTACTTAAAGCGGATGACTATGCCGCCACAGCGAAGGAAAGCGTCAAGGCCATGCACGCTCAAGTCGGTGACCTGTGCTTTACGGGAGATGGAATAGCCAAGAAAGGTCTCTTGATCCGTCATCTTGTCATGCCAGGTAAAGAGGACGAGGGAGCTGAGATAATGAAGTTCCTTGCGAATGAAGTTTCTACGGATTGCTTCGTCAACATCATGGAGCAGTATCACCCAGATGCCCACGTTGGGAAGCCCAAACGATCGAAATCTGATGCCAAAGAGGATGACAAGGAAGTCCGATATGCGGAGATAAACCGAGCTGTCAGTAATCAAGAGGTTTCTTCCATCCGAAAAGCCGCAGAGGAACATGGACTGTGGAGGTTCAACGACCCACCAAAACACGAAGGCTTCGCTATCTGATGTTACAAACTGCCTATCGTTCGGCCGTTGGCTTGCAGTTCTATTGAGCTATGCCATGAGGCTGCAATTCCAAGCCAACAGCGGGTACTAACAACGCCACCACCTGGCCAGGGCAAGCCATTGGCGTTGGCGGTTTCATTCAATCAACATGGCAAACCTTACCAGGGTTGACCAGCTGTTCTAGACTTACGATATCTCTTTCAAGTTCCTGGCGGCCAACTGGACTGAACAGCACCTTCAACGCCAAGCCCAATCACTTCTTATTGACAGTTTGATGAGCCAAGTGTGGCAACCAGGCACGGATTCCCTAAGAACAACCAACTGTTCATACACTAGGAAAGTCACTGCCAAAGGAACACTAGGACAGATCCCGGAACTCGCTGTTTCGCTTTGTTCCAGAGCGAATTTGGCAACAAAGCGTCCATGCTCCCCATGCCAAATATGGCCTTCCTCGCGGTTGTCTTTGTTCGTGTGCGAGATGGCAAGGATGGCGAGAAGAATTAATATCTAGCAGATATGCGTGCTGTTTCTCTTGAGTTGTCTTCCCTGCTATCAGCAACAAATATCAAGAATCACAAATCATTCTAAGATGAATACTACTTTTTCACAAACTCATGGCATGGTTCAACCACCACCCATGGATGCAAGGATCACTCCACCCACAGAGGACTTGAAAATCGTTGTCCCCAAACTGCAAACAAGCCCTGTCTTCCCACCTTCACCAAAGTCCCTTCCGGATACACTATACCCGGACACTCCCTTCAGTACAGGCTCTTCCTCTCGAAAGAGACAGCGCCGACGCTCCTCGGGCTCTCGGTCTCGTCAGTCAAGATCAAATGCCAACCAACAGGTCCAAGCCAGCTCTCGCCTTCTCTTCGAACCTCGGGCCTTTGAGGAGCTCTACATAGAAAGGGCTTACCTTGACCAAAAGCTTCAAGAACATTCCTGTAGAGCTTCGGATCTTATGAGACGGTACTGCGGAGTTGAGCAGCAACTTCAAACCCTCGATGGCGACCATGGACGACGCAAACTGCGAAAGCATTTGAGTTTGCTAAAGTCCAAGATCAACCAGGCTGCTGAGCAGGAAAGGGCCATCTTTTCACGTCTTGGCGACCTGTACGTCGAGATACAGAGTCGTGAGACGTGGGCTCACGCATGGACTGTCGACAGTCCGAGTGTTGCGTCGTCTATTTGCTTCAGCCCTGCGTCCTCTGGCTTTCCTACTCCCACTACACCTTTCGTTGGCTCATCGATGGACTTTGCCCCCACAGGCTATTTCAACAACTTCTACCAAGCTGCTGGACCTTGTTACTCCTATGCCCCTTCAGAGTCGGCAGTGTACGGCTTGGAGACCGTTGACGAAGCTGCTGAGGATCTTCTGTGCGGTCCGGACTCGTCCTCTGTGAGTGTCGAGTCAGAGATGACACCAACAACACCAGCAACTTCTGTCGCTACTGATATTCACGCTTCTGTTGAGAAGAACGACTGTGGCTCCGAGGTTGGAGATGAGTTGGACGATGTCCGCTTTTTGGTGACCAGGGAGAGGCGAATGAGTCTTCCTTGCCTCCGTCACACTTGGCCTGAAGCCTAAGCTAATGAGCATAACAGCAGTGTTGCCGGACAACGTGTTGATCTTGAGGTTATCGTAATGACTTATCGAGCAAGGACACTGTTGTGTCATCGTAAAAAGAACATGTCGTATCATTAATAGCATATCAATCTGGCGTTTAGTCCTTAGCAAGTCTTTAGTTGAGTGTATATGTACTATGTTTTCCGAAATCATATCGCTAATGCACCGGTGTATCTGTCCCTTACGCAAACTCTCCGAACTGTCCATCATCGAATCCAAGATCCTTAGCTGACTGCTTCTGCTGCTTCACATCGTTCGCACTTGGTGGAGGTGGTAATGAGAAGCCACCAGAAGAGCTTGGACCAGCAGGTGGTGGTGGTAGAGCGAAAGACTGAAGGTCTCCTCCAGCTCCCGAGTTTCCTGCATTCGAGCTACCTTGCTGCTTCCTCCTTCCAAACTTGGACCCACCAAAGCTCACTGTGATAGTTTCGCCATCCTTGAGGCTGTAATCTTTGTGCTCTTCCTTCTCTTTCGCCGCGGCCGGCTTGCTCTGCTCACCCTCCCAGCCCAATGCCTTTCTCGCCTCCTGCAGCGCAATGCTCAGATCGAACGCCTCGCTTCTCTCCTCAAAGCCAATACCCAGAATAGCCTTTCGTCCCTGAGGATCGCGCACTGTCAGGGCGAAGAAGCGACTGCTATCAAGGACTGGTTCTACAACGCCGGGGGTGGTATACGGCGCCGCGGCAAATAGCTGGCCTGTTGAAGCATCCTCCAGCACGGCGTCAACTTTCAGTTGGTTGGTTGATGAGGCCGATTCGTATGCTGTCTCGAGAACGCGCAGACGAGCAGTGAAGATATGGCGCTGCGGTTCGGTGGTCCATGTGCTAGCATTGTAGCCCTTTGTCGAGGTCAGGGGAGGAATGTTGTAGACATGGACGGCATTAGCGACGAAGAGAATACGCTGGATAGCGTCGTTAGGAAGGGCGGCGCCCGTTGCGGGATCGAGAAGCTCCATTGGTGGATAGAGGTGAGGGATTGCAGCTTGCGATAATTGCGCAGCTAGATATAGAACTGGTTTATTGTAGCTGAGATGAGTATGTGTTCGAGAATGGAAGCTACTTTCGAGTATAAGATGAAGGTGGAGAGCGACATCTTAAAGTTCGGGAAGGGGGCGGTAGCTGGAGGGGCAGCGCGGGGCACTTTTGATTGCGGAATGCAGGGTAGTCAGCTTTATCATCGAGTCAAGACACGTTATAGAATAAAAGAACATCACTGGCCAAGTTTTGTACGAGTAATATAACACGATTGTAACATTACATTCAAGCAGCAAAACATATGTACATGTTGTTCTCAAATCCATGCCTGTTGAGCCAGACGAGAAGACGACCTTCGGTCTTCTATAAATTACAAGGGATTCACTCACTGAAGATGCCCTGCAAGCAAGTGCCGTCATTTCGGCCCCACTCCCCACCGGGTACAGAATTCACCCCGCCAAACCACCTCGAAGACGCCTGACTCACCAGCATCGGATCAAAAATTCCCCTCCATCTGAATCTCGACTTGGGAATAGTATCATCTCAACCTCCCAACCACACCCGCCCAACCTATCGCACACCCTTCACCATGGCGACAATCGATACATCAGGTAAACATTTATAACACCACATTTTCTCTACTATACTGACCCTTTGAAAAGTCGCTGCTCCGGCAGATGTTGAGCAACCCCAGGCTCCCAAAAACGCCGATTTCGAGTCCGTCCCCCCAAATTCCACCTTTTTATGCTACTCTAACGCCATTTTAGCATCGTCGAGACATACCGCGGCCTTATTGCTTCAGACCCCGATCTCACAAAACCCGTCGCTGCTATCGAATCTCTCATCGCCCTCCTCAACGCCCACCCTTCAACCACAGTCTTCGAGATTCTCGACACAGTCAAAGTCCACTCCGACCGCCTCAAAGCCTCCGTCTCGAACCCCGTCCCGCTCTCCGCCGGAACAGATCTCTTCCTCCAATATCTCGTTTCCTCTCTGCGCCAACAGGACGGCAGCTTCGACGCCGTGAGACAGCATCTCCTTCGCAATGGACGTCTATTTGCTCAGCGTGCTAATGCCGCGCGAGAGGGCATTGCAGATGCGGGATGGAGACTCATACGTGAGGGCCAGTGCATCCTGACACACGGTGCTTCGCGATCGGTTGTTGGAATTCTAGAGCGTGCCGTGCAGAATCTCGGTGCGGGCAAGTTCAAGGTTATCTACGTGCGCGAGGAGACCCGTGTTGAGGAGAGTGATCGAATAGTTCGCGAACTCCGCTCAAAGGGTATTCCCGTTGCCGAGATTGCAGAGGCTTCAGTTGCATATGTCATGGGCCTGTTGCGTCAGGTCAATATGGTGCTTGTTGGTGCCGAGGCGGTCACATCCAACGGTGGCATCATCTCTCGTATGGGTACTCTGCAGCTCTCCAAGTTGGCGGCACAGGCCAACCTTCCTTTCTACGCCGCTGCTGAGACACACAAGTTTGCGCGCAAGTTTGTGATGGACCAACGAGATATTGGGTTCAAGCAGGATATTCTCGACTTCAGTGTCGACACAAAGAGCAAGGATACTGTTGATGCTGTCGACTTTACTGTATGTTCACTCAAATTCTTACGCCCTGATCAAATTACTGACATTTGGAATAGCCCCCAGATTTCATTTCCAAACTCATCACAGAGAATGGGATTAAGCTTCCCTGCTATGTCTTTGAGCAACTGCTCGATATCTACGGCAGTCTCAACGGTTGAGAAGTCAGTTCCGTATGTTTTGATACAATCACCCATCCTGGCACTTGCTGAGCAGGATGTGCTTGGCTCTTTTAAATCTCTTCCATCGGCAAAAGTTTTTCGAGTATAAAGATGCTCTCATCAAACTGTTCGCTTATGGCGTTTGGAGGCTAGCTGAAAGCCTATGATCAGGGCCGACGTCATGAATACTGTCTGCAAGCTTGGGATGCATACACAATGACGATGTCTGTTGGAAGGGCACTTTCTACCATCATATATATATCTCTCTGGTTTGGTAAGGCGTTCAAAATACAAAGGTGCATAGAGACGGATATGAAAGATACATTTGCTTTCTCAGGGAGTGACTATCCTCCTCTTCATCCCACTTATGGCAATTTGGGGCCTTAGAAACGACAGAACTCCAACAATAAAAAGTTCCAACTCATTAACTCGTTTGCGCTAAGAGATCATTCGTAGACATGAGAATAACGATACGGAGGTTTAGATATCCCGCACAAGTCTGGCTCCTACCCAGGCGTAAGGGTAGTTCCTCTGGTACCAATTCACGAAACTCGCCCGTCCTGCGATGCGTGGGTGTGTTGCCCACGAACCACCCAGAACAATATTGTGCTTGCCGTCGAAAAAGTCGGCTGTATACAAAGGATACAAAGACATGGGCTCAAAGCCTTCGTGTCGCTCGAGAGTTGAGCTTGTCCATTCCCAGACGCCGCCCATCTCGGCTTGACCAGCAAGTTTGTTGCCTCGAGAGGTAACTGGCATGGGATGCCAGTGACGGAAACCGACATTGGCGTCGGTTAGGTCGAAGAATAGCTCAGAAGAGCTATCCTTGACCGAAATTGAAGAGTCGGATGGTGGGGTCTCCTCAACGCCGTCGTTGACAAGGTGCCTGCCATGTGTTAGTAGGCGCCACAGTTTCTCCTGAGATTATGCTTACCCGTTAACTGCGGGAACCGTCTTGGACAGGATACGTTCAGCCTCTGCCTTCTTCTGCTTGTTGACGTGCGCATAAATGCTTTTGGCCTCTTCGAAGGAGGGGATCCGACCACCCATCCATGCCGCGCAGCCAGCAAGCTCATCGTATGAAGCGAATACAGGCCAGTCAAGTGCGTACTTGAGAGGAACTAGACCATACATGGTTCTAACAAACTTGCCGTCAATGAACGAGTCGGGAACCTGGTTTGTGTGATAGCCGTTTCCATTTCCATTTCCATTTCCGTTGGAGTAACCGTTTGTATGTCCGTTAGTGTGGTGACCGTTGGTAGCACCATCTTGTTTGCTAGAAGCAACAGAGGACCACGAGGCCGGGATCTTATCAATCTTGGAGTTGTACAAGTACTGAGCATACTGTAATTTGGTTAGAAATTGATGAATATCGTCGGCAAAGACCACATACCTCCTCGTTGGTGATAGCTCTACCTTGAGCTTGGAATGCATGCACCTTAGCTTGTCGTGCAGGCTTCTCATTATCCCTTTAGAGGCAGGTCAGTTGATATCCATCATATACGAGTTAAAAGTGTAACGCACCAGCCGAAATGGCGTGAGGGGTCAGTACCATCCTCGGGATCATCCATTCCCAAAGTGATTGTCTGCTCTGGAACATCAAACCACTGGTTCGGGACTCTAGCTTCGTACGATTGCTGAGCCAACTTCGCAAAATCAGGCTGTACTGTGTGAGGGGGTGGAAGTGTCTTGTCACTCTGGAGCATCATATAGAGCAAAGTCTCAATGTGCATCAGCTCGTGTTCAAACCCGACCCAGATAGCCCGGCCGATATCTCGAGGAATCTTGTCTTGGCCATTCTGATAAAGCTTTTGCAGACGAGATCGAACCCTATCTTGGTATGCGGTAATCTCTTGAACAGGAGGCCATTCGTCGGGAATCTCAGAGTGAGTATGACAGTGCTCAGGGTTGTCTACATCGGGATCGATTCCTCTCTCGAAGATGGAGTAGTAGGACGCGGGATCGGTTGGTTGTTGACCAGTAGTCTTGGTCAACTGAATATCGAGGAAGGTAGGTATATGACCAAGGTAGAAGATGCATGCGTTTCGCAATTTGATGGGTTTTTCCTGAAGCTCCTCATCGGCAATCATATCCTTGGTCACGACATCCCATGCCTTCCAAAGCGCCTTCCAGTCTTGGACTGTTGGCAGAGGCTTGGCGGCGTAGAGAGAGGGGATCAGACTGAACGGCATACTCGACTTCTGCAAAAGGTGAAGACCTACACGATCGTTAGTCTCCTCTTGGCTAGCTTTCATGCACGCTCTTGATATATCTCCAGCCTCAGTCATGCGCCCCCACGTCATCCTGGAAATTGGCCTATCCTGGACACATGCTGCCGGTCGAGCTGGAAAAGGAAACACCCCTTCGCCGCGATTCGCGGGGTATTCCGGGGGTGCATGACTCCAAAGCATCAAATCGCATGTTTCTGGGGTGGGATATGCACCATGAGGGAATTTGACCTACCATACTCATCTCCCCGAGTCCAGCGACCCATCTCGGTCAGACCTGCCAGCTTCCAAAGCTTTGTCTTTTCTTCCTCGGAATACTTGAGACTTTGTTCGATCCATACCCGTTCGTGGGGCATAATCTTTGAACCGAGAACATCCGTGGGTCGTGTCGGAGCGAGAAACGCCTGATGTCGCCCGCCTTCATCATCGTAGACGTACTCACCAATAACCCTCCACTCACCAGGGTTGAAGACTTCTTCACCGAGGATCTCATTGGCGTTATCAAGGCCATTTAGAATAAATCTGTATGATGTCAGTCCCTAGAGCTCATTGGGAGTTTAAGTCAGCTTACTTATGGGTTACCCCTTGGGAGTCTGCATTCGAGAACTGCGGCATTAACATCGACATATCGAAGCGCATTTGGAGACTACGTACCGTTGTATGCATGGCTATGGAATTGTTAGTATTGCTTACAATCAACTGGCGCTTGTAACTTACTAAACACTGGATGGGTTGCTGCAAGAGTCAACCGCAACGATCATGGAATCAGTCGGCGTAAGGACCTCTGCGAACCCTCCCAAAAAGTCGGCTGCTTCATCTCGTGTAAAATTTCCTGTAGTTTCCTTGTCAGTATCATGAGAATGGTCTCGGTATGAGTAACTCACCAATGCTGGAACCGAGGTGAATGATGCACTTAGAGCGGCTCGTGAGAGAAGGATGCTTAAGCCATTCCCGTCCATCATCATATGTACCAAGCAGACCATGGCAGGAGACATATTTGAAGTCGGGTACCTGAGCCAGAGTACGCTCAAGCTCTTTAAGGGATAGATCCAGAGCGAAGTATTGGATCGGCTTCTTAGCCTTCTCAAATTCTTGTAAGAGCAAGCAAATCTTGCGGAGGTTTCTTTTGATTGTCAGTGACCAATGTTTCATACCACGAGGGGATAGACCAACCCGCTCCCCAATTCAATGACCATAGAGCCCTCGGGGATTTGACTAGCAATCTCGGCCGAGTTCTTCTTCAGAATCTCAATCTCATAATTTGTCAAGTAATACTCATCCAAGTATGTGATCTGGGGTTTATGAGTGAATGTAAGAGGGGTCTTGGCAGAATCAACATACTTCCTCAAAGAGCTGCAGCCCTTTCTCGTTGTATAGTAGAAGTGTGGGAAGCTTTCGTGCACCCTCTTCAGGGTTAAAAGATGTGGCGATCTCATCTTTGAGGTTCATCTCGACAATTTCACCACGAATATCGATAATACTAGGCACAGCAGGCATCGATGTGTTGCCATTCTGCTTTACCCTTTGAGGGGCAGCGGCAGCGGCTGGAGACGCTGTGAGAGAAGGCATAGTAAAGCAAATGCAGATGGAACCAAACAGCGTAGAACTTCAACTGGGAATATGATGCTTGATAGAGACAAATTGACGGGGACAACTATGGTTTATAGATTATAACAGGAGTCGTCTCGAAGGGCGTGGCTTTCATTACTGATCCTCCCACCATCCCAATAAGTCCGAGGTACCTGAACATGTTTACCTCCTCAGTGGAGAATAGCTCGGACAACTCCTCATTCATGTCTTGATCAAGCTGGGCAGGCATCACAGCCAAACAGCGCGGGGGGTGGTACACTATTCTTAGTTCAGGAAATCGTCATTGTGCCGAATGGTCGAGCAACGAGACTACGCGCCAGGAACACGGCTTGTACGATCCACTTGGATGTCGCAAAAGGGAAACCGGCTGTGCCTCAACGAAAGTAAATGGCCCCGATCGACAGACTTCGGGCTGGTGGAAGTACTGTACATGGCTCTCGAGCCCTGCTGCTCGCCGTATGTGAACGATTCTGAAATAAGTTTGTCATGGTCTGCACTCTCAGAGTTACAGCATCAGCACTTGTGGAGCGAAAGTGGGAGAGGTTGATGATAACTGGCAAATCAATCACAAGAAGCCCGCCCCACGCCCCACGCGCGTGGGAGAGCTCACCAGGCCAGGTCTGAGCTTGGAGCTGTGGCAGAGTGAAGCTCGATCATGTGTGAAGGGAGCTTTGGCAGTAGCTCGAGTCGTCGACATTGGGGCCTTATATATCCATCAAGGAGCTCGATTCCCTGCATAGTCCTTCGGAATTTCAGCCTTGTCTTGCGTGATCATAAAGCTTGCCCCGGATCTTTTGAAGTCATGGAGATCAGTACATTAGAGCATCTCTAAAGTCGACCGTCTCCTACCGGAAGCATTTTCCTGCAGAAACCTCGGCATTGCTTCGAACCGCAAGCGGCGTAGGTACATGAGCCTGCTTTAGGAAACCTGTTTGTACGGGTCATCGACTTGTCTGTTGTCGAATGTATAAGAGACAGGATTCGTCGATCTCAGAGATAAGATGGGACTTGTGAAGCTACCCTGGCCAGGTCGTGAAGAACCCCGCGAGGCTTCCGGAAATGCCAGCTCTAAGCCCCTCCTGGTACCTATGTCGCCCACTAAGACATGCCCATTTGGGGGTCTTCAACAAGGGGTGAGCACTAGGTGCAGTGACTTGCATATGCCGGTCTTGGCGATCCAGTTGTGACTTGATCTGAACGTCATGCGACAGGTAAGCTCCAGGCTTGCAGCTCACTGAGCTCAAACTCCCCGAGCCTGGGCTGTTGATGAATGATCAAGCCCGACGCCGCGGAAGCTGAGCATGTTTGATTACTTAGTCGGCAACGTCACTTTCTTTTACCGATCGTACGCGATTCGGGCCGGTATCGAACCACTCGAGGTTTGTTGTTTAACCGAATCTTTTTAGTTGTATTGAGAGAGGAATAATTGCTTCCTTCCAAAACAAGAAGAACAACGGAATTGTCATTGCATGTGCGAAAAGTGGAAGGTGTAAGACAAAGACAGACCCGATGCTTCCTTCCGATTTACACAACCAGGTAGAGCTTATCAAAACTTCGGCATGTGAACGAAGGCAATATTGATGACATATCATCAAAGCTTCACGTCTAAGATTTGTACATAAATATGGAGCCCGCTGACCTAGAATGCACGATCTCTAATCAAATTCGCTTAAAGGACTAATTACTCTCCAAATGCTACCCGCAATCGACCTGCGCCTGAAAACGATTCCAAATCATTCAAGACTTCGCTTATCCGTTTTGACCCCAACGTTTCGATGTTTCCATTTAGGAAATCTGGATTACCTGATTCAAAAAGACCCTCATCAATTCCAGGCAACGAGAGTTGACTTTTGGATGTTGAAGGACTAGGTTTGGGCGGCTCGTCCAGCGTTGCTTGCATACTTTTCGTGGATGAGAATGTTGGACTCATACTATGGCGTTGTGTGTTGTCCATTCTCTGCACACGGTCTTGTGGGCCTTCCACCGAATGGCAGGTCTCTCTGTTTGGACTGACAGGATTTCTGACCTGCGAAAAGTACCGGTTCGTGGCCTCCAGATTGTCCAAATAGCTTTGCGCAGCAGGCAAGTACGCTGTCGCTCGTCTCAATGCCTGGCAAGCCGTTCCCACCATCTCCTCCTCAAGTATACTCGACATGTCCACTGAATCAACGACATGCTGGCTTGTCACTTTCTGCTTCAGGTCCATATGTGGGAAATGCCGGGCATATACCGCCATGAAACCTGCCAACCAGATGGAGAATGTAGTGAGTGATGACAGAGGCAACTTGTCCTTGCAAAGTTCCGTCAAGTCGATGACATTGCGAGAAGCCCGGAAGACTTCTTCTGCACTCTCTTCCCAAAACCCATCTGGTGCATGATCAAGCATGGGTTGTGTTCTGTCAATAGCGCCTTGTGGTCCAAGACAGCGAAATGGTAGGAATGGCAAGTATTCTCGATTGAGAACGATCTGGCAGATTGAAGCCAGCATATGCAACGAGACGTATGTATTGGTAGCTTGATGATTGTCGTGGCGATAATAGTTTTGCCGTGATAAGGCAAAAGTATCAGGTAATTCGTCGTAGAATGTCTCCAGGTCGACTCTCAGCTCGAAGAACCTCGATCTACTATTCCACGGAGGGAAGTCCTCTTGCAGACGGCCACCTCTTGAACTATACGTCGAGATATCGCTCCAAATCTCGATTAGCTTGGTGAACTGGCTCAAAGTGCTGTCATCGTTGATTTGAGGCTGGATGAAACCTTCAGGTACTCGTAGAAACCCAGTGTAGACATCGAGAGACAAATCGAACGCCATCTCAGAGCACGGCAGTTGTATTCTGAGACTCTCAGCGGGAGTGCTAAGGGCTCGGTAACTTCCACAGGTCATCAAACGGTCGAGAATGAAACAACTGTACATTGTTCGTCGCCGAGTCTCCCTCACGATGGCGACCTCAGCTGACCTTGTTCGAAACTGTTGTTGCGTAGACGCCTGAGTATCTAACAAACCCATACGTTGGTCATCAAGCTCAAGCTTCATGATTTTGGCCATCCGGATCGCAACGCCGACATACATCCAAGCCGACTCGTGCCCTTGACTCCACTCGAATAACCCAAGCATTAAGAATGCCTGGACTCGCTCCACGGTGATGGTATCCATGACTGTCCGTAGAGGGCCAAGGGCTGTCGTCAAGGCAGTAGCAAAGAAGTCAGATGCAGCAACTGGGTTCGACTTGGGTTGCGGCGTGCGCAGTCGATTGCTTCCATGCTGAGAATTCTGCAGATGTGTCACGTATCGCACCAAATCTGGGTGGAATCGAGCTGTGAGTGTCAAGATACCGAGCAGTACCATGTTTAGCTCTGATGAAGAGTCTTGCTTTTGTCCAACTCCGCTGCTCATCTTCTCCTTGAGAGACGGCAGGTGTATGAAGGGAAGTTCTGTAGCATAATTCTGTTTGTAGATGTTGAGCAACTGACTCCAGAGTTCAGTTGTCAAGAAGGGATATGCAAGAATCTCTGCCGCATAGGCTGCTGATCTCTCGCTGTTGCGGCCAGGTATATCGTCCAGCTTTTTTGTTCTCTTCTTTTCCTGATGAGGTTCTTTTTCTGGTTTGCTCGTCGGTGGAGGATCGTTTCGTTTTGTTGGGGCAGGAGCTGGCTCAGGATATTGACATTGATGTCCTCCTTTGATACAAGTATCGCATGGGCTATTTCCTCCATCATTATCGCATTTGATCTTTGATCTCCTACATCGCACACATGCAATGCTAGACCTCATCGGTGGTTTCCCTCTTGAGTTCCTCCTCCCAGCTCTTTCATCAGAGTTGGATGGTGTCTGTATCCATACAAGGCCATTGTCACCGACGTCAGGTCTGGGCTGTTCATTACGATGAACAAGCCAGGTTGACGCCGGTAACGCGCCCTCTTGGGCACGGGATACTTCTTCGAGTTTTCGTTTCGAATTCGGCAAAGGATGTGAAGTTATCTCTGAAGGTTTGCTGCCCTCTGGTTCTATGGGCGAGAGTATAGACTGGATGCGAAGTTGAGAAGCTATTTTTGCGGTTGGTGCCCTTGCGAGCCCGTGTTGTAGTGTGTGGATTGGTCTTGGCGAGTTGATGATCACCCTGTCGGCCCTGAGACGGACGAGTCGTGGTCTACAGTTCGGCTCTTGGGTATTGTTTTAGTACGGAGAAAAGCGACAGTCGAGTCTGGGTATTATACGAAGAGAGAGCAATGTGCTAAAGGGGTTATCACGCACTCCATGGGACACAAAACTATTTATACTAACTCGGGCTCTCAGACATGAACAATTTTCAGTTTGTCACGAGCTACATCGCGACATTGGATCCATAGCAATAGAAGCAAATGAAACACCGGGCCGACCTTGAAGTTTCCCATGCCGACTTACAAGATGCCATCAACGGCCCACGCCGACCGAGTGACTAGTCCATAGACGGTAATATACAGGCCAGACGTGCATAAATACTGGGTAAGGATGGACATGGATCCTTGTTGCTCTCGTCTCTACTGAAGATGTACTGCAAGGGCGTCAAAGCTAAAGATGGGACCTTTTATCGGAAGTGCGTCCGTCGAAAGATGCCAGAAGGTAAAAAGACTAATTAAATTAGTGTGCCGCTGGTTCGCCGACAGAGCCTCATGACTTGATCAACGTCAGTTACCACTTGGGAAAGAATTCCCGACCTGAGGGATTCATTGACTAATAAGTTGATATCTTCTATCAAGATGATTGTAGAAGGGTTATATTCATGTGTTTATTATTCATGCCATTTACTACCTTCTCTAACTCATCAAAGTATCCATTCAATCTAAGAAGGATATCCTGTTCACTGTTACCATTGATGTTGCCAGCAGTGTTTTCTCAATGTTTAACCCCATACCCCGTAAAGAATGTTCAGCGATGGTGGGAACTCCATATGGGGTTCATAATACGCGGGATTAAAATGATACGTAATGATGGGGTAAAATAACATGATAAAAAGATGTAAACGAATGATTGCGGGTTTTGTCCGGTAATATCGTTTTCCTTCTCAGCTCCTGATCGTGGGGGGTTACTGTCTAGAGTTCAAAATTCAATACCAAACAATAACAGAACTTCTATAGAGGATTGGCTTCTCCGGGCACTCATGTCGAAGCAAGGTAAGGAGTCATCAATTGATGCCCTACAATAACCAGATTAGGCATCTGGTGAGAGAGACAATAAAGATATTAGAATCGGATCAGTGTCGGTAGCGTCGGCCGAATCAATAGCGTAAAGCTGAACTGTAAGTAGTAGTAGAAATGAGAGCAGTAGGTAATACCAGGCCCAGATCGGAAGACCTGACCGAGACTTGAAGAGAAATCCACGGGGCCGGTTCACGGAGACGGGAAACTGCAAGGCCGTTTTAACTTGGCCTGAAGTGGGTTATGGAATGGGTTGTGGGCACGGGAGCGGCTTCGGTAGAGGCTCTGTAAGAACCATAATAAAGAAGGTGAAAAGAGAGCTGGACGGACCCTTTTCTCGGTGAGAATCCACTGTAGTAATGAATTAGTAGGCGAATTACCTAATGCCTTGCCTCAACCTTTGCATCTTGAAGAATCTAGATCTTCGGCTCAATGTGTACCCGCCATTGCGCCTCATTGTTTGCGTGGACATTCAAGCTGCCTCTAGGAGGTACTCTAGGTACTACAGTACGTTAGGAGAGGTTGGTAGTTTACAACATGTCGCCTCCAAGTGACAAATCAAGCTCTTGAAACTCACCAATAACTGTCGACTCATATGATCATCCTTGTCATGTCACGGTAGATTGCCAAGCTGGACTAGCCATCAATGGACCCTCTGAAGTAAAGTGCCTGACTTTAAGCTTAAAGTGCCAGAGTGCTTCGCCCATTTGCATACGCAATCTTGGAATTATTTCTCCCATACATACTTGATGGCAAATACCCCAACAATCAAAGGTTTCTTTTCCATTACCTGTTTTGTTCTAATTGGTGTTTTCAAAGAAGCCACACCAAACCAGCAAGTGGCGATAGCAGGGGGCATGTGTTCCTTGATGGACGCCAACCAATTGAATGACGTCGCTCGCCTTCTCAGAGGCCTCACAAGCTACAGAGCTTCACAATGAATGAATTTAAGCGCCGACAGACGCCCTCCTCTTTTGATGAGAATGGGGTCTCTTTGCAGCCAACGTCAAATCAATCCCTTGCAACAAGCGCCCAACATACAAACATTTCAAAGGATTGCATTGCATTGACGCGCATCGCGCTTGTCTTGCCTACAGTTGGTGGATCAAGGGTGCTGTCATAATTAACCTGAGGTGACCCCTCCATCTTTGACTCTGCGACTTTCCAAGTTCCAAGATTCCAACATATCTCTCCTATTCTCGCCTTCTACTCGTCGACCTAAACTTATTCCTCTTTTTCTCTTGCATTTGACATCCCTGGAATCGCATATTCTCTATTAACCAAACATCACATTCTAGCAAATATGTCTAATGTAAGCCAAGACATGCCTCAAGCGCATCATGGCCGCTGCTCTGCCCAGCCCATGACGTCCGTCGTTGCGCAACAACCATGCTAACAAACCTTCCAACAGGATCCGAAGCTTCTCTACGCTGTAGAGGGCATCAACGCCTACCATATCACCAATGGCAAAGAGCAGTCCCTCACTCCTTCAGGGCCCCAGACCCTGTCGCTCCTAATGGTCCCGACCTCCTCTGGCTTCGTTGAACCTTCAGGAACTGGCTCCGATGGCGAGGAGGACTTCTATCTTCACCTGCATCTCCCTCCTGAGCTCGACCTTCCTCTTCCTGCCACGACTCAGATCTACCACCAGCCACCCACAAGCTATCTAATTCCCCGCTGGGATCTTGGCCCTGACAGCGGTGCCTTTACCCGCATCGAATTCCCCCCTACCAACTCTCGAGCCGGTGTTCAGGAAGACGTCGACACTTTCGAGACCATTCTCGCCCAGTGCACCGCATTCCTTGAGCGCTCAGCTCCTCCTCACCCGCCCCGACCTTCCGAGAAGGCACAGGCTAAGGCGCGAGAGGCCGCTGGAGAGCAGCTCCCCGCGTATAATCCCGCTGACTATACCCCTGGTGAGGGTTATGCTCAGGGCAGCCAGAGTGCACAGAATGGGGGCCGAATTGTGCTTATTGACGAGGAGGATGGCAGTGTCCTGGGAGAGCTGACAGACAGCTACCAGGTGGTGGAAGACAAGAAGATCAAGCCTGGTTCCAAAGGTATGTACTAGCAAGATATCCATGTGTCGCTTTGATTTGCTAACACACACGCAGACCCCGTCGAGATCTCCCTTCCCACCGATGGCGGCCAGAATATCTCTGTGCAGCCCGTTTCGCAGCCATGGACTGAGATGGACATGCACCCGTCGTACAAAAAGTCAACCCTTGTGAGCAGCGCAACCAAGGCGTCTCGACTCATTGTCACAACCTCCGACGTGGTCTCCAGAACACTTCAAGGCCAAGCCGATAACTTTACCCAGAAGACAAAGCCCAACGCCAAGCCTGTCACCTTCGCCCCTAGTACACATGCACATATTCGCCGGATTAATACCTTCTCGACCAAGGCAGCTACTTTCTCTGCCAATACGGTCGGCACCATCGGTAACATCGCGCAGAACGTTGGTGCAACCGTCACTCGTCGTAAGGATGGACGGGCTAGAGGTTATGACAAGGACGGCCAGGCCATTGATACCTATAAGCCAGGTGTGCTCAACAAGAGCTTGATGGCCTTCAACACTGTTGTCGATGGTATTGAGCAAGCGGGTCGCAACTTGCTTACAGGCACATCATCCAGTGTGACAACTGTTGTTGGTCACCGCTGGGGTCCTGAAGCTGGTGAGGTGTCACGCAACCTCGGTGGCGGTGTCAAGAACGTTGGACTTGTCTACATCGATGTGACAGGTGTGTCCCGACGTGCCATTCTCAAGAGTGTTGCAAAGGGTATGGTTGTCGGAAAAGTTAAGGGCGGTGGCGAGATCATTGTTGGGGCTACAGACAACGGAGGTTACGAGACAAGACCAGACAATGGCCAACGAGCGCAAAGCACATATGGTGACAATGTCAGCATTGCAAGCGGCCCTGATCCTAATGGTAAGAAGCCTGCCAAAGGACAGTACTGAGGTGGTAAGATGAAAGATATCGAATTAGCGGTTATGACTTGATTCTGGTGCGGTTCTTTTGAGCTTTCTGTTGGGCGGCAATGCGGATTCTATCAATGATTGATTTGAAAATCCACTGTATCACTTAAGTAGTTAGTAAATCTCTGAAAACTAAGCTTGACTGATTTAATGACCCAAAGAAACCTGAAGATGAAGATCGTCTAGTCGTGTAAGTGAATCAGAGGTACAGTATGAAGTCGCATGTATTAGTACGGTGTGATCGCGGGGCAGTAGCTGCTATCGCGTCGCGCCCAAAGAGCTTCACTTTATTGACTACCAAAAAATACATATTGTTGATGGCGCGCAATGTCAAGGGCCAAATCGTTCCAAGACCACGATATTGCAGCCGTCGCATTGTCTGAGCTCGGCTGAACATCACCCATTGGCTGAGATAGAGCTCGGATATCAGATCTTTGCAGTGTGCATCAAACATACCTCCCTCTATAACAATTTGCAGCCAAACGGCCAAGTGACTGGTTCATGTGCCGTTTCGAGCTCATTGGCGTCATTATAATTATTCTTCGTGATTTCGGCGATTCGATCAAGTCTAGAAAAGCTAAGGCTCGGTGTGTTTCTACCATTCCTATCCTGTGATGCATCACCGCTAATTGTATGATCAAGATCTCCCGAACCATGCTCCACGAAATCCTCCTCTCCCTCTCGGGACACCCATCCCCTCTCCTGCGAACCGACACCACTCAGCCGCATGCACTATCCGGAATCTCGCCCGCTGAGCGACAACTCCTCGCCTCAGCCGCCCACCTTAGCGAAGTCCACATCAAACTCATCAGCTACACAGCCCAAGTAGCAAACTCGCACCCATCGACCATCTGCCGAGCCGTTGCGACAGCCATAGACTCGATCCATCTAGCCGCCTTTCAGCGGAAGGTCCTCGATGTCGAGGAGAGTATACTGCAAGATGACCCGGAGCTGGTCGGTGCGTACAATATTGTGCCTCTGACGGCTATCATGGGCGAGTTTAAGGATTGGACTAGGAGAATGGACTGGCTATGGGAGATGGTGCAGTTTATGCTGGCCAAGGATAAGAAGGGCAATGAGTGCCATGGCGCACAGCTTATGGACCGGTTACGGCTTGAGCTACAGAGTGGTTATAGGGATGTTCAAGAGACGGCTTTGAGTCTGGTCGCAGTCGCCGAGACGGCTTGGCTGAAGCAAGTTTCTGCGTGGATCTTATACGGTAGACTTCCAAGCTTTGGAAGTGAAGACTTCTTCGTCCAAAAAGTGGAAGAGTCCGAAGAGGTTAGTCTAAGGACAGGTCCTAACAGAGCATTGCTAATGGAAGCAGGAATATATATCGCGGTCGAGTCTGTTACCCGCCTTCGTGACACCAGGCACAGCCTCTTCCATGCTCTTCATCGGCAAGTCGTTAAATCACATCAGAGTCAAGAGCAATATCGACTCAGGACTTCGTGGTCTGGATCACTTATCGTCCAAACTACAAGAGCTTTCGAGTCTTTCCTTTCCGCTGAAAAGTACCAGCTTTTCAAGAGCCATTATTGCCGTGCGAATATCACTGTCTGAGAATACACTTCAGAAATTGCTCCCACTATCCAAGGTGACGGAGATGCTACAACTACTAAGGGACTTTTTCCTGCTGGGTCGTGGTGAATTTGCCATGCAGTTGACACACGAGGCAGACGAGAAGATTCGCAGTCGATGGAGGAGAGCGGATAACTTGTCATATGAGAAGGGAGATGGTTTGAAAAATGTGACGGTCAAAGAGGGTGAGGTTGCTGCAGTTCTTGCTAGAACATGGGCGGTTCTGGCATCTATGCAGGGTCAGCACGCTGAGGAAGACGAGCAACTTGAGCTTGCTCGAGATCTTTTGCGACTCAACCTTACGAAGAGCAAGACGACGACGCCATTGGGTTCTGGTTCTGGCCTCAGCCGAGAAGCCGCGAACTTGCTGTCTGAATCACCATTCCGCAACCTCTTATTCTCTGTTCCCTCTCTACTGTCTATCCAAATACCTGCGCCACTGGATATGGTTCTTTCACCATCAGATGTTCAGATCTACTCATGTATCAACGCCTATTTGCTGTCAATGCGCAGGGCGCACATTCGACTTACCGATCTATGGAAGATCACATCGCTACGACGTCATCATCCAACATCAAGAGGCGATCGGGATCAGCTTATTCTTCTTCGAAAAAGATGGACAGCACGATCATCATCAATGCGCAGCTCATGGACAACAGCCAGTGCTGCCATCTTCTTCCTGGCCGAGACAGAAGCCTATCTCCAGACGGAGATCGTAGCTGGACTGTGGGAGGGTTTTCACGAGTGGCTGACAGCCAATGATCCCAAGCATGGTCGCTCTAGAGCACCAACACCTACCAAGTTTCAAGATGACGATGGTGGTGTTGATGAAGGGGGTGACGATGACGATGAAGATGATCTATGGTTAAACAGCGAAAATGATAAAACTGCAGCTCAGAACGAGGCTCCCAAATCATCAGATTCGACTCCCCCACAAGACCCTCAAACGCTCTCTACAGCACATCGCCTGTACCTACGTACTCTCATTCACCGTCTGCTCCTCACTCAACCAACCTTTACGCAACCTCTCTATAATCTCCTCATCCACATCGATCATCTCGTTGCTCACTTGCACCGTTTACATGCTATCTACACCTCTATCGACTTGGAACAAGACGCCGGCGTGGTCGACGCCTTCGTCGATCTCGAGTCCGAGGAGCGCGATGTTAAACGCCGTCTCCACGATATCGAGTCTCGTGTCCGCTCTGGCATAGAGGATGTTGTCGCCGCACTGCGCGCCCTCGAGTCCGACCCTATTTTCACAGCAGAATGGGAGGGCGACACAGCTCCCGCCACTGCAACTGAGGAGGATGACGAGGAGGAGGAGCGACGGGGCAGAGCACGGGACACAGACGATGCAGAGGAACGTGGTGGCTTTACCGCTGCTCGGGTCGGCGGTATCAATCGCCTGCTCATGAAGCTTGATTTTGGCACATGGTTTGGCACGACGGACGGGCACAATGATGTCGAGCAGCATTAGAATCAACGGCTTCTGACGTCTCGACGATATACCGCCGTATAGAAAGCATCCAGAGTGAAACTAGTTAGCCAGACCTGCATGGATCTCAATAAAAGACTGCAGAGTGCCAAATCAAGGCACGTCTGCAGCGATGAAAAGCAAAGAAAAAGAGCCGGACGTTTCCCCCACGTCTGTGGCGTTACAGTGGCACGATTTCCACATCCCCAAGTGCGTCTAGAGCTGGTTTGACAAGGGTTACATAGGGAATGCATGAGGGTTTTTTCTGCTGATGGATGGATGTCCAGGGCCAATGATTGACCTATACCAATGAATAGTTCAGATAGACATGTATTTGTCCAAAGATTTTGCACAATACAGAAAGGATTGATTCATTTCGCCGCTCATGTCAGCTCATGATGATATATTACAGTATGCACTTATTAGCCTGATTTGTAGCATCAGGCATTTTCATGCATGTGTCTAGGCCGGTCTAATATTTCAAAGCGATTCAATTCATTCTGAGCCATACCCATTTTCATATCTGGGGTCAGAGGCGTAGTCCAATCCGGGGTAAATAGAGACACCGGGCAGTGTGTACCAAGCCAAGCCAGATCATTAATCCTAGGGTTTCTCATTTCTCATGGCCCTATCCCAAAACACCGAAGCGCCTTACATGCTGATGCCATAGGGATGGATTTTCCAATCCCTCAAATACCTATCCACACCTCGCAGCCCTGTCAGTCTGTGACAGGCGTGGGCAAATAAAAACAAAGAGATATCCAATACATACACAACCGTTCGTAACGGAGGAAATAACAATTGTTAAAACAAAAAGGTAGAAGTTGAAAGTTGTTGTCTTGCAGATACTGATGAAGCATGACCTTGCTTCGTAGCAAAAACGACCAAGATCTGATGGGGACGCTCGGAAGGGATGCCAGTTGCAGGTGATCGAAGTTATTGAACTCGTTGCCTATCAATATGCAGCGACAGGCTTGCGACCAAATCTTAATGAGCCGCGACTCGACGAGTGCTCTTCAGAATGGCGACGATGAAAGAAGCTGGGCATGAAAGAGCGAGGATTGGAGTGTACACTGCTAGTGTCCCTTCGAATGGCACGGTGTGAAGGCTTCTTGACTTGCCACCGCTCCTTGATGCAGTCATCAACGAGGGAAATGAGGCCAGTGGAAATAATTACACTAAAATCATGTTAGATCAAATCATCGCGAAAGGGGCAAGAAACTACTTACTCAGCCACATCTGTAATTGCATCAATAATGCTGCTGTCGCTAATCCATATGTAGCAAGGAGTGACCCAAGCACCGGCTATTTCGTCGTCGAGGACTTGGTTAGGACTGCGCATCTCAGGAACGATATGAGCCACAGGTGCACCATGACCATCTCGAACAAGATGGAATGAGACAACATTGAGGTTCTTGTCAATCACACGCTTCCAGGCGTACGTGTGACCCCACCACTCAAACTCATATCGTTTGTTTGTACGTCCGCCCCGTCGTGCAATGTCTACACGGGCATAGTTGCTGAACTCGAGCTTGATGCGGTTGGTGGGGACCATTCGTGCCTTGGGTTTGGAAGTTTGTGAATCTGATTTCTCTGTGTGATGAGAGCCAGACCAGACGGAAGCGTTGTCGGAATGTATCGAGGCGCTGGCGGTATTGCCGTGTTTGAAAACAGAAGAGCTGCTAGATGTCGGTCGGTGAAATGGAGTTGTCATTGTACGCATGGCTGAGCTCATTGATCGCTGGAGGGCTGGGCGTGCTGCAGCAACGGTGCTGGTAGGTGCTGGGGCATATTCTCGCTTGGAATTGCAGACCTCTCGTCCAGAATCACGGCAATAACGGCGCACTGAGAACTCTCGGCGAGCAAGGTCGTGCATTCGAAGATGGAATAGCTGAACAGCAAGTGTCCGTCGAGTATGTCCGAAGGGAACAACAGTATCGACACGAAGGTTCATGTTACCGTCCGAGGTACAATCGTCGTGGCGTACGGCAAGTCGGTCCAACGAAGGAAAGAGGCGAGCAAAGTCTTGAGGCGTAGATGGCCGGCACGGGCGTTCGTTGGAGGTTCCGCGATAAGGTGGCAGCACTGGGGGAATATGAAGTGATTCCGGATCGGACAGGATATAATCCTTATCTGCCTCCTCTTGGCCATCCTCCCTATCGTCTTCGTCATCGTCATCGCCGCTTTCCTCGTCCTCTTCCTCTTCCTCTTCTTCCTCATCTTCGGTTTCAATTTGTGCTTCCTCTCCGCCTACAGGCAGGTCCCGACGCAAAGGTGTCATCTCAGACAATACCGAGTCATACGTAGCGATAGAAGAAGAAGATTCAGTGTCGAATCTGCGCTCAGCAGCTGATTGTGCCTTCATGGGTGCCGTCGGCTGGCGATGTTGAGATCCATCAAGGGTCTTGTTGTTTGATCCAGAAGCTGAGTGGTAGGATGTAGGTGCTGTTGATTGGGAGGCTTCTGAAAAGTAGGAGTCGCGGCGTGAATCAGAGTCTGAAGGGGCGGGGGAAGTGGTGATAACAACTTTGCGTTGCCGCCGTAATGATGAATTTGGCGTCATCGTTTGATATTTCTCAATTGAATGAGGTCCAGTATTGTGCAATCCAGGTTGATGTTGGAAATGAAATATAGTTCAGGAGGTGTTTAAGTGGTGTCGATACTTAGCGTCCAAAGGGGAGATTTTAAGTGATGTCGTGGCGTAATAATGTCTTGACAGGTGGTCGAATGATGTAGACTGTGAAATATATAACACAGCCAGGTTCCGTCAAGTTGAGTCAGAGGGTTAAAGTCGGTGTATATCAGTGCCGTGAATGTGAAGAAGCAATCACAAGAGATATGTCTTCTTGAAGTCGGGTCTGCCTTGATATGGATGGTAGACTAATAGACGTTGGTTGAAGGTGGGGAGGGGGGCTTATTTGGTACCGAGCCTGGCCTTAATACGCAACCAGTGGAGCTTAAGATGCCAGGGGTACGGTAAGACGTGTGCTGTGCTCAGGCATGGACTCGAGGCCACATCAGGAACCTGGTCGATTCTCTCAGGCGGGACGGACCACTTTGGGACCACCTGTCAACCCGGACCACGGCGGGGAGGGAAGAAACGCCTCGCCCAGGCCTCAGGCTCGACCATCTCATAATCATGCTTAGGTAGGTTAACCTTCAATAGACACCCCCCTAGTGCCTCTTGTTGCAGCCAGCGGTGACACTGTTGCAGCCTTAGTATCTCTGTACTTTACTGTTGGATGGCAGAGTTTGAGTGAGCAATATCCGGTCGTGGAGACAGCATTGCTACCATAACGCCGACGGTTAAAGAGACAATTGGGACACAGACAGCACCATGAAAAAAAAAGTTGGCCATCGTTAGGGAGGCGATTTCAGCGGTAACTCAGGTGGGTGATAACCCCACGCGATACATTCCAACTTTTGACACACATCGCACACGACTATCGCGGTCGAATGTCTAATAAGAGAACATAACTGCAGTACTCGTCCACGGTGGGAAGGATGTAGCTGACTCTGTTTCGTAGCAGGGGATGGTTTAAGGTGCAGAGTGCCCCGGATGAGATCCCTAGTGTGTGTCTGTCGCTGCTGGCCACTAAAATGAGCGTGAGGGTGCGCGTGTGAGGACGTTGTGACGGTGTACCATCCTAGGACAGGCCACAGCTGGGGGTGCAGTGGCTGTTGGGAAGCTCATGTCAAGCTCATAGTCACACCATAGGTGGGCTGTTGCCTCGTCCCGTCGATTCGGTCTTCCTGGGGTGATGGGCGACAATCCTTTCTCAGTCAGGCTCACGGATTTCCAAGCCCGTCGATCGATGGGATCTCACTCAAGTGGTCGATCAAGTCAAGCGCGTGTTGACGCAGTATGATTAATTACTAGAGTTGACGACTGCGGCGATGATATCGGATCAAAATTCAAGGTGGTCTCGGACCAAGACCGAATACTGTAATTAACCTGCTGCTTAGCTGCTGTAACTTGAGATGCTTTGTTTTAGAGTACGAGGTTTGGGGAGGACCCTTACCAACGTTACCGGTCTCCAAGTTCCCAAAAACCCGCCAATCTCTTGTGACCACGCACAGAGTCAGAGCTGTGTTCCCTTTCTTTCCTTGCACTTTCCCCGGCGAGATCACAGTGGAGCAAAGGTGTTGAAACTCGGTTCGTCGTGCGTTGGCTCACGGCCCAGTTATTGCTCATCATCGATAAACCAAACGAATTGTAAGCCTTGTACATCTCAGTTTCGCGAGCAAAAGAAGACTGCGGGTTTGTGGGCGAAGTCCCGGCTGGTTCATTGCTGCACTGATACAGTAAAGTACAAGGCTAGGTAAAGAGACCCTGCAAGGGTTTATTGGAGGTTGTCCTGATTGATCGTGAGAGATGCCATCATCATCTGGAGTGAGGTGAGCGATGCAGAGAATCTTGGTCAAGTCACGAGGCGATCCAATGGATTGTATTTCCCTTTTCGTTTGGCCCATCCGTACCTTCCTTTATGAGCTTCTGTGGTGTTTTGCACGGAAGGTGCCTCACAGGCTTCCACTTTCACCTACCTGCCTTGCCTAGCAGGTAACAGAAGAAATGTCCCCTAAGGCTTAGGCTACCATAATAAAGTAGCCTAAGAGCTATTCTAAACTAGCATAAAGTGGTCAACTTATTTCGTTCCTCATGATTCCAGCGGCCAATTCTTCTGACACCCTGGAGCCTACCAAAGTGATTCTTTGCACTCCTCAGGCATTACATATCGTGAGGAATACAACATTCTCAGGCTCCCCCAAATTTGGTCCTGCGCATACCTAGCCAAGTAGGTGCATCATATTACGACTTCACAACTATTCGAGTTAGAGAAATTCCTTGGGCTAGGCTATTATAGTCATGTCTGTGCATCCCATCCCATCCCGTCCAATCCTTGCATACATTTCAGGATACTGTAACTCGACGTTTCCTTCACCATCCACATGGATAGTCAGCTTCCACCAACCATTCTATGAATCAACCATCCAAGTCAATTTTCACTTTGACGCTTTCCGGGTCTTTTGGCTTCTCTTCTTGATCCAGAATGTCTTGGGCCACCCCCGATGACCCCGGAATCTCATATGCAAGGCCGATTGGATCCCACGGCATCTCTCTTCGCCTTTTTTCACCCAAAGCTTGCGCAAAATCTCTCTCTAGTCTTGAGGACCTAACGTTAGCTCACTGTCATTGTGGCCGTGGCTTATCGATCATGGTGGAACGCGTCAGCCTTCTCTGTCCACCGTGTTTGCCTCATGAGTATGTTGAGCAAGAGGTAGCTTTCTGTGCTGGCATTGTCGGTGACGAGGCTGCAATGACGATTGAGCTATGACTGAGCCACGGGCTTCTTGTCATCGTCAATCGAGACGGTCAGGCTGCGACAGGCCTCGACTCCGCCTTTGGCCTAACTGACTTAGTGTCGAACTGCTGCTATTTAGGGGACCTGTCATGACATGGGTCCTTTAGGCAAGCAAGCTGTCCTAGTTCCTACACAGCAAAATCCCTCTCCACAGGACTACAGCTTACAACATCAGCCTCGACGATCTTTCCACTGCGCCAGATTGACAGATTTATCAGCGTATCAAAGCTGGAATTTGGTTGACTCATTGCAACTAACTAGGCACTGGGCCGTGCCGTGCGCAGCGGGTCAGCCAACTCAAAGCTTTGCTGGCTGTTGATATCTGGACGACGGTGGATATCGTAAGGCTGTCTGTTTGGAAGCAGATGTTACAACCCAGCTGTCGTGACGTCTGTGCTAGTCTACCCTTATCTAGACATGCATAATGGGGTTTAACTGATGGCATTTCGAATTTTTGCAGAAGTCGATGTTGACATCCAAGGAAAGCCCTGTTAATCAAGTGGGAACCAAACTCCTGCACTCCTGCAGCAGCATCGTGATTACGCCCAGGTGTGTAGGACACAGGACGCCATAAACTCTTTGAAGCATATGGGTCTCATAAACACAACGTGAGTTGCTACACAGTTACAGTTGTCCAGCAAATGTTCTACATAAGCACAAGCGAGAGGGAGCATCTTCAATTTGGACCCGACCAGTATGTCCTACCCTGCAGCTTCTCACACCTCTTCGTTTGCATCGCACGCACTGAGGATGCGCGTTGACCACCAACATGACCGACCCATCGAGATGCAGTCCTTGTTCATGTGTTGACCGCCGATTCGCCCCGTGAGCTCTGTCCCCTGTTCGATAGGTGTTTGGACCAATCCCAAGACCTCCAGTCCTTGTCTTGATCGAACCAGCACCCTGGATATCGTGTTCGCAGTCTCTAGAATCAGTGTAATCATCAACGCATCGGCTTCTCATCTTTCTTGGCGTTGCGTGCCTGTGCCTGACCAACATGAGGCCGCAATATCGGCCTGCAGTTCTTTTGCTAGAAGCCCAGGGAAGCGGAATCCGCTTACACTTCACCCCAACTAAATCGGAGATGGTCGTATTGCCGTTTTGGACGACCTACACGAAGCTGGAGTCGGACCAGCTTGGATAAACCACTCATGAAGCTCTATGTCGTCACTGCAATATGTTTGGTAATATTTGAATCTGGAGGTCACCGAGCTGACCTCACTTTGTCTCTGGTCTTGCCCAATCTCAATCGACTCGACCTAAGCCGCGTTTTAGCGGAGTTGATCTGTTTCCTCGTCCAACTTTTCGCTACTGCACCTATCCGAGACCAGCAGGTCGGATTGACGCAATGCTACGGGAACTAAGCTCGCTACTGCACAGTTGCTTAATCGAGAAGTTGACAGCATCATGGCGCTTAGACGATTGGTGTCATGACGAAGGTCTCCAGTGATGCCAGATACGTACATCAATCGATGTCAGGCCTCAGAATCAATAGCCGCCAACAACTCTATGGTACTGAAAATCTAGCAAAGCCGTATACCCGAAATTCAGACTGAGGGGAATATGCCGCCTCACTTTGCGCTTGAAATGCTTTATTTCCCCATGCTTCACCCACTTGCTGGATATGGGGGCATCGGCCCGTAGGTGGAACATGCGAGATATGCCACTATCAGGCTCTTGCAAAATGTGCTCCCGGCTAGAAAGACGATGCCTGGAAGATTTGGGAACGATCCGAATGGATGGGCTCTAGACCTTCCGATCCTGGACCCTTTGCTGCTACTCCCCTCAAGCAGTTGCATATTGTGCCTAACAAGTGAATGAGGATCAGCCATTTACTGGATATGAGTTTCTGATGCTCAGTATGCTGCTGCCCCAGTTGTCCTTCGCGTTTCAACCGCAGGTCTTGACCATCATCTGCCTGGCGCCACAACCACATGAACAATCGACCATAGGTTATTCATGTGCAGCTTCCTAGTTGGACACATCTCTCATCTACTGGGTCATAGTGCAATGCCTTATTGCCATAGAGCTTTAATTCCTGTTCTCTCCGACCCCCGGAAAGTATGGTCCGATTTGTCATCTCACTTCTCACTTATGGAATACTGGCTTAATGGTATCTTATCCAAGCTTCTCAAGGTAGCCAAGAACCAATGTCTGCTACTATTAGGGGCGAAACTACTAATACGGGCTGTCCAAGCTTGAGTTGTACATGTGCTTCAACCATTTCTGGACGTTCGATTTGATATATGTTTCCTGTTGCATAAGCGTGATAACTGTAGGAGCCTCTCGCCCATCACCACCTTTCTCATACTGGTGTTGTCTCATGCGACTTAGTTCTCTCTTCGACTTATTTGCCGAGGACCCGTGCAACAAGTCTACCTGAGTGGTCAGTGGAACTGCCATGCCTCTTTGGTCTGCACTCAACCTCCGCCGTTGAAGATCTTGCCGATCAAAAACAAACGGAAAGGCATGATGCTTGTTCGGGCTTATACAATGTAACCTCACAAAGCGCAGCTCGTAGCAGACTAAATAGATAGAAACGTGGCCGTACAACTGCTGTGTAGACGGCCGGACCGTGCTTGAAATAAAGTATGTGTCTCGGATTTATGCGAGACTTGTTTGAGCGGAAACAAGCATGGGATTTCACATGTGTAGGACACCGAAGTCAGAGGTGGTAGTGACACAAACGGAGAGTCATCGGTCGATAATATAACCTACTGAATCGAACTGCTTTACAACTAACTAAATCTTTCATGTTCCACTCGTCCCCCATCTTGAATGTACACACCTCTTGCAGTGCTTATATCCTTCTCCTGTGTCGCTCTTGGACCCTTAACCCACCACTCAACGCCTTGGGATACAACCACGGCCCAGCGGCCAGTCTTGACTCCTTCCTGTTATTCGTCGTCGTCATCATCATAGACATCCTCTTACGAGGATACTCATCACTCTCGCTGCGTCGTTCCCAGCTGTACTAAGACTGGCTGTTCCAGCCAACCCAGCTTCGCGGCATGACGCGCCAGATCTTGACCTCTCCGCTACGCAGATCGTCAAGCTTGAAGCTTTCCACTTTGACCTTCTTGCTCTCACGGCCCTGCTCCCATGCGCGTACCTTCTTCTTGGTACCATCCCACTCGGCTACAACCGCGACGTGGTCAGGTTTACCCACCTCAGCAGAGTACTTCGCGTGCATGGGGCCGTGCTTGCCCTGGAATTTGGCGTTACGGATGGTGATGATATCGCCAGCTCGAATCATATCGTTCTGCTGGGTCGATGCGTTGGCCATGTTGGAGTATACAAGGGCGCCATATGCGCGAGTACCAACGGGAGGCAGGACGTCCTTGTAAGGCTTGAGGAGTTCCAAGACAAGGCCTTGAGGTGTACCGTCTGCAACGACTGAATCCTTCTTAGATGCTACCGCCGTCGAAATCTGACGACCGAAGCGTTCATAGTATTCTTCCATCTGGTCCTGTCGGAGCGCACGCGGTGGGGGTTCGTGGCGCTGCTCCAGCTGAACATCTGATGGGTCGTAGGGGTCGTAGCGGACAGTCAAGAAAGTTTGTGAGTAATCTTGATATAGGATGGAGATTTCGCGTGTAATCGTTGTTTGTTGCCCGCCATTGGTAGATGTCGACTCCTCGGCCTCAAAATAGATATCTTTACGGCCTTGGAGTGCAGGTGGTACCTGGTTAGATTGTTTCCACCAGCCACTCTGTATAGCCAGATCCATATCGTTAGCAATAAAACCCGACTCCATCGACATCGAAGGTCGATGCATATCCATGGACCGTCTATTTCCAGCAGTAGCTCTTGATATATCAAGGGATTGTCGGTTGGAGGTGCGACCAGGCACAGCCGGAGGAGGGGGTCGTCGGTCCATAGGAGAGGTTACCGATGGAGATGAAGGGAAAGCAGTCTCTTCCTCGATCTTTGGTGTCCTAGGGGCATATGCGTGTCCTCCAGGGGGTGCTGAGTAGTTGTATGGGTCGTAATCCTCTTCGGGACGAGGCGATTGAGGCGGCTGCGGGGGTAGGATATTAGCTGGAGGGGGAGGAGGCGGTGCAGCGCGTGGCACGTCGACGGAAGGCCGCTTGTCGGCAGGAGGAGGGGGAGGAGCAGCGCGAGGTATGTCCATTGACTGCCGCTTGTTCTCTGGAGGTGGTTGCGAAGGAACAGGTGGAGGTACAGCTCTAGGGGCCGCTGCAGAAGGAACGGGAGGTGGTATATTGGCGGGAGCATCAGATGCTGGAGATAAGAGGGTGTTGTCTTCCAGACTTGAATCTCGGGCGTGAGACTTCAAAGCGTCCTTATGAGGGACCGAGGAAGCAATGTCAGTATCGTAGTCGCCCTCGTACTCAGTGAGTTCCTCAGCCTCCTCCTCGCCGGCTTGAGGAGGCCCTCTAGGCTGTGCCAAAGAATCCTGGGTCGATTGTCGTCGAGGGACACCGGGTGGAGGCGGAGGTGGCGGTCGACTCTGTGTAGGAGGAGCAGGGGCAGATCCTGGAATAGGAGGCGGTAGTCGACTTAACCTGTTGCTAGCATTGGACCCGGGAGAAATAGGACTGAAGTCTTCACGAGTTGGAGAAAGCGGTGGCGACCTTGAAGGCAAGTGAGGAGGTTGGACTGGTGGTGGCGGCATGGGAGGAGACCTTGCAGCAACGGTAGGCGTTTCTCTCTCACTATCACGACCACCGGAAAGTTCATCCCCAGACTCAGATCCGTCTGACTGAGATTTTGCGTCGGCCGGGGGTGGGGGTGGTGGCCGAGCTATGGAGACATGAGTCTAAATCGTCTTATTTAGAAGATGGACACTTACAATCAGATGGCACAGGAGGTGGCGCTCCTCGGCTGCCAGGTACAGGAGGAGCTCCCGCGGGTTCTCTGGGAGGAACTAAACAACATCAGTATCAAGTTTGGACCAACGAATTCAGCAACGTACTTGTAGGGGCGGAGTGAGGTGCCGGAGTGGCCTCACTATCTTCGTCCTCGTCCAGTGTCTTGGCAGGCTGTGAAGGTACTGGAGGCGGTGGTGCACGAGCGGCTGGTTCAGGTTCCGTCTCAGGATGCGTTGACTCTTCTGGCTTACTTGGACCGCCGAATCCAGGAAGAGGCATCATTGCAGGAACCGGCGGGGCACCTTGGGATGTTGGTGAGGCCTCACTAATGCTGTCATCGACGGAAGAGTGCTCTGGCTTTGGTGCTGGTTTCTTCTTCTTGGGTGGAGGCGCAGGCGCAGGCATAGGTGCACCAAACATACCGTGGAAACCCATACCACCGCTCATCTTAGCCATTCTAGCCCTCAACTCTTCCTTGCGCCTGACTTCAGGGTCGACCTCCTCCTCTTCTTCCTCTACTTCCTCTGCTTCGTCGCTCTCCTGCTTCTTGGGTGCTTCAGGGGGAGGACCAGCATGGATAGGTAATGTGGGCGCCCGTGGCGCAACCCTAGACGTACCATCGCTATCTTCACGCTCCGTCAGGTCGTCATTGCCTTCAGTGGTGTCACCAGCGCCAGACATGTCTGCCTCGTTCCCGTCATGAACAAGTTCAGCTGCGGGTCCCTTGGACGATTTACGGCGTGGAGGAGGTGGCATTCGGGTTGCCTGGGGCTCGTCTGTAGATGTTCTAGCCTCGGTGTCCTGGGTGTCACTTCGCTCAAGGGGAGTTGGAGGCTCTTGGGGTGATGCCTCCGTCTCGGCTGGGGCTTCAGCATGACCGACACTCTCACGTTTCTTCTGAGGCTTTTTAGGTTTCTCCTTCTTAGCAGCAGCATCGGCATGTCGCGCAGCTTGCTCCTGTTGCTGTTTTTGAAGAAGCGCAATGCGCTCTTTTAGACTAGTAGGTTTGGGTTGATCCTCAGTTTCGCCTTCTTGGGCTTCGGTTGGCACAAGCCCCGCTCGCTCAGCTTGTCCTTGCGTCTCAGCCTCTCGTTCCTTGATTTCGGGATCCTCATCGCGCCGATAGACTTTGGCCGTTTGAGGTTGCTGCGGTGGAGGTATAAAAGCGTTGCGGCTTGGAGGAGGAGCCACAAACGGCTTCTTGATAAAGCCTGTACCTGTTCCAGCAAGACCACTTGGTTTGAAGGGCGCAACAGGAGGCGCCGCGGGTTTGTTAAAAGCCGCAATGCGATCCTTGAACGAGCTGGACTTGGGCTTCTCTGTCACTGGAGGTGGTCCAGAAGGCTTGGGTTTGGGTGAAGCCGCAGATGGTGGTTGAACTGGAGCGGGGGCCGGAGGCTCAGCAGCTTTAGGGACTGCCGGAGGCGGGGGAGCCGCAGCCGGAGCGGGCTCGGCGGGCTTTGGAGCAGATTCCGGGATAGCCGGGGCAGATGGTTCGGGGACGGCGTGCTGATGTATGGGCTCATGGGCTTCTTCGATCTCGGGCTCGGGCTCGGGTGCAGGCACTGGAGGGGGCGCTTGCTGAACAGGTGGCGGTGGGGGAGAAGCGATATCTTCGGCGGGTTGAGCAGTTTCGGGCTCCTTCTTGGTGCGAGTTCGAGCTGGACGAGGTGGTGCGGTAGGCTCAAACTTTTCGACAAAGTTTCGGGGGAAGATGCCCTCTTGCTTTACGCCTTGGTCGTCAAGGTATTCCCCGCCATACCAGTCGGCGTCCTCCTCATCGGTTACAGTGATAACTTGACCAATACCGAAGTTGAGGTCATCCTCATGAGGCGACGAGTACTCGTAGATAGCCTTGACCTTGAATGGCGCGGCCATTTTGCTGGTAATTGATCCTCTGGAAGCTCTCTTGCAGGACAGATGCTGCCCGAGGCTCGGATCTAGGCTGCTCTGCTCGGGGCGTGTGGCTGTATGGAGTACGAAAGTACAGTACGTGATTGTTCGTAGGTCAACAACAGCTCGCTCGCTTGGTAGAGTGTGGGGCACGACAGGGGGGCGTCGTCAGCCTGTGGGATCGAGTGAGGCGGGGGAGAGTATAGTACTGAATTGCTTGGAGGCGCAGTTGAATAGTGAAGACAATTGTCCGGTTTTCAGATATGTGCTGAGAATTATTATGCGCGATGTTGGGGGTCTTAAAAGAAGATGCAGGGCGATACAAGCAAGCAAGAGACAAGAGAGATGAGTTGCAGGTTGCAAGGAGGCGGCGGTGGTGTTTAGCGGAGCATAGACCAGAGCCTAAGGTAGAGCTGGGGCGTTTGTCGACGTCAGCGCTATGAGCAAGTAGAGGATGAGCCCGTCACTCCGTCTATCTCACGGCTAAAAGTGTTAGGCGCGAGGACAACGGTACCTCCGAGCTACAGTACTGAAGTAGAGTTAGTACTACAATAACATTGAACACTGGAGAAGTTCCCAACCAAGTTGGTGCCTAGCCCCGATGATAGTCGGTCATGTTTTGTCAAGATAAGACGTCAAGAAATGTGGATGACAGTGATGCAAGACATATGATGAATTCGGACAACAACTGCGAGTCGAGGGATTGCATTGCGCTTTATCTTTAATTCGTGGGGTCGTAAGGTATCTGCGGTAGTCAGTCGCTATGGCCGAGCAGTCCGGATGGCAGACATTGGATGGATCCATTAGGTTGGCATGAGAACATGGGTGCCTTGTAGAAACACTGGTTTAAAACATCCGTCCAAGCGTAATACCAAGGCATAGACCATATGCTAGCAAGACTGTGAAACTTTGAATCCAGTGCTTTATACAATTCGCGTCCAATAGATGCAACCAGAGGAAAAGACGACCGTTCTTGATGCCGTGCAACAATGCATCATGGAACGATACTTTGTTTCAATTGGCCCCCCAGGTCCTTCCAATCTCCCGAGACTATTGATACTGGGGTCATCCGTTGTAGTAAAAAAACAGTGAACCTTAATAGTGAGCGTTAACGTCCTAGTTTGCATCCGTTTTATTGTCAACACGCACAGTCTAAGTCATACTCGGACCAGAAACTAGGCTTTGATTATATTAGACATATAACAAACAGCTCAGTCACTTTTTATAACTTGGACCATTATATCGAGGTGTTTATTTCATACGTTATATAAATTTAGATCTCATGGATGTTTTCTGCCATGGGTAATAGAGGGCTTCTACCGGGTAGTGGCACCCAGAACTACCTAGCTGTGGCGGCGGGGCTCTTCTGATCTTTCCGAGCTCTCGGATTTGAATGCTACAGTACTACACATCCTTTCCATCTTCAAGATCGCAACATTCATCCATCATGGCCTCAAGCTCTAAGCAACCCCCAAAGGGCATTCTCAAGAAACCCAAGTCCATGAAAGAGCGGGGCACCGACCCTAAAGAGATCGCTATCGCGCATGCTAAGATCATCCAGCATCGCAAGGACCTTGAAGCAGAAATCCTCGATAGCTTGGTCATCCTCTCCGAATACCCTCTTGTTCGCGAATCTCCTTATAATGCCTCGAACCCTGCTTCGTCCGACATAGCCGACTTCAAGGCTCACGTACGCCTATTCCAACCCTCCGATTACGACGACCTCATCATCGAGCGCAATGTAAATGAGCTTTGTGGTTATACCCTCTGTGCACGACCACGCAGGAATACAGGACCTGGCGGTCAGTGGAAAATCGCTTCCAACGGCAACATCATGAAGCGCGAGGACCTCGAAAAATGGTGTTCTCAGCAATGTGCTCGTCGAGCACTATATGTTAAGGTTCAGCTTAATGAGACAGCTGCCTGGGAACGTGCAGGTATTCCGGATATCGAGATTGATTTGCTCGATGAGGACAAGTCCAAAGAAACGGACGTTGATCGGGCTACTCGAGAGATGGGTCAACTCAAGCTGGAAGAGCAGAGGCAAGCTGCCCGTGACACTGCGGCTCTTGCTCTCGAACGAGGCGAACCTGATGCATCTAAAAGCAAGAGCAAGAAGATGAACATTACGCTCAGAGAGAAGGATGCAAAAGCACCCTCCACAACACCCGACAAGCCTGAGGTCTACGATGCCGAACACTTACTCGTCGAAGGCTACAAAACGAAACTGAAGTTGAAGGATGACGAATAGAAGCAAGAGGAAATCAAGTGACAGTATGCATGGGATAGGCGTTAGATGGCACATGTATCACATAACATCACAATAAGGATAAGATACCCCTTCACGACCGTCGCATCACTGCTCGGTATTAAGGATATGAAGGACAGTCCTTCAATCCTTTGGCTCAGTCCTGGTCGTGCGAACTGGCCTTGGGCAAGGTCACATTCACAGAAACAAGAGGAGTAACTTGGCGATCAAGCGTCATCTCTGGAGAGATCCAGAGAATCGGCGACACCTTGGGGGGTTGTAAAGTCTTTCTTTGAGACCTATGCACTCACTGTCCTAAGACGCCTAGTGAAACCCTGCAAATTCCAGACACCCATAATCCCAAACAATATTTTTTTAGTCGCGGCGAGGGCGGTCTCCGTATCGTCGTCCACCACGCTCGGGGATCTGCTGCTGGGTGACGGGGATGACGTTGACGGGGATAGACTCGAACTGCATAAACTGTTAGCATCTTGCCCAACGCTTGCTGATATCGGGAAACGTACGCCAAGGTGCTTGAGGAGGTCCTTGGTCTCGCCATCGACGTCGAGCTGGCCGCTCTCGGAGTTCTGGGTGAAGTCCAGAGCGGAGACCTCAGGAACGAACTGATCCTTGCGCTCACGCTCCTCCTCCTGAAGCTTGAAGGAGATACCGCGGACGGGACCACGCTGGATACGCTTCATCAAGTGGGTGGTGTAGCCGGCAATCTGAAATTCCTCAATTAGCCCATGTCTTCGATTTTCGTCCATTCTGAGCCGGGATTTCGCACCTTGTTGCGCAGGCGCTTGGAGGCGATGATAGCGATCTCATCACAGATACGCTTGTTGGTCTCGAAATCGAGCGTAAGCCTAGGGTAGTATCTCTCGATCACACGATAGGGACGTTAGCTAGGCTCTCCAAACCTTTCTTTCTAGAATCTAGAATAAAAGGGCTTTCTTTTGGTATAACCTACACCTTGGCGGACTTCTTGACGGTCTTGGTACGAACGCGACCCATTTTGGCGGTATTGGACTGTTAGGACGGTGGGCGAGAGGTTGGAAGAAGACACAGCTGGAAATTCCGCTACAGACCGAGAATTAATTTTGGTGTTGAGGAGGTGGGAGGAAGGAGGTGGGTCGTTCCTTCCCTAGGGTTCTGGTCACGTGTCGCAGCTTCCGGCTTTGCCACGGGAATCGAAGTGGACTCCATTTGGCCATTGCTTAGATCTTATCTAAAAGCTCAGCCATTGGCCAGGTTGGAATGGCTCTTTCAGGGCCACCTTCAGCGAATAGGTATCTGACTGATCTTGCGAGTCGGAGCGAGGTATAGCAAGCATTGCTATCACTAGACTGCGAGTCGAGCTGGCATCAGCGTCTCGTGTAGAGTTCATAATTAATCAAGTCTCATGCCGCATTGCTTTATAGACCGTAACTGTATCAATTTGGAACCTCCGTCATGCTGTGAAGTAGCTTCAGGTGAATTTTGAACAGTTTCATAATTTGCTTTAATTCTATTTGTACAATTGTTTGGTACATGTCATTCAATCTTATTAGACAACAATCGGCATTGATATACAGAGACTGCCCTTGATCAAAGATGGCATTCATTGCCTTCCATCAAGGCCATAGTTCCTAGAGCTGCTGACAGCATTTCCCTCAGGAGCATCTGCATTCTCACCCCCAAGAAGCTCATCAGCAACACGGTCTGCTCGCCAAGGATCCGCCGGTGCAGCCTTGACCTGCTTAACTTGCTTTGTTGAATTGTAAACTTGGTCACGTCCCTTGGCTTCCCTCGCAATGAGCTGGGCCTCGGTTCCTGCTTCCCGAAGTTGAACCACGACCTTTCCGCTGGGATCAACGGTAGCGGTCTCAGGGCTGACGTATGCTTTGGCACCACCAAACGTTGTGGTATCAAGGTGGGAAATACCAGTGAGCATCTTTTTGTTTGTTGAGACTCTGTTGCGTGCAGGGTTTCTGTTGTTGAACTCGTTATCTCCTGGAGGAGAGTCGGCGACGAAACCACCAACACCAAGCTTGGCAGCAGCAGGGCCTAATCTGGGGTACACCACTCGGGCAAGAGTAGGAGCTCGTTGTTTCTGAGGCCCATAAACAGGATGGTTCTCCATAAATGAGTTTGTCCTCAGATAGCTGATACCAGCAGAAGGGTGGCTGGGCGGTGGTCCGGATTTGCCATAGGGACTCTCAGCGGCAGCATTCTCTCCACCAGCTAAGAATGTCTGGATAATGCCAACAGGCTGACCCAGAGGAGCAAGATCGAGGAACTTGGAAACCAAGCCATATAGTGTAGCACGGTCGTTTCGTAAAGAGCGCACATACTCAATATACTCTTCGGGTTTGATGTGCTTACTTTTGATCTTTCGTGGTGCCTTCTTGCCCTGCTCCATGGCAGACTTGGCTCTCTCAGCATTGATAGACTCGGCGAGTTTCCCCCGGAGCAACTTTGCAAAATCATCACGTTGTGGTCGGACCTTCTTGTCGAGGTAGGCCATGAATTCGCCCTCAGTCATCCTGGCCAGCCAAGGTCCCGTGAACTTCCATCGCTTATCGTCTTTCCGTCCTTTACGACGCTGAGTAAAGTCAAGATCCTCCTCGAAAACAGACTTGTGCCACGTATCGGTTGTGAAAGATGGGCTGTTTGTATCCTTTCCCTTGGGAATAGACATGGCAATTCGCATCTCCTGGAACTTTTCGAGCGATAGAGCGTGGTCGGCGGCAGAAGCGAAATCGGTAACGCTCTCAATGGAGTCGACTTGCTTGACTCGGATCAATGGCGTTGAGGTTGTCAAGGTAGACTTAAGAGGGAAAGGTCGCTTAAATCCCCAATCACCCTTCTCTCGTGACGAGAGAGGAGATGTAACGGCCTGGATCTGCGGATATTGTCTCGTCATGGTAGGAGATTTATGATCGCCGATATGCAAGTTGGTTGACTGAGGTTCGCGCAATGGCTTTGGAAGGGAGAACAGTCGAGATGATCTCAACAGCGCCCCTCCGGGCGAGACTCTACTAGGCGCCATTTCGACTCGGATACCGTTCGGCGAGCTCAATTGGCTTGCCGTTCTGGTGTCGTCGTGATGGGCTTCGGGCGTATAGCTTGAAGTCGACGAAAATTCGCTGGACTGAAGCTTGAGCGGAATCTACCGGTGATATCCCGGAAGGCCTCATTGGCCAATCAGACAAGACATGACACCCTCCTTCGACATGCAAGCCCCACCAACCCTTGCGCTGTTCATGGCTGCAACTTCCATTTTATAAAAAATCCCAGTCGGCGACTAACACGATTAAGAGGGAAGGTTGATCATCCCTTTTCATTCTTTGATAGTTAAACATTCAGGACAAAGGCAGATGCAAGCTATTAAGAGGATGGCTTCGTCATCGTCAAACATCTACAAGTCGCCCGCCTTGACGCATGAGCTTGTTGCGAAATGCTCCGTGAGTCTTACAACATGGCGATGGCTTCACTTAGCCACTAACCTTGGGGTCGAGATTCATAAGGCTAATACATATTTTCCAAGATAGACAACTAGAGCTCGAGCATCAATTCTCACTCTTCCTCATGGAGTTGTTCAACTTCCCATATTTATGCCTGTTGCAACCCAGGCGTCTCTGAAAGGCATTACCCCAGAGCAACTCGAAGAGACTGGTTGTATGCTGTGCCTAAACAACACCTACCATCTTGGTTTGAAACCCGGACAGGAAGTCTTGGATGCTATTGGTGGAGCACACAAACTTCAAGGATGGAACCGTAACATTTTGACTGATAGCGGCGGGTATGTTGTTCCTGCGCCTATGAATGAGTAAGTCAAACTAACACTTATTGCAGATTTCAAATGGTCAGTCTGCTCAAACTTGCAACTATCACTGAGAAGGGTGTCGAGTTCTTGAGTCCCCATGATGGCACGCCTATGCTGCTGACTCCGGAACACTCTATGTCATTACAAAACAGTATCGGGAGTGATATCATGATGCAACTCGACGATGTCCTAGTTACAACTTCACCCGATAAAGCTCGGATGCGTGAGGCTATGGAGCGCAGCGTGCGATGGCTGGATCGATGCATAGCAGCTCATAAGAAGCCCGAGACACAAAATCTCTTTTGCATTATCCAGGGTGGCCTGGATCTTGAGATGCGTCGAGAATGCTGTCGTGAAATGCTGGCTCGTGATACACCTGGTATTGCAATTGGCGGACTAAGTGGAGGTGAAGCAAAAGCAGACTATTGCAGAGTTGTTGCGACTTGCACAGAAATGCTTCCTGACTTGAAGCCACGATACGTTATGGGTATCGGCTACCCTGAAGATTTGGTTGTGAGCGTTGCGCTGGGTGCTGATATGTTCGACTGCGTGTGGCCAACACGAACTGCTCGATTTGGAAACGCAGTCACCAAGCATGGCGTCCTGAACATGCGCAACAAGAAGTACGCTACTGATTTCGGGCCTGTCGAAGAAGGCTGCAAGTGTATGGTCTGTAAGCCAGCTGCTGAAGGGGGAATGGGCGTCACCCGGGCATTTGTCCATCACAACGCTTCCAAGGAGACAGTAGCGGCGCACTTGCTGACTATCCACAATGTCTTCTACCAACTAGACCTCATGCGCCAAATACGAGAAGCGATTCTTGAGGACCGGTTCCCTGCACTTGTGCGGCAGTTCTTTGCCTGGCTATATGCCGACAAGTCAGAATATCCAGAATGGGCAGTTGGGGCATTGAAGGGCGTGGGTATAGATCTACAGTCGGAATAGACTAGGTGCACCGCCCATGAAAAAGAAAGAAAAGCGTTTGTTGAAAATGGGTGATTATGAATAACAAAAATACGGAAATCTATATACTGCATGTGGTCGCTCACGCACGTGCCATTAATGATATTGAGAAGACTGCGCATCGTCCCTGCATTACCCCGCGGTGTCTCATTCAACATTCCGGATAAGTCGTTAGAACCAACACGTCTTCTCGAAAAGAATGCATCGATTAACTCCATCGCTCTTCAATTCAATTGTGGTATTGCTACATCTATAGAGCAATGGCGAGAGCAGCAAAGGCAGCCAAGATGGCACCAACGCCAGCGCGAGCAGAAGTGGCATCACTACCGGCATCGGTCTGACTAGGCTGAGCATCGACAGTAACGGTGACAGGACCAGGCCTGTTGCTGGTAGCATCGTTATCATTGTTGTCGTTGTTATCACTATCATCACTGGAAGCATCGGTCTGGCGGGAGCTGGAGCTTTCGGTTGCAGTAGCCTCGGTGGCCTCAGAATCGGATGCTTGAGTCTTGGCCCCAGCAAATTCGCAAACGTTGGAGAAACGCTCGCAGAAGGTAGCAAAGGTCTTGGCGACTTTCGTAGAGTCAGTTCTGGCCCTGAGTGATTGAAAGTAGGAAACATACCTGAGTAGGCGGTCTTGGGCTCGCCAGTGCGTGCCCAGTCAGCGCAGGTTTGGGCATGCTTGTCCATGGCATCGGTCCAGGTAAGTTCGTTACCGGAGCCTCGACAGCTTGCAACAAGTCAGTATCGAAGATCATTCATGTAATATCTTAAGAACTTACCAGTAGCACTCGGCCTGCTCCTTGAAGGGAAGCTTTGTGAAATCAGGGTCCTGGGCTGTGCAAGAGGTGAAGATATCGAGCATGTCTACACAGGCTGAAGCGTATGTCTGCAGAGCAGGGCTAGTCTGGGTGGTGATGGTTGAGCGGTCATCATCGCTGTCGCCAACCGTTGCTGTAGGACGGCTTGAAGCACTGCCGCCGCTACCACTGCCACTGCCACCAGTACATCTGGCACCACCGATTTTGCACGCGCTGTACAGAGTGCCATAAGCTGAAGATATGATATTAGAATAATCCGAGAAAGAATTGTTGGGGGAGACTCACCTTGATATTGAGAGGTGTTCTCGGGGGCCTCATCCTCAAGGTAGTTGGAGCAGACTGAGTACAGAGGAGCGGCGTTCTCGTTGCCGTCACAGCAAGCGCAGGCGACGAGAGCATCAGCGTCAGCAGTGGGGGCAGCGTCCAAACCACCGACAGCGGAAACACATTTCTGAACGAGTGAGACAGCGTCCTGGCAGGTTGCGTATTCAGGATCGCTGGGGTTGATGGCAGCGTTCTGGAAGAGTCCAGGGCCGAGGCCTAGAGCACCCAAAGAGCCCAAAGTAACCTGAGCAGCGGCACCGCTGGCTAGGACAGAGAGAACAGCGGTCTTCATTGTGAGTATCGGATATTCGAAATTTGTGGAGTGGTTGGAATTCGAATGTCTTAGGACGAAGTTATGTCAGGTCAGGTCAGGTCAGGGTTGAATCGAAACAAGAAGTGACAATCACTTATACAGACAAAGGACGTGAACGGTAGAGCCAAATTCCCCAGAAACAATCTCCGGGGGGTGAAGGGCCGACAGTCGGGAATTTATTCACGAAGTCCGACCTGAGTTGAGCTGAGCTCCTCTTCCAGGGTCGGTCAATCACTTCGCTTGATTGAGCAATGAACAAACCCAGAGACAGACAGACACATAACGCTAGGAAGCTTGCGGTCAGGTTATCGAGTTAGCTCCGGGCATCAAGCAGCCACGAGGCATATCCCCAAGTGTCTTGCGGCCAAGTGAACCAATTGGCATATGCGACATGGTGCGGCTGAGAAGCAGCTAGGCCCATGTCGTGAATTGCACGCAGAAATCTGGTGGTAACGTTGGAGAAGCCTCTTGGTCTCTTAGACAGAGTTGCAACGGGAGTCCACGATGACCAGGTGCCAAGCAGGGGTACCCTGCACTAGTGGGAGGCGATGGTTGTGGGACGAAAAGGTTACTGTCTCTCCAAGCTAAGGTACAAAGCTGAACAAGGCTCTGCAAAGACTTCAGGTGGCCCCGGCGAAAGACCCCAGCCAAGAAGACTGAAAGTGTGAATGATGGACCATTGAAGAAATGAGTTTTGCCGTTTTCCGCTTGCATTGTCTGGGCAGACGTATGTATGTAAAATCAGTAGCACAGTACTGTAACAAACTCGTGTCTTGGCAAATCAAGGGTTTAGATTGTCTAGTGTTGTGCCCGATATGTGTAAGGGGCCATGGGGGCGCATCACACAGCATCGTTGGCGTTTTCTGAAGGTTATTGTTGGACAGATCAATGACTGCCCCTGCCGATGAGGAGATTGCACTTTGTGAACGACGGCATCTCTAGTCGGAATATCGCTCAGTAATTGCAGAGCAGATCGGCCTTGCCTTGCCTTGTTTCGGCGGACAAAGGTCAAAGGATCACTTTCATGCCAACGCATACCATGGCCCCAGCGAAGAAATTCCACCGTCGCTGAGCTGGTATGGATGTACAAGACCTCGTGAATCACTCAGCCCTGTCTGTGATGCAAGGTACTGTAAGAAAGTTTGTTTAGGCTCATCCACTAACTAGACGAGTCGAGCGCTCATTTTGGCTCTCTGTACCAGCAACTAATGCGGATATAGAAAAGTGCCGTCAGAGAAGGCTTCTTGTTCTACGCCACTGATAAATTCAATTAAATTACGGTACGGCAATGAGACGGCTTTCTTCCATCTCAGACATGACCCGAAATACTCGGTTAAGACATGACGAAAAGCGGTTGCTTCACCCGCATCAGCCGTCCATTGTTACCTTTAGTCCCGCATCCTTCAAACGCCCGACTTCGCGGAAACGAAGTCATGTTAGGTCCATCAATCAGCCTAGCGACAGAGACAAGGACTGTCCACAGTGGATCAAGGGTGTCTCGGTTGCATGGGGCGTAAAGTCCAGCCATTCCTTAGTGGGAATGGGATGAAATATCAGGGGACCTCAAAACAGAACAGGGCAAATGCGAGGGGTAAAGAGCCAGTACCAGTTGTCGAGGGCCAGGGACAATGATTGAAGAAGAAATGAAAGGCACAAGCAAAAGTGGAAAGAACCAGTTCTCGCTAGCGGTGAGTGAGAGTCCAACGTTTCGTTGATTACTTCGCCAAGGTTGCTGCTATCTTTGGCGATAGATACTACATGGTGCACAATGATGGTTTTCAGCTCTGATTCTAGACTGCACAAATCATCCAATGAGTGCATAGATAGTTTCTATGAGGTTGTCTCCCGTCGTATTCATGACTCACTATTGGAAAGACAAGGGTAGTGATGATTTGGCAGGTCATTAAGTATATTAATAGCAAGGTTTGTTTGATCCAGATCTCCAGTTAATCTATCGTCAACAAGATAATAAATCCCACGGTGCCCTCCCGACGGGAACCGGCAGCTAGACTAGGGCATTGTTTATGTACCTACAGTACGCAGTATGGATAGAATATACAGATGTATTGTATCTGTATCCGTAATGTCCTCGATATTGTAAGCGAACAATAAAGGGGAGAACTATTCTTCATACAGCCACCAAAGTATAAAGATCATTTCTGTGAATAGGAAATTAATTATAAAATAACTTCTGGCTCCTCAAGATTTCAACTTCTAGTTGACTTAGTTATTTACTTGAGCGATCCCAATCAGGCAATCTACAAAACACAAAAAAAGCGTCATAACTGCAAACACGTGACCTGACGCGTTTCTCCAGACGCGCCCGATCTAATCTCCAGTCTACCCAAACAGGGGCAAGACGTCACCGACATCTCGATTATTGACAGAAAAAGATAAAGTCAAAGCAGCAACGGAATCAGAAACGGAGCTATTCCAAAGGCGATTAGAGATCGAGTTAGGCCATTTGGCTGCGACTTGGCTCTTTGCGTCTCAGTCAAGTCAAGTGGACTACCGGTCAATACCCCGCTACTACTACAGTGCTGCTGTTGGTCTGGGCTTGTCTTGTTTGAGGGTATCGATACCTATTCCTTCTGGATCTGACTACTGTACGATACCAATCAGATACTCGGGCTCATGGCATCGTCATCCCGCCCTTCGCTGTCGCTTCGGCGGCAGTCTTCCACGCGGAGCCTCAGACAACCCGAGCATGATGAGTTGTCACAGTCGTTGAACCAGCTCAGCATCTCCACTTCACCCGGCCGAGCTCCGTCCCGCCTTGTCTCCGAACCAGCTTCTCCCTTCCGTCCATCGGGCCGTCGTACTTCACAGTCACCGGCACCGAATTCTCGAGCACCATCACGTAGCTCCTCCCAGGAACCTTCTTTGAGCACGCCTACCCTCCTACGGAAAGCTTCTATGAACTCGATGCGTTCATCTAATGGAATGGGGCCCGGTTCAACTTCGAGACGTTCTAGCGTGGCGCATCTCATGTCACCGACCCAAGCCAAGTCGCCATATAAAGAAAAGATCCGACCAACCGCCCGTTCCATTGCTCACAGCAACCTAAATGCCGAGCTGCGAGTGCATCATGGCTCGATCGCTACCCGCTCAACCCAAATGGTTGTCGTCCTGAACGATGCTGTCTATGGTCACCGTTTTTCTCGGCCCCGAGCTTCTCGTGCCGCTCTTAGTATGATTGTTGAAAGGCCTGAACGGATAAGAGCTGCGGTGCTAGGTATTTCTGCAGCCTATGTGCGCCTGGGCGGTAGGCACTGCGAAGGTGAATATCCACTTCACCCGGGAAGGGAAGCCGAACATCTTCAAGGAATCCCTTTCCGGATACACAAGACAGACCGCAGTCTTTCTCTTCTTTCACCAGCCGTGACCAATGTGCATGGGACAAAATGGATGGAGGAACTCAAGATGATGTGCGAAGCGGCCGAATCGAAGCTTGCGATGGGAGGAAAGGAGCTCCAAAGGCCAGAACTAAACCGGGGATCCGATAAGCCTCCTGAGAAATTCCACGAAGGGGACTTGTACCTCTGCTCAGAGTCTCTGAATGCCATGGAAGGTGCCTTGGGAGCTGTTTGTGAAGCCATTGATACTGTTTTTGGTTCGGGTCCGCGCCGTGCATTCGTGGGCGTACGACCTCCAGGTCATCATTGCTCTGACTCTTATCCTTCTGGCTTCTGCTGGGTCAACAATGTTCACGTTGGTATCATGCACGCAGCTCTGGAACACGGGCTTACTCATGCTGCCATTATCGATTTTGATCTCCATCATGGCGACGGGTCTCAGGCTATCACCTGGCAGCACAATTCTCGAGGAAATAGCGCCGCCAAGAACGCAGCGGCTTGGAAGAAGTCGTCGATCGGCTACTTCAGCTTACACGACATCAACTCGTATCCGTGTGAAATGGGCGATGAAGAAAAGGTTAGGAGCGCCAGTATCTGCATCGACAATGCGCACGGACAAACGGTCTGGAACGTCCATCTCGAACCGTGGAAGTCAGAAGAGGAGTTTTGGAAACTCTATGAGACAAAATATACCGTTCTGTTGGACAAGGTGAGGAACTACCTCAGGAACCAGGCGGAACGATTGAGGGATTCAAAGGTGCCACCAAAAGCTGCAATCTTCTTATCTGCTGGTTTCGATGCCAGCGAATGGGAGGGTGAAGGCATGCAACGTCACAAGGTCAACGTACCGACCGAATTCTATGCACGCATTGCTCAAGATGTCGTCAAACTAGCAGCTGAAGAAGGCCTCCATGTCGACGGTCGGGTCATTAGCGTGTTGGAAGGTGGCTACAGTGATCGAGCACTCTGTTCCGGCATCATGAGCCATCTCAGTGGACTAGCTGGTGACCAGACAAGCGAACAATCATCGGGCAACTCCAGCCGCTTAGGCGTCGAGATGGCAGAGAAGGCTGAGACACCAGAGCAGAAGCCAGCATTGGATTCTATACATGCGTACGACCCGTCATGGTGGTCGATCTCAAATTTGGAAGAACTCGAGGTTCTCATGGGCGATCCAAATGCTGCCGCCTCAAAATACCCGCAATATGTCACGCTTCCATCCTACTTTGCTCCGACACAGGCGTCTACTGCTAAGTCCTCAGACCCTATGAAGATGCAGCGTAGTCTGTCTAAGCTGGGCTCGGGCATGCCTAGGCCTCCTTCGCCGCCACCACCAGAAGTTCCTTGGGCGGTTGCGACTCATGAGCTGAGCAAACTTCTCATTCCCTCTACACGGCAAACTGGCAGCTGCAAACCCGAAGAACTGAATGCAGAGGCAAGCCGGGCCAGACGCGATCGACAGTCTGTATTGATGGGGGTCGACCCCAACCCTCCGCCTGAACCTGCCCCAGCTTCTCGTCCAACATCCCGTATGTCTCTGCGCGAGAGACGGGCTAAGCCAGTATCGGCCCCTGAGCCAGCCGCCGACAAGGCGTCCAAAGGTCGCAGAAGGACGATGGGTGCCACTACCGTCGCGTCCGAAAAGGTAAGTCGTATACTATCACCTAACAGATCAAGGCTAATTTCTATTAAGGCGGTGGCTCGCGGCGTTCCCTCACGAACCAACAGTGATGAGCCAGGAGTGAGGAGGTCTAGTAGGCGTCTTAGTGAGATCCCTATGTCCCTCACACGACTACCTTCCAGCCCTGAGTCAGTCCTGCCTGAGGCTGCTGAACATGCTCAAACGGTTCCCAACTCGCCTGTCGCCACAAAGGAGGCCCCAAGCAGTACCTTGCCAGTCAGAAAGACGCGGATTTCCACAGCCCCTCGTAAAGAGCCTGCACCCAAAGCACCTCGAGCCACCAAAAAAGCCACCACAGCAGCTGGTCCCTCACGACCTTCTGCGGCAGCTCAGAAGGCCAAGTCGCCAGATCAAGCTCCGAAAGATGGCGCAGCTGGCGATGGCGTTGACAGCATCACTTCGGGTATGAGGAAGATCCGTATCAACTTGATCACCAAGACCCAAAAGGATGCTAAAGAACGCGCTCGCCTTGAGGCTGAAAAGGCTAAAGGCAATGTCACTGCTACTGGCTCAGCCAAGCCTATCGAGACATCCTCTATTGCCCAGCACCCATCAGAAACCAAGTCTGATGATCCAGACACGGTCGTCGTCTCTACTGAGGCTCACAACATCTCTCCTACGCAATCTCTACCAACTGACTCTACACCACCCGCCGCTACCCCCTCGAGCAGCGTTGCATCTCCTTCACAAGAGCAAGCCCCCTTTCAGTCTGTCGCGCATGTGTCCCAGGTGGCGTCTCCTCCGCTAAGCTCGCCTTCTATCCCCTCAGTTTCTGTCCATCCTAGCGCAGACTCAGACGATGTCTTTATCCCTTATGAGCCTCAAGGCCCTGCGCCCAAACCCATCGTGCAAAGCGAACCATTGAAATGGCTTCCACCTAACGTACCAACTCCTTCCACACAAACACCTGCTGCGACACCTAGTCCAGTCAAGAAAAACAATCTCTTCCAGTACACTTCTGCTGGAATCCCCTTTGCGCCTCGCCCAGGACAGCCAGCACAAGGCGCATCCACTGAGACTGCAGAGCCAGGGGTCAAGCAGCAGTCTGACGTCCCTCACTCTTTCGAGGAAATTTCCGAAACACCCCAGCACTAGACACGACGCTGAATTTCTTTTTTCTATGCTTTTGTTTTCCAGGATACAGAGAGCTGGCAGTCTTATCTGTCACAGCACTGTTTTGGAAGGTAAAATACAACTCAGTCGATACCCACACATTACTGTCAAGTTTCCCTTTTCCTGTATAGAACTCAATGCTTTCGCAGCCTTATCCATCGCTGGATATGTAGTCTTCCTTACGATACCCTTTTTCTTTCCACATCCGAGCTCTACCGTCGCTCTATAGTTCTAGCTTTGTTTAATCTATGACTTTATGGCCGTCTATAAACCTGAAACCATTGTCGTAGCATTCGTCCTCTATGGGAAGTTCTTGCGGAACTCACTAAGAGGCACGCTGACTTCCTCGACAGTTGCTCTCTGCGAGCCCTCAATGCCGGGATGAGTCGACCTCTTGAGAGTCCACACCTCCTTGATGCCCAGGCTTTCGAGATAAGTGACGGTGCGAGCGTAATTGGTAGCCACTTGAGCAATACCATGACTGTCGTCTGAGAAAGTGAACTTGCCGCCCATTTTGATCCATTCCTATAACAAGTTAGAGTACGTTTGTGCTAGGATACGGGGTTGACGTACCTCGGCAATAATCTTTCCAGGATATGGCTCTGCAAGGCCTTTTCGAAGTGCAGCACTGTTCACCTCAAGCCAACCATCCTGTTCCTTCGCAAGCGCCAGATTTCGCAACACGCGCTCCCAAACACCCTTCCACTGCCTGATATCCCTGTCAGGATCCTCACTCATCAACCTAATGAGATCGAAATGTCCCACTACACGCGGCTTGAGCTCAGTGAGCATCTCATACTGAAGATCGTAGTAATCCTCATAGAGCGATTCTTCTGTTCCCCGTGTGCTTTTGCTCTGGGCAGTCAGGAACATCTCCTTCGAATAGTCAATCGGGGTGTGGTGAACGTAGTGCACTGAACCGATGAAGTAATCAACGATGGGATGTTCTGCTAGCTTGCGGACATGCATTGCGCAACTAGAACGGATGAATTCGGCTTCAAATCCGATAAGGATGTGAATCTGTGAGGCGTAGTCGCGCTGTAGACGCTGTGCCTCAACAAGATAGGACTCATGACGTGGTGGGAGGGCCTCCAGGGCAGCTTGAGGGTCGTCGAGCTAAGATGATATGAGATTTCTGCCACCAAAGATAAATTGCATGATTGGTAGATACCTCTTCAGGATAGAGATCCCGTAAGTCATACCGAGGCATGTGCTCTGTGAAACCAATCGTTTTGTAGCCAACGGAAATTGCATGCTTTACAATCTCCTCGAGTTGGTCTTTGGCATGGCCAGGGCAGAACTCGCCCGAATGGGAGTGCATTGTAAACGCCATTGCTGCTGATATTGTAGTGCAGACCACTGTTTCCTTCTTACCCGGCGGGGTTGGGTAGAAACAGGTTTATAAGAGAAAGGAATGAGAAACTTGGTCCTCAGGTGGCAGTTTGTAACTATGAAATATGCCGAGGTTTGAACAAGCCGAGTGGTTCACTTGCATGAGATCGATACAGCTTAAAGGCTCATCAAACTTAAGTTGAAACTTACTGGGTAGTATGGCTCTAAACTTAGTAGATAGGTTTGTTGGCTTAGTTCGTTGGTAATCACGTAGTCTTCATAGTCTCCACATTTCTAACTTGTTTTATTCCAAAAGCCTTGGTTCTTGGCTACGATGATAGAAGAAATAAAAAGACATGTTTGAGATTATATCTGAAACATTATTCAATGACAAGTGTACAGTAGTATTCACCTCGAATAGCTTCGATGGATATATAGCAAGTTCATAATACCAAATAGATCAAATCGCTTTCTTTCCAACGCCATGCGAACCCAAATGCGACAATGCAATGCAATATAAGACAGCACAGGAGTTAGTTTTCCCCTTTTAATATGATTTTATATCCCCGTATGAGTAGAGGCCAGGCGCCATGCTGATGTATCGGACGTCCCCTACTTCTCCGCTGTTGTCGGTAGTCGTCTGCGATACGCCGGTTGGCCTCGCGGCTTTTCCTTCATCTTGCACGATGTAGATGCCATAAGTTTGGTTACCTGTAGGTCCTCTGCTCCATCCAAGGTGGAAGGTTTTTCGGCGTAGGCATCGCGCCAAGTCATCGTCTTCCATCCATTCCGCACCGTCTGGGAGGCGCCACCACAAGGACGAGTCCGCAAGAAGACTTGCTTGAGCGGCGATGCTTCCGGGACTCTTTGGGAGTGTACCACGAGATGCCGTGCGAAGGGATAATAGGCCGAACAAAAGCGTGAATGCAAGTAGACCAATTAGAACAAATGTTTGCATACTGCCTTGCGTCAAACGTGGGATAACATAGTCGACATGTGCCGGGATGATTGGTTGAGAATCATCACGAACACGCAGCTTCTTAGCCAGTGGGCGCCGTATCAACTCACTGTTGATGGCTTGCGCAGCGAGTATCCCATGCATTTGACGGATTGCCTGAGAAACGGAATTTTGTCTCTCGGGCATCACTATGCGCTCCAAAGTAGTTGACAGCCTTGAAAGGACCAAAGTACGAAAGAAGCCGTCCAATCCATTAAACCTTTTGTCATTGGCGCCAATGCCATCAAGTGCCGCATAAACGCTTGTGGTATCTGCTTTGACATCTGACGGCTGCTCGCTTGATGCGTTCGTGATAGGAATCTCGTTCGTATTGATATACAAATCCTCAGTGCGGAATGTCGTTTGAACGTCAACCTCAACAAGTGATTCGTTGCACATCATTACGGATATGAAGCCATCGTTAGCACAGCTTCCCCAAACATAGTTGATCGAGTACGAAGAAGAAAGCTGCGGGCATGAGGAAGCGACGAGTGCAGTGCGAGATTGGTCCGCGCCGCATATAGGTTTCTTCTTCGATCCGCCAAAAGGGACGCATTGCCAGTCTACGCCTTCGCCCCCTTCAAGAGATACTGTCTCGCATTTGAGTTTACTCTTGAGGCCAGAGATCTTAGCCACAAGCTCGGTGTTTGGAAGTGGCCACTCGCTGGGATGGTCCACTAGGGAAACCTCTGGAAGGGCCACGTCTTCCCAAGTCCATCTCGGGTACTTGGGTGTCTCTTGTATAAGGACTTGGTCAATGATGTCGCTGTCAATGGTGGCACTCAGTGACTTGCTTGTAGAGGCAAACTTTGTCTCAGGTCGAAGCTCAAGGTTTGCCGTTTGCGCAACCTGAGAAACAGCAAACAGTCCTGCAGTAAAAATTGGCATTAACCAACCGAGCATCGCTGTGCATTTTGCAAGGAAGACTGCCCAATCCTGGTTCTTCATAGCCTTGCCAGCCGTATGAAGGCCAAACTCGTTCATGTAGGACAATCCCAGAGACTCCTGAAAACGGTGCTTGACAGTTGTGAGTTTCAAGAACGGAGCTAGACGTCGATTATCGATATCAATTCGAGTCCAGAATACAGCGACAACAGCGAAGATGATGGCAGGTACGCATGTCCAGACGATAAAAATACCGTCATCAACTTCTAGGCCATCGCCATCGCCCTTTAAGCCAAACAGCACACAAATTCCAGCAATTAACATGACCGACACAGCAATGCCCATGATCTTGGTACGAGTGTTCTGAGTCCATGGTTGGTACGTCGCAGTTGCCTCTGGTGACACATTGGGAGGGTTCATACAGAGAGGGCCGCTACCTCCACCATGTTGCCTCAACTGGAACATTTCTTCCGGTCGGCGTCCAGGCTGCGTGAGTTCTGTCGTGTACCATGAACTTGCAAGCCTGGCGGCAACAGTCTCCATGTCGGCGTGTCCAGTACCTGATAGGCGGGTGAGAAATTGATGACTGCTTGTTAAAAGTGTCGCGGTTCCAGCCGGGGATGTGGGATCTCGTGGTGCGATTCCTCGGGCCGAGGGAGCATGATACAACATTGGAAGTAGAGCGCCAGAGATGATGACAAAGGTGCCAGCCATGGCGTGGAGGATACCCAAACGAGCGCGGAGTAGCGAACTGCCATCGACATGGATTTCGGCATGGAAGACAGCTGTCGAGAGAACGATCTGAGCACGGAAGAGAAACTTGATAACGATAGATGCGACAACCAGGTGATGGCGGTTTTGGAATGCTGTTGTGAGTGCTTGGAAACTCCCAAGGCTAGGATAATCGAGTAGAACAGTCCGGTGGCCTTGCTTGCGGCGGGTTTCTTCGACAGTCGTCGGTTTTCCATCGAGAACGATCCAAGGTGTATATAGCAATGCTTGAGCTTCGACTCGCGCCCATAGCATAGCCATGATAGAAACAACTTTGATATACATGTGAGCACTTACATGAAGGAAGATTGCAACCACACATTAGCGATCACTTACCTACAACGGGTCCAAAAGTCCAAAGACCCTTGAGGCTGCTATCAATATCGTTCTGAGTGAGCCACCACATTACCACCTCGCCAATTACAGCCAACATTATTGATACACCAATGAAGATGCTGGTAACCCTTCGGCGTAACCACCATGGCCTCCATCCATTGTTGATCGGGATCTCAGTCGGTTCCAGGACATCAGTGCTTCGAAAGCTGGTATCACCTGGAGTGCGAGGTGGAGTGTCGAAGTATGGTGTCTCCAGGACCGTATCCATCATGTAGGAGGGTTTGGTTGAGAATCGCGGGTCAGTCGCACCCGACATATGGCCCTGGTTGAATCCATCGCTGACGGGAGAATTAAGGTACTGGCTGCTTTGCGATGGAGGATAGAAAGGACTGAGTGGAAATCCAGGACTGGAAGGACTGTTGAGAGACTGAAAGCTTCGAGGACTTGTTGGACTGCGTGGGCTAGAAGGTCCGGGCGATACCCTCGCAGCAGGCGGCGAGAGAAGAGGATGGGAAATTAAACGAGAGGTAGAGTCTGAAGGTTGTGTTGAAGGTTGTCGGACATAACTGAAGCCAGATGAAGATGCCGTATACCTCGAATCATCGTATGGCCCAACAACGATCTTGTCGTGATCGGCATCAGATGAATAGATACCCATGCTATTCCATGGTGCTGCCATGTCTTGCCACTAAGACAAGTAATAGTGATTAGGAGATTAAAAGCGGCAGAGACAATTAGAGCAGGTCGGTTATAGCCAGAGGCCTCGAGACATCGTCCACTGCAGGTACTCTGTAGATAACTGTTGATGAATGCAATGATAAAACGAGTGACTGTGTAAGAGAATGTGTAGTTTGATTGGAATAGAGAATGGACGATGCAAAGCAGAATAGAGTAAGAGTTACTGTAAATCAACTAAAGAGAAGGAAGGAGCAAATGTCAAGAACGTCAAGCGCAGGTGTCAGACTGGTGTAGTAATAATGTACAGCCGTAAAGGAAGGTGTCGTCCCAAATCGGATGAATGGCCCACGCCACACCTGGCACTCTAGACTACTCCAGATAGAATCCATAATTATTCACTTTAATACATGACAAGCTTTTTTACCACAATAATGCATTTTCCATATTGATCTCCATCCAACCTAAGCGCCGCATTTTTGGTGCTATGGATCTGGGTCTATAGTCTGGATCAGCCCCTGAGCAACAGTAAAGAGCCCCTTCTCCCCACCAATACTACTCGGAACAGAAAACATAGCATGAACATGCCATACACAAGAGGAGTAATGCGACTCTAATCTCAGCTGTCCCTATGATTAACAATTTGGCGATACGCAAGGTTGTAAGAAAGCTGACAGACATGACAAGGTATTTCTCCACAGCTCGCTCACTTCTGTCTCACTCTCTTATCCTTCAGCTCGGCATCACCATCCTTCAACTGAGTCAACCGCCATCAACTATAGTCCACCGTTATAACCGTGTGGTAATCTGATCTAACGACGGTATCTGCACAAACTAGTAATGGATCTTGAACGAGAATCACATCACAGAATTGATCCTAACTTGGCCCGTGTCTGCCGGCCTGGAGCACTCTGCTAATTAATTTAGCTCCTCCGCCCTCCATATTGCAACACTGTAATACGATAGCAAGGCATTGCTTTGCCGAGTCCTTCCACGTTCTAGATGGATGTAAATTCTCATGCCAAGACTCGACTTGGGCACTTGACTGCCTTTTTCTTTCTTCTTCCCACTTAACAAGTTCACATGTCGCTCAGTTTGCCATTAATAGCTCTTCAATAGTCCCAAACGCCACGCTTCAGGATAGCCTCTGATGGACGCGATCGTGTTCCTGGCTAGTATTGATCAAGTTAGTACGGATAAAGGAGAAGGGAACAAGAAAAAAAAGAAAACTCTCCGAGTCTGTCCACTCGCACGGGACGTGACTCGACAGGGTTATACACCGTGAAATGTCAAAACGTTACAAGGGCTTGAGTGGCCTCGACTCATGTTTATCTGCAATTCGACAAGCATTTGGCGTCTGAGTTCAAGGCAAGACAGACAAGAGACAAGAAGAGGTATCGAGTGTGTCCCAGAACTAATAATCAACCCCTGTCTTTAGCCCCCAGTCCCCGAGCGCCGCACCGTTGGCGCCGTCGCGATAGCGTGGTCTACCATCAAGGTTTAATGCAGGGGAAATTACTCTTTGACAAGAGAATCGACCACCACTTGCGGGAAACCCCGTTACAAATGTCTCGGCGGACAGACGCAGTACTCTGTAGGCCATTACACATCACAATAGCAGTTGGCGAGCGACAGATTTACTACTGCACGCTACAGTAAATAGGTGTAGCCAAAAGTCATCATATCTATTACTGGAAGATCACAAACGAGGCCAGCCGCAGGGTGTCAGAAGAATTGACCGCCAAAAGCCTAAGAGACGAAATAATTTGGTCACCTTATGCTAGTTTAGGATGGCATTTAGGCTACTTTATTTCTGTAGCCTAAGGCCTAGAGGACATTTCTTCTGTTACCTACCTAGGCCAGGTAGCATGCAGATAATCAATCACCGCGGCCAAGCCCGCGCTCCATGCAATGGAAGTCGGCACATCAACCTTATCAAGACTCCGATGTAACATTTTATCACACCTGTTCTGGTAGCAAGGCCGATATGGGGAGAACCGACGCATCCAGAACCTGAGGGAGCAATTGACAGAGGCGCTTCGTTCACGAGTATCCATTGTCTTTTTAATTGGATTTGTTTGGTTTCTAATGTCTTTAAAAGTCTGAAAAAGCGCCACCACTAACCAATACTCTCTTCAAAAACGATGCGGATATACAAGTCGTAATGCGAGGCCACCAAACACGGTCCCCTAATATACAGGTTGACATGTATCCTGCCATCAAAAATCCGTTCTTCCTTCTTCTGCCCGGTCCTGCCCTGAAACGCCTGTCTAAGTAGCCAAGCCTTTCACTTTTCCCCTTTATCCCTTGCCATCTCCTCCCACCTCTTTTGACACACCGACAGTCCATTTCCTCCACGACAAGACACAATAAACAATGACAAGAGAAAAGAAAGGTTTAAAAGGCATTAGTAAAAAAAATGGAAGGCCAGGTCGCCAGGATGGAGCCGAGGGAAATAGTAAAAAGGTACGTGGGGGCTCTACCCCTTGGGAGGCGTCAGGCGTAATGGGTAAATGATGTAGGGCCGGATCGGGCTTGGGAAACCCTTCGACCGACAAGTCTATAATGAAGAGCAAAGCGCATTCTGCATCGTCGTCTCAACATGGTGAAGAAAGAGCATGGTTAAAAGAACGTTTCGAGTTGAGGGCTCATATTGAGCGGTTTTCGTAACGGCAAGGTGATCACCGCGTCGTAGTGGTAGGCGTAGTCGTCACAATCCACCTGAAGGGTATCGAAGTTTTAAAAAGAAAAAAGGTGCTAGTGAAAAGGTATAATTTTTTTGGGGTGGTTGTTGAATATTGGAGGAATCTTCGGTTTGAAGTTCGTGTTGATCAGTTCCATCCGAGAGAGTTCTCGGCAGCTACAGGAGCAGAGATGAAAGCAGTGCGAGCGGAGTTGCCCATGCCACTGCGTCCACTGCCATGGCTGTCACGGCCACCAGGTCGGACTGGTGGGTGCTCACCCTGGGCACCGTATGATGAGAAGTCTCGGCTCATCAGAGCGCCTCCCATAAGAGCAGGGCTTCCGTTGCCACCGTACTGCATCTCGGAAGATCGCTGGCTGCTGCCAATAGAGCTGGCACGGCGGTGACCCAGTTGCTTCTTGCGCTTGTATCGTCGAGCAACCAGGAACATGGCGGCACCGTACATGACACTAAGTCCGACAGCACCGACAGCAATACCGGCAGTGGTAGCCTTCTGCTTCGCAGTCTTGTCGCCCTCACCACTGTTGCCGAAACCATCATTGCTGCTGCTACCACCGTCATCCGAGTCACCACTGTCAGAGTTGGAGTCGTTGTCAGTGTTGCCAAAGATATCGATCTTGTTGTTGATGACAGAGGTCAGGTTGCGGACAATCTCGAGGTCGTTGTTGTAGAGCAGAGAGTTAGGAGTCATGAGATCAGCCTGGAGGCTGTCAAGCATGTTCTCGGGGTAGTGGATCTTAGCCAAAGCCGTGATGTATCCCCACTGAGACTGAGTATCCATAGGAACGATCTTTTCAACAAGAATGCGGTCCTTGCTGAAGCCACCAGCATCGGCAAGACCCTTGGGAAGGTACTTGAAGAGTTGTGCAGCTGCAACAGTGTTTCGGGCCAGAAACTTGTAGTTAAAGGGGAAGAGGAAACCGATCTGAATGGCACGAGAACCTTCAGGAATAGGCTTGTTGGGGTCATTAGGGAGAATGACTCGGGGGATGTTAGCAGGGAGGCCTGTGGAAGTCGATGTCTCTGTGGCCTGGGTGGGAGCAGCGGGAATAGAGGTAGGCTCGAACATGATGGTAGTAGGCAACCAGTTGTTGGTGTTTGTGAGGGTAGCAGTGGGTCGGATACTGGTGATGGGGTCGGCAGCGGTGGGAACCAGTGTAGTGGGAGCAGGCTCAGGTTGAGTCTGGGGCTGAGTCTCAGTCTCGACAGGAGGAGGCTGAGAAGTAGGCTGAACCGAAGGCTGCTCGTCAGTGAAAGTTGGGGCAGCGGCAGAGGTCTCTTCGCCATCGGTGGCAACGGGTGCACTCTCAGTCTCAACTTGAGTAGCGGGCGAGGTGGGCTCCTCTGTAGCAGTACCATTGGTCTCAGCATCAGTCTGAGTAGCAGGAAGCTCTGTAGGCACGGAGCCGGTAGCAGTGTCAATAGGCTTGGTAGCGGGCTCAGTGGCTGGCTCAGTAGCGTTTCCAGAGGGCTCTTCGGAGGAGTCGCCAGTAGCCGTGGGGGCAGCAGTAGGAGCCTCGGTAGGGGCCTCAGTCGGGTCCTCGGTGTTGACCTCAGTGGGTTCAGGAGCACCAGTGGTCTCAGGCTCACCAGTGACGGCAGGGTCGGTCTGAGTGCCGTTGACTGGCTCACTAGTGGCCACAGGCAATTCAGTCTCGGCAGGCTGGGATCCAACACCAGATGTAGCATCAGGAACAGTTACGTTGGGCGACTCAGTGGGCTCAGAGCCAGGAGTCTGGGGAAACTTGGTGTTGGGGTCCAAGAACGAAGTCAGATCGGGTGAACCAGTTTGGGACTCCTCAGGAGCAACGCTTGTGGGAATGACGGGAGAGACGGTGACGGGGCTGGAAGGTTCAGGCAAAACAGATGTAACATCAGTGATATCCGTGGGGATGGGGAGAATGTCGGTCTCGTCAATTGGGAGCGTAGTATCGGGAAGGATGCCAGTAGGGATGATGTCAGGCAGGCCAGTTGTCTCAGGGTCAGTCAGAGGGGCACCAGAAACAGTTTGCTGAGCATCAGAGTCGTTGGCAGCGGCTGAGGTGGGCTGAATATCCGCAGGGACACTCTCAGGGGCCGTTGTCTCCTCGGGCGAGATAGTCTTGACCTCAGATGGCTCGTTGGGGAGCAGAGAGCTGAGAAGGGTTTCCACGGGGTCCAAGAGACCATCCTTAGATGTTTCGGCAGTGCCAGGAGCAGCAGTAGCCTCGTCAATTGGAGGGCTCAAAGTAGGCAGAGTCTGTCCATCAGTCTGAGGCTTGCTCTCCTGTCGCTGGGGCTCCTTTGTGGGGGTTTCAGTCTCCTCTGGAATAGATTCGGATTCGGTCTGATCAGGTTGGGGGTTCTTGGTCTCGCTATCAGCTGGAACAGGCAGCACAGAAGATAGGAGGGTCTCAACAGGATCAAGAAGGCCCTCCTTGGTTGTAGGAGCAGGATTCTCAACAGATGGGCTCTTAGTCTCAGAGTCAGAGTCTGCAGGCTGAGCACTCTGGGTCTCAACGGGAGCAGGCTGGACAGTCTCGGTTTCAATTGGAGCAGGCTGGGACTCTTCCTTGTCATCAGACGTGGCTGGCTCAGCCTTAGTCTCGGTGTTGACAGGCTTGGGCGCAGTGGTCTTGGACTCGGCGGGGACGGGAAGGACGGAAGACAAAAGGCTCTCGACGGGGTCAAGCAGGCCATTCTTTGAAGTTGGGACAGCTGAGGGCTGAGTCTCCTCTTGAGGCTGAGTCTCAGTCTGCACAGGGACTGGTTCCTCGGTCTTAGACTCGATCTTGGACTCGATAGGAGCAGCCTTCTCGGTCTTTGTCTCAACAGCAGGCTTCTTGATGGGAGTGCTAGCAGGCGCCTCAGTTTCGGGTTCCTTGGTCTCAACAACCTCGGGCTCTGTCTCCACCTTGGGCTGGGTCTGGGTCTGGACAGGAGCAGGTTGCTCAGTCTTGGACTCAACAGGCTTCTTCTCAGGGGTCTTGACGGACTCGGGCTCCTTCACAGCGGGTGCTGTTGTCACAGCAGGCTTGGTCTCCTCCTTTGGCTGCTCGGTGGGGGCAGGGTTGGTGTTAACATCTGAGGTGACGGCGGGCTGCTCAGGTTGAGCAACAGTCTCGGACTCGGCAGGAGCAGCTTCGGTTTCCTCCTTCTTAGGCTGCGTCGCAGGGTCCTGGACAGCAGCTGCCGAAGTCTTGGCTGGCTCGGCAGATTTGACTGCGGTCTTGCTGGTGACAATGCCGCTAGGGGCAAGGAGAATACCGGTGTCCGCTTCGGTAGGAGCATCGGTGGCTTCGGCGGGCTCTGTTGTTTCGGGCTCCTCGATGGCCATGCTTGTGGTAGGTTGGAGGACGAGAGCAGGCGGGGCACTGGCACTGGGACCAGGACGCTTGAAGCCTAGAGGGAGAGTGGGATCGAAGTTGATACCATCCTCCTTATCTGCCGTGGCCGCCTTGTTGTCATTGTTGTTATTGTTGTTGTTGAAAAGGCGATCGAGGAACGAATCCTGGGGGTCTCGCTTCTCAAGCGTGGGAACCGCCGGGTTCACCGGTACCACGGGAGCATTGTTCTCGACTTCCCTCTTAACTTGTCGTGGGTAGTAGATGCGAGGTCGGTTGGCTTCGACAACAGACGAAGAGGCAAGGGCCAAAGCCAAGACGAAGGACTTGGCATGCATTTTCGTTTTGGGTTATTAATATGTTTGGTGTATACTGGACCTAGTGTTAGTCGTATTGGATAGTCGTCGTGATCGTCGAACTCACTGTCAGGGTTAGATTGCAGCGAATGTACTTGACAAAAGTGTCAACGAGTGTAATCTGAGTCGCTTCGTTAGCTGCTGTACATGATCCTCGCGTGATCCCGTTGCCGGCCATCAATAAATGCCCTCCTCGTCCATCAAACCGCGGCTTGGTCGACAATCATCCCATCCAGTCGTGCATGGAACCTAGACTCACATATAGTTTGCGTAGAGCGTATGTATATGCGATTCAAAAATCAATTCAAAAGAGTGACAGACGAAATATCGTCAAGCGATTCGAAACAGACGCGTGTCGTTCAGATAATAATCCGTGACGACTTCCTCGATTCAAATACGGTGTCTGGGCGGGTGGTCGAGTTGATTAACGGGGATTAAATCAATCGTTACGTCGACATTTGCTGATGAAATTGCTAGAACCTCCAGAGGTCCTACTGGCAGCCAGACTCCAAGTGAGTAAAGGAGGGTAAGTCGTAAACGGGTCTCGCGAGGGATCGGCTTTCAGACGCAGGAGCGCTGTCGAGAATCGAATAGCGGACGACGACGCCTTTGATACTTGTCGTTGGAGGTGAGGTCGGTGTGGAGAGAAACGAGAGGACGGGAAGGAGAATAAAGAGTATGTAAGTACTAGATGTAAGAAAAGGCTGGACTGGAGAAAAGAAGGGACAGCGACAGGGCCAACAGCAATGGAAGGAAGGAATGAAGGCGAATGGGAATGGGGAGATGGGAAGGGCATGGAAACACGACAGGGACAAGGGGACGGGGATCAAGGGGGTGTGACCCAGGCATGGATGTTGATGTGGATGAGAGTCAAAGAGTGCCCTGAACTTGAACTGAACTGAGATGCACCTAACTCAACCTGGCTGGTGAGCGGATACACGTCCATCTGTGCAACACCTAACCTATTTTTCCAGCGCCAGCATCGCTGGAGACACTGCTAGACTCAACTGAACTGGCGGCTTCGTACTCCCTCCCTCCCATCTTCAGGTGGACCACCTGGAGAAACGACGGTAACGGGTGAACAGAGGAGATAGGATGGCATCCACACCACCCCTTGAGCTTGAGCTTGAATGGCTGACGAGTACCCGCGATGAGGTTGATGGGTACAACTGATGCAGTCATAGTCGTCGAGCCAAGCAATGTATTCCAGAGCTTGTTTCGAAGTACTGCGCTATCAACAAGACACACGATGATTCTGTCGGCTGGGTGAAGGGAGTGTCCGGTGCAGCGTCACTTCGGGGAATGCTCGACGCCTTCGTCAACCATTGTTGCAATTTCTCGGGAACAACCGTGCTCCAAACTGTCTTCCTCATTGAGGCTGCGTTCATGGCCGTTGATCGCACCCGTTGAAATGCTTCGCGACGGTAACGGCCAGCGGCGCCAATAGACAGTTCGAACCCCTCTCAAGCCCCAGGGTTTCCAAGGTCATCAGGGAGAACTGTCCAGGCTACTAGCGGTAGTGGTGGGCTATCTAACTCAATCTAGTAGCACGGAGAACAAGCTGCCAGCACAACCGCCAGAACTGAAATTGCGCACCTAAGTGAAGGGGGGTTGCGTTGCGTCCGTCCGTGGGCTAAGAGCCAGGGTGTGGCTGAAATTGCTTTGTTGCAGCGATACCTATCCATACACCCTCTGTAGAAAATGGTCTCGATGCCAGGGCACGGCACAGTCAATCAAGAATTGAATAACTAATTCTTGAATAAGCGGCAGTTTGTCTGTCGGTCTCTTTCTCTGCCTCACCCGACAATGCGACGTATGCGAATTCTTGGTCTTATGTGGCACTGGGGTGAACCAGTATGCTGGTGAGCCATGCCATGGTGCGGCATCATAGTAACGGAAACAGCGTCAGTCAGGGACCTGGCATACCATGTCATGCCTGGAGGCTGTGCTGTAGGCCAGCGGCGTTGGTGGAAATCAACGGACCAGGTCGTAGCGTTGAGTCCCAAACACTGGTTGTGTCTCTCCTGTGCCGGGGGAGCTTGTGGAATGTCTATCCATTATGCTGTGGTGAGGAGAAGACGAGTTGTGCGTTGTGCGAGTTATGAAGGGCTGTGAGAACAAGACACAAAGCTTGTGCCGAAGCGCATGGGGCTGTGATCTGCAAGGGGGCCGCTGAAGATAACGTGACACGATTGGACAGCACGGGTCGTAAACGCTCACTTGGGCCTAGATCCATCTTGAACAGCTCACATCTCCATAAGCTTACACGTCCTCGCTCATCTTTATCCATCTTGCATATCTCCGTTATGAAAGCAGCTTGCGTATGCACGTTTTACAACTCCAGAGTTTTTTGCTTCTCCCTTTTTGTAACCGGGGAAGTCCCGACCTGGAGAGAGCCAGCGGGAAGCTGCCCCGAGTGTAAAAGTCAAATTATAAGTTATAGCAAAAGCCTCTATAGTATACAGTATGTACAGAGTACTAATTATCAATTATGCCCTTCAAAGGGGTCAATGTGACCACGGCGATGAAATTGATAGACGACAGTTCAAGATGCTTTCGCTTACCACTTACACGCCGTATCGACCGTCTTCGGCAATTCATACCTACATGAATTAAGAACAAGGTCCGACTCGTTCAACTGGAGATCTCATGCGTGGCTGGTGTGCAACAATATTTGACAGTGGCTTTCTCTGTTGAACCAACGAAAAACTCTTGGTGATGAATACATAACAGCGTGTGGGAAAGGTGATGCAACCGCCCAGAACAGTTTCACACGCGACTGGCAGACTAAGGCGATACAAGCTTGTCTCTTGGGCGATACCCTCTGATTGCGTCAGTCTCTCGTGGAAAATAAGGTACTGCGTAATGACTGATCGAGTATCGAACTGCTAACCACAATCAGCAGCCTCCCGACTGGCAGCACCTTGGCAAAGTTCCCTGACCTAGTGCCTGTCCAAGGGCCACCCCATGGCATGGATAGCGCCGTGATCCAGGAACCGAACTGCGGATGGAGACAAGCACAGAAAAACACCAATTGCACCTTGGAGACATGATGGAAAAGACCCGCTGGAAAAGTCTTAGCAACCCTTAGCTTGGCCTAGGCGGCGCCACTTGAACTCCAGCCTTTGATTGTCATGACCCTGTTCCTGGCCGGTCCGTGGCATGCGAGACTAGGAGACTACCGGTTCCTGGACAAGTATCCCTTGTTTGCTGCGGGTCCTACTCGGCAGGAATCATGTTGATGAGAAGATGCTTGACGATCACGGCATCAACTGAAGAAAAAGGAAGCATATGTACGAGGTTGATCTGATAGATGACAGCTCGGTACGCCATGTCTTTCGCTTCCAAGGCCTTTGAACCGAAGCGAGATGATATCGCAACAAAGTACGATTGTGGCTTGACAGGGCTCTCGATGAGTAAGACAGCATGACGAGCGAAATAATAATTGCTCTAGACAGTCAACAATGCAAGCAGTCCGGGATGTGGCTCACTGAATGCAGGGCAGCGAATTCTCTAACTCCACGTGGGCGCTTGAAAATGCAAAGAAATGCAGCGCTTCGATTGGTTGTGCGTCCCCGAGATTGCGCGTCACTCACTATCGTGTTTAATACTAGGTACAAAAACTTAAAATGTCTCAATTAATATCTTCTGCACATGGTTTTCTCGTGTCGTTGCAGCGATGTATAAGAATGATTCCACTATAGGGTTTGGTTTGGCTTGGTCCAACCATGACCATGACCATGGATTTCATCTCAACTCGCCTGTCACCATTAATGATCTACAGATGACTCCGAGATCCATCCTTGGTTCTTGCTGATGGGACTGTGGATCTTGAGGGCATCACGGGGGTTGCTTGCTAGGTACTCTAGCAGTCACTATCGAGTCAAATAAATTCTCCTTACCTTGTTCCTTATCAGCACATATTACCATATCTGATGTACTTGACTCTACTCACCTATACGCACTTGTCGCCTGATTCAATCTTACTTGCATTGCATGTCATTGTCACCGTGATGTTGATTGTATATTTTGCTTCTGTTTCTTGATGCTACCGTCACATTTTCCCCCTTCTCAAGTGCTACTCGGCTGTTGGTCTTCCGTCGACCCGCATCAGCGGTGTCTGTGTGATACTCTATACATAGAAAATAATAGATGCAATACTAGGGAGTTCGGTATTATGAATGCATTGTACGGATACTATTCCATGATCCGCCGTTCTAAGGTCTGTGCATAACAAACGGAGATTGTTTCCAAACACATTCTTTCCGCCCTGATACTATTCCCATGACGCACAGCCACTCGCTCTTCCATCGTGTGTTTCGCTCTAAAAACTCGTGAATCGCGCGTGGTCTTACATTCCATTCAGTTCTATTCACCTGAAGCAGCCATCGTCAATAGTGGCCGTTCTGGCTCGATCAAAATGCAGTGACCGATTTTAGGTTCTTCCAGGGCCAAGATCCTAATAAAAGAAAAAGCGGCCCAGGGTCTCACCAGATTGGGATGCCCATGGCCTAATTTGGTTCTAATTTAACAGGCCCTCCCCTGTCGAACTCCAGAGCAGCTACCATATTGGTAATTTGATTGTTCGACGCCATCCGAACTCCAGCGATTTACTCATATTCTCGTGAAAACATCCGCTTCGTTTGTTTTTACCGTTTCTTCCTACCCGACTTCGGCAAGGTTCGCTTCGGTTGATCGCGATGGCTTCGCTGCCAAGAGCCTCCAGAGGCACGTTTAATCTCAGCACATCTCCGCAGGACCTTGCTGATCGCAGGTAATTCAGTAGTCAAAGTAGTCCAGTGAAAACTTCTCCGTCTCGTTATGGTTTCTCCTATCGAATCGCTTGTGCAAGCGGCGGCTACTCTATCATCAAAGACGTCCGTGTACCTCCACCATCACCACTACCGTCCTGGCCATTCCATGCCGCTATTGCCCTACCGCTTCTTGAATACGGGTCCAAAGCGGCGGTTTCTGGCTTGTTTTGGTGAACTTCTCCCTACTTGACCTGGCGTCTTTCTACCCATGTCGTGAGCTGACTCTGCCTGAAACGAAACGGGTGGCCCTTCAAGAAACATTTGAGAGACAGGTGACTCGGGTCCATTTCCCGGCGGAGCTCCCTCCGACTCGGCTGGCTTAAAGCCTAGAGGAATCTCAGAGTCCCCTGAGACGAGGCTGCCAGCGGCTCGTCGCGCTTGAACCGGTGAGCTATTGCTTTTCAAAACGACGAAGTTGTGTTTTAGACTTGATCAATGACTTTAGCTGAGAATCTAACAGTCTAGATCAGTCACGTAGGCTTCAGTCACCACTCGTTTAGATCGTAGCATATCTGGAACGTAGCTTAGAGGGTTTCTATACTTAGTAGTAATCTTGTTTAGTCATTCCGAGAGGCGTGATGATCCATCCGCATTTCTTTACGTTAAGCTACGATCGTGGCGCTTTCTTTGTTGTCAGTCGTGGTTGTCGGTCTCCAAGGCTGGCCCATGCAATAAGGTCAAAGTCTCAGCCTTCCAGTATGGCCTTGTCTTGTCTCACTTTTGCGAACACTAATACTGCGAGGGGTTTGTTGTTTTAATATTCAGTCATCACATTCTCCGGTTTTCTGAGAAACCTCGTGCAGTTAACCATGCGGTTGGCATGCCAAATGTCACTGTCTTCCTCATGTTCGTCTCGATTTGAGTCAGTGATTGTCTGATTATATCAACAAATCCCTACATCTTGATTGGGAACTCAATAGTTACCCCGCAGACCAAGCCATGCCATCCTTTGTTCCTCCTTGGCTTCGATATAGTGAATGAATGAGCCGTCCACTCCCAGTACGTCCGAATGTCCTATATCTACAGGAGTCAAAGTTGTTGTCAGATGTGAATAGCTATGACTAAGATATTTACTCATGAACCACGAGGCATTTTGCAATGTGATCATGTTACTTCCATTAGTGACATGTTTGGGGGTAGGTGGTGTTGGTGTTGATATATATCTCTTAGTTTCTCGTGTCAACCACGCCGAACATTGGAAGACGGTGAAAACATGGCTTGGTGATGATGATGATGATGTTGAGGGATATTGTTTCCTGTGTTATTGCCTTTAGCCCTTTGTTCTTGTCTGTATGAGGATACTTGGATGTTTCCCCTTTTATCTGTCAATAGACTTGATCATGACCATGCAGGCTTGGCCTCTACACTTGTGAACGATGTCATCGGTATGCATGCTTTAAATCACGAACTGTTAGTGACAATATATTCTCCGTACAACTTCTGGATGATTTGACTTACACTCGTCATAATTCAGCGCGTGTGGGAGTATTGCGCCTTGATCAAAGGGTTCGATTGTGTTAGCGAACTCCTATTGTATCTCCTAACGCATGACCTGGGGAGAAAGCCAGTCCACTATATCTCTTGGTATTAGGTAGTTCTAGCTTAGTGGCAGTACTCAGCATGTTTGTCTACCAATAAAGGAATAATGGTGTGATGACTGTTCAAAACCGTTATTTGTCCTTCACACGGGAAGCTGTCGCTATTGTGTCTGACGTGGTGCATATCAACCACTACATCAGAAGAAACCTTGTACTGACGTTCGAATCGACCATGTCATCTATAAGAATAGTTAATGTAGATAAAGGCATTCAAAAAAGGTTGTTGACATGTATACTATAAAATCCTGATTTCGACATCCTGTGTAGGGTAGCCTTATATCACGGAGAGGATTCTTACCCTACTCCCTATATCTTCCAAGTATTTGGCTCTCAATGGGTCTCCTACTTTGCTAGACATTTAAGAATCCGGCTTACTCTACCGGTCGAGAAAGACGACCGAAGTCTGTGAATAGACAGCTAACGGGCAAATGTTGTTTCGACCTTGATGTTAATGCTGGGCACTGACCATTCTTTTCGTGAGATTGATTATTACTAGGGGCTTGTAGCACTAGCTACATACCTACGTATGGTTAAGCTCGTTCCACCAATAAGCCAAAATAAGCCCAGTTAAAGTGTCAAGCTGAAGAATAAACGTACGAACTCACTTACTCGATATATAAACGTCAGATGCCCCGAGACCCACTTGTATCAACGGGCATCGGATCCGGAGACGGCCGGCCCCACCTCATGCCACTCTATTTGCATCCTCGCATGTGATTCGTGTGATTTCAATAATCCCCCGCTGCGTCAGGACACGCAGGGTCCTCTGCTGAAATTGGTTAGTGGGTTTCTACGATAGAAGCTCGTTCGATCCCAGGTCTAGGCCGGAATTTATCTACTCTTATCATGAACCATCAACCACAAACGGAGGACTGACCTCCATTTCACACTCTTTTATAACTTAACGCTACAATCATGGCTCGCCGACAGCATCTGACCCTGACTTTCGTCTTGGTTCTCGGTATCTTCTTCACCTTGTCCTATTTCTTTTCTGGTCCTTCGCGCAGTGTACTTCTTCCCAAGCTTCACAATGATGTTGAATTGCCCCTGAAAGACGCCCCTCGATCTGAGTTCGCGGCCGACCTCAACGCCATGCCCGCGGGTCTCCTCGAGGGCGAGTCGATTGCGCCTAAGCTCGAGAATGCGACGTTAAAGTATGTCATTTGAGTTCCAAATCTCCGATGCAACGTGCCACTAACACACCTTTCACCAGGGCTGAGCTTGGCCACGCGACGTGGAAGTTTCTTCACACAATGATGGCAAGATTCCCCGATAAGCCGACAAAGGAGGATCGCATCGCTCTCGAGACTTTTATGCACCTCTTTGCCCGACTCTACCCTTGCGGCCAGTGTGCGGCGCATTTCCGAAAGCTGCTTGCCCAATATCCTCCCCAGACGAGCAGTCGCAACGCAGCCGCTGGATGGTTGTGCTTTGCCCACAACATCGTCAACGAGAGAGTACACAAGCCTTTGTTCGACTGTGAAAACATCGGCGATTTCTACGATTGTGGATGTGGCGACAAGGACAAGAAGGAAGGTGTAGAGGGTGTAGAGGGCGTCAAGGGCGAGGGACCCGATCAAGAGCTACACAAGCATTAGTTTGCTTTGCCGTATCTCCAGGATTTAATGCACGAGTAATTCAAGGCTGGAAAGAAATCCGCATGTGTTGGCCCCGGCTGGACCGGTCTGCGCATACCTACTACATAACGACCACTGCAATTTCTCGCACCACTTATCTTGGAGGAATTCATGTGTACAAAGAAATATATTAAAGCGCGCAATAATGAACCGGTCTAACAGCAGTAGTTCACTTATTTCCGTAATTCAAATACATTCCCAGCCGTTGTAACTTCCGATCTCGAGAGGCAAGGTCACGTGCATAGTCACGTGGTGATAACCGTTTCGCGGCTGCGCGTTCAGAGCTGCCTTGCCCGAGCTTCTAGAGCTCCTGCCCTCCCAAGCAACGACCAACGACAACGAAACATTACGACTCACGACTCCTACCTGACCGATCGCTCAATTTCTTACAACTTCGACAAAATCATCCAAAATCGTCACAATGGAGTTTGGTAACGCTGGAGTGCTGAATGAGGGTGCGTTGGGAACTCTTTCGTCATAGCTTCGCCTTGTCGATATTGAAGCTTACAATATCGCCAGATGGTATCCATGTAGATATGGACCGCCTCAAGAAGGGAGAGGTCAAGTGAGTATTAACTTGGATCCTCTGTTGTCTTGCGCAGCTCACTAACAAGCCTATAGCCTCGGAACCTCTATGTATGTGATTATCTGATGATGCAAACGGCATTGCCTAACGGTTTATTAGTATGGCGGTTACCTTCAAGGACGGTGTTATTCTGGGTATGCATCATTGTTTTCAATGGCGACGTAAATGCTAACTGGTGTTCTCTAGGTGCGGATTCACGAACAACGACCGGCTCCTACATCGCAAACCGAGTGACAGACAAGTTGACAAGAGTGCACGACACCATCTGGTGCTGTCGATCCGGCTCAGCTGCCGACACTCAGGCTGTTGCCGACATCGTTCAATACCAGCTTGGACTGTTCGCCATGACAAATGGCAAGCCCCCCATGACACAGACCGCTGCGTCAATTTTCCAGGAGATTTGCTACGCCAACAAAGACCGCCTATCGTACGTCCTGAACTGATCAATTCATCCCTTATATCGTATTGGAGCTAACCGCCGGATGCAGTGCCGGTCTGATTATTGCTGGTTGGGATGAGCGATTCGGTGGCCAGGTCTACTCCATTCCCCTAGGTGGTTCTCTTCACAAGCAATCCTATGCCATTGGTGGTTCCGGATCGACTTACATCTACGGTTACTGTGATGCCAACTGGCGAGAGGGTATGGAGAAGGATGACGCCGTCAACTTCGTCAAGGGGGCTCTGAGGGAGGCTATCAAGTGGGATGGCAGCTCCGGTGGTGTCATTCGTATGGTCGTTCTTACCAAGGAAGGAGCAGACCGACACCTGTACCTTCCCGACACCGACTACGCTGTGCGTCATGAGTAATGGGACATAGAGGAAGAGTACCTTAATGATCACTAGATAATGGGATAAAGAAAGTCAATGACCTATCAGTCTCCCTAAGAGCCTGAACGGAACATAAAGTGCGGACGGAAAAACTAATTGCCACGCACTGTGAAACGTATATGAAGTTAAGGCGGCAGTTGAGTAACAGAAGATTTGTCCTCTAAAACTTAGGGTATTAAGATAAAGTAGCCTAAGTGTTGGTCTAAGCTAATAAGGCGACCAGATTATTTCGTCTCTTATGCTCACAACGGTCATTTCTCCCGACACTGACGGGTGGCTATCTGAAAAGTTCACCGCTTTTCTAGAACGGGGCTTAGAAAGACGGTTGAAAAGGTGTTTGTAGACTCGCAGCGGAGTGGACTCTGAGCAACAAATGAGAGGCTCACGAGACCTGCGTGGTAGGTACCTGGTGATACATAATATGGAGTTGAGACAAAAAGTACCATGTGCTCGGAAAATAAATGCTCTGTGGTCAAGGACTAGAGATTTAAGGGACCGTGCTTTGTCTATTGACTCAATTCTCAGCAGATCTTTGGCTATCGCGGCGAGGCCTCGTGATAATTTGTGGTTTCCTATTTGCCTGAAGAAAAACCGCCAGGAGCAAAAACGTCGATGAAGCACTTGTACGTATATGAGAGGAGGAAAGATCGTCGCTGGTGAGCATTCAGAAAAGATCCAAGGATAGGGAAGTTGCTTCATCCAGTGCCGCAGATAAGATATCTCCTGCAAAGACGCAATCGTGAGTTTACATCTGCCGCCGCAAATGTGCTGCACCCGATGTCGGTCTTTTGTCAGCACGAAATCACGCAGGGGATGAAATATAGTAGGCAGGTCTATTCTCGATGAGTGATACAGGGACCATCTTTCAGTATAAACCGCGCACTTTGTGACGAGTTGTGCATATCGTAGGTGGCATGTCGACCTGCAGATAACCGGTGGTTATTATCTCGTTGTGCAATAAGTGTACGAGAGCTCTAGCTACCAGGCAGACACACGTATTGACCTCTGTAAAACTCACGCTGGAGTTGATACACACATTGAGTATACACAAACGGTCATGGAATTACGATAGACTCCATGGAGTCCATTTGAGAGACTCTATAAACGGAGCGTTTTGGATATCAAGGTTCGAGGCAGCATAGAGTTTTACTTTTAAATAGATCACTTGAGCCTTGCTGTTTCGCATTCGTCAGGGTATCAGAAGATTTGGTCTTTGAGAACCTAAGAGACGAAATAATTCGGCCACCTTATGCCAGCTCTTAGTCCTTTTTATTTCGGCATCCTAAGCCTTAGATAACAGCTTTATCCTATCTCTTACCTACTGTTCAGATATCAAAGTTTACTCGTCTCTATTGAATCAGTTTATCGCTGACTTTCTCGTAGAAAAACGTGCCCACGTGCTTTGAACCATTGGTTCGGGGAACATCTCGGAGTCGGGGGGGGGGGGGGGGGGCCGAGTTTGACTAACAAGAGGGTTTGGTTGACTATCAGGAATTCTCTAAGTTTCATAGGAGAAAGTCCGACGAGAGTTGAATCCAATCCTATTGCCCAGTAGCTACTCAGTAGCTAGGTAAGGTAGATGGGCAACATAGGTACCTACCTAGGTACCTAGGTAGGCAAGTGGGTTACAATAAAATAGTGACACCAAAGTAGGTTGACAGAATGACTCCATGTAGCTGTGGCGTCAAGGTGATCGACAATTCTGTCAGCAAACGCTCTCTCAGTATGGTAAACTGGCTTTGGTGTCACTATTTTATTGTGACCCACTGGTAGGTAACTGAGAGGAATCTGTCACTCCCTTCTTTTCAAGAAGCCTGCTGATATCTACCTAGGTAGTGGTTGCCATACATAACCCCTGATCTGCAAACAACTAGAATCTGTTTGGGAAGGTGTGGCCCAAACAGATGACCCAGGAGAACATAGCAATTGTAAGCGAGGCAGTTGACACGGGAAGGAAACAATCGATGAGATCCTTCCCTGACACTTTTGATATACCTCTACAGTACAGACCTCTAGCGAGGGGTGGCCCAACAGTTCCTTCCCATCGGGGTCTATTAAAAGCAACACCCCTATTTTCCCCGGCTTCTCCATCAGTCGAGCACATGAAAGATCTCCACGCAGTCGACCTGTCTTTCTTTATTTTTATAAAGAAATTCACTAAGCCTTACGTACCTTGAGCTGTTAATCCTACATCATTACGCTGTTGATCAACTCGATCCCCATCTCAACCCCACTCCACAGAGCTCGAGCCACTATCGAACAGCCACTCGCCTGACTTTACCTGGCTCTCGCAGGCCTGGAGAGACCCTTGCGCTAGATTCAGATCCAGAACAGCCCCAGTGAACGGACCTTACGATTATCTGGGCCAAACTATTTTGGTCGACCGAGCCCAAACATCACTCAGAGCCGTGTCATTCAATTCGCTGTCGTGCCTTCCCCTGGACTCGACTCGACTTGGCTGCGTTTGGGCCAAGATTTGCAGTTGCGTTCGTCGAAACTCCAGGCGCTCGCTTGCGCGTCTTTTCTGTCTGTTGTATCGGAGTTTACGACTTTTCTAGGCCGCTGCTATTGCCCGCTATTTCCTTCTAGCATGTCCAATGTCAATCCGTCACAGAGCCCAACGTAACCGAGTGCCGACACTCCAGGTCCCCGATGTGTTTATGAACCTCGAGCCATTCTTAGCATCTTGCACCTAAAGAGCGCAGAATTACCTGCAGCATACAACTGCAGTTTCTACACTCTTCAAGTATCAGGCGATCTTGCGGTTGCTTTCCAAAAGCGCTGATCAGGTGAACCTTCAACTTATCCTCAACCAGTGCGCTCCGCTCCGTTGGCCGCTACTCGCCGTCTCCGTCGCCTTCGCCGGAATACGCGCAACTTTGTTGATTCTTAATCGTGCATCACGCTTCAATATTACCTAAGGCAGCCAATCATCCTACCCGCTGCTAGTCGTTACCTTTAACTCAACCTCTTCTACTTCAACTCCGAAGAGGCTCTTTACGAGTATTTTACACACATGAATCAGACCATATCCTTCCTATCTTAGGTACTCACTCTACCTCAACTCGCGCGTAGTCCTCTTTACGTCGTTGCATCCTCTGTCTTCGCGCTGTCACCGCTTGGTCTTGTTAAACGAACCTGCTTTTCAAATACCCAAATCTCGGTAAGTGCACGATTTGTTTGCTTCACTTTCTATATGTTTCATGTGCCTGGTTTCATGTTTGCCCTAATATCCAATTTGCGTTTGTGTATCGCACGTCGTCACTGTTCAAAACACGAGCGTGGAATTCAGTCCGTGAAACCAGATGATAGAATGGAACTGCTGCAACAAAGCGGACGGCAGGCGATGAAGTCTCAGGGACCAGACCAGCCATCCAAAGAGCTTCGAGTCTGGATGGCTGCACAATGCACATGTTGGCAGGGGTGGTGACGTCGTCGGCCTGTGCTCTTATCAGGATGGATGCGAATTTACGACGCCACATCAGTTACCATGGCCGACGGTGCAACGCATGAGTTCGCGCGTTCAACGATCCAGTACTTGATGGGGCAATCGATATCCATATGGGTCACTTTGGCTACATCTTCAAACGTCAACGAATTGGGCTTGCAACGTACATACCCGCGCAAACCATGTTTCCTATGTCGAATGACGAAAGTGAAGATGAACCCTTTTCCGCATCTTCTTGACAGGAGATGATCGACGACGGATGACACCGCACCCCACCCGACATGAATTCCCTTGTGTCGACAGATTCCAAAAATGAGCTTCAGACCACGGATTGTATTGGGACACTCTCGAAGAATCCAGAAAAAAGAAGAGGGCAAAAAACACTCAAGACCCTGACTTGATGCACAGCCTGTGCACCAATCAGGCCCGGGAGATGCATCACTGAGTCGGTTCCGAGATTTTGTCGGGGAGAATGAATCGGCGCAGCGCGGACTTGACCCCACCATCCATCCGCCAGCCGTCTCGACCACCACACGGTATCCATACCAAGGGTACCCGCTGGCTTGCCCACGAGGGCTGGTGAGGGGCGAGTCTTGCAGTGTCACAGCTGGAGCCCAGTTGCCCAGCCCAGTCCAGTGGACGACACACCAGTCGCTAGTCAGTCAGTCAGCCTGACCTTGACTCCCCTCAGTGGCTCCAGTGACTGCTCACTCAGCCTCTAAAATCTCCAGCATCTGTCGGGCTTGTCCTTGTTCTGGCTTCCAGCCCAGGCGTCTCCACCGGCCCGATCCTCTCCCCCTCCTCTACCTTACTCTGTCCCCTCCATTTGACTTGATTCTTTTCGACTTCCTCAACTTGCTTGTCTTGGCTATTGACATCGTCATCGCTTCCATTTTGCCCTGCCTCAGACCCCTTTTACGTATTTCATCTGCCCTGCCAAGCGATATCAACTTCTTGCAACATTGTTGTCCATCTCTGATCTTGACGACTAATAATTTGTTTTTGTCTTGTCCCGCAGTATACCTGCCCGCCTGCTTACGATATTGCTCTACGTTACCCTTTGCGAGACCAGCGACAACACACGATACCCTTCCGTTCAAATTAATAATAGCATACCCACGAGCTTTCGCCCGATAGCGATGTTATGGCAGCTGTGATCGGCGACTTCATTTCAGACACCACCTCATATCCTCATAACATGATTGCCAACCCCTCCCTCCAACACCACCACTCACACGATTCTTCGTCCTATCGATCTGGTAGCCGTTCACGACACTCCACCACTCCCCGAGCCCAACGTACAGCAGAACTTGCCGACTTCAGCAGTAATCAAACCTCTACCACGTGGTCACCTGCGACAGCAACATCGGCAACTGCATCGACTTCAGACTCTACACCTACTCCAGCGACTGCGGGTCACGAAACCGCCCACGTGTCGGCCACTGGCGGAGCCTCACGCTTCCCTTCCCCGCCTCCATCTTCATCACCTGCTGCTGCTACCGGCCCAGCTTACGCCGATGATGCAAAGAGCTCGTCTATGGCATCCGACGCGAGGGACTCTGGTCCCCTAGGTCACGCTTCGCGGTCCGGCACAACATCACATCCCTCTACTGCTCAACAACCATCTCCTGCATCCGACGACTTTCAAATACCCAACCCTACTTATCATCTCTCTGGCGCACCCTCGCAGCAGCCAGAGCAGACAGTTATACATATTCGCGATCTGGCACACATTCAGAGTTTGGCCAGCGCCGATCTACTATCTGGCAATGGCGGATCCGGCATCCTTAACGACCCCCCTCTTCAGCAAATGAAGTATGAAATCAGTGGCATGCCTATAGGGGACATTATCGAAATGGTAGCCGCGTTATTAACAAAAATCACCACCACAAACGATTTGCAACACGATGCGATGCAGCGCAACGTTGCTCATCAGCAGCAGGCTAGTCAGTCGGGTGATACGAGCGGCAGCTCGATCTCATCCTTGAATCATTCCGTTCTCGCTTTTCATGGCAAGAATGTTCCCGCTATTACTATCCTCAGCTACCTGTCGAGAATACATAAATATTGCCCTACCACTTACGAAGTATTTCTTAGTCTTCTAGTATACTTCGATCGTATGACAGAGCGCGTCAACGATATGGTTACAAAGAACGAAGAGGCTCGAAGGCAGACACAGTCGCGGCAAACAAACGCAAATACTCCACATGACACCCCCATGCGCGGCGAAGGTGTGGGCGATGCAGATGAGAGCGATTCAGATCTTGCGGACGATGACGATGAGGAGATGGCCGATTCGACTGGACAAGACCGTTCAAGTAGCAACAAAGGAGCTGCCACTCCTACAGAACACCCCGCTATTGCTGCTGCAACATACTTCGTTGTTGATAGCTTCAACATTCATCGTCTAATCATTTCTGGTGTCACGTGTGCGAGCAAGTTCTTCTCGGATGTTTTTTACACTAACTCGAGATATGCCAAGGTATGTATATTTTTGCAACCTCTTTCTGAATGGGCAGACGACTGACATCAGGTGCAGGTTGGTGGATTGCCACTGGTTGAATTGAATCATCTTGAGCTCCAATTTCTCCTCCTCAACGATTTTCGACTCGCAGTTCCAGTGGAAGATCTGGAAGCGTATGCGACTATGTTGGTCGAGTTTTATGCCCGAGAGGTGGTAGCTAAGCAGGCGGCAACTGGAAGCACCGAATGAATGAAATCATGAAGTCTGCACCAGACAAGACCAATGTCTTGCAAGCTGTCTTCCGCGATAACAAGCATTGGCCGCCTGTGCCATTGCGTGGTCTCAGGTCGATCCGAATTGCCACGACAACCGAGGACGTCTACGCAATACGACGCATGCGTGGGGCGATCTTCCGAGGAACAAATGGTCTTGCGACATATCGCTGGTATGTGAAGGCCAAGACATAGCAACATGATATAAATTGAACGGCCACTTTTCTATCCTGGGATCCACCGATAGTTATGAAAAGGTGCGCCAATCAATGTAACAAACACCAGAAGGGGATGATAAGGATGGGGGACCTCACGAAGCATGCCAGGGGCTGGCTTGAAGAGGCTACTTTATGTACGAGTGCATTGGACACGTTTAATGACTTGATGTACGGATCGTGACGGCGAGCAGGCTTAGCGGATCTGTGTTTCTTGCGTAGACTGGGGACTCTTACACGGATACGGAGAGCCAACAGAGGCAACCTGTTGGGTCGTGAGATTGGGATTGTGGTTCATTGTTTCCTGGCTCTTGTTGGAGCTGAAGGTGTTCTGGCAAAGAGGCATTTGCTTACTTATATATTACCGATATGGTTCTACTACGCCCAATCCTGTACCTCTCGAAACTAGCTGTCCCAGGATAAGTAACGTGCCTGTTACCCACCCACGTGAAGGCAATAGCCTGACGCTTCCTACAGGCCACTGAAGCTCACAGTCTCGACCTACAAGCTTCCCAGGTCTCTGGAACGTCAAACTTGATAACCGAATCTTGCATCTTGAACCCGAACTGCCACTTGGACCAACCAGGCCAGAAATTCTCGAATGCACCAGTCACATTCCCCTCTTCGTCACGATGCTGTTCAACGTCAAACCAGCCCACCTTACACTTGGAGCTCGACTGCTGTGGAATAACAGAGCACCAGCGGTCAGTACCAGGGAGCTCGCCTTGGCTTCCAGTGCCTTGAGGAAGTGGAGGGAGGACAAGAGTGGTGTCAAAACCAAGGTAGTTCAGCCACGAGGTCCGGAATGGGAATGAAGGTGTGTATTGAATGGACTTGAAGGTTGCTTGGAAGAAGGGAGTGGGAGCTGGCACAGCCGATTCAGTGAAGCCCGAGTTTGAGTCTGTGGGAGCTGTATCGTTAGGATATACTTTAACGGTTGTCGAACCGTCTGAGTTGTTGGTCCAGATGAACTCGGCGAGGTGCTTGGGAACATTCCAATCTAAATATGAGGATTAGCAGAGAGAACTGCAGAAATACTCAGGCGCTTCAACATACTCTTCCGTCCATTATAGCAGGTATGCTTCTGCGAAACATAAATCCTCGTAATCTTGACGCCCTTCCCTTTCACTCTCCTCCCACTCTCATCATCCTTCTCGTACCCAAACGTGCCCGGTGCCAGGATGAGTTCATCATATGGACCAACGGGAGAATCCGTGTACCGAATGATTTGAACCATACCCAGTCCCCCGATCGCTTTCTGCTCTTTGGCAAAGTCTGAGTCTGCCTCAAGAGGCGAATATGCCATGTCGGGAAGGTTGCCCGCTTGAGCGCGAGACGTCCAGAAGACAAAGGCGTAAATATCGCCCTTGAGAGTCCATGGCGGAGGAACAGACGGGATATCTGATTCTGACATTTTTGTAACGGGTTGTATGTCAAGTTGAACGATCTGGATAGAACAACCTGTGTATTCGAGTACAGATAATGTCAAAGGTTAGTTAATGACCAAAGACAGAAAGAAGGCGTATGGCGTTTTGGGGACGGCGGCCGGTTTGATGTTACACTGCCAACATGAGATGAACATGTGCCACGAACGCCAACCCCAATCCAACCTCCAAATTCAAGAACGGTTAACGTTAGCCTGCATCGAAACTGGAAAGCACCTCGTTATGCTTTGAAGTACCAGCCTCGGTACTACCCCGTCAGCCATAAAGCGCGTATCTAAAACGCAGATATAAGTACGAGGCAGAGCATTATAGTCACAGTAATATAAGCCACCTCGATTTTGGGTGATGTTATTTATTGCCACCACTTTACCTAAAGACCCTGTATAAGCTACAATAAAATCTCCTAAACTTTTACACATTCTTAGAACAGCTTCTTTTATAAATTATTGATAATATCTTGTGTCTAATTAAGGATGAATCCTTTCCTAGTTAGTGATAATCTGTTGTCCTAAACACTTCAAAGTCCTTGTATCTAACCCCACAATTTAATTAATGTTCCATCATCACCGACAAGCTGTATGCGTAAATCTACATCGTCCGGGTGCACCAGATTGCCGTTTTCGACTATGCGGAACTGTAACTTCTCAACAATCTCTCTGGCCTGGACCCCCCTCATCATTTCAGGCGTCAAATATACCCCTACCACCGCTGTCGTATTTGGACCATTAGAAACTAATACGCTACCAACATTGTTTTGCGCAGAGAGCCAACTCCGTTGGCCGCCCAAGGGATCACCCAGAAAGAAATGAATGAAGGTGAAGGCATGATCATGGAGTACATTCAATTGCACGTCGGCAACCCATTCCGTGGCCGCAGGGTACTTAGTGGAAGCCAGCAGCGACACAGAATCGCCTCCCCACCAGTCAGTTACCTTCTTCTGTAATTCTTGTCGGACATCTTCTTTCTGCTTTCCTGTTAGATCTGTATCGGCATATGCGTAGCCAAAGGCTTCTGTAGTTCTGGCAGTATCAGAATTCCAGAAAGTGCCATCTTCAGACGACAAGAAAGGTGTCAATGGCGACTGAGAATCTTGCATCTCGCCTTTGATAGATGTGAAACTATTCTCTCCTGCTGGTAGAGGGGTCAACCATGAGTCTGGATTCATAGCCTGCCATATTGCGACGAGTCTATCCGTCATGGTGTGATGAAGGAGGAACAGTGGATCGAAAGAAGACAGTGGAACAAAAGTCATATGACCTTGGAGTCCGCCGAAGATATGAATAATGTCGTGGACCGATTCGAGTGAGTCTAGAGTTGAGTTGTTCGAAAAAGCCCATGCCTTGCTACCAAAACTGTTAAAATCCTTGTAACTGGAGAAAAGCGTCGAAAGACGGCGTTGGATCTCGGGGAGCTTTGAGAGCAGAGCCCCGTTGACTTGCTCGTTGTCGGATGTCGGTTCCTGGTTGCTGGCTTCGGTCGAGTTTGGAGCTCTCTTCGTCTCGTTCCAGTTTCTCAACTAAACGACGATTTATCAGTATTGAATCTTACCATAATCAAACTGGAAATACTCACTGGGGTCCATATCATCGCAGTTGCGTTCTTGGGATGGAACTGGTAAGAGTAAAGAGGATTGTGTATGTCCTGGACGCCTCGAGGACCATTTTGAGAGATAGTTTTGTTCCAGAAAACGTCAGGGAAGTGTGACTCTCCTTCAGGAGCAGGCATCGCCCAGTTCCAATATGGCATACGAAAGTCGCGCGCAGCATCTAGATATGACTGTCGGTCGGTCCCATTAGGAAACATGCCGGCAATGACGTTGGCCATTCGGTAAAGTTCTTGCTATTGAATATGGTCAGCACGTAAGGTAGAACAAGGCCCAGATTCCAATGTTTACCTCGAAAAGAGTCAAGTATGGTCGGTGCCACATTGGAAACAGAACGGAATTGTGAGTACAGTAACCAGACTGATTAGCTCCTGGAGCAGCCTCAACGCCGTTCCACGCTTCGAAAGGGACGCCATGAATTCCTGAGAAAGTCAAGTGTCAGTGTGGCCGTATTGACGGCCTTCTGGCTGAGACAGTGTAAAGAACGTACCGGCGATCTGGTACCACGAGGCAGGGTCATCCTGGTTGACGTCCATCAACATGCTCATGGAGAGGACATAGAGGTCCCATTTGTATTTGTCGGCTTGCATCTCGCGGATCTCAGGTCTAAGGGGAACGGTGCCATTTCGGGTTTGTGGAAGAGGCTTGATAACTATGCGGCCATTGTCTTGTCTGCGAGTGAGTGTGTCGATATCGACGCCGTAAGAATAACTCTGAGCTGCCGCGACAGCAAAAAAGAGTGAAAGCAGCCAGATGAACCGCGACTGCATGGTTGAGAGCCTCATGTAAGAGAGGTTGAAGGAAGAAGAAACTTGAGAGAAACTCGAAATGAAGTGTTTGTAAGTTGAGATTCTCAGGAGGTCGAGGCTGGGAAGGTGCGGTTGGCTCTTGCCCAGGTTTTGTAAATATTTGTCCCGAGGCAGGTGCAACCAACAGCTACTACTATGTCAAAATGGATATTACAAGAGCTTCATCTCATCGGAGTAATCGAACCGACAAGTTAAGAGAGAGGAAGAAACTTTATTAATACTTTGCATCTTGGAGCGAGCAACAACGGTACAGGTGGATATAAAGACAACAACACAACACAACACTCCGCCATTTCGGGCTTCCACGTTGTGGTGTGCACTATGAGCTATCCTTGACTTGCATTGATTCGATGGACGGATTCACAGGACGGCTTGTTACATTTCTCCTTTGAGTGACAAACACTCGTTGATATCCATGCCATTCGCTCAACGTCTCGGCTAGGAGCAGCCGCCCTATACTGTTTGTATCACTCGGTTTCCCTGACAAGATGTACGCAACGCAGCATGATTCTTGTCTCCCCTTGCATTGCACTCGACTGCCCACGTTTCCTTGCTCCGCTTCCCGTTTGCTCGGAGTCAGATGCCGAGTACCCTGACATCGAACAGGAGATAGACTCTTGTATCAAGGCTATGTGATTACAGTCACAACTTGGTATTGAGATGCGACAAAAACACAATGACTGAGAATGGAGAATACACTACTATGAACAGATCTCAACTGAGTTCTCCGTCGTATCCTTGCTCTAACCACTGCGGTATCAATGCTGACCGTTGCCGGTTCCTGTTGCTTATCAAGCACACTGTAGTCGTGGTGCAGAATGGGCGTACTTGAGTAGCAGTATACGCCAGTCAAGGACGCGCATGTCAATGGTTCACAGTAGATTGTGAGGTAAGGTGAGGAGAGCGGTGAGCTTGTCTTGATGATTTCGGTCTTCCGTCAAGAGTTTTGTGACACATTATCATATTTGTCATTGCGTGCACCAGGAAAAATGCAATGCCCCGCAGAAGGTCGATAGATCGTGAGAAAGTATTGTAATTCATAGTCGTATTAGCGTACTACACCATCGTGAGTATACATAGGCCACCTCCTGAGATAATAGCTCCAGCAAAATCAAGTAAATCAACACACTATAGCCATCTATTTTCCAACCCGAACTCCATCCAATGCCATGGGCTTCATAGGGCCCTTTCTAGGCTCGTCATTGCGCTCCACCTTATACTTGAGCTTCACACCCATCGCAGCAAGCTCCACATCGAGGTACTTGAGCGCACCAGGAACGACAACCTGCGTAGTTTGGTCTCCACCAACCCAAGAGTTACCATGCCCATCTTCCCAGATCTCACCTTGAATCTCGCATAAGTCGAGAGGAACCGTGTCGTCAAGCTTGATCGCGCAAGCACGGCATCGCACGATACTTGCAGCCTTCTTCTTGCTCGGGGCAAACTGTGATACTGTAGGCTGTACAGAAAGGAACGAACCACATCGGCGACAGATCCATGATTTGGAGTAATCGGAACAGTTGAGCAAACGATCCTGAAGCAGGAAAGCAGTTCCGTGTGCCAAAAGAGCATCACGCTCCATTTCTCCGACACGAATACCACCACCTCTCTTTCGACCCTTGATAGGCTGACCAGTCGTTGGTACGACGGGGCCTGTGGTTCGTACCTGATATTTATCGTTCACCATGTGTCGCAGTCGCTGATAGTAGACGAGTCCGATGTAGATGTCCGCGTGCAGCTCTTCTCCAGTGATTCCTGAGTACATTGGCTCATTACCATGATAATTGTATCCGGCCTTCATCAGCTGGTGACCAAAGTAATCTCCTGACGTGTTCTCTTCATCAAATTTGAACGGGGTTGCGTCTTGCGCAATACCATGCAGCGCACCAGCCTTGCCTGCCAAACTTTCAACAAACTAAGTCCCGTTAGTAAATCTGATCTCTCATACAAAGGAAGGGCGTAACTCGCCATGCCTATGGTCATACGACTCGGGAAGGCGTGGGGGTTAATAATGATATCAGGAGAGATACCGGTCTCGGAGAATGGCAGATCCATTGTTGGCCACTTTTGTGAAGCAACACCCTTCTGTCCGTGACGGGAGGAGAACTTGTCACCAACAATGGGCGATCGGGGAATTCTAAACTTGACAGAGATTGTCTGGAGGGGCTCGTTACCAGACTCGGCGCCAATAAGTGTCACCTTGTCGATGAAACCTTCCTCCGAATCCTTGTACTTTTCGTAATGGGTGATGCCATCCAGGTTCACCAGTTTGCCATTGTAATCAGGAGTCACGGTGTGCCAGGCACAGATGACGTCTCCCTCTTGAATCAGACGACCAACATGAGGCAGACCATCGTCGTCTAACATGCCCTGGTGGTGGGAACTCACATAGCTGTGAGGGGCAAATCCAAAGGCCTTGGTGACACTCTTGGTGGCTTTCGTTCGAGAATCGTCCTTAAGTGAAATCTTCTTTGTCTTGTAGATAGTACCATGACCGAATCCACGCTCGTGAGCACTCTTGTTGAGAATCATTGCGTCGTCCATGTCGTATCCAGTATACGAGATTACCGCCACGACAGCGTTCATACCGTTCGGGAAGTTATCGAAGCCATAAGTGTTGTGGAGTGGTGATCGAACGATCGGTGTTTGTCCTGTTTGAATCAAATAACTCTTGTTATCTCCTCGGTATTTTGAAGCAGTACCGGGAGTTCCCATTGTCTGTTTGGCCATCTGACACTGGTACATATTTCTTGGCGATTGATTTTGGTTTGAGAAGGGTGTCATGTTGGCTGCAAAGAGTCAGTGAATAGATACTGACGTTCAGAAGGAAGTGTACTTACCCAAAATTGAAAAGATGTTGGTAATATCAAACTCGACGTGAGTCGACTTGCCGGACTCAATTTCCTGATCCACGACAGCAATGCTCATGTAGGGCTGCTCGTACGGACCGACCCAATCCTCCTTCTGCAGAGGAAGGTACTTCACAGGGCGCACCATTCTCGCGGGTGTCGAAGTCATGTAGATACCGGGATAAGAGCCGCCTCCGGAAGGAGGAACGTAGCCGATCTCGAGTTGCAGGGGAACTCCGTGGGTGCCCTCCACCTTCCAGTATCGGAAGCAGTCGGCAATCCTGATAGACTCCTTGGGAGTACAGTATCCGAGGACTCTGCCATCCAACAATACGGGAACATTCTCGTCAGTTGAGGCAGACGAGACATCAACAACTCCCAATGAGGCAGCAAGGTGTGGGATGTTAGATACGTCGACTTGAGACGTCATAATGGAGCATTTGTGCGAAAGATGATTTAGGAGACCACAAGGAGCACCATCAGGTGTATGGACTGGGCACATGAAGCCCCATGACTCTGGAAGCAGTTTTCGTACAGCTGTTGTCTTCAGTTGAGCGAAGAAAGCACCACGATGGACCATGCGAAAATGGGCGATAAATCGTAGGAAGTTGAGCTTTTCGGCCACAACTGTGAAACCAGCCGTTTGTTGCAAGTCGAGACCCGACTGGCTCTGCAAGTTACCTGTTGACAGGAAATATTCCAAAGCGTTACCGAGGTTTTCGTTGGCCTTGCGGAAAATGTTGTTGGGGAACTCTTTGCGGAAGTCCTCAGAGGCGAATGACACAGCAGGGTTCCTTCGAAGGTAGTCTCGTAGGGATGCCCGGACGTTGACGCTGAGGAACTCGTCGAGTCTTTCCTTGAGAATTTGTCCGTAAAGGAAACCACCAAGCAAAATCTCCTGGTTCTGGAGGGCATCGGGGTTGTCGACAGCACACTCTCCAGCAACAAGCGCATAGAGCTTTCGAATCATGAAGAGCAGCAGCTTGTACTTCTCAATGTCTTGCTCCTCGGTAACATCAACGTTACCGAGATGAACCAGGACAATCTTTCGCAAGAACTCGGTACCAACCTCGTAGTTGGTCATAGTGTCTGGAACTCCAAGAACGACACGGAACTTCTCACCCAAGAATGCTCGGGTATCTGACTTGCTGTAGAGGTTGTAGGACTTGTACGTGCGGAGCAGAAGCTCGATTCGGTCCGTAAGGAAAGTGTTCTCGGTAGACTTGGAACCGGCAGGGCCAATCAATCCCTCGTAGATTTCGCGATCGTTGGTCTCCACCAGGGCCTTGAGAATCATCATAACGGGAATAAGGTATTCGTTCTTACGCCATGAGAAACGGAAGGTCATGTTGCCATCGTTGAGGTAGTGAAGAACGTTGGTCTGAGAAGTCTCGTCGGGACGGACCGCGCGGAGAATAATACCGTAGGGGGTGTAACCAGGGCCACGGTTCTGGAAACTAGGTCGGTTGATGGCCATGGGGAAGTTTCGCTTGTTCAACTGCAGCATTCGAATGATCTTTTCGATACCGTTCACAACAAAGTAACCTCCAAGCTCCTCGGACTCCTCTTTTCTCTCAACAAGGAGTGCGGGCGAGTTGCCTTCAAGATGGCATCTGTTTGACTAGTTACGGTGAGTAAGGGACTTGCAGTACTGGAGGTTTGCGACAAACCTTGACCATAACGGGCACCTGACCGAATTCTCGAGTAAACTCGATTGGGTCACCGCCGTTGATTCGATACTCCAGAGTAGCGGAGAGTTTTCCTCTGTATGTGACATGGCGCTCTCTGCACTCGGAGGGGAAGATCTGACGGTTTCGCGCCATCTTATTAGAAGGGGGAATCTGAGGTTTCTGCAGAAAAACATCCTTGTATCGAATGCTAATAGTGTTCCTGCCAACAGTAGGAGCGCGGTCGTCACCATCGAGGAAAGTTTTGCTGCCAATGTCGGCTAAGCCGTGCGTCAACAGACCAGGCTTGCCATCGTCGCGGAAGATAGCATTGAAGGACTGAAGATGGGGATCGACGGCTTCTTGGAGAGCAGGGTAGGCGCTGTGATCCTTGGGAGGGTTTCGGAAGAGGTTCTCGCGGCGCAGAGTGTGGAACTGGTGATCCCACTCGGTTTCGGTGGCGGCCTTGGGTGCCATGTTGACTGGGGAGGACGACCTCAAAACGTGTTGGTTACTCTCTTCTACACAAAAGCACTGTAACCAAAACGAGTGGCGTTAAGTAAGTCGCAGAGATATAGATGATCTGCGAAGCCTTTGCTATCCTTATGAATAGTAAGGAGCGGTAGACATTCGTCAATTGGGCCGCTCGCAAAGGATGAATGAGGCTATCGCAATGGCAGAAAAAAAAGTTGCTGGCTATGAATGCGGAAAAAAAAAAGTTTAGCTCGGTCCGTAAGTCTTATCTTATCGCACGCAGGTGGGGCACATGATGGCGACCCAATGAGAACCCTTCATAACTGAGCGCGGAATTTATTCTAGCCATCATTGCCATGACACTGATAAAATCAGAGTGAAAAGCTATTGTTTTTGTTGGCAGGCTTCAAAACTTTAACCTCAAGCAACATTTTTATTGCAAACAGATATATCGTGAAAAGCCTGCAATCCGGAGATCCGACCTAGGCGAGACCAAACGAACTCCGATGCACTTCGTTTCAGGACTCTCACTGAGATGGTAGTAAACGAGAATGGTGACGAATTAACTAAGTGTTCTCAAGTCACAAGGTCTAATTAGGAAAAAAAACCTGGCTCCCCTGTGTTGCCAATCACCGCTTTTAAAGCGAGAAAAGCCTAAAGCTGGTGCCTGGGAAATAGGTACGACGCTGACTGTAAGTCGAACCAAGATGGGGGCCATTTTCCGAAGCTACAGTAAGAGCTAAGATGGGGGAGTTCATAGCAGTGCAACTCAAGATAAGTTGTCTGGAGAGCTTTACTGTGCTTTTTAGAGATTGGCATATTTGTCCTCTAAATAAGGATTGAAAAAGAGGTCATCGTAGCAGCATAGAGCCACGCTCTAGGATCTATCTAGTAGGCTGTCTAGGCCAACACTTACTCAGACCAAGGACGCGAGACGTTGGTAGTACCGTATTGTAAATCTACCCGGCCGCCACCTCCACGAGGTATTGGGGTGACAGGACATGACCCTCTTGAAGCCCGAAGTAACGACCTTGTAATCTCTGAACGAATTAAACCTGGCGCCACCAAGCCCTGAAAGCCGATACTTCCATGCAGTAACTGCAGCCCAACCGAGCGTGCATTTGCAGGTACAAGGACGAGACCAAAGGTACACTAGCCCAGCCCGTATGCGAACAATCAGAATGGGCCGTTTCCTGACCTCGGTTGCTCTTGCATCTTGACTTGCAGGAAAATTGGAACGGCAAGAGCCTAACGCTCTCGCTTTGATGCACCTCTTTTGGTCAGAAGCAGTTGCAGTAAGGCAGTCATCATCTTCCATTCTTCAATTTCTGTCAATACCTTAGTACCTATAGTATTGTCCTGCATTCATTCATACATCTCGATGTCAAGGTTACCTGCGCCTCGGTCATCAGATACCAAGATTCTACCGGTTGGCTGCCTCTCTTGATATGAGGCTCACCCCGAAACCTATTGCTTGAGCCCACAGCGTCCTTGGCTACCTAGGTAGGTAGCTACAAGGTTCGACTCGTTATCAGCATCTATTTTAGTTGTGGCTTTTCGTGGCTGGCGATCATAGACCCACAGTTTACATGTGTTATTGCAACACAGCATTCAAGCACTTCAAAACGCCCGTATTCGAAATTCTACGATCCGAAGGGAGCTGCACTGCGAGAGGAGATCTCATATCTATCTTCCTTGCAATCTCACCTCAAAGAGGTCGAGGCCTGGTCAGTTGAGTACCTTGCTTGGGCAAATCTAGTATTGATCGCCAACCAAGGCAGTGATCGTGTCCAGTGGGTGTGCATTAGTTCCGATACATCTCCAAATTTGAAGAAAGGCAAGTCTTCTTTACAATTGTTATTACTACAGAAGCTTAGAAGATATGATACAGAAAGAAGATCCCGTTAACATTAGTTTTGAGTATTCATGGTCTGCGGCTGTCCCAATCTTGGGCATAAATTTGGGTATATTGAAACTTTTCTTACAGCACCTAAGTACTATGCACCATCTACCACTCAGACTCGGTTTGTTTGCCGGCTCCCGTTCTATAAGGTCCCTGCAGCTAACCGTGGAGGAAATTGATTAACAGAAGTCCAAAACAACAGCCTTTGACACCCACTACCACTATCCAGCCTATTCTTTCGTCTCTAACCGCTCTGCCAGCAACCAGGAACCCAGGTGGTTGAATGCAAAACACCGTTAGGCGCCTTCAGAAGACCTCGACTTTGAGCACTGACGTCGACACTGTCCTAGAGCCCTGCGTGCCCTGGTCGATCATCGCTCCACTCAAGCAAGCTCGAGTCTCAGCAAACGAATGAAACGCCGCAGCGCCTAACCCACACTGCTGCCACCTCTAGCTGGACCAGGTGATTGAAGATTGGAATGTCACAACACCCCGCGACAACCTGTAGTCCCCAATCACTACTTTTGGCGCTCCCGTATACTGCTTATCCCTGTATTAACTTCAGGCTTCTCGGCCTGGTGCTGTTGTTAACTTGAACTGTTGTCGACAATCTCCTTAGTCTTTTGAGTATTGGATATTTGCCAGTCTAAAACTATCAGGCACTTTAACTTTTGCAGACATCAGTACGGTCCCTACAGCTTGAGTTTACCACCCACAGTATTAGAACCTACCTATCTCTGTAACCTTTCTGGGTTCCTTTGGCGCTGCATCTGCGCTAAAACCAACGCTACTTGCGCCGCCAGGCACGGGTCGTTCCCACCACTTTCCCCATTCCTCGCCCCCTCAAGGGCCCCAAAGGCTCGTGCTCGTTGGTTGTCTCTCTGGCGGCCTTTTGGTGTCTTTTGAGTGCCTGTTCTGGTCTCTATCGACTGTCTCGGCCGTCATCTCGTCCTAGGTGGGGCATTTTTTTGTGCCTCCGCCCAGGCGTCACCTGTGCCAATCTAGGTACTGCTCCTCCGTCGTTGCACCACGAGCCTCTCCTCCTTCACTATTTCCATCGCCGCCAGAACCCGCGTCCAACACCCACGCCGACCCCAAACGCCCAGACGCTGGCGCGCACAACTTCATAGTTGCAGATGTTACTCGTCGCCTGCCGCCGTCATACAGATCGCTTTTCTTCCTGAACCGCCGTTCTGCTCCTTGTCTGTTTTGTCACCTCCAACTACGACCCTGCAGCTGAGCTCCAACAAGAATTGCTCTGTTAATAAAGCACCCCGCCCGCCACATCGTCTTTCATCGGATCGAATTCGATTTCCTTGCGCTGTATAGTTCAGGAGAAGCATCTTGCAAAAGAAACAGATTTTCTCGTGTTTTTGCGATAGCCGACATAGTCATAGCATCGTGCTAACCAGCATCCCGCCCTCACCCGACCGCCTGTCGCAGTCCGAATAGTGTCCTCTGTGGCCCGATAGTAAACATGGCGGGGATATTTCAAAGGGTATACAATTGGCTGATGCGAATGTTTTGGTGAGTAGTCGCGAGCGGGCAATTTTTGAATAGCAAATGCCAGTTTCTTTGCTGCCTGCCGTTGCTACCCGGCTGTGACAGACTTTGAAACCACATACTGACGATATTTTGCAGGGCGATGGAGATGGAAGTGACAATGGTTGGCTTGCAAAATGCTGGCAAGACTTCATTATTACGAGTCCTCGCTGTAGGTGTTGATATCCGATCCCTTGCTTGACCGCCTCTCGCTGACTTCTGTTGTGTTCATAGGGCGGCGAATTCACCCTTGAGTAAGCGTCTTCCATTAACGACACCGTCTTTGTGTTTCTGCGATACCGATGCGATGGTTCCGATTACTTCGTGTCGTCAAGTTTCCAAGTGCTGACTCCAGATGCTGCGTAGCTCGATCCCTACCGTGGGTTTCAATATGAAAAAGGTCCAGCGTGGCCATGTTACCCTGAAATGCTGGGACATCGGTGGCCAGCCTCGTTTCCGAACTATGTGGGAGAGATACTGTCGGGGCGTGAGCGCCATCGTGTTCATCGTGGATATTGCCGACACCCCATTAATCCCACAGGCCAAAGAAGAACTCCACGATCTTATGAGCCGCAAATCGCTCGAGGGCATCCCTCTTCTTATCCTAGGGAACAAATCTGACCTTCCAGACAAGCTCTCAGTGGACGAGTTGATCGACGAACTAGACCTGAAGAGCATACGCGGACGTGAGGTGTGCTGCTATGGCATCAGTGCGAAAGAAGAGACAAACCTTGACGCTGTAGTCGAGTTTCTAATGAAATATGCCACGCGCCCATAACTGGCAAAAACATCGCTAGTACAGAGGTCGTAAAATGCTTTTCTGGGATCATTTCAGAGCCTCCTGTGCAAGGAATCAAGGCGGTCCGGTCTACATTAGTTGTCCCAACGGTTACCGGGCAAATGCTTATGTTTGCGAGAGGCTGGAACCTCCATCTCGAGGACAAGACAGAAGGCCGGCTCGACAGCGGAGTGAACGAAAAGATCAAGGGTAACCATATATAATTTCCTCTCACGAGCTCACGACTCAGCCAACTGTTGGCCCACGGCTATTGACAGTCATCTCGAAGACTTCTTCGCTGTTCTCACATTGCCATTTTCAGAGTCTTGAGATCCATGACACCTTTTCCTTTGTCTTTTGAGGAGCATAAGCTTGCATGGAAAGAAGTTCAGCACTGGCTAGAGAAAGAAAAGGCCCTTGGCTAAGGAACGCCAGTTCTGTATAGGAGGGTGGGCACTTGCCGTTCCTCGCTATCTTTTTTGTTGTTTTGTACTGGAGCCATGGGTGGCGCTGCTATTGTTGACAGCCCTGTTATTTCTGTTGATGATGATACGATCCTTGGACGTTGGCTTTTTCTTTTCTTGGTGGAACATATTTGATCGAGCAAAGCATGGGCAGTTGTCGGCCACAGCTTGTGTAAGTAATCTGCAAGCGGCTGACTAGAAACGGCTGATGATTGAATGATTATGTCGTTATGAGATTGTTTGTCCCGAATTTTGGCATGGTTGCTGATGGAAGCGAGGCGTGTTATAGACTAGGAATTCGGATTCAGATCCGGATACAAGGTTTGGTGGTGTAAATGAGATAGGCGTTCGTTGCAAACCCAATAGAAATAACCAGTGGTCGTCTTTTTCGAGCTGCGTAGATCAAATTGAAGTCGATGCACAAGTAAGCTCTTGTACCATAGTGATGGGCTTGAGCAACTTTTAAACATGTTGAATTGTCGTAAAAAGTCCTGTCCTAGATGACATGGGGTGAGTTGTCAATGTACCGGAGGATGTCCAGGTGATGCCGGGGTGTGGATACTTATCACCACCCGTTTTCAACACTCATGAGGCCTTTTGTACTAGAAAAAAGACGAGTAAACGTAAAAAGTACCAAGGAAGCTCATGAGATTGAATTAAAAAAAGAATGAGCGAAATTGTTCGTCCAGGTCAGAAGGGAAGAGGAAGGAGACGTGAGGGAGGGGCCTGTCAAGGGAATATCTGGGAGGCTACACACGGACCACTTGATGCGTTGGCCAACTCATCGCTGCAGTTAACAAGCGCCGCACGCCAGTTTGCAGTGGCTCCCTCGCCCTGTCAATCCCGCCTCGCATCACGCATCGCATCGCCTTTCCGCCCGCACCCACCCCCGGCTGAGCGAACGAACTGGTGAGGATCTGAGGTGCAGCAGGGAAGGATATCGTGGGTGCCTCTGACTGGGCGCTGTCGTTTTCTTGAACGGCCAAGTGCTTCCGATGAACGGGTCCCTTTCCTAGATGGTCGCTTGCCGCCTCAGGGTCTTGCTGGCGTCAGTTGTTGCCAATGGGGCTCTGCCATTCGAGATCGAGTAGTTTAAGTCGAGGGGTTTCGCTTGCCGCTATCGGATTCTCAGAGAACATGTTGAAGAGGAATCTGCATCTTGTAGGTTTGAAGTCGTGGGTTGTGACCGAAGGGGGATCAGTATTGAAAGCAGGTTCAGGTTCCAAGTGACTTGAAGGCTTTCGGTAAGTTGAACAACTGTGATAAGATCATGTTGCACCCGGCACCTCGTGAACAGCCCTTCGGGAGCTCCGATCAGACGGAGGCGGCGGTGAACGGAGGCGGAGCGGAGGGTTATCGGTACGGGGGTGGAGACGGAGTGGTAGGATGGTTCGACAAATCGTGTAATTGGTTTCCCAACAAACGATGATTTTGAGCATCTAGGAACGCGGATGAAAGCGTACGTCGTTTAGATCAGAGTTAGAAGAAGAAACGAAACAAGAAAGAAAACATCGTGTGGAAAAGGGTCGAAATTATTATTTCCCTGGAAGGAAATGAGCTGGAATTCGAGGTTTTGGAAAAGGTGGATTCGGTCTTTTCATTGGAGCGCTGTCAAGACCTGTGAGCGAATCGAGTGCCTTGCGCTAGACAATGGCTTTTCTGCAAATGGACCTCCTTCACACGGCTCAAGTTCCGAATGACTCTCGAATCCCTGGAATTGTTGACGCTGGCGGCTCATTCGCGGGGATGGTCGTTGGAGGTTAGCCCTGAGGCTATCGTGACTGGACGATTGACAGGTCCGAGCTGGAACATTTGCGTGATAGAGCTGACGCTGACACGGGGAGGATCAGCTGGTGACTGCGATCAATGCCATGGGTCGCTGCTCAGAGAACAGCTGAGCTGAGCTGGAGAGATTAATTGACATTGTTTGAATTATGGAATTACGAGTTGGTGGAGGAGGAATTAAAAGGGTGGATTCTTGTTGATGGATGCCTGACTTGAAGTTGGTTAGGCAAGTGAGCTAAGTCAAGGTAGGTACAGAGGGAGAAGGTTGTTGCCGTCAGAGGGCCACTTCTTTCGGCACATTCCTTCCTTTTCCATCATTCGAGTTCAAATCACTCCTTCCGTATCAGTTTCAGGTTGGGCGTAGTCTCTGGGCGAAGTAACATCCTTTAACTGAATTCCCTCCCACTTACCACTTACCATCTACATATACATTCTTACTAAAGGCAAAACCCGGAGTTTTTTGACAAGAGATTCACAGAGATTGTTTTGAAAGACTGAAGCAATCTCATGCTCGAGGCCCTAAAGGCCGAACTGGTTTATAACCTTCCAAGGGTATTCTGACAACGTCTAGGGGAACTAGATGCCTCCGACTTATGAGCCTGTTCCTCTCCAGCACAACAATCTCTGCCATACCAACAAGGTACACTCATGGGTAGTCCGCGAACCCGGCTGTCTCATCATCTCGATCTAGCATATATCGAAACCGCTCTTGTTCCTCGAGTAAACAGTTGGGAAGGTCAACATTATTCTCAATCCGTGTGAAAGTATCCTGCTTGCGCCCCCATAAGTCAACACCCTGACGTACCGCATGGGCAATGCAATCTCGGTCGCGGAATGCTTCACGGTTCATCCACGCATGCGAGAAACTGGCCATCTTGTTCAGAAACTGTTCTATCGTCGCGAAGCATGAACTGCAATGCCAGCCCGCATTCTCCAGCACACCTTTTTCCAAATCACGTAGAACCGGAATGCCTCCATCGCCAGTGCGCAGGTTCCCCGGCAATATTGTCTTGCGCATGCCTTGGTAGTAGGTCGCTTGTGGGAATGGCCATTCAGGTCCGTTATGGAGAAACTGAAAGGAGTAATAGTAGAATTTTGAGGATAAGGTGAGACGGCGTGGGAAATTGCATGTTCGAAGGACAAGCATTGTTGCTGGACGGGGAACCTCGTCGATATCGGTGACCAGAATGACGTCGCCTTGGGCTGGGACTCGCTCGTCGGTAAGTTTTGGGAAGACTTGTTCAAACATGGCATTTCGTTGCAAGTCTTCACGGTCCCAGTGACGCAGAGGCTTGAAGTCTTTGGGGTATTCGAGCTGATGATATATCATCTTGTCATGATATGCTTCGAATCGCTTCCAGTTATCTCGAATAACGAGATCTTTCGAACCACCCTGGAAGGTAAGGGGTGCCTCGACGATGACGAAGTAGTCGACATAGTTATACAAAGTCTTGAGTCGAATTTCGAGAAAGTCCAACTCGGTGTTGACCATGAAGAGGTCGTATATCTTGCGGCGACCATTTGGAGCACCTTCGTGGGGCTTGAAGACGGAGTATCCGTGTGCGGCGCATAGCGAATGAGCAGCGTCTGAGGCGTAATACTCATGATGAGATCTCGAAAAGTTGAGCTTTGGGAGTTTTTGAGTCACTCTGATATCTGCGTCAGTAATACGATGGAGGTGCGAGTGTCGGAAATATGGTTGTCTGGAGAGAAATATCACCACACAAATCAGGGGCCCCAACAAGATAAAGACGCGAGAAGAAATGAGAGACGCCATAACTCGATGCTGCGACAGTAAACGAAAGAAAGAAGTAGGGCGGTCAAGTTAAAGTGTCGCATGGCTCTTTGATGGCCTATCTAGTTGGCATGCATCTGTGATAGCAACGAGGAACTGGATCGGTAAAGACGGCATCATGTCACCAGAAGGATTCAAGGATCGCTTTTCAAGACGTCAGATTGTATTCACTACGACCTGAAGTGGGAATATGGCAAGACAGTTACACGAACAAGTTCATGTAGTGCTGTACGCGCAACTGTCTACTATTGGTCCGATAAGTTTGACAGTGCCTGTCAGCCGACATTTTCAACCAAGTGCCGCAGCTACGTGCATGAGAGTTTACAGACCGTTGGACAAGTTTGTTTCATGTTGTATGCTGTGGCTGGAGTAGGATTTAGTATAACACTTGAGTACCTTGTGTCAAGCTGCCTTATCATAACAAGGCGCAGGTAGTTCTCGTATAGCGACTTCAAGACCCGCTATTCCTTTTAGCATTTGAGACGATGGAATTAGCAAGACAACATGAAGTTAAATATAGAGCATTACAAATGTTTGTAATCAGAGATATCGTAGTGCTGCAATTCTGTTCGTATTCCGAGGTCAGCATATAAAACGGGAATAATTGACAGTTGACGATGTTGTATCTTAGAGTTTATGTTTATGCAGGGGAAAGCTCAATCCATTTTTTTTTTACCGGAGCCGAGACGGAGCGGAATCGGCTTCGGCAGCTGGAGGCGTCAAACGGTCAAATGTCCGAGATCCTTTTTCCCACTTCCGCCTTCCGCTTCCCCTCACGTTTAATCGTTGACAATTTGTGGAGGTTGCGCCCTTGATTTGACGTTACTATTCGCTCCATCCGGTTTACGGAGATACTTTGAGCCTGTGGTTTGTTTAACTTAATCGCTCTCTATCATCATGAGTCGTTCGTTTCGACTTATCGCATCACCAGCAATTCGAAATCTCTACCCTTATTCTTTTCCCGCTTCATTTGTAAAAGTTCATCCAATTGTATCTTTTCAACGAACTTTTGTTTCGTCTGCTGCCAAGATGGGAGACGCTATCTCTGAGAAGCCTCATAATGCGTGGCTTGGTGCTAAGGGCCCTGCTGCTCTTGATCTGCGAAGTATGTTGGATATTGGCCAATTTTAAGCTTTCTAACGTTCGGTCGTCCAGGTGATACGGTGACAACTCCAACTCCGGCTATGCTTGAGGCTATCTCAACATGCTCCTTACTGGATGATGTTTTCCAGGAGGACCCTGCTACCAATGATCTCGAAGCCTATGTCGCTGAGCGCACAGGCAAAGAGGCCGGTCTTTTCGTTCTCTCAGGGACAATGGGAAACCAACTTGCTCTGAGATCTCTTCTGACACAACCACCTTACTCGGTGATCTGCGACTATCGTGCTCATATCTTCACAGCTGAAGCTGGCGGGTAAGTACCCAGGAATCCAATAATGTCAAGTTATCTTGACTAATGTTATCAGTACTTCAAACCTTACAGGGGCCCAAATCCAGACCGTTACCCCCAAGAACGGCAGATATATGACCCTAGAAGAAATCCAGGAGAACGTGACTCTGGATGATGATGTTCACGGCTGTCCTACACGGGTGATCAGTCTTGAGAATACTCTCCATGGCATGGTTATGCCCCTGAGCGAGGTGAAGCGCATCGCCGAGTTTGCCAGAGAACATGATATCAAGCTTCACTTGGATGGCGCACGACTATGGGAAGCTATCGTATCTGGAGCTGGTTCTCTGACCGAATACTGTTCTTACTTCGACACCGTCAGTCTGTGCCTTTCTAAGGGTCTTGGTGCTCCAGCCGGAAGTGTCCTTGTAGGCCGCAAGGCCACACTGAAGCACGCCCGTTGGGTTCGCAAGTCCATCGGCGGCGGTCTCCGACAATCCGGCGTTCTTACCTCTGCCGGTCGCGTAGCCATCGAGCAAACCTTCGGCAAAGCCCCCAACGGACAAGACGGACCTCTCAAGGCCTCGCACGAGATGGCGCGCAAGGTTGATGAGCTGTGGACCAGCATGGGCGGCAAAATCGATGAGCCGACCGAGACTAACATGGTGTGGTTGGATCTCAAGGCTACAGGGTGCAGTGAGAAGCGATTCATTGAGCTTGGAGCCGAAGTTGGGCTTAAATTTATGGGTGGTAGATTGGTCACACATTATCAGGTTGCGCAGAACGGGGATGAAGTTTTGAAGAGGCTAAAGGTGGTTTTTGAGAAGGTTCTTGGGGAGAGTCAAGGTTCGAGTGAGGGACAAAAGGTTGGAAAAGGAAGCGTCTATGTGCCGCAATAGGATATAGTGAATAAATCATTGGGTAAATAGAACAGAATGTACAGAATACAATAACATTACATTCCATTGAACCTGTTCTAATCGGGTTTACTGCTTATGTCTTTTGGGTTTGTCTTTGACAGGCAGAAGCTATATGGTATCGGGCCGTTATCATGATCAGAGCCAGGACAAGGATTGTGATCAACGTTTACGTGGAGTTGAAGTATATTGCTAGCCTCAAGGACTAAACAATTCAGGCAGGTAATAAATTAATTACATAAAGAATTCAACGGAGATGCCGCGTACTGCGGATATTATTGCTCACGGTGACCTACCTGCAGAAAGAAGTTTCCATCAGGGCCGAATAGAACCTTGAAAGTCAAGTCGATCATGAAACAATAGACATGCATGTTTTTAAGCTCCAAAGTTTCTCTGTACCCCACACAAACTCAATGCCTTGTTATGATTGATGTTAATACCGTTAGAGGGAAACGAGAGCCAAGACCAATGCCAGGACGCCGCTGACACGTCCATGGAGAGTTTAGTAATTAATTCCGCACTCTCAAGAATATTTCTCTTTTCAATTGCGCGTCTTATTAGTGAACTTGACGTCATTAACCAATAGGGCCTGCAAGAAACGTGTAGAATGCCAAGAGTGCGGGGGAAGGGAAGGAGCAGAAACAGGGATCAACTGTCAATCTCCACGTTTGTAGTTTGTTCGGGTTCCTGATGCTTTTTAGTGGCGTCCGGGGTGTTGGATTTCAATAAAATATCACGTCACTGCATTGATCAAGTAGTTGAGTATTCAATTGAAAAGATATTGTATGATAAAGATTGAAATGAATGTTGAATTATGGTAAACCTCATCATCATGATTGATATCCGTACCTCGGTAATCATGACACCAAAGACACACTTTCAACGTCCTTGGCTAACGTAAAGTCTACGCTAAAATAGAATGTCAACCTTGAAAAGAGGAAGGAAGTTGCTGTTGCTGTGGAGAGAAAATGATCGTCAAGCTCAAGTCTTTCAGCTCTTCTCTTCTTGGCTTACAATGCAACGGCCCCGTCCCATGACAAGGGTAACTTCGCCGAAGCCAAAGTAGCTAAGCTAAGCTAAATCCTGTTCAGCAAACATGTCATGATCATCTTGTCTTGGCTTTTGTATATATTTACTCTCCCATCCCTCTTCTTTTTTTGACTCTATTATCCTGTATAGTATCTCTATTATTCAATTGGCAAGACCTCTTCCTTGGAGGGTAGCTTAGCTTGGCTTAGAGTACTTCTCATGATGCCTTCTCCACGACATGTTGCTGCAGCTTTGGCTGCCTCTGCAACTGCTGTATCAGCTCTCTATGTCAATGGCACTGTCGTTGTACCATGCGACTCACCTATCTACTGCCATGGAGAGATCCTCGAGCAAGTTGAACTCGCTCGTCCTTTTAGCGACTCCAAGACCTTTGTCGATATGTAAGTTCTCCACCAACTTTCCAACGTCATCATGACACTAATTATTCGTCTAGGCCAGCTATTCGCCCTCTGAGCGAGATCCAGGAAGCTTTCGACAAGCTCGAGAAGCCTCTTCGCAACAACTCAGCTCTTGCTGACTTCCTCGATGAGAACTTTGACGATGCTGGTAATGAACTGGAAGAAGTCGACAGTGACGACCTTGATACAGATCCTCAGTTCCTCGACAATATCAATGATACTGTTATTAGAGAATTCACCGAAAAGGTCATTGACATTTGGCCTGATCTTACCCGTCGCTACGATCAAAACGCAAAGAACTGCTCCGATTGTCCCAACAGCTTCATCCCTGTCAACCGCTCTTTCGTCGTTGCAGGTGGTCGCTTCCGCGAGCCTTACTACTGGGACTCTTACTGGATCATCCTGGGTCTTCTTCGCACTGGAGGCTCTTTCATTGAGATTGCCAAGAACACTGTTGAGAACTTCCTCGACTTTATTGAAGAGTATGGGTTCGTTCCCAATGGCGCTAGAATCTACTACCTCAACCGATCTCAGCCACCTCTGCTGTCGCAGATGATCAAGGCATATGTTGAGTACACCAACGACACCGACATTCTCGAGCGAGCTATTCCTCTGCTTGTGCAGGAGCATGAGTTCTTCATGAACAACCGCTCAGTCCCTGTCTACATCAACAACGAAACCTACTACCTCAACACGTAAGGACACCGGCTCTCTTGACCAATGCTGTTACTGACCCAGCCTCTAGATATAACGTATCCAACACTCGACCTCGACCAGAGTCGTATCGCGAAGATTACATCACCGCCAACAATGAGTCATACTACTCTCCAGAATCCGGCGAAGTCTACTCCGGCGGTGAAGAACTCAGCTTCAAGCAAAAGGAAGCTCTTTACGGAAACCTCGCCAGTGGCGCTGAGAGTGGTCTCGACTACACAGTAAAGTGGGTTGCTCGCCCAGAGGATGCCATTCGCGACAACTACTTCCCTCTTCGTTACCTCAACACCAGAAACATCATCCCTGTTGATCTCAACTCTATCCTGTACGGAAACGAGATTGCCATCGCCGACTTCTACGAGCAGACTGGAAACAGCAGTGCTAGCGACGAGTGGCGTGAGGTTGCTGCCAACCGAAGCTATGCTATGCACGCTTTCTTGTGGAATGAGACTCTTTGGAGCTACTTTGATTATAACTTGACCTCAAAGGCGCAACAGATCTACTTCCCGGTTGACCGTAATACGTCGGAGGTAGACACTGAGGATGCTCCCGAGGATCAACAGGTCTTCTTCAGTCCTACCCAGTTCTACCCCTTCTGGCTTGGTGCTGCGCCCGACCACCTCAAGAACAATCCATATGCTGTTCTCAATGCCTACAAGCGTGTTGAATACTACCTCGACAACTTTGATGGCGGTATCCCTGCCAGTAACGTCGAGACCGGTCAGCAATGGGATCAGCCCAACGTCTGGCCTCCTCTGATGCACATCCTCATGGCCGGACTCGAGAGAGTTCCCGCAACTTTCGGTATTATAGATCCTTCTTTCATCGAGGTCCGTAAACTGGCTCTTCGTCTTGGACAGCGATACCTCGACTCAACCTTCTGCACGTGGTACGCAACTGGTGGTTCAACCTCCGAGACTCCCAAGCTCCAGAGCGCATCCGACGAGGAAGAGGGCATCATGTTCGAGAAGTACGCCGACAACGCAACCAACGTTGCCGGAGGTGGTGGCGAGTACGAAGTTGTCGAAGGCTTCGGCTGGACCAACGGCGTTCTGATCTGGGCTGTTGATGAGTTCCGCAACAGACTGATACGTCCCAACTGCACCAACCTCGAGACTGCGCACTCCAACGATAAGCGTGATTCAAGCGCCGTTATGCTGCATGCTCGCGATGCCAGTCGCGTCAAGAAGTTTGGCCGCAGAAAGAGAGCCGCTGAGAAGGCTGCTAAGAAGAGGTCGAGCCGTCTCTTCCGCTTTTAATTCTTGAACAGTATGTTTACGACGCATGATTGTATAATGCCTTTCTGTATAGCCATTATTTGGTAGCTAGTATAATATATGTATACCTTCCCGAATACTCTTCTATACGCAGATGAATTAGATGCCAGTCTTTAAATGCGATGAGTTGAAGTAGTTTTTATAATTTAATTCGAACCAATAATGCTAAAAATTGTCATCCGTGAACTGATTTCCATGAAAATATTCTTCAAGCTTTAGGAGCCTCGCTAAGCTGCCGCTTCTCTTTCTCGATACCGTCTTTGTGAGGCTTTGGGTCGGAGATCTTGAGCCACTCGCCATTGAAAGCGTTGATGAGCCAGTTTCGAAGTTCTAAACAAGTTAGCTTTATTCTATATCTGCAGGGGGCCAACTTACTATCATAGACAATACGGTTTCCATTATGGAAATAAATGCTGTGGTCGCTATCAGGGAAAACATGAACGTCGTAGTTCTCCACGCCAGCCAAATCCAGCGAGTCAAGCAGAGTGAGCGAGTTCTGGAAGTGGACGTTGTCGTCGGCAACACCGTGCATGACAAGGAAGCGCTTGTTGCCGCCGAGGGCTGTAGCATTGGCAATCATGGACATGTCATAGCCATCGGGGTTGTCTTGAGGAGTGCGCATGTAGCGCTCCGTGTAGATGCTGTCGTAGAATCGCCAATCAGTGACAGGAGCGACAGCCATGCCGTAGCTGAAAGTACGACCAGCGTCTTGCTCGAGGGTCTTGAGAGTGGCGAAACCACCGTAGGACCAACCCCAGATGGCGAGGCGATCGGCGTCGACGTAAGAAAGAGAAGCGAAATGTTTGGCAGCGGCAATGTGGTCTTGCGACTCTAGGACACCGAGCTGATTGCGGACTACAACACGGTGCTTACGACCAAGGAAACCTGTGCCTCGGGGATCAACAGTGACGACAAGGTAGCCAAGGGCAGAAGCGACGTAAGCCTGGAAGTCCACTGCAAACCTCTTGGTAACAGACTGAGAGCCAGGACCGGAATACTGCTGGAAAAGCACAGGGTACTTCTTCTTTTTGTCGAAGTGGGGAGGACGACGCTCGACATAGTTGACCACAACGCCGTCGCCAAGATCGAGGGTACCGTATTTCATAACGGGCAACTCATGGCGTTTAGCGCGATCGGCAAGCTCAGCGTTGTCCTCAATGATATGCTCATAGTTGTGCACACTTGATGGTGTGGAGATGACCTTCTGGTTGGGAACCTTTGGTCCACGGTACGACAGAAGAACAAAACCGGCACCTTTGGAAAATGAGGCATCATAGTAGGCTTCAGTCTCCGGATCAGTCAGAGCCTCCAATTTGGTACCGTCGAGCTTAACAGAGTAGACATGACGTTGGATGGATGACTCCTTAGCAGCGATAAAGTAAACCAAGTTGTTTGCAAGATCGATTGCAGAAGGGGCATCATCGATCTCCCATTCACCCTTGGTGAGCATAATAGGCTTAGGGTTCTCAAGAGGGGTGAAGTAAGCCAGGTGTTCATAGCCTTCGTGTAAATAGGAGTCAACGTATCCATCGTGGTCACGGCCGTTCTCAGGGTCAGCAGGGATGAATTTGGTGTTGTGTGAGATTTCAAACCAGCCGCCATCGATCTTATCAACGTCGACAGTGTTGACAGTCTTGCCTGTGCGAGAAACAACATCGATCACGACGACCTTGAGAATATCACTGACGCGGTTGGTTTCTTTGACGACAGCCTTTTCACCGGCCCAAAGGAGGTTGTTGATAATGCGGTCGTCATCAGCGAAGGCGCCATCGATATCAACAGAAAAGACGTCCTTCTTTGTGATGTCGTAAAACAAGAGATCCACGACTGGGTTATGAGCGCCCGCCTTGGGGTACTTGATCTGCTCAACCTCAGGATACGCCTCCTCGCCCTCTTCGGGGTCGGTGCCACTAGGTCGCTTGATGAAGAACTGAACAGGGAACTCGGGAACGCCGGTCTCATTGGTTCGAAGGAAGGCCAAGTACTTTCCATCCTCAGACCACCAAGTAGCACTGCGACCGCTGAACACTTCTTCTTCATACACCCAGTCGGGAACACCGTAGAAATACTCTGGGCCACCATCTTTAGTGATCTGAACGACGTTCTTGGTGTCATCCAAGCGTCTGATGTAGAGGTTGTTATCCTGTGTGTAGGATACGGCGTCGCTCTTGGGGCTCCAAGTGGCAAGCTGGATTCGGGCATCAGGCTTTCCAGGAACAAGCGGCTCAGCTTCTTGTGTCTCGACATCAAGGATAAAGTAGATAGCGCTGAAAGAGTGACGCCAGTTCTTCTTCTTATTAACACCGAGAAGGACCTTCTTCAGATCGGGGCTGGGCTCGTTCCAATCAGGAGAATATTGCTGTCCATCATGAAGAAAGAAGTTCTCCTTCATAAGTGTTCGTGACTTTGAGGCCTTGATCTCCGTATTAATCGGCGACCTGGTTCCCTTCTCTTTGCGGATATCCTCTACCACGATATATGGCTTCTCACTGGCCCCAACCTCGAGCAGCAAACCATCCTCTCCTTCGGGACCTGCAATCCAGCTGATGCTGTGGGACTTAGCCTGCCAGCTACCATCGAAGAGCTGATCCATCGTAACAGCCTTTCCTGAGCCTCGTGTCGCAGCATCAGGGTCGTGTTCAGTGTCGCTATCGTGATGATGTGACCCGCCGTGAAGAAAGATGCCGAGGCCAACTAGCCATCCAGCGACAAAGACTGCGCCGACAATGATCAGAATTCGGCGCAACTTCTTATCCATGGGTTGGCGATGCAGAGTAGCCCCAGGACCGAGGAAGGGACCCGTCTCCAGGTCATCTTCTTCTTCCTTAAGGGGATCATCATCGTCCAGCGCCCTCGGGCCGTTGTGATCTTTGCCAGCGTCCATCTCGGTCTTCTCGTGTATCCTCTCGAAAACAAAACTCGTGGTTGAAGCGGTAGAGATGGAATCGTCCGAGTATCGACGCTCGGGAGTAGACACGTCCGAGGCCATTCTCGGTGGCGGTAGCCGTTATATCTAAGTACAGGTTATTGGATTGGTATTACGCGGTAGCGCACTGTCGCATCGTATCGTGCACGGGAACGAAGGACCGAACAAGCGAGTGTCGGAGATTGAATAGAGTGAATGATAGGCTAAGACAAGGCAAACATGAATTGATGAAAGAGAGAAAAGGAACGAGGCGTTGGTTGGAACCGTATTGGGTTGTCAATAGCGATAAGTAAGGTCGGTAGCTAGGTAACTAACGCGAGGGGGCCATGGTCATGGTATGGTCATTGCCGTGTCTCAGTAGAGCTCGTGCCTACTTGTCGCATTAGGGAAAGTTTCTGATGACGTAAGCCTCTACGACTGCTCAGTTGTGAACGAGCGGCAGTCTTTTTACTGATGTATATTTTATCCATTCATACTATAATCACTGAAACTCTTTCATATGGGTGCATGGAAGTGACTGATAATTTCTGCATCAGCTACTTCAATCTGGTACAAATTGCATGCTCCCGGCTGAATCCCCGGGCCCCGAACCCCGGATACGCCCCACTCACCCGAGCTTCATGAATCCGGGGTACTCTAAGAAACACATACTGGAGAAATTTCAATAAATAGCCAATCTAACCAAACTATTAATAATGTAAAGAAGGAATTATAGCAATCATAGAGGGTATTCTCATATCTTACATCCACTCTCGCAATTCTAATTCAGCAACTGCGGTGCCTCAACAGTAGCACCCTCAATCTTCTCAACTACACAAGCCGTTCCATAAGCACTGGCCTGTGCAAAACCTCCTAGATCCCCAGTCTCAAACCTCAAGCAGATGATAGCATTCCCGCCTCTCTTTTTCGTCTCTTGAACAACCCGGCTGATGGAGTCATTGCGGCAATTGTAGAGCATGGAGGTAAACCAGCTCAACTCACCACCAGCCAAACTCTTGATAACCATACCAATACCTGCTGCAATATTACGCGAGCGAACAGTGATTCCGTAGACGGCGCCCAAGACTTTGGTGATGCGGTAGCCAGGGAGGTCCATCATTGCTAGTATCAATGTGTAAGCGGAGTTACGGTTGTAGTTAGTCTAGTGCTGACTTACTCGTTGTTATGCAGTTGTCTGTCTCAGTGAACTACATCATGTTAGTGTAAGAAGAAGGAGTATTTATCTTGGCATAGCATACGCAGTGCAAATCCGACAGATGAGGCGGGATATCAGCAACCTCTTCGTGGTTCTTCCTGTCGTCTTTAGATGTGCCAAAACCAACCATCTTGGCAGTATAGTAGTGGAGGTTTGTTCGTTCGTGTAAGTGCAAGTAGAATGTCAAGGCTGAATGTCGCGATAAGAATGTTTCCGTGATGTATAATATGTATTGTATCTTGTAGTTCATAACAATAAAAGCAAGAGCCGAGTCCTTTATATATCTCCTTACACTCGAATCCATCTTCCTCCATATCCAAGGCTGAAAGGTCAATGCCGAGCTAACCGCCTAGCAACCCCACATTACTTTTCGCATTCATCGTATCTGTATCTCCAAGTCTTTCATTTGCTGGCCCTACCATGGCTAGGCTCAGCTCACTGGTCGAGACTAACCTGCATCCTTCGTGGCTGTGCATCTCAGCTTCCATGTGATGACGTCCTGCCACACAAGGCTTTCATACCTGCATGTCTAGAGTCTGGGCATAGTCAATCGCGATCTTGCTCGATAAAAATGAAGGTAATGAAAATCAATGTACTATCATACAACATACAGCAATCCGGGTACTTAAGACCGGCTGCGAAATTTAGTATCAAAACTTCATCCTCAAGTCTACCCCAATATCCTTGAGTGCCAATCGCTCTGAAATCCTCCCACGAACGCCTCCGCGTGCATCTCAAGAGGGAGAAGCAAACTATGATTACAGGATTCTGTGTCCACGCCATTAGAATTACCCCCATGCCTCAAGGAAGCAGGAATAATCCACAGTTAAAAATACTTCTGTCCATGATGATGCTGAATATGGGTTACCGGCCTATAATTGTATACAGGGGGGCAACGCCACGTTGTTACCGGTGACTGCATCTAGAAACCGTAGCCGGTGGGCTGCGGCGCGAAGCCATTTGCTTGACCGTATGGTGCGGGTGAGGGAGTAGAGCCCATACCGCCAGGACCCGCTGTGATCATGAGCCGTGAAGCGCCTAGAATAGGTGTGTTATCATCGGTCTTCTCCTTCTCCTGCTCCTTGGCCTTGCGAGCCTCGTTGTCTGCCTTCAGAGTAGCAAGCTCCTTAGTTTGTTGGGCGAGCATGTTAATCATGTAAGGCATAGAGAAGTCCATAAGACCATGGCGCCATGAGAGCTCCAGGACAAGGTCAGGGCGAATGAGGTCGTAGCAAGCGTAAAGCATGCCAGTGTAGCATTCACGGTGGCCAATATCGACGAACTATGACAGTTAGTTTTATCCATTGTAAAGACTTGAATGAGACTTACATATTGAACGAGGTCGCTGACAATGTCGATCTTGGCAGAAAGAGCAGCGGTCTCGATGGCGTCCTTGTAAAGCTTGTCCTGCTTGGACAGAGCAATTGACTTCTCCCATCGCTTGTTCTTGCGGTAGATGGAAGCGGCGATCTGGCGGAAGAAAATAAGGTCATGCTTTTCCAGACGGCTAGCAAGCTCTGTGGCATCGTAGTTGTCGTAGTTCTGGACAGAGTCGCGAAGGGTCTTGTAGTCCTCCTCCTCGATGAGGAGGTCGTTGACAGCCTCGTTCACGACACGCTTGTTCTGAGATTGCACATTGAGCAAGAAAGGCTTGATGAGAGGGAGATCGTCGTTCTTCTGGAAGATCTTGACAACGCGGTTGACATCAATACGGGGAGTGAGGGTGGCAAGAAGGTCGGTGAGGAGGGAAGGATGCTGCTCAACGTAGAACTTAATGGCACGGTAGTAGATCTCCAAGTTGGCAACCTTGACCACAATCTCCTTGAACTGCTGGTGGTCCCAAGAGTTCTCAGGTCGTTCGATGACGGCAAGAGCGGCGTTATCGAACTCATCGTAGTGGTAATAACAGAAGACAAGCTCAGGCCAGAGGTTGGCTTCCTCACAGGCCTTGATCATCTTGGGCAGGTTCATGCGAGACCAGAAGATCTTGATGTGCTCCATGAGGCGGTCAGGGTGGTACTTAGAAAGAGCAATACCAAGTTCAGTGAACATTCCCATGTGAGCACGCTCAAGGCCAAGACCCTGCTCGAGGAGGCTGATAAGCTCATCAAAGTATCCGTTGCGCTCGTACTCCTTGACCAGGGTTTGAAGTTGCTCGGCGTCGACAATCAGGTTGAGACCACAAATCTGAGCAAGTCGGAACTCCTTCTTCTCCACACAGGCCTCGTGGACCTGCTTCCACACCTTGATGTTGTTGGCCTTGCGAGCGCACTCAACAGCGGCTTGGTAATCGCCGAGGTGGACAAGGGTGGTTGCCAACTTGGCCCAGTTGGAGATGCTGGTGTAGAAGATCTTGGACGCCTCGTACAAGCCTTCCTCGTAAGCTTTGTCACCGGACTCTTCGATGTTCGCAACGTTAGTGGCGCGGAGGAAGTCCTCAAGTTCAGACAGCTGCTCTAGGCGAGCGTAGGAGAAGGCGAGAGCTGTATCGATGGCAGGCTCACGGTGAGTCTTGCGGGCCATGCGCAAGTATTTGACGAGATCTTCGTTCTTGCCGGCGTGTGTGGCGACTTCAATGACCTCAAGGTAGTTTCTGGGATCCTCGGCTTTGATGTAGGACTCAATGGAGTCAGAAACACGAAGGCCATCGAGTTGAGCCTTGGCAACCTTGCTCCAGACCTCAGGGAGATCAACTTCCTCGGCATAAGCCTGAGCACGGTCGATGCTGACAACGTTCTCAATCAGAACATCAACAGCGGCAGACTTGTTGTCGGCCTTCTTGTAGATCTCAAAAGCTTCCTCGAAGAGACCAACCTCAATACAGCTAGTAGCGATTTCGTCGGCGTTGTAGTTGTCCAGCTTGTGGATGTAATCCATCACACGAGCCTTGTCAGCCTTAGCAGCGGTGAACATAAGGAGGTTCTGGAGGTTCTGGTTGTCACTGAAGGGTGAGGGCTCGAGAACAATCTTCTCGAGAAGCTCAATAAGCTCAAGAGGCAGATCGTTCTCCAGGAAAGCGGACACGGCAACGGAGACCTTAGAGGGGTCATTGGCTTCAGGGACGGCGGTAGCGGTGACCTGGTCGACAACAGAGCGTCGGTGGATGTTGTTCTCACTCAGGACAAAACCCCACAGCTCAGCATCAGATCGCTCCAAAAGGTATCGAGCCTGAGCCCTGTACATAGAGTTCTCGTTGGTGATGTTGACAAGCTCCAAGTCGTTTTGGCCCTTGGAATAGGCGATGTAAGCCAGGTTGGGGTCACGCTTCTCACAGTACTTTCCAACAGTAAGAGTATCATACTGGTCGTTCTCCTTCAGGAACTTCTCGGGGTTGTTGTTAGAGTCGATGTAGATCTTGGCAAGAGCGTTGAAGACAGCCTGCTGTTGGTTACCAGCCTGAAGAGTGGCCTCCAAGAAGGGCAAAAGAAGCTTGAGGCGGTTTCGGGACTCAACCTCGGACACCAGCTGGTCGATGTTGATACTCTGGGGGTTGATCGAGCTCAGAAGCTGCTTGATGACGTTCTCATCGCAGTCAACATCCAATAGGCCACCAACAACCTCGGGGGCTCTGCTGGGGTTGACCTGCTGGACGTATGTCTCAATAGCTCCAAACTGCTGGCTCTGGTACAGGTACAGGATCAAGTCATGGACGAAGTTGAAGCGATCACAGACAATAATGAGAGGAAGCTGCTCGGGCAGCTTAGCTTCCTTGAGGAAGTTCTTCACCTTCTCGGGGTTATAGACGTTGCTGTCGCGACACAATCGCTCGACCTCGTTGAACTGACCCATCTTGGTCGCGGCCTCGATGTACTTGAAGTGAACGTCAGGGTCTTCTGACAGGTTCACAACACTGCCAAGGTAGTAGAAGAGACCCTCAGCAGTCTTGTACTTCTCGAAGAGGTCAATCAGGCGAACAGCACCCAGCAGCTCCGAGTACTTAGTGGCGATTGTGACCACTGACTGCAAGTTCTGGCGAATGTTTGCCTTCATCATGGCATCGAGGCAGTCAAGAGACTGCTCGACGGAGAGCTTGCCGAAGAAGTTGGTAAGCCACTCAGGGTTGAAGTTTGGTTGACCAGGGATGTTGACAACAACTCGCTTGATGGCCTCAGGATCCTCGTACAACTCCAAAGCCTTCTGAGGAAGGTTGGCCTTTTCACAAAGATCGGCAATGCGAGTCTTGTCGAAGTGAGTGAACATCTCGTTACCGAGGATGGCTTCAGCAACCTGGGGAGCATGCATCAAGTTCATCTCAAGAAGACGGGTCTGGAGACGGGCATGCTCGGGCTTGTTCTCCTTAAGTGCATCCAACAAGAAGGCAGTGGCCTGTTGAATCATGCCCTGCCCTTGGAAAATATCACATACGCGCTCGAAGTCGACCAATGGGCCTTGCTCACTGTTGGCAAGAGCACTGGCAAACTCAGCACCCTTCTCGGGGTTGACACGGGTGATGTGCTGGAGCAGTTGGATGTAATCGGGCTGGAAGCCAGTCTGGGCGGAGTAGGGAAGAATCTTATCGAACTGGCCAGTCTCAGCGAAGCCAGCAACGACCTTCTGAGGAACCTCGGCCTTGAGGTAGATGGACAAGGCCATGTTCACATCGTAAGGTCTGACCATGTCACCGAGCTGCTCAGAGCAGTCCAGCTTGCCCTCCTTCAGCCACTTCTCAAGCAAGTGCTTGCGGTTCTGCTGGAGAACAGGTTGTGCAAGCTCGAGGGTCTCATGGCGGTTTAGGGAGCCCTTGTCCAAAAGCATTCCGAAGTATTGGAGGGTGAAAGCCATTTGGCCAGGCTGGGCAGGCAGACGCTTGAACTTCTCAATTGTCTCAGCACTTCGAAGGAAACCTCGAGGAGAGTTGGCAGCGACCTTAGCGGCAGCCAGGTAGTCGCCCGAGTTGAACAGCTGCTCGAATTGTCGTGCGTAGAGGTTATCGGCACCAGGAAGTCCGGCTCGAGAGGCCATCTTGATAGCCATATCAGTGTTGGCAGGGTTCTGTAGAAGGTATTGAATAACGTTGCTGTCATCAATGGTCACGAAAAGAACTTGACCCTTTCGGTTGATACCAACAATACCAGATGAACCATCGTCTGTGCAGGTGGTGAATATCGTCTCGCTCGAGATTCGGTTCATGAAGATGCACGAGGCAGTCTCAAGGTCGTAAAGGTGGATAAAACCATACTTGGTAACCATGTAGACAACGCCGTACTTCTGCGAAACCTGGAGAGCGACGGGGAAATCGTTGGTGGCTTCGGGGGGGAAGAACATGTCGACAGCCTTCTTCTGAAAGACTGGATTCGACTCGGGATGATCGACCTCGACGATGTGCAGCTTGGCACCGGTGGCGGTTCGTACAGCGAAACTAAAAAGCTTGGTATCTTGGGGAGCACCTTCCAGGCGGAGGGTGCCAAAGGCAGCCGCATGACCTTCTATGGCCTGGCTGATTCCACGATCCTTGGAGTAGAGTTGCATGGCACCGACCACACGTCCTTGCTGGGACGAAATGCCGACTACCACCATCCACTTGCCATCACTGTTAACCCGGTAGTTGATGATTTGGCAGCCCTAAGACGAGATGATTAGTATCATGGTTTCCAGTCAGGCACACATGAAATCAACTCACATTGAGGTTAGCATTGCGCTCAAACACCTTGACGGGGGCGTCTTGGCCAGCATCGTAGACGTTCCAGTGGTAAACGCTGGACGTCGTGACAAGGCCAATCTCGTTCTCGCTGATCCACTTCCAGAACTGGACATCCTCGTTCATGGTGCATGACTTGAGCTTCTTCTTCTGCTCAAGATCGAAGATCTGCAGGGTTCTAGACTGTGCCTTAAGAGCAATTACTTGTCGGTTCCAGTGCATGATAGCACTGTCGGCCTTGATCGGCCGTCGGGTGACATTGTTGCCATTCTTGAGCTCGATGATAACAACGTCGGGTTTGTCGGCTTCGCTCTTTTGCTCTCGAACACAGACGTATGAATCGGACTCGAGTGTCTAGCTGCAGTTAGCTTGAGGTTGACTACTGGCCAGCAAGAAAGCTGGCTGATGGTTAGGAGACGTACACAGGAGTTAAAGCCGATGCTCTGGGTGTCCACGCCAACATTGGCGAGCTGGACGAGCTCCTGGAACTTGATGGGCAGAGGCGCCATGGCGGCGTTGTAGCCTATGATAATGTAATATGGACCTTGTTCGAATCGACGCTCCTAGCCTCGAGTGTGGCCAAAGAAAGAAGTTGATGAATTGGAGTCGATCTCGGATCGATCACCAGTAATTATTTCGGAGTTGCCTTTAAAGGGCGAAGTAGAAGCTTCCATGCGCCGCGTGGCAGGGACTGTATGGAAGCACTAGGTTTCGGAGTAAACACAGCGTGCGCGCCAGAAATCGAAGAGAAAGAAAAGAAAGCGACGACGTATAATTCGCTATTATTCGACTTCTGCTGATAAAGCAGACTGAATTGTCGTCGTGAAGGGTAGAGATGGAGATGAGGTTGGGGGGTGTTTTGGTAAGGTAAAGGAGAGAAGGTCCAGGTCGCTTTCTGGGTTACGTTACCTGTTCTGTTTGGGTAGCCTTGGGGGAGGAGCCACAGGGCAGCTGTGACGGACCGCTCAGGGCAGGTGCAGCACCTTGAGGAGAGGGTACGTACCGCTCAATTTGAATTCAATTGGGGTTTAGCGTGCCATGAAAGCTGGAATCCACTGGCCTCCCAATGCTGACAGGTTATCGGTCGACCAATGAGCTGGTGTTACGTGGGGGTACTACGATATTCCGACCCGAACGAGATGAATCAAGCAAGCTTTCGTCATCAAGAATAGGCGCCAATTTATGCGAAAAGGGGAAGCTTGAAAGAGTGCCTGATGAGTTAGATTTGGCCATAAACTGTCTTAGTCAAAGGATAGGATATCCAATAGTGGTTTTTTTTTTCTTGGGTGTTATATCCTTGATTCTCTGGGGACAATTGCATTGTTGACCCTGCCGATCACTTCTACCAGTCTTTCTGGAAGCTTAATAGAGCTACATACATGCCACCGGGCAATCTGAGTGTGGCACAACACAGAATCTTATGGATGTACAAACTTTACGCAGCATACAGGAGCTCCTGGAAGATAACTCTAGTGCATGTTTTTTTAAAAATAGACTCATCCATTCCAAAGGTATATAGCCGCTCATACAGCAAAGACCTTGTGTCTATGAGAAACAAACAATTGTCCACCATGTAAATAACATGTGATCATCCTGTGTCTTGTATATCATCTCAACTCCAAACATTCCATGCCAAACTTTTCCCAATCTTATGACAAATGTTCCCGGTCGATGTGATGTGTAACAGCAGCCTCATCGCCTTCAAAAGCATCGCAAAAAGGGCATTTGACCGTTTCAATACCAGCACTTGGCGCACTTGGCAAGTTGTCGTCAAAGTCTGGTATGAAATCTGCCAAACTCCTCTGTGGCGGTCCTGTAGCAAACTCATCGTCCAGTCTCACATCCGTATATCGCATAGTAAATCTTGAACTTGATGGTGCTGTTTGCGCCCTCGGCTCATCTGACGGTGCAGAGGGAGCACCAGAAGAATCGCCCATTCTTTGCACTCTGCCAACTTGACCATCTCGTAGTCGTACTTTGATTCCTCGTGGATGATTGCCTCGTGTGAGAATATTTTGGACTATCCCCTTTGTCTCTTCTCCTGTGGGTTGATCTTCCTTCAAGATGATGAAAACTGATGCTCCCGGAATAACTTGTTGCACTGTTGGGACTGTGCCTGCTGCTTGTTGTGGTGTTGCTGGCGCACGAGATGGTCTCGATGAACCGCCCCGCTGATTGTTCTGCTGCTGGCGTGGTGGGCGAGGCTGGCGGTTGCGAGGTCGATTAGGTCGATCCATCTTGGCAAAATATGACTTTTGAGTTATGGAATATCCAATAGTGATTGCTCGTATTGAACGGAGATATGAAGTGCTCAAAATGAAGGAGTTGAAAAGTATGTTCTTGGTAAAGAAAATCTTCATTTGATGATGTATGAGTAACAAACCTTGGTGTTTGGGTGTGAAAAAAAGTTTACCCTACAGATGCTGGGAATTTATAGCCCCGAGTTGCACAGTCAGCTCACAATAGCATCATTTTGTTAAAAACTTGATTTATTATTAATTATCACAATCTCTTCAGTGGATTTTAATAGTAAATTATTGTTTATATATTTCTTACGCCATGCGCCTTCTGCCAAATGTGAATAGCGTGTGACCTTATGTACGATATTTGGGCAAACCACCGTTCCCGAATTGTGTTACATGGAGATATCAAACAGTTAGGCTTCGCCAGCCTTAGCTATGGGCTTCTTCCTAATATCCTTCCAGCCCATACCAAACGACGTGAAGAACATGACACACGCCGAAGCAACACAAAGCAAGAATGTTGCACGCGTACCTTCGGAGTATGACCATAGAACACCCGGCAAACTTGCTTCATCAACGACCTCGCTTACAGCTCCAGCTCCAGCGTCGATGACAATGTCGGGATCAATGTTGGGAAGTCTCGCTACAAGCTCATGACGAAGCTCATGGGTGAAGATAACGTTGGCAGCGCAAACAAAGATGGCACCCCCAAAGGTTTGGGAAAAGGTGAGGATCGACATCGCGATAGGGGTCACTTCGGGTTTAGTGTTGGCCTGGACAGCGATGATGGGCATCTGAAGACCGAGTCCTCGTCCGAAACCTATCAATATTTGATAGCCCGCCCATTTGGCTGTGGAAGTATAAGGACCCATGGTTGATAAGAGACCGAAACCAATAGCCGAGAAAGCTGCACTGGCTGATGCGAACGGTAAATAATAGCCAAGTTTCTGAACTATTAACTGTGAGTAATGATATCCCAAGGTCTACAACAGGGAGCTTACCTAGGGCACCACTTGAGACAGCAGCCACGATCAACATGAGAATGCTGGGAAGCAAGTTGACACCGCTTGTGAATGGCGACGCATCTTTAGCCGACTGGAAGTAGATGGGCAGATAAAAGGACGCCACCATAACAGTTGCGAACAAGAACAGTTGCGTTAACATTGCGGTCCAAACCTGTCTTGTGCGCACAATGGGCATTGGAATCATAGCGTCTGCGCCAACACGATGCTCCCAGAAGATGAATATCGCGAAAAGAACGCCGCCGCCGCAAAAGAGACCGATAGTTGTAGCAGAGTTCCAAGCATACTCGACACCACCCCATTGAAGTGCGAGAAGTATCATGACTACACTTGGACTGAACATGGCAAGGCCTGTGAAATCGAACTTGGTCTTCAGGAGCTGCATGATGGTTTCATCTGTAGGAGCGCGATGGTTCGGAACCTGGACAAGGAGAATAAGAACAGCACAAATGGCTCCGATTGGTAGGTTGATGTAGAAGCCTGATCGATGGTTAGACATAAACCGATATAAGTATAGCGAAGAGTCGGAAAACTTACACCATCGCCAAGTAGTATACTGGGTGAAAGCGCCTCCTACCAAGGGACCGGTGACAATTCCCAACTGCGCAAATCCCATAATGATGCCTATAAGAGAAGGACGTTTATGAATGGGAACCGCCGACGCGACGATTGTTAGAGCGCCATTTTGAATACCGGACGAGCCAATGCCAGAAATTGCTCGACCAACGATAAGCATCGTGGACGACTGAGCAACAGCACAGATCAGATTGCCAAGCTCAAAGACAAAGAACAAGGATAAGAAAGTCCACTATAATTTGTTAGATATGGCGCCGCAAGTAATATCCAATAGGGAATAACTTGCCTTGGTGTTGAAGTACATGTATAATTTGCCTGTAAGTGGTTGGAGGGCTGCACTGTTGGTTGCAGACCACGGTCAATAAGAGATGCAAGAATCCGACCTAGTGCTGAGCTTACCTAGCAAGATTGTATGCACTAGCATACCATCCTATGTCATGCAGAGAGTGAAAGTCCGAGGTAATGCGAGGAATAGCCTAATTCAGTCAATATCAATCGGGTAAATGTTGTATGTAGGACTGCTGCATACTGTAGCGATGATCGACATATCCAGCAGCATAAGGAACGCAGCAAGCGTAAGAGAAATCATCAAGCTCATGAGCTTCCATCCTGTCACCCATTGAGTCTCTTCTTCCTCTGCTGGGAGTTCGACTTCTGGCTTCGTCCGAATTTCTTCTTGGGTAGCTTCGTGTAAAGTTGGCGTATTAGAAGACGAGATGGCCTTTTCATCCTCACCAGAAAGGATCTGAGGCTCAACCCTCTCTTCTTTGGGTACTGCTGTAGTCATCCTGTCAAGGTTTATAAGACGTAGGTTAGGAGAATCTTGACGAGGTCGGAAAGTTGCTTGGCATGTTGGGCATCGTGTCTTTAAATGATTCTTGAAACAAATATTAAAGTCATAAGCATGGCCAATAACGGGATATATTGTAACATATTTCCCGGTCTCGGATACTTAATTATTGTTGTGGTGCTAAGGCTGAGGTGGTGTAAACGGAGTTGGATATCGCTTTGGGAACGGAATTCCGTCCAACCAAACAAGTCACCGGAGCTGGTAATCAACTGCCACAACACGAATCCTTCATTCGGCATTGCCTAATCGAACCAAGTGCCCTCAAGAGGTGCATTCTCAGATCCAATGCCATGGGATACTAGAACTCCCAAGGTCCAAACACGTCAGACATCCATGCAACATCTCCGAAATCCATCATATTGACCGTTGCCATATCTATGCTTTGCTGATCTGGTGGGTTTGGTGCTGGTATTAATTGAACTGCCTCTTGATTCGTTGATGATGAGGGAACACCACCGAGATGCCTCGATAATGTAGGTTCCCATGAAGTTTTGATGTTACGCATGATTTTGGCCGCCATTCGGAACACTGTTTCCTCGCCTGCGCTCACCTTGATTTTGTAAGTCGAGTCCAGGCGCGTGAAAAAGTCAACAGTTTGATCCAAAAGAACTAGTAAATCGGCCGTGTTTCGTACAAGCTCCTTGTCCCAGGCAGGATCTTCAGACGTTGTGAGCCGATACAGAGCTATCTGAACTTGGGAGAGCTGAATATAGATAGGAAAGGGTGAGCCTGCAACCTCCTCGATCGGAACGGCAAAGAACACATCGAACCATGCCCTAATCGCCCTTAGGCATGAATACATGCTCTCGATTCGTTGATTGACTGGAATATCTTGCATGAAGAGGCCAACAGAATTGATTTGAACCTCTGTTGCAAGCGCGTGTGCCTGCAGTACCGCTATAATTCGTCAGTATAGCTTACCGACGGGTGTATGTTTTGTACTTACGGGTTACGGGCATATTCAAGGGCAACCCGTCCCGAACCGCCTGGAGTTTGGCAAGCAAACTCTTTCTGAAAACGTATGTAGGGGCTGGAGATGGGTCACCCATGACATCGCGAACCAGCAATTTCTGCGCTTCATCTGCAACAAGCTGATATCTGATAAATGCGGCCAACAATTCATCAGATGGATAAAGTTTTTCCCTCTCTAGAGCGTCAAGACAATCACTCATATGGGGCGTCCAGTGGAGAGGATCCATCTTGCCGACGAAAGACGCCAGACTGCACAAATTAGAAATCTCCTAAAGATTATAGAGATGTAACTTACACGGAACTCAGAAACCATAGTGACACAACGGCTCGCCGCTCCTCCAAGGTGCGTAGCCGCGGTGGAGCAGGTCGTCCTCCCCACGCCTTGAAACAAACTGTAAAGTATTGTTCCTCAACGGGAGCTTTTGTGAGACCCATATCATAGGCAACCAGGACAGCCATTTGAACGAAGGTGATAACAAACGGTCTACCCGGACTAGAGGTGGTGGAGGCCCTACAAGAAGGTCAGAACGCAGCAAATATAGACGCGTTAGTGATGGACTAACCAGGTGAGGTAACATATAAGTCCTTGAAGACAGTCCATGGTCCTCTCATGATTGATGATAATTCTGTTAGCAATTTCCTGTCGAACCCGGTCTTTCAGTTTCATCTGCTGCTCAACCGACATTGATGTCATATTCATAATACACAGCCACAGGAACGGCTTCTCCTTTCGCAGAGCTGCAGCTGTCATATCAGGTGGCAGGACCATACATGGAAACTTCTTCAGCCACTCTCTGTATTTGTCCAGATACATCTCGGCTTCTTCGGGCGTGGGTTCATCTAAGGAAGAAGTATCTTCACCGACAGTGGAGGGCGAAGTATGCACATGGCTACCGCCCATGCTTCTTGAACCATGGCTATGAGGTATGGCATATGAACGGGGTTGAGTTTCCGATGAAGAAGATGAAGCTGCAGCAGTTGCCAAGGACTCCAAACGACTAGTTAGATGATGACCCACGTTCGATGAGTTCATCAGGGGACTGGAACCGTCGGAGTTGGGAGACTGCAGATGTCCATTTTGGGGCTGTGATGCGCGTAGAATTGTAACAAGATCTTCAAGCTTTTCTTCTAATTGAGCTGTCCTGGACGATGCAGATTTCTTGGCAACTCGTTTTCGCGAAGTTGTCATAGTTTGACATTGTTTCCCAAGGCGATGACATCTTTCGCAGTCTTGACCAGAAGCTCTCAAGATACATTTGCATTTTGCCCTCTGGCATGCAGTGCAGGCCCTGCCATAGCCAGCGGGTGTCCCTGTAGCACCAGAGGCAGTAGAGGCTGACAAATCGGGTGGCGCCATGGATTGCTTGTGTAATTGTCGCCAATAAAGTCCATGTGCATAACAAGCAGTAACAAAGTTGAACAAAATCCGTTCGTATAACAGGAATTCAGACTGCTATCTTTGAAGGGGGTGGTAAAGGAATCGCAGAGACCAGACTTAGGGGATCGTGCACCGGAATTCGGGATTCGACTAAATCCGGCTTACTGTCTCAAAATATTCGCAGATTCAATTGACCCGAGCTGCGAACGAAGGAATAAGACATTGGAGTAAAAACTGTCAAAGCGCTATCGTATCTTGGCTTACAATATCTCAATACCGAAGATTGAGATGTTTGTTGGTAATCAGTTGAAGTTTCATGATATCAGACCACTCTTTAGGTACCGGGGTTGGGTTATCTGAACTCCGTAAAAGGATCAACATTTAGACGCTTGTCTCGAAGTCAGCAGCTGAAGTCCAGGGATTTCTGACAAATGGAATGGAATCTGAGTAAACAGTGATGTAAATGTATTCTTAAGTTCAGTATCTTTTCCTGAGCATAGGCATCACTCAAGGCCACGATGATCTTAAATGAAGTTAAGTCAAGATCTTGTACAACTGTAAGATACTCTAGGTATACTTCGTTGCGCATACAGGCGTGCGTAGGACACATGTACTTCCCATATTTTCAGGAAAAATATGAAAAGCCTCGGTGGGAACAAATACGGATATAATCATTTCATCCTTTTCTTTAGGAGCCTGGGCGTAATTATCTTGTGATTAACTTGTTGGCATAAACCAGGAATAGATTTTGAGGCTGTTGGCCAGGCCATGTCTTCAATTAATTAAAAGCCAAGAGGCATGGATATCTGGTATCAGATCTCAGGGTTACATTGGAAAAGCAAGTCCGCTTTCCCTTAATTGGCTTGGAAATTCACATTAGATGTCTCCTATTGGCCAAATATATCTTAGCTTCAGGGGCCAATCAAAGCCGGTGCATCCCGCTCTTCTCAATTAACTTTAACGTCACAAGCTGCTAGATTCTTCAACTCCATCCTCAACGCCGACATCGCAGCCTGAACGACCAACGCCAGACCGACACACATCAATCACCAAATAGCTATGGCAGCTCCAACTGTCGCAGCAGCCGAGATGCTGCCTCGATTTCTTCTTCCACGTCTTAGTTGGGGTGCTCCGGTTTCAGTCTCGCAAGCAGCCCGACCATTCGCCTCGATCCCTTCTCCTGATCAACGACGGTCTTTTGCATCCTTCCAGGCCGGTCCTGTTATTCAACGTACTTATTCGCGAAATATCAGCCCTATAACTAAGAGAGCTTTCCATGCGACGGCCCTTAGGCAACGAGACCATCACTTTGACACTCTCAAGTTTGTGAAGCGGTTACAGGGGGAGGGTTTCACAGAGGAGCAATCGGTTGCGATGATGAAGGTGCTGAACGATGTTATTGAGGAGAGGTACGTTCTGAGCTTTCATAACACCTACAACAATAATACTAACACTACTTTTAAGCATCCAAAATCTCACCCGAACAATGGTCCTCCGCGAGGACGCCGCCAAAGCAACGTACACTCAGAAGGTCGATTTTGCCAAGCTGCGATCCGAGCTTCTCTCTGCCGACTCCACCGAATCCAACACAACACGCACCGCGCACGAGCGATTGACAAACGATATCGCCAAGCTAAGCAACCGCCTTCGTGATGAGATCAGCCGCACACAGGCCAGTGTCCGCCTCGACCTTAATCTGGAGAAGGGCCGTATTAGAGAAGAAGCCGTGGGGCAGGAACTCAAGATCAAGGAGACAGAAACCAAGATCGAGCAGGAGGTTGCAGCACTGCGGGAGAAGCTGGAGCAGGTCAAGTTCCAGACGCTGCAATGGCTGATGGGTGTCTGCACTGGTTTCGCAGCGTTGTTGCTTGGTGCTTGGCGATTACTCATGTAAATGTGCTGTCAGTGTTGGGGGAGTGCTATATGAAGAGTGGGAGTTGTATATATAGTGTTATGGTTCACCTAAACCGATAGATTTTCTTGGGTCGAAATTAACAAGTCTATAATTACATGGTAATTATTCTCATACAGACGAGGGAACTTCTTTTTTAAATCCCAAAGGATACCTGCCTGATACGCTGTTTATAGCTCTGAAATAACTGTTGATATTACCTACTGATGAATACCAGGCTCTGATCCGTAAGTAGGTATGATACGGTTCAGAAAACCCGTATGAACGGACTTCATTCAAATGACGCCCTCCAACGACCCCACCCCCACTTCACCCCGCCATAGATGGTTATCGGTCTCATTATTGATCTTCGGCATGAAAGCCGATGGCTCAACCATATAACTCAAAGAAGTGCTTCCTGGAGCAGAAACAATCGAGCTAACCACACTAAACCTCATTTCTCAAACTCATCTTGTGTTTCAGATCTAGGTCACATATTATCCAATATGACAGACAAGCCCAAAGTTCTTTTCCTTGGCAGCACCAAACAGTAAGTCGCATAAGAACTCACCATGATCTCTTCGAAATATGCTGACACTTACGCAGAGCCCAAGAGGAATTTGCGTCTCTCTCGGAGGTTTTAGAGGTCGTCTATCCGAAATCAACAGATCGTGCTGCTTTTATAGAAGAGAGCAAATCCGGCGCCTTTGACGGAATTCAAGCTATCTATCGCTCAAATAAGACCTATAGTCTTGCTGGCAATTTTGATGCTGAGTTACTTGATAGCCTACCCAAGACACTAAAGTTTATTTGTCACAATGGTGAGACGTCTGGTTGATCTTATTAAGAACAGATTTGCTGACTCTTTCAGGGGCTGGATATGACCAAATACATATCCAGGAATGTACTTCACGTGGTATCCGTGTTTCCAATACGCCAACAGCAGTGGATGATGCCACAGCAGATATCACTATCTTTCTGCTCATTGGTGCTTTGAGAAACCTCTCATCTAGCATTTTCGCTCTGCGTGAAGGTACTTGGCGTGGCAACCCTGCGCCATCACTCGGCCATGATCCTCAAGGCAAGGTGCTTGGTATTCTAGGTATGGGCGGAATTGGTCGAAACGTCGCTCGCAAAGCTCGTGCCTTTGGCATGATCGTCAAATACTACAACCGCAGCCGTCTATCTCCAGATCTAGAAGGCGATGCTGAGTACGTCGACTTTGAGACTCTTCTCAAGGAGAGTGATGTTTTGAGTCTCAACTTACCCCTGAACGTGAGTCAAGATACAAGTCCTCATTCTCACAGCTTATCTGACATCTGATAGCCCAAGACCCGACACACGATCGCAAAGCCTCAATTTGATATCATGAAGCGTGGTGTCGTCATCATCAACACTGCCCGTGGTGCTGTGATGGACGAAGCTGCTCTTGTCGACGCACTCGAGTCGGGACAAGTTGCCAGCGCTGGGCTCGACGTTTTTGAGAATGAACCTGAAGTTCATCCAGGTTTAGTGAACAATAGGAACGTATTGCTTGTCCCGCATATGGGTACCTGGACAGTGGAAACTGAGAGAGCAATGGCGGCCTGGGCTTTTGACAATATTCGCCTAGCGGTAACAGAGGGGAAGCTGAAGAGTATCGTTCCAGAGCAAAGCCATCTACAATAGATATACTTGATGTATCAACTTCGAATAGTGAGCATAGACATTCCAGAGTAGAATCCATGACTTCGCCTATCGATTTCATACATCGTGCAACATACAATCATTTACTGATACACTAATATGGCTCATAAGGAAGTAAGTAGTAGCTCTAGGATAAGGTGGCTTGAAGTTCATCATTCATAACTTCAGCCTCTTTTTGAGTTCAATAGGCGCCAACAAATATGGCGGAGGAAATGACAGTAGAAACACGTATCAAATCCTGTCCCCACAATGAAACATCACTTAAAGAACAGCAATATTAGAGGAAGAAAATCTCTTTTGAATTTCTACTCTATCCTGGCCACGGTTGACGGGCCTACCTTTATCGAGGTACCATTCCTTCCATCCCTGTGGGGGAGGTCTCGTCTTGGTCATATCCGTCCATATTCATTCCATTCATCATCCATTTTTATATCTCGAAGGGGGGAATCATGATTAGCAAAAAAGCCAACGCCATTTTGTTGAAAAAGCAAGATTTTTTTGCCCCTCCCTGCACCCTGCGAGGAATCTTCTCATCATGAGAGAAGTAAACCCAAATAAGCAGAAACAAAGAAGAGAAGTATCAAAAAAATCAGAAAACCGCAGATGTCCTAGTAACTCTCCCGACCCATATGCCATGCAAGTTCATGCTGTTGAAACTAGAATTTTGCCGATTGTCATGTCGACAGAAGAGGGAAAGTTCGTCACACGTAGGAGTCCAGTTGAAGGATCCTTGGGTATTGATTACATCCGCTTAGTAGCGGTAGATGTCGGCCTTGAAGGGACCCTCGACGGTCAGGCCGAGGTACTCAGCCTGGACCTTGCTGAGGGTGGAGAGCTCAGCCTGGCAGTGAGCAAGGTGGAGACGGGCGACCTCCTCGTCGAGGATCTTGGGGAGGACGTAGACACCGACGTCAAGCTTGTCGGTCTTGGCGAACTCGACGTACTTCTCACCCCAAGCCTTGTCAGCGGCCTTGAAAAGCATGATCTGGGCAAGGACCTGGTTGGTGAAAGAGCAGGACATGACGAAGGAAGAGTGGCCGGTAGCACAGCCGAGGTTAACAAGACGACCCTCAGCGAGGAGGATGATGTGGCGGCCGTTAGGCATGAGGAAGCGGTCAACCTGGGGCTTGATGTTCTGGACAGAGCTGGCGTTCTTCTTCAACCAGGCAACGTCAATCTCGATATCGAAGTGACCAATGTTGCAGACAATGGCGTCGTTGGGCATAGCCTCGAAGTGCTCGCCAGTGAGAATGTCACGGCAGCCAGTGGTGGTGACGAAGATCTGACCGATCTTGGCGGCCTTCTCCATGGTGGTGACTTGGTAACCGGCCATAGCGGCCTGGAGGGCGTTGATGGGGTCAATCTCGGTAACGAGGACGCGAGCACCCATGCCGGAGAGGGCCATGGCGCAACCCTTACCGACATCACCGAAACCGGCAACGACAGCGACCTTGCCAGCAATCATGACATCGGTAGCACGCTTGATACCGTCGACAAGGGACTCACGGCAGCCGTAAAGGTTGTCGAACTTGGACTTGGTGACGGAGTCGTTGACGTTGATGGCGGGGACAAGGAGCTTGTTGTCCTTGAGCATGCGGTAGAGGTGGTGGACACCAGTGGTGGTCTCCTCGGAGACACCGAAGCAGCCCTTGAGCATCTCAGGGTACTTCTGGTGGACGAGGGTGGTCAGGTCACCACCGTCGTCGAGGATGAGGTTGAGCTTCTTGTCATCCTTGAAGGCAGAGAGCTGCTGCTCGAGGCACCAGTTGTACTCCTCCTCGGTCTCACCCTTCCAGGCGAAAACGGGAACACCAGCGGCGGCAATGGCAGCAGCGGCGTGGTCCTGGGTGGAGAAGATGTTGCAGCTGGTCCAGGTAACCTCAGCACCGAGAGCAGTGAGGGTCTCGATGAGGACGGCGGTCTGGATGGTCATGTGAAGGCAACCAGCGATGCGGGCACCGGCGAGAGGCTGGTCGGCAGCATACTTGGTTCGGGTCTGCATAAGACCGGGCATCTCGTTCTCAGCGAGCTCGATCTCCTTGCGGCCGAAGGCGGCAAGAGAAAGGTCAGCGACCTTGAACTTGTGGGCGGGAGCAGACATGATGAATGGGGGTGGAGGAGAAGAGAATGGAGGGATTGATGAGAAGAGAGAATGGAAAGAGAAGAAGAAGAGAGTGAAAATGAAAGGGAAGAGGTGGAATATGTAGGTTGAAGAAGTCCAAGCAAATGGAAGACCAGACAACGAGATAACTTGGGGCGGGGCAAAGAGAACTGCTGCTATGGGCTGAAGGCCTTTGGAGGGGGAGGGGTTAACCAGGGTCGGTGGGGTTTTTTTCGCGGGCGGTGAGAAAGATGGACGGCAAAATGAGGGGCAGAATTCTCTGCTGCCATAGAGACGGAGCCATTAGCCATGGATTTTTCTTTGGTTGAGGCGGGGCAGAAGATACTTTTAAACGGGTGGTCGGTTGGCCGCCTCAAAAGGTACCCGAGTGGGTCTCAGGGACTCGGTGTCCCCTAATGAGAGTCCACATGGAGGAAAAAAACGAAGACAGGAGGAGCTTTCTCATCATGGGAAGCTCATCCAGGTCCGTCTTGGTACGAATACGGACGGGATCCGTCAACAACCACGTTGATTTTTCTCGTTCGGCGAGTGGGCAACGCCACGCTAGACTATTCTGTTCAAGATTGACCAGTTCCCTTGATCAATTGAACTTCACCTCCTGTCTACCTTGTATCTTGGAACTGTGCAGTGCAGTCTTGACCCTTGATATTCCCCGCTCGGAAGCCGAGGACCGCTTCACGCGAATACTACGGGTCATTGATCGTCCTGCAAGCTACCAGCCAACCTCTCAGACTAAACACAAGTGCAATGGCCTCAGGGTATCAGAAGAATTGGCCCCCAGAAGCATAAGAGACGAAATGATTTGGTCACTTTATGCTAGCTAAGACTAGGTAGCATTTAGGCTACTTTATTGTGGTAGCCGAATCCTTAGAAGACAATTCTTCTATCACCCACCTGAATGGTTAGAGATACTTGGGAGAACCGGGTAGCTTGCTGTTTGTTGTTGTCTAAAACGTGGGATGCAGAATATGTCTCATATAGATTGATATTCATCTGACACAATAAACTAATACGGACAGATCTTCAAAATAGTTCCTCAACATGTTCAAAATACAGCAACAATTGTCATATCATATACTTGTTTAACGTTAAGATTGATCAAGACTCTCATACTTGGAGAGCTCGGTTTGCAGCGCTATCTATGAAGCCAAGTTTACAGATCAAGGCTACAGTCATGTCCTCCTCTTCATGACTTTTCACCAGCATCACCAGCATCAACGTCAGGCTTGTCCATCATGTGCTCATCAAGTGCTTCTCTCTTTCTCGACGCTTTAAAATCTAGACCAGCCAGCACTCGATATTATTCCACATTGTCCGGAACGCCGCCAATGCAAACCATCACTGAGCGTCTCGTTTTCCTGAAATCCTTCGAGACTTTTTGAACCCCATCTCATCCATTCTCCATTTATTTGGGCAACAGATCCTCCCGCACAGCAAACATCTTGGCACTGACGTTGGCTGTGAATCCATCCACCTGCTTGCTGTATTGCTCCACCTGCTTGGCGTTCAGCATACCCTCCAGTCGGCTAGGCTCCTGAGGAAGCTTGAACAGTCTCTGCCACTCATCCTCGGGGAGAGGCTCCTGCTTAGCAGCAACACGCTGGGCGTTCTCAGCCTTGCGCTTTGTCTGCCATTGTGTGATCTTGGCCTGCTCGCGGCCGAGTTGTCGCTGGTAGAATTGGAAGTTGTTGAGGTCGGTGTAGTGCGACTCGATGCTCTCGAGCAGAAGGTCACAGGTCTTCTCGAGGAAGGGGTCGATTGCGAGGTCGAGGTTGTCGATCGAGGGGTACAGAGGAGGCTCGAGGGTGTTGCGGTTAAGGTCAGCCAGAGATGTGGGCTGCTCGATGTCACCCTTAACGGGAGCGGAGGGAATCTGGTGGAGGAAAGTTGTGAGGAGGTGAGAGTTGTGGACGCTGACAGAGACCTCAGCGAGGATGTCCTTGAAGGTAAGCTTGGACTTTTGCAGGCTAGTCTTTGTTAGCATCTTTATCATCAACAGCGCGATACGGCATCGTCCTACCTCTCAGTTGTGAACTTGCCCTCCTTGTCGCCATCCTTCTTGCTCTCCTTGAAAGCGGTCATGAAAGCAGGGGACAGACGGAAAGCTCGGAAGGTCAGGTTGCCCTGAGAACTCTTGCTGGCATCGTAGACGAGGGCGACGGCGTTCTCGTTGATGGTTTGGTAGTGGTACTGGTTCTCGATGAAGTTCATGTTGACAAAGTTGCCCATGGTGGCGCTTGTGTACCAACCAACATTGTTGGCGTCGACGTTGACCTCCTTGAGATGTCGGATCATATCATTTAGGTAGGTAATGTTCTTCTGCTGTCGGGGAGCAGCGGCGGCGAGCTGCGAAGTATCGTTCTGGTGGCTATCGGTGGTAGCGGGGTCGACGGTAGGGAAAGGGAAGGTGTTGGTGACTTCGAGGAGACCTTCATTCTCCATTCCAACAATAGCTCCGGTCGCAACAGAAGGGAAAGCCGAAGAGCAGTGCTTGGCGATCTTCATAATAACCTAGACACCACGAACTGAGGTCAGTCCTCCTACTCGTACTTCAAGAGGGGGTCTCAAAAGGTGGGGCATGTTCAACTCACCAGAGCCTCGACCTGAACGGCCTGGAAAGGCGCAGCAGCAGGCGCATCGTTCTGAGTGTCCGCCATCTTGTCAAAAATTCGGGAGGATATATTCACGGGGCCGCGAGAGACGGGGAGAGGTTCGGCGCTGTGATCGCGAAAAGGGCGGGTGGTGTTGCAAGGCCTCAAGATGGTGGGAATATCGAAAACTCTCACTTGTGGGCGTGTGGGTGGGCGGTAAAGTGTGGCAGAACAAAAATCGCTTGACGTCGCAGAGAGCCGAGCGACTACCGGTGTTTATCATCAACAGGCAGACTGACGGCGTTGCGATGCTTTTTCAAAACTTGGAATGATTCTTGCTTTGCATGAATAGCTGCGGGCCTATTTGCTCTCTACTCATCAAATCATGATTCCTCACTGTTCGACTTCGCGACACAGAGGGCTTATACCCAGCTCTCAATACGATTCTCATTGCTTCAGAATCCAGTTTATAGGATATACGATCTGATATTTTAAGCTGTCTATATCTAGGAACCTAGATTATCACCAATGTCCCATCAACAGTTATATTCAATCAACGCCATTTCACCTCTGCTCGTTCCGTCTCAGATACCCAAACTCAGTGCCTACATTTTAAAACATAAACTCGTTCCAAACTTTTAAAGTTAAAAGGGATTCCCAAACGCCTCCCAAGGTTATACAGAAAATTGAAGAACCCGACCATTCCCTACCTATACCGAATCTTGCCATGGGATGATTTCCCAGTCTTCAACGTTATCTCGAATGATGAGTCGATGCTGATCAATCTGCCAGAATGCATACATAGACCGAGTTGCTCCTGCAGCTTTTCGGTGAGCTGGACCTGTGCCGCCCTTCTTGGCATCTTCTCGAGATCGCCAGATGCAAGTTGCCAAGTTAGCCAGCTCTGAATCAGGTTCGCCGAACCAGTATCTATTTATGTCAATATACAAGAATTGAAACGGAAGATCTTTCGACTCACTTGAGAAAACCACCGCTTGCGACAGCCTCAGCATGTGCTCCTTTGTCGAGACGGCCAAGATCGGCATACTCGGTTGTTTGCTTGATCCTTGACCGGAATGCCACGATGTAGAACGACGTCTCTTTGAAACTCTTGCCAGACTCAAGAGCAAGGCGTTTCACTTCCTCCAGCACTTCTGGCCAGTTAAAAGATTCTGTGTATGGCGCCGTCGCATAATCTTCACGGACAGCCTGGAATTTGCCCAGAGCGCGTGCAAGGATGGTGTTCTCATTGTCGAGGGTGTCGAGATCTAACAAATGTTCTTGCTCGGTATACGGTGATTGTACCAGGTATCGGTTTGATGCGGCAAGGTCTGGGCTGACCTCTCTCACATCGACTTGCCCAACATTCTTGGAGAAGATATCAAGAGCCGCTCCAGGTGCTGTCTGAACATCAACGTTTGCCATTGTGGCTGATTGAGAACTGATGGCTTATTGTCCTTTCGAAGTTCCAATGCTCATTCAAATCGAAACCAAACTTTGCTGGTGGTATTGCTTGTGTATCGATAAATAATGGCGGGCTTTACAGGATGGATAAAGGAGAACTACGAGTCAAGACGACACAATCATAACAGCGAGTCATCAGCCTTTTATTGTCATACTAACTCCTTCCTCAACATCTTAGGCCATCACGCCCCGAATAACGTGCTAAATGACACCATCCGGAGCAGACGACGACAAAGTAGTACATGTGGGTCGGTGAAGACTTTGGAAGGGTCTTTCTAGCAGTGCCTATGTATTAGTGCCGAAGGACGGGCGACTCGAAACATGACATTGATCGGTCTGGACCAGTGAAAATTGTTGTCTTGAGTCAGCCAGGCCTTTTGTTTGTGACATGGAAGAATGTTTCGGCTCATTGTGCGGAAGTCAAAGAAACCGAGTTTAGGTTTTCGTAAGGACATGGAGACTGGAAGAACATTCTTCTTGTCAGCTTTTGACGTTATTGGATGTTGAAACTGAGCACATATGCACCAAATTACGGTATTTCAGGTTTAGATTCTACGGCAGCGGAAATTTTAGAGTCATGGCTTCACCGCTAGAGGGACATTCCAACCGCTTCTCGTCTGGCTCGGCCTCTAAGGGAGAAGCGAGGAGTCGGAACCAAGATGAATACATTTTTGTGTAACTACCTAGGGGTCCTTAACTGGACAAAAAAGAATGCGCGGCTAGTGCAAGCCAAGATGCAGTGACATATATACTGTTGGCGCTAAAATTGCGACACTTTGCCCAACCGGCGATCTCGAGTTACTACTGTAGTTATTATTCAGGCCAACGTCAGGTCACAATATTGTTTTTCAAGATTATGATCATTCATTTACAAAGATGAGCTCAGATGATCGTGATTTGTATTGTATCTTGGATTACAACAATCTAGACTGGAATTGAACTCTAATATGAGATTCAGGGTATGACGACAATCCTACCTGAAGGCGTCAGAAGCCACGAGGATGTCGACATACGACGCCCGGTCTTCTTTGTTGATCTTCCGACGTTGTATTACAATATAAGCGGTGTAATACCCATGGTCTTCCAAGACATATATCCCTTCAACAATTTACTTTCGCTTAACCGATTTGTATGGTCATTGATGCGGTTGTCTAATTAGTCTATGATCCATTTACATCTTCCCTTTCACAACGCAGCATCATCATTCTCAGAATCTGGCTTCCCCCTTCTCAGCCAGACTTTAGCCATTTCATAAGACCCCAGATACAATCCACTTCCTATCATTGTCCATCCTGATCGTAGGGCTGCACCGCGGAAGAACCCACGTACTCCTCTCTCTTGGTAAACCTCCTTCGATACGGTCCACGCTCCCTTCTTGGGACGTTTGCCCTCCATCTTAGCAGCAACCTCACCTTGGCTTTGCGCTGAACTTTCGTTTTGCTGGCCAGCACTCAACATCATCCTCGTCTTAACAACATCGCTTGGCGTGGTTAAGAAAGCAGCAACTGATCCTGCGCTTCCGGCGCTTAACCCAGTCACCAGTCCTGTCTCAATCAATCCAGGGTCTGAAGTGCCGGATCTTTGGGAACTCCAATATGTTGCACGTACGTGCTCAAAGATTGGAAATTGAAGAGCTGTGAAGGGTAAATTGCGTGCAACGAGTGCTGTGTAGCCAGTGAACAGACGTCGAGATGCACCATCGCCGGCCAGCTGACGAAATGCTTGCAGTGATGTTGATGACCCAGATTTCGCGGCCCCATGACTTTCGTTCTGTAGCATTTGAGCATTCTGTTTGATCACCTCTGCCGGTGCGAGAACCAAGCAGGATGCCATCTCTGCGAATCCTGAAGCCGCTGAGTGGACCAGAGGTTGCGGTAACGGTGTCGCATTTCCAATGACTTGTTTTGCACTCTCATATGTCGAGAAGAATAAACCGGCTGCGGAGTATTTATGAGCGCAAGTCCTTGCATTCGTGAATTCACAACTTACCTGCAGGGAGTGTAGCCAATACTACGCTTCCAATACCCTGATAGAGCCCTCTCAAAGCCCATATGTTCTTTCTGGAAGTTTCAGAGTATGTCTTGATATAATCTTGACTCTGGATACGAGTCTTGATAGTATCGAGAGGGTAGACTAAGACGTCTACAGTAAATGCTGCGATAGCACCAGCCTGTTATAATGTCAGTAAATTCTTACGAATAACCGGAATATTCGGTTGAGCGTACTATGTAGATATCGGTCATATTTGGTCTTCAGAATCGATATGTGAGGATTTTACTGATGAAATTGTGCCAGTTTTGATGATAGGTCTCTTACACCATGAGCTGGTGATGTCATGATCTTAGTTTTACCCATCTTGGATCCTAATTACCCTACACTCCGAACTTTCAAATCATCATGGAAACATTTTGAATATTCGTAGTATGGATTATAAGGCTAGTACTAATTCTCCGTGCTAAATAATGATTCAACGATTTTTTCGAAATGTGGATACTGGTCCTCTCAAGTGTCGTGTGAATGGATCTCAACCTGAATCCCAATATCAGGCGTCTTGCAGGGTCTTTTAAGAGTTGGACTCAATATTGCTCCCTTAGAATTGGTACAACCACTGTCCACGAGGAAACATGATAGCATAGACTTTTTGAATTAAAAATGTATATGATCCCTTTTCATTGCGCCAGCCCCTTACACAACCACATGATTCAAGCAAGCCGTGGCGCTTCCTCTGCCGTCTATGTGACCGACTTCAAGACTCCAAAACTTCCCAAGATAAACCAAATGCTTGCGTTCCCATCTTTATGTGTCGTACTCTGCTCTATCATGAAACTGCGCCGTAAAACAAATGTGACCAAATAATTCATAGCTTGCTCTTCGTAGCAGGAGTAGTCTCATTGACCACAGCTACCACCACACAAATATCGTCAACTTTGCCGCCGTGCCAGTTCTCATGAGGATAATATTTGTGAACTTCCTTGGCAAATGGGCCGTCGAGTTTCGAGTTGATACTGGCACGCTTGGCAGCCGTCACGAGTTCGGTAGCAAGTGCGCTCTGAAGTGTTACTGCTCGCTTGCCCTCAGTGTTATCGGGGAGCTCAACGAGAGGATCCAATGACTCTGCCACACGAACACCACCAGCTTCTGTCATTACCCAAGCTCCAGAAGAAACCAAGACTCTGCTAGCAATTCGGAGGATATCTTGGTTAAATAGATTGTCTAGAACGCCGTCGGTTGCGAGAACAAGTATATCGCCATGGCGGAGTGTGTGTTGGGTAACATCAGCGTCGCGGGGCAGGTCGCTGAGCTGAGCGCCACCGAAAGCCGCCATACGAGCAGCAACGCTGGGAGGCACAAGCGATAATTGGAAAGGAGTGTTGAAGGCGTGAGTCTGAGGCTCTGAATAGGTGTGAACACCGTTCAGTCGTAGTTGCAGGAAGCCGGAATCTCCAAGGTTCGCAACATCCAAATTTCCATCAGCTCCTGCGATAGCTACACACGCTGTGCTTCCACCGGCGCGAAGACTGCGGTCGTTGCAGATTGCGTCGTATCCCTTCTGCATCAATTGTCTGGCCGTCAAGGGAGGCTCGGAGCTAGTCTGGTGTTCGTGGGCAGCCAATGCCATGTAGTCGCAGAATCCGTGGGAAAAATCAGCAGGATCGACACCAGAGTCTACCCAGCCCCCAACGCCATCAGCAACGCCAAAAGCTACGGAGCCGGAGTCGTTGACCCGGCTGACAAAGAAAGCATCGTGGCCAGATTCGGGACGGGCGGAAGGTCGACGGTTTCTTGGAGGCTGAATTCGATTATACGGATTGAAGTGAAAGACGTGGCTAGAAGGATCGTATGGTCTGTCCTTTGCAATGAAGGAAGATGCGACATGATATGAGAATCGAGACGAATCGGGAGAGGTGGAGTAGAGTCTCGATCGCGAGCATGAGGTCATTGCGACATGAGGTTGGGCAACTCGAGCACAGTATTGATTCGGAACTGGGACAATTAGAACAACGAAACAAATAGAAACGTATACGATGCGACTCACATTTAGCAAGCGTTCGCAATGAAGCTGCAGCCAGTCGGTTGCAAGGTGCGGCCATGAAGGGCTAGAAGTGGATCGTAATGGTGATGGAGTCCAACAGACAAGAATTGGTGAAATTAATGACGGCTTCGAGCGGGCAGTTAGTGGATAATAAGAATATTGATTACCAGTCAATTCGAGTATCAATCATAGAGAAACCATATTTGCCAAGGAAACCGTAAGAGAAAAAATTGGTGTCATATGAGAAGTGGGATCGCGAACGGAGAAACAAAGTTGTTGAGCACCGAATAGACCAAACTCTTATCTAATCTTGTCCGGGGCCCCTCCAATCTTCTTTCTGTCAAAGTTTCGAGTGGACTCAGTGGAGTACCAATTACTCGGAACAAAAAGACAAGGAAGTGAAGCGAGAAGCGAGAAGCAAGCAAGCAAGCCACATGCACACTAAAGGAGGCGGTGCGAAGCGCTCGAGCCACTGCAAACCAGTGTGAATGAAATCTTCCGGAACCTCATCTCCGCAATTATTGATAACCGTTGATGATCCGAGATAGACTTCCTTCAGTCACGTGGTTTCACATTTCACGAGCCTGTTTCTGCCGATTCCGAGTGGTAGAGAGAGCCGAGTTGCTAATTTCTGGTTTCTGATTGGTCAGGGACAAGCCGCCAGTCCCAGTGTAAACTGCAATAACCGAGGAAGGTTTGCCTTTCCAATACATGACGACGAGAATCCTTTAGACGCCACCCTTTGAGATTATCGACAATTCAGCTCTAACGGAGGGGATTGTACGGCATTTCTCCTTGTCAATCGCCCGACCACAGCTCCAACTACACATCGCGAAGTTTGACTGTCCTTCTCCTCCGGTCCCAATCGCAATTGTAATTCCATTCGATTCACCATGGCTGCTCTTCGATCTTCCTCTCGCCTTGTCGGCGCCTTCTCAAGGACGGCTGCCATTCGACCCGGCACTGTCTTCACTCGTTCCATGGCCTCCGTCAGCGAGCCTGCCAAGGAGCCCGAGTCCAAGATGAAGTCCTTCCAGATCTACCGATGGAACCCCGATACTCCCAGCGAGAAGCCCCGTCTTCAGACCTACTCTTTGGACCTCAACAAGACTGGACCTATGATTCTCGACGCCCTTATCCGAATCAAGAACGAGCTCGACCCTACCCTGACCTTTCGACGAAGTTGCCGTGAGGGCATCTGCGGTAGCTGCGCCATGAACATCAACGGACAGAACACTCTTGCTTGCTTGTGTACGACCCCCCTTTCATCCGAGTCGCGTGCGGCATATCACGACTACCAGAACAAAACACTAATACATCTATTCAGGCCGAATCCCTACCGAGGCTGCTTCCGACGTCAAGATCTACCCTCTTCCTCACACCTACGTCGTCAAGGACCTTGTCCCTGATCTGACACACTTCTACAAGCAGTACAAGAGCATCAAGCCTTACCTCCAGCGCGACACCCCTGCCGAAGACGTACGATCCCTCTCTCATTTATAGACATTCATCCGTACTGACCAATTGATTAGGGAAGAGAGTACCGACAGACCAAGGAGGACCGACGCAAGCTCGACGGTCTCTACGAGTGCATTCTCTGCGCCTGCTGCTCTACTTCATGCCCTTCGTACTGGTGGAACTCTGAGGAGTACCTCGGTCCCGCTATCCTGCTCCAGTCTTACCGATGGCTCGCCGATTCTCGTGACCAGCGCACCGCCGAGCGAAAGCAGAACCTCGAGAACTCCATGAGCCTGTACCGTTGCCATACTATCCTTAACTGTACCCGAGCCTGCCCCAAGGGTCTCAACCCTGGTAAGGCCATTGCCGAGATCAAGAAGCAGATGGCTTTCGGCAGCTAGAGGAAGAAAAAAAGATGATACTTTCTCTTTGTGAAAACGAACGTGACGATTGGAGGCGGAAGCGATCTGAAGGGTTATCGCAGATAAATCTGCGAATGAGATTATTAGGACTTTTAACCCTGTGTATAGGCTAGATGATAGGAGTTCCATGCTGTGTTCTGATAGCTAACTTGACAATATTATTTTCTTGATCGTTCACCCCTGGTTTCCTATAGGTTGATATGATTTATACTTGGTACGGCCAGTATGCTAATTCCAGGACCGCTTTACTGAAGCTTTCAGCGAATACTGCTTAACCGCACCACAGCTACTTCCAAACCGAACCGATACTCACCCTCCGATACCTGTGTTCTTGCCTAAGTACTACGGTAGACTGGCGAATAACAGTTCCTATCAACAGTGCGGCCTAGAGAAGACGATCCGAGAAAATGGCTCGGTGCACTTTGGGAAACATGATTACCTCATGGTCTGACCTTTCTTCCCCAATATCTGAATGTGGGACAAGTCTTGCCGATCCATCAACCCTGCAGATACTCCATGTTCGACCTGCAAAAGGATCGGCACTCACAGCTGCATCTAGGTGGGCTTTGACCTAAAGTCTTTGAACGCAAGGGGTTGTTTCAAAGCAAAGATACCCTGGGTCTATTCTGGATTGAGGCTTCGGGACGGTCCATGGGGTGGCTGGTTTCCGTGGTACAAGTGCACAAAGCAAAGCCATCAGACAAAGAACGTGCAGTTGATCAAATCGGAACTAATTGGTTTCGGAGAATTTTCTAAGTCTCGATCTAAGCGATGTTAAGTCGTTATTGCTTAGGGAAAACGAAATCGTCCAGCAGCTCCGAACCTGCAATGCTCTCTTCTGATACATGTTTTCAGTTAGAATTCCTTACCACAGTGATCAACCGCCCTGCATCAAAAAGTCCTCGTATTTGTGGCAATGATAAGAAACAAGAAATCACAATGGCCTTTTTCCTATGAAAAGAATACAACCTATAACGATGAAGGACCTCCTGCTGTCGGTATGCTTATGACGTTTGCCGTTGATCCATAAGAGCCAAGACAATGTTTCGAAACTCTTTCAAGTTAGACAGTACTTTAATCACCAACGTTTGACAGGCCTACCTATTTTTAAGAACATTCAATTCCTGCCTCCAAGTTGAACTGGGCTACTACGTTACACGATCGCCATGACGTCTCGCAACTTCTTTCTTTGATAGGAGTTCATTGAATCAGCCTCAACCTGAGGAATGTACGTGCCTCGTATACCAAGGTCCTTCTCAAATGCTGAGTCTTGGTAGTCGATCACACGTCAAAGCGGGCACCAAGTCGTCCTTGCTTCGCTTCCCTCCTTCTTTATCTAAGTTGACATGACTTAGTATGTAGTTGCTCTTGTGACAGATATAAAGACAGAGCATCCTCCATGCAACAGACCAATTCCTCATCTAACCATCGAGAACATCACACCACATCACGACTCATTCATCCATCATCATGCTTTTCAAGACCATCACTACCGCTTTTACCCTCGTGGGGTTGGTATCCGCTGCGCCTTTCAGTTCCTATCCTCCTCCATGTGCAACGATCTGCCAGGATGGCATCGATGACTGTGGTCAACCGTGGGGAGGGTAAGTCTCCATGATATAGACTTGGTCTGATCCAATTGCTAACTGTAATCAGCTGCTGGGACATTTGTAAACCTGAGGAGTCTCCTACACCACCACCTTGCACAGCCACTTATACACCAACCATCCCCCCTATTACTCCTGACCCTCCTGTCACCCTTCCTGTCATTACTCCCGATCCAACTATTACTTTACCGATTATCACGGGCGATGGTGACACGACCTCCATCATTCCCACCCCTCGATTAGCCGATTAAGAAGTAATTACGGCTTTCTTCTGTTGGGGACTGATGGCTAAAAATCATGAAGAGTGATTGTTGGGTTTGCGAAGGAAGTGGTGGTGATGATGATGCCGCGGTCTGCAAAGCTCGATATCATCTGACAGCTGCAGAAAGTACATGTATGCATAACAGGGCGAGATTGTCACTCTGCCAGATCTTCAGTCTCTATATACACGTCTTTGACTCAACTTATCTGACCTGCTACAAAAGCTAGTAGTATGCATTGCCTGGCGTGCTTGGGCTCCGAGAGTAATCATTCACCGTCCCTGGGAACGCACCGACAGGTGCTGAAGCCTCACCTTTGATTTCATCATCTGAACTTAAGTCATCGACATATGCATCATCTCCCTCTGGCGGTGCCCGCATGCCTTCCAATATGTCGTTGTCGAGCGAAGGAATCTCGTAAGGCTTGATTATATGAATCTCGCGCCCTGAAGGCATTTTGCCGAGAAGGGTATTGACAGGAGGAACGAATTGTGTGTTCATCTGTGATGTTGGTGATTGTTTTGTCGAGGGAGTCGGGTGACTTACCGTGTCGTTGACTTTGTTCCATTTCGCATCGAGCATCTCCAGTACTCTTATTTCCTCCAACTTGCCGGCATCACTTCCCCATGCAGCCTCCTTATCTACTCTTCGATCTTCGCGCTTTTCCGAGAAGTCTTTCTTTAGCTTACTGAAGCTAAGTCCCTTCTTACTATGGTCCTTAGGCTCGACACCTAGCTCTGAAAGTCCAGCGCGAACCCATCCTATCCCGTCAGCAACTTGACCGCCCAGTTCGGCATCAATTCCGAAGAAACGACAGGCCCGTGCTCGGCACGTCCGGCGCAAATCTTCTATGTACTTCAGAAGAGCGCCGTTGATTTTGTGCGATCCAGATCCAGCTGTGCTGCATAGAGATGATGCTTTGGCTGCATGCTCTGAGGCTGCCAAGCAAAGTCGAGCATATAGATGAGCGCGAACCTTTGGGATCTCGGGTGCCTTGAACATCCATTCTTTGTCGTTCTTGTTACGATCTTGAGCAACTATCGCTGGGTATGGGTCGTCTTTGAGAACAGCCAGCAACGTGGCTTCAGCCAGGGCCAAAGATGACAATGCTCGGGCCATGCCTTGGGAAACATCGGGACATGGTGGGTTGACTGTGGCTTTCTCTCCCCGGTTTGCAAGATAGTCGTAAACTGACGCCGCTTCAAGTAGAGATTTTGTTGCTGTTTGAACGGCATTCGTGCGCTCTTGCGCCCCGAGAAACTCGCTCCTGGTTGAGTAGAGAGGTTGTAAGGCTGACCGGGATGCTAGAACATGCGTGAAGCCTAACGTGGACATCACAAAGGCAATCTCATGTTCCAATGATGAGATTTTGACTCTAGCCCTTTCACGTCCTGGAACGACTTCACCAGATAAAGTAGGCCTCCATTCGATAATCGGAGCAGTCTTGAGTGTAACGTGGGCTGGACCCTTGTTATTTAAACCTTCATCCACTATCAGTAGATAAGGGAGATAGCCATTGACACTTGATACCACAGTGTTGAGATTCGAAATTTGAGAGCTCGGAGGAAGCCTTTTGTGCTTCTTTAAAGCATCGCGAACTACCCCGCGATAGGTGCTGGCGTTGAGGGGCAGCGAGGGATGCGTATCAGAGGTGAAGCTTGCTGAAAAGGAGAACGAAGAAGTTGTCGGAAGAACGAAGGGAAATGGCATTTTGGGAGTTGAGAGCTTGCACTCTGTGATGTTATATATCGAATTTTAGTGAGAAAAGGAGAGAAGATACTAAAGTTTGTGACGCGACGCCTTGCCAAGCTCTTGAATCTTGTTAACAGCCTGACGGTATCACTGTACTGTGCAAATAGACGAGATATCCACACTGTCAAGGTGACGTCGGGATCGGAAGCTCCTTTTCGGCCGATGTTGAATTGGAAGCTCCACCAAAAATTCCGGGGTTGTATCTTAACTTAGAGCTTCGGAGCTCCACGCTCTCTCTTCCTTCACACTCAACCAAGCAGCAGATTGATCTTTAATATTGTCGCTCTTGTTAGTGATCAATTCCAAGGTGACAATGGCTGGCCCTTCCCCGTCACCGCATAAACCCCGTCGCAGGACCACCAAAAAATCTGGCAATGGCAGCGGTACCGATGTTGTAAAGGAGAAGACCCCTCGTGCAGAAGCCCTTGTAAGGGCGCCCGCGTTCCCTCTTGCGGCCTTTCTTTGGCCTGCGCGCACTTCTCTGTCGCAATGGGAGGTTCTACCCGTGATCCTCATGGTCGTCGGTCTTTTTAGATGGGCTGCTGGTTTGTGGGGATACTCTGGTAAGGATGAACACTTGCAATCATGTGCCCATCATGACACCTTTCGCTAACCCAAAACTTGCTTTCTAGGTTTCCGCAAACCTCCTATGTTCGGCGACTACGAGGCCCAACGACACTGGATGGAGGTGACGACTCAACTTCCTATCTCGCAATGGTATTTCCACGATCTCCAGTGGTGGGGCCTCGACTATCCTCCTCTTACGGCCTACCATAGCTGGGTCTTGGGCAAGCTTGGATCTTATATCGACCCTTCATGGTTTGCGCTTTTCGCCTCGCGAGGAAACCAGGATCCCGACTTGAAGATATTCATGAGAGCGACTGTTATTGTGTCGGAGTATTTGATCTACATTCCGGCGACGATTGTCTTTGTGCGACGATACAGCAGACTGCAAGGGGTTACCAACTGGACCGCATGGCTTGCACTCGTCGCGATTCTGATGCAGCCTGCCACAATTCTTATCGATCATGTTCACTTCCAGTACAACACAGTCATGCTCGGATTAGTCGTGGCGAGCATGTCAAGTATGCTGGCTGAACGGTACAAGTGGGCTGCCGTCTTCTTTGTCGGCGCGCTGGGATTCAAGCAGATGGCCCTGTACTACGCTTTCAGTGTCTTCTCCTACCTCCTTGGGCGATGTGTTTTCCCCCGACTCGACCTTACAAGACTTTTCGGCATTGCGCTTGTCACCGCCGTCTCTTTCGCCATCCTTATTCTACCTCTGATTCTCGGCACTTTCTACGACAAGACCCAGGGTATTGACGCACATGGCGGCTCCAAGGACTCTCCTTCTCTTCCTCTGCTTCCTCAACTTGTAGACATCCTCGACACCAATGCCTTTTACTGGCCTTACGTGGAACAATTGGTTCAGATCGTCCATCGTGTCTTCCCATTCGCTCGCGGCTTGTTCGAGGATAAGGTTGCCAACTTTTGGTGCGCTGCCAACGTTGTCGTCAAGCTTCGGCAATGGCCGACACCCGTTCTTCAGAAGATGGCTCTTGGTGCAACGCTCGCTTCTATCATCCCCCCTAACGTCATCTTGTTCTTGCGACCTCGAAAGACGACCTTGCCTCTGGCTTTTGCTGCCACGGCTTGGGGATTCTTTTTGTTCAGCTTCCAAGTTCATGAAAAGAGTGTCCTACTCCCCTTAATGCCCATGACCCTACTATTGGCTGGAAAGCAAGGCTTGAATAAGGATACTCGAGCTTGGGTGGGCTTTGCCAACCTCCTGGGAGTCTGGACTATGTTCCCTTTGCTCAAGCGCGTTGACTTGAAGATCCCCTATGCAATCATGTCTCTTCTCTGGTCTTACCTACTCGGCCTCCCACCGACTTCCCTCGGTGCTTACTTCCAAGAAGGCCAAGCTGTCTGGCTCCAGTGGGGCACAGCGCTTCTGCATTGGCTATTCTACTTGGCTATGGGTGCTTGGCATATTCTTGATGCCTTTGCGGCCCCTCCTGCTGACAAGCCGGATCTCTGGGTTGTGGCGAATGTCGGCATCGGCGCTGCTGGATTCGTCATCTGCTACTTGTGGTGCTTCTTCAAACTCCTTCAAGAAAGTGATTTACTACCCGGAGGCTCACTGAGGAGTTCCGGTAGAAAGAATAAGACCTCATAGAGGCAGATTTTCCCTCTTTGATACTAAATTCAATAATACTTTTGTTTGCCATATCCATCTTTGTTTCTGCGACTGATTCGATAGACCTGAAACCGAGCCACTGAGTCGCTGAATGGCTTGTGATCAGGTGATTTGCCTAGGCGTTGTTGCTTTCTCAAATTGACATTGATTGGATTCTATGGCATCAATACGTTGAGAACTGTCGGAGTACCGAAACTGAGTGGAAATTCTGAACCAGCGACTGGTGGCCAACACCTCATGAATGTTCTTCTTTGACTTGGTGAATAGTACTTTCTAATCGGCTGTGCCTTGATAGCCGCAGCGGATAAAACGAAAGGATGCCCGCCTGAACGATTACGCGTGAGCAAGACTGAACATCTGAAATGACAACCAAGAAATTCGCCTTCGGATTCGAGTGAAGATTGCCCGAGAGACATGAGATCAACATGTTACCGCATACCATGCAGCTTGGGGAGTAGATGAAAGCTGTGATCTTATCACGAGCATGGTGCTTAGATATCGGTTTCTATACATTACAATAGGCCGGTCAGTGATGCGGTCGTTTGCTGACCAGAGCCCCTGACGCGCTGCCCTTATCCAGTCGACAGGAACTGATAGTACATAATATCTCCAGAATCTGAGATGCGAAAAGAACGTCTGACATAAGTACAACCGCCTGGGTCAGTTTCGTAACAAGAACGCAATAAAGCAACGGCGATCTGAGCTTCGAACACAGCCTTCTCCGTCTCCTTCTCCTGTCAACGAGGCTTACGCTGGCCAAGTTCTCTTTGAGACAGTGACAAAGACTGCCTGAGTGCTGGTTATCGCCACAACAGGGTCACTCTCGATACTTATTCGTCCATCATGCAAGGATGTTACCGGACTCCATGTCAAATATTGGAAAGCGCTGATTCTTTGTTCTGCAGAAGTGTCTGGGTGTTAGTAAGGCACTCGACACCGATATTGGGCCGACAATTTGTTTCTCGCTAGGATCTTGCCCGAACCGAGGGTCTGGATAGAATGCATGCGGATCTCTTTATTAGACTAGGTCTATTATGGAAGTTGGGGCTTTGTCAAGCCAGTACCCGTTACTCAGTTCTGCCTCATCCTATAGCAGACCTTGACTCAGATATGGGATAGTAGAGAGCCAGGTACTATCCATACTTTCCTTGGCTCATAAATAAGTCACTGATAAATCATAGAATTTCGCAGAGGTGGCAAGACAACAAGCTTCTGCCTATCCGTAACTGAAGAGGCGAAAGACCATTTCAACAGAGAACCCGCTGGGGGCGGAAGAAAACGAAACAAAATGTGGTGTAAACGCTGTCGATCTTGAGTCTAATCTATCACAGGCTATATGCCGAAGATCTATCCGGTATCAAATGACGGGAACGACGCTTGCCAAGCAGAATACTGTAAGCATTCTGCAAGCCAACCGCGGAGTTGTTCCTCGCATAGGAACTTCCAAAAGATGCTCAGGCTTAGGCGCTGTCGAAGAACCTGCCCGATTTCGACAAGATATTCGTCGATTGACGAGTAGAAAAGCCCCGAGAGCGAAAACGTGTGGGCTGTCTAAACTGGAAAGACTGGATGAATCCTCAGACCGGGCGAGGGTGCTTGGGGTGGCAGGTTGAGTTGTCTCCTCTCCCAGCAAATGACCCCTGCCCTGCATTGAACGATCTGACATGCTGCAGCTGACTCGGCCTTAGCATCTTCTCTTGTCCCATCAACTCGGCAGGCCTGTTCTCAAGGCTCCATCTTTATCCCAGGTCTCATAAGAAGAAACAAAACCAAGACAAAAAGCTTTAAAACGTGTCAATCGAGGAAAGGTGCTACAACATCTCTACGCATTTTATCTCCTTCCGCCATGTTGTGCCTGCGCTATCAGACGCGGCTCGGTTATGGCTTATAAGGCTGAAGGGGATCATCGGCCCTCAAGGGTGTGTGTTACCCAGAAAGGGCTAACAGCTCCGGACGAGTGCTTTCACAGGTTCACTCAGCCTTCATTACGGGGCGGATGCGAGGTGAGGAGAAGAAGAGGTGAGGTTGAATTTACGGGCCCAAGACCCCCAAGTCTTGTTAGTGTCCGTTGGCGCAATCTTGGCCGAGACTAAGGATGCAACCTCAGATTGCAGCTTATTGCTTCGAGGCTGATGCTGACTGGCTGCGTAAAAAGATCCCTGCAACATGCTTGGGTAGTGCTTACTGTGCTGTGTTAGCATGAGCGTGTACATACATTGATACCATGTTGTCTTGTTGAACAAGTCAAGTCGACTTAACATGGCTAATAAGCTGACAGTGGAGATTGCGTGGTCTTGCAAATGAGAGAAATTCTTTCTACTCTTGCGTTGTACAGTACTGTACGGATACTGCGAACTTGTGGTGGTGGGAGGTAGAGTTTTGTTGGTCTGGTCTAGACTTAAGCATAGTCGTCAACTCTATGTATATCGAGAACTCAAAGCCAACAACAAAGAAACAGCTCCTACTACAGATCAATACTTTCATATGAAACAAAAGCTGAACAAACATGTGCTGAGCTTGGTCCTGGGATCGCCGAAAGGTGAGCAGGCTTAGAGTTCTTTGTTTGTACCAACAGAGAACGAGTACTGTATGTACATGCATCACTCCGCAGCACAGATGGTGTGCTGAAGACGTGCACACAAAAAAAGCAACCGTCGCTCAGCCCCCAAAGCCAAGGGGCGGTCGGTCGGCACCTCTCCAGCCAGCCATGATCCATTCTCGGGTTATCCCATCCTATGAGCATGGATCTAAGAGGTTGTCATCAATGGTTCAGTCCCTGTCCCTTCTTTGACTAGCCTCTTCTTCTCTACAGATCACCCGTTCTACTATGGACAGGTAAAAAGAACGTGGGACCTCTTTACTCAGCTCCGCTTGCTTCTCCTCTCTCTCCCCTCGTCCCGTTTGTTTCGTTTTGATTGCAGACTTCAACCCTAGCCTTGAAACCTGGATCGAATCTGCTTGCTTGCTTATACAACAAGCTGCTTGTCACTCAGTGTTTGCTAGCTACTCACAATGGTTTCCAAATCGTTGATAGCCCTTGCGGCGGCTTTCGCTACAGCTTGGGCTCAAACAATATCCGAGGCATCAGATGCACCTACATCAACGTCTGAGGAGACTGCTTCTGGAACTTCTTCTGCTGCGGAGAAGACTCATACTATTAACGTCGGAGCGGTAGGTCTAACAGTCACGTATCTCACATAAAATATTGATGCTAATGGAGAACAGTCTGGACACAAGTTCACACCTTCTGAACTGGAGGCTGATGTTGGTGATATAATTGAATGGCGATTTTACCCCACTGACCACTGGGTCATCCGAGGAGACTACGATCATCCTTGTATTCCTTACGAGTATATCGACTTGAACCGAAAGGGCTTCTCCAGTGGAACGCAAAAGGTCCAGGCCATTACCGACGATGTACGTTGATCAGCCCTGCGAGTGTCGAATTCTACGAGAAATACTGACTTCCAACAGGCTCCTCGATTCCGAGTTCGCGTCAATGATACTAAGCCTTTCACTTTCTACTGCGGAGCTCCTGGATCATGCGTCAAGTATCACATGATGGGCATTGTCAACCCTGTACGTCTTTTGACACCATCACCATCAACCCAGTACTAACAGCATAACAGTCCAAGAATGAAACACTTGAAGGCTTACTCAAGAACGCAAAGGATGTCGACTATCAACTACGACCTGGAGACGAATGGCCAAAGGAGGAGGACGATCCTACTTCTACCGCAACCCCAGGCAAAGATGATGATAGCTCCAACTCGGACAGTGACAATGGAGGCGGGAAAAAGTCGCTTTCTACTGGAGCCATTGCCGGTATCGCTGTTGGTGGTGCTGCTGTGCTCCTTCTCGCCGGTGCTCTTCTTTACCTCTGCGGACGACGAGGTGGATTTGACAAGGCGTACCGCAAGAGTTTCCGCAACAGTGCTGTTCCTCCTGGCCCTTCCGTTGTCGAAAGCTCCGTCTACTCTCCTCAACAGAGTGTCGCTGACCCTTGGGCCGCTCAGAAGAGCCCCGGTCTCGTTGCGACTCCCTACGGTCACACTCAGAGCCCTCCCATCAGCCCTCACCAGTCACTCGCCTACGGTACTCACCCTGGCATGGTAAACCAAGATGGATCTCCCATGATGTATCAGGATGGCCAGCAATACCAGTACCAGTAAGTCACTTCTCACTTCGCAGTATAATTCACAATGGCTAACTTTCCATCAGCGAACACTATGCGCCACCTCCCATGGCCGCTTCTCCTGCCACTACACCCAAGCCTCAGGAGGTCGCCCCCGTTGAACTCCCTGGCTCTCCTGACCCCGGACATAACAACACCAACAACCGCGACGACAGAACATTCTCTTGGAATGGGGATGAACAGGCACAGCGTCCAATGAGGTAATAGGCCACGTATACGAAAAAGAAGTGCCAACGTGGCAGGTCATACATATAGCGGGCGGATGCAAGTTAACTTATATAAATGGGCGTTCAATGGGTGGTGTCATGTTACACTGGAGTTCTGCAGGGCAAGCATTTTGTATACCAAATGCGGTTTGTGTTTTTACAAAAACTCACTTATACTTACTTCATGATATCGGATATTCTTTAATGTTATTGTCAACTTTGAAGGACATCTATCTGCCAGGGTTTTCTCATTCGATGACCTAAACTTCGATATAGGTTAACCAATTTGGAAGATATATACAGAAATACAGCAAGAGTTCACATGCTATTCATACGCAACATGCAGCATAATAAAATCAAGAAACACAAAGGCGGAGATGAGCCTGACGGTAAGACCTGACTTTCAATTCTATCACGAGAGAATCAGGGAATCATGACCTTTACATCGACCAAATGACACTCGGTATTGCCGTGGGCTTGAGCTGAGAATAAATGGAGAGGGCAGTCGATCTAAACTCCTGCACGGCTCAGCTGAACTTGACCATGGGCTGCCCAAGGCGCATAACTAACGGCTTAGAGACTGGGATCATCCATCTTGACACGAAATATCAACCCAATTATTTGTTTCAACTTCAAGCCATAGGCACAAACGATGCACCATGTATGACAGTACAGTTTGGCAAATGCAGGGCCAGACAAAGTATGGGCGTCACTAACACGATGGTGCGCCTATCATTTTCAGCTTACATGGAGTACTAGGGTAGCTCAGTCAGACCGAAGAGTCATCACAAACCTTTTATTGTGGGATGCTGCAGCTGCAAAAACCCTAATTCGATGGCAGAGATGCCCCTTACGATACAGCGACCTGGTCACTTGAGGTGCAATCCAAGGACTTCACAGCAATAAACAAGACATTCACAAGTAGAACAGAGTATTCGAAGAGCCGAACCGCCTTTTTTCAATTTCCATAACCGTAATTTATCCCATCCTTAGAGAGACCCAATCCAGCCATGAGCGGCCAATCCATCCACGCCTGAGACATGTAAGAACTGGTAAACAACCCGTGCGTAGCATCTTCGAAATTCGTGAGGTATCATGAGTGGGCAGATCTTTAGATATAGATCGCTTAGTCGAAGAGACCGAAGCCCATATCCTCGTCGGACTCCTCCTTCTCCTCCTCCTTCTCCTCCTCCTTGGCCTCCTCAGCGGCACCACCAGCGGCAGCGGCGCCAGCAGAGGCACCACCGGCACCACCAGAAGGAACGGAAGCGAGCTTCTCGGAACCCTCAGAGATGAGCTGAAAATATTTGTTAGCACTGCCCATGTATGGTTGTAAAATTTGTATGTCCAACGTACCTGCTGAATGTCCTTGCCCTCAAGCTCGGAGATCAGGGTGTTGAGGCGCTCCTCATCGGCCTCAATGCCAACGGACTCGAGAACGGCCTTGACATCGGCGGCAGAGGGGGAGGTGTTGCCTCCGAGGCCGAGAAGAAGGTAAGCTGCGAGGTGCTTCATTTTGAATGTGGTTTCTGATCGCAAGTTGTTAGAGCGAAATTCTTATTGTGCGATTGGTGCTTGTCGAGACGATCACAAAAGACCGAGAAGCAGGGAGGGCAGCAAGCTTTAAGTACTCACATGAGTCGACGAGAACACGAGAAATCAATCAATTTAACCGCAAGTTGGGCGGAGACTGAAACTTCGAGTCCGGTGGTTAGGTTGTTTCGGTATGACAAAAAGTAGAAAAGTTCGCGATCCGCCGAAAGCTATTTTGTGAATACGAAATGTGCGGAAGGTTGCGATCACGTGCTTGGTGGGTTGCACCTTCCCTTGACCTACAGATGGCGGGGGATCTCGGAAAAAGACTCAGACCGATCCGGTCGAAGCACCGCCACAGATGCACGCACGTGACTAGCGCCGCGTTCAGCTTGTGGCGCTTTCCCTGATTTCACGGACACGCCCATAAAGTTGGCTGTTGACTGATTCTTTGCTCCTCACTGACTGTATGCTTTTCTCTCCTTTTCTTCCGTGTCCGCCTGCATTTCAGGCGTTTCTGACGAAAATTTCGAGCGAATACGACCACAAACAGACCTCATATCGACTCTGCGCCTCACGTCACCAGAAAGTCTTAGACTTGAATGTTTAAAAGACGTCAAAGTGCCTGACGACAGACAAACAGCGATCAAACTTTGCCAACCGCTCAATGACTCACAATCCACGACTGAGGCTATTTGCTCCTCTTTGGCTCTGAGGGCTGTTAATACTTAACTTTATCAAGCTCTTTGACTCATATCCGACGTGATGCCTGTGAGTAACTGACCAGAAACCAGACTCAACAACGTCAGGAAAATACTAACCATGGTCAAGATCGGTGATCTTCTCGCCCAAATCAGCGGCGGTGATGAGGGTTCCGCCCCATCCCCCACACAGAGCCTTCCTCGATCGAACACGTTACCCAAAAGAAAAGCAGACAGCGATTCTCGATCGAGTATCTCCAAGGCACCCCGAGTCACGACATTATCCAGTGCCGTGGCACCACGAACAACTCAATCCCCCACCACTTCCTCCAGACCGAGCCTTCCATCACGGCCCTCTGACAGACCGACTCCCTCGCAAAGACCTTCAAGTTCAACAAATGGGGCCGCCAAACCTAACGTTTTGTCTTCCAAACCCATGAACGGGGGCAATAGGATATCCAAACCTGCTGCCCCTAATAGACCATCACCCGGACCCTCGAGTGCGCCTCCCGCGGCTCGTGGTGCCCCGCCAAAGAAAGGCTCGTTCGCCGAGATTCTTGCTCGAGCCCAAAAGGCCCAGCAATCCATGGGACAGGTGGGCCGAATTCAGCACAAGAAGGTTGAGGGCGGCAACCTGAAGAAGGTCAAGGAGGAGCCTGCCCCAAAGGTCGACCCTCGAGCCGCCAAGAACATCAAACAGCGCCCAGCTGCTGCCGCTCCTGCCTCTACAGGCTACGCCGGCACTGCGAAACCAGGCCAACGGAATGGGACACCTGTTTCCGGACTCGGAAAGGATTCTCGCAATGGTAGACCCCTACCTCCATCTAAGCCAGAACGTGGTCGAATGACCGGTACCAAAGGACCTGCAGCCAAAGCTCCACCGCCAGAAGAAGCCAAGAAGGTCAAGAAGGCAGTGGCGGCAACGACCGGCTACACAGGTACTGCCAGACCTCGACCAGGTGGTGATGTTGGCAAGAAGAAGGACGTCCCTCGTGGTGGAGCATTGCTCAGTGCTCCACGAGCTCCCCGTCCCTCACATTCAAAATCACGTTTTGAGGATGATTATGACGAAGATATGGACGACTTTATTGACTACGATGATGAAGAAGACGAAGGTGGTCCGCGGTACGATTATGCGTCCGACGCTTCGTCGGACATGGAAGCAGGGTTAGACGATATCGATGTTGAAGAACGACGAGCAGAACAGATCGCTCGTCGTGAAGACATCGAAGAGGAACGCCTAGAAAGAAAACTCAAGGCGGACAAGGAGGCTCGAAAGCGCCAAGCCTTGGACCAACTTCGTGCTCGACGCTGATGGTCACACTAGCTCTCATCATCCCTTGGACATTTCACGCCATCCTCGTTTCTCAAGCATTTCCCATATCTACGTGACCTACGGTCGAGGAGTTAGTTGGCAATGGGCGTTTTATGAGCTTGACCTTTTTGTCTTACCTCCCTCTTAACATCACTTTTCTGTACTCTGCTTTCATCTTTTTCTTGTTTTCTTACTGTTTAGGGGCTACATTAGCGACGGAGTTTTTATCTTCCCTCTCCCCCGTTTTCTTTGTTCAGGTTTCAAGGGGGTCACTGCATGGTTGTGGATGTGGCTGGCGATTAGAAGGATCAAAAAGACTACTGGATCTTCTTCTTGGTCAGTTGATATGTAGATAAGCATGGGTATACACGGACAGCGCTTCAGAATGATATCGTTGTCTGCAAGTAATTTTAGAATTTTACGAGTTGCTACGGCATTTTTACCCTACCTGCTTAGTTTCCTACCTCTGCTGTGATTCGAATTCTAGACTCGTAATGAACACTGCTGGATCCCGAGACAACCCAAAACCGCGACTTCGCAGTAACCATTGTAGTAGTGCAATGGAGAAATATGAACGTTCCTTGCAGGAGAGGTACAACAGGAACAGTATGCAGTGTTTTCGATTTTCAAATCTCTAGAACATGGCTGCCCGTCAAGGTATCGGAAGAATTGGCCGTCGAGATCAAAAGACGAAATACTTTGCTCCTCTAAACTAACATTTAGGTTACTTAATTTTGGCCCGAAGCCTTGGACAACAAGCCTTCTGTTACCCATTAGACGCCCTTGATGCCTGGTCCTTCGAACGCCTCCACAAACCAAATTAAAAAAAGATAAAAAAAAAAAACAATAATAAAAAAAAACAATGCACCTCTATGGGATCTGACGATGATGCAGCAAGTCCCGCGACCAAGCCGGCTGACGTCTATAGCCAGACTCTTGTACAATATTCATGCAGGAGATTCGATTCTGTTTCAGTTCAGGACAACTATCCGTATGAAGATGGAAGAACCAACTCGTAGACCGCCGATGGACTAGACATAACAGCTGGATGACGCTGAGGGCTTAAAAATCAAGGCAGATCATCGCCCTTGGCTGACTTGCTGCTCGTGCTCCCGTAAGGCCTCATGGTCCATCCTTGATAGGGTTTGACTCCCTGAGTGCTGTTACTGTTGGCACCGGGAACGCTGGACGGAGGTGGGTTGTGACGAGGCAAGGTTGGCTCGCGCTTGATAGGAGGAGGAGGCAACGAAGCTGATGCAGCAGGAAGCAGACTTGGAGGGGGTGGATGCGCAGGAAGATCAGGCTTGGCAGACTTTGCCTCCTTTTTGATCTCAGGATCCTCAGGTCGCATCAGCCCCTTTTTACGGAGATACTGAATAGACTGAAGAACAGTAAGATCCTCTTGCTCCTTGTCGTTGAGAATCAATCGTTGCTGAATAGTGAGTCGTCCGTTGTTGGCCTCACGATCCTTCATAGCCGCTTCGCGAGCCTCAGGATCGTGGACGAAGCGGCACTTGCCCTTCTTGCCGCATGTTCCACCAGTGGAATAATATTTGCAATGTTTAGAGACGTCGGCTTTCTTGGCCGGTGGTGGAGGTGGAGGAGCCACGTGTGAACGAGTAGACGTAACTTCTGGCTCGTCATCTGAAGACTCCTCAGATGGGTCTCGCATCTCATCACCTTCATCGCCTTGTTCACGTTTTCGCTTAATCGATGATTCAACTTTGCGTAGCTGTCGTCTGAGTTTGTCGGCCTGTTTCTCTAGCGAGGAAGCCTTGTCTTCGCCATTTTGTGCCACCTCGGCATTCTTTTTGGCTTCTACTCGGGCCTTTGTGGGGAAGTGCTTCTTCCTTTCTATTAGGAAAGCGGCGACATCTTTGGGACTGTAATTGTCAGCACAGTCGTAGCGCGGAGAGAGGCTCAACTTACTTGAGTGTTTCTTGTCCAAGCCAATCGGTCAAAACCTTCTCTTCCCCTTCATCGTCTTCAGACTCTGATTCCATACCAGGGGTCAAGCCCAAGGTGTTTGTCTTGCGCTTCTTCTTCTTTCCCAAGGTAGGGGTTTCGGACTTGGTGTGGTTAGAATCATTTTGCCCATGTGCATGCTTTTGATGACGTGACTTGTCATTGCCATGGTGGCCTCCACGTCCACGGGTGTTTCCATCTCGGAAACCACCTCGACCCCGACGATTGGTATGGCCATAGTATCCATCCTGGTGATGGCCGGAAGGTGGAGGAGGGCCAGGATACGCTGGATATTGCGGGGGAGGGTAATGCACTGCTCGGGGATCATGGGGATATGGCTGGCCATAGGCATTGGCTGGTGGCATGGCTTCATGCTCATAACCTGGGCGCCCATGACCATTCAGTGGAGGCTTTGGTCCATTGCGATCATTGTAACCTCCGCGCGATCTTCCTCCACCATAGCCTCCTGGCGGTTGTCCACCGCCAGACCATTGGGCTTGATTCGGGGGAGGAGGTGGTCCTTGATAAGGGTAGGCCTGTGGTCCGCCGTAAGGAGGTTGCTGTGGGTATTGGGAAGGCGGGTATGGCTGGGCGGCGTAGTTAGGATGATAGGTGTTGGGAGGCATAGGGCCTTGCGCATGTCCGTGAGGAGGATGCCCGTGCTCTGGGCCCCATTGTGGTTGAGGGGGATAAGCCGGAGGATGTGAGGCGCCGCCGTACGGTGGAGGATTGTGATGAGGAGGGTATGGCTGACTACCGTATTCGTAACGACCTGGAGGCGAACTGTGGTAGTCACCGCGGCCACCGCTATAATGGCCACCGCGTCCTCTGCCGTGATGCCCTCCTCGGCCCTGGCCATGTTGGGGGTAAGACGGTGCTTGAGGACCGTAGCCTGCAGGTCCTCCAGAAGAAGCTGGAGGTGGTGGAGGTGGTGGACCGTAATTGTATCCTGACATGGTGAAAGAGAATTGGTATTGGTTATCGCAGATGGAGGATCCTTAAGGCGAATGAACTTGGTTCTCGAAACGACGAAATCGAGTGCTGAACTACGGCTGTAGCTCGCCTATTGCTTGACTGATCAACGGTTCGGTGAATATCTGACGATTGCAAAATTAAAATGTACAATAAATCTTGGGAGTCTCCCAAGCTTGAGAGATGTTGAATTCGGGGAAGGAAATTCGACTTTCAACATAAAAAAAAAGGAGAGAGAGAAAAAGTTTGATATCGAGAATGGTAAAGTGACAGTAAGAATGGCCTTGGAACTGTTAGGGAGTCCAGGCAAGACCCAGGATATGGCAGTGGCCTAAGATATCGATAATGCTGGTTTCCAAAAAGAAGGTACGGCAATGGTTAAAACGAAGTTAAAAGACGGAAGGAGCTCATTCTGCGGCGCAAGCCTGTGACGACCTTCCCTGCATGCTGCGGCAGTCGACGCACTAGTACTTGTCTGGAAAGCGGTGTATTGCTCTTGCTGACTGAGCAACTGGAAAAAGCTTAGTGCAACTGGCATTAATTTTCTGCCGCGCCTAAGGTCCTTGAGATCCATGCTGAGCAACTGTTCGCGACTGAAGTGACTGGCAATTCGTAACGGTCTTGCCGATTCCAACTTCGTCTGTCGATTCTCGTACTTTCAGTTAAATATACATCCTTTCTTTCCAACAGTAAGATCGCAGTGGCTTAAATTGAGCGGAGTCTTGAATCAAAATGTTCATCTTGGTATGTTGTCCCCCACCAAAGATCTTGCCTGTGACCAAACTCACAAGCCATGCAGACTAAGATTGCCGACTTGGTGCAAATTGCGCCAGAAGATTTCTCAAAGCGAAGCGCTGATGCAATTGAAGACAACATCAATGCGAAATACTCTAATAAGGTACGGTTTCTTACGAGGCCATATATATTAATGATAATTAAGTGAAAGAAATAGGTAATCCAGAAGATTGGCCTTTGCATCTGCTTGTACGACTTGCAATGGGCGTCAGAAGGTCTCATCGGCCACGGCACAGGTCTGGTCAACGTGAATGGTTCGTAACATGCCTCTCTGATTTAGAAGCAAGACTAACGAACATGATAGCTGAATTCCGTATGGTTGTGTTCCGACCTTTTAAAGGTGAAGTTATGATTGGCAGAATACGAAGCTCTACGCCTGCAGGAATCAATCTGAGGACAGACTTTTTCGACGACATTTTTGTGCCTTTCGAGGAGCTGCCCGAGGGCGCCGAATAGTAAGTCATTCATTCGTTGTCTTTCACACCAAGAGATAAGCTAACGACGTACAGCAACCACAGCGAACAACTTTGGATCTGGAATCTGGAAGAGGATCGTCTGTTCTACGATAATCATGAAATGGTTCGCTTCCAAGTCATTGACGAGGAGTGGCATGACCAAGCCCCTGCAGGACCAACTCAACCGGAGGATTCGCCTTTGAAAACACCGTATCGCATCAAGGCCAGTATGGCCGCTGAAGGACTTGGTGTCTGCCTCTGGTGGGACGGAGCATAATGACGAATAATGGACTATAAGCTGTGCAAAAGGAGAAAGGCCCCGGAAAGATATGTCACCGCATTGTATTTGGCGTATATACATTTGCTCGTTCTATGAATCTACGATTTGATACCCGCCAAAAGACGTTCCTCGACGTTGTCCAAAACAGAGTAGTGTTCAACAACATTCAAGTTCTCAATCTCAGCAATGAACTGCTTGTGGGGGTCCTGGCCAGGGCCACCCATCATAGGGTTGGGCATCTGCTGGGCCTGCATTTGCTGAGCAACTTGGCTAGCAGCTGTTCCGGGTTAGATACTGGGGACATCAACTTTTGTGAAGGTCACTTACCATTATCGCTACCAAGAAGGAAGACGTAAACGAACTGAAGACCAAAAATACAGAGGAAGTACCAGCTGATGCTAGACATCCATCGGGGATCCATCTCCCTGGTCTGAACGCCAGCCTGGAGCATACTCTTGAACTTGATGGTGATTGGGAAAGGAAGTTTCACTAATACCATTAGCTAAAGTCGACTTCAACAAACCAATTCAACTTACTGATGACATAACCACTGAAGAAAGCGTTAATCCAGCTCATGATGAGAGTATTGGGGATAATCATGGCCATGTTGTTCTTCATCATGCCCATCATGCCATCCATAGCGCTAGGGTCGGACAAGGGGTTGGCAGGAGGTTGTCCCTTGCGATCGGGCTCCTTGAGATATGTTCCAGCGTCGTAATTGGTCGTAAGAATATCACGTCGGGACTCGAAAGCCTTCTGAGAGAGGACATGGTGGTTCGAACGAAGAGCTACACCGCGAGCAAGGGAGCGCTGCTCGCGCATGGTCTTTTCGTCCTGCTTCTTGGGCGCAGATGCCATAAGAACGGATGCATAGTGACGCAAAACACCAGTAAGGACCATCACGATGGTAATGGGGATAAGGATCCAGTAGCTGGGAGCTCAAGTCAGTGAATTGGGTCGATGACGAATCGAGTGGGAGCTTCCGTACAATAACTGAGGATCCCTATGAAGGGTCTGAACCGGAACTTGCGCCATGATTTCAACAGTCAAAGGCGTGCGATTGAGAGTGCAGGAATGGAGGAGCTGATGTCGCGTTGCGATGAAGCTGTTGGAGATGTGAGGTTCAACGTCTCCAAATAGCCACGATTCAAGGCGGCTGACGCCACAAGTGGGCGGAGCTCTCCATTGGTGGCTGTAAACTGACGACCCTGGAGCCGCCACACTTTACTGGGGACCTTCTGGGTTAGTTCTTGTCAGGAAGGGACAGCTATCCACATGCCTCAGCCCCATGATACTACTATAGATTTCCCTATGACAGCGAGCTTCGATACTTCATGCACTTAAAATATCGGCTGCTCTCTTGACGACATTCCACATCAATTCGGTTCTCTAGCCTGAGTCAAGTCAGACTTATAAATCATCATGGCGAACGCCGCCGAAAAGATTCCAGTCTATAACCTGGCTGGTAAGTTACCATTGCCTTGAACCCTTCTTATACGACGAGCTTCTGACACGGTGGCTCTTTGCGATTCAGACCTCAAGAACACATCCAACGATGCCATTCCCAACTACCTCAACTCTCTCAAGTTCGAACAGTCCCATAGGCTGACTGACGTTCGGCTCGCACTCGGTTTTAGTGCATTCGGTATCGCAGCCGCCTGTTTCGCCTGGGATTACAAGCTAGGCCATGAGGCGACGAAACACTACACAGCTGCTGCTGTTATACTCTACACTTTAATTAACACTGCCATGACACTATGGATCATGTTTAAGGAGAAGGATACTATTTACGAGGGAGCTTCACCCTCAGGAGAGAAGGTATGGCAAAGCTTCTGGGTCTTGATGTGCATATCTCTAACATATCTTTTAGGTCTCTATTGCCAGCTCTACCAAGAAGAACGTCCCCATCTACAACCTCACCGTTACTGTCACCGATAAGAACTCCAAATCCAATGTTTACAAGGTCTCTAAGCCTTTCAGCGACTGGTTCGATGAGACTGGCCAGTTTGTCGCCGTTCCCTTCCAGTCAATGCTCGCCAATGCGGTTCCTGTGATAGGAAAGAGGGATCCCAAGCGTGTTACTGTTTCCAAGGAGCTGTTGGATGCCAGTCCTGATGTCCTCGATGCCATCCTTGCGGCTAACGCGAATGCTACTGGCGCTGAGACCCCTGATGCGACAGGTACAAAGGTAGCGAAGCGACGCGGCGCTTAGAGAATAACGCAGCGAGCAATTCGGAAAAACAGATAAAGCAAGGCGTGGTCGGGGGTGCTATTTATCGAACCACGATGCGGATTCTATATTGGCGGCGTTTATAGGAATTCATATACATACTGATATCACACGTGTTGAGGCTATGGCCAGTATCATGTTAGAGTATGGGTCGTTTATACTTGAATTTTGCTGTCGCGTTGATGTGCAGCTGTATAAACTCGAATTCCAATTGTTCCTCTTTTTGATAATCGGCTCTTTGCCAATGGTACAAGACTTGATGCTGATATTCGAAGTTATATTGTCTATATCTAGAAAATTCCACTGCTTTACTTGAGATCCGCCCAGGCCGCTCTAGCTAGCCGTGCTGTCTTCCTTACTTCTCTCACCCGGTGTCCGCAGACTAATGTCAATTGTCGCTGCACTTGAGGCGCATGCGGTATCAGATGCTGTGAGTCGTACGTGCGTGGCAGACTTCCCACAATCTCCAGCGCGAGCTTCCCACAAGCACCCTCTATGTCTACGCTCTCTGTGGGCTTGGGTGTGTATGAGAACACGTTGCTGCAGATCTTGATGATACTTCTGATATGGCCTTTGCCCTTCTCAGGAGCTTCTGTGAGGATATTCTTGATCACATCAAGGGCAGCCTTGGTCTCAGGACCCATGCCGCTGTTCTGGGCGACAGCAATAGAGATTCTAAGAATGCTGTCTGCGTCGGCTTCGTAAATAGCATAGCCCATGTGCTTGACCATAAGCAGGACAGCGGTGCTGTAGCTGGCCTTGGCTTGCTGATCCTGGATGTCGGCATCCTTTACAGTAGCGGCTTGCAGCATAGAGTTAACTAGTTGAAAGTACACCTTTTGTGTCCAGAGAGGCTTGACGATCGCATAATTCTCCTTCGTCAGTGGTTGTTGAGGAGCCACGATCATTTCAAGCCGGCGTGCAAGTTCAGCGCCTAGTTGGGGATCTTTGGGCGAGTTCTTCACCACATCAAGTAGTGCCTTGGCTTCTTTGCCGCTATATCGTCGTACCATTCCTGCCACGAGGGCATAGATAGACGTGATTTGCTCCAATCGAGAGCTCTCGTTCTCAGATGTCGTTAACAAGGTTGGTGTGCGTTGTTCGAGAGCCTCCACGAGACTTGGCAGAGTCTCTATCTTGTATTTGTTTGCTAAGATGGTGAGGATCGACAGTGTCACTGGTCTGCTAAAGTTTGTATCCGCAGCGAATCCACTAAGGATCAATTCCTGAGCGACCCCGTTATCGAACTGGATTCACGTTAGCAGCCGAGGGGATACATGATGTATGGTGAGTCAACATACCAGACGTGCTACTGCCGATGACTGTAAAGCTTGTAGCGCACCTAGGGCCAGAACATTGGGTGCTTCCGATGCTAACCAGACCCAGGATGAGCCGTTTTCTAGCACTGGCTGTTCATCCTTTTGAGTCTGGGGGACTGTAATAGAATCTTCTCTGAATAGAGTAATCGCAAAATTCTCGACTTTGAGTGATGTCTGTTGAGCTTCACTGAACTCATGGATGGCGAAGCCTGCTAGGGTAGAAATAAGATGAAGATACTGGTGTCCAGTGGTTTGGTCGACACTGGCGAAATCGTCGCTTAGGCTGAGAGCTTGCTTTCCTGTCTGAGGGTGCGTATCGATGACTTTAGTTGCACGTCTATAAAGCTGTCTTGCGATAAATAGGGTGACTAGTAGAAATTCGTTCCTGATCTCTGCGACGGAGGAGGTCTGGGAGACACGGCTGTGGTATTCCACAGAAGACTCAACTGGCTTCCCATCACCAAGCTGACTCAGGCTAGTGTAAACGGCGCCGATTGTCTGTAGTGATAATCTGTCAATAGCGAGATTCTTGTCAGGGTTGCTTGACAGGCAAGCATCGTTGAAATGGCGAATAATAGACTGTACTGTAGCTGCCAAAGCACACCAGATCTGAGGGTCCGATTGTGACTGTATCGTTTCGAAAAGCTCTGAGAGAAATACACTGACAGAGTAAACGAAATGATCAAATCCGTCTCGAGGTGTTTCGGGTAGTTCAGAAGAGCCAATGAATGCAATCAGACCTCCGAGAGTTGTGACTGTCTCAACTACCTCTGCTACCCCAGAATGTTGTCTAGCGGTGCGAATTATAGCTATGCTTTCATCCACAAGAACGTTGAAACCGCGAGGGAATAAACGCACCGCCCGCTGGAGTGCCTTAGCTGTTTCATTGATGAGTTCGTCACCGCCAGATGATCGGGGATATCCTGGGCCTGATCTCTTGAGGATCGCAAAGAGCGATTCACAAATTTCTGAGCATGTCTCCTCGGGGAGTAGACGCTCAGAAGTAACGCTTGCGCCGGTGTTTGATGGATCCGAAGGCTTGGCGGGCCTTTGGCAAACCAAAGCTCCAGCGCCCTGAACGGCTTGGGAAGCGACCTTAATATCGTCATACGAGGCATCTCGTTTGGATCCAAGGCCGACTGCGCTCTTGTAAACTTCATTGTAGAGAGATTTAAAGAACCCATCGATGGCAGCGAAGTCTTCCCGCTCCTCGGCAGTCATGTTGGAGTCTGTGAGAAGGAGTCGGGTTTCTAGTATAACGTGCAGAACCTTGTGTAGGTCCTGGCTATGCACAGGTGCCTTGGGATGGCGCAGGTTCTCCTTGATGTGTGTGAGAACAGGAGCTGCCATCAATACAAACGCGCCCGGTTTGGAGCTTAGGATGCTGATCATCAGCCGGCCAGCGGATGCGGCATACATTGTCGTTGCAAGATCTGGGACGCAGTCTCGAGTGACAGTGAGCGTATGGTCGCGGAGGTTGTCGCCAGTCAGTCTTTGAGTAAGAGACTTGAGGACTTCTAATGTGCCCCAGATGGTATCTTCGATCTCTCCATTTCGGACCTCATATTTGAGGCTGCCCCAGATTTGGCTGGCATAGGGGGCAATCGATTTCTGCGGGTAGCTGTACTCGTCCAAGCATGCTTGCATAGTTTTCAGGATGTCAATCTAAATCAGTTAGCTCTCTTTTCTCAATCAATAAGAATGAATGTGTCTACTCACCTTTACATTCACGGTAACAGCATCGCCCTGGTCAAGCTTGCCCAGCAGGAAGGTGAAGACCTTGTCAGCCAATAACCTGGTCGCCGAGAAACATTTCCGTAGCTGCAGCTTCAGTTCTTCGGGGGTGATTGCAACCTGTGAGGCTCTGGGGAGTGAAATCGGGAAGTATGGCTTGAACACTCCGTAAACCTCCTCCAAAACATCTTGCGACACATTGTATTCAGACATGAATAGTCTGAGTATGTCGAACCACACCATTAAGCATTCAGGATCTCGCTCGTTTCGGCAAAGTTGTATCAAGTCAAGCATGAAGCCAGAAGATGAGCCGTGTGTGTTCTGCAGATCGCTAGCCACCCCAGGAGTTGTCATGAGCAGTCTTATGAGCTCGTAAATTTCGAGTCTTGTCTTGGCTACTTGTCTCGGAAAGTCATCCTTCAGAGAACAGACTTTCTGGATAATGTCGTGGCCCATATGGCGTTGGAAGGACTTCATGACGACTATCCTAGACAGAGCAGTTGCTGAGGGCATGATACCGGCTTTGTGATCAACCTCAAACATGGCACCAAAGAAGCTGACTAGTAGCTTTACTGTACTCAATGTTAACCGTGATTTGAATTACTTTGTGAGAGTTAGCTTACCTTGGCTGGGTTTTAGAACATCCTTGCCCACAAAGTCCAAAGTCCGAGCCAAGAATTCCAGAGCTGCTTCGGTTAGCACAGAAGGTCATGCACTGCGATCTGGATTGTTTCTCACCTTTAGCTCGGGCAGTCCAGTCTGGTGTCTCATTTTCGGCTTCATTGCCACCTCCTGGCATCCAGGGTTGCACGGCCTCGACCCATCGTGCCAACGGGTTGGTGTTTGCAGGAGCAGTCTGAATTTCTGAACAGGTTAGTTGAGTATATTCTCCAACATAAATCCGTGGTTTATAAAATACCATTCGCAGCCTTCTGAGCTATCGCAGTCTGTTGCCCCTCATTATCGGCGAGAACAAATTCTAGAGCCCATTGCCTAAAGTCGGCCATGATGGACACTGTTGGATATTCTCTAGTCTCTGAACCGTGACTGAAACTATGTGAAGTTGAGAAATAAAATTGAATAAGAAAGGCAGTGACTTTGCCCCTCGAGTTTGCGATGCGATGCGATGCGCAAGTGGCAGAAAGTCAATGCCCACCAAAAGCGGTGTCTATGGCGGGGTAGTTCAAGTTAACGTTAGGTAGACAGTCGATGCTCTGAGGTTCGTTGCTTAAATAAAAAGAATGGGATGTGACGTTAGAAAGCCGAGATCCAGATTTGATATGCAGATTTCCTCAAGTTTTCAGATATTAATTAGTCTCATCAGATTGGTCCAATTGTTGTAATCCTCTTTGTCATCATTCATCCGGTATTGAACAACTCCGAAGCCGGCCAAACTCAAGGTCGGAGGTGCCCCCGTCATTCCGTTGAAAGCGGCCCCACTATGTTCAGTGACGACAGGCCCAAGCCCCCGGAATTTTAGTGGCTGACCCTTGTCCATCGAATCTTTCTCCGTCATCGTCTCCAAAATATACCATCAACAAGGCTGGGTCGATACATTAAACGATCATTCTATCGACTCAATCGACTCAATTGACCTCCCAGTATGGCTTCACTACGAATTCCAGCTCTCCGTCGGCTTATCGCCACTCCATTACGTACTACTCGAGCTGTCAACCAGCGACGATGGGCTCAAGTCCACGATATCCGTTTCCTCGCAACAACTCAGCCTTCGCAAGCTATCGTCGAGAAGTACAAAGAGAAGCTCGCCAAGAAGGCCCAAAATGAAGGCCTCGAGAGCATTGACCAGCTCAAGGCTGCCTACGCCGACAAGATCGATGCCGAACGTCGTAAGAATACTATTGAGATTCCTGTGGGAACCGTTCCCCAAGCACCCGAAACTCCAATCATTCAGCCCAACGCAGACAACCCTCCTGGACAAGACGAGCCTACTAGAGATCCTCGCGATGCTCCCTCATCACCTCCTAAGGGTCCCCCAACTGGCGCGGATAAGCCAGCTATCAAGACACTGGGTGACATCATCGACCTCCCGAAGGTGCGACAGCTCCCTGACCAGGAGCTTACAAATGTCTGGCGTCTACTACATGCCTCATCTGAGCAGAACCTCTGCGCCGTGATCCCTACATCTACATACAAGATCATGGAGGATGCTGCACGAAAGGCTCCCCAATTCGTTCTCCCCGTGCCACACCCTGCGCAAGGTGCCGAAATTCACTTTCTGCAGTGGACATTTGACGCTGAGTCCAAGACAACCACTGTTCTCTTCACTCAACTCGCGGAGTACAAGAACCGAGGCGAATTTGCGCAGCCCCATACCACCGTCACTCATCACATGGATCTTGCCGATGATCGAGGTCTTGTTCTGATGCAAGGCCAGGTCCTCCCTGACCGAGGTGTCACACCAGAGAATGCCAAGTGGCTTCTTATGTCTCTGCAGCGATTCTACGGTGCCTGGGAAGGCGAGAACGCCGAGATGAGTGGTGAGCGCAATGACAGAGCTGAGGAACGAAAGAAGCTACTGAACTGGTTCGCAGCTGGTGACGAGCGATTCAGCGTTGACAAGCTTCTGGAAGAGACTGAGCGCATGGGATAATAATCAGTGAGAAGGAACGGGCACTAACTATGAGAGTTGATCTCGTAGTACGGGTGACACGATATGAGAGAGCGAAGCAACAGCTGTGTTACACTATCGAAATTTCTGTAAAATAAATGAGTAGGCATCATACGATATAATTTAGCCTACCCGGTACCCTTCATCATTAGCTTTGATTTTTCGATCAAACAATCACCTTCCTGGAATTCCCTCGCAGGTTTGTCGATTATCTCGATTAATTGATATCCGATGATTAAATTGTGTCCCTTTAATTTCCTCTCAAGTACCTATATAATCGTGGCTTTGGTCAGTACTAGCGTTCTCAGTACGATTATCTGAAAGCGCAACGTCCATAATACGCCCGATCATTGAAAAATGCACAGTTATTACCTATGTTATGATAGGAGGTGCATGCATTACTATCGTTTCTATAAAATACCCTTCTACTTTAACAGATATAATATTTCGCATTTACCTCAACGCCTTTGAAACAACACCAACCCAAACTTGAAATCCAGCCCGAGGTATTTTGATAGTGTTGATGTCCAAAGCGAGCAAGAGGTATCTACAAAACATAACTTCGATCCAAACAAACCCAAAGATCAACTCCTTTCCTGTACCTTGTGTATTCTTTTCCGTCTCTTCTATATGGCGTGTATTGTCTCATTTCAATCGTGTGTATGTTCCCTTTCCCATTGGTCTTATGATTCGCCGCTGCTGCTCGATTGAGACTCATCCAGCACTTCCTCTTTGATAGCCACGTTGTGCTTTCGTTCTTGCACTGCCTCACATCCTTCGGGGACTCGACAGATGTCGCGTGCGTTACACGTCTTCCACAGCACCTCTCTGACTTCCTTGAAAACCTGATCAACTGCATCCATGGCCCAGATGACGTCCAGATGCTCGTACTCAGGAATAATCTTGCTGTGAACCAGGTCAACGTGTGGTTCACGACCTTTCTCAAATCGCCGGAGTAATTTCTTGCCATCGACAAGATCATCATTTCCAGCTACCCAGAACGCCATGGGTGGTGCTTGTTCATTATACCATGCAGTAGAACCTTTGGGGTGCTTTCGATGAGCTTCGAGTGCTGATGATGTTCTTGGTGTCACGGGTCGTCCATCAGCCTTGGCATCCATATGCTCCTCAGCTCTGACAATCTCCTTGGTAGACAAAATGCACTTGTGCTTGGCAAAGCACTCTCGACCAAGCCACCATCGCATCGACTCTGCGCTGACGTAAACTGGTGCGAACTGGAACATGCGATTGCGAAGGCCACGGTCCCAGCGCGCATCAGTCCAATCAAACAGAAAAGAGAATACCTTGTAGCCAAGCCAGCCGTACAGGCGCGGATCCAATATTTTATGCATCTGCATCATGAAGGGGATGAATGCATGAATGCCAAACATGAGACGGAATAGGCCTGGTGAGATAATACGCATGAACTTGAAATACATCTTGCCAATGAGTGGGCCGGCGTATGCAGCTGGAGCCAGAGCGCAGAAAACCGTCAGCTTCTCGCCAAGTTCAGGTCGTTGCTCTTTGGCTAATGCGACAAAGGTTTGGGTGGTTCCTTGGGAGTGGCAGATGAGACCGATCTTCTCGAAACCTGTCTCTGTGATGACTCGCGATGTCAAGGCCGGTAGATCGAAAACACCCATTTGTCTAATGTTCCAACACCACATCCTCGGGTCATTGTATTCGAGCAGCGCATGCTTAGGATTGAAGCCACAACGGTTGTTTCCGAGCCACACGTCGTAGCCAGACTTACATAGCCAAAAAGCGAGAGACTCGTCATCGTTACAGCAGTAGGCACCTGAACTTTGAAGTAGACCGTGCATGAGCAACACAGGAAATTTGGGCTTCTGCGATGGGTCTTTGAACTTCCTTCTCTGGCGCTGGAAAACTTCGGGGCCTTGGTCGGATCGCAAACTCTCTTCCAACTCAGTATACTCTTTCGGGTCGTAGACGTGCCACAAGTCGATTATAAATCCATCTTCAGTTTGAACCTCGAAGGTCTCAACGTCGAGACCAACCCTACGTGCGTAGTAGGCGACATCGCAAATGATCGGGTCAGGTCCACCTTCAGTCGGCGGGAACTCTTGGGCTGTTTCCGCCTGATCCAACCCATTGGGCGCCTTGTGCTTCCAGGCCTGTTCCTGCTCCTGTCTCGCTTGAGCTCTGCGTTTCTCCTCCTCGTAGAACGGCCTTTCAGCATCAGGGTTGCGAAAGGTGACTCGATACCAAATATTATTCATCACTATTGGTATTGTCGTGAATAATGAGCCCAGGACGATAACACCGAGAAACGCTAGACTAAGGAAAAATGCGCTGATTCGAAAGAACATGCATTGTAAGTTGCGCAATACGTTGGGAGGCCCATAGAGTGGCAATGGAGGGAAGAGAGGATTTGTGTGAGATGGAGGGGTTTGTCTTCGCAGTGTGCTATTGGCGCTGCTTGACTTTTGGAGGGATGCGCCGTTGTGTTCAGATGGTACCTGGACGACTTTCTTCTGCTCAGGCTCCGCGTTTTCGACGTTGGATATCTTCTCCTTGGTCTCGTCGCCCTCCTTAATCTCGACACTTTCAGGTTCGCCTTCAAGTTCTTCACGGAGCACATTTAGCTTATGCGCTTCTTGCAAGGGCACGCCAGGGAGTCGATTGCCATCTGAAGTAACAATAACAGGATCGTGAGGCGTGACAAATTGCGCTTCTATAGCGACGCCAGAATTATCTGTTGGATTTTGGTGAGAAAGTTTTTCAGCCTGTTGTGAGAATTGAACGGCTGTTTCGGCCAATTTCCTGCCAAGGACTCGGGGATGATGCTCCTGTGTCGCGGTGGATGAGCCATGGGATTGTTGCGCCATGGTGCTGATGTCGATGATTGGCTCTCTTGGCCAATGATAAGGCAAAACGAATGCCAGATGAGTATGTTTCAAGAGCGAGTCGTTAAATAAACAAGAGCGACTGCTGCACTTCTATATGAGTGTCGCAAGGGAAAACTACCGTGCAGGGAATATGCGCATGTCTGACAGGGGCTGATAAGAATATAAATCCAGACCGGAGATCGCCAATGCAAAAGAGTATCAAGGATCGGGAGAGGGGAGTGGGATCATAACAAGGACGGATCAGCCGAAATACACCCAACAACTCATTCAGTGGACAGACCGATTGGTGATGTTGTCCTCGTTTGCGATGCGGTGTATAAGAATCTGGCGTGATAAAAAAGTCGATTCAAGAATAAAGTATGATTGAAAATCTAGACCGAATCTTGGCCGTCTATTTTGTTTATAATGGAAAAGCAGAACCGTTTCAAAAAAAGTTACAAAAGAAGGCTGGTCAGCGTTATTATCCAATTTCAAGGACCCAACGAATGGAGATGACAGGGCAATCAGCTCTGAATGGTCACAAAGAGATAGCGTTGCGTCATGGGAAAGTCTCGTTGTAGAGTTTTTGGCCAGACAGCCGGCTTTGTGGCGGGAACTGCGACGTTTAATGAGCGATGATCCTTGCTCAAAAGCATGTGAAGGTTGCTTGTTAATTTGTCAAAAGGGGGTCTAAGGCTTAATTTCAGCTGTCTTTGATGATGATCTTGCTGTAATAGTGTTAAATCTGCACTGCCAACGGCCAAGATAGCTGATGGATGGATGTCTATGACAATTGGGGTGTGTGTTAGTGGCTTGGACAGGCTCTTTGCAAACAGAAATGAATTTGATTATCTTGATTGCATCCACAGTATGATGCTTAGAAAGTTGCTTGATGAATGAGACGTATCACTCAGAAACATGCTACATATACCACATTATGTCAGTGTATCTACTGAGATGGATATTGACGAATGCGGATATCCCTTGATTTGTATTACACTGCCCTGCTTCAAGACACCATGTTTCGTGGCATTCAGCTGTACTGTACGTACAAACGTTGATCTTGTGTTTCGTTTCTCCAAATGTCAGTCTAGGTTATCTTCTGTGCCAGGGTCTCGCCACTCATTGACCAACCCGAGACTTGGCTTTGTTACCCCAGTCTGGAGTCTGGAGGATACCCGTCTGTCATTTTTACAGTAGGCACTCCGCAGGGTGTCAGAAGAATTGACCGCCGGAAGCATAAGAGACGAAATAATTTAGTCATTTTGTGCCGGCTTAGACCAGCATTTAGGCTACTTTATTTCTGTAACCTAGGCACTGTACCTACACACTCGGGTCATATAGTACTACTAAACTAGGTACCAAGACGGTTATAAAACATGTCTACAATTGCATTAAGATATTAGGTAGAACTTCAAGGAGAAAGAAAGAGATAAACATCATTCAATGGACAACCCAGAGAGTAAATACTCCCCAATCAAAAAATCTATATCTAATACCCCAGCCGGACTGAGCTTCGCTTCCCCGAACGCGGAGCAGTTCACGGTCAACTCGGCTTGGGTACGTACCTCGGGGCGGTAGCGACCCCGTGTCGCACTTACCACTTACCTTACCCCAACTCAGAAGCCGAGGCAGGCCACTGGCTCTTCGGTCGCCCTGAGCCGCTGCCGAAGGACAAGGGAAAGGGAAGCCACTCAATTTCTTATTCCTAACCTCCAGATACTTTCATCTCCTCGCGATTCTGTTTTTGTTTTCTATACAATTGTCTACGCGCGACTCTTTGCCCTTTGTTTACCTGCTTAGTATCTGCGATTTTGCCATTGTAAAGCTGCCCAGAGCGATGCAGTGATCCCCGCGTTTGCGACTCGAGCTTCCGTACCTGTGTCCTCCTCGACCGCCATCTACCATCATCTTCCCAAGCTTCAACTGTGAGCGAAATGGCATCATCTTCGCAGCAGGTTTCCACCACGATCAAGCGACGGAATCGCAGACGTCGTCAAGATAAGCCGGCCATTAATGCCAAACTCGTGCTCGACGATCATATCAAGAGCGATGTCGGCATTGTGTCCGAAGACATCTTCCGCGACCTCTTCCCTCACCTAGCTAACGGTAAGTCGAGCGCACCATTCAATGCGAGTGTATACTAGAACAAAACCCCAGCTCAACTCTACCAAGGTGCCGCCGAAGACATCCACCACATTGCGATAGCTCCATGGCAACCGACCGCGAGCCCGATCGATAGTCCGTGGTCCATCGTACCGATTATAGAGTCTTCCGCCATTGCCCCGTCCACCGTCCGTTTCTCGCCGTCTTCTGCTGCTTTACAGAGTTTCGCTGTCACTTTGCAGCAGGTTGCGCCATCCAAGCTGTCGAGTCATAGCCGTGGTGGAATTGAGATCCTGGTCCTCGATGTTGCGCCTGTACCTCTTGAAACTGTTTTTGTGAGCTTGGAGAGCGAATTGACCAAGCGACTAGAGAATGGTGAGGGTACATTCTACCGAGACCATCCCGCAAACTCCAAGGAGAAGAGCGCCGATGCGACACCGGACGAGCGGCTTGTGACTTCTCTTAGGGCTGCTTTGGGGAACCTCAAGGTTGTCCATGCTGGTGATCTATTCCCGCTTCCTCTGCCACCACATCCATTCACTCATGTCCCTCCCAATCCTGGAAAGATCATGCTGTGCGAGCCTGTTGCTCAAGGCGTGTTAACGGAGTCGACCAAAATCATTCTTATGCGCGGCCGCGTCCATACCAAGCAGATTCGCCGTGTCGCTTCAATGACTACCAGCCAGCAACTCAATGGTGTAGCTGAGGACGAGGACGATACTAGCACAGATCAGTTCTATTCTGCAGCTGAGGATCGTGATAAGTCAGGAATGATAACAGAAGACATGGAGTCAGCCACCGAAACAGAACTAGATCTGTCAGACTTTGAGAATGAGGACGAGCTATCGGACGACTCCATGGACGACATGATTTCCCTGCAAGCGCCTACTCTCCCAACAACCAATGCCAGTGGTGTATCGACATTACAGCCTGGAACGCCGATGACCGTTGGAACCCTTCGCGGCAGGAAGACGAACGGAATCACAACACCTGGCTCTGTCTTCTCCAATTTCACTGCGACTACTGCACGACCAGATAGACCCCGTGGTCGCCTTTTCAAAGCTCAAGGCCTGATGGAGCAAATTCCGACAGATATTTTACACCCCAAGCCAGCACTGGAGGATGACGAGGAAGCGCGCATTTACGTTGATGTGACATCCCTGAGTCGCATTGGGTGCTTCTCTGGAGATTGGGTCAGGATAGAGGCTGCTGAAGAACCTCCCACCAACGGCTTTGGCGCTTTTGGCCTGGGAAGCTTTGGGCAAGCCGAGCCAGAACCCGCCAAGTGGCGACCTGTCCGAGTCTATGGACTTCCCGAGGGTTATTCGCAGCGGCCCATGACGAGGATACCGAGTGCCAAACACGGCGAGCGAAGGCTATCTTTCTTTGAGTCGCAAATCCAACGGCCTGCTAGCCCTACTGCCTACGCATCTCCCATCCTCTTAGCTAACCTCGACGACACGCCTTATCTCCGTCTTGCGCCTCTGAAGAAATCGTCATATCAAGGAAAGGGAACGATCCCTAGGTTTACCAGCGCTGCTCGGCCTCCTTATGCTCGGGACATCACCATTCACCACATTAGAACCCCTATTTCCGCAGAACGTGCCTTCCAAACCGCTGTGTTGGGTGGTCTGAAGCGATACTTTGCCCAGAAGATCCGCCTCGTTCGGAGTGGAGACCTTATTGCTGTCCCAGTTGACGCCGAGCTTGGCCGTACGCTGCAAGAGATGCCTGGCGCTGGAGGTTCTGAGGTGGACGACGTAATGGCACTTACTGCCGGCGGCCAGGAAACCGGAAAACAACCTTCGAAGTTCGACAGCGTTGCTTGGTTCAAGGTCGGGCATATTCAAATCCAGAAATCCGACGAAGACGAGGATGGAAGTGCCGAGGCTTTCTGGGGATCGGTTGCGTGCATCGATAGTTCGTCTGTTGCTATGCACGGCTCGGGCTTCGAAACAAGCCGGATTCCTGGTATCAAGCAAAGCACATGGCAATATTATCTCGGCCTCAAGAAGACGCCCAAGAAGGCGTCAGAGACAACACCAGCCCCGATTCAAGAGCCCGAATTGCCCTACGTGTCACCTCTCAGACGCCAGATAAGGGAGTTGATTGCAGCTGCCACGAGTGCAAGAGCAATTCATCTGAAGATGCCCCCGGTTGCGATTCTGTTAACCTCCACACATCGAAACATTGGAAAATCAACTTTGGCGTCAGGCGCTTGCTCTGATATGGGCCTGCATACGTATACCATCGATGCCTACGATATCCTGAGCGAAGGAAGTGGCAGCGGGAGTGACGTTAAGACTGAGGGTTTCCTCAGAACAAGAGCAGAGCGCGCTATGAGTTGTGGCTCTGACTGCTGTGCTCTTCTTGTCCAACATGTTGATGCTCTCACCGCTGATCGCATTGAATCTACAATCAAAGAGATTCTCGAAGATACCCGAGTTCTAATTGCTACAACGAATGAGGTCGACAAGGTACCTGATGGCGTTCGGGCATTGTTTACGCACGAGTTGGAGATGACTGCTCCTGACGAAGCGGAGCGTGAATCCATTCTCAAGTCTATCATCAGTGACAGAGGTGTCAGTCTTGAACCGTCCATTGATCTCAACTCAATTGCCTTGAAGACTGCTGCACTTGTAGCTGGTGACCTAGTGGATGTGGTCGAGCGTGCTTCTATCGCTCAGCAATCACGACTGGAACAACTATCAGCGAAGAGTACGCATGAGAGTACCATAATAACAGTGCGAGATGTGCAGGTTGCTGGTGGTCCTCTCGCCCGCTGTCTGACCAAGAGCGACTTCGAAATTGCTGTGGAAGCTGCGCGTAAGAACTTCTCTGACTCCATTGGCGCACCAAAGATTCCCAATGTCACCTGGGATGACGTTGGTGGTCTCAACAACGTCAAGGAGGCCGTCACAGAGACTATTCAACTACCGCTTGAACGACCCGAACTGTTCGCAAAGGGCATGAAGAAGCGATCAGGTATTCTCTTTTACGGTCCCCCCGGAACTGGAAAGACGTTGCTGGCCAAGGCGATTGCTACAGAATATAGTCTCAACTTCTTCAGTGTTAAAGGACCTGAGCTGCTTAACATGTATATCGGAGAGTCTGAAGCCAACGTCCGACGTGTGTTTCAGCGTGCTCGAGATGCCCGACCTTGTGTCGTCTTCTTTGACGAGTTGGATTCAGTTGCGCCTAAGCGTGGTAATCAGGGCGACAGCGGCGGCGTTATGGATCGTATCGTCTCCCAGCTTCTGGCGGAACTGGATGGCATGTCCGGAGGAGACGACGGTGGCGGTGGTGTCTTTGTCATTGGCGCAACTAACCGACCGGATCTTTTGGATCCTGCCCTATTGCGTCCTGGCCGCTTCGATAAGATGCTGTATCTGGGTGTCTCTGATACCAACGACAAGCAGCAAACTATCCTAGAAGCTCTTACCAGAAAGTGAGTTTGCGAAAGTATCTATATAGCGGAAGCACGATAACTAACCTACTCATAGATTCACCCTCCACCCATCTGTTTCTCTCGCATCCGTGGCAGAGAAACTCCCTTTCACCTATACCGGTGCCGATTTCTATGCGCTCTGCAGTGATGCGATGCTCAAGGCTGTCACGCGGCAAGCTACAGCAGTGGACAACAAGATCCGTGCCATTAACGCGGATCCAGAAACCCACCACCCCATTTCAACAGCCTATTATTTTGACCATTATGCCACACCTGAGGACATCGCTGTCATGGTTCAAGAGCAAGACTTCCTTGCTGCTAATGATGAGCTTGTTCCTAGTGTTAGCGCTGGCGAATTGGCTCATTACGAACATGTCAGGGCCACCTTTGAGGGAGTCAGGGAGAAAGAGAAGGATGAGAAGCCCCAGCCAGTCCAACGGGCTGTGTCAGAAGCATCAACGTCGTCTAAGGGCAAGGGGAAAGCAGTCGCATCAGGATCTAGTCGGGGCAAAGGGAAAGGAATTGCATTGACCAGCGACGACGAAATTGACGAGGAGGATGAGGTAGATGACATGAACGGTCAGCCCAAGGGTAAAGGAAAGGCCCTCATGGGTTTTCAGGACGGAACAGCCAGCGATGACGATGGATTATATTAATTGGAGAAGGAATATTACGGCACTATATAGTCTTGTATATTGAACTGTAGAGCGGAGATTGGGCATTTTGTCTTTATGTTGGTATTAACGCCAGGATGGTATCTTGGTTGAGTTTCAAGTAGACTCTGTACACTATTATTCCCCATCTAGAATACCGAAAGATCTAGTGGTATTTAACTCTGCATCAATCCTATTTCTTGGATTCCTTCTTGTGTTCCTTTTTGGAGTCTTTCTTAGAATCCTTCTTCGAGTCCTTCTTTACATCCTTCTTCGAATCCTTGGAATCTTTCTTGGTGTCTTTAGAGCTCTTCTTGGACTCTTTCTTGGTGTCCTTGCTACTGTGCTTGGAAGTTTTCTTGGCATCTTTCTTGGCATCCTTCTTAGTATCTTTCTTGGGGTCTTTCTTCGACTCCTTCTTGGTCTCTTTCTTCACCTCTGCCTTTTCTTCTTTAACCTCCTCAATGGCCTCGTCTTTAACCTCATCTGCAGCCTTGTCCGTAGCTGTCGCGGTGGCTGCCTGGGGCTCTTCCTTCACTTTCTCTTCCTCTTCTTCACTGTCCTCTTCATCGTTACTGTCCTCATCACTATCCTCTTCTTCATCCTCGTCGGAATCAGACTCGGTGTCATCTTCTGAATCGTCCTTTTCATCTGACACCTCTGCCTTCTTTTCCAACTCGGGCTCCTCCTTTATTGCGGCCGTAGCTTCAATAGCCTTGGCTTCTCCCGGACTCACCTCAACACTTGGTCGTTTCGTGGCGGAGGTGGAATCTGAGCTGCCATCCTTCCATGTGCCACTAGTCGGGCTTTGAATAGCATCACGTGCTGCATCAGTCTCAGCCCATGAACCAGATGTCGGTGATTGGATCCCGTTCATCTTGCTATCTATCGAGATCTGAACAAGGGTTTCCTCAGGCTTTGCGGAGTCTTCGGTTGCCTTCGAGTCCTCTGTACTTGCTGCATCTTTTTTCTTTTCGTTATCCTTGCGAACTCGCTCTCGCAGAGCTTTCAGGCGAAGCTCCTTAGCCTTTTGCGCAGCTTCGTCGGCGACAGATCGGACAGGTAAGACCTTCTCTTCCGCCTTCGATGTCGTTGAAGTCTTTGCTGCGCCAGGGGTTGCCGTCTTGGTCGCGGGTAACGGAGGCGCAGCAGGGGCGGGCTTTGGAGAGGCAGCGGCAGCAGCCGCGGCACTGGCAGCAGATTTCATAGCAATTGCCGCAGGGGAAACAGGGCCTTTATTGGGCATGGGGTAGACGGGTCGCATTAAGGAGTCATCGGGAAGCTTATCGTGTATCGAAGGGATGGTGTATTCGTCGAAGTGAATCTTGACCTGCTCCTTAAGTTCGCTGCGTTCGTTCCATTCTTCGATTTCTACAATATCCTGCAAATAACGACAAGTATTAGTTATGCGATCCGTGGTAACACCAAGGGGCAAGTTTGTCGTACGCCTACAACCCAGCCCTCCTGAATCAGGGCAGGGAGCTTTCTCGCGCGACCATTCGAGTCTTTACCGGCTCTTCGGCCCCATAGCAAACGAGCCTTTGTGTCGACGGCGATATCGATAGCTTTGAAGGGGATGCGGTTGGCGCGTAGGATGGTCTCAAGACGTGATGTTGCCGTAACAATGTGAGATGAGCCGGCAGTAAGGGAGGTGTAGATGTAGAGCGCGGGGTCGTTTAAGTAGTTTGCCATGTTGTATTAACGATCAAATGGTGATTCTGTTTGGTGTGATTTGACGGGAGACTGAGTTGTTCTTCAGGGGTATTTGCATGAGTGGATATAGAAAGGCAGTTGGGTTGGATTTCATCGCCAACTGTCATGGTAACGATAGATGGCTTGCATAAATGTAGCTACGTAAGCAGCTAATGTACAGTGTCTCACTAATTGCTAGCGAAAGTACCTGCCGCTTCAGAAATAGGAGAAGCACCTCCTTACTGGAATATTCTAGCGCTGTAACTTGGAGACATGATGCGGGGGCGGGGCATTGAACTGGTAGTTTTGCTGCATGAAAAGTCCCCTAATGTCGGTACCTGAATATCCATGATGATGGACTAATTCAGGGGCAATGTGAGGTTATTCAGGAGTCTAGTCTTTGTGTTTGCTTGCCATTTCCCGAGGTTTCTCATATTTACGTTACTTGCTGGGAAAGCCTCACGAGTCCCCTATAAACACCCGAAACTATAAGGAATGTAAACATGAACTCATGATATCAATGTCATGATGATGAAAAAAAAGGCCAAAAAAAGGAAATACAGAAATTAAAAATAAATAAAAAAGCAAAATCCGAACCCAACGCACTATGGTTCAATTCTGGACAGTTTTATCTCATAGTAAGAATCTTCAGCTCATGTCTGTATTTGTTTTTGTGGCTGATCGCGTATAGTGACATAAGAATGAGGCTGATGAGGAAGGAGCTTCTCCACCATGTCGTAAGCTCTCCCTTCCCTTTTGTTTCTTTTCCTCTCGGAGCCTCTCAAATCCATTTCTTTCTTTCATCTTCCATCTTCCGAATTCTATCTCTTCTTCTCATTATTTCCACCTCTGTCTCACAATGCCTCGAGTAAAGCGAGCTCGCCTTTATCCGCCTCTATTGACGGCTGCTCACAGACATACACGGACGCCAACTCAATTCGGAATCGTTTACCAGTAACGAACGCCTAGACAACACAGCACAGTTTGTCTCCCGTGATCTGCCTTGAAACGCCTTTCTCGACCACTAGAGACCCTAGACCAACCGATTCCCATTACATCCAAGGCGCCGACCAAGGATCTAAAGATAGCTGGCCAAGCGGTCGGTCTGGATTAGTATCAGCAACTACCCGGCTATATCTACGGATACACGCAAACCAAAGCAAGCCAAGCCAAGCCAAATTCTACGCTACACGATAACAATCTCGTGTTGGCAGTAAACCCTGACCAGAATCTATTTATTGACACTGCCAGATGAAAGTTCATCTTGGCATGATATTGAATGGCAGCTTTGAACTTGAACCCGAGTTCTAGCCTTATTAGCCAATCGCTGCTCTCTCGCACTTTTCATTGCTCTTGTTTAATGCGGTGTATTGGTCCACAATCGCGATGCCTTTCAATTGGCACGAAATCCTGTTGCGATCCATTAGTTGTGTCGCTCACAATAACGGAGGATCCGCCCCTGACTAGTCGTCTGCTGTTTGGCTAGGTTTCTGTCTTGGCTTTCGGAGTAGCTAACAAGTTCCGGTTATCCGTCCTGGATGCTGGTCTACGATCTTAAGGCTGCTGGATGCACTTTGGATGAGGCATTTGCTCCTCATTCTAATGACTTGCCCCGAAGCCAATGTGACACGGCTTTGTCTCCTTGGGCTTGATACTTGATTTCCTTCATCCCCAATTCATTTATTTGTGGCAGAAGAGCCTTCATCAATAGCGCTATAGCAAGTCGTTTCATAGCCTGGACCAGACGCTGCATCGTGGGACACTGATTGAGACGTACTAGTAGCCAAGGGCCCCGGGAGATTGTATTGCATCAAGCGATGCGACCAAATTCTGCAATTAGCGCCGCTGGCTGCATCAGGAAGATGGATGTCAATGTCACATAATGGTCAAAGTTTTTAAAAATTTTATATGTCTATCGAGTCATTTGAACAAGCAGGTTTGCTAGCACACAGATCACAATGACGATTTGTCGACCAATCCACACCGACTTCTTTTACTACCAATCCAATGTCCATTCCACAACAAACCACGCAAAAGAAAAAGGGGAGACGATGCTAAAATAGATGGTCTTTGCGTTGGCACGGCTCCATCCTGGCTCCAACAAAAGCCGTCCCTGTAATTCTGGCAACACTTGATTGGCCAATATTACGCAGCCGAAGGCAGTTTGCCAACGAGCAATGCTTCTCTGCAGGGAACGGATTGGAACCAGAACAAAGCTAGACTGGGATAAGCATCTAGCTCAGGAACAAGCCAGTCAAAACTGCAGCTGCTAAGGCTATGTCCGATCCTCAGCCGGGTTGCATTCTGACTGGGGTCCAATCATAGGCTGACTATGGATGCAAGGTACCGTTGTGTGGTGGTACGTACGAAAACCCATTCAGATGCCGGGGCTAAGTCATAAGCTCAGGGACGGGTAACAATGCCAATCAATTGGTGATAATGAGGTGACAACGCACCCATGGTCTAACAGCTAGACAGGCAGGGGTCGGAAGTTGGACTTAATGGGCAGAAATTAGGTCCCGCACTCGTGCGAAAACTACAAGTCTCGCTCGATATCCGCATCAGACGACTTGTTTGTTTCCTTTCCGGCTCACCTTAACGTTTGACGATACTCCCAGCCTTGTGCTATTACTCTCATTAACTGATTCTTGATAACAATCATTGTGCTTTGCACTCTTTCACTCCTTCGTTCTACTCAACAAGAATCCCTCACGGTCCTTCAGACTTATCACGATTCGTTTCAGACAAACAACAATCACAATGCACTACACCAGCATCTTCATTGCCGCCGCTGGCGCCTCGGTCGCCGCTGCTCAGGACTACGCTCCTCCTCCTGCTCCTCTCGAGACCACAACTCTCACCTCAACCACTACCCAAGTTGTCACTCTTACCCAGTGCAACCCTACCGTGACCGATTGCCCTCTGCGCACTCATACCTCCACCGAGGTTGTTGTGACTACCTCTACCGCTGAGCCCGAGGTTCCTGCTGAGCCTACCACCTCCGTCTACGTTCCTCCTACCACCAGCATCTACGAGCCTATTGTCAACACCACCAGCCACTACCAGGCCCCTTCCATTGTCAACACCCCCATTATCAGCACCACCAAGAAGGCACCCGTCCCTAAGACCACCTTCTATCCTGCTGGTAACACCACCGTCAAGGCTGGTCCTACTGCTCCTATCTCGCACTCCACCAAGCTTCCTGTCCCCAGCAGCCACGGTACCCCCGAGAAGCCTGGTTACGAGGCTCCCCCTTCAAACCCTGAGGCTCCTTCAAACGTCCCTACTGCTGGTGCCAACGGTCTCATTGCCTCATCAGGTTTCCTCGGTGCCGCCATGGTCGCTGCCATGGTTGCTCTCTTCTAGATGTGGCCTTCCACTTGGTAGGCTCATCTGATCTGTCTCTTGACAGACGTTGAATATTCACTTCTCATTTTGATACCTTTTTTTATTCTTTGGGGACGGACGATTGTGGACTTTTACGAAGGCGTTATTCTTGTGGCGAGGCAATCTTCTCTTCGAGACAGGCTACTGTGTAGCCATTTGATTCCTTGCAGGTCATTGGATAGCATGGGATAGCAGCGCGGAGTTTCTGAGTGCATCACGTGTCAGTGTACGTAGACGCCAGTATGCATATGCTCTTTGGTTCTGAACTGGGAGGCAATAGCCCTCGGAAAGTCGCGGGGGTTTAGAATATTCTGTTCTCGTCAATTCAATTCTGTCGATGTTTGATAGAGTTGGAATTGGAGTTATCTTACGACGACACATGACAAGGTGTTTACGCATGCTTTGTAATGATGCATATGTATATGTGATGGTGTGGTTCGATACTGACGCACTGCCTGCCTTAGCGAGCTGATTGCTTTTCTTACCTGCGCATAGTGAACAAGCAGCAAGGCCGGGAATACTATTCTCTTGGCTTGAGTCAGGTCGACAGTGTACAGATACAACGTTAGCTGAGACGGTCATGCCGTGGTGTTGCCTCGTGCTGAAGTCATACAATACTGTATTGTACCTTGATGGGTCGATTCAGCAACCCTGGTAATAAGACAGTGAGGAAAGTGAGATGAGGTACGGATAATATGATTGCTGCACTACAATGGAAATACGTGCGTTGCTGCGTGGCGTTGTATTCTGCTGTGCTCTGCTGCGCTGTGAGACACATGACTCTTGTGCCGCGTGCTGTGCAGTAGATGCGTGTAACCACACTTTGAAGATGACATGCCAGAGTAGAGTAGAGAGAAGTACAGTGCAGTACAGTTTCCCATTGATTGTCTCTTCTAAACGCCAATGGGACAGATCATTTGAAACTACTGGCTTTACAGGTGTAGCCACTCGACGATATGGGTTAGGGGGGACTATTAAGATGGCAATTAATTATCTCCACAAGATGCAAGACCGTTACTCGCGTGGGAGAAAAGAAAACATGAGACCGAGGATCGTCAAAGTTTTCTGCTTTAGTGACGTCTACTTTTACTTAATTACTCAGGTTTTTACTTTTTCTCGGAAACATCTTCCCTGGAAATTGACTAACAATGCAGTCAGGAAGTAGTCTAGAGTAGGGACATGGAAGAGCAGAGCAGAGCAGAATACAGTAGAATAAAATCGTGCTGGCATCACACCCTCTCGTACACGTTAACACGCAAAGAAAAAGAAAGAAAGAAATGCAACTCGTACCCATGCCATTGGGACTCTACCCCCCTCTACGATTAAGCCAAGAGTAAGAAAAAAGTCTGCCGTGTCTTGACTTTTCCCTCCCCTCATGCCCTTGTACAGCTGATTAAAAGCGGGAGACGTTGGTGGACTGGAGTTACTGAAATAGGAAGTTCCCTAGACGCTTCTGGCGGCGTGCATATGCTATGTCGCTGTCTGACTTTGGTCTTGGATGATACTGTAGATCTGACGGGAGCCGCATCTGGTGACATGCAGATTTTCGGTTTGCTCTGCGAGAGGAAGAAGGAAAGGGCGGAAGATGCAAGAATGATGAGCTGTTGACTCTGTAGAGTACAGTAAGATATTGGGTGCTGTACCCGTTGACAATCAATCAAACTGAATTGACTGGTTACCGAGCAAGACTTTTTCTCTTCAAGATCGTCTACTGCAGCCCAAGAGACTAAACTACTGCTGTGCTTAGTTACAGTTACAGTTACAATTACAGTGAGCGTGAACCTACCTTTCTTCTTCTCAACGGCTCGGCCCACGCACTAAAACTTGACTATTCACTGCACGGTCCGTCGGAAGAAGAGCCCCGGACAAAGCCTCCGCGAAGCCAAGTTGTGTACTACTACACAATTTCAGTTAGTCAATTGAGATGAGAGATGGGAGGCTATTCCTCATTCTATATAGACACAGCGAAGAGAGTTTGTAGAATCTATCAGATCATATTCCAATTCCCAGCTGCCTGGCTCTCTCTCTCCCTCTCTCTTTCGCAAGCTGTCCTATTTTGGGGATCGTGTCGGCCGCCGCAAAATTATAATGTCTCAAGTCCTTGGCTAAAGTAAGTTACTATAGTTTAACCAAGTGAGGTTGGCAGTCTAAGTGATCCTTCTGAAAAGCCTCCAGCGACCAGGTTCAGTCCTATTCAGGCTCAACGGCTGCTGGAACCGGGAAATGCAACGGAGATAGGGTAGAATACTCTACAATACCCAGTTATGGCGTAGTATCGTATCAATGCGTATTCATGCACTTCTGTACATATGCGAGTGTTTGTTGTTATGCTGTCTAACTTATTCTATTCTATCTGCACTTTGTACAGCACCCTTGCATGCATCCAATGCTGGCTGCACTGCAGCATGTAGACTACGGTATACTTATGCAGAGATTGCTACCCTTTCTCCTCTGGTTGGAGGAAGCAATCCCGTCAATACCCTCCGTCTTATACCGAATTTCCTCTTTTTTCCCGTTACTGCTACAACAAAACATGCACTTAATCAGTTGTCAATGGTCACTTCTGGGCGGCTATATCATGAATCACATCCTAGATCACCAAACTAACGTTGACATAGACACCTCATGAATAACTAATCCATCGTATTTCGTCCAGTCAAAATCTTTTTCGTCATTCAGTGGGCCTGGCTACAGTACAGTAGACTAGTCTTGTCTGAATCGCTGATAGGGAAACCCGTTCGGCTCCTGTACCTTGAAACCCTTGCCACTTTATACAGTCGCAGCACATATTAGTTTGATCTTTAGTTCGGCCTAGCTTCGTGACAGCTTTCAACAAAAAAGTCTTTTGACACGGCCATACACTAGTTTAGGATTCCAAATCGCGATTGACTTGACAGCCAGCCTACTGACAGCGCTTGCACAGCTAGGACGGCTTAGAACGAGGTTAGCCTTCAGACAAGGCGGCTAGATACCAGAGACACAATCTCATAATGGGTGCTGCTATAATTACAGTAGATTACTGCTCTAGATGCCCGTATTGTGTTGGTGGGCTATGCCAAGATGTAAATCGTGAGCCAACTCAGTCCCTCTAACGATTCAAGAGCCCTCTCTTGGATGCTTGTTCCTGCCTCGTCTCGATTGAACCCCAAACTCTTCCCCGATCTCCATTTCCCTCCTCCCTGTACTGTCGTTTCCCAGCGTCGGGAAAAAGCAGTCCCTCCTGCACGTGGAAGCCCAGGTCATGTTCGGGTTCTTGACTAAGACCATGTCTTGCATGCGTGTCTGGGTCCAGAATCGAGTTCCACCCCTTCTCGGCTATCACTCTTCGTAATTCAACCCATCACTCTGATGCCAGCCCTTCTCTAGCCCCCCTCCCGATGCCTTGGCATTGTTGCTTTGCTTTGCTGCTAATTGTGGCCTGCAAGGCCACCGGAGAACTAGGACTGTGTCATGATGGCCTCTTATTTCCGAGCCCTCGTCATGACAAGTCCATGTTAGACTATCAATGCCCTTACTCAAGAGTAAGGACAATGGGCCCTGCACATTATGCAAAGGGTATCGTTTGAAGCGGCCTTCTCGAGGCAGTTGTGTGTGAGGTTGTGTGCGCAAACCCCAGTGGCGTGATTGACAAGTCCTGTTGAACCAGTCTTGGTGTTGACAGTCGATTGCGTCCGGTTGCACATTTTGAAGGGGTTTTTTTTTTTTTTTTTTGCGTGACAAGGAGGAAACTCTCAACGGAAAATCGTATTGAGTTCGAAGTCGTGGGTTAATGGAATGGATATCGCCTTAGTATCGATACGTGTGTGAGACGGCGACGAGGGATTATATAAGTGAGAAAAGAAGATCAATCATATAAGGATATCCAGAGCCACTAGAGTGCTTGGGTCCACGTAACAACCAACAGGCAATTGACAGATGATCACCCTTAAGGGAAATGGCAGATGATGCTCAGTCCAGCGTATTGGCGAGGAGGAGGAGGGGGGTTGTTTGTGATTATGTAGGGCTGACTGTAGACGAGCGATTAGTAGTCTCGCAAATCATGAACGGGACGTCCGGCCTTTTATCAACATCGGTTGGCACAATTGACGGGGGTGTCGGACCCGGGAGGGTCCTGAGGGCTCGAACTTGAGGGCATTTGACCAGAACTGTTGTGTTCTTCGTCATCGGGATGAGTTTCCTCATCTCTCTTCTCTCGTCGCAGGGCCTGTTTGCGTATCGAACTTTATGCAATGCAACAGAGAGGCGGGTAAGAGGGCGCCATCGATGTGTGCTCCGAGGCACTGGTACGAAGTCATCGGCTTGCCTTCAGGCACACTATGTCGTTGGCTGTAAAATGCTCCGTCTTGCGCTACCAATCCCAGTGGTGGGTAACGACCTTGCTCCGTGTCTTAGTCCCCTTTATTTCTAGAAACCTAGCATGCGTCGAAACTATCTGGCGATGGGTCGGAGCTGCAGGATCAGCAGTAATGGTAGTCATGGAAGCTGGATCCTGCATAAGCCTGGCAGGGGTTGCTTGGCTGGTGTGCTACAGTGAAGGATGGGATATCCGCTTCTCTGCAATGTTACGGTACTGCCGGCTTCTTCTCAAATTCGTACTCCGTGTTTGGCTTGGTGATATGTATCTTATCGTACTCCGTCCTCTCGGATCTTACTCTCTGCTGTTGAACTTCGCCGGAGTGGCGCAAGCTGGAACACCACCTCTACTTCTCGCAGTGCTCGCAACTTAGTACGTATCTGTTCGTCCTCCGTGGGATGACCACAAAAGGCCCAGTCGTCGAGGATGTGGGAAAAGGTCACGTACTGTAGGGGCTGGGTGTATGATGGCAAGCAACGCCGTCCTGTCCGTAACTCACATCAATTCACTGTGCTTTACTTTGTTATGCTGTACTGTACTGTATCAGTCCGCCCAAGTTGTTTCCTGCCCACGTTTGTTTGGGTTGCAATGCAGGACCATGGGCCAACACAACGTTCGGCATCTTGGATGTAGTAAGACATGCCAGGACTCGCGGCCATTTCCCCGCAACCTTTTTTTCGGGCCGCAAACTTGATTGACCAAGAATTCCACATCCCATGTACATCGCCAGGATTGTGTTGATGCAAGTTGCAGGCGTTACAGTACGGCAGAGCAACCAACAAGGACCTCCAAAAACTGACATCTGATTCTGACCAGTAACATACGCTATTGGGGTGCTCCGTGCTTGTGCTTGTGCTTGTGTGTGGGGGCTGTAGGCCGTCGGCCATGTGCTATCCCATGAGGGGAAGAGGACACAAGAGTTGGCTCAAGGTTGTGAGGTCTGTCTGTCTGTCGACGGGAATTCTGAGCCCGTTCACTTGCCAAGCCAGAAGTGCTTCGGTTAAGTCTGAGAGATCGACACCGTGACTGGCCTTATCGCCGAAGTTCAATATTGGGCAAGTTACATTGATCCACCAAGATCGATCTTTCGTCTACTCGCACATCCTTGTAAGGTACCTATGTTTGTGTTACACGTACGTAACTGAACTTCTGTTGGCAGTGACAACGGAGGCATATGAATGAGGTGCCTTACCGAAGCAATTGAGACATTCGCTGAGGTGAATCTCAGCGACCTGCTTCAAGCCTTGACGACAGAACAAGCTACCAAATGCCGTAGGTAGTCTTACAGTGGAGAATATGCGTCGGCTAACATAGCCTTTGCCGGCGGCAACGGCTGGTCTGTCCTGAGCGATGCATTACCGAGTGTCGACGACATATGACATCTATGAGATTTGGGCAGCTCTCCAAGGAGTCTGAGAGGGAGTCAGACAATCATTACCATGGCGAATGGCTGCTCCCCAAGACAGTGCACCAATGCATGGCCCGGGTTCCATCACTCGAGGACTACATAGTATCCAGTCGATATGCCCAAAACAGTCAGGTGCCGGACATGTCTCTCATTTTCTTGCCTCTTCAGGAACAAGATTCTTTTGAGTCCATTGGCGAGATCATCGCTTCTGCTTCAATTGATAACAGAGGGCTGTGAATCTTGCAGCAACTGCCAACAACCAAATATCCCAGCTTTGATGCAAGCTAAGCTCGTCGTGGCCTTGCATACTTATTTTAGTGTCGGTCATCATTGGCCTGGTTCCATGGTTGCGGCATGATTTGCCCAAGGTCAAGATGAGACGCATCATCCGAGGTCCAGGCGCTCTATTGTCATGAACTTGAGAGACTGAGACATTCCCCACAAAGAGTAAAGCGGGCTATCATTGCCTGCGCCGCCGTAAAGGGTTCCCGCCATAGCCATTCATGTTGGGCGACTGGCAGATGACAAGATGACAGGCCAGGAGGACCAGAAGGCGTTTTCATAACTATTGCCCACTTCAGAATAGCCGACATGCGGCTTTGTGATGGTTGTCAGACGACAGACGATAGACAACTGAAAGCATCGACGTTTGTACAATGAAGTCTGGTTCCATAATTGGCTTACAGACGTCTAACATCGGTATTCTTTTAGGTGTCTCTGGGTCGAGATGCAATTGTAAACACGTTTGCGACGGCTGCATGGAAATGTCTTGAATGCGGAGAGCAAGTTGAAGCGCCACCGCTTTAGCGAGATGCTAAACTCCATGTTGCCTGTCATTGAGCCACATACTTCACAGCATCTGATTTGAGCTGGAGTCTGCGGGCGCAGTTTTGCCTACTGGAATCCATTTGCGGATGCTGAATACTGACTTCGCTGATCCTTTTCCAAGGGCCAGGTTCATTCAAAATAACCACAAAGCGACAGGCATGCCTTGAGGCCCTTTTTGAGATGATTGCGGACCCTGCAAACTTGTTGGCTTCATGTACAACCTTGTCGTCGAAACGACGCCAAGTTCCGCAAAAGTTCTAGTCCAAGACACCTGAGCTCTAGACCCTCGTGTTCTTTCTGGCATTCACAGGCATCCGAGTAGCCGCCCGTAGCCCTATCAACTGCTAAAATAATGTTTCTTGGGGTTTCAAGAAAACATGGCAAGCTTGGAATATTCAAAGATAACGACCTGGATAGATTGTTTCAGAATCCGGCGGTGGAGGTGGCGAGCGGAATGGCGTCGGGTATCCTTGAAAACGCCCAGAAAGAGGCGGAAATAGTCTCCATACAGGAAATGACAGAAAGAAGCGGAGGCTCTCATAGGATGAGGATGAAGATCGCGACGGCAATAGGATAAATAATGGGGAAATCCGGATTATGGTTGGTGATATGAAGTTAGAATCAGGTTGCCGCCGAAGTGACATAACCAACAGAAATCCAGCTAAACGCGCTTGTGCACGTGCAGGTTCTGCGGCTACCAAAGGCAAGCGCCATGGTCCAAGCAAGACCCTGAGATCTTTGACACTCTTTCGGAAAGAATGATGGTCATCTTAATGGAGGGTGTGCTTGCCAAAAACATACTTGCCGCGGCCGGGTACCTCAAGTCTGTGCCCTGACGGCCACTGAAGCACGGCAACTAAAAAGGTTTCCGTTGAAGCTAATACCAACTTCATTCAGACAAGAGTTACAGTGTTAGTCCTGTACCTAGGCCAGTTGCCTTTCAGGCTTAGGGACCTAGGGGCTGCGGAGTCCAAACCGCTGGGTGCAACTGATAATGTGATGTAACAATATGACGGCCGCGGTTGTTCTCAGTCTCCTCCATACCTACCTACAGTATTGACCTGGACTCGTCAGGGTGAGCTACGGGTTACCTCATCGATTGGAGGGAAAGAAGCTAGGAAGGAGGGAAGGGAGGAGCAAAATAAACTACCAGGATCATAATTGACGCAATAATCTCATCAGCACCATTCAAAGCCTCTGGAGCCAACTATGGGAGAGCTAATGAGCAACAGTACAGGTTCAACTAACTGCTTTTAGAATATCAATTTTTAAGGCCCCGTTATGGATATCAAAATCAGGAACATGCATGTATACCCGCTGACAACCGTTGGAACTACTAATTGGCACTAATAAATATCTTAGTACTAAGGTAGTCACAGTACTTAAGATACCCCACCACCAAGTTGGAGGCCATTCGACGATCAAGTTGTGCAACCTTATCTGGCCCATTATATAGTATGGTCTGAAACTCAAGGAGGAAGGTATACACGACAGTGATTGCCTGCCGCCTGTGCCGGATGGAGGTAACATCTTCTCAACTAAACCAAGACTCAACCACTGGCACCTGCACAAGCGTTCAGGTATCCGCAACTTGCGTTATCACACTCTCCGTCAAAGTCCGCAGATGTATACCTATGGTACACTGTGCCAAGATGGCTTCGGCTCGCGATGGCTGATCTAATAGTATTGAATTTACCTGGATCTTTCTCAAGTTGCTAAGCCTAGAGAGAGATACCGAGCCCGTTTGATACTGCCATAATCAGAGTGAACCAGAATATTCGAGATTACCTACCGTCAGAGGTTCCCGACTGACGGATCCCGATCGACTTTACAAGCGCATGCTTAAGATAGACCAATCAACTGTGGATGACGGGGCATATCGACGTGGATGTTTGCTGCAGGCTCTCTACTTTGATTTTTGTCTAAGTCAATGGCCTAGCCGGCAAAACATACGACGCTCCTCCTCGTCTCCGCCTTCTTCGACTATGATTCTGCTGCTGGACAACACTCCCCCGTCATGTTGCTACATTCTACCGATTAAGTATCACAGGTTGCTTCGGCATGAGACAATTCCAGATCCTTTGCTCGCATCTTAACCGAAACCAAGAAACGTCCCAAGCTTTGGGCCTGAAGGTTCATGCCTGAGATCCATTGGAGGAGCTAGTACCCTTACATGTGTTCGGTAGGTGTTTTATACCATGAACAAGAATCAAAAGACAATGAAGCCACGAAAAGGAGCTGCGATTAATATGCGCCAAAATGCATGCTATGATCGGACGCATTAAGCGAAGGTTACTATACAGGTTTAGCCATTGTGTCTTTGTCTCATTCGATATTCGCAACGAAACAGAGTCTAAAAGGTACAAGTAGTGCCTTGGTCTGTGGTCAAGTTTATCTTTTCCATCAACGGAAAAGCCGAGCCTATTGAAAGACATGTTAAATCTCATACTCAATAGCTAACGGCAACATGTAGAGATATACCACTATTTTGGGGTACTCATCACGAACCATACTTCAGGCTTTGTGACATTGCTCCAGATACCTAAGTTGCATGTCGCTGGTGATCGGATCATCCTTGCATGGACCCTCAAAACTTTATGTAAGCCACGTCGAGACTTGGCAATGCTGATATGCGGTTGTCTTTGAAACTTTAACCGGAGACATGAGGAAAGAAACTGCCTGATCAGACTATGATCTGAGACCAGCACTAGGGGGGTTGATACCGTAAAGCCTAGATGTTGAAAACGGAGTTGCTGATATGCCATCTGTACGAGCTGATCTAGAGCTCAAATTCAAAGCAGGTACTGATGATATCTTTCCTTGTCTTAACAAGTGATTGCTTTAGTCCCTTGGAAGATGACATGCCTTCCCGAATTCTGTCAATACGTCCCGAAAATATTTAGAGCAAATCAAATATCTTGTTCAAGAGTGGCTGGAAGAAATTGTTTCTGACACTGAAGTGTATGGATAAGAAGGACCGGGAGTAAGTTAGTTCATCTTACGCCACTATTTCCTTTTCAAGTAGATGTTAACTAGATTATGAACGAAATCATGAGCTTGGATATGAGAGTACACTATTGCACGAGTTATTACGTGTTCTCCTCTCTATGACATGTATCTGACTGTACCTTCGGCTCTAATCACAATAAGCATCTATGATGGGATACTCCTGGAATGGCATATTAGATAATGCCTGAAACGCATTTTGGCTGCATGGTTATTAATAAACCTGTAACAATAAGGGTCTTTCTGATGGCTTGAAACAAATATTCTGGTCGAATCAGATTTAATCTGATAACGAAACACATTGGCCAGAGCACCATCAGCCACAAAACCAGCAGGGGTCAGCCGAAACCATTTCACGCTAGTGGTAGCTTGAAAAGTGGCCTTTGTTGAATGTCCAAGTCAAAGGCCAAAACGGCCACGTATCCTCAGATGCAAAAAGAGGGGCCCTACGATTAGACCTGGAGAGTGTCGTGCATAAGACCGACAGACCCTGTAAGAATAAGAACCAACCATGCAGTTTTTCGTATCTGTCAAACCGAGTACGAATTAGAGAAGAAGAAGAAGAAAGAGTCCAGAGCGACGCTGATCTTTAGGGGCCCTCATATTATTTTGCTGGCATTGGACATTTGCAATTCGAGCTTGGTGGGGGCTGGATCGACAGTGGTTGAGAGACCGACTGGCTGCATTGGAACTGTACCTGCGTATTGTGGCTGGTTTCTGTATAATTCAAACCATTGTAAAGGAACGAGGCTTAATTGAGTTTTGGATTCATGGTGAACGGGTACCAGATAGTAGAGTATTCTCACAGCAAATGGTAGATGTGTCCCGGTCCCGTCTTGCTCCGAGACATGTCGAACTTTACCGCTGTTGAGCCCCTATCAACGTCGAAAAGAACACCTTAAAACTACCGGGATGACGCTAATCTTGGTGAATCTAGGGGGTTGTGCTCAGGACTTCCATCCAATCAGACATTTTCAAGATGGTTTGGACCCCGTTTTTTACACCGCCCCTCCCCTCGAACCTGGGCCAGAGCTCCCTCCCTTTCTGGGCCCTCCAGTTGCCCCACGAAATGCTCGTCCTTCTTAAAAAATAAACCCGCCAACATCAACTTCCTTCCCTCTTCCCTTCATCATCTCATAGCTTTTGGTAGCCATTGGGATCTGTCGTCATCATGGCAGAAAAATCAGGCGTCACCGGCGTCGACTTCGAGTTCGTCAAGACTCCCGCCTATCCCAAGCCCGACTTTGACAAGCTTGAGGAAGTTGGTGTTCCTACTACCAGGGTAAGTCACGATATCATGCATGATTGCTGTCCTTTTGGAAGAGTCAATTCTAACAGCAACCTTCACAGTACCCTGCCATCAAGAACGCTCCTCTTCCCGCCGATGGCTCTGGTGCCGACACCTTCAACAACTATGTCCTTATCTCCATCTTGACCATTGTTCCCTGGTGGCTCAGCTGGAAGCTTGGTGGTGGCTTCAAGACTACTCTCTTCTTCGCTATCATTATCGATCTTCCTATGCTCGCTGCCTGGTGGTTGGTCATCTCTTCCATCAGCCCTCGCAAGAATGAGAAGGTTCGCCTTCCCAACCGTGGTGTCGAGCACTACCTCGAGTTCAAGAAGGACGCCGACCGTCTTAAGTACCGTGGCACCAACAAGATCCCTATGGAGACTTTCTACGAAATGTACTTTGACGGCGATGTTGAGTTCAAGGGTGACTGCCTTGAGGTAATGGAGCAGCGTCATGACTGGGTCAGCTTCCGTTTCACCATTGGCCTTATCAAGTTCTTCCTGTTTGGCATGATGCCCGAGGTTATCATGCACACTCGTTCTCAGGGTATGTGTTCATTCTTGCCGCAAATTGGAAATCAACTAACGTTTGTCAGACGAGGAGCAGGTCCGTGACCACTACGACCGTGGTGATGATTTCTACGGCTGGTTCCTTGGTCCCCGCATGATTTACACTTCTGGTATCATCTCCGACATCAACCGCGAGGAGACTCTCGAGGAACTCCAGGACAACAAGCTCACCGTTGTCTGTGAGAAGATCGGTCTCACCAAGGGCGACACCATGCTCGACATTGGCTGTGGTTGGGGTACTCTTGCTCGTTTCGCCAGTGAACAGTACGGTGCCAAGGTTACTGGTGTCACTCTCGGCCGCAACCAGACCGCTTGGGGCAACAGCAGCATGCGCAAGGCTGGTATTCCTGAGGAGCAGAGCAAGATTGTTTGCAAGGACTACCGTGATATCCCCGTTCCCGAGGGTGGTTACAAGAAGATCACCAGTCTCGAAATGTCTGAGCACGTTGGTATTCGTCACTTCTCTAGCTTCCTTAAGCAGGTTCACGATATGCTTGACGATGATGGTGTCTTCTTCCTCCAATACGCTGGTATCCGCAAGGCTTGGCAGTACGAGGATCTCACTTGGGGTCTCTTCATGAACAAGTACATCTTCCCTGGTGCTGACGCTTCTACTCCTCTTGGCTGGGTTGTCGACAAGCTTGAGGGTACCGGTTTCGAGATCAAGCACATTGACACCATCGGTGTTCACTACTCTGCTACCCTCTGGAGATGGTACCGCAATTGGATGTCCAACAAGGACAAGGTCGAGGCCAAGTACGGCAAGCGATGGTTCCGTATCTGGGAGTTCTTCCTTGCCTACTCCACCATCATCTCCCGCCAGGGTAGTGCTACTTGCTTCCAGATCACTCTCGTCAAGAACATCAACTCTACCCACCGTATTGATGGTGTCGAGACCCAATTTGCCATTCACGGCGCTCTCGACAACTGCCGTGCTGACCTTCAGTCCTGGGCCTCCAGGAACAACGTCAAGACTCCCTCCGAGTTGCTGTAAAAATGTGGCCGAGAGTCTGGCACGAATTGGAAAATATCTGAGTCAATTCAGAAAAAGTACAGTGTCAAAAGGATGCCTCAAAAAGAGGCCAATTTAGTGATCAATCTATCACGCAATTGACAGTCAAGTCTAAAATGAGGATTTGATACATCTCCGGCATATTTAACCCGAAATGCGCCCCCTCGACCATTGTATTCATTTGGAAAAGGCTGGCCTAGTCGCAACGGGCAAGTTTCATGTTTCATGATAGATGTGTAACGGTAGCCTTCTGGGCAAGGAAACGGGCATAGAATATTACAAATATGCTCAAAAAGGAAAGAGGATGAATTGAAAAGTTTGTTCGTTACTTGATCGTGTCATGATGCTTGATTTGATTTGATACTGTGAAATGTGAAATGTGACATCGTTAACGTGGGTCATGACAGCTTTGACGGCTTATCATGACAACTGTAGCCAGGACTCGTGACTTGTAAATGAATTCCAATATCGACCAACCACCATCAATCCAGCCCATTTTTTTACCATTATTCCAATTGAATCACAGCGATCTTTATACGGCAGAATACCAACCAAAGATATGGAGTCTGATCTGATGGATTCACTAGGTACCTTGTGTGTCATGAGCTTCTGTGTCGGCTACGATTGGTAGGCCTGACTGAATTTCCCCACTTCAATGATTCGTTATAACTTGGACTCGTGCAAGTCTCATTAAGCACAACCAAGCAGATTAAAAGTTTATACAACACCTCTTCATCGCGACTTCAATTCCTTAAGCTTCACAATGAAACCTATATCGTTATTCAGCCGCCAGTGCGGCCTGCGTCTACAGAAAGGATACAGCACGAAATCACCCTCGTCCATCATCTCAGCTCTCAAAGCTCATCCTCCCAAGATAATACCAGACTACCTAACACCCATGCCATCCCATCTTCTTACTACTACCATTAACGACCTTCTCTACCCTTCTCTCACAACACCAACAATATCCTCCCCTCCTAAGGCTCTGCCTCAAGGACACCACCTTGTTTACTTCCCTATCCAGCTTCCTCCTTCGCGGCTAATCCCTGACGGCGCGGATCCTGATCATTCGCCTGGATCACCGTATGTGCGGCGCGTGTGGGCAGGTGGTGAAGTCACATTCAGAGGTGGGGAGATGAAGCTCGACGCTAGACCGGTGGTGTGTAGAGAGAAGATTGAGGATGTCAGTTTGAGAGGCAGAGAGGGAGAGGAGAAGGTATTTGTCGATATATGGAGGAAATACGGGACTGGTCATAAAGTTGAGGGGCGAGAAGAGTGGGATATTGAGGAGAGAAGGACCTTGGTGTTTATGAGGGAAGAGAAAGAATCTGCTTCGTCACCTGCACGACTTCTTAAGTGTAAGTTGAGCTATTTGTATTGTCCAAAAGCGCCGTTACTGATATTCTATTCAGATCCTCACCCACCAACCTACTCCATCTCACTCACTCCATCACCGATACACCTATTCCACTTCTCAGCGCTATCTTTCAATGCCCACTCCATCCACTTCGATCCTCAATTTGCGCGAGAAGTAGATGGCCACCGAGCACTTCTCGTCCACGGCCCTTTCACTCTTGCTCTGATGCTCCGCGTTCTCAATGACCAAATCGGCTCAGATGCATCTGTTCACAAGTTGAGCTACAGAAACTATGCGCCGCTCTACGTTAATGAGAGATTGAGTATCAACATTCGAAGAGTCTCAAAAGATGAAGGGGTCGGGGGACGATGGGATGTTTGGATTGAGGGGCCAGAAGGAGGAATGGCTGTCAAAGGAACAGCGGATATCGTCACCAAATAAGATAAATCTAAGTTCGTTGTATTATAGGCGATTGTATGCTAGATAAAGACCAATGTGCTATGATGAATGTCGAGCCAAAAACGACCCGGACAAAACGCCTCAGTATGGCAACGTTCTATCTCCAATGCCAAAGAATTCCTCTGCCTTTTCCACATGAATATGAACAATCGTGGCAATAAAATGAGGTAAGACAAAGGTGTATACTTGTCACACACGACAATTCCCCCACGCCCAATCTAATCAGCCCATCCAAACACCTCGCCAAGCGACATAGTGTTGCTTCGCATACCCGTCATTGTCACCAGAATGATAACCAGGTCAAGTACAAGGAGAACAGTGCTGGACAGCATGAAGCGAGGGCTGAAGACGCGGTAAAGCATCAAGTGGCGGCGAAGCCAACCAGCCCAGCTCATAGTGGCCAGGGCTTCAACTGCATAATAAATGACAAAGACGCCAATGCTGCGGGTAGTTGTCTCCAAGACGCCCTTCTGCTTGGGACCGACCTTCCACAGGGCCAAAAGAGGCACGGACGCAGCGGCGATAATCTGACCAGCGAAGCTGTTGAGAATAACAACGATAGGCGTCCAAGGGTACCGGATGGTGAAGAGAGGAATGAAAGCGCTGTCCCATTGGATGCTGGACAGAACAGCTTGGTGGCCAGTCTTGAAGTAGTAAAAGTTTCCAAGAATGGCAAGCATGACAGGACCAATAGGGCTTGTCTTGAGCTCGTTGAGATCCAAGAGTTCAGCCAGGGTGAGGATCTGCCAGAACATAAGAGCAAGGGCACCTCCTCCCATAGGCTTCGAAAGGAGGAAACAGGCCAAAAGAATGTTAAGAGGCAGCAGTAGGTAGCGAGCACCAATAGCGTTGCCGTACCCAATAATAGTGACAACAGGTCGTCCGGCAGGTCCGGCAGATTGAAGGATGGACACGCAAGGAGGCGCCCAGACAAACACAGTGCTTCCAGCAACAAAAGCCAGAGCAAGGACGATTTGGGCCAGGTAAACACCGATAGTTTTAGGAATTCCCTCAGCGAGCCGTCCCTCGAGCCAGCCACCGTTGTCAGCAGCATCAATAACCCAGTACAGAGCAGAGAAGAAGAGGCCTCCGCGAACAGCCCAACCGATCCATGTGGGAGCAAGACCCTCGTAAGATCTGCTTGTGACGAGGAAAGACTTGATGATAGCGGGGAGAACAAGACAGACAGCAAAAGGAATCAGTAGCTGCCATGCCGCAGAGGTTGATGAAGTCGAAGAAGCGTAGTAGGTGGAGGTGCAGTAGGGCATCTGCTCCTCACGGCAAAGCTTCGAGTAGGAAGCGATGCGGCCGAGGACGATGAAGGCAACAGAGTGGTAGATACCCAGATATCTTTCACGTCGAGCTTCGATTCGGAAAGCAGACACGGCACTAGCGATACCGAAAGTGGTAATAAAGAAGAGCAGAATCGAGTCTTCCCAGATAGTGTACGAGTTAGAAGCGAAGCCAATGGACTGGCTTACAGTGAAGATCACTGCCATCCATCCCCAGAAAGATGATGGGAAGATGTTGAGGATAGTCTTGCCCATCTCGTGGAGAGATGAGCTGAGACCAGCCATGAAAAGGACGGCGACAAGCGTAACAAGGCCCTCGGTAGGGTGCTGACGATACACACCAACGGCACCGAGAACAGTGACAGTGAACAAGATCTTGGGGTCCCAGAGACCTTTGAGAATGCTCTTGTGGAAGTTATTCTCAACTTCTGGCTCGTTCTCCTTGTAGGACAGGAGTTCCAACTTCTTCTCAGCGTAATCGAGTTCGGCGTCATTCATGATGACATATTCGTCCTCTTCTTCACGAGAGGAGTACATCACGAGCAGGATCAGACCGAAGCTAAAGACAACGATACCCATGATCATACGGGGAACATCGAAGCGGGCCCAAAGATCCTTGCAGACGGACAACGTAGTCTCCTGGAACTTGGAGAAGGCAGCGTAAGCATCACGATCATTCTTGGCGATGGCAAGAGCAGCCTCCCAAAGAGCAGCAGGAGATCCGACTCCCTCGCCTTGAACAAGACCTCGAGCCTTATGGTAAGCTGCCTGGTATTTTTCAATACCGGCTGCGGCAACGCGCGAGACAGCAGCGAGGTTACGCCAGTCGTTGCCCTTAACACCAGCAAATGCCTCCTCAATGGGCCCTCCCAAGTTGTTGAACGGGATTGGAATGCCCAGGAGTAGAGCAAGGGTAGGAACAAGATCGATCTGGTTCACCGGTCGGATCTTGGCATTAGCTGGGGGAGCAGCGAATTCGGGAGAAGTTCGACCGAAGAAGGGCTTCTTAGAGTACATCCAGAGAGCAGCCTCAACTTCATCGTCGCTCTCGCCGCCGTGGTCTCCCTTGCTGTCCATACCGTGATCTCCCATAACAACCAGAAGAGTCTTGTCGTCGATGTTCTCAACCATCTTGCGAATAAAGTCGTTCATCTGGCGAAGCTTTGCGCCCATAGCAGGGTGATCGGGGCCGTATCGATGACCAGCATGATCAACACCAAGACAGTGTCCAATAAGAAGATCCCAATCGCCCTTTCGCTCCGGCTTCAATAATGGGAAGATGTTGTCAATTACACCATTGTCAACAGTGTGAAGATCCCAGACATTGAAGCTGTCGTAAGCCTTGCTGATGTTGGGCTCAAAGTAGCCCGGGAAGAGAGACCACCAAGTATCATCGCCAAGATGAACAATCTTCTTGTTTGCGTCCTTCAACTGCATCAACAAGTTATCCTCATCAATGGCGGAACCACCGAAGCTGCTTCCAACATCGATAAAAGTCGGCAGCGTTCCCGTCGTAAGACCCTTGAGTCTCTGCATCGTGGCAGTGGGTGGATCAGCGATGAATGGGCGGAGGAAGGCATTCTGAGGGGACTTGACGGCGGTCTCGTAGAGGTAGGGGAAAGCATTGTGGAAATGCTGAGCCTGCGCCGGATCCTCGGGAACGGTAAAGTCGTAGCGAAGCGCGTCAATTAGAACGACAACGGCTCGGTCAAACGATTTCGGATGCCAGCAACCGCGATCGACATTCAACAAGCCCTTGGTGTTCTCAATTGGAGGCAGAGTACAGTTCGACTTGTCCTCCAGCACAAGCCGTGTGAGCAGAAAGCCACCTGTGAAGAGCCAGATTCCGAGCGCGTGAATAGCGAGCACGACAACCCAGAATCCAGTAGCCCACCGCCAACGCTTCTCATAGGTCTTTTGTCTTCTTTGATCGAGCGCCTCGCGTCGTTGCTCTAAAACCTCGACGTTCTCATCGGCGGGAGGGAGTCCGAACTTCGCATTGGCGGTCTGCTGAGCAGCGCGGGCGCGTTCCGCTTTAGCCCATTGCTCCGCGATCTTTTGATGCTCGGTCTGTGGAGTTTGTTGCTGAGCCTTGGGTTTGGCTTTTGGCTTGGGTGCCATCTTGATCGATGGGTAAGGTTACTCGTCGAGTCAGATCGTGATCGCTAGCAGTAGGATTGAAGCCTATTGACGGGCCATTGGTTTACCCTGATGTCTGAAACTGATTATCCAAAGGAAGGGAATTGGAAAGAAAGGAAGAAAAGATTAAATGTTGATAGTGAGTGGCCTCTGCTGAGGGACATGAATGTTTGTTGGAACAGCTGTCGACCCTGGTGGATTACGTAGTGGAGCTTCGCATGGAGTAAAGTGGAGTTGTTAGAATTGGACATCTTTAAGGGAGCTTCTAGTCTAATATCTATCCGTCTAGACCAATAAGCCAATAATCTTAGGTCACTACTTTGAGATTTCGATACATTCACATGTAAGTAGGTAGTCATAAACCTCCAATATATGAGAGAAACGCAATTTTGAATTCATTATCGTCAATCCTATGTGGATCCCTCCATACTCTAATACTAAGAAATTTCCATCCCATATACTATTTACTGTGCCATTCTCAAATCAATCAATCAGTTCGTTCGTTCGTTCATCAACATCAGTATCATCCTCAACAAAGTCTATCTGCAAACAAGCATTGAAATCGACGTGACACGACATGGCGTTACTAAATCTGCAAAGTTCCCTCCAGAACGCCGTCCATGCTAGGATTCTATCCCGTGATGCATCGCTTTTCTCCTCGTTGAGTTGTCTACCTGTCAACATAGTACTGACGGGTGACCAACTCCTCAAACTCTCCCACCTTAATCGAACATGTCGACGTTAGTGGCAGGCGCGTCTGCAGTTTGTCCGCTGGCACGCCTCCTCTCAAGTCGTCGTCGATTTCGTCGATTTTCCGCGGCAGCAGATCCCTCGGCGGCTGGTCCCCCAATGGCGGGTCCAGGAGGCGCGGTATTCACAGAGGGAGTGATGCCACTCCAGGTACCGTGACTCTCTGCTAAACTGGAAACGGTCTGATTAAACTGTGAGTTGCCTATTGATGGCGCCTGTTGTCCAGAATAATACGCCGAGTCTTTTCCTCGTCGCTTCTGCTTCGCAAAGGTAGGGTTAGGAGGAGCCAGTGAAGCTACATCGTCATTTTCTTCGGCCTTTGACTCGGCTCGCTTGTGACTGGAGTCTCTTCGATACCGGCGGCGGCCTTGCGTGGGAGATTCGAGTCCGGAAATGCTACTGGCGGAGTCTCTTCGGCCACGGGCTGCTATCGCTTCTTCCTCCGTAAGTCGTCGGAGGGTTACGTTCCTGTCTTTGTCGTCATGGACCTTCATCTTCACACTAACACTGGCGGGTGACGCATATCGGTCATAACGGGAGTCGTCGTCTCTTCCTTGGCGAGATCGCTGGGCTCGAGATCCGGGAGATAAACCTGAGGCAGTTGTTTCAGTATGGGCTATTGGTGCTAAGATGCCGCGAGGATCGGGGGGCATCGCGGGCATCGAGACATGCTCACTATTGCGTCTTGAGTGGTTTCCTGCGCGACCGACTGGTATAACAGTTGAATCCTTTTCAGTAGGGTCAACATAGTTGCCTCGAGTAGGTCGGGGCTCTATGGTTGATTCGGACATTTCAGTTGACAGAACCGTTTCAGTGGGAGGGTAACCTGTTTGTCGACGTTGAATAGGGCGGCGATCATCTCGTCGGCCGGGAGAGTCGTAGGGGTCCGCTGTGAACCTGGAAAGTGAGGTGCCGGATCTGAGGTCCTCTTCATCACGCAGGCGCTGTTCCTCCTTGGCCGCTTTCCTATCTGCCATCTTCTTTGTGAACCATCCGAAACCAAGACCTCCCAACAATCCTTTGGCAAAGCCACCGCCAGACTTCTCAGGCTGCGGGCGTCGAGATGGACTGACATAAGATGAATAATCCGACTCTTCGAACACACTGCGGCGAGAGTTTGGCGGGTATCGCTTGCTTCGGGGGTTGACAGATGGCGGAGGTGAGCTTAGCGCAGTTTCGGTACCATCGGCAGCGCTCCTCATCTGTGACATTACAGGTGGTGGTCCGCGGGCATCTGTGTCTCTTCTACGGTCAGGCGTGGTGGTGCTGGTGATGTCAGTTCTAGTAACATCGCTCATGCTTGGAGCGCTGCGGGTTGCACGGTGGCGTCTCGGGGTCTCGGTCGACACAGCAGAATACTCGGAATAGTCTCCATCCTGCGGCCGGTTTTTCTTGGCGAAAAGCTTTCCTAGTCCTAGGATGCCCAAAACCTTTGCGAAACCGCCGCCTCCGCCTTCTGCGTTGTCCTTCCTGGTAACGTCAGAGTACTTTTCGCCAGTATATCCGGTAAGGTAACTGGCTGAGCCATTCCTGGAAGCAACGACTTCTGGTCTTTGACTGCGATCGAGCGAAGGAGATCGACTGCGAACTCGGCTTCCGTTGTCTAGATTCCGGTTCTTGTCTCGTCCTCGTACCAAGGCGGCCAATCCACCGAGAGCAGCGAGAGGACCTAGCCACTTCATCTTGTTCTTGGGAGGCTCCGACTTGTATTCTGAGAATAACTCAGACTCAGTCAATCGAGTTCGAGTATCCTCCGTTGGCGCCAACTCTGACCGCATTTCTGAACGGACTTCTGATCGAGCTCCATCCATATAGTAGTCTCGTTGGTTGACAGATCGCCAGCTCAAGATGAAGTACAAAATAACCAGGATGAACATCCAAACAGCGTAGAGGATAAACAAGTAGAGCGGCGATCCATACAATGTGAGACCAAGAGGGATTTGAGCAATGCCCAGGAGGGCAATTGAGCGGCCCATCCATTGGTGAATCATGATGCGCAAAGAACGAGCTTTGGTTATCCTGCGAACGACCCAACCACCGAATACCTGGAGCAGGAAGAGAGTAAAGATGGCCACACCAATCCCATGATGCGGATTAGTTAGACTCCTTTGCGGGCCAACAGCGAAGTAGCCCAGAATAAAAACGGGCACCAGGAGCAAGACAGAGAAAACGTTCAACTGGGCGTGATACTTAATGGCCCAGCCAGGACGTCGTGAATAGAATCTCGCAGTCATGACAGAGAAAGGAATGAGGAAAAGGAAGACGATGACAGCCAGAAGGCCGTGTGCCAACACAAGACCTTGATATTGGGTAAGTGTCGAGAATCTGTTTCCCATGCCTGTGGCTCCGTGTTAGTCGGACCTTGGTGTAAATCAAAAACTGAGCTCCATACCATTGTAGCGGGTGGTCTCGAAGTTGGTACCCTGTAAATTGGGCAATAGGAAAGTGTTCTTCTCGAAATCCCATGTTCCATCTCCCACGACTTGAGAATTTGAGTCATAGCTCACTGCACCAGGTGCAGAGAATTGATCTGCTGCCGGCGCCATGATGGCGACGACAAGAAGTAAGGTTCTGTTTCAGACTGGGTCGGTATGTTTCGTGCGATCAAGTATAAGGGAGTTTTGGATCTTGGTAGCGTCGTTATATGTCTCGAGGTTGGAATGCGGAAAGTTGCGTGGCTATCGTGAATGTTTTCGCAAAGTTGCGTAGAGGTCGAGAAGCGGATGATGGATGGATGGATGTCTTAGGCGAAGAAGCCTGACAAAAACATCTTGCTCGCACTATTTCGTGGTCGTTAAATCGTAAAGCTGAGCAAAAAAGGAAAAAAAGACAAAAATGGCTAGAGACTCTGAAGTTCTTTGTGGAAAGAAGCTACAGAGTATGACTACTAGACTATGGGATAGAGGATGGAGACGCAATGGATGGAAGCCAAGCTTGAAGAACTGAACTGGATCTGGACTTGGACTTGGGAGACGGTTCCCGTCACCGTTGGTTGCTAGGCATGGTTGGTGGGGAAACCGCGGGTCCAGGGACTAGCCAGCGCATCCATCATACGCCGTAGCGTAGCGTACAGCGGTCCAGTGACTGGACTTGACTGGACTTGGACCTGCCAGGTTAGGCACTTTTGGAGGTAAATGTGGGTCTGCCTACGTATTGTATCTTCCGACTGGTGGTGGTCAGCGGTGTAGACTCTTTTTCTTTTACCTTGGCCGTTACTTCAAGACTCAATACAAAGCATTGTATTAGACATCAATTAATTAAGGCTTCTGTGAAACGGTCAGCTAAACTCAGAACGACTCCAAGCTACACAAGAATAATAAATGGATATTCTCTACAATTCTAAATGTCACGCAAGATCCTGCATCTCACTCACACTAAAGAATGACTCGTCTGGTTTCCCTCTCACCGTATCTATGATCGAACCCACATGGCATTTCTGAAACCTGACATATACCTTTCGGCTACGAATCGAGTTGACGTGTTAAGCTGGTCATGGTTCGCATTTGCCGTATATCGCTCAGCTCAGCTCAGGGGAGTTGTCGACCCGTGCGTTGTCCCAACCTCTTCTCTTCCTCCCGGACCCAGATCCCGTATGATCCGCCTTCGTCTGTACCTGGAAGATGTAACCCAGTTGTCATGATTTACGAACCATCATGTTGCGCAAAGACCATCCAACTAAGATAGTACAGAAGATTCCTACTGTAGTTTCCCCAGAGATGGTCGGTTATGCCGATATGAGAGGCATAGTGTCGCTTCCTGCTTTGCACCAAGATCTATCATATGCAGGTACCTCGATCGCTTCCCGTTAGTGTCCAGGCTACTACATGTTTCTGGAAGTTCTATAGACGAACGCTGGGACAGCATGGGAGTACATTATGCAACGCGGGCGGGAGTGTCTAGAATTGCTTTTTATTTAATACTGCGCTAAGTAGTTATTCTGTAAACAATTGAGTAGACTGAGTGTTGAATAAAATGATGTTGATGCCGATCATGATGCATGAACAAGCTGAGGCCTAAAGTTTCTTCTCACGGATCAACGCCTTGACCATGTGTTTCTCTATTACCAGCCTTTTCTCAACCAGGTATCCGTACTCTTGACCAGACTACCAACCTCTCCATGTTTACCAATACAAGGAACCCTTCTTCATTTCATCGCCTCAAAATGAGGACCAGCCACGCAGCAATTCTGTATCCGGCAATGATAGAAATCATGATGCCCACATCTCGCCCCATATGTCCAGTAGAATATCCATACTGATCCAGCACAGCCTGCCCAGCAATCTTGCACTGGTCCGCCAGGTCAGATTGATACATGCACTGACATCCATCACCGCAGCTATACACACGGTGTGCAAACTCATTCACCATCATGCCTTCAAACACATACTTTTGGTAATCCCAGTAGTGGAAGACGTATTTGTAGAAAACATTGAGGATCGTTGGAGGAACCATGAATCCGCCGACAGACATCCATAGACCGTTTGCGAAAGCCACCAGTGCGAGGGAGATTACAAAGCTGGGAAACAAAGATGTCATAAAGACGACCAGTGACTCGGCTGCAAGCAGATCCAAGAATAACCACATGACCCATGTGAAGAATGCTGTTGCCGTAGGTTGGAAATTGGACAGCCAGTACGAGATGACGGAGAAGAGGATCGATATAAGGAAGAGGTACGGTATGCCGATGAAGAAGTTGGACACGATCAGTTCCGTAGCGCCGTACAGTCCGTTGTGATGCTCCTTGACGTACTGGAGTCGATCTTCAATGAATGCAGGGACATAAGCTACAGCCATGAAACTCATAAACGCTGAGCCAAAGAATATGGCATTGATGAATGGTTGAATAGACTCCTGTTCAGGATCAAGTCTTACCCAGACAGTACCCATCATGATTGCCAGGCCAAGATACATGGCTAGGCGAATACCGTAAGCGACCACGTCTCGATAGCTCTTGATGAAGCTTCGGTGCAGTAGGGTCAAGGTAAGACTTGGCATGCTAGGTCGCTTCTCGATAGTCTCGACAATCCAATTGCCACCCGAAGACTCCGCAGTCTTGATCGAATTGTTGACTTCAACCGCTTGTCGCGAAGTAGCCCATGCAGCCTGTAGCGTCCCAAGATTGCGCGAGGCTTCATCCCTATTCTGGGCGAAATCGATATTAACCAACTCAAGAAGATGCTCAGCTGGGTTGACATATTGAGGCAGTGGAGCATCGACTTGGGCATAATAAGCAGCAACACTGCTCACAGGCCCAAAGTAATGTGTCTTTCCACCCGACAACAAGAGGAGCTTATCGAAGAGATTGAAGGTCGATGTGGAAGGTTGATGAATAGAGCAGATGACGATAAGATTGTTGCGTCTCGCTACTGTGCGCAAGTACTTGACTACCTCTAAACTAGCAGCAGAGTCAAGACCACTTGTAGGTTCGTCAAGGAAGAGCAGCTTTGGACTGGTGATCAATTGGCTTGCAACGCCTACACGGCGCTTCTGGCCGCCTGATATGCCCTTGCGAATAGGGGTGCCGATGAGAGCATTGGCTTGTTCGACCAGACCAAAAGACTCGAGAAGATTGTTTATACGAACAACACGCTCTTTCTTGGACAGAGAACTGCTGGAGGTTAGATAGATCCAGTGACAACCTGATTTACAAGACTCACCTTGAACTAGCGAGTCGTGATGAGAACTCGAGTGTTTCTCGGACGGTTAATGATCCAATAAGAGCATCCTCCTGCTCAACAAAGCACGACACTTCTCGAAACTCAGCGAGCGATAAATGACTCCCGTTGACATGGACCTGAGCTTCAACATTGCTTGCGTTTGTCGGACGGCGTGCTAGTACATTAAGAAGTGTCGTCTTACCGCAGCCAGAGGGCCCCATGAGGGCGCAAATCTCCCCTGCCTCAACGATGCCTTGAACATTATCGACAATCGCTTTTGGCTGCTTTGTCTCTCGGTCTTTGACAGTTACCGTGACGTCGCGCCATGTGAAGTTCTTAATTGTGGTGTTGAGAAGATGTTTCTCTGCAACTGGACGTTGCTCAGAGTCCATGATGTGACTTGTCTCTTTTAGTGACATGATGAGAGCTGGGTGAGTAGAGAAGCTGTATAAAGAAGGAAATATAACGAGCAGAGAATAGACAGAAGAATTGGAGTATCCTGCATTTAAGGAATTTGACTTGTGAAGCCTCAAAAATAATTATTACTAGGGTGACACCAAAAGATTACATGCGTCTCAGCCGTCGGTGTCTTGAATATTGCCCGTGTCATCATTCGTCCATTGTCCACTCGCACAGCCCGAACGAAGCTGGAATGTCAGCCGGCGAATAGACTATTACTTTTGATAAGACTCAGCCATGATTTTTCGGTCATACTGTACTCATCCTATTTACATGTTGTAACTTGTGTATTGAGGTGGGTATGGTCATGCCAAGACATAGCTCTACTACTTCTCATATAGATACGTTGACATCAAAATTCATATTTAACTATTCTAGTTATATGGATAAGTGAAGAATTCACATGTGACACATTTGATATGTCGGAAGTACTCAAGTCCCCGAAATACGAATTTATGGACTGCGTAATACTCCTGTCATCCCATGTGCATTAGCTGTTAGCTCAGTTCCGGTGTGCGAGCGGAGCACCCGAGCTGATTTAACTTTCGGGCAATTCTGTTTCCATTGGTTACCGTTGGATTGGTGTAAGACGCAGGGCTGAGTCTAGAAAAGACCCCGATAGCTCGAACCGAACCAACTGGAGGGTTCCCTCGTCCGACAAGGGGTTGGGGGAGAGATTCGTATTGAAGATATATTTTCTTTCTACTGCGATCTAACTCTGCTATCGAACTGCTTGCAAGGAAATAGCAAAGCACTGCGTTCCATTTACTTCAACAAAAAGCACTCAACTCTTCAAAGCGTCGGTCCAAGTTATCACAGGTTCAAGAAACCGTTCAGCATCTGGAAAATGGTATAATTATTTTAGGCGACATGTACATAACATGCAGTGCAAATTTGACCGTTGCCTGACCATCCATCCATATGACCAATTCAGTGCTCGGTATATAGATCGCAGATCCTGAAGTTCAAGCCAAAAACGCCACGCTGTAAATCAAACTCATCATGCAAAAACCTCATTCATGCATGTATGTGAAGCTCTTATGAGCGACCTATTCCCTCCAATATCCGTTTATTGGCCCATCCCACCAGATCTATCCTGTATATTTTCAAACTCGTGCATAATCGAATCATCCTCGGCAATTCTTTTCATTACCTCTTCATGACTTGCATCAAACCAAAAGTGAGGCGTCAATCGACGCTCCTTCTTTGCTTGGAAGATGTTTTGCGCCATACTTTTCATTGAACGACGTTCCAGGTCTGCGATGCTCCATATAGAAGACATTCTGGTGAGCAAAGTATTGTTGAGTCGAATAAATCGACGCAGGTTATCAGGGTCGTTGGACGCAGATGGAAGAGCCCATTGAGTGAGATGCACTGTAGAGGACATCCGTACCACGTAGTTGAGGAAGTGAGTATGAGAAAGAAGCGAGACACGGTGGGTAAGAAGCTTGCTAATCTCGGCGGCTGAATATATCGTGTATTTGGAATGGGCGTTGAGATTGGCTGCCGAGTCATGAGGAGTGTTCGGGTCAACTAGTTGACTTAAAGACAAGTTCAACTGCGAGTGCGGTTGGTGGAGCAGAATTGACGCTGTATGTGCTATCATATACCCCTGGAACATCATCTCGTCCAATTGGCCACTCTGGTATAGGCCATCCTTCTTGGACTTGGGCAGACCGCGGCGCCAATCTGTGAGTAGCGTCTCGATATGGTCAAGGTTCTCGTCAATGGGTCCAATAGCTGGACGATTCCGCAAGAGCTTCCCAAGGATTTGAGCGGCTTTGATGCGATAAGTGAAGGACGAGAACTCACGGTTCAGACCATAGAAGCCACTCGCATCCATATCTTCGAAATACATGGGCTGTGGAATATCCTAAGTACTGCGTTAGTGAGTGTAGCATAGTGACATAACGACATAACGGGGGCAAATTCTACCTCTAGGAGATAATGATATTCTTCGCAAGGAAGGGCAACGTCAGACGCAAAATCGAAGAGAAGGAAGTTTGTCTTCTTATGAATCCCGGCGATCAAACCATCAATCACAAACAGCTCCCACCATGTTCGTCTCCAGCTCTCCTCTATGACTGGCATGCCACGCCCATGTGTGCTTGCGAATGATCGTGTATTGAGGCCTATTTCAATCGCGATCTGCTCAACTTCAGACAATATTTCTCGAGACTTCTCTTGCAGGCCCTGCCCATCCAGACCAATCAATAGGAGCAATAAAGCCTGGACCAGAAATCCGTCTTTGCGACGACTAGACCTGTAAACAGATTTATGGGCTTCCTGGAAGAGCTGGCCCCGGTGCGGACATGCAGGTATGTAGAGTGAGCCTACCCAGCGCATCACGGCGGCTAGAGGCTCGAGAGTTGTTTCGTGCGCCAGACTAAGAAATGTTTCCCTCGGAGGAACAAAGGGATGGGCAGCGTGAAAGTAGTTATAGAAATAATCGATACAGCGTTCGGCGAGAGTAGGTGTCGGAACTTGGGTCGGAATAGGTTCATGGTGTTGGCTAGCGAAGAGGTTGAATAGGTCGTTGGATGAATCTGCGGTGCCGTATGGTTGGAAGAAAGACATGTCAGTCTCCATACTGCTGCTCGTCGCTAAAGCCGGATCGAGGAATGGCGTTGATAATGGCGAATACCATGGATCATCACCCATGTGAGGGCTCAAGAAGACAGAAGAGCCCAGGGAGGGAGAATTTGTTGTTCCCAGAAAAGGAGAGTGTGTTGATCCAGTCGACGAAGCACCTTCGCCGCCTCTACTTGGTGCTCGAGATCTACCAGGCGATGCACTGGGGCGTTTCGTGACCTTTTGGGCGGTATTTCGTCGAGGGCCTTTGTAACCGCGTCTTGAGGCGACGTACACGCAGTCGGAACCAGAGCTGACACAGCGAGAACATGGGTTCACTCCATCACATTTTAGGTGTTTGCCTCGCTGATGAGAAGATGATGTTAGCATTGGCAGAATCTTGCATTAGTGATGGGAGTGAAAGGTAACGTACACACGCCAGACAAGCCGCTGAAACGGAAGCAACTCCCAGACGAGCTCCTTCCGTCGCTGCGGATATCGACCCACAGGGGGAGGTCCTTCCGTCGGTGGTAAAGGCAGTCGAACTGGGAGAATTTGAGTTTGAAGACAACTCTTCAGGGCCTGAGAGCGCATCATCTCTGCTACTATTCGAAATCGCCTGTTGAAACGTGTTCGATGAGCTCATGGTAGATGAGTACCAGATGTATGGGGACTTTGTCGTATCAGAGTACAGATTGTATAGGGGAGGAGAGTGGAGGGATGAAGAGAAAGAGAAAGAATCATGAGGTTCAGGTGAAGTATTACTGTCCATCTCAAGAGATATAGATCTCATGGAAACCGACGAGTGTGACTTTATCTTAATGGAAGCCGAGTCGAAGTTTAGGACAAAGGCCGATGAGTTGGACTCTGAATGTAGGGCGTCAGTGACAGGTCCGGCACTTTGGTAGCGAAAACTGCTGACTGTATCCTAGCTAAATTGATAGCTCAAGATCCGCCCTTTAATGGTAAGTTTCCAAGTTTAGGCCGGATCGTGGAATATCCTGATGAGATGGAGGCTTAGGTTGTCTAGGTAGTTGGGCGTTGTTGACATTTGCCCACCAGTTAACGTATATCTCGAGATATCTCTTTAGTGATACTGTGTTCAAAAACTCAAATTCAATACGTAAATAATCGTTTACTAATGATGGATGCCTCCATGGAAGAATGTTCTATGACGATCCATATATAATATCCTCTTGGCTTTCCAGACACGAGGCACGGCAGTCGGCGTATGATGCATGCCTGTCCATGCACATGAGCTGCAAGGCAATGCAATGCGCCCCTGGACCAGTGACTTTTCCAAATAGATCATTCAGCCGACAAGGGTGTTGTGTTATGCTATGTGAATGTTCACACCTGGAGATATTAGGTATGGGGTGAGGGGGATAAACATGGGATGTGATAACATGTGGTCTAGCATCTGTTTTAGGAACCCGCATATTGAACCAAGCTTCTTACAAGGTTCCGACTTCAGCCCTAGCGGGAGCAAGGATTAACTTCACGTAGAAACGACTTGTTGACGTTGACTGCTTGACAGGGCCACGAGTCTGCAGCTGCAGCCTGCAAAATGCCGTGCCACCGACATCATTGGCCTTACAAAACGCTGACATAGTATCGGTATCGCCGTAGCTCTAAACATTTGACAGGGATTCATACACAGAACACCACCGACTACCATTCGCAGTGAAACTCTTATGTTAGCCAATAGGCTCTCACAAAATGGCGGATATGAGACTCTTGTCTCCTGTTGCCTCAACTGCCACTGGCGGTAAATGTTCAGCCGGTGCATGAGCAGTCTAGCTTTGTGAGGCCATACCACGTTTATTCATCCGCCTGAGACCCAGTATCAACTTGGACCTCCGTCATAAGAAGCATGGTTTCCCCATTATGATACTGGTGATAGACGCACGCACAGACAGATTGGGGCCAGTTGCTGTGCGGGCGTTGGGAAGCCAGAACAAGTTCATAGCTGGTCTAGGATGCGGGCGTTTTAAGGTAGAGTATAGTCTTCAAAGGACCGAAGAAGCATAAAACCTACCCCGCCAAGTCTGATAATACCTTGCTCTGTGATATGAAGAGATATTGCTTCGTGGTTTCTTCAATACTGTCAAGTCCGATAAAGCCAGCTTTGACTCGGACATAAGGTCAAAGCTGCGTCAAGATACATTTCTTTCTCTTCTACCCCATGCTTCTCTTCCAGATGCTTGCTTGTTTGAGTTGTAAGCCATCCATCTGCCTTTGTCCTGACTCTACTCTGCCGCACATCCGTCTCGCGGGGTCTTGGCGAACGGGGAACTCTGAGTTTACCGACTGCTAGTTTCTACTTCAAAACTCGCTGTTCCAAATTTGACAAGCATTAGGTCTTGAAAATATCTCCTGAGGATAGCGTTGTGCGAGCATCCCATCCCATCCCTAGCCCGACTAGACCCGCGGTACATTTCAGATCGTGGTGTGTGCGTAGCCCGGCACTCGAAGACCCAGGCAACACTGCCACGCTAACTTATACAAATCCATGTCTTTAGTGTACCGAGATGCTGGGGAGATGTCAGCTCCGACTATTTCCTGGCTTCTCGGGGTCTTAGCGCTGAAAGTGACACCCTGGATGTACCCAACGGTCGGCCGCTTGTTGGAGATCAACAGAATACGTACCGAGGGCTGAAAGTTGTTGACAGAGTCAAAGCTCTTTGCCAAGCAGTTTCATTGCTTTTTGACTGGTTCGAATAAGCCACTGCGTGTCTCTCTCGTGGGTGAACCGTTATGAAGACTTGCATACACCCGGCAAAGCAATGCCGCACAACTCAATTTGAACCACTTTTTCCTCGCGGAATGACTCGTTTGAGCCAATCCTTGAATTTCAAATACTCGAATATAGTAATTGCGGCCCGCAGCTCGTGTGGTATGTCGGATGCACGACAGTTTGCGGGCAACGTACCCGGGCTTCTGGAATGGCTTACTGAGAGGGTGGGCTGATTACTTGCTCTGCGATGATGAGTAAGGATTACAGTATTGCATTAAGAAACTCAGTCTACGTAGCATTATCAATAGAATCTCAGAGGAATGACGCACTGGGACAGTATACTCATTTGATTAAGGAAGGTCGATATCTTTCTCGTGGTGTTAAATATGTCAGGCCATTTGCTGACGAATCAAAATAGACCCAAGAACCCAAGATTAAAGTCCCGTCATATCCCTGCCTACCATCATAACCTAAAATGGTTAGCGTTGCGCAACAATTGGGGACAATAATGGTGATGTTTCTTTGTATTCGACCTTTGATGAACAGCTCAATCTTTAGATTAGAAACTTGGACTACTTGCTCCGTTGCAAATCTAGAATACTACCTGCCTGCCTAAATGACTCATCAATTCTTTCAATATGGCGGTCTGATTTGTAATTCCCGCTGTCAGTTTCCAGGCAATGGGGCCAGAGGTAGGTGAATACGAAAATTGACTTAGCACCGCCACAAGCACTAACACCAGTAACTTAGTACCTAGACTACCTATCCGTTTATGTGCGTCTTATGCCCATCATCTTCGTACAATGACGATAATAAAGAGAGTTCAGTTAATCCCCGAGACAACTACTCGGTGTTCCTCGGCATTTAATCCGTACTCTTCAAGTGCCGTACGCTCTTAGAAGCCCGCTTAGTCGAGAGCTTGAATTTGTGCCAGAAACAAGATCAACCAGATAAACGATTGATGCTGCTGCTTACCGTGCATAATTAGTTCTATTGGATAACTACAATTGCCAGCCAGTCGGGTTCTTTCTACGGCATTCACCAGTGCAGTACAGTAGGAGTTTCTTGTTGGAGTACTTCCGTACCACGATTATCATCCTTCGGTTCTGTGTCTGGTCTGTCTTATCAGGGCACCAATCATGACCTGAATATGACCTCTCCTTACAGGGCAAACACCCCCGCATTAACAGCCTAGATCACTTTAGCCATCTGTGCTGTATTTGTATTTGCAGGCTGTACAGTACCGCACCGTCCAAACCCCCCACCTGCAAGTGAGCTCTATTCTAGACCTTCCGTCCCGTCTGATCACAGCGGTGTTCCCTCTGCCGCCTTGCGCCCTGTTCAGCTGCACAGCCTCCCGCTTCGTCTCTGTTCCGGTAAAAGTCAAGGCCAGTCTGAACATAAGCTAAGGTCTGGTAGTAAGTCCCGGGACATAATGGATCCTGTGTCTCTTGCCGGCTTGGCGCTTGGGGTTGCTTCCATCAGCTTGCAAGTCTATACAGGATGCATTCAAGGTACTTCAGTGATTTTCAGCCCGTTCAATCATACTCAGCGTTGACCTTCCGCTAGGAATACAGCTTCTAGTCACGGCTTTGGGCTACGAGGATGACTGCAAGTATCTTAATCTGCGCCTCAGGATGGAGCAGCAGCGTCTGTTCTGCTGGAGTGAGGCCTCTGGACTGCTTGATCTCGATGCTAAGAATCAGGAAAAGGTCTTGAACTCGAACGTGTTCAATCTTCATCGACAGACGGTGATTGATCTGCTTGTACAAATTCAGTGCCTGTTTAACGACTTCACTGAGTACCAGAAAAAGCATCATAATCTCTCTACTGTCGTGGACAAGGACGGTGCTTTAGAAGCCCCGGAGAAGGATGCTAAGCTATCAAACTATCCTATGACGGAGAAGAAACGGAACTTTATTAAGAAAGCTATGGCTGATCTCAAGACCAAGTCCTCTGATAATCTCACTAGATTAAGATGGTCTTCATTTGACAAGCAGGGATTTGAGAAGCTGCTGGCCAAATTCTCAGTTCTTAATGATAACATGACTAACATCCTTGACCACTCGTTGCAAGTCGAGATTCGCAATACCGTCCAGGACACAAATCGGGGAGTCCTATTGCTCCATCACAAGATAGCTGATCTGAGTCATCTTGTGTTGGCACTCAAGTCCCAGCTTGACACGGGTTCTCCAGGAGGACCATCTCAAATGTCCAAGCTGGAGAGGGAGGCCAATGCTGACGCTCTGAGGCAGTTGTCGAGACTTGCCAAGTTCAAGGCGTTCAACGAGGCCATAGACCCCAAGTCAGGTGGTCCAACAGTTGTCGACGAAGCTGCTGCCAAGTTCCTAGATCTTGCAAAGCCCGGCCATCAACGGAACCTGTTCATCCCGCGATATCTTATCGAGTTGGACCCCGAGGTCGATGATTCTGAAGCTCCACGATGCGAAGCATTCATGAAATCGGCTGAAGGTAAGAAGAAAGTTTGGATCGAATGGAAGGACTATGACAGCGCAGACACGCAACCACATTCCCTCTCTAAAGGTGACACAATTGAGCGAGTTCGCAAATTGGCTGCTCTGCTAAATCACAGTCCAAAGCCGGAAGCGTTTCGCACTCCTCACTGTCTTGGTTTCTTCGACAAAGCCGATCCAAACGTATCTGAGGACGATGTTGATATACTCGATCGCCGACTCGGTCTCATCTTCGAGCGCCCGTCCGGCGATAACTTACATGTGTCACTGCCGCCCGTCTCGCTTCGTGAACTTCTGCAGGATCCCAAAGTTCGCAAACCGCGAGTTACAGAACGAGTTCACCTCGCACACGCTATCAGCAACTGCCTTCTCTACCTCCATGCCGTCGGCTGGCTACACAAAGGTCTTCGCAGCCATAACGTGTTATTCTTCCGAACACGCGATGGCCATGTGGACTATCGGCAGCCATTCCTATCGGGTTTTGACTTTTCCCGTCCGGGCGGCTCAGAAGAGATGACGGATGCACCAGGAGATGATGCAGAGCACGATCTCTACAGGCACCCAAACGCCCAGTCGAACCGCCGGCGAGATAGAGAGCGCTCGAAGAAAAGCTTCGATGTTTACAGCCTTGGCGTTATCCTGGTTGAACTGGCACACTGGCAACCCGTTGAAGATGTTTTGAGAGTTGATATGCGACGTGCGCGTGGACGACCAGATGTGTTGCGCGGCATCCGAGAAGCTCTGCTGAGAGAGGATAGAGTTGCAGCTGTGGGAGCTGATATGGGAGAGAGATTTGAAGATGCCACGAGGAAATGCCTGGCTGGTGGTGAAGAACTGGGTCTTAGAGAAGGAGACGACGAGACTCAGGATGAAGTTGCTGAAAGGTTGTCCATGAAGTTCTTTGAGGATGTGGTAAAACGGCTCGAAGAAGTGGTTGTCTAGAAAAGTGATGGCTCGTTTATGGGTGAGTGAACGAGATATAAAACGTCGGAAGCACGTTGTATAGTACTTTTTGTATATGAATGGAATATAGAAAGTTCATTATATCATTAAGTAACTAACGATAGTATCCCATTGACAAGTCCTCCCAAAATTATGCCTGAACGCCAGAGCTGTACTCTATCCCTTTCCACTATTTGATCATAAACTCAATTAACAGCAGCAGTCGAGGCACTCAAAACAGCACAGGCCGGCACAGATACCACAGCAGATGGCCTATTGTCATTATTAGCGATTTGTTGGTAGAGAGTTGAGGATTTGGTCGTTCTTACACCTCCATCGTTTTTGCCTCCTCGCATGCCCATCTGAGGCTGTTCCATTGTCATAGGTTGAACCGGGCGCTATTAAACGACAATTAGTAAATTGCTGGATCGATTATCGTTGATTTTGATGCTATGGTTGACCGAAAATGCAGTTTTTAAGAGAATCCGGAGGTCCCGGAGGTTGAAGGTTTCACATACCGGCTGTTCGGTGCTGGTTCGTTCGGCAGGGAAAGCTGCGGGAGCCGGCTCAAGGGGCATTTGCATTTGGGAGGAGGTTGAAGCAGGCATGTTGAAATTGTGTTGTAAAAAGTATAGAATCGGTTTGGTTTATATGTCTAAGAGTAAAGAGAGAAAGCTTGAATGAAGGTGAGAAAACAAAAATCAGGCTTGAACAAAGAGCGCAACGTCGTTGTTATAAACTCTTGAGGTACATGCATAAGTGCAAATGTTACAGTACCAAGCGCCAGGTTCTGGTAGAGGTCTGTGGTCAAGTACCAGCCCAACGGGTCGCTTGAACTGGCTACTAGGTAGCCTCATTGAAAACAATTACTCCATAGGTAAATCCATGGTTCTCTTCGGCACATGAACGCGTCTCCAAAGACGAAAAGTCAGTAGACCAGGTATCCCCAGCGTCGTGACCTCAGACAAGGGTCAGCTGGAAGCCACATGGGATACATAATTCGACTCAATACCAGTACATTACAGGACAAGGACAAAGCTGTAGAATCCGTCTTCTGCAAGGTAACAGTAGTTTGCATAAATCGACAACTATCGACATCATCGTTTTCACACGATGACTTGAGATATACCACTTTCGAACATCATGGAAGTGTATATGAGTCAAGTACCATCAAAGTCTTTCCACATTTCTTTACCGTTTGTGGCTGCTGATGGGGGTGAACTCTCCTTCAGCACGGACGGGATGCCCGATGCCGCGAGCTAAAAAGCGAAACCGAAAAGAAATAGACAGAACATTTGATGTATCCGTAAAGAATGGACAATTGTTGGGGAAACAATGACGTAGCTTTAACGAACCATTTGAGTGGTTGCAGGTCGACCCCTGCTTGCTCACGAACCAGCGGGCTGTTTTCTGGAATGAGCGGGAGCCTAACCACAGCCTCAATCTAATATACTGTCATGTTACAGTACATGTCTTCTAGAAGCTCACTATAGCTATTCTTTCGCGTTTATTCCGCTATTTTCTGCATTAATCACCAGCTCCAAGAATAGACATCGGTTAGACCGAACCGTTGACGGATGACGGCTGAGCTTTGATGTTCAACGGGTATAAGCCCAGCTACGTAATACTAGATGAGCCACTTCGAAAAAGGTCAAAGCTGAGGCAGTGATGAACGTCTCGATAAGGATCAAGGATCAATCAATGATTTTCAAGGGAATCAGCTTCGCTCTGGACATAGTTTTGAGTTGTAAACTCCATCCTCGTCGCCCTTAATGCTGGTCAATAAGTGTTAGGCTTGACCTGTCATGAAGCTGGATTCTTGGGTATCAGTTTGTAAAGTAAAACTAGAAGCTAATCAAACAATCTTTATTGGACGTTTCGAATTATCACCTACCGAGATTGTGGTTTATCTCTTGGTTCAAACTCATGATGTTCTCATGTAATATCTCATGATACTCATTTTGTATGGTTCACGGAATCAATGTAAACTGATTCTTGGGAAGCATCAATGGGAATTTAATTTTCCACACATTACAAATGGCATTTCCTTCTCTTCTTAATTCGCTGATAAGTATCCGTAGTAAATTATGACCTTTTGACAATTACTTTGTATTCAGATTTTCATGAAGCGAACTCAAGCGAGATAATTACAAAAATGCAGAACTATCAATGCAATACTGCAGGGTGAGCGCCAAGCTCAGTACGAACAACCTCTTCAACAATTGAGGCCAAATAAACTTGTACTCGATGAATTACAATGGGAAGGTAACCTTAAACCCTTCATTGTTCAGGTACTTTTTCTTTACCTTCTGTGGCATTTTGCGGTATTTATTAGTCGGATAGCTACGTGTCACGGCCCATCCTGCAGAGAGCCGCATTGCCATCAACATTCATTAGCTTAGTACCTGGCCTAGGTAATATGAAGTGTCAAATACCAGATCTGTAAGTCGATGCATGCAGTCTAAAAACTTAGAGCACCCCATTGAACAACACATCGCTGACCCGCCTGCCCGCTATAGTGATGTGTACATGCTGTAGTCTATTGTATTGTATAGACGAAACATTGTCATGTGGATGAAACATCGGTCTAGCATACAAACCACAACCTTGTTCGTCACAAGACAGACCCAAATTTGATGGAAAATCAATCGGTTCTATGTCCGAGACATTGATTAAAGTAAAGCCATGGTCTAATACAACCACGTGCTACTTTGATATATTATCCAAACCAATGCGATTATTGATAATTAGAATAAAGGATTTACCGACAATTCCCCGGACAGTCGAAACTCGATGGATTGGGTGGAATGCTCACAGCAGTGGAGTTCTCGATCCGGGGAGGCTAAGCACAAGCCACTGAGCAGCGAACCTCCCATAGTACCTATGATAGGCAGGCCAGGCCTGCAACCTCCAACATCTTGCCAAGGGGCCATGTGTTTTTGCGTCAAGTCAACCATGCGCCTGCTTTGAATTGCTCTGTTGTTTGATTGTGCTTTGATCCAAATGATTTGAATCTTCAGTTTTTGCCATTTCTTCTATACCAATCCTCAACTCCTTCCACCCCTTTTCGACCGCCATTGTTCTCTTGGCTCCTTGTCCTTGGCTCCCGTCTAGCTCGCTCCCTGTTCTGTTGGACGGACGGGGTTGCCGTCATCTCCCTCACCTTCGAATTAACTCCTCAACCGTCATCGTCCGAGCTTCTCGATACCTCTGCCCACGATGGCTTCACACGGTCAATACTCTCCGGCGCACATCATGTCCAACAAACACCATCATGCTCCTTACGGTTCCGCCCCCATAGCTGTCCCTGGAGGCGCTCCAGCTGGTACCTTCGCGCCAGGCACCAAGATTCAGGTCGGCAGTCGCCGTGTGGTCATTCAGAAATACCTCTCCGAAGGAGGCTTCGCCCATGTATACCTCGTCAAGTTGGATAAGCCTGTTGACGGCACTGATCAAGCCGTCCTGAAGCGGGTTGCGGTGCCCGATAAGGATACTTTGCGGGGCATGCGCACCGAGGTCGAAACAATGAAGCGCCTCAAAGGCCACCGACCGATTGTTACATATATCGACTCGCATGCTTCTGAACTTCAAGGAGGAGGCTATGAAGTTTTTCTGGTCATGGAGTTTTGCAATGGCGGCGGCTTGATCGATTTTATGAACACCAGGCTACAACACCGCCTTACCGAGCCAGAGATTCTCAACATCTTCACCGACATCGCTGAGGGTGTCGCGTGCATGCATTACCTAAAACCACCACTGCTGCACCGCGATATTAAAGTCGAAAACGTTCTAATAACCGCTAGAGGGTCTTCCAAGCGTTTCAAACTTTGCGATTTCGGCTCAGCAGCATCACCTAGTCCCGCCCCCACCACCGTTACTGAGTGCCGTCTCATGGATGAAGATGTGCAGAAGCACACCACAATGCAGTACAGGAGTCCTGAAATGATCGACGTATACCGCAAGCAACCTATAAACGAGAAATCTGATATTTGGGCATTGGGTGTCTTGCTGTATAAGCTGTGCTACTATACTACTCCTTTCGAGGACCAGGGCCAATTGGCCATCTTAAACGCCAGCTACCGTTTCCCTAGTCATCCTGTCTTTTCTGACAGGCTCAAGAAATTGATAGGTAATGCTCATTGGCCCTGGAGCTTTGTTTAAGTACTAACACTTGTTTTAGCGTCAATGTTGAGAGAGAATCTACAGGATCGACCAAACATTTATCAAGTATTGAAGGAAGGATGCGCCATGCAAGGACGCGATGTCCCTGTTCAAGATGTATGTCTAAAATTTCAGCCAGAGAGTATCATGTTGACAATCTGCAGATCTACAATGGCCGTTCTCAACCACATGTTAGAACTGATAGTCCTCATCATATGGCCCAGAAACCGGAGCAAGCGCCAGTGGGTGCGGTTTTCGAACGTGTTGAACCACAGAAGCAGGTTATCCCTGACGTTGTGCCGATGAGAAGAGGACGGCCGACTGCTTCCCCAGCCCCAGGCAAGGTGTCCCAGAAACCGGAAGCTTCCCCAATGCGAAAGTCAGAAGGGGATCCTTTCGCAGCCCTGGATTCAAAGGCAGCCTCGAAAGGATTTGATGAGTTGTCGTCTCGATTCCCTACGCTCGACCAGTTCTCATTGTTGCACGACCAGGGGAGCAAGTTCGATTTCGATGTTTCCTCGCCCATTTCTCCAGTAAACGCAGCCTCAAATCTAAACGAGAGAGTAACAGCAAAATTGGCGGATGAGGCATTTGCCTCTCTCCAAACTGACTCTCCTCGCCCGAAACCAGTGTCTAGAACTCATTCAGTTACCCCTGTCGGGCATCAATCGGCAGTCGCCTCGCCCCCCCTTGAGCCTTCATTGTCAAAGACTTCATCCGCGCCGAGCAGACCTGACATCAGCAGGGCACAATCCATTATCAGCAACAATCCTGAGTTACAGGCCATTTCTTCTCAAAACAGCTCCCGTTATGTCTCTACGGGTACAATGACTTCAACACCGCCGCCGGCCGAGAAGTATAGTCGCGAGATGGAACAGCCCGTTCAACGTGATGTTCATGATTATGTTCGCTCCAGCAGTGCTACAAGGCAACCTGAGCAAAGTGCAGGACAGTGGACTATGGAGGAGCCTCGTCCTACTTATGCGCAAAGAATCCCACCTTACCAACAGTCCGGTCATGAACGCCAGCCGTCCTCGTCTAGACCGTCCCTGGAGGGTGGTCGCCCCCGTGCTGACTTCTTGGAACCCTCGTCGCGCGCTTCACCGGCACCGGCGGCATCACGACCTCGACCTGCCAGCACAAACCTCGAGGGAACAACTCTCGACTTTCTGCGTGAGAGAGAGGCCGCATCGCGCTCCTCGAGTCGACCACCCCAGGCTCCTTCACCTTATCAGGAACCTGCAGACGATCCACGCGCATCGAGTGACATGGACTTCTTGAGAAGTCTGGAGGATTCAGAGCGAACCAAGCGTTCTAGCTTGACTGCGCTGTCAGGTAACAAGAACATTCTCGCTGGCAAATTTGGAGATGCATTCAAACGCTTCGAAGGTGGCTCTCCTAACAACGGAAGAATTCCATCGCCGGAAAGGGAGACAGCACGCCGCGACCTGACTCCCATTGCTGGCTCCGAGGCAACGGATGGGCGAAGCGACGATGGTCATGTTCATGACGACGAGGACCGTATGACACCTGAGATGAGGCGCGAGATGGAACGCTTGAAGCTTCAAGAAGAGGAACAGCGGGTGGAGGCGGCACAAGCTGAATACCGAAAGAGGGTAGCTGCAGGACAACGTGGGCCACCAGTTCCTCCAAAGAGCATCGGTGGAGTTTCGCGTGCTGTCAGTATCCAAAACCGGGTCCAAAGTCTTTTGAACGAGGAACAAAAACCATCCAATGTTCAAAGGACTGCTCAAGGTTACGGCAAGTATACCGACACCCCTGAGACTGGTAATAAGTCCGAGAAACCTCTTCCAGGAGTGCCTAAGAAGCCATTGAACGTGACAAAGACCCGGGCCGATTCTCCTCAAGTCCGAAGCCCATCTTCGACATCGTCTGCTCCTCCAGCCTTAACTTCAAAGCCTCCAATGAAGCCCCCAGCCCCCAAGAAGCCAGTGCATCTCAACAGCCTTCCCACTGGTCAGAGGCCACCATCGCCTCAGAAACCAACTCGTGCTCAGACAGCTTCAGAGGACCTTATCAGCATGGACAGCCCTGGGCAACAAATGCTGGAGATGACAGCTCAAGAGAAGGATGATTATCTACAGGACTTTTCCAAGCGGTTTCCCAGCCTAGGCTCGATTGAAATGGTCGAGCGAGAAATCAGTGGACAGAACGGAGGATCAAGCCGGTAAATAGACATTGGCTAAAGTATCTAGAACTGCCATATTGCATGTACATTTGAATATACTCAGCGTATAGCGTCCAGCATATTTCTGGTCAGAATCAACTAAGTCCAGACCATGATGATTGAGCATGCATGTGGTGGGGCCATCGTATCCACCCTTATCTTATCTCCCAATATTTTTTTCTCCAGAGCAAGGTTCGCAGTCACTTGGACAGAAGCTTTCTGCAAAGACTACCATCAAGCATCAAAACAAATACACAAAATGGCCAAACGCAAGAGACAAGCTGTCGCACAGAGCGAGCCCGCCGCTGAGCCTTCGGTCGTCACGAAGAAGGTCAAGGGCGCCAAGGTTCTTAAGGAAAAGCCTGTGAAGGAAAAGGCTCCAGCGCCTGTGAAGAAGACTGCGACCGCTAAGACCGCTTCGAATGCGCCCGAGACAATTCAAATCGTCGTCGGCTCCTACGATCGAATTCTTCACGGATTGACGGTGACGGTTGGAGGCAAGGACAAGGCCGAATTTGCCGACACATTCCTGTTCAATGCCCATACCTCAGCGATTCGTTGCGTCGCTACCTCGCCCATTTCAGCGCCTGTCCCTGGACAAACACAGAAGGTCATGCTTGCTTCTGGCAGCACTGATGAGCGCGTGAATGTTTACAACATTTCTGCACACCCCCCAAGCCGAAAGAACCAAGAGATTATGGCCAAGGTGGCACCCCGACCGATTCTCGAGAACCCCAAGAACCGAGAGGTCGGCACGCTGCTTCATCACTCTTCGACAGTCACATCGCTTTCCTTCCCTACACGATCAAAGCTACTGTCGTCAAGCGAAGACTCTACGATTGCAGTTACACGAACCCGAGACTGGTCTCTGCTCAGCAACATCAAGGCGCCCATTGCCAAGCCTCAAGGCCGTCCTAGCGGTGATACAGCACCTTTCGGAGGTACACCGTCTGGTGTCAACGACTTTGCCATCCACCCCAGCATGAAGCTTATGATCAGTGTTAGCAAGGGCGAGCGTTCGATGCGATTATGGAACTTGGTCACCGGCAAGAAAGCTGGAGTATTGAACTTTAGCAAGGACATGCTACAGGAGGCTGGCGAGGGAAAACACTCTACTGGCGAGGGACGAAGAGTTGTTTGGGGAAGCGTCGATGGAGCAGATGAATTCGCGGTTGGATTTGATCGGGACATTGTGGCCTTCTCAATGGATAGTGTTCCTAAATGTCGAGTGATGGGATCGATCCGAACCAAGGTGCACCAATTCTTTTATGTTGCACTAGACAAAGAGGGGGATGAGACGCTGTTGGCTGTCGCCACAGAAGACGGGCGCATCCTCTTCTTCTCCACCAAGGAGTCGGACCTCTCAAAACCGGACTCGGATGACAAGAAGCTCCCAACGGCTAAGTTGGTGGGTCAGCTCGGCGGCAAGTCAGACGGAGTTCAGGGCCGTATCAAGGACTTTGTGGTGGTGCCGAGCGCTGAGGACGCCTCAACGCTGTACGTGGCGGGCGGAAGCAGTGATGGACGGGTTCGTCTGTGGCGTGTAGGAGTGTCGGAATTGCAGGGCAATGGCAAGGAGGAGACCAAGGGAGAATTGTTGGGAACGTATGAGACGCAAAACAGAATCACCTGCATGACAGGATTTATGATGATACCCCGACCCGAGGGAGTTGAGGATAGCGAGGATGAGTTGGATGATGAGGATGAGGATGAGGGAAGCGACAGCGGTGAAGATTAAAAGGGACTTTAGTTAAAAGAAATGAGTGTATAGGACTGTCGTTGGTTGGTCATTGATGTTTTGATAAATATAAGCTTAGTACCTAATGTATGAATACCTATGTATTTGGTGATGAGATGATTGAATGATTATGGTGATTGACTGTCAGCTTCGTATGCGCACAGCCAATATCACATGTAAATCGAAGTATGTGGTTCCACAAACTACAGTACTACCGTGCTTACTGCAGGGAGACTAGACAGGTAAAGCTGGTGAGGAGATACGGATAGAGTTACACCACATAAGAACAGTCTCTCTTCCGGTATATGATAGAGCCAACAATAACTCACCCATTCTAGGTCTCTTTTTGTTCCATCGTTGGCTCCTCATCCTTCAGCGGGCTCTAGGGTCAGGGGGACCGTGCCTAGGCCCCGTGAATGGGACGTCCGGCAGGTAAGGTAAGGTACGGCACTGTACTGTATCACGAGGGGTCGTAGATGCAAGTCAAGTTTAGAGAGGCATTAGAGCTGACCAACCACGGAGTCTGGAATTCAAGCTTGAGGCGTCTTGAATGTGGGGTAATGGACGCGATTGGACAGATGCATGATGATCGGGAATGGGTCCATTCCGTTGAGACTAAACAAACACATGGAAGCGAAGGATTCTAGGTCATGTAGAGAAGAGGATTATGGTCTTTCTTTGTTTGATTGAGTCTTGCTTATCCTATTTCTAGAGTTATCCGTCTATTGATATCAATGTTTGTGACGACAATAAGCACTGACCTTTCAGTAGCATCAGCGGGGACTTGTCCACTAAGACTTCCCATGAACCAGGGGTGTTGGAGGAGGGTTCTTCTGCTGTGGAGGTAGATGGGGCATATCTACGTAATTCCTGGGGCCCTTAGACGGAACTGTCTCTTGTCAGGTCTTGTGAGCATGTGAAGAACGTTGCCGTACATTAGCTTGCTACCTCTACTCAGAACTGTGCCGCCTCTCTTCTTTTCCATTGCATCTACCCTTTCCTTCATATCTACTGGGCTTTGAGGCTTGAAATAAACTCTCTACTGTTTATTTACTTTACTCTTACATACCTCTCTCTGTTGCTCTGCCCGCTTGCAAATCTTTGCCACTCAAGTCAATTGGACCCTGACTACTTCAGACTCTCAACGTCTCAACTTCAGAACTGACTCAATCTTTTCAATTCTCACTTTGAAATCTCTGCTCACTCATTCTCAGTCAGCTGTTGACTTGACCGCGGATATCCTGGCCCTAGCTAATTGTATCCGTGCTCGTTAGCTTGAGTCGTGAATGAAAGTTGATAGACAGGGTTGTTGCAGAGCCTTGGAACCCCTAGCAGCTTCAACTTTTGCTTAATCTCTTTTTACCTTGCAACGAGATCTTGGAAGCTGCACCACAAGTTGCGTTTTTCATTAAGGCCATAAGTACGGAGTAAGTAACACTGCATTGCCTGATGTTGAGACTTGCAGGTTCAGCTGAGCTGGAGAGTCTAGAACCTGGGTCTTAACCTCAATGGCTGACTGTCCACCCAATATCATTTTGTCCAACCCAATCTCTAACCACTTGCCTACCTACAGTCCCAATTGTGTAGAAACTCCAGATTTCGAAAGAACAAGCAAACAATGGCCGACGACGGACCCCCTCTTATTCGTCCCGTCCCTCGAAGACCTTTCGATCTCAACTTGACAACTCCTACGCCCCCGAGTGAGAATTCGTCTCCCCCATCGCCCGCTCCTCCAGCTCGAGATCCCACCATTGCGCGCTTCCTACAGCCAACACCCGAACCTGTAAGCGCAGGCCTAAGCAGACCACAGTCGTTTATGAATTTAACCTCGTCAACACTGTTCGGCATATACTCTCCAACCGCATCCACCTCGCGCGACCGCGTCTTCGCCGATCGCAATGAACTCGATACGCCGTGGGGTACAGGCGCTCAGACTCCCATCAAGCGACCCAGCATCGACGATGCCACATTTGATTTTCTAAAAGATCGGTCACATGCAATCCGTCGTCGATCGTCGATCCGCTCCCAAGCACCTCCTGCGCCTGTGAAAGCTTCCCCTTCGGCTGGCGCTCTGGTTTTGAGAGGACTGTTGCTCTTCGTTCTCGGTGTGGGTTATGGCGTCTTGGTCACATCACGCTTTAACGACGGCTCGGATAGCCATCCGTCTGGTACCACGTACAACTGGTTGCACCTGTCATTCTGGGGTCTTGCTGGCGTTGCACTCGGGGCGCTGTTCCCTTGGTTCGATCGAGTCTGGGAGGATTCGTTTGGCGAAAAGGAGGATGAAGCTGTGTTTGAGAACACTGCAGCCAAGGATGATGATCCGAGCACTGACTGGGCAATTGCTATCCGTGCTGTTGGTGCCTTTGTCGGAATTGTCTTTGCCATTGTAAGTCAATCAACAAAGAATTCTCTATGTATGTCACTGTAACTGACAATCTGCAGCGCAAGGTGGCCTGGGCGTCCACTCTTCAGGTATCCTTAACCCTGGCAATGGTCAACCCTCTCCTGTGGTGGCTTATCGACCGCTCTAAGCCTGGATTCTTCCTCTCAACTGCTGTTGGTTTGACAGGCTCAATCATTCTTCTTGGCGTCAACCCTGATATGATGCCAGCACCCGCTCACGCTCCTTTCAGGCACTTGGTGAATGCCACGACAGCATCTCAAGATGAAGTCGTGCCTGTTCTTGGTGGATATGCGCACCAGGAGACGCTTGAGACGGGTATGTGGATGCTCAGTGTCCTCTTCTGCAGCTGTGTCTGCTTCGGAAACATTGGTCGCCGACTAACACTTGGCCCATCTGCCACGGCAAAGGGTCGTTGGGCTGGTGTGAGATAATACTCAGTGAGGAACACAGCTGCAATGGCGCTTCGCACTATAGCATGATGTGTCCATGATATTTGTTCAGTGTTTCGGTGGTATCTTTGGGAAATGTTCTCCAGGCTCAGGTCTCGAGCCACTGTAACGGGTGACATGGGTTATAGTCATCCACCCAGATTGGATATAACGGCATTATATATATTTAGGAGTAAGATCGTGATGATATGACAGGATATGTATCATGGAACCAGAATATAGTGGTCTGTTTATGACGACAGTATTTCTAGTATTTCTAGCAAGGGTACGGGCGGTTGGCCATAGACTCATGAAGCCAAATCATTGTGAGCAGCAAATTTGATCACATGTTAAATGTTACAATCTGAATATTGATCTCTTCTATCGCTTGATTTTTGGTATTTGCGAGGCAGCGGTGATTTTGTGGTATAGCAAAAGTCACATTGATTCAACACGGCTACATTTTATTCTTGATGTTGATTTTTTACCTTTTTATTCATCTCTTTATTTTTGCCAGATTTTTGCTTGTTTCCCGTTCCTACACCGAAACTTTGTCCACGCTTTGCTCCATCATGATCAGCCCTGCCAGGGCCCGAAGATCGTCGCGTGACGCAAGTTCAGTCGGCACAACGTCATTTTGTGTACCTTGGGTCCATATCAAGATGAATTATTAAGAGCCTCCACCACGGCTGTCGACTTTTCTTTAATGGTAGGGCCAAAGTCGAGGTTGGACAAACCCATCATGACAAGCATGCGGGGGTCTTGAATGGTTTGGTTGATCATGGTGGTACGGGTGAGGACATCGTGGAAGGAGGAAGCGGCAGCTTGGGGTCCTGAGTTGGCTAATTGCAGATGTCAGTATGTGGTTTATAAAACAGAGTCGTTATTCTACTTACTACCGTTGTTCTTGGGAATCTGTTCAGGGTGCTGGACTGGTCGGCCAGCAGCAATGTTGTCCAGCTCAGTCATGATATAATGGGATCTCTTAACAAAATCCCAGACATGGAAGAGACTGCGGTCGACATTGGGGGGAGTCCAGCTGCTATGAGACTCAATGGCCGAGATGAGGTCGGAGAAACGGGCTATAATGGTTTCACGGTACTCCGAAGAAGGGATCGTAGCGTCGGAAGGCATGATGGCTGTCTGTAGATTTATATTTGGAATGGCAAGATAGTTTAGAGTTCCCAAACAAGAAATTCAATTGCGGAGATCCAATAAAAGAGCTGAATTGGAAATGAAGATAATAGAGCAGAGCAGAGTTGAGTTGAGTTCTTGAGTTTACGAAAAGAGGAGAAGAGAAAACATAAAACGTAGCATCAACGTCAGAGTCGTCAGGGGAAATAACGGTTTCCCCGCTGTAACATTGCCTTGCCCTGACAGTGTCGTATGCTCAATTGCTTCTTTTATGGATAGGTAGACAAATCAGATCGAATTCTATTAGTGGCCAAAGGTGCTGTATGTACTGTGCAAGAATACCCAGCAACGACAGAGAAACCCACTCTGTGGCTTTTTTGGAGTCGCGTATCTCGCCAGGATCCTACCACCTTCAGGGAGTTCAAGCTTTAGGCTGTTTCGGTTTCCAATGAGTGTCTTGAACTGGTCAACAGCCAAGAGAAGCTTCTGATAGATCACATCGAGCTCCAGGTGGCTTGCATGGTCGCATATGATGTACTGTAAAACTCAGGTCGACGGTGCAGTATTATATGTGAACCTATCGAGCGTTCTAGAAGTCGGTTCGGGGACGAGTCGAAGTTGTTGCCAGTGGGCGGTGAGAATATGGACACACAGATCAAATTCGAGATGCTATGACGATAGAAAAAGGAAGGAAGCTGAAGCTCAACCCGAGATGACAAAAACAGGAAAGGATTGACATGTGATAATGGGGGAGGAAACAATGGACGACACACTGAATAAACAAAGGGCTGGGCGAAAGATGAATCACGGATAGTAAATGCTGCGATGTTAGAGAACTGATTATTCTTCCAAATTAAAGTAGAGTGGTTGGTATTAATAAATAAATAGATATTGTGCTGGTAATATTGATAGATTTGAACAAGAAATACCTACCCATCAGGTAGGAAGCTCATGTGGGGGTTTCGACTAAAGATTCAGGGTCCTGGAGCTTGAGCTTGAGCTTGGATTGTATGGGGCACTTGGCTATAAGACAACCATTCTGAGTCTACTCATGTATGTGACGAAATCCTTTCTCTTGGCAACTGTTTCGGGGCATGTTGAGATAAGAAGTTATCTTGACTAAGCGGGAGAATGTTCCAGTACACCTAAACTGAGTTGTGGCGAGTTGAGCGACTCGTCATCCATTACTGGCTTCGTCAAGTCCTGATCCGGGAACCAAGAATTAGGAGCTGGTCTAGAACTTATGGAACATTGGCGAATGCGAGATGAACTAGACTGTTTTGAATATGAAGGGGGCGTATAATGCTCAACAACTAAGCGTCATCAAGAACAGGGTCCTGGGGCACGGTACGATATGTATGTGTTGGACTGATCCCCTAAACTCATGATGAGCAAGCAGACATTCCAAGGGACAGGTACGAGATGGGACTAATGAACTCATGACACTCAAGGGGATGGCCGCAATGGGTGGCTAAGAAACTAACAAAGGTGTTTGAAGCCTCAATCGAGATGGATTCTCATGCCATGCATGAGATCAAACGAAGCAAAGCAACCCAAGTACCTGGGGACATCAACTGTCAAGGAAGTTTGTTCAATGCCAACGCCTAAAAGAACAAGAACAAGAACAAGAACAAACCAAACAACTGAGTAACTTAGTGCTGGGCGCATCTCGATCCGGCCCGCCACACCCTGGAACTATTGGACGATATGGACAAGGCATGGGAGAACGATGATGCGTAGATTAGATCCTGTCCAACTTCAACGCTGTCTTGTGTGCCTGTCACTCTCAGTCTCAACCTTGAATGGCAGATGAGATCTCAGATTCGAAGTTTGATCCCGCGCCTCTAGGCTTTCGGGATGGCAAAGAGATCTACAATCAAAAGAGAATGAATGGGTGAGAGCTTCTGTATAGTCTTTTGACGGCACATCATATCCATGACCATCATCATGGATCCCCCATAGTTATCGACATGCGTATCCCTGTTCATCTCTTCGTTGTTACCAAGAACGTGCATGTCATATGACGCCAACGACTCTGTTTGAGCCTCTTTTCTGACCCTAGATCCTGGGGCCTTGGTTAGCCCTGAGTCTTGCTGCGTCAGTGCATAACCGGCCTAGGCCTAACCCAACCTATCCAAGTACAGGACAGCGCTGTATCACAGCCTTGCTGGATTAGTTCAGGCCCCAACCTAACTAATCTTTCTTCTGTCTCGGATGTTGCCAGCCCGTTTATTTGCTGGTAGCCGGTGGATTATCCCTTTAACCACTTTCTTAAGTAGCCTCGATGCGCCAGCTGCTTTCTCCGATGGCCGTTACATCTCCAGCGCCTTCTGGATCGTCAAAACACCAGCGCAATCACCATCGAGACCCCTTTTTCTGCGACACGGAACGGCGAACCCTTCTTTTCCCGGATCCTCCGACCCTCAAAAAAGAAACCCCAAAATCGTATTCCGCGTCAATAAACCAGAGGAACGGGCAAGAGATCAGAGATCGGCAACTGGACAGGACGAGACAAGCGAGCGAGCGGAAAACTAGGGTCTGTCTGGTCCCTGCTCTCTGCGGAGAGAGGGAGAGAAAGACTATGTACAGCACAGAAGAGCGGAGAGGTAGAACCAAAAGGTCTTGATCGAGTACCGTCTACTTTGGAGGCCCTGTTTCTTCATCGTGATCTGCAATGCTGGTCTTTGCGGCCATTGGCCATGCTTGCGCTGCTGGAGGGCAGCATTCAACGTTTGTGCTGCGTTGCGTTGCATTGCGAGTTCCAGTTCCCGCTGTTTTATGTCTCTAATCTCTCTATGGGGCCTTTTCCACCGCATCGCATTTCTAGAGGCATTTCTTGGCTTTGGCTATGCATACCTATGCGTGCGCGTTGGATGAGGCTGGGTAGACTCTGCACATGGATAACTATTATTTTTAGGTTCGTCTCTGATCCCGGTAGGTTGGCAGAAACAAGAATATCTATCCGTATTCTCCCCAGAATTACCGACAATCCTCAAAAAGGTGAATCTCACCTTGACAACGGGCAGCCAACAAAGTCTATGTTTGCGGCGCCTCGGCCGTTGAGATCACGCATCTGTACAGTATCAATTCGGTATAGTAACAGTCTAACTTACAGGCTGTTGGGCTGAACTTGTCTCGACGTCATGAGTCGACGACCCTGGCCTGCCAGCGTCATTCGTTTTTCTTGTAAGACGAAAGGCAAAAAGTCTTGTGTCACTTAGTAAGAGTGTCGGTATTGAACCAGACCATCATTGATTGCTTTGCCATCTCGTACTGCTGCTGTCGCGACCAGTCAAAAATGGAGTGAACCCTGTGGCTGCTAAACATGGCAAATCAAGTATCGTGCTATGGAGGCGTCTAAATCGTGATAGTTATACGCAGGGTCCTCCCAAGGGCTCCAGTCCAGGGGATGGACTTGGACTTGGACCCTCTTGTACATGCTAGACTAACTAAAAGTTGAAAAAATCTACAGCATTTCCCAGTTGTCAAAAGCCGTCCAAGTATTCGGTACCTGCCAAAGACTCGCATCGCCAAAAAATTAGAACTAGAACTAGAATCTCTCCACTTGTTTTTTCCATCTCATCCTACCTACCTACCTAGAGGCTAGAACAGAATGTATGGTACGGCAACCACCCCCGTCGTTCTTGCCTTCCAGTTGAGTTAGGTATGTATTATTAGGTAGGTACCTTATTTTGTATCGTCACGAGAAACCGTGACGCCTTCGACTTTCCTTCCTTATACACATTCTTCCCTCCCTCTCTTTTTCTCCTTCTACTCCATGAAACGACACATGCAGAACAGATACAGATAGATAATCATCATCTGTTTATTCTCAAGTTCGCCTCCGATTCGGGAGCTATTGTGTCTTTCCTTTTTTTACATAGTAGGTACTGAACCTACAGTACTTTCTTAAATTCACACACCCCTCTGCCTGTCCTCCTCTTCCTCTCCTCTGCGTCTCTACAAAGTTGTCCCGGATTGGTAAGTTGTCTTGGTTGTATGACGATCACTATCTATCCTTGCTGCATTTCATCTTTCTTCAGCACGCTTTTGCCCAATCCTTTCCTGTCCCACTTCTCATTCCCAAGTTACTGTACTGCACTCGATTGCTTAAAAGAGGAAGACGCCGTCTTTCTTTTTTCCTTCTTCCACCCCTCGGCCGGTCATTATTGCCCGTCCCCCTTTAGTACATATATATCTCGAGCCCTTAGAACCCCCGGAGTTCAGTCCGACTCCCCTGAACCCTGGTAAAACAAGTGGATTCGACTTCGGCAGCCGTTTAAACTGATGCCCATCATATCAAAACCTATGACATCTCGCCGCCCCTCAAGTACCAAAACTACTTCATCATAACTTCTCCCCCACCAAATTTGTACACCTGCCTCGTCTTATAATATATACATACACACATACGACATTGACTATCATTCCTTCCTTATACTGCTTCGATCTCATTCTACGGAAATGATTCACCTGCTACATGCGATACGACTTGTTTGATCTCACAACTCTTTAGAATCCATGTCTATCCTGAATTCGGCTTGTCCTCGTCAACTGGACATATCTGCATATACCTTCATGCGCTCGACACGATTTCAACGGTTACGCCAAGAAGACTGCAACTTCCGTCTTCAACAACAAACCCAACGAATACGATCAAATAACAGGTCATAAATTGGACAAGAGTTTGCATAGTTTTGGATATCGAAGTTATTTCTTCTTATTTTTTCAACGAATTCACGCACGGCATTGCATGATATTGTGTTCCTCCACAGGAATCGCAATCACATTGAGGCTCGCACCTTATTAGAGAGTTTCGACGCCCCGGATACGACAGAACCAAGAGTAACGAACTCGAATAACACGATATTATACCCCGTCTTCGTTTCATCCTCCTTTCGTTAAACAATACACGCGCAGTCTATAGACGTTCATGTCCTCAAACAGTACGTCGCAATATTCTGCGACCGATCCTGCCTCCGGTCCCGGTCCTCGCGAGTCGCCGACTCGCGACCCGCCCACCGATTCCGACAACGAAAACCCGGACTCGGGCCGGCAGCCACAACAAGTAACACAGTCCCAGTCACCTACTCCGGGTTCACGCCATCGCGATGTTGCACCCCGAGATTTCGTACGCCTCTTTCAATGTCAGATCTGCTCGCTACCACTTGACGAGCCTATCAGTCTCCCATGTGGTAAAAGCATGTGCCGGCGTTGTCTTCCCAGCACTCATCTGCGCGCCAATATAACATATCCTGCCGTTCCCGATCGACTTCGCGGTTTCCGATGTCCTTTTGAGGACTGTGGGAAAGAACACGCTCTTGGCGATTGCGCTGTCGATGTGGTTCTCAACAAAACGGCCCAACATGTGAGGGAAGAAATAGAGCGTTTCAAGCACGAGTCCTCGACTACTGAGTTGGCAACAAGAATCATGTGGCAAGACCCCTGGGCTGCTGCAGGCATTGCTTCCATGCGGAATGACAATGATGCGTACTCAAAAGTCATGCCAGGTGGAAAGGTCATAGCCACATATCGTTTGGCAGAAGAAGGTGATCTTTCTTATGAAGCTGATATTTCCTATGACGAGATCATTTCGGCAACCCCGTCACCACCTCCCGACGTCGATGACACAGGGCTCGTTCGGAAGGCGCAAGACGCTACTCGCGCTGAAATGGACTGCCAGGTCTGTTACGCGCTTTTCTACGACCCTCTCACAACAACTTGTGGACATACTTTTTGCAGATCGTGCTTACATCGTATCCTTGACCATTCACGGTATTGCCCAATATGCCGTCGTTCGCTGGCCATCAGCCCTTTACTTAATCAGACTCTGTCGCCGTCCAATCAAACTATCAAGCGAATCATCGAAACGTTTTGGTTGGAAGAAGTAAACGCTCGGAAAGAAGCATTGGATGCGGAACGTGTTACGCAAATGGAAGAGTACGACACTTCTCTTTTTGTGTGTACTCTATCGTTTCCTCACATGCCGACATTCCTACATATTTTTGAGCCAAGATACAGACTTATGATTCGAAGAGCGGTTGAAGGAGATCACACATTCGGTATGGTGATACCAAAACGACGCCAATATCCCGGGGATACTGATTTCCACGAACTGGGCACCTTACTTAGAATTGTTAACATTCAATTCTATCCTGATGGACGAAGTCTCATAGAGACTGTAGGTCTGTCGCGCTTCCGTGTTCTTGAACACAACTTCCTTGATGGATACATGGTTGGCAAGACTGAACGGGTTGACGATGTCAGTCTTGAGGACGAAGAAGCAGCCGAAGCCGCTGAAGCAAGTCCAATGGAGACCGAATCTAATCAAGACCCTATTCATATTTTGGAGGGAGACAAGGAACCTACAGAGCAACCATCAACGTCACCCTTACCGCGCTCAAGTTCATCAAGTCCTCATATGCCAACATCCGTCGTCGATATCGACACGATGTCAACACAAAGCTTGATGCAGTACGCTTCATCCTTTGTCTCACGAATGCGAGAACAAAGTGTACCATGGTTGACTGAACGGATGTTAACAATATATGGTGAATGTCCGGAAGATCCTGCCATATTCCCTTGGTGGTTTGCCAGTATGCTACCTGTTAAGGATATTGAGAAATATCGACTCCTAGGAACATCCAGTGTACGCGAGCGTCTCAAGATCTGCTGCACATGGATTGTGGAATGGGAGATGGCCCGATGGTGAGTAAGATCCAATGACATCTCACCTTTCCTTCATTTTGATTCTATATCATACATATATCCTCTCATTTCACCACTCCTCTCATTGAGCGTCTGCTCGTCGTCGTCATCTGTCGCTCAGGCTAAAACGACGTCTCCCTTTCCCAGGACAAAGCTGATTGACGGCCGTCCAGGTCCTACCACGGCTGCACGATCCTCTGATTGACAATCCTTGCCCTACTATCTCTCTCTCGGCATGGCTCTGCAATTCGTGCTCGTGCTTTTCTGCTTTATTGCGCAGCTTCTGTACGAGAAGCAAAACGGTCTGCGGAGTTGATATTATTCCACTTCTAACACAAACAGGACGATTACGACGAGACGATAGCTAGGGCGGGTTGGTCTGCATCATGGCATTGCGGAGCATTTTACGAGGCAAAAGTTTCAAGATATTGACCTTTTGGGCCCAGAAGAGGAGAAAGATGACTTGACTACGAAGAGACAACGGATCTATTAAGCTAGTCTATTCCAATCTAGACCTGCCTCAATATTTACCTCAAATCTAAGGAAAAAGTCAAGGTTTCTCATGTCTGGGGTTGTGTGTAAGAGCAGGAGGCAGTCAGTCATAGCATCCTTGATTTTGCGGATACCATACCCCTTTTGGCTGAACCATGTAGATATCTTTCAATAATGCAAAGACTCTATTTACCAAACATCGGCCGCACCATTTGTTTCTTGTGCTGCAGTGGCATCACCCCACGAAGGGACACCCGGAGTTTCTACCCAAGTGCCGGGCATAACGTTGTCAGAGTTGTCTCCTGCCGAAGAGACAGGTTGGCCGTTCTCGTTCCCGTTCCTGTTTCCATTCCCATTTGCGTTCCCATCATTGGCTCCACAAACACCAACGTTGTTGTCTGCGCCTTGCCCAACACTGCTCACGCCATCCTTCGGGTGGTCCCAGTCACCGCTAGCACCTGGGTAAGTATCATTGCCCCAATGGTCTCCCTTGCGGACAGTTTCGTTGCTCTTGTTCGATCCAGTGCTCCATCCATTTGGCTGTACGGGGGCCCAAGGATCATTCTGAGCCGTCTCCTGGGTGCCGCCATTGTCCCCATTGTCCCAATCAGTTACTGCCTGGTTCTCATTGGTATTGCTTCCCCAACTGCCATTCTGTTCGTTACCGCCGCCGGCGTCGTTGCTATTGCTGTTGTCTTGACCGGTAGTACCCCAACCCACTTGGTCATTCTGGGTATTCTGGTCGCCAGCTCTGTCGTTGTTCCAACTGTTTCCTGGATCATTATTATTGCTGCTGTTCCAATTGTTACCTTGATCATTACTGTTGTTGCTGTCCCAAGTGACTCCTTGGTCATTGTTGTTGCTACCGCCCCAATTGTTCAACGCAGCTCTGACAGAACCAGCTGGCTGGCTGTGTTCTTTAGAAGCGGTCCGGGCTCCTTGACTGCCCCATGCGCTGAACTGTTTGTTTCTCTTGGGTAGATACGGGTTATCCTTTCCCTGGTTCATGAGTTAAGTCTATTTCTATGGCTGTTGCTCGCTGCCATCAATACTTACAGTGAGACTTGGGGGTCCAACGTTGTTGTTCTGACTGGCTTTGTCTTTACTGGAAGCCGGCGCAGTCTTTGGTCCGTACCTGGCTGGGGCTTGAGGAGGACCTGGGGGAGGACATGGTGGCCCACCCATAGCATACCAGGGAGGATGGGACATTCCTTGAGTGATTGGCACGTGGGAATAGGCATCTGGGGCTGGAACGCCTGCGTATTGCTGATTGTATGGCGACATTTGTGCGTAGTGGGGGTATTCCTTTGGGTTGTTGAAGCCATAGTAGAAGGGATTGTGCATAGGATGAGGTGTTCCCATGGGTAAGGGGCGAGCGAAACCATTGCGGTCGGGGTAGAGAGCATTGCTCTGGCGGTTTCCATATACGGGACCATGGTAGACCCGCATGACGTTGTGTTCTGGATCGTAGTAAGCATTTGGTGCTGGATCTTCTGGAGTTTCGATCACGCGTTCTGTCTGAACGACTTGAGCCCGGATCGGTTCGATCAACTGAGGGCGACGCATATGAGGGCCTGGAAGTCCTTCGGGATAACTGCCCTTCTTGACTCCATCCTTGTATCTAGGCTGTGCCTTTTTTTTGCCTCGCATTTTCTTGAACTTGCCTTGGTCTTGTTCTTTGGCACCCTCAGAAGTCTTCTCTTCAGCTTCTGCTTCTTCGGGATCCTCTGGCTCTTTATTCGCTTCTTTATCAGCCTTTTGCTTCTTGTTCTTCTTGTTTGTCTGCTTGTTTGCTTTCCACGCTTGCTTGGGGCCCTGCTTCTTATTGTTCTTCTGTTTGCCTTTGATTTGTTGCTTGGGCTTCTCTTCTGGCTCGGCCTCGTCTTCTGTTTCTTTGGTCGATTCTGAGCTTTCCCCGTCATTCTCGTCGGGTTCTGGATCTGGAGCAAACTTTTTGCCTTTCTTGCCACCTTTTTTTGCGTTGGCATTTTTCTGTTGCTTCTTGTTCTTCCAGGGAGGCTCCGGTTCGGATTCTGATGTTTCGGGTTCGGATACTGGCTCTTGCTGTTTTTTACCCTTTTGTTTGCCCTGCTTCTTGGACTGTTTCCTATTGAATTGCCGCTGTTTCCAAGGTGGTTGAGTGTCATACTCAGACTCGGAGGTGTCTTTAGCAGAATCAGAGGCATCTGAATCCAGTTCCGGCTCGTGCATCCATTTCGCGCCTCTCTTCTTTTTCCTGCCAGTCTGTTGATTGTGCTTGGGGGGTTCTTCTGCTTCGGATTCGGATGTTTCAGGGCTGGGGGGGATGTACTCCTTGCTCTTTTTCTTGCCTATCCTCCTCAATATTTCTCGACCCTTGACGCATCTGTGACACTTACAAGTCGGGTCTGGATCTGAGTCCCAGTCGCTCTCAGAATCAGTCTCGATTTGTTTCTGTTTCTGTTTCTGTTTCTGTCTCTTCTTCTTTCTCCTCTTTCTCTTTTTCTTGGGAGAGTTTTCTGAACTCTCAGCGTCAGAAGCAGTTGCATCAGAACTGGAAATAGTTTCGGACTGACTGGAATCCGACTCTGGCTCAGATTCAGATGTCTCATCAGAAGACTCAACTGGGGTCGTGATGACGGTTTGCTTCAAAGCAGATTTCACAGGCCCATCTTCGAAGCGGACTTTCTTGATCACAGTCTTGGCTTCGGTGACCACAGGGGCAGGTTCTGGCTCGGGCTCAGATTCCGGCTCAGGGTCAGGAGGAGAGGGAGGAACGGTGCGTCCGGTGCGAGGGTAGGTGATCCTGACGGTGTCTTCCTCAGACTCATCATCAGTAGTAACTTCAACACGTACGACTTCTCGTTTCTTGTTTTTGGGGGGTTTGCTTTTAGGGATAGGACCGAGGGCAGATTCGATGGTTGTGCCAACTACCCACTCGCAAAAGTGCGAGGGGCCTTTGAGCTTGCGATTCGCCATTACGAATCTGAGCGACTTGTCATCGCGAGAGTGAGGATAAGGGAAGATGGTTTTGCTGAGGCCAAAGAAGAGGCAAAATTGGATTTTGCCTGCCAAATAGATATGGTGAAGGCGGGAATTGGTTGCGCGGGCCAGCAGTGGATGAAAAATCGAAACGGTGGTTTGTCGCTGGCAGCTGCTGGCACTGTCAAGGCAGAAGGGGGGATGGCCTTCTCTCTTTCGCGTCTGCCTACCTCGCCTAGTAGGTGCAGCTCGATAAGATAGTTCCCAGGTAGTCTACGAGAAACAAAATATATTTATTCAGCGCCTGCCCTATAACGAGGTTGTATGAGCCTTGGGGTATTTTGTACGCTCTCGGGACAGCAAAGGCATACCTAGCCTGTCTACATCATCTCCATTAGCAGTTCTACACTGGCGAATAAATGCACTAATTGAGAGAAACTCTTCGTTGTGACTAGTTCTACAAAGAACAACCCTTAAATACCTACCGAGAACTCGTCCATGGACTTCTTTTGACATGGCCAGTTACATTCTAAGAGGTACTAAGCAAGGAGACTGGTCAACAGTTTGACAGTAAATTCACAGTAAGGAACATTAATAGAAGAATATATGCTCTCATCAAATCCGATGCTTCTATATTCACCTTTCTATATACTAAGTAGACACGCCTCGTCAGTCTCCTAGATCTTAGGGGCTACAGTCAAGTACCCTTCAACAACCGCTGTGATCAATCGGTTTGCAATGGCCTGAGAAGGGGGCAGTCGTAGATCGCCCTCTTTGTATCCTTCAGGGGCAGCCTCTCCCAAGGGGCTTGTTCCGTTCTTGAGTGCCCTACGAGCCTCATCTATTGTAAACCACTTCGCCGCCTCCAGCTCCTTGTCATTCAAGGTGATATTCTCGCCATCGCCAGGAAGCGCCTGAGCAATAGCGCCAATCATAAGGCTAGCAGGGTAAGGCCACGGCTGGCTCGAGTGAATAACGACCCTGCCGACACGAACGCCGCTTTCCTCCCAAACCTCGCGCCTGACCGACTCCTCGATCGACTCGCCAGGCTCAAGGAAACCAGCGAGAGTGCTGTACCAGTATGGGGGCCAGCGCTTTTGGCGGCCAAGGAGAATCTTTGTGCCATCTGCGGAAACAACAGCAGCGATCATAGTGGGATCTGTTCTAGGGAAGCAGATATTAGAAACACCATGGCGGGTGGCACAGTCTCCTCGGGGCTCGCTGTTCTCGCCACCCTTCTTGTCAGCGGGAGGGCAGACACGCTTGTAACCTGCATGAACAGAAAGATTAGGCTGTCCGCAGCCAGCACAGAACGGGCTGCGTGAGTTCCAGTCAACCATGGATCTGGCTTGAGCGTACAAAGCGGCTAGAAACATTAGTTTCGAAGGTCAAGTTAGTTAAAGACTGATGCTTACCAGCTGCGGGAGAGTAGTTCATGGCACGGGGGTTCTTATCCAGAGTAATCTCCTTCTTCTCCTGATCGGCCAAGAAGCCGGCTGCTTTCTCGGCATGGTTGCCCTTAGGGGTAATGTCAACAGCAAAATAGGGATGACCCTGAATATCACCGTGATCAGTAGAAGAAATAAGGTCCTCGTTTCCCTCCTCCAGCATGCCAAGGAAGACAATAAGAGGCGAAGTCTTGGTGGAGTCGAAGTTCTTGATAGCTTCGTCCTCAGTATGCGCAAAGGGTTCTGATCCGACCAGCGGTTGGATCTCATTGAAAGTGAAATATGCTGGCGTTTTCTTATCGACGACCAAGGGGCATAGTTCACTGAGAGCCATGTATCGAGCTGTGGGACTGGCAGCAGCCTTGCGAAGAAAGCCAGTGTCGGCACGGAGGAAAGAGAACCGGTTAATGGAGCTTCCGGCGTAGTAGTTGACAACCTCCTTTCCAAAGCGACGGGTCAACATGGAATCGTCGCTTACAAGAGCTGCGACCACTGGCAGGTCAGGTACTTGGGTGGCTGATGACATCGGATAGTCTGCGCAAAGGCGCTTGAGTTCTGTGTTTGTGTTTGTATTTGTAATTGACTTGGGAGGAATCAGATGCAGAACCGACAAGCACTTGGGTGTCGATGTGAAAAGCGAAAAGTATTTGCTGTTGGACGACAAAACTTGAGCCTTTGGTGATGATCCTAAGATACGCTGAGATCTGCTATCGGGCACCAAAGAGGCGAGTTCTTATAAGCAAAGTGGTAGTCGGATTTAAGTCCGAGGGACAGTGACCCGTTATTTCCTTCTAGGGCTAGCGGTGAGAAGTTGCAGCGATTTGAGGTGAGGAGAGTGACAATATTGCGGCGACTGCGGCCCTTATGAACCTCTAAAGTGCGGGATGGATTTTTGGTGAGTCATGATCTTTTGTGATTGGTTTTTGCTCGAGAAAGAGAAAGATGCGATGCGATTTGATTGATCTGTTTGTTGCCTTCTCTTTTTTTTTTCTGGTGTTTGTCATCTAGTAACGTTGGATACCTATGATATGACCTCATTCATCAATCCATGATTAGATTGACGAGATATAACTTATGCGCAATCTTGCATTCAACAACCCCTGAATTTGTCCAAACAATCTCCAATTGGCTGTTTTCTTATGACAACTCTGCATCGCAACTAGCATTGGCTATTCTGTATCAGATCTGGATCTTCGAATTAACCTTTCTCTCTTTCAGGGCGCTGCCGAATTCGGACCCTCCACTGACACCCGCTGTCCTTGGCCAAGCCCAGGGCATCTCTAGCGCAATCTTCCCCGCAATCCATACCTAATTCTCTCTATGATACAGTGACGTCTTTATCTGGGGCACGGGACCATTCCTTGACTGAAAAAAAGTCTGTCATCCCGCAACCCTGACTCTGCTCTTGTCTTGCCTTGCCTTGTCTCTCCCTTTACGTTGCGCTCTCAGCTTCGCGTCGCCAAACTGTTTAAACATCCAGCAGCAAATATTGTTAGACGAATTGCTCCCCACCGAGATTGACGAATGCGATAATATCACGACTCGATTGTTTTTCTCAGCCTGCTAGGACGGTTTTTGTTACGAGCTGGGGTGGACTCTGTAGTCTGCCACCTGTCGTCCAGGGTTCATCATGACTCCGCCAACTGCGAATCTGAATCTCGATGTTGAGGCTATCTCGGGCATTTGCGGGTATGTCTCTGGTCGTTCTATATCTCAATGCTATCGCCTGCTAACAGTTATTGTTTTAAAGTTCAATTTCAATTGCCTGCTGGGGTATGTGACCATGACTCGTTCGTCTTCGTACCTATTGAACAATACTGATCGCAAATAGTCGTTGTCTTCTCTCCTCAGATTATCCAAAACTTCCAGCGCGGCAGTGCCGATGCTCTCTCGATCCAATTCATCATTGTCTGGCTTCTTGGCGATGTCTTCAACATTCTGGGTGCCGTTCTTCAGGGCGTTCTGCCGACTATGGTATGATGCACGCTCAGCTTTCGCTGATATTGGCAAACCCAAGTCACTAAACTAATTTGTTTTCTAGATCATTCTCGCAATCTACTACACGATCGCAGATATTGTTCTCCTCGGCCAGTGCTTCTATTATCGCGGTTTTACTTGGCGCGACGCCCCGACCCCTGCGTCGAAGCCGACCACCCCGGCCCCTGGTGAACCCAACGAGCGTACAGGACTTATTGCTCACGATGACCGTCGCGGCTCAGACTGGTCTGGTCTGTCGCCTGCCGTTCCTCACATCGCCGAAGATGCTGCACCTCGAACCCCGACCGTCCTCCAGACCCTTATCTGGAACACCATCATTGTGCTGATGGTCATTGCTGCTGGTGTTGTAGGTTGGTTCTTGGGCCAAAAGGCCTCTCACGGCAAAGAGGATGGCGATACCAACGTCGGAGGCGAGGACAACCTTCACTTCAGCCTTTCCGGTCAGATCTTTGGGTATCTCTGTACTGTCGCATATATCGCTTCTCGACTGCCTCAGCTCATCCTGAACTGGAGACGCAAGACGACAGACGGGCTTAGCATGCTCTTCTTCCTCTTTGCTTGTCTCGGAAACATTACCTATGTTCTGTCCATCTTTGCCTACGATCCCAAGTGTAAGCACGATGAATGCAGGCCCGGTGAGGCTCGTCACATTTATGGCAAATACATTCTGGTCAACCTGAGCTGGCTGGCCGGCAGTCTTGTCACCCTCTTCCTCGACCTGGGCGTTTTCGCTCAATACTTCATGTATAGCAAACCTGAAACTGTCGCAACCCCCACTCGCCGACGAATCAGTGAGAATGTTGTCGAGGAGGACGAATACGAAGATGACAGCGGCAATGAGGACAGCTGGGATCAGCGCCCCCTACTCCAAAGGGGTGACTCTGTCTACCACCCATGATCTGTCTTCAATATCCTACAAAGCTCATACTTGGGATGACAGTTTTTTGTTTTTCTTTCGTTTCGGATTTCATTTGTTCTCACATCTCCCCTGGCTGGTTAGGGCGCATACAGGATCGAACAATGGCAGGCGTTTGCTATTATTTGACAGAGGAAAGGAAAATGAAAAGGAAGGGCGGCATAAGGATTGGGTCGCTATTGTAACGGAGTTGAATATGTATTACATTTATAAGACATTAGATCAGCTCGCCTCTGTAGGGCTCTGCCTGTCTAGAGCATGAAACAGACAGCCTAAAAGGCATTTCTGGAGCAATCGACATTTTGCTAACCATACCTTGTATTTATTGGAGAGTTACAGAGGATAACCGTACAATCGTATGATTGACTATGAACCAAGCATGTTGGGCTTGGTCAGAGCAAGCCAATGTTTCTGACATAGAAAAACTCTTGTCAATCTTGATAGTAACGGCTGTTGGCTTGTTAGTTGTTATGAATCAAACCGATGTCTGGTGAGGGTCTAAGATAAGTCCAAGGCTATAGGGTATTGGGTATGTTACAGCCATTTTTGCTTGTTTTCTCCAATCTCCAAGAGCTGACTGGGAATTTTACTGTGTACGTACAACATGCGCTGCGATATTACTTTTATTCGTCTTCCTGATGTATGGGTAGTAAGGCCAGCAGTGAGTCTAAGAGCCATGGTTGCCGTACTGTAGACATCCATTATCAATCACAGCTCTTTTGGCACCTGGGTTACAGCTCCCACGCTCACCAAGAAGCAGCAAACTCCTTCATTAAACAACTTGGTACATGGACTTCTGCGATAATTCCAAGTTATCTTGACGAGCAAGGCAACATATCGGTTACTTACCTTACCTTTCTGTAGTCTGAATCTACCACTCGAGTTTATCCTCAATTGCTACCCTTGAGTACATCTTCGAACCTTCAATTCTGTTGCCTCGGTACGGAGATTCTTACCTACCTAGGTAAGCCATGTCTATTGTACTCGCCCGGTCCCGGTTTTGTTGTAGGTAAAGAAGGCACAGAATCATACAAGCAAAAGGCTGGTGGTAATGCAGAGAAAGCTGACGATATAATTTTGTCCCTTATGATCGAGTTTTCATTTCCTCTAGAACTGGTCGCACTAAACCCATATGAGAGACCATGCCGATACGTTAACCAGACATCTCGGCACAATTGAATTCAAGAGTCCACCCAAAAATGGGACAAAGAGATTTGAACCCCAAAATGCAGCATCGAGAGCCATACATATGGTTCGGCCCACTGACAAGTTGAAGCCAAAGTCTCCACAGGTCAAAATATTATGTAACCCAGCAAAAAAATAGGTCCACAATGCTGGGCACCCAGCCCCCTGACTAATCAAGACTAGCGCAATCAGTGGCAGAATTTCGAATATAAAAATCCTCTCTTCCGCCGAGCTTTGTCTTGTTTTTTCTTTTGTTCTTTACATCAGTAGAGTAGACTTTCACCGTCATGTGAATTTATACTTTAATGGCGGCTCCGCTTTGCGGCTTGCTGAGAGTCAGACCTTTTCGATGTCTGGTTCTCCGTTCCCGGCCCCCTAAAGTAATGTGATCGCTCTTCCTAATCAGCCGCAGACCATCAGAGGTCTGTGACTGTGGGGTGATCTCGACATACCATATCAAATGTGTTTGTTTTGAATATGAACGAACACCTTCGTAAATCGTGTTTGCGCCAGGTCTTCACGCAACTGGGAGATGCTTCTTCAAGTACTGCATTGTGCTGGGCTCGTGTCGCAGTGAGGCTCTGTTTCTGTCTCGACATCTTGAAGGTCCCTCAAGGTGAGCACCTTTGATGAACCTATGCCAATGCGTATAACCGAGTATTTGATGCTTCAAATGTTACTATCCGGCAAGAGTTATGAAGCTAAATTTTCATGGTCTTTCGGGGAGTGCTATGCCGAGACTGTCGCCCTGCGTGCAAAAAATTTCTCCAGCAAAGACTTTCTCTGCAACGCCTAAATAAAGCCACCAAAATCTGCAGTACGATTCAGCAGCACATGTACGGCCCGACAAAAGGTACAGACACCTATAATACTGCCCCCATGATGTAACGCCTCAGTATCGTGTTGTCTTTGTCTGCGACAAGACTGAGTGCTGGGTCTGCACAGGTATTTGCAAGGTAGATTGTATGGATCGCGGGGTTGCTTAAGTTTCATACTGCAGCGTCAACATTAGTAGTCAACCATGGGACTCATGATGGACTCAAGTCCCCTATCTATCATTATCAATACAAAACATGTACCTAGGTATCTTCGCATTCTAAGTATCTCGCTGTAATGCTTCCTACTATCATCATCATCATCGGGTGAAAGGCCGCGATAGCACGTGACAGAACTTGGAGGAATCTTGGTTCTGGGTGAGTGGGGACCAAAAAAATCTAAACCCGGAGAAGGCCTTCAGGTTGCCCGAGATTCGGACAAGACTTGCCTTGCGACTCTGGATTAATCCACCCAAACTCCAATCCTCGAACGGTCACTATCCTTCACATATTCGGTCATATCTAATCATTCACAATGGGCTCTATCTGGAACGCTTTCACTGGCGGCAACAAGTCTGGCCACCAGCAGCAACAGTCTCAGTCACACTCGCAACCCACAACACAAGAACCCGCGCATTTCTCCTACGACCCCACGGAAGGCCAGGGCGTCGAGTCCTTCCTCCAGAGCTCTACCTTTGCCGACCCCTCGCAATTACATCCCCTCGCCGGCCTCAACAGAGATACGCTCGAATATATTTCCCTCGAGGACTCAGCCTTGTCCGAGCTGCCTGGTGGCCAATCAGTCCTGCCCTCGCGTGGCTTCACAGACGACTTGTGTTACGGTACCGGAATCACATATCTGGCCGGTTTGGGAGTTGGAGGTGCTTGGGGTCTGCAGGAGGGTCTCAGAAGATCGGCTGGTCAGCCTCCTAAGCTGCGATTGAACGCTGTCCTCAACTCGGTTACTCGACGAGGACCTTTCCTCGGCAATTCGCTAGGTGTCGTTGCTATTATCTACAACTGCATCAACTCTTTGATTGGTAGCCTCCGTGGGAAGCACGATGCTGGAAACACCATTCTTGCTGGTGCGCTGAGTGGTATGCTCTTCAAGAGCACTCGCGGTGTTCGTCCTATGGCCATCTCTGGTGGTATTGTGGCCTCTGTAGCCGGTGCATGGGCTGTAAGTTTCACATCCGTGTTTGCTGAATATTCTCGTACTGACTTTTGCAAAGATTGTGCGACGATCTTTCTTCCCTATTCCCGAGCCCATCCCTGCGGCATCTGATGAGCTTGCTCTGTAATAACGTTATGATATTTCTATTCACCGTTATCGTCAAATTGGTCGACTCGTTATAATCGCGCCCTTGTAGACAAGGCGGCGCCAACGAAAAAAAAAGATGAACGCAAAGAGAGAGGCAAGCCGAGAGAAGGACGAGGTACGGGATGTGATTCCCATTGTATAAGATAGGTATGGCGTGACTACAGCGTTCGACGGAGTTTGGTAGCATGGCAACGGACATCTCTCCTCCCATGGGCAAATGTACATTACATCAGGTTCGGTCAGCGAGCATTAGACGAATGTGATAGGGGACGGGCGTCTGGTCATTTAATGATACAAATGTTTGAATAGTAGCCACGAAGTTCATGGCAATGCTTTGGAAACCACTAACCTAATCGCTGCATCCCTTGTCAGTTGGCACTGGCGATGCAGCTGCCCGGAGTTATGATAGTGCTTGCCAATCTCATTCACATCGTTGTTCACCGTGGCAATCAAATATTTCTTTTACCTCCCCATGGATCCTGCCGACTCTCTATCCTTCTTTGCTCGCATCCCGCGCGGCGCATCTCATTGTTTGAACTCTTCTCCCACAATCTTTCAATATGAGCGAAGGCGACAAGATCAGTACGGGGCCATTTCCAGTCTCCCAGCTTAATGGAGAAACATTGTCTGCTACTCAGGATGATCATCTACCAGTCACCCATCCTCCGGCTGCTGAGGACAATATCCAGGAGGGCAGAACGTTAGCGCCCTCAAAGAAACCACCCAGGCCATCCCGCAAAGTGCCTGCTTCCAGGCAGGATCCCGCTACTATGAACCCCAAAGACTTCAAAGAGTTCATGATACGACTTCGTCTTGATACCTGGAAAGCAAAAGCTCAAGTTGTGCCGATCCACAACCAGGTCGACGTAACAGCCTTTTGGAGTCCACAGTGGGCAGGCATCATAGCATCCGACCGTTGGATGAATGTATTCGATGGCTTCGACCGATTTTGGGTTGTGCCGTTCGATTCGGAAACACCTTTGCCTGCAGAGAAGCAAACTATCGCAGACGATCTTAAGAAACGTCACAATGAAGTTCGGGACGTGTATCGCTCAAAAACGACCCAAGATAGAGGCTTCCATGACAAAATGCTACGTCTTATTGAAGACGAGGTCAAGGAGACGTGCCAGAATCTTTGGGACGCAAATTTCTACAAACCTCATATGGCCTCGACGCCCTGGAGTGAGGTCCGGCAGGCATACGACCTCCCTAGTTTGGTCTCCATGATAGCCCGAACTCGGCTAGAAGACGAGACAGAACAACTGCCCGGATACCACAGAGTCCTCGTTCTTGAATTAGGAATTGACGGTAAAGTAACCTACCAGCGCATCAGTGTACCTATTGGCAGCAATCTAAACGGACTCGTCTCGCGTTTGGACAGCTGGTATCCCCACGACGATGAGCACAGCACCCACGTCATTGAGTGTTTCCATCAGAAACTTGATTTTCTCTCGAAGCGAGGCGATGAAGCTCAAAAGCGGAAGCTACAATTGATGCACCGACAACTGGATCGCTTCGTCAAGCCATCTGAACCAGACTGCGAGCTGTCTCAGTGGATCTTCAGGTTATGGATAAAATCTGACTACAGTATCCCCTTTGGAAAATCACCAGACCAGGTCAGGACATGGACGAGGTTGAAGGAGGATAAATACCAAGAGCTCCTCACTGGCGTTTACGCCAAGAAGTACCCGGTTTTTGTTCGAGTGAGTCCGGCCAGCGCCCAATATATGGGTTTCAACTGACAATATTGCACTTAGCCTTGGAAGATTCGCCTTCGTCGATGGTGGGCCGAGCTGGAGGAGCTCGAGAAGCAGGTCGAAGAGAGATATGGTGAAATGGGACTTTCAATAGAGCAGCTGGAAATGGTGGACTTGCTGCTTGTATGCCGGACTGACGAGGAGAGAGAACAAGCGACGAAGTCTAAACAAGCCCTCGACATGGCGAAGATGGCAATGCTCTGAATTATGCCAATATTTACAGCTGTTGATGATCGATTGTATATTACGACTGGAGACTCAAGGGGTGGAGAGGTTATTTACCCAGACAAGCACTGCATGATAGGCGGATGATACTGACGTCCGAAAAAAGATGTGCTATTACTACTGTTGCTAAATGCGCACTTTGCTTGGGTAGCTTTGATTTATTAATTGTCTTCCATCATTGCGAAATCAACTCATTTTAATTAATACATGAGGATACGAGAACCTTTTATCCGTCAACAGATTGTAAACAACAAGCAAAAGCAGTGACGCAAGAAAATGAATATTATATATTCAATATAAATAACGACTGTCGTTTTATTGTTTGTGATGGTTGCTTGGAAGCAGACGCACTGCCACAGTGATGAGCGAGTGCCAAAGCGGGACGAGGACCTGTGCCTATCATCTTCACACTCAACTCCAACATACAACAAACACAACGACCCTAAAACTAATCTACCTAGACAACTTCCTTGGTCTCCATCTGACCACTCGAACTATGTGTCTCCCTTGCTTCCCCTGGACGTGGTCCAAGTACGAAGATCCTTTCGACGGGTTACACAAAGCCCCTGAGCAGTCTGTATGGGTACATGATGGGCAGAGATGGGAGCTGCAAAAAGTGGTAAGATATACAGATTCTTCATCTCAATTGCTTTCAGTTACTTTTGCTTTGGTTCTATTCGAATACAGTATTTCATCTCCTTCGCTCCTTTGAGAGGTGAAATATGCGAATATTGAATGCTTTTCACTTGGGAAGTATTTGCCAGTGACAGCCACGTGGGAAACCAAACTACGCCTTTCGCCTTTATCTTCGAACCTGGGAGATTAGAAGCCGCGTTGATTGTAAACATTGCCTTGTGCAGCGTTTGGATTATTCTGCGCCGGCCGAGTTTCTTATCTTCTCGAGCTGTTCCTTCGTTCAAAATTCTCCCTTCTTTCCTTCTTCATCGAAAAAAAGAAAAAGGCATTTCAGGCCTCGAGGTCCCTGAATCACAGGCCTCCTGGGAGGAGTTTTTCCACCTCAATTGTTCGAGTTGCACACGTAAAGAAGAGAAAAGAAAAAAGAGAAGCAATCATGGCTTCGGCAGGCGCGAACCCCTTCAAATCTCCCAAAACGCCTCGACGCCCCAAAACTCCTGAGTCTCGTCAAGTGCATTTCGAGCCTGAGGCTAAACCGGCGGTTACTGCTCCTTCATCCTCATCGACTGGCGGCTTCAATACCGATCGCATCACGGGATACACTACAGCCAATTCCCCTAGCGGTGGCTTCAGTACTGGAGTCAACGGCGTCTCTGCTCCCAAGACCCCTCCTGGAATCAAAACAACTACTCCAGCTACTTCTTCTACCTCTGCCTCTACTTCTGCCCCCGAGAAAAAGGTAGAGACTCAGCCTACAAACTTCCCCGCTCTTGGATTAGGCGCCAACCAGCTGCAGTGGCATTACAGTGCCAACCCGACTCAGAGCCTCGGTCACCAGCTGCCGACCAGTTTCATCTCGCCCCCTCCTCAAGCCTTTCAGCAACAATTCTTCTCCCCTCCTCAATTTCATCCTACTTCCTACATCAGCACAGGACCAAACAACATCACTCCCTCTCCATCTCCTACTCCGACTCCCATCACGTACATCGGCGTAGGCCCTCAGTCTCCAGCTCTCAACCTCAACCAAGCCAACACTATGGGCGACTATCAGAACGCTGCGCCTCCTGTCCACGGACTGCACTTCCAGCCGCCCGTGCCTGACACCACTTTTGGTCCTATGCAACACGTCTACGTGCCTCGCCATGATGGTGGCCTTGCCGGTCTTCAAGTCGGTTCCCCTGCTTCTTTCAACTATGTTTCTGCTGCCCCTTTTACTATTGCTCCCACGCCCTTGACTACCCCCTCCTCATCTTATAATACCGTCGTGGTACCGAAGACATTTTATCTCAATGGTTATACCTACTATGCAAGTCTGCTTTGCTGGTTCATCCTTTTGTTCTGTCTTTAGTCCGGGACTCGTCTGAACCAAGCGGTCCAGTGAATCTCTCCTGTATCGTCGAGCGAGGGGCTGTAGTTTCTGCTTGCTTCACTTTGCAAATATTCTATTGCTTTCATGAACATATACTGATTGGTTTTACAGCAGCCAGCCGTCGGTGCCGTGGCTCCCCAGCCCAGTGCCTACGGAGGCTATGTTGTTCAGCAGCAGCCCTACTACGTCCAGCAGCCGACCATGGGCCAGCAGCCAGTTCTCATCGCAGGTCAGATGCCGCAGGTGCAGCAGCAGCAGTTTGTACCGCAGATGCAGAACATCCCAGGCGTCCCCGCGGTCGGTCTGGCGGGCGGAACTGCTGTGCCCAGCACGGTCCCCGTATTTGCAGGTAATGTCCCTGGTGGTGGTGGTTCTCAACATATCCCCGAAGTCATGGGTGTTGGTCGTACTGCGGGCGAAGAGCAGTTCCGTCAGATCAAGTTTGCACATGCGAACAAGCTGCACGAGCCTCAGGACTTTAAGCCCGCAGATGATGACCCTTCCCGTTTCTACTATGTCCGTGAAGTTGACGGGAACTGGACCCAGCGCAACCGATTTACCATTGATCACATGGGTGATTCCAAGTGGTATGTGACCGACGAGGGATGGTTCTATGCCGTCCGACTTCCAAATTAGGCGAAACGTCTCGTAAGTATCAATGAAGTGCTCAGTATTTTGCCATGCGCTGACCAAATCTTACAGGGGAACCACGGTGCACGGAAAGCACGAAAGTGGCAGAAGAATATTATACCCCAAGCCCGCACGCCTCCTCAATTTGTTAGAACCCATGGACACTGTATGCAAATAACTCTGAAGCTGACAAGTTCTAGTTGACTCAAGACCGATCTAAGCAGAAAGCCTGCTCAACAATGCGATATCAATCAATCAACGGTCAACGGTCAACGGCTAATGGCACATGGGTCAAAGCGACGAGGGCGCGTTTATGAGATTGCGAAAGGGGGTAAACTACCTACTTGGAACATCATATGGAAATTGCTTCACAAAATTATTCTGCTAGGATTCTCTCGTTGTAATAATTGAATCTGCAAATTCATCTATAAAGAAGACGAAAAAAGGTCTTCACATGTTGCCTTTGAGATGTCGTTGCCTTGATATGGTTAAGCACATATCCAAGTGGGGTTCGCCGGCGTGTATCCGTACATCCTCGGTAATTGCATCATCTACCTATCCAAGGTTATCATATCATTCCGTAACAATTACAAGACCATCATCCCGTTTTCAAGATCAAGAAGCGACACCTTGCGTATCCAACTTTGGGCAACCCCTAAAAGCTTCACTTAGGAGACAATTGAACGCATATTAACTTCTGACTTGGCGACAAACAAGATACGCAATCATGCTTCTCATCGGTCTTACAGGCTCAATTGCCACTGGCAAATCGACAGTCTCATCAATGCTATCTTCACAACCCTATAATCTGCCAATCATAGACGCAGACATTCTAGCGCGCAAGGTCGTTGAGCCCGGAACCCGTGGGTACGAAGCCATTGTTAAGCACTTTGGACCTACAACACCAGAGCTACTTGTGGAGCCGTCAGATAAAATGCCAGAGGATGGACCCGACGGCAAAGGAAGACCATTGAACAGACCAGCTCTGGGACGAAGAGTGTTTGGAGACAGTGAGGAGAGGAAGAAGGACCGCTCAGTACTTAATCACATTGTGCACCCAGCTGTGCGGTGGGAGATGTTCAAGTCTGTGGTTGGATACTACTTTCGTGGTCACTGGGCAGTGGTGCTTGATATTCCACTACTCTTCGAAAGCGGTCTCGATAAGCTCTGCGGTGTTGCAGCTGTAGTTGCTGTCCGCGACCCAGCCATTCAGATGCAGCGCCTGCGAGCGCGCGATCCTCACCTCAGCGCAGAAGATGCCGAGAACCGAGTGCGCAGCCAGACTGATGTACGGGAGAAGGCTCAGCGATGCGAAGAGCGGGGAGAAGGGAAAGGAATTGTACTCTGGAACGATGGGTCTCGAGAGGATTTGCATGAGCAGCTGGACAAGGCGATCAAGGGGTTGAAGAAGGAGAACCCGGACTGGTGGACATGGCTGTTGCTTGGATGCCCGCCCCTGGCTGTTGCGGTTGCAACGTGGAGGTTCTGGCAGAATCTCATCATCAACGAGAGGTGGGAGGAGAAGAAGCTGCAGGCGAAATTATAGGATCTATCACTGGCGTCTACGAAGGTACTCAGTTGAGCAGAAAGACAAATAAATACAAAAGATCAAGAAGAGATCATACCGTGAATTGGAATATGTCCGAGTAGTGGCTAGAAGAAAAGTACCCATAGTCCTGCCTCGCCACCTACCTGGGCGTCAGGGTATCAGAAGAGCTGACTGCTGAAGGCCTAAGGGATGAAATAATTCAGTTAGTTTATGTCATCTTAGACTGGCATCTGGGCTACTTTATGTTGACACCCTAAACTTTAGAGGACAAAGACCATACACATTCACAGGCTCTTTCCCTACTTCCCTCCACATACAGCCAAACGTACCTACCTAATTCACCTGAAGTTGGCCCGCGGTGAATGCAAACTACTAAGGCAGGCACCCTCCAGCACTTGCCTTCACCCCGCCTACCTATCTTCTAATTTCTTATTTCTTCCGCGCCTTTCAATCTCTCATCTCAAAGCTCTTCGCCATTGTAACTACCTACCTACCTAAGGCAAAATGTGAGTCGCTCTGGTCCTTACCTGTAACAACCCCTATGTTTTTCTAACACGGTTGCAGGTCGGATGCTAAACCCCTCTGGATCGTCGATCCGAACAATTCGGAGAAGAAGCTCGACAAGGACCGTTTTTCTCACATGATGAACAAAAGGTGGAAGCGAATAATCAAGGAAGAGGTGTCGGAAGCTGAAATGCAGGCCTATGAATGCATCGTCAACACGATCAAAACCCAAGACATCCGAGAGATAGGAGACGTGCCTCTCCCGTCATCTTGGGCAGAAGTCACTGCGCTTAAAATCCTATTCCCCGATGATTTCTTCGCATCTAACCATGCAGTTGTTGCCCAGGAGAAGTTCCCAAAGGCGAACATCAGCCAGTGGAATCCTAATGAGCAGGGACCTACGACCGCCTCCGGTTGGAAGAAAAACAAACATCGTCTTGAACGTGCGAACACAGTTGAAGCAGTTCAGGAAAATTCAGTACCACCCAAGCGCTCACGATCCAGCGAGACTGCCGAGGAAGTTGAGGAGGCAGACAACCCTTTCAAAAAGCGACGTTTGGCTCCTCCAATTCCTATCGAGGACACCATCAGCAACCCAGTCACTTCTCAACAAGAGACGTCCCCTCCTCCAACTAGCACTGAGCTACAGCTCGCCATTGAAGGCTCTGACGAGTCTGAGGATTCCAACGATTTTTGGAGTGAGTTCGACGAACATCTTGCTCCGATCCGCAAGGCAGCCAAAGAAGGCTCTGAGATCACCCCCCGAATGCTGAACAAGCTTCGAAACGCCCACCTAATGGAGCTCAAGAAACAGCGCACGGATAAACTCATCAAGAGGATGACCAAGAAGCATGCGCGGGAACTGCGACAGGTCCGAAGAAGGTATGAAGGTGTTATCACAACCTGGCTCAAGGGCATTGCCAATGGTGTGAAGGTGCTCCAGAAGACTCGTCATGAGCTCTCACTGGTTGAAAAGAGTGTGAACTGAGGATCATTGCGTGTGGCAGTGTTTTGAGCAGAGGACAAACTGGCCCAAGTTCTGGTAGCATGGCTCAATAATTTTGATAGTCAAGGATTTCGGCATCTGAGGCATTAGCTCCTCTTACCATATCTCAAACAGCCGAGTTGCGTATTTATGATTCACGTCCCTAGTGCTCAGGTGAAATGTAAGAATTGCATATGCGTATTTTGTCTATGTGCAGATATTGCTCAAGAACGCTAATCGCCTTGCTTTTGTTCGCTAATAAAACTTGAAATATTACATCATATATACATTCCATCAACTCGTACGTTACACTGGGTATCCATAATCTTATCAACAATCATTCATCGTAGGCGCTCAGAAGAAGCTGCGGAGGACTCGCTTGGGGGCGTCAGCCCAGACAAAGGGCTCCTTGGGCTCCTCCTCCTCGAGGAAAACTGCTCCAGTGCTGAGATCCATCTCGGAAGGACGGACATACATCTGCCACTTGCGAGTGCAGACCTTGTAGCCGATGTAGAGGATAGCGACAGAGAAGAAGGCCAGGTAAGAGCTGAAGAAGGCCTCGGCGGCGGGGGAGGCTCCAGAGGCGGGGTAAAGAGCAGTGTAGAAAGAAGCAACAAGGGCAAGGATGTTAAGTCCAAGTCCGAGATAAGAACCAGCAACACCGAAGGGAGTCTTGTAGGGGATGAGGTTCAGGTTGACACCCTGAGCCTTCATACCAGCGCGCATGCGGATATGGGCAAGGCAGATGGAACCCCAGACGAAGAGGAAACCAAGACCAGTAAGGGCCAGGAGCCAGCCAAAGATCTCCATACCCTGAGGAGCGGCGCCAATGTAGGCAAGGAGACCGAAGGCGATCTGAAGGAGAACACAGTAGAGGGGGCGGCCCTTGGAGTCGATGTACTTGAAGAAGTTGGGAGCCATGTTGCGCTCAGCCATAGCCTGAATGGTTCGGGTAGAGCCGAAGGTGCAGGAGTTGGCGACAGAGAGGACAGCAATGGTGATGACAGCGTTCATAATGCTAGGGAGGACCTTGATACCAGCATCCTGGATAGCAAGAACGAAGGGAGAGGCCTTGGTGTTGGCACCGCTGGCACCCATGAGGCGCTCGTCGTTGGCGGGGAGGATGAGACCGACAATGAACAGGTTGAGGATGTAGAAGATGGCAATTCGCCAGAAGACCTGCTTGCTAGCCATGGGGATAGATCGGCGGGGGTCGGCAGACTCAGCGGCAGCAAGACCAACCATCTCAGTACCACCGAAGGAGAAAGCAGCGACGACAAAGACAGCACAGAAACCCTTGAAGCTGGTGAAAGCACCAGGGTCGCGCCAGTACTTGGTGCCGATGTAGCCCTGGTCGCCAACACCACCACAGTTGATGACAATACCGAGGATGATGAAACCAACACAGGCGCAGATCTTGATGATGGAGAGCACAAACTCGACCTCACCGTATCCTCGAACACCGAAGAACTGGATACCAATGAGAGTGACAAGGAAGACACTGACCCAGACAGCCATGTTGATATCTTCTCTCCAGAACTTGATGGTGATAGAGGCGGCGATCAGTTCGAAAGGAAGCACAGTAAGCCAAGCAAGAGCGTATTGCCAACCGATGGCGAAACCCCAAGAAGGATCGACGAAGCGGCAGATGTATGTGAAGAAGGCACCGTTGACGGGGTAGAGGACAGCCATCTCAGCCAAGGCCAAGCATGTGCAGAGAAGCATGATACCGATGATGAGATAACCGATGAGGAGAGCAGCAGGGCCACCCTTCTGAAGGGCACCACCTGAACCGACGAAGAGACCAGCACCGATGGCACCACCTATTAATAGAAGTTAGTAATGTGCTGGGTATTGAAGAGAAGTGGTCAAGTCATACCGATGGCAATCATCTGCATGTGTCGGTTCTTGAGATCTCGCTGGAGACCACCGTTCTTGACCTCACCGGTCTCGACATCGCGGGATTCGGTGACATCGAGAACGGCCTCCTTGCCGTAATCAGCTGGGGGAGTAGAAGCCATGGCTACTATTCGTGGATGGGAGTGAGTGAAGAGTAGTGTATAAGAGAGAAGAGGAGATGAGAGGTGATGATGTTGAGAGTGATGAAAGCTCTTGGTTCTTCAATCCCAACAAGGAGGGAGAGTGCGTGGGTATTTGTAGTCGAATCCTTGACATTGTTGCACGATATACCGATAATATGGATGGAGCTGTTGCAACGTTCTAGATTTGGTGGCGCTGGGGTCAGACTAGAGTAGAGTAGTGTAGACTTGGGGTTGGAGATGGAGAGCCTTGAGAGCTTAGAGTTAATGGTGTGCAGAACGGGCAGTCTAACCTATCCTGCTTTGCCCCAAAGAGTTTATCTCGAGGCTAAAGAGCAGATTGATGAAGCTATTGGCTCGTCAGCTTGCAGCTAACCATATCGTGGTGGGTACGAGATTTTCATGCCGACCTTGAGTACTAATACTGAGGTAGTAAGTAGTAGTACGACAGTACTAGTTTGCCACCCCTTATCTGGTTCCCGTCCTGGTTCCTTGTCTTTTCTCTCGGCGAGGGCGAGAGGCTTCACACCCGAAAATCGCATCGTCTTAGGCCGGCCCGGTCAGGTCAGGTTAGGTTAGAGGTCTGGATCTCGAAACTTGGGATATGGCTCGTGCTATTTCAATAAACGGTTGATATTCTATCGCGCTTAATTCGCTTGCTATCTTTACTGCACTGACTCGCTATCGTTTTCAGATCCACGAGAATAAAGTTGTTGAAAATGCTACCCAATTCAGTGTGTCAGATTTTTATTCTTGTGGTGCAGTACTTCCATGGCGTGAGCGGCACATGCTCAGCACTACACAAGTACCTTTCAGCTGTATCCTACCTACCTACCTATTGAATGTCTGAGACTGTCTTTTGCCAGTAAACACGCTCCAGACGGCGAGTAATGACGCTTGTAGCGTATGACCGCAACCAACATAACGCCTGCAATACGGCCCCGCAGATAGATTGGGCTACATTTGGAAGGTCGTCATCACGGATGGCCCTTGTTCATCATTCTGGATACTAGATCATTCAATACACCATAACTATATCGTGTTGTCATTGTGAACCGACTGTTTGGGTCAAGATCCAGGTGCAGCTCCAGGTCCAGGTGCAGCTCCAGGTCCAGGTGCAGCTCCAGCCTTGCCCAGACTCTAAGATCTGCAGTCACTGTCTCGTTTAGTTCGGTGCAGAACTTGGCGATTCAATGCCATGCTTTGCCAATAGATCGCCAAGAACCTCCAAAATTTTGACAGCTAAAGCACCGAGACTCCAGCTCCCTTCAACCGTTCGCTTCCCCACATGCTCCAAGACCAACGCCAGGACCAAGACCAGGACCACCCTCACGCGGCCGCCTCTACTCAAAACAGAACAGGGTTGTGCTAGAAAGCTTCCAGACTGCCCTCCATCTCTTTTATCTCTGTTGCTCATTGGTTCTGGGTAATTGCGTGCACCGGTGATATCAGCGAATATGGAACCATGTCCATGCTAGACCAACTACAGTATCCCTAGTTAGTTAGTTAGTTAGTTAGTGAATTTGGAGGCATCTTCCCCTCACCCGCCGACTTCGCAACTGTTTGACCGCCAACCTAGCAATAGGAGAAATCGTTATCTTGCTCTTGGCTGGTTATCTCGATTTTTTTTTATCTTTGGCGTTTTCTTGGCTGGAAAACTCCAACGCTGATAAAGATTGTGGCTTGAAAATCTCCTCACGATGAGTTTCCCCTCATGGAGAAGACCTCACCCTACCTTACGCAGGCCAAGACTGAAGTAAAGACTCGACAATGCCGTTACGTTATGTCTGATTGACTTTCCGGGGAAATGGAGTCAATGACTTGATCGCCACGAGGCCTCCCCAGACTACCTATCCTCAAAACCTGGGGATTCTCCAGACTCTCGAGTCTAGACACTCAACGTAACGATTCCATTACGAAATCGTTTCCGTTGCATCTTGATCATGTTTCTGGGGTAGAGTCTTGCGCGTAATTTTACTCTCCCTGGTTCGTTCGGAGAGATCCATACTTGTGATTGACTCCAATTATTAGCCTCTGCATACTAACTCGTTCAAGAAGGTGTTGACACATCTTGTGCGGAGAACAGGCTCATAGTTTCCACTGCGGAACCGTCAGCCCGTTCTAGACCTCTTTTTTCTTTCCCCACGTAAGATTCCTTAGTCGGTTGTTGACAAGTAAATGTAAATGTAAATTCCCACGTGAAGCCATAGCATAACATAAACATTTGCTGTCATCACTGATCAAGGCATGATTTGACCGGTGGCGCTCCTAGTATACATGCTAAGCCCGTGAAACGAGTCGTACCATTCATTAGCTGACTTTTTATGCCGGCTCTTGCCAGCTTGATACGTATCCCACTCATAGATAGGTATGATGATCGAGATATCCATGTTGGTCGCTGGTCTCATTCTTTGTTCCGATCAGTTGCTAGATGCTTTTTCCTGAGACATTGCCATGGTAGCAAATTGCACCCCGTTCATTTTCGGCGTTGGCAACCATTCAACATTCCCTCGCTCGTACCTTGATAGCCAAACAGCGTCCTTGTTAATAGCTTCCAATGCCTCGCGAACTTGAACATTGCGCTCCAGAACCTCCGCGAGCAAGTCAAGAATATCGTCAAACATCTCCTCGTCAATTTGAACATATGATACGAGAGCTGTCAATAGTTCGACCGTACCCTCCCATAGTCGTACCGGTGATGCAAACTTCCCCAGACCACCTGAAGACGATGTGGCCATTCGCGTGAGAGGCTTGCCGCTTAGACTTTCGCCATCTCTCAGGGGTATCAACACTCGGCTATCGTCGCCTTCTCTCCCCCGCACAATGTCAGCTTCCCCATGGGGTCTGGTCCATCTTGGTGAGGCGGAAGCTTGGTGTTTAATTTTGCGGCACCAATCTCGAAGCCAGTCAGCCCAGTCGGTCTTGAACCGAGAGCTAAGAAAGTCCCCGGTAGCGGCGCAAAGCTCAGCAAGAGCGTGGCATGCTTCAACCACGATGTAAGCTTCTGGGTCATGCAACCTGTCGATCATAACGGGCCAGATCGAATTAACAAGAGGTAGGAATGCCTCTTCGTCTGGAGCTAAAGCAGTGGATACGATTGTCAAAAGCTCAAGCAATGATCTCCTTAGTGTTGGCGTTGGCGATGTAAGGTAGTGCTGGGTAAGGTTTGCCACTCTCAGCAGGAGCTGGTATGTCTGAGAATTTGGCGGTTTCTCTGGTTCTGGAGGAGGTTCCACCTCCTCGCCCTCGCCATCTCCTTTATTCTTATCATCTTTCCACGGAATATTTGGGTGGCCTTTCACACTATCCACTTCCGAGTTTTCGAGCTCAGCTCGCTGTTTTCTCTTCTCCAGCGTATTCATGAGATCGGAAAGACCTGGTGCCTTCTTGTGTTGTTTTCTATGATCTGTTCTTGAGTTCATTTGATGTTCAAGCAACAGCATGTCTGAAAGAACGCCCTGGTTCACAACCTCCTTAAGCACAACAAAAAGATTTTCTACAAAGAGCGGGTATCCGTGGTAGTTGTCCAATGCTCCAAAGATAGAGTCAACGACATCATCTAAGTAGGGAACCAGCTTAGGTCCAGCCAGCCGGATCATCATAGTCAAAACATTGATCGATGCAGGTGATATGTCTAGACTGTTAAGTCTTAAAGAGACTGAGTTGACCATGTAATCGACATTCTGGATGATAAGTTCTGACACGTTGGTATATCCACAGGAAGCTGCAAGACTGTTCAACGTAACAATAGCATGCTTTTGAAGTTGTGGATTCTTGGATCCTAGAAACGTCGCAACAGGAAAGAGGACATCGATCAGTTCGGGACGAAACGATTCTCCAGACCTTTGTGCCGTATAAGCGGTTGCTTCAAGAGCCAGGGCTTCCAGCCGCCAATCGGCAGGTTCTGCATCTGTATGTTGATCAAGAATTTGCACTGCAGTTGTGTAAAGCTCATTGAACACAGAGTCAATATCCAGAGATGAATCCGATACAGATGACAGATTGAGGAATATCTCTTCTTCGGCGGAAGACTTGTGGCTCGCTTTCACAGTCTGGAAGCAGAGCCAAAAGGTAGCAACTTGACTAACTTGGCTGTCGGAATCTTGAACTTGCTCCAGCATGTTACCCGCAAACCTTGCTTGTTGCGATGTTGTACCAAGAAATGCAATTAGTGACGATAACTCGTTTCGGAGCTTCTTTTGAGATTCAGCGGGTAGTAACACAGGCTGGTACTGTGCATCCTCGTAACCTGAGGATGCCTCTCCCCCAGCTATCAGCCGGATTTCAATGTTCTCGTTCGTTTCTATGGCCTTTGACGCCTGCATCAGAGCTATAACACTGTCCCGAAGCATCATCGACATTGACTCATCAAGTGTCGACGATTGTATGTGTAGCTCTTTGAGCAGCTCGAGGCCCTTCAAGACAGTTCGTATCGCGTCTATCTTGGCATCCTCATCCGCTGACTGCATCAATCTTGAGAGACTGGACATCCAGTTGTATGTTGTTGTCTTGACGATTTCACCCAGTTCTGGGTAGATGCTGATCAGATCCTGTAGGCTAGTCTGTGTCAGGGATACCTTGGATCCAGTTTCTCCGAGTACCATGGCTGTCTCAACCAGTATATTTGCACAATTGGACAATGTTTTGTGGCATTCGTCAAGAAGGATCACACAGAGCTGATTGAGAGCATTTCTGACCTCAGCTGAATCGTGAGACCGCAGTTTCATCATTGCCACCAGCGCTTTCTTGACTTGGACAGCGCTTGCCTTGAGCCAAGCTGCAGAGAGAATCTTATTATCGTGGGGTTCGTCTTCGTTTTCGGACTCAGTCTTGGCTAGTATAGACCGGGTTCGAAGATCAGCCATCACACTCGTTAACACAAGAGCGACTGTTTCAGAGCATTTGGCGAGAACGGCGGCTTTATAATGATTGGGTGAGGATGAGACTTTTGCTAATGAAGATATTGTGCCGGGCAGGAAGCTAGCCAAGGCGGCCAATTCCTTCACAGTACGGTACACAGCTTGTAAGGCCCGCAATGCTTCCTGTTGAATCTGGGGCGTGGCACCGTCAACCACTCCGTTTAGCATTACCGTTACCCCATGTCCAAGAGCAGGTATCGATTCCGTTTCCGAAAGCCCTGACGCTGCTTTTGTTGATAAACCGGCTGTGTTAAAGAGGGCTGTCAAACCACGAAAAGCTTCCAACACAGTTTCCTCGGCAACGGGGCGTGTAGAGCTAGAATCAGAGCCAGGTGTCCCATCGATAATGAAGGTTAGGAGGCTTAGGATCTGCCGCACGAGTTCTGCGGAGATCTTTGCCTTCCAGCCATGTGTGATGAGAATTGTAAGCGTCTTGATGCAGTTCTCTATCAGGGGCATGGGGTATTGATCCATCTGACGGAAGACATGGTGGAGAGGAAAGAAGACATATTCGGAGAACTTTTCATCCAGTAACAAAGGGTTCCGTTTGATCTGCTCATCGAGAATCTCAAGAAGAAGCCTGGTCTGTTCGCCTAGTTCCCGGGATGAAGCGGGTGCATCGGCTTCTCGTATTGCCAATTGACTTATCTTGACGCAGCATGGTTTGAGCTATTTGTTGTCGGTGAGAAGGTATCACTCACTAAAGGATTGGGTTCCTTGACTTACTCTTTGGAAGAACTCGTTCCTCTCTTGGCTGCTGATTGTAGACTCCATGGTTGACGAACCGAAGCGCTTCCAGCTCTACTCATGCATATTATCCACAGCTGAACCAAAGATTTGGCGAACACGAACGCGAGTACGCAAGTGATTTATAGCAGACGTGAGTGTACCTAAATTGATAGAAGGTTAAAGGTGAAGATGAAGATGACTGGTTGTATAAACACTGCGAAGCGAATTAAAGCTTGCTTCTGGTTTGTCAGTTTGACTGCGAGGACAAAAATGGAGTGTGGAACTGTGACTGGAAGAGCTTTCTGGTTGTGTTGTACAGTGTGTTGCTATAATGACACTGTATGTACCATAGCTACGTACCTACCTAGCATCGCAGCTTCTTCCATTAACCACAGAGGAGGAAATGGTTGAATTCGCATGATCACTCAACTAATAGACATATGAATATTATAACTATACATGGCAATTCTTCTGTTAGTATAACTAGGAGTGTTGGTCAGATTCACCTCTTTCCATTTAAATGATTCCATAGGTAGGCAGGTTCCATTAGGCTCCTCCTTGATGTCATTCTCCACACCAATCAATCCCAGCTCTCTACACGGTGCTTGTATATCCATCCATAAGGTAGGTACTAAGAGGTTCACATTTACCTACACCAACCAAAAACATAAGTACTGTACAATTTCAGGTGATCCAGTCTAGCAGGGTCAGGATCCTTCGCCAAGTGAAAGCAGTACAGTCAAAGTCAAGCTTGCAAGAGAAATAAGCTTATATATTCTAGCAGATTCCCAACAGAGTGCCCCCTCCATCACTCCAAACACAAAGAGTCGGGTCCTCCAATACCAACATTCTCGCTCACAGCTCTTGAACGACCGTTATTATGGCTCCTTCAGGTCCGTTTTCTGTTACTGTTCATCCTTTTGAGTCCAAGTGCCGAGGCTCGGCTGCCTACGAAGTTGGCCTGACTTCTGCTCGCAATGCTATCGTCTTCATCGGTGGGCTTACTGATGGCCCACACACTATTCCTTACACCCGGCTCCTGGCTCAGCGTTTAGAAGAAGCAGGGGACTTGGGCTATTCTATCATTGAGTTCCGCATGAGGAGTTCCTTCTCGGGCTTTGGAACCTCGAGCCTCTCCAACGACGTGGAAGACATCTCTGCATTGGTTAAGTATCTTCGGGGCATTGGAAAGGAAAAGATTGTCCTGTTTGGTTCGTCTACCGGATGTCAGGTAAGCCAACCGCCTTTGCCATGCTTACTATATAGCCACCTAACAAGACACAGGACTGTATCGAGTATGCCGACTACCCAAAGCATAACAACGAGCCCGTGGATGGCTTCATTATGCAAGGCCCAGTGTCGGATCGTGAGACGATGGACTTGATCATGCCTAATCCTCAGCCGAGTCTTGACCTGGCGGCCAGGATGATCTCTGAAGGCAAGGGTGGTGATTGCATGCCTTTTGACATGATTCCTGCGGTTCTGGGAGCTCCAATTTCAGCTTATCGATTCCAGTCTCTGGCTAGCAAAGGGTATATTAGGCAGTCATCCAATTAACAACAAGCTCATGAGCTAACAGTTTTGCAGTGGCGATGATGACTACTTCTCATCAGATCTCGATGATGAAACACTCAAGAGGAACTGGTCGCGATTCGAGAAGCCAGTGCTGGTCCTACACTCTGCTGAGGATGAATTCGTTCCCGCGCGCATCGATCAGGCTGCCAGTAACAAGAAGTATAAATCACTGAACTCGGCTGCTGTCAGCGACCTTTCCGGGCTGATCCCTGGCGCAAGCCATACCGTTGAGCAGCCTGAATCGCAAGAGTGGCTTTCCAAGACGGTCATTGAATTTTTGAAAACTGTTTGAATGGACAGGGAGGTTGTTACCGGTTGAGAAAACTTCCGCCGCCAAAGGAAGTTAGGTACATAGTCTAGACTGACTTAACATCAAGAAAGTGCATATAAATATAGCATAATCTTTCAATGGCTCAGATGAGTATCATGGATGTGTATGATTGCCCGATTGCTATGGAAATGTATAGGGTAGATTGCTTCAGCTCAACTGCACCTACCTACCTATGAGATCACGCTTACACCCGACACTGCAATATTTCCATTGAGAACCCCACTAAGCAGCTTGACCAGACAGAGTCTAGACCATTTTATTAGCGTATTTTATGCATGGGTGTTCGCGTCGGGCGGGTCCAGGTCCAGAGGATACCGATGTAGCAGTAGCAGCTTACCAACCATCAATGATGACTGAGGGTCCCGTCGGCCAATTCGACGAGATTCTGCTTGTCATACCCTCCTGCCTGTAGACTACCCGGAAAGTACATGGAGGTCGCCCAAGAGCAAGACTTCTTTCTGCAATCTTTTTTCCCTTCCTCTCCCTCCTTTTCCGAGGTAACCGGATCCAGATCTTGTGTCTAAGACTGTCTTGGGGCTTTTTTTGCGCCGTCTTCGTCCGGTTCACGGCACTCGCACGCACTGACATCGACTTGCCTTGCCTTACCTTGCGCGAGCTTCCGAAGCTTCCAAAAATCTTATCCCATCATCGTCATCAACAACAAAACGCGCTGCCGCATCGGTCTTCCTGCGAGTCGCCAACCACGTCCCTCTAGCATGAGGTGACGATTGCGAAAACCCTTTTCGACATCTCGAATCCCTTGAGAATCAACTACTGCAACAACAATGGCTTTCTACAACGAGCAACAGCAACAGCAGCAGCATCTTTTTGAGACGGGCTCCTTTACCGGCTTTCGCCCGTTACGAGAACTTGGTGCCAACTACTTCACCCTCAGTTCGTTCAAACAACCTCTGTGTGGGAATCCGGAAGGATGGGGTCCTCTAAGCCCCCATCGCTATGATTTCACGCCCTGCTTCATCGATGTCTGGATTGCTTCTGTATCTGTTTTTGGTCTTTTGTTTGGTTCGCTTGCTGTCTGGTGGCTGCTCACCAAGAAGCCAAAGCAGGATGGACAGACCAAGAACGCCCACTTCTACGTCAAACAGGTCAATACTACTGCCACAATTGTCTTGCATCGTAATCGTTCAATCGAGCTGACCCATCATTCTAGTCCCTTCTCGCAATCATCATCGTCGACGTCATTGCTCAATTCATTGTACAGATCATATTCATGCCTCATGTTTGGTACGGCGACTTCCGAGTTTTGACGACCTTCCTGACTATCCTCTCGCTACTCGTTATATTCTCTGTTCAATGGGTTGAGCACTCGCGCATTCGATATCCCAGTGGCGTCGCTCTCTTCTACTGGCTGTTCCTCTTGATATCCTTCGGTGTGAAGCTGCGATCCCTCATTTCGCAGCAAATATACGAGTCCAATCTGCCATACTTCATCATCTACTGTGTCGGAGTTGGACTATCTCTTGCCGAATTCCTTGTCGAGTGGCTGTGGCCTCGAAGCACTGGCCCTAGTGGCTATGAAGCCATTGAAGAGGAGGAGGAATGTCCTGTTGAATATGCCAATGCCTTCTCTCAGCTCGCATTCTCCTGGATGACACCAATGATGCGATATGGTTACAAGGTGTACTTGACGGAAGAGGATCTTTGGGCTCTTGCCAAGGACGACAAGACCAAAACCACTGGAGCCCGCTTCGACCAAGCATGGGAGTACGAATTAGAACATCACAAGAAGCCTTCACTCTGGAGAGTTTTGTTCAAGGCCTACGGCGGCCCCTACTGCGTTGCTGCGATTTTCAAATTCTTCAACGATATTGCCCAATACATCCAGCCTCAGCTGCTCCGCCTGCTCATCTCGTTTGTGGATTCTTACGGTGAGGGTAAGACACCTCAACCTATCATCAAGGGTGCTGCTATTGCTTTGGCAATGTTCGCCTGTGCAGTTTTGCAAACAACTATGGTGCATCAGTACTTCCAGCTTGCTTTTGTGACCGGCATGCGTATCAAGGGTGGTCTCTCCTCAGCCATCTACCGCAAATCTCTCCGACTGTCAAGCGAGGGCAGGGCCACAAAGTCCACTGGCGACATTGTCAATTACATGGCTGTCGATGGTCAACGCTTGCAGGATCTCACCCAATTTGCCCAGCAACTCTGGTCTGCGCCGTTCCAGATCATCATCTGCATGGTTTCTTTGTACAACTTGGTTGGTTGGTCTATGATGGCGGGTATTGTTGTTATGATCGTGATGATGCCGATTCAAGGCTTCGTAGCCCGCATAATGAAGAACATGCAAAAGGAGCAGATGAAGAACAAAGATGCCAGAAGCCGTCTGATCAACGAGATTATCAACAACATGAAGAGTATCAAGCTGTATGCTTGGGGATCTGCATTTATGAACAAGCTCAACTTCGTCCGGAACGAGAAGGAACTCAAGAATTTGCGAAAGATCGGCGCAACACAGGCTTTTGCGAACTTTACTTGGACTACTGCGCCTTTCTTCGTGTCTTGCTCAACCTTTACCGTCTTCGTTCTGACTCAAGACAAACCCCTCACCACCGACATTGTCTTCCCTGCGCTGGCCTTGTTCAACCTTCTGACCTTTCCACTTGCTATACTACCCATGGTCATCACATCTATTGTCGAAGCCTCTGTTGCGGTTGGTCGACTGACCAGCTTCCTCACTGCCGAGGAACTCCAGCCTAATGCCATCACAATCAAGTCTGCCCCTGAACAACTTGGCGAGGAGAGCGTTATCATCCGCGATGGCACGTTTTCATGGAACCGTCATGAGAACAAGCCTACACTCACTGATATTGAATACACTGCTTACAAGGGCGAACTTTCTTGCGTTGTCGGTCGTGTTGGTTCTGGCAAATCGTCTTTCCTGCAGAGTATTCTTGGTGATCTGTGGAAGGTGAAAGGAAACGTCGAGGTACGAGGAACTGTCGCATACGCCTCTCAGCAAACCTGGATCCTTAACGCTACCGTTAAAGAGAACATCATTTTTGGTTACAAATATGATGCCGAGTTCTATGAGAAGACGATCCATGCATGCGCCTTGATCGATGACTTTGCGCAGCTTCCAGATGGAGATGAGACTGTTGTCGGTGAAAGGGGCATCTCGCTCAGTGGCGGCCAGAAAGCTCGTGTGTCATTGGCTCGTGCCGTTTATGCTCGTGCTGATATTTATCTTCTTGACGATGTCCTCTCTGCTGTTGATTCTCATGTTGGCCGCCATATCATTGATAATGTATTGGGAACTCGTGGCCTGCTTGCCTCCAAGACTCGTATTTTGGCCACTAATGCTATTGCCGTTCTTCGCCAGGCTAGTTATGTGAGCCTACTCAAGGATGGACAGATTATCGAGCGAGGAACATACAAAGAATTGGTTGCTCAAAAGGGTCTTGTCGCTGAGCTCTTGAAAACCGCCGGGCATGAGTCTGGCAGTGCTAGCAGTGAGCCCAGCTCTAGTGCCTCAAGCAGCAAGGCCGCAACAATCATTGAGCCCGACTCTGGTCACGCCAAGGAGGAGCTCGAAGAAGCCCAGGAGCAAGTCCCCGAGATGGCTCCTATCAAGACTGGGGCTAGTGCTAAACCTCGCTCAAGCAGCATGGCAACTCTCCGTCGTGCCAGTACTGCCAGCTTTAGGGGACCTCGAGGTAAACTCACAGACGAGGAAATCGGAGGGTCTTCCAAAACCAAGCAGGGCAAGGAGCACTTGGAGCAAGGCAAGGTCAAATGGTCTGTTTACGGGGAATATGCCAAGATGAACAACATCTATGCTGTTGCCCTTTACATGTTTATGCTACTTGCTTCGCAGACTGCAAACATTGGTGGTTCCGTCTGGCTCAAGGAGTGGTCCGAGCGAAACCAAGAGTCGAACTCGAACGATCACGTCGGCAAGTACATTGGAATATATTTCGCATTTGGCATCGGAGCCTCTGCTCTCACTGTTATCCAGACTCTGATTCTCTGGATCTTCTGCTCTATTGAGGCATCTCGAAAGCTTCATGAGCGCATGGCCAACGCCATCTTCCGCTCTCCCATGTCCTTCTTCGACACTACACCTGCTGGACGCATCCTGAACCGATTTTCTAGGTTAGTAGATAACATATGCCTTTTGGGACCGAATACTGACAGTTCTTCAGTGACATCTACCGCGTTGATGAGGTCCTGGCTAGGACCTTCAACATGCTCTTTGTCAATGCTGCCCGATCGGGTTTCACTTTGATCGTCATCTCTGTCGCAACGCCAGCCTTTATCGCGTTGATCATCCCTCTGGCCCTGACTTATTACTTTATTCAGAGATATTACCTTAGGACATCCCGTGAGCTTAAGCGACTCGATAGTGTAAGCCGCAGTCCCATCTATGCACACTTCCAGGAGTCGCTTGGCGGCATTTCTACCATTCGGGCATACCGACAGCAGCAGCGATTCGAACTAGAGAACGAATGGCGCGTTGATGCCAACCTCCGTGCTTACTTCCCTTCTATCAGTGCCAATCGCTGGCTCGCCGTTCGCCTCGAGTTCATTGGTGCTATCGTTATTCTGGCTGCTGCTGGCTTCTCAATCATCTCTGTCACTGGCAGTGCTCACCTTAGTCCCGGTATTGTTGGTCTTGCCATGTCATATGCCCTGCAGATTACATCCTCCCTCAACTGGATCGTTCGTCAAACTGTAGAGGTTGAGACCAACATTGTATCGGTGGAGCGTGTCCTGGAATATGCGGCCCTCCCCAGTGAGGCTCCTGAGATCATCGCCAAAAACCGACCTCCTGTCTCGTGGCCTGCCAAGGGAGAAGTTGATTTTGTCAACTATAGCACCCGCTACCGGGAAGGTCTGGATTTGGTGCTCAAAAATATCAGCCTTGACATCAAGTCGCATGAGAAGATCGGCGTTGTCGGCCGCACTGGAGCGGGCAAGTCATCTCTGACTCTTGCATTATTCCGTCTTATCGAACCAGCAACGGGCCACATCGGCATTGACAATGTCGATACATCGTCCATTGGCTTGCTGGATCTGCGCCGGAGACTAGCCATTATTCCACAGGATGCCGCGCTTTTTGAAGGTAGTGTTCGGGATAATCTGGATCCTGGCCACGTTCATGATGACACTGAGCTTTGGAGTGTACTTGGTGAGTAAACCACAAGATTGCAACCCTACAGCGGCCAGGTGCTGCTTAAACAAGCGATTGTTTTGTTATTATATGCTGTGTAACATTTGCTGACAATTGTCTTATTAGAACACGCACGACTCAAGGACCACGTTTCGAGCATGGATGGTGGGCTGGAAGCCAAGATTAACGAAGGAGGTAAGTCGACACCCGGCACTGCGCTTTCTGTCGGCATTTCTTGACCGGTCTACGATTTCCCTTACCGGTCACCCGAGCATCTGGTTCAACATGCCCTGGCTTCATCAGATGTGGTGTGCACAGGCATCTGTCCCATGCCTCTGATAATGAGCAGTCTCTTTTCTGCCAACATCTTGAAGACAAACGACGTGCTTTGATGCACGCCTCGCATGAAGATGAAGTCCCGTGGTCTGCTCTCTTAGTAAAGCGACACCAGCAACCTGGCTCTTGGACCCTTAGCCATACTTATGATTTTCACATGTTCAACGGCTAATGTTTGTTATTATAGGCTCCAACCTCTCTCAAGGCCAAAGGCAACTCGTCTCACTTGCCCGTGCAATGCTTACTCCATCCAATATCCTTGTCCTAGACGAGGCTACTGCTGCCGTTGATGTTGAGACGGACGCAATGCTTCAGAGCACCCTCCGATCACCCCTGTTCGCAAACCGCACCATCATTACTGTAGCACATCGCCTCAATACCATCCTCGACAGCGACCGTGTGGTGGTACTTGATAAGGGAGAGGTGGTTGAATTCGACACTCCGGCTGAGCTTGTGAAAAAGCAAGGTGTTTTCCACGGACTTATGAAACAGGCTGGTCTGGAACTAGAATAGGTAGGTATACCTCTGGCTGTGGACTGGTTATAGTTAAGATTGTATATACCAAGAGGTAGTTAAGATGCTACCGAATAAAAGAGATGGATTCATTGCACTGCATGCTTCGTTCCACTGCACAGCGACCAGGAGGCACAGACTATCCGGTAAAGACGTACCATAGCAGCCCTCTCGACTGCATGCGCGCTCCTTGAGATTTGCCTTCTGCAAAAAGCATTGTGAGATTGTCCGGCGAGCCACTTGAAAGAGACGAGAAGCCTACACTGACGGTGGAGGGCTAAGCAGAACGGCCGTGCGTAGCAGTAATGCTGATTATCCCCGGCGACAAGGGGCACGAGGTGGTGTTGAGATAGCAGGGATTGATACCCCTGGTTGGCACCCACAGACGAATCTGAACAGACTCAAAATGACAAGGAAGACTTGACACGTTACATACTGGGGTAACCACAATACATACAGCACAGTGCACTGCCGTACCGGTATGGTCGGATTATATCCCGTATTGGCCGGACAGTGCGTCAAGCACGGCGAATTATGTTGACAACCCAAGGTGGATTGAAAGGCGCCAAGAGAAGTTCTCTTCTCTTAGAGTCTAAATATCCAACAGCTAATAGTATATACATACTGGGAAAGCAACACCTACTGTGCTTCTCGTTCTGTGAGGCCAAGTTGGACACGGCAGCAAATGGATGCTATTGCTCAGCTGAAGAGGCTTCATAAATCCTTGGCTCTTGAATATATGTGCGCATTGATCATCGGGATCATTTCTCCGAAACCAATGGCGTTCCCAAGGGTCTGTAACTTAGACCTATAGTCTCGTAACTCTGGTTTGTTTGCCAAGAGAAGAAGTCGCTTATGTAACACAGCAGACGACATCGACCGTACTGCACTGTATTGTAGTAGACTTGTAGGCTCAGTCGTGTACACGCCGTGGATTGGGCTATGTGTACACATGCTTGTATCCAGAGCACACCCTTCCGAGTTTTACTGTATATTGCCGATTTGCTTCGCTGAAGCTATTCGAAGAGTCTGCCTTAGCTGGATACTATTTGGCATTATGTCAAAAGTCGGGTTAGAAATGACCTCGATATCCAGTCAATGAAATCGTCAAGATTTTCGTGTCTGCGTTGTTGAATCAAGAGGAGAGATGAGACATCTGTGCCAGGTAGAGCAAGGAGAAAAGCAATGGTCTTGTTAACCGACCATAATTCCTGATACCTAAGTCTGAGTTTGGCGAATCAGCCTGATACTAGTAAGTGCTGGGAGACGAGAATTCCAGAGTGGCGGCCGTGACGGAAGTTCTGACTTGCCAAGAATCACTATGAGACCCAGATGCTGAGATAATCTTTCATGTAGCCGCTTCCAAGCCTTAAAAAGTGAGACAGACATTGATGGTGAACACCTGAAGAGCATGGCGCACCTGACTATGAGATGAGGAACGGGACAGGCGGAACTTGAGCCGGACGTATATTGTCATGCTTCACTGAATCATCAAGAAGTGAGGCGATCGAATCTGCATAAATGCGCCATCTGCATTTTGCGAGGCGCACACTCGAACCTTGAGTCTTCAGTTTCACCAGCTGTCTCAGTATAAGAAATCTCATTTGTAAGGAATGTCGCCGTGACCTGGTTATTTGTTGACATGTACTGTGCTGACAAAATGTATTGCTTGCTGTGCAGTCAGTGACCGCCGCATAGCAAGACGTAAGTTAGGCTGTGTACATGTATGTAGACGTATAGCTGGCTGAGCCGCATCATTGATCAAGCATTGCGCTGATCCAGGGACCGATGCTCCGCTATGAAACATGCTCCTTGTCGGTCGAGACTTGACGACACCACCAGGGGCAAGCGGGAGAGCGCAGCCACTAAGCCAGGCTCAAGAGTAGAAGTGACAAATAAGGGGGGGCATCACTATCATGGTCCTTAATATCTATGCATTCGACCATAATGCTTGAGTCATCCAATAGAATTGATCAACCACGTAGTGAGTTTCCAGAAGAACCGGAGCAGACAAGCAGACGATGACGTTGAGTAAGTACTCCTGTTGTGGATGACAAGCAACCGTCGTAATCGACCCCGGTCTGAACTGAAGCTTGGTAAACCAGAGCCCGCCGCAAAATGCGTGGGGGCATGGGTTCTTGGCTTCTGTTGCGGGGGCAGCAGTTTGTATTAGTGCTTGACTTGCAAGTTGTTCTCGCAGAGCTGTGAGCACGGCGGTGGCCTATCGTATTGATTCTGTGAACACGGGCGAGATTCCTTGTTGATTGCTGATGCGGGGTTGGCCTGCAATTATGAGACACGGCAAAGCAAAGAGTGAAGTACGTGTGCTATGTAGGGCTCAACTACTGGATGGGCTGGGTTGGTCTGGCTGCTCGGCTTCCCAGAGCAATCAGAAACTAGTGTAGTTCTCCCGGGGAATCTATAATTGCTTCTGAGCACATGGTTCACGCGAGGATATGCTGCGGCATGTGTCCAGGCGGCAAAGATCCGCATAAACGACCCTTCTGCGGTCTTTTCTCTCTCTCTTTTGTTTTTGTCGTGTTGGAAGACCTTTGTAGGCAAGATTGACAGGGCGAAGAGGGAACATGTCGTCACAGACAAGGCTGAGAAGAACGAAAGCCCCTAGTAATTTTGCGATGTCAGATAAGCATTGCCAACGGCAACGGCAACTGCAACAGCATCATTTCATAGTCAAGAGCCACCTGAGCGCCACAATTACTTTCTCTTTCCTGCTAACCCTTGCTTGATTGAGCCATGTATTGCCCACAGGACTGACTACATGTACCAGCATGGTTTTGCTTGTTCCCCACTTCTGCGTATCCGTTTAGACCTTCACAGCCTTTGGAATAACTGTGTGTGACGCGGACGAGTCATCTCTTGGAAAGACACTGCCAATGGATTGGTGATCTGGCTTTTGCCTGACTTAGCTTTTGCCAAAAAAGAAGTCGTGCTAATAATATGCTTCCATATAGACTCCACAACGAAGCAAAAGCCGTTCAGGGTCGAGAACGTTGATTGGTATACTGTGCAATCCTTGCAGACGATGCGCTAGGACCGCCCAACGAGCACGCAGACGTACCTGTCAGGCCTGTGTGTATGCGCTTCCCGCTCCCTGTCAATGGAGCTGCCGGTGGTCCCTGTGATGGACAATTGACAAAAGGTCTGGGTTGGCCAGTGCTCCCGACTCATGCCATGAAAGAAAAACGGAGTAATGGTGTAATGTTGTACAGCGGAACAGTTCTTGATTCCTGTGGGGTACTCTGACTCGTGTCGATAAGACGAAGCTTTTCAATGTTGAATAATTGAATGCCAGTTGCTGCAAGTGAGTTTCCTCGAAGCCAAGTACCTGGATGTAGGGCTCTTGAAAGCGTAGCGACAGCTTGTTGCTAACAATTGGTGGCAGCAAAGGCTTGTGTGCCAAGAAACCATGCACAGATCGCATTTTGCCATTCCAGAGTAACAAGATTCAATTTGGGTTGGACAGGACGGGAGCCTGTTTTTTTGGGTAAGTAAATGGGCCACAGGAAACCTAAGCTAGCAAGCGATGCGCAACGCGAGCGGATCTGACTGACGGGGTTGACCTGGACTTGAACTGCAGGTTGCAAGGCTAACAGGAGAGCCGAGCCGTACCGCTCGCGTCCCACCCGTACGTACATCGTCCAAAGTTTAGGTCAAGCTATCCGGAGATGGAAGGTTGGTTCGGCCGGGAAGCCAATTCTGACCACTGAAACCTTTTCTAAAAGCATATCGCGCAGTGAAGTCGAAGAGTTTTCTTGTCAAGATTGCACAGCGCAGCCAGAATCAGCGTGTGATAGTGGCTGGACTGCGGGCGTTTTGGCGGATACCGTGTCCAAATTCAAGTGCGAAAGGCGCGTCGGATCGGGTGATCAGGCAGATGAATGTCTCTGGAGTTATAGGTACAATAAGTCTGGATAAAGTGATCCGAAGCTGGCGTGTGATTCCACAAAACGGCACTCTCTGGAATTTCACCGGACATAAGTGACGGTGGTAAGCGCATCTTGGTCTTTCCCGCCGGTAATAAAGGGCTTCTGACATGGAGGCCATGCTTTCCCTGTCCTGTCTAGTTTAGTAGCTTAGCTTCCATAGCTTAGCTTAGGTAGGTGCAGGCAGTCTAGTACAGTACAGTGCGGTACCTCCTACCCATCCGTACTACCTACCTAGGTACGGGCATGCGCAGTTGTACCTACCTAAGGTAAGTACGGTATTGGGTTGGTTCGCGTGGAACACCTTCCGTCGCTGCGTGTGTGACTGTTTCCAGGTTCTCTCTTGCAGGAACAAACTTTCAGGTTCAGGGCAGGTACGGTGCGGTGCAGTTCTTACCTAGGTAGGTAGGCTGGTTCAGGGCAGCCTCCAGCCTCCAGCCTCCAGCCTCCAGCCTCCAGATAGCAAACAGGACCACTTTCCTAGGTACCTCCAGGCCAGGTCCAGGTCCAGGTCCAGGTCTTCAAGGATGGCCTAGGTCGCCCTCCCGTCCATGATTCATTTGGAAGGACTCCTCCGTGGGCCAACCACGACCACCTGCCTGAGACCAGGACAAGCAATACCCTGACAGGATTGGCTGAGAGCTGTCCACAATGAGCCGAAACGCGAATCCAAGCCGCCGCAAGATTTAGTCTTACCTTTTCGCGCTGTCTTTCTGTCGCCTGGGCTAGGATCTGCCTGCTCTTGTCATTTTCTACCAAGTCTCATCTCAACCGTGATTGATCTGAGATCTCGTTTGAGGCTGATGGTCAATTCTCGTCTGCATATAGTCACCCTACTGCAAGTTCCTTCCATCCACGCACCTACGCATATACACCTACCTACCTATGCAGCGGAGTGCGTGCCGGATGTACATACATACGACACGATACATCATCCGGGAGCACTGTATCGTTTGGTCTGGCTGCCGTTACCGTTGCCGCTGCCGCTGGTCAAATCGTTGATTGCACATACTGTACTGTACTCGGTTGGGCGATAGTGCATGGTCCAGTCCTGCAGGGTTACACGTTTTGAGCAAAGCCCCCCAAGCCCATGACCCTAAACCACCATCGGCGGAAGGGCCCCGTACAGCCATATTGACCACAGAAACATATTCAGTAACCATGCCCTGGGGTTGTTACTCAGTGGCTGACTAGCGACACATCTGCTCAGCCAACAAAGAGACAAGTCGCATGGTTTGAGTTGTCTGACGGGCGGTACAGTACAGGACTGTACTGTACTGTAGGTAAGCTGCTGACTCAAATACATACGCAGATACGGATACATATCTAGAAATACTGTACATCATAGATACTATAATGAGCTTTCCAGGTTTACTGTACCGATATCACCTGCTAGAGATGCAAGAGATACGCAAAGAATCGAGATCCATTTCGACAGACGACTATCCGAACGGTTCCTGAGTAGTAATCTCATTTAGACCGTTCCGGATGATCCCCGCCCTGGACTTCTGGAGAATGGAGAACAGAATGGAGAATGGAGAAGGGTACATCACCATTCCCACTCACCGCATCGAATCAGCAACTTGGCAATTACATACGTTACTTTCTCGGCCTATAGCCACCGCGACGTGCTTCGAAGCTCCAGAGCATCCCTGCCAAAAGCTCCAGACTTTCGGTTACTCATGGCAAAACCTCAACGGTTGCTGTACGGAGTCTAGGAGTCCAACTCCAACTTGCCTATGTATCTGTAGCCTTGCTTGCTACCTTGAAATCCAAAACCGCCGCTGGCTAAAAAGCAAATGCAGGGAAAAGAAAGCAAAAAAGAAAGAAACCCAGAGCAAATGATGCAATACGACCGCGGATTCAGACGCACAACCAGTCAACTGCAGCACTCTCGGATCTTCCTGGTGCTTCCGGCAGGCTCAAAAACTGGTCTAATCACGCCCTATGTCTCACCTTAGTACAAAGTAGTAAAGTACCTACGTTGACTGGCGTTGATCGCCTTAGCCATGCGTTTCGCCTAGACTTTTGCTTTTTATTCTTTCCTGAGCTTTTGGATCTCTCCCACGCAACTATTGATTGGGTTTGTTCACATCAGGTCGTCGCTTTTAGCCCCACCACTTCGGCCAGCGTCAACAAGACCCCTGCCTTCTCCCCAAAGCCGCTTGAGGTGAGCCCTTCTAACGGGGCTCAGGGTGGCAGGGTGGCAGGATGCTATTCCATCTGAGCGCCAGTTCCGCTCTTACAAGCATACCTAGGTACCCACGTATAACTCAAAATGCTCAGCATGCTATACCGACGGCATATGGAACCATGTCAGTTTCTTATCCGGGAACAGCTCTTAATTTGATGCCCTTAACACCTACGCCATGTCCTTCGAACCAAGTTCAGGCTCGTGCACTTTGTGGGGGTGTCAGCTACGCGTGGGCCAACCGTCGTCTCTGCTCTTTGACACCCTTGACATGGGCCCTGTCAGCCAGCTCTGTGGATCATGGGATTGGCATTCACTATCATGTACATACAGCTCAAGTTGAGACTTTCTTGACCTTAGCGGACTAGCGTCATGCTCTCTTATCCCCGTACTGTGCGACATTGGCCCTGACACCCTTTGGTTTCTTCATAGACGATAGCTGAATGTCTCTTCTTGTCGAGCTGCTGCCGCCACCACCACCACCTGAGGTGGGTGTTGCATTTCATAAATTTCTGCTTCAAGGTATTCAGTCGCACCCCCTTGCCCCTTGATCCCCTCCGACTTTTTGACTAGACAGACACACGGTAGAAACGGCCTGAGATCGGAGACTTACACGCTGCTACCTACAGGTATTAAGCATTAGCTCTTGATCCCTACACCTGGCTCATCTGCTGTGTGTGCTTTTCACAATACCTGGTCCCTGTATGTTTCCATTCTTATTCATCCACCAGGCACTGTATCCTATCCGTCGTCTTTTCTTTTCTCGCGGGTCAAGAGACGCCCATCCTGGGATAGAGACGGCACGGGAAGCTGTCTCATCCGAGCAAAATCTTTGAGAAGAGAGACAACATCGATCTACAGAAAGTAGCGCGGGGACCTACCTTGACTTGTCCCTCATTCCCCGGCTTTACATCTGTCCCATTCTACAACCCCGTCATATCAACTTCGTTCTCTTTCTTGACAGACAAAATCTGTCGCTCAGTTGGATTTCACCTTGACCTATCGTTGGTATCTTGTGCCATCATTTCTCAATTGTTTGCTCCTGGGGTTGAAGCATCGTTTTGATCCCAACCTAAACTTATAGGCACTTTGTCTTCGAAAAAGGGACCATTGCCACTACAGAAACCCTGACACGATCACCCTCTCGCAGGTTGCAACGTGTATCCTTTTGACTTTTCTCTTGGAGCCAAGCACAGATCCTGCCTACATCTGTCTACGAAGCGATAGGCATACTGAAGTCCGTCAAAATACATCCGCTGAGAACGATCGACAACGCGTTGATTTCCTATACCATCCCAGTTCTCATCAGCTGTACCAACTCGTCTCGGAAGACCTGGACAGTGTTGATTCTGAGAAACACTTGCAATCTACTCAGTTTACAAAGCACTCTTCATTTGTCAGGTGTCATCAAGTCTAACAATTCCGATACTGGTCATTCAATCACGGGGCTTTAGTTGCTCTCGTTTATATTCTTTGGAGGTCCAAGCCCCTGGCACGACTTGTGCGCCTTCCCTCACGCCCATACTATTCCCGAAACCATTTGCAACGCTGAGCCGCAACCCCCCGGAGGAGCCTGGCCGGAGGCGAACTCATCTCGATTCAACTTCATAAACCCGCCTCTTGTCTATTATAGGCAACCTCTATGTTGAACACCACTTCGACGAAAACTACTTGAAATACACACACCGTCATAGCTGATAGTTGTTGCTATTACGACATGCTCTAGTGGTACAGGCCTTGTTGAAATAGTTTTGGTTTATCAGATTCTCTGTTATCCATCCAAAAGAATCGCTCAAACAATCGATCCAGCTGTCACTGGTTTGGCTAGGAATACTCTTCGACATTTCGAGACACTACCCTCTAACAAACATCGACACCACACAAAGCTCCCATCTTGACCATTCTTTTCTAAGTTGCAGCTCTATCCTCGCGGTTGCCCTGCAACTTTCTCAGGGCTACTTCTAACGAACAACGACCAGCTCCAACAACCTTTGACGGAGATAAGCTGCAAGCATGGTTAGAGAGTGGTCGAGGGAGTCATTCTCCCGCTACCCCCATCACTCTTACCTGCCTGAACGGTTTGTTGGCGATGGAGTTGACGACAATCGCTTTCCGGAGGCTCAAGATGTCCAACGCCGACAACCTCCAATTGTAATGATTGCTGAACCTCCCAAATGATGGAGTACTGGCTGACGTTGTGTTGCAGCAAATCGATGAAGCCCTGAGGCAATCCTGTGGGATATCCGCCAGACGATACTTCTTGGTTGTTGTCATGGACGATGGAAGTCCTCAAACCTTCTCCGGACCCGGCACCTCGGGAGTCCGAAGTGGCTACGAGAAACAATTCTTTGACATGGAGAAGTATTTGAAGGTGGTGGATCGGTTGGATGCTGGTTGGTGGACATCTATTTCACCTAACAGGATATTCAAAGCTAATAGACGACTAGGAGCGAGTCCTGTTATCAACGACGACTACAGTTTCGACGGGTACAAACAATCTATGGATTTCCCCCGCAACCGTATGGTGGACCGCCGACGAATGTCTCAATTCGACGACTGGGACACGCCATCGCGACAAGGTCGAAAAAGACCACGGGCTCGACATGCCGTCGTTGAAGATGACGACGTTCACATGACTGTAGCAACGACAATCAGGAAGGGCATCAAGATCGGAAACGCTGGTGATGTCGGCTTGTTTTATGAGACACGCTTCAAAAACTGCCAACAGACAGCTTGCAAACTTATGGCCAAGGCATGGGTCAAGGCCGTGGAGCCGAAGAAGCAATCCACACATCCTTACACAGGAAGTGACGAGAAAGCGCCTGACTGGTGGCCAAAGCCTTGGGGCCCGACCAAAGAAGATAAGGTTCGCCACAAAGAGCCAGATCATCTCTATAAGCGAGGTAACGCCCACCACTACCGTCTTGGGAGGATTTGACAGGCTCTTTTACTGACCCAATATTGAAACAGAACGAGTCCATCTTCTTAACCACATTCTCAGAATGATTGTGGAACCCAACGAGAGGCAACATCCCGACATTCAGAAATTAAAGCTAAACGTCAAAAAACTAGAAGAAATCACCATTGAGGCGCTGTCAGGCTTCTTCGCAGACAAGGATATTCCAGCAAACGCAAAGAAACGCCCCTTTCTAAATGAAATCTTCAAGGTAGCAAAGCAAGAAGAACGGTTTAAGAAGGGAGAGATTGGTAAGTACAAGTGAGAAAACGGATGAGCAGACACTAACGTGATCCAGATGGAACCACTGAAGTCTTCGTGATGGCTGACGACAAGATTCCTGAATCATACATATCTGGCAATGACGACCACGGACCCATTCTCAAGGAAGAAGAAGACCACGATGTACCGCCCAATAAGCTAACAGCAGTCCATGGACTTATGCCATCTTCGAACAACCATAGCTCCGGTGCATCGCTTCACGGGACACCGTTCCTTGGTGGAGAATTGCCCGTAAGAGGCAATCAATATACTCCCTCGACAATGCCGGAAATGCCACAGGATCAACATGCTTTTGTTGAGAACACCGGCATAGCAGTCAACGGCCAAGCTGCAGTCCACGCTACTGGTGGCAACCTGACTATGGATATAGGTGTGCCCCCTGCACACGATGCCAGTCGTCGGGCTTCCATCTTTAGTGCTCATTCAGAGTATGGCGGTCAGAATGGCACGACAATGTACACCCAACAATGGCAGCCTGGCTCAACAGCCCCCAACTCGTCATCCATGTACACTTTCACACAGCAGCCGCCCAGCCAACCAGCGCCAACCTTTGTCAGCTCCGGTGTTCCTATGAACCAGGCTCAGCCTTACATGAATGCTTCCTTCGACGGTCTTACACGCGGATATGATCCCAGTCAGCCCCCTATGTTCCGGACAGGCAGCGTGCCACAACCTCAGCAGGTACATGCGACCCAAGGTTACGACTACATGTCGCATGACAATCGAGGACTTCCCGGCGTGAAAGTGGACGATGTGCCCCGACATGGCATGCATTAGTACAGTCACTGTATCTGGCATTGCTAGATATACCGTATGGTGTGGAACACGCAAGTGCTTTCTTACAAGGTTATAGATCACTAGGACGACAGGCCTGGTTAGACAGCACAGGTCGCTTCAGGGGAAGGTCGTGCGATTATTCATGACAGCCTCACTGTTTCTCGGTTTTCAGACCCATCCAATATCGGCAACAACATGCACACGTTGCTCGATTGTTTCGGATGGTGGGCGGTTACGATTGCCTTATGATTCGATACCCAAAATATATTTTCAAGGACAATCTGGGACGGCATATTTGATTTTGGTACGGATACTTGGGCGTGCTATATCTTATTAGAGTAAAAATGCTCTTCTCGTTTGGCATTTGATGAACTTCAGGTTCTCTCTACAAGTTTGTTATCAATTGGCATTCTCTATGTTACGCGGACTTTTTTACCCCCGGACACTACATGATAGTGGTCCTGGTGGTGGTCGCTTTATTTCTGTGGCTATTTCATCCCCCCAAAGAAAGCATAACGAGTACGAGTTTTCTTTTTCCTTTTTTTCCCCCTTTTTCAATTTCCTTTAATGATTAACAAAATGTGACGACGAATGACGACGGCGAACATACCTCTGGGAAGTGGCATATGCAATGGCTTCGGGCTCATGGAACATGGTTACGAGGTTATGGTTCCATCAAGTGTCAGCTCGTGTTTGGGTTGTTTCTGCAATTCGATCCCATTCAACAAGGGATTAGGGGGGTGGAGTGGTTTGCCTGGTTCAAATTACGTTATACCTCAAGTTCCAGCTTGTGCTTGCTTGTTTTACAGGAAATTGGGTGTGTTTCGGTCAGCTTGTTAGGTATGACACTGAGCAAAGGGCACGAGTGAAGCTCGAGACTCTTGTTCTGGAGCTTTTCGAATGGTGTGTTGCATGAACAATCAAGGTCCGAGAGGAGCTCAGAATCAGATAAACGACCAGTCGGTCTGGAGCAACATAGTTGTATCGGTTATTACTACCTACATATACCCAGACTTACGAGAGTCCATAATAAATGTTTTTGTGATGAAGATACGTGAAGGAAATCCGTCTTCATAATTAGTTGGCTTTTGATAAGCATCCCCAGCAAATAAGAACAAGAACTACGTGGAGGTTGAGAGCTATGGCAACCATTTTCGTCAACGTAACATGCACAATGTAGAAACAGCATAGGAACACTTCTATCCACTCAATTCAACACTCAGGCTATCGCGTCGTATTGCATCATAAAGCAGACCCTTTAACTCAACTTTCCATTGATTTGAGAGTGAATCGATCCACCAACGCCAAGCTACTTAAAACTATCAGACCAAAAGAAACTTCGCTCATACCGTGAGACTACTCATGAAGCAAGAAAGAGGCCCCTTCTTAACACTCCACTTTTCCGCTGATTCGATGAGAAAAGTCCTGCCGGAAGGCGAACATAACAAGCGAAAACACAACCAGGCCGACTGGCAACTATTCACCAAGGCCGTATTCGCTCAAGACAGTATTAGGAGTGGGTATATGTCAAGAGCAGTCCTAATGCACCACAGAAGCATATTCTGATGCTGAAAGGGGCTCTTAGCTCGATGTAGTAGCCGTGTTGTTCTCCTCCTTCGGCTGGGGAGGCTCGAGGCCAGCATTCTGAGCCACACGCTTCCAGATCTCGAGTTCACGATAAAGGCGCTCACATTCCTGCTTTAGCTTGTCGTTAGAAGCACTCAGTTCTGTAATAGCTTGCTCCGTAAGCAGCTTTTCGAGCGTCCATTTCTCTATGTTTTGCTGTTCGTTCTCTTTAAGCTGAGAGATAAAGCTGACAGCTCGTTGCAAGATAGAACCTTTATTCTTTTCGCAACCAGGAACAATTTTTGCGAGCTCGTTAATGCCCTCGTTAATCGTTTCACGACGACGACGTTCCACTATACATCGTTAGCTAGTGTGGAAATAACGTAGAATATCCAACTATACCTTCTTTGTGGTTGTCCTTTCGCATCTTGTGCCACTCTTCTGAACCGACGGTAGGCTTAGGGTTGGGGGCAGCGGGATTGTATCTTGCTGGCGGATGTGGAACGCCGTTAGGAGGCGTATGCTGATGCTGAGGAGGTGCAACCTGAGGGGGCTCCATGATGCCATCAACTGAGGGCGTCACATCAGGATTGAATGATGTATCGTGACCGTGGTCGGGATCAGTTGCCGCCTGGGCAGCAAATTGTTCTTCAGTCGAAGGTGGGACGTGAAGAGTAGGATACATCCCAAGAGCAGCCTGAGCGGTACTGGTAGCACTAGTAGGATCTGGGGCATCGGGGTGATCATGTTCTTGAGTAGCCTGTTGCAGAGCGTTGAAATCGGCAACATTGACGCCATTAGCACTCACAGCGTGGTTCTCCATGGCGCTGTCGATAAACGAGGCCGCATCGGTAGACATGTGAGCAGCTGGCGCTGGACGCTTATTCCTTGACAGGTCAGGACTACCAGATTCGCGCTTTCGCTTCTGGCCAGGGGAGCCAGTCAGACCCATGAGCTCTGGCTGGTCAGCAAGAACTTCTGCCATCGTGCAGTCGTTTCTACTGGTAAAGGTTGTATCCGAAAACTAGAGGATCCTGGTGGGCAGAGACTGTTGAATAGAAAGCTCGTCAAGACTTGATTTGGGAGCGCGTTCTGGCGGTTACGAAACCACAGATGAGACGTTGGCGATCAGTCAGAGATCTGAGTAGGACAGGATCGAGTTAGAACAGGTCCGCGTAAAAATATGCATGTGTAGATGAAGTGTAGAGAAGAAAAAGGCTACAGCTTCGAATACAACGAGCAAAATCTAGCATCTGAGACACGTGGACATGATATGCACTAGTGTCATTGTCCCAGAAATCGGTTTTTGATGCTCTGACGAGGCGTACTGGGAGAGAAACTCGCTCGAGTTTTAGTGGTGACTGAAGAAGAGAACAAACGTGAACAGACATTGAAACGCGATATTTGTCACGAGCAAGGCGAGGCGAAGATATAATGAACCGATGAATTGATGGTGATTCATTCAATCTAGTCAGGATGACTACAGCGTAAATTTAAGTCTCCTTTCGTGCAACGATGCGATGCAGGCAAGCCATGACAGTGACTGATGCTGATGCTGATGCTGATGCTTGAAGACGCGACCACTTGGTAAAATGCATCGTCGAGTCATTTGCGCAAACATTTTTGCAAAAGGTCAGAATGCTAGGGAAAGAAAGGTATTGTTGCGCAGGCCATTAAGATGAAGGTATCGTGAAGTGAATGAGATGCATGAAAGCGACATACCTTCCAGATCATGTGCCTTGAGGCGTGCGAGATCACGAGTTTTTCTCGTCTCACGTGTTTGGAGGGATCTACCTCGTGATATCGCGCGAGTCCCGGTTGATAAGGTCGCGTTTCCAAGACTTCCCAGATCCAAGACTTGGAAGTTTAGATAATCTAGTATAAAAAAAAAAAAAAGAGATAGAAAGAGGGAGAAAGAGATAAGGAGGTTTAGATACGCGTTCAGACGCGAGTATCTTTTATGTTACAAAAAAGGGAAGAACCAGGAGATTGAATCTCTGGGCTGGGCTGGGCTGTTCCCCCGGACTGGGATGGGATGGGATAGGCGCTTCCTGCTGGGAACTGGGAGCTGGCACTGAGCGAGTCGGGTCACGCGGCGGAGGAAGAGGGTGAACACGTGCAAGTGGGTGAGGTTGGTAAGATAAATAACTCGACGCGGGTGAGCGAGAGGGGCATGGGCATGTGCTATGCAGCCTGAGGCAGAAACTTTCGATGTTGGGCTGGAGCCAACCTATTGGAGGTAGGTAAGAGGGCGACCAATAGGAGGGTCAGGTGGGCCACATATGCTTCAAGATGGGGGTGGTTGCCTTTGAGGATGGAAGAAAGTACAGTACTCTCTATCCAGGCAGGCGCAATGAAATAAGGAATGATATGAAGCAAGTTAGTGAACAATAAGGAGGCAGGCGTACCTTGGAACGAATAGCATCACCCCCAGCAAGTCTGGATGGATTTACTAAATGGATTAAGATCGTGTATACCAGACTTCTACAGTATTACAAAGTTCAAGGCACAGACACGAGGCACCAACACGTTTCGGATTTCCTTCTTCACACCTACCTACACAAACAAGCCTCGCACTGCCAGCTTGCAACTTATCCTTCACCCAAATGCGGGAGAGTCCTTACCTAGCACAGACCAAGTAAAGTTAGGGAACCCCCCCGTCTTCCCAAAGGGATCACACCATCAACAATAGAGGGGCCGGCAACCAACTCATCACCTGATTCCATTCTCTCAGGCGGGATGTCACTTGATGCCCTGAGGTGAAACAGGTTGCCTCCTAAAATATCCGCGACAGATGATCCGACCTTGGCTCGTCTGACTCTGTCTGTCTGCCTGACTGACTGACTGACTGATTTACATGGATATAGATAGTACTGGTAGCGAGCGACTCCTTGATGGTTTGTGAATCATGGCTTGTCCTGTGGAACATCTGGTGGGGTTTGGCTCTGAACCAAGTCAATATTGGCTTTGTCAAAGAAACATAATTCGTCTTGTCAACCAAGGACAGGTGTCACAGCGAGATTCGAGCACGGCTTTTTTGCTGCATGTGCGATACTATCACCTCTACCCGGGCTTATCTAGGGACTGGAAGCGTCACGTCCAATATCTTGATCTACCTAGCTACAGCTTCTTCATGCCTGTTTCATGTAGCAAACCGGTGTTGGGATTCTAGGTAGTCACTGACAGTTCGTGCTAGGAAATGGTTCTTGTCGTACAAACTAATAATACCTTCATTTCAGCCTGGTCTGTGCCATAAAGGAATCCGGAGGTGGAAGTTTATGAGGTGGTTAGTTCTTGGTCATTCATTCATTCTACCTTGGCGATATCAATGTTTCCTTGTCTCCGACATCTATCTACATGTTTGTCATGGATACCTCTAGGCACTGAATGTTCCAGTTGCTTCAACTGATATAAGGCACTACCTATTCAGATAAGATAGATATACATCATTGAAAGACGGCTTCTCTTCCTGGGTAGTGGCAGCTTCTCTCATCTCCGCTTACAGCGGGATTTCGCGACCCGCCGGGGCCCCACATGCCCTGGTTCCGAACGGCATGGGAGTCTTGTATGTACCTACGTGCTTTACCTCTTTGAGCTCCCACATTCTACTCCACTCTTGCTTGTCATGACTTGCATTGGAGTACGGATAACCCACTTCACTTTGGCTTCACTTCACGATAACGTCAAGCAACCGCGACCACCGGACCCGACGGACCGCCTTCCATGAACCTCCAATATTAACAAACAGTTCTATGAGTACCTAGCTGAAGCTTCAAATTTGTCAACATACCTTCACTATGGGTGACCATAAGCTCTCCCAGATCAAACATGACGAGCACTTATTGCTTGTAAGTCCTTCACTCGCCCCATCACCGCCTCCCAATAACCCTCCGCTCATTATCAACACCAGGATCAACCACTCCTTCGTCTCCCCTCCGAACTTCTTCGCAAAAACTTCCGAACGGCACATTTCGCAATTGAGAAAGACACCGCTGCCCTCAAGACGTTGCTGAAGGATTCTGCTACCGCCACAGTATCTGGCCGCGCATCACAGGAAGATGTTATTCGAAATGTCGATGCTATGATCACTCGAATGCGCGGTCTGAAGCGCAAGCTTACTACCAGTGCTTCTGAGGAAGCTCTCTTGCACACTCAGACCGCTGCCCGCATAGCCCATCTCGACGAATTATACAAAATGGATTCGGTGGAAGATGTCAAGTACGAAACCTGGAGTAGAAAAAGGCTGGATAGGCTTTTGGCGGATTACCTACTTCGCCACGGATACAACGAGACTGCAAAGGAGTTGGCAGACCAGCGTGGGATCAACGATCTTGTTGACGTCGATACCTTCGTTGCTGCTAGTCGTATTCGAGATTCACTGATGAAGGAGAGCGTTGTCGAAGCTCTGGCATGGTGCACCGAGAATAAGAAGGAGCTCCGCAAGATGGATGTCAGTCGAGCCCTATCCAGAATTCTTACATGTCATGCTGATATTCTGCAGAGTAAACTTGAGTTCATGCTTCGCTTTCAACAATATATCGAACTTGTCCGCTCTCAGTCCCCATCCAAGGTCAACGAGGCCATCGCCCACGCAAAGAAACATCTTATCCCCTATCGAACCACATTTCGCCGCGAGGTTGAACAAGCTTGTGGTCTGCTCGCTTTCCCTCCTGGCTCTAAGGCCTACGGAGAGCTCTATAAGCCTTCACGCTGGGCTGAACTTGCTAATCTCTTCACAAAAACCCACAATCAACTGCTCGCCCTTCCTGCAGTACCTCTTCTTCACGTCGCACTTTCTTCAGGTCTCTCAGCTCTTAAAACACCTGCATGCCACACTCACTCCCCAAATCCCCCACAAAGCTCAAGCGCGAGCCATACCACAAGTTCAACTGATGTAACAGAAACGGCTGCTTCGACGCTCGGCCATGGTGTTTGTCCTATCTGCTCTACGGAGCTCAATGAACTCGCACGCAATGTACCATATGCCCATCACACACAGAGTCACGTAGAGCATGATCTTAGGCTGTTGCCCAACGGCAGCGTCTACGGAAGTGATCGTCTAGAAACGCAGGCCAGAAAGCATGGATTACCTTCAGACAAGGTTAGGGATCTAAGGACAGGTCAGATTTTCCCTACCGAGTCTCTGAAGAAGGTCTACATCACTTAAAGCGCACAACACGTTGAAAGTTGTTGAGATAGCGTAACTGAATTCGGGCGTTATTGGGCTACCCATCAAGGGATCGTCAAACAATTGTATAATACCATGTCTTTCGGAGCCCATGGCCCCAGACACAAAATACCTAGTTATTTCTGGATAGCATACACAGCGTCAGTGGCGAGAAAAACCAACAGCTTAACAATCGTCAAATTCCATGTGCCAACTCCCCAATAACCATACAGTATAACATACAGTAGCGGCGCCAACACCACCGGATCCGTGCAAATCACCACAATCACCACCCGGCCGTGTTTTTTCCAAATCTTTTCCCCTGTCAATTCCCTGGGGCCCTTGAAACCTCCCATATCAAAACGCGAAAGCTCCGTACAGAAAGTGCGGGAGCGATGGGCGAAGACGCACGCTTTACCAAGGGCTTATGATATCGCGCCGAGTACTGTTCGCTTAACACAAAACGAGAATTCGCTTTTGTGGTAAAACGAACGTATAGTAGGATATATACAGGAGGATGGTATGTAAAGACAAAATCAAGAGCATAGAAAACATTAACACTATTGGCAAATTCCAGCTCTAGAGTCCGGCAGATCGCGCTGGATCTAATCCTCATCGGTTGCCGCCAAAAGCAAAACTACCAAATACGCCGCCACCTCCTCCAGGTGTCATAGGCCCTGTGTTGAGGATACTACTGTGGCCTTGGGGTCCAGGGGTAGTAGCCAGCCCAACACTCGTAGTGTTGGGTGTGCTGGGCGCGTTGCCGTTTGTTTGGCCATCGCTGTTATTTTGGTGATTTATCACGACATTCGAGTCAGGGAATCCTAGACCCCAAACTTTGCCGACGTGCTCGTCAGGGATGTCACCAGCAAATATCTTGTCGCGCATAGAGAAGAAGACCTTGCCGGTAAGTAAAGAGTCAGAGCCTGCTTGGTGCGCATTGCCGACGCGCTTAATCTTGAGGGTTTCTGCGATGTTTTCCAGTCCTGACTTATGTTCAAACTTTTGCAAGATCTCAGCACTACTGGGGTCGTTGGGGGTTAAAAGACCGGAGTTATGAAGTCGGATCGCATGCTTCATGAGATGCTTCACATCGTACGTCGTAGGAAAATACAGCTTCATCTTGTGATCGAAGTCAACCTCGTCATTAGGCAAGGGCAAGCAGATCAGAAGTTTGGTGAGATAGCCGAAATCGTAGCCGCCGTGGAAAGAAATCCATCGCACGTTGTCGAAGCACACTAGACCGGATGGGATGAGAAGAGACGCAAATTCGTGGGGATCAATACCGTCGCGTTCGAGCAAATCGAAATTGATACCGGCTTGCTGAAGTGACTCGATTGATTTCTCGTTGTACATGTCGTCGCCGATAGAGAACTTGAAATTGAACTGCCACGAACAAGGGAAGGGGGCATTCGTCGCGGCCTTTTGCGCAGCAGCGCCAAGCTTCATGTCGTTTGTCGGTCGTGCCGGTGGGGTTTCGCCATCCTCGTTAAAGAAAGTGAGCCCTATTTGTATGACCTTGAGCATGTCGACGTTGGTTCGCAGACATTGATAGTGGTAATCGCTCTTTCCTCTAAATCCTCCCATGGGTCTTGACACCACACCCGGAAACTCGGTATCCTTTTCCAAGTGGTCAGTATATCTTCAGAGTCAGTGTATACTCCTCGTGTCTTACCATCGCAATGTAGGGGTACTTGTCCACCAGATCTCGTAACACGGCCATTTCCTCATGTAAGTTGTGTTTCCACACTTCCCGTATCCTTCCCTTGTTAGGCTGCGACCTGATCGTGGGGTGTTCCATTAACATATTCTGGTGAAGCTGTCCATGTTGTGATTGTTGTAGTGCGGCGGCAGGACCATGAAAGCCCATCCTTGCACTCTGGCTTCCAAATCCTGTGTCTGCAAAACCTTGGGTATTCAGACTATTGAGGCCAGATGTGAATGCATTATTGTTGGCGGAGAAGGGCCCAAGCTGCGCATTGGCGTTCATGTACTGGTTTGCGCCTGGCATACCGGCTTGCGGTTGAGCGTGTGAAGGGAAACCACCTTGGTGGTACGGCGCCGCTACAGCAGGCCCCCCACCGAAGCCTCTAAGTTGCGGCGGCGGCATGTGGTAGGTTCGATTGCGATTGTTGGTTTTCCAGCGGCGTCGTCCTCGACCACGTGCAGGTTGGCGTTCCTGAGGATACCCGGAAGATTGCTGAGATTGAGTTTCTGAACGATACTATCGAGGAAGGATACCGACAACAGAACTCTGACTGGAGTTTCCCTGTAAAGCTAATCCCGAGGGAGCTAGGGTTGTTGATATGTTTGGCGGCGGTTCCTAACCTCCCAGCTCTCTCTTCATTGGAATAGTTCGAAAGAGATATTCAAGAGACCCGCGCTTTCAATGCAAATATTAACCGAATGTATGCGATAGCGGAGAGCTTCGATAAACGTTCGTAAAGTACCGTGATTGCTGAGTTGGCGGGTGGTTTATCTGATTTCCACGTCGGATGGTGGAGAGAGTGGGTGGAGGAATGACGATAGATATGCGCCAGGTGAGCTCGACCAAATAACAAAAGCAAGACTTTTTAGCTAATCTTTTGGACGCAGCTCGGCATAGAGAGCACACAGCGTGGATTAAAGGATTCAATAAGTGTTTGCTGGGCTGCTTTCTGTGCTTCCTCTAGTATTGAGGGCACAGATGAGGAGCTGGAGGTGGCAGAATCGAATGGTCCGTGCGTCATATCGGAGGGAGCGGCCACTTTGATCCGATCTTCCCTCTCTGGTTTGTAGCCCCAGTTTACCTACAGTAATGGGGAAAGAGAGCCAGCAACACTAAGGTCGAATTGGCTCGCTCTCCATTCGCCCATTTCATTTGTCGTCAGATCCAACCACCACCCAGAATCTCGTCTTCAGTCTACGATGCTTGCCACGAGGTGCGATATGATCTCTCAGAGCTAACCCTCGGCCAATTGGCACCTGTAGTCAATGATCCTGAGCTGACAGATGCGCCATGTAGAGTACTACGAGCTGCCGCGGGCGGCCCCAAGGCCAACATCACCGGCTTTAACATGCGAGCGTTCCAAGCATCTACCGGCCAGCCTCGATACGACCCCTGGGAGCGAAAGTCCGTCACACCCCGTTACTAAATCCTGCACCATACGCAAGACCCGTACTGACTCCCTCTCTCAGTGAGGCCTGGCGATACCAGGGCCCCTACACCCGCTGGAACCGTCTCAAGAGCGGTTTCCCCGGTCTCGGCATCGCGACAGTCGCCTTCACTATCTACTGCGGCTACGAGTACTTCTTTCTCGAGGACGAGCACCACCACGGCGAGGAGCACCACTAGAGTGGACATACACGAAAGACGATGAAGCGGGCAGATCTGGGACCTGTTTTGGGTGTGGAGAAGTTTTGTACATATACCTCGTCAAGCGACTAAGGTGTTCGACCAGATTGCGGATTCCATCAATCAAAAGAAATATCCAAAATGAGGGACGAGAAGTGATATCTCGATGAAATTACTGTGAAGTTGCTGCAGCGCTCGAGGTGCCGGGTTGCGATATTGGGACATCTGGTGTCTCAACACCGGACAATGCCCAGCGCTATAGCATTACATATCTACGGCCCGCGTTCACTTGCGGCGACTTTGCACGTGAGTTGTTATGCGAAGCCCCAGTTTGTCCTCCAGATGGACAGCTGGGTTCTCGTATGGGAGGTAACACTGACTTATTTTTCCGCAAGATCCAGGGCAAAGGGGTTTGTTTGCGTCTATGAGCCCATCTGACTGCTGAATCATTCCTTTTTTTGTGCCGTAATGAACTTGAAGCGTCTGCGAAGATTCAACAAATCGTGTGAGCTGCATTCCAGGTTTATCCCAACCATATCTATCACCACAGACTGAATATATTATTTGGAATGCGAAACATTACAGCTGCATTGATCGAACTTCTAGTTGCGAGAGATCGTCATCCCTATCGCGCGTGAGGTTGTGGACTACGTGCAGCGCAAACAGTGTTATACATAGCACAGAAGTTCCCTGCATGACAATTTCTAGAGAAGCTATCATCACTGAGAGTCTGTGGAAAGATTTGATCAAGAGTTTTAAGATTTATTCAATCTAGTGTCGAACCACGTAAAGATATCTGTCGAGACTCTCTTGCCTCTATGCTAACGAAGGTAAAAATGGTCGTTTGACCTATGCAGAATGGTATCAAAGGTCCAGAAAACGCCGCCGTATACCCAAACCGGCTTTATACCCCAAATACTCCAAGAAAGATAAACAGTCCCATTTCAAAACGCCGACAAAATACGATGCTATCGTAACGTCGTGTTTGCGGTATGACAATGCAGTCAAAATGCCCGTCCGAGGTTTCACATTAGATAATCGTGTTGGTCGCAGCTTTGACCTGTCATAAGCCAATGCCATTGACAACATCAAGAGCACCCTCAACTGCGGTTTCCAACTCTTCCACTCTGTCTTTGAGTCCCTTGTTTTCGTCCTTGAGAAGATTCACAGTATCCCAAGCCATGCTGGCGTTTTGTCCCTGACAATTGAGACAGGACGTGGTGGTTGTAGGTTTAGGCTTTTCACTGGAGATACCTCGGATGAGTTTTTGGAATGGGCTCATCTGAGGAACACTGTTCCGTGCCGCGCGAGGGGGTTCGAGAGTAGCTGGCTTGGCCTGAGAGGCTGAAGCTGTGACAGGACTAATCTCCGATATAGTGGTGGAGAAGGTTGGGCTCCGTGATCGAGAAAAGACGCTGACTTCGTCCACACTTTCGTCGTCAGATGATGTTGATGTGCTCTTTCGCCAGCGTCTCAGTCGATCCTCATCAACACCCAGGTCCTCTGACACGATCGAAGCTGCTGAGTTGATATTCTCTTTTTCGCCGTTTGAAGTCGCATCCGTCCGTTCCTTCTCGTGGGCTAGCTGGCTAAGCAGATATTCAATCATGGCATCACGCTCTGCCATGATGGTAGTTTGTTCCTCGAGCTGCTTCTCAAGCTGCTCGACCTTGAGTTCAGCCTCGCTCTTATTGAATTCATGGATATCACGCTCAGCTTGGAGCTCTCGAAACTCTGTCGTACGTTGTTCATAGGCAGCCTGGAACTTGCTCAGTAACCCGGTGGCGTTCATCTGAAGATTCTTAAAGGCGGACGGCGAGAATGCTGTTCCTTCGACAGGAACACCGTTTGGGAAAAGACATTTTTCGATGTCCAAATTCATAAGGGCGTCGTTTTGCTCCTCTGGAGGAGAGGCAACAGAAGAAGCGGTTAAAGAACCAAAGAAATTGAAACGCGCTGAAGTTGGCGTTGATGCCTTGGACGCAGATGATGTACTACGCCGGCGCTCCGGAACAGTTGTTGATAAGGGTGCTGGTGCGTTTGGACGAGAGAACCAAGTCGGGAATCGATTTCGAGGAGGCTCCTCTACAACAGCAGGCAGACTTGATCGAGTTCTGCTCGCACTAGGTCGCTTATCACCCGTGAATGACATATCGACTGAATGAGCCCTAGGTTTATCACTGGAGATGCGGTAGTGCTGTGATTCAGCGTCGAGGCTGCTGTTGTTGAAGTTGATGGAGTGGCGCAAAGGTGACTGAAGCTTAGGAGAAGTAGGTTCTACATGGGATCCGGAATCGCGATTTCGTACAGAAGAGCTGGGAAGGTAATGGGCTGCCGAAGGGGAGGCCAAGGTAAGAGGAGCGACAGTAGGAGTTGAGCGAGGTACCAACTGCGGAACGGTGGGAGTGCTAAGAGCCGCTGAGGAAAGACGGAGAGGTGATGTTTCTGATAAATGGTTGTTTATGGGTTTGTTTGACATGGCAGCTCGTCTCCGGGCGGTCGAAGCGCGAATACTGGAGCCATACGACCCAGGGGAGCTCGGTCCTGTTAAACGCGAATGATATTCAATGGGGAACTGTCCATGCTCCTCCTCGGCAACTCGGTCGTCGTCAACGAGCCCCTGGGCCTGGGCCTGAGGATCCAGAGGCTGCATAATTGCGGTGGTTTCGGTTCCAAGGGGTTTGGGAGATTTGGTGGAGCAGGGATCCAGGACAACGGAACCCAGTTGGACCAACGCCAGAAGGACGCTAGCACTGACGATCGTATGGGTTGAGATATATTGGGTGGGGAGCTGTTTATTGTCGTCGTGTCGAGTCTTGTAGAGAGTTGGCGCAATAGTTGGAAGGGAGAGAGTCGGAGGAGACGAGGTTTATGGCTGTGGAAGAGGCATTAACCTAACGGAGGATGATGATAACCTTAACACCACAGAAGCTGCGCGTGGCCGGCTGGCCGAGCCTGACTCTGACCAGTAAAAGGACCCTAGCGAGCGAATGGTTGGGCCCGAAGTTAAGTTGCTGTATCCGTATCTGTACGGATACTGCAGTCTGCACGCCAAGTTTCTTTGATAGTTGTGGATTCAATTGGGTCCAGGTTGTGTGGAGGAGAGGAGAGGAGGGGTTCTTTAGTGGCTAACGGACTTGTACTGATCGGGTAATTGGACAGCCACCAGTTTATATAGATGGATATGATACTGCAAGTGTGTATAAAGAATGATCATATCTACATTTCTAAGAAAGACGTTCAGCTTGTACTTGAAACTCTTTCCGGAAAAGACATTGCTTCATGGTGTCTCAGTCTCTCACTAATACCGATTGTTGGCGAACAAGCCAGCCGAGCTTGGTAACGCCCTAGTGTTGATCCCTGATCGCTGAGGAACGCAAAAATGCGCCATTGTCTCTGTCTCTAGCACTTTACAGTTTACAATACATGTCCTAGTTTAATGGATGCGGTGGATTTGACGTAACTGGAGGCTGGTTCTGGGTCTCGCCCTACGTATTGTAGCCTGACGGACAGAGTCATAATGACACTTCAAAGGCGATGGTTGGGGACTGGGAATTTGTTTCAATATACGTGTAGTTAATATTGGACCCTGAAAGAGAAGGATCTGCCAATTCTTCTCCTTTGGGTGAATTTCCCTCACTGCAACACCCTGAAACAGAACCCTTCCCGACTGTACCTACCATCGGCCAATATAGTACGTACCAATGACACCTTACCATCTTAACTTGTGATTGAGGGATCAAATCAATACTACCCATAAATCATGCAGTATCACCTGCATAACACCAACACTACTGCACAACCATCTTACATACCTTTTTTTTTTCCCGAGCGGACGGCTTCAACGTTCCCCCCCCCCCATCCGTAGGACGTAGGTACCCCTGCACGGGAACCTGCAGAAAGGTAAAAGCAAAAAGTTAGTCGTCCATCCCATCTCAAGCTTTTCCGTTCATACTATTCCCTACATTCTTCAGCTCGTGAGCCCCCAAGGCCAAACCTAGACTACCTCTTGGCGAGTCCAGGCCATTCCCTTCCCTCCATCGTGGGTGTCTGGTCCCTTGACCTGCTTGCCCTAGAACAGGAACAGAGTTTTGGCCCGGTACGTTAACGAACTTGATCGCCACGATCTGTGGCGTGCCGTGGCTGGTCATTCGAGGTGATCAGCAGAGGTCGGGTTGGTGGGCTATGGCGTCAAGATGCCTTTGTTATTGCAAGGCCACGAGTTGTTGTAAACATCCATACAAGGATTACTGAGGAGATTCACAGATGCCTCATCGGGTCCTGTGTTTGGCTAGGTAGGGAACTGGAGGTGCAGGTATTGAAGAGATTCGATCACCAAAAGTTTAAGAACTTAAAATGTCATAAACTTTGTGGAAAAAATACAGTTAAATATTAACATCCATACTTCATTCCGTATCTTAGAGTCTCGCCTTCTACTCTGGAGTAAAACCTCCAGCGTCTTGTATCTTCCGTTTTGGGCCAAACGCTATTGGGAGCCTGTCATAGGTCAATTACCTCGAATCGGTTATGGAGTTCTGTATCCGTATCGGCCTGTATTTTAGAGGGAATATGAGGCATGACAAAAGTTTACACCACCACACAATTCCAGCCATGAGGTATTTCTCAGCTACGCCGCCGCCGCATAACAATCTCGACAAATAAACAATCGGCCAACAGGTTGCACGAAGTCCTGTCACAATCCTGGGCTGCTTCAGCCAGCCTGGTTATTGCTTCTCTCATTTCATTTCGTCATTCTGGTTGGTCCCGCCAGCATCGTCATATGTTTGCGGAAGCACCAACCTCTTTATTTAATTATAACGCATATGCAGATGGATCCCTGAACACTGCTGGATAGTAGATATCCGGTGCAACCGTTGAAACCTAGGTATTGATAAGGCTGTACAACCACGTGACTCAATCTTTGCCTAAAAGTTACCATTTAGCAAGAAAACCTTGAAGCAAATCTTTTAAGATATCGTTGAGCCTGTGTATGGACCAGTTCGATACACGTCATCATATCAGGTCTTTCGTTCATACGCCGAACTACAGTCGTGCTGTCTAAAGCCTGATTGCTGCTCTGAGTCATTCAGTTCTGCCTTTGTTTCAAGGTTTGAGACTGATGTACCTGAACTGCGAATGAGTTTCACCTGACGACTCAAGTTTATCGTAGATACCACGACCTCTGAATGTGCTACCTGTAATTCCATAAGTACACTAGGTAGATCAAAGACACCAAGTGCAAAATAATTAGTCATCATCTTGAAATGGGTATATTGTCATGTTTATGTACGAGAAAGGCCAAGGGTTCTTTGCCCCCTTCGCCTGATCCTTTGAACAAGCATTCTCAGCGCAACTCAATCGATGGAAAATAACGAGGTCCTGCAAACCCTCGAGCCAAAACGGACTGAATATCGATGTTACTGGTAGGATCATGGTGAGAACTCCACATCTTCAGCAGGATAAATCGGCCTGATACTGGAGGGTCGAAGCGGATCGTGCATTTGCTCTTTTTCTTCTCAATATAGAAACGAGCGTGGGGCGAGAGAAGCTGACCACCACCGACGGCTCGTACAGCATCCTGTGTGGCAGAAGCGTGGGCTTCCCAGGCTGCAGTAAGAGAGAAGGATCGGGTTGAGCGGTCGTTTTCCTGTTCTCTTTCTCGCTCGCGGCGGCGTGAAGAGGGAGGTGAGAGACCAGGGCCGCTGGTATTGGCAGCACTGCTGTAAAGGCGCCAGTGGGAGGGATGATGGTCGTCAAGGTATTCGGGATTAAAAGGATCACCGCCTTCTTCGGAATCAGAGTCCAATGTTTCGAACGGGAGGGACCCAATGCGATCGGGTGCTCGGCGGTAGAGAAGGCGAGAGCCCTCATAATGCTCTTCCTCGTCGTCACTGCATTCGGTTGTGATTTGGAAGTCGGGGAGGTTGGAGGCGAACTCTCGAGGCATCTGTGGAGTCCGTGATTCGTAGTCGTCACTACTACTTCGATATGTGTACGATGGCCGAGACCTCGTGGTTGTGGTTCCGTTTTCGTGATGTTGGACTGATATTATTTCAGTTGGGATAGACTGCAACACTCTCGAATCGTCTTCATGATTTGGATCATTCGAGCGTGGCGCATATTGTATTTGATACTGGGCTGTCCGATTCAGTACTTCGTCCTGAGTCATGGCTACAAAGACCATTCCTTCTCTCACTCTGTGCATAGTCAGCCACGCTGCCAATATTACAAGGCAACACATGAGGCAACCTACGGATGTGAATAATTCATTGACCCAGGTGCCTTAATGACCAGCTCCGAAAGAGTAAAGACAGTACCACCTTGATGCCGCAAGACAATATTGCATCGATTTCCCTTGGTGCAATACACAGAGTTATCGTTCTTGAGTATGTTCTCTGCGGCATATGACGATTCATTGGAGAACATGCCACCATCGCAGCTGACTATCTCCATTTTCAGGTCGCCCTGCTCGACCTGGCCGTACTTTCCATAGCGAAAGCTTCTAAAAGGTGCGTGTCTGTCGGAATCCAGCTTCCGGCGTTTGTGTCGTCGGTTCGAGTCGGGCAGGTCGGTAGGACGAGAGGGAGGAGAGAAGTTGGGCGGCATAGGGGGAGGAGTAAGACTCGGGTGGTGCTGGAGATCGAGGAGGGCCCTTAGATGGGAGTTTGCTTCCTCAAGATGGCGATCTAGGTCTTCAAGATTGGCGGGTCTACTGCTTTCAGCGGTCCTCATACGGTCAGTACGTCGAGAAGTCGGCCAGCCGTCGTCCATCGGTCGTTCAAAGTCGTCGAAGCCAGAGGTGAAGGCCAGGGCTCTATTCTCCAGGTTCCGGATGCGCTCGGCGCGGCGAGCTGCTGCTGACCAATGTCGGGACTGAGGGCGGTTTGAAGATGTCGGCGATGGGCTGTCACGATCACGGTCTCGCTGGGCGTGTGCGAGGGCTCGAAGAGAAGGTAGTCGAGGCACTGGAAGGGGTGGAAAGTCGTCGAGGGGTTCTCGAGAATGGCGACGGTGGGAGTTTGATCCCGACCGGCCAGACATTGTGAAAGAAGTGCGGGACTGGTGTGGTCTGAATTGGACTGACTGGGGGTTTCAAGTAATACTGGGTACAAGGCTGCTGCTAGTCGTTGGGCGGCTATAACTAAGTATGGTTGTGACTGTGACTATGACTTATGACGTGGGGTTTTGGAGTGAAGCGAAGCGAATCGAGGGTTTGGTTGATGATGGACCCCGTCTTTGGTCGGATTTAGTCAAGGTGGATAAAAGGGTCTTTTCGCGGTGCGTATTAGCGATAAGTGGCAGTGGTGATTGATAGCGATGGCAAGGTGTGCCTAATATGGCGACAGCGGACAATGAATCGTGCAATAACCAAGGTAGGAGAGGCAGGCAGTCTGATGTTGGATGGAAATTGGAAATGAGCGAGTCTTTGACCCGTGCTACCACGTGAACAGCCTGGTCTTGGTGTGGTCTCGACTATCCTATCGAATGCAAGCAAAGCAGCAAGTAATAGAGCACAGTAGGCTTGGCTACGTACGGTGCGAATGACTCGGCTATGAGAGTTTTCGTGTCAGTAATGTAAGTATAGATGGAAATACTAGCTTCTCTTCTTCTTCTTGATAACAGAGATAATATGCGCCTTTTTCTCTCTGCCTTGCCCTGCTCTGCTGCAGCCAAGTCAGGTCAGGCGTACATTGCACATGAGCCTACAGTACCAGAAAAGGCATCATTGTGACGGTCGTTGTGTGTAGGCAGTTTGGCGGGGCGGGCAAAGTCAAGGGACAGTGGAGGGCGATGCTCACCAAGACAGAAAAGGCGAATAATGATAGCGTCCAAGGTGGATAGTCAATGCAGTACAGTAAGGTAGGTACCTATGGAGGCTATGGCGGTGAGAAGTAACTGTGAACTCTTTTCATTACGAGCATGTGCGTGGTCTGGTAGAAATGAGAGACGGCAGTGGAATGGAATGGGAGATAAAAATAAAGGCGGTTAAGTACCTAGCCACAGTGAGTGAGGCCGGCTTGAGTAAGACAGGGAGGGCTCTGTAAGCCACATAACTCATCCGCTTTGAACAAGATGTTAATGGTAATCTTGTCATCCATCTATTCTGACAAAAGAAACATCTTTCTTTGTCCTTGCTAGTCTGCGAGTTTAAGATATTAAAAGATGTTGTCCTATGAAACATCTAGACTCGTACTATGTGCCACATTGTACTCTGTACGAGTATTCTTGGTGTATTCCAGCTTTTTCTAGACTGGTATTGTGCAACCTCACCGAAAAGGGAATCGTGATACAACGTCTCTTTATCCTTTTCGTAAGATTGCATAGTATCTCGTTAGGTACCTATGTATTATTTGTTTCTAAGATAGGTAGGTAGGTACTTGAGCGGCTTCTCTCCACAATGAAGGGCCACGAAGGAACAAGGACTCTTCTTGGTGGAGGCTGTTTGCTGTCAAAAGAGAAGAAGAAGAAAAACGACTGGTCATCTTAGGTGGTCCACAGATTTAAGACGACACTTATACGCTGGAGATTGACGAAACCGCTGTATGGGTGTGGACTTGTATCTCTTAGTAACATTCACGTTCGATTCATTCCCGTATCGGTTTACTTGCATAAAGACATGGTTGATGTTTCATTTGCTTCACGTGATTATCAAGGGACCTATCGTGTTCATAGATCTAGATCACAGTACTGTAGTGTAGGTACTTGGTTGAAAGACGGGCTGTCAAAACGATATAGCATAGGTAGAATACCCAGTGATTCTGTTAGGCCCTACCTATATACCTACTAGGTACTACTTAGGTGCCTACCTACCTTAGTACTGAGGTACCTTAGCGCTGGATCATTATGAGGCCATTAATTATGGCGCATATACTCTGTAATCAATCACTAATCTACCTAGGTACTCTGCCATCATCTTCATGGCTGCCCGCTGTCGTACCTTGCAGTGGAGGCTAGACTATTAATTCCCCAGAACGCGTTTAGGACCCACCGAAACCTTTCCTCGGTGATGTCGATCCCGCTAACAATTTCTGTCAGCCAATCATTTCAGCGCCAGCTCACTAAGGTACAGCAGGTCAGGCTCCTGGACCTTGAAAGCTGCCAACCTGCAATCCAGCCGAGATATGATTATCTTCAGCCTCCTCTTAACAAACAACCTAAACGAATAAACAGTGCAGGCAAACAGGGACATCACATTTCCGCTCGCGATACCAGTCCGGATACCTGTATGTACCGTGAATGAAAAACACCCCTACGAAAACAGCCTGTGCTGACTGGGAGGAGCTGAAATTTAATCCCCAGCAGGCTGGGCTTTTTCCATCACGCGTCTTTCTCTGCCTCATCTCATTCATAACAACACTTTTGCGGTTTCGCCTCGCAGCCTTTCAGCTTTGCGCAGCGATAAGCGGCTGTTTCAGAACCTCATACGCTGAACTTTGCTCAGTCTTCCTGAGCCTCGCCTCCCATTAGCCGAGTATCAGTATCAATGGACAGCTCAAATCAAGACCAAGGTCAGGCTCAGGCTCAAACTGTGACCGAAGCGCAACAGCTTCCAGATACTTCAGCGCAACACGGAATACCTTCTATGGAAGCTAGCACCAACATGAATGGCAATGGTATGCCACAGCTGCCTGATCACGTTCTCAACCCGATGAACCCAGAGGCTCTGGCTATGTTGGGTGATCCTTCTCTCATGGCAGACCCTTCCCTGATGGGTATGCAGATACCTATGGGCGATCCTTCTTTCATGATGCAGCCTGGGATGAACCTTTCAAACGGCCAGAATAATGGGTTTAACCTCCCAGTAGCCCCCCCTGCTACTGTCAGCGCTGGTAAGCTTTGCGCCCTTGAATCGCATACTCCACAGGTATACACTCTAACACGCGACAGAGGAGGTTGCTCTCTACGATCGCCAGATTCGCCTCTGGGGCATGGCTGCGCAGGCAAAGATCCAAAGCGCAAATATCCTTCTCATCACCATCAAAGCCCTCGCCGATGAGATTGCCAAGAACCTTGTCCTTGCTGGTGTTGGCTCTCTCACTCTGCTTGACAGCGCCACTGTTACTGAAGCTGATCGAGGTGCTCAGTTCCTGCTCCCCGATGGCGAGGATGTTATTGGCCAAAACCGAGCACAAGTGACCAGTGCTGCCCTTAGGAAGCTTAATCCTCGTGTCCACATCCATGTCGACGAGGAAGGGGTTAAGACTAAGGGGCCAAGCTATTTTGCAGCTTACGATATTGTTATTGCGACTGACCTTGATCCCGAGTCTTTCAACATTATCAACACGGCCACACGCCTCAATTGCAAAGCTTTTTATGCTGCTGGTTGTCATGGACTCTACGGATTCATCTTCAGTGACTTAATCGAGCACGACTATGTTATTCAGCGTGACCTGGGAAACGTAGCAACATCCACTGGTCCCGAGACTCGCACACGCTCCATCGTCGACGTTCAGACCCGCAAAGAGGGCCCTAAGACAGTCGAGTCTGTCACGAAGCGTGAGCTCTATTCTACGTGGTTCCTCGCCAGCGACGTCGCTGTCCTACCTATTGAATACACACAGTCCAAACGACGACTCAAGAGCGTAACCCCTGCGCTGTCTTGTCTCCGTGCTCTGTGGGAGTTTATGCAGCTCCAGAATGGCCGTGTTCCTAGCAACCGCGAGGACCTTAAGATGTTCACGCAGATTGCCACTCAGAAGCACAAGGCCCTGGGTCTACCCAGCGAAACCCTTCGTCCTGATTTTCTACGCAGCTTCCTCCAGAACCTCGTCAGCGAGATCTCTCCTGTTGCTGCCATCCTAGGTGGTCAACTTGCCCAGGATGTCATTAATGTCCTTGGACAAACCCAGCAGCCTATCCAAAACATGGTTGTCTTTGACGGTGGCAGCATGGAGGCACTAATGTATCCCCTGCACCCAGAGGGCTCTCTCGGGGCATCCCAACTTACCGATCACACTGTCCCCAATGGTGGTGCGCCTATGATGATAGGCGGTGGCATGGACGGCCTCCCCATGGGTATCGACCCTACCGCCATGGGCGCTCTACCTCACCACAATAACCCCATAATGCTTTCTGGCGGTATGCCCCAGAACGGCAATTTCATTGCTATGCCGGACGGCTCCCTCGCCGATCCTACGCAACTCAACACTCCGCAAGCCCCTCAGCAGCCTGTCCAAGAGCCAGCAGCACAACCCACCGCAGAACAACCCGCTCATGAGACACAGGCAAACGCTAGCACCTCAGAAGCCAAGTAGCCGACTCGCTATTTTATCGATCTGCATTTAGACACTACTGTTTCATGAAGATTTGTACAATTTGGGACGAAGGAAGAGGACGGCAGTTGGGAATCGATGATACCTTTGTAACATTAAAAAAATGAATTTTCGCTTTCGAAATATAAAGGGCTCTAAAAGATTTGCAATCCATATTTATTGGATCACGTCCTGACATAATTAAAAGCGATTAGGTTCTTAGAACATCACACGCATACATTAAGTTCAATTAAGATATCACCAGGTTTTACGTCGCGTGCTGCAAATCATTATTCGTGTTTATTTTGCTTCATAATCTTTGTCGGCCTGATATATATATGTGGCACATCCACGTTATCCTGGCTGGCATCTTTTCGTACCTTTCCTTATCCCTCCAAAAAGCAAACTGGTCATGATTTCGATCGCCTGGGTATTCACCTCCAAAGATGTGTACACTGTTGACTCCTTGAGTGCAGCTTGAAGTTTTTTCATCGGCTTAACCATTTCTCTCGTCTAGCGCGCATCCCCATCATAAAGCAAGTAGAAAGCCAAAGTGGTCCAAGAAAAGCAGTGCTGGTTACGTCGATCCAAGCGAGATATATCGAAATGCAGCGTTGTATGTCCACGGACATGCTTGCCTAACGCCGCCGATGCAAATAAAGTGGAATCTATGTCCTCAGTATGGATAACAATTAGGTATACGGTCAAACCGATTTTTGGGTATATAATTTTTGGGTATCGTGGCAACTGCGCTGCGGTTGCTTAAGGAGGGATTGCGCAAGAACGACATCGCCATTGATGATGGTGGTGATAATGTCGCTGTTTTTCCCCAGGCAGAATATTTTTATTGTGCGCTTTCGTCAGTGCTCTCGATTGTTATGACCGCTCGCTGACTCTTGATAATTTGAACATCATCAGACGATTCATCCTTGACTGAAGGCTCCTGACCCTTCAAGGGCTTGCCGCTCGTAGTCTTGGGATCTGTAGCAGTTCCTGTAGCTCGGGCGCTCGTTTTCTTGGATGAGCTAGGTTGGACAATCTTATCAACCGTCTTCTTAACTGTCTTCTTTGACGTCGCCTTGGAAGATCCAGCGATATTGGGCTTCCGTGTTGCGGCTGTTCTTGTCTTCTTCCTTGGTGGCTCGACGGTTGACGCCGCTGGTTGGGCATGGACGGGTTTAGGCTTTCTCGGACGTAGATGTCGTTTAGGTGGGCTGTCATTGGAATTAGAAACCAACGCATCGTCGTCCTTCTTTGTGGGTGTCTCTTCAGTAGGCTCAATCTCCACAACAGCCTCTCTTGTTTGCGATTCAAGACGCTTTCGCTTGTTGGACTTCTGGCTAGTAGCCGGAACGCCAATGAGGGGCTCGGCAAATCGAACGGACTTGAAAGGCTTATTCGGTCCGGTTTGCTCATCTGCCTGTGACAAAGAATTATCACCATTCTATCGCGAGTCTTCTCGATCTTGGCCAGGCTCTCCTTTCTCCTTGCTGCCTCGTTTGCGCGGTTGGTTCACGCTCCATCCTCTGATTTGGGTTGGCCCAGAACTAGGAAGTGCGGCGGCAGACCCGGTCTCTTTGTGGTCGTACGGAATGGTCTTGAGTTCGGGCTTATTCGGCCACGCTCGGTGCGCGGGTACGGGGGCGGGTTGAAGCTTGCGGTACTTGTTACCGGCGTCAGACGACCCTGAAGGGGTAGATCGATGACGGTGAACCGTATTGGGCAGACCCTGATGGTTTTCTTGGGGGCTTTGAGCCATGTGCGGAGGCATAGGAGGGGGGTTCGCATACGTTGGAGATAGTACTTGATGTGCGTAGCCTTGATGAGGCGAGGTCATGAAACCTTGCCCGGCAGTCTGCGGGTTTGGCAGAATTCGATCCGTCGCGATGGGCTGCAGTGGTGGTTGCCCGTGTGGCTCGGGGCCAGGATAGCCTCCTCGGTGGTAACTGCGAGGAGGGCCAGGGAGACAGTAAGGGCCAGAAGACCGTAGACTAGGTTCTAGAAGTGCCTCGTCTTGAAGGGATTGGTTACGTCCCCTGGATGGGCGCAGGGGAGGTAAAGGCTCGGTGCTTCCATTGTGAGAAAATGGGATTCGTGCTGGAGGCGGAGCTGGAGATGAGTAGTGAGACGACACTGAGCCGGGGGCAGGTCCCGGGGGGGCGGGAGGAGCAGTCGCGGGGCCCGGAGGCGGCGGAGGTTGCGACCAGTATTGGCGGGAGTAGCTAGGGGCGTCGGTGGCATAGCTCAATCGACGAGGGGAGTAACCTGGATCGATAGGGCGGCCGGAGGCCATATGAGCATCACGGTGATCTGGGTTCGGGTAGCTGGTATGTGATAGATATGCCCCCTGCTCCTGAGCTGGAGGACCCTGAGAGGGAGGGGGGGGAGGGTAATCAGAATGTCGTACTGACGGATGCTGTGGCACGCTGTGGTCATGCATAGGTGGGTATGGCATAGCCTCCCCGGGATGACCATGCACTGAGCCGCTTGGTTGCATTGGCAGCTGGGCGTGGGGCTGGTGCATGTAGCCTTGAGAAACCTCAACGAGGGTAGAACTGAATCGAGGGTCAATGGTAGCCTGGCTTGGAGTGACGGGTGGGAGTTCAGTGGTTCGAGCGATCGAGCTTCGATGATCATGTTCCTGCATTCCATGAGGAGCAGGGCCCATACCATTTGTCAAACCATCACGGTAGACGGGTTGTTCTTGAGCACTAACAGCCTCCATGATGGCAGGAGTTTCAGCTACAAGTGCTGGCTCATAGCCCATCCCGTACTCGGCTCCTGCGGTGCCATAAACTGGAATAGGCTCCTGGGTGGAGACAGACTCATTCGAGGTACCCGCGACGTCACTCAGGGCAGCCAGGATATCAAGTCCAGCACTAGGCTTGTTGTCTAGTTTTGGAGCTGGTGTAGGCTTTGAATCTGTGAAGACGTCACGAATGGCATCATAGCGAGCATGCTTGGGTGCTGGCGCAGACGCCGGTGCGCTTTTTTGCTCTTCAACTTCAAGGAAGGCGCCAGCAAGTGCGAGGACTGAAAGGCCGGTAAATCCAACTTCGGGTTGGGAAGCAGTCATATCCTCTGTTTCGGTCACTTGGTCTTCAGCCTCTGGCTCCTCTGACTCGGATGGTGCCCGGCTAACAACAGGTCTGGCTTCAAGCTCTTTGACAGCAATGCCCAAAGACTTGGATCGTAGCTCCTCTTCGGATCGAACATATTCAGAGATGTTGATTTCGTCGGGGTTAACATCTTCAAGTTTGCAGAACCGTCTCACAGACGCCCCAATCTTTGCGCGATACGGGCTATCTTCTGTGCGGCGGTGGTTGGTTGTCTTTAAGAAAGAACGAGATGCATGCGAAATTCGACCTGAAGGGTTCGCGATATAGACCACTGGCTTTCCTGGCATGACATGAGGAGTCTTTTCGACTTCAGGGACGGGTGCGTCCCTCAGTATGATACCAAACTTAGGGTGCACCCCAAAACGCCTCACTGTTTCTTTATCAAAGTCCGAGGGCGTTGTGGTTGAAAAGTCGTAGCCATTACACCACATATCTATGTATATTCCATGGCTGTCAGGATTGTCGAGATACTTGCCACGCTTCGCGCGAGTATGGCCTTTGCTAGAGTCATTGGTCGAGTCTCTGAAGCCAATCTCCCATTTCTTGAACTCAAATGGTCGAGGCACGAAAAGGCGACTGCTAATGCCCTTCTCTCGCATTGAGGGCTTCTGGTTGAACATTCGAAAGCCGTACTCGTCTGGCTCACCCATGTTCTTTGGTAATGGTGGGCTCTTCTCACGAGCAGGCAATCTGAGATTGTGAACTCGAGCAGCAGCAGCCGGTACAATACCGTTGGCGAAAGCGGGTGGTTCTGGGGATGCTGGGGTTGAGTCTGACTCAGCTGGCGTGCCCTCAGGCGTTGCCTCAACTTCCGCAGCACTAGCGAGAAGACCTTTGGCGGGGGCCGGGGCAGGAGCAGCAAGCGATGGAGATGCGAGGGCATCATCAGGATTACTTCTGGTGTTCTTCTTGGGTGTAGGTTGACCCTCAGGTTGCTCTTGTGCTCTGCGTTTGTTGGCACCCCGGCCTCGGCCACGGGTGCTCTTGGCTGGAACAGCGGTAGTAGTGGTAGCAGCGGCAGTGACAGCAGCGGTGGCAGCCACTTCATTATCACGTCCCTTTTGCCACATGGCAGTGCCTGGAACCCGAGAAGGATAGGGAACTAAGACGCCATCCAACTTGCACTCATAAAGTCCAAACTCTTCGTCAAAATGTTCGTCACTAATGACCTTGTATTCGTACTGATCATCGACAACCTGAGTTGAGCGTGTGAGCAGTGCGTACCAATTACCGCAACGGGTAGATGATGAGATGGGGAGGGTATGGTGTAATAACACAGAATGAAATGAAAAGGATGAAAATTTTCCGACTTACATCGACAGGAAGATCCTTGTCATACAAAGAGTTGAGAATGCGAGCGCGGTTCTCTTGTCCTTCGTAGAATTGCTCTGTAACTTCTGCAAGACCATTCTGTGGGGGCGTTCGTCAGTAACTGCCAAGAGCCTCATAAGGAATTTCGGAAACGTGATAACGTCACGTCGGAGGAAGTAGCATACCTGGTATTCTTGGTAGGCAACATAATCATCAGCGTTACGCAAATGCTCAGCAAGCTCCATGTCCCTGTCGAAGCGTCGTTTATACTCGGCTATCTTGGCATCGAGGTTGTCTTGAAGCTCTTGCATGACAGGTATAAACTCTTGGGCATGTTTATGCTTGTCTGGGTTATGTAAAGCATCCTCAATGGTGCGATCAGCAAGCTCTTGCAGAGCAGGCTTAAGCGCGTGAGCAACAGCTTGATAATTGGCTTTGAGATGCCGTTGTCGCTCATAAGCAGCTTGAACACGCGAATCGGCGAAGTTCTTTGCTCGGCCTCTTCGTGAGCCACCACGGCCAGTCTTTGCAGTAGCCGCCTTGGATACTGCAGCAGTAGAGCCACCTCTACCACCACCTCGACCTCGACCGCCACGACCTCTTCCGCCGCGGCCACGGCCACGAGTGGAAGGTTCCCTTGCGGGAGACTCATTCTCAGCCATGACGGACACGATGGATCATGTAGCTGGAGGTGAGGAGGAAAAGCGGATGTGCGATGTTGTTGAGTGGTCAAGTAGAGAAGTAGAGCAGGGTAAAGTAAAGTGAAGTAAAGCAAAGTAGCGGGCCGGGTACCAACTTTTTCCTGTACGTTAAGAGGTGAGAATGTGCCACGCGCCAGTGACAGGGGGAGTAAGGTACCTACCTAGAAGACAGGGTAATGAAAGAGAAGCGCAGACGCTGTACGTGTGTTTTGGCGCGATGGGAGACCTTGTTCCTAGCAGAAACGCGGGCAACAAAGAGCAAAGACGATGCTTAGCAGGCTGTAAGGGTGGAGGAATAAAGGCTGAGCGCGGTCTGGTAGAAGAAAGGGGAAGATGATTACGGGTTGATGGTTGATGGTTGAAGGAATCTGAGGTCAATCCGGATCTGAGAAAGAGGTGTGAGGTACGTATAGTTTGAAATGGATCAGAAGTTTTTGCTCTGACAGTGGCCGCACTTTGCAACGCAACAGCGCCTCAAAGGAACAGCAGCAGAAAAAAATTGACTAATCCACCAAGCAGACAAGCTTCAGATCACGTTGATTACGGTGATTCGCAGTGATCAGTAGGCGTGGTAAGTGGTTGAAGGCGTGAATATGAAGGAGGTTCTAATGTAATGAATGAGACGGAGAAGCACTTGAGTCCCTTTTTTTCCAATAATACCGGTCCCAGCAGCATGACCCAAATGGGTGAATGAAATGTGCCAGACGAGCCAATAGAAGTGGGGGCAAATCTGTTTGTCGCTGTAAGTGCACTGCAGTCAACTGTTGTCCACTGTAGAGTAGACTGAATCGCCTAGAGATTATACACCCCTGATCACCAGGATTGTCCACCAGCCACGCCCATCTTTTTTGTAGTCTAAGCCGTTTCGGGCTTTGTTAAAGCAGTTTCTGATCGATTGATTGGTCCGGTACCCTTGATTTTCCGTTCGCCGCGGCTCTGTAACCCCTGTCGATGCTCTCGCATTCTGCAAGGAGGAGGTACAATTGCTCTGTACTCCGGATTCTCTTTAGATCTGATTAGGTAGCATTAATACATCGCTGAATAAGAACGTAGAGTGAACAATAGCTACAGTGCATGAAGAAGTCTTATTTATGATTTATTGTAGGAAGTTTTCTCTATTGGAATCTTTGAAACTGGTGATAATTGAACTTTTTCGAATCAGAGCAGATGGGATAATGCAAAAAAACAACACTGCCCAGCTAAGGTGCGGTCAGGAACAAGATTCAAGAGAAATTCATTCACTCGCACGAGATCGGGATCACTGAATCTACTCTTCTCTACTCTACTCCATTTGCAACAGTGGTACTTGATCTTCATGATGTGGTATGCATTGCTGCACGGGCTAATATCCATACTCAGACGACCCTATGTTGGTAACAGCTGTTCATCCCGTAACCTGGTTGTGGAGCCTCACTTTGCTTGCCCTGTTTACTGGGTAACAGAAGAATCATCCTCCAAGATTTAGGACACCAAAATAAAATGGCCCAACTATTGGTCTAAGATGTCATAAAGTGTCTGAATTATTTTGTTTCCGAGGCTCTAGCGGCCGGTTCTCTCTGATACCCCGGTACCTGCCAGATTGAACACTCCACCACTTGTGCCACGGTCTTCGGAGTTTCGGATAACAAGCGGTAATATTTTATTTACGCCGTAACTTTCACTTAGGTATCTGTCTTCAGAGGGCTTTCTTTCACGTCACTGCTTGTCACTGTCCGGAGAATTCCAGCTGAACCTAGCGTCGGTCTTAATTTTGGACTCACTTGCGTCATCACCGGTAGTTTACCATCTTGAATAACGTGTGCTTCTGAATAACCCTAAGACTTATGAGAGTACTCGGAACAGAAATGATAGGTGGTCCACTGTGAGTGGCTTCAGGTTGTTGCGAGGCGGGCACTCTTATATTTGAACTTGTTAAAATGAGAAACACTTACTCTTAACAACATGATTCGGAACCGTGTTGTATGCAATAAGACAAAATAAAAATAAAAATGCTTACTGAGGGCATCCTGTCACACATCTTCTTTTTTTAGTATTACCTATGTAACATTAAAGAAAACCCTTCTCTGTCCGAAGCTCAAAATCTCATCTCATCATCATCTCTCACCCTAGACCACTAACAAAACAAGACAAGTCAACCCAGCCAAAGTCAAGCCCCGCATTCACTTAACTCGCCTTACACTGGGTCAGGTCAGTCCAGCCCATGGAAGCTCCCGGGAACTAAACTAAACGGTGCCGCTGCACTGTCAGCCAATCAAACCATCTCCACAGATTAGAGTAGCGATGCGACAGTGACCGTTCCTCGATAGGCAAGGGGAGGGAAAAAAAAAGTGAGGTGCTAACCATGTGCAATCCAATCCAACCCAGCTCATCTCATCACGTCGCAACAGAGCCTCATTATCCAGATCGCCATGGCCAAGAGACGGAAGCTGGCGCATAAGAATGCACCGAGCGCACATTCTAAAAAGCATGCTCAGCAGAACAAACCAGACCAGAAGAAGCCCTCCAATGGCTCTGCGAAGAAGGGTAAAGGCAAGCAGCAGCGACAGACCGATGAAGCGCCTACGATACCATTTGAGCCTCACCACCGTATACTCCTCATTGGGGAAGGTGACTTGAGTTTTGCATCATCTATAATTCGGCATCACGGCTGCGTAAATATCACCGCGACTGTTCTGGAGAAGGATGTCAACGAACTGCTAGCCAAGTATCCCCATGTCGAAGACAACATTGCTGTGATTCGCGGCGATGCTCACAAGTCCGATAATGCGGGAAGGGAAGATAAAGAATCATTATCAAAGGAAACAGAAGTCGGCGAAAGCAATGAGAACGACCATGAAGAGAACAACGACTCCAATGGCGAAAGCGACAATGAGGAAGAGGACCTCTATGACTCGGACGATCCAGAAGCACCGCCCAGACCTAAGCGAAATCTGCCTCCCAACAACAAACTCCTATATAATATAGATGCTACAAAGCTCCCAAACTCACTCACCCGTACACGCTTCGACCGCATCATCTTCAACTTCCCCCACGTCGGCGGCAAGTCCACAGATGTAAACCGCCAAGTCCGCCACAATCAGTCCCTCCTTGTCTCCTTCTTTGAACGAGCCATCCCCGCACTAGCTCCTGGTGCCGCTATCGTCATCACGCTCTTCGAAGGGGAGCCCTACACCCTCTGGAACGTGCGTGATCTGGCCCGCCATGCTGGTTTGCAAGTTGAGCGCAGTTTCCGTTTTCAGGCTCGTGCATATCCCGATTACAAGCATGCGCGGACGCTTGGTGTTGTGAGGAATGCGAAGGGCGAGGTCAGTGAGAGCGGATGGAAAGGTGAGGAAAGGGCATCAAGGAGTTTTGTATTCAAGAGGAAGGAGGATATCGTCCCAGTGGTGGGGAAGAAGAGACGCAAGGACGATGATTCATCTGACGATGAAGACTGAGATAACACGACGGATGGGCAAAGAAAAAGCATTATTGGCGTATGGTGTTATATACCGGATAACTTTAGACAGGCACAGCAGTGCGATTTATGTCCTCACAATTTACTAAAAATGGATATATAATTGACCAGGGGTATCTGCTCCATGTTGTCTTCTGCCACATCAATGCAAAAATTGTTAGCAAGATACGGTCAGACCCTCCCTCCCTAAACTCCATATAATCGTCGCAGAAAAGTGGCTGAGCTTCGCCAGAACAGGGTGATTTCAAAACTCCAAATCAAGATGGATCCTCAACGCCGTGACGCCTTCAGTAGAAAACACTTCCATGAAACAAACCCCAGCTGGAATGGTGCTACCGAGCACCCCCTGGGGACCAATCTACCCTGTTGAGACAAGGTCCAAATGGCCCGTTTATATAAGAAATGATACAATGCGCCTGGTATTGGCCCTTGAACTCCCAAAATGCAAATATGATTATAACCCAGCCAGCTCCATTAGTGTAACCGTAGACTGCAATTCTGGGGGATTTAGCGACTCTCTGTTTGTAACCCCGCACACTCCGCTTGTCCCTTACGCCGGCGTCTCCTGCGAGCCAGGTCCTCGACCCTGGTGATTAAGCCGAGATATCTCGTTAGAAGCTCCCAGTATATCCTTCTCAGCATTCCTGGTGGCATCCTCCAAGTCCTTCGTATGATGGGCCTCGTCCTCAAGCCTCTGTGCCTCCTCGTTTTCCCTCATTAATGCCTCTTCTTGCTCACGAAGAGCCTCCTGTTCGGCAGCGACAACACCATCCATAGACGACTGCGGAGGAGGTGGTGGAGGAGGTGGCGGACTAGGCGCTTCCAACTCGTCCTCTCTTAGCCTCTTCATATTCGGTCCATCCGTTGAAGGAATGGATGGTGAACCACCCGCTTCTGCATCCCTCTTTCGCTTACGATCAGGGCTTCCCAGAGAACCACTGCCCTCCCTGTCTGATCCTACGATAACGTCTATTCTGTCTGCCGGTGTACCGTCGACCTTAGCTAGAGACGCGCCCTCCGATACATCAACGGCAGAGCCAGCCCTGCTACCTGCAGTGCTGGGTCCCTGGTCATCCTTCATCTGGGCATCCGCGCCTTCATCTGCCTTCCGTTTATGCTCTCCATATTTCCGGACAGCACGGTCCAAAAAGTCTTTGACATACTGCTTGATCTTTTTGACCTGCTTGTCACCAAGTGGTGCACTGGGGTCTTCGACTCTGTTATTCTTGAAGTCAGACGCGACCAGCTTCTTAGCTATATCTTTACCAAAGCGTTTCAGCTCCTCCTTAGGAAGTTTGTGATGGAATTTGTCGAGGACGTGTTTAATATGTGGAAATAGCTGATATTTTGTTAGCAAAGGGCATATGGTATAACGGCCAGAGAGGGACTTACAGTATTCTCGTAAATTTTCATCCGTTTGTCAACTGGTATAGACCGCCATTTCTCCTGTTTCGCCTCCTTGGGGGGCGTTTCGGCCGCCTTCGGAGTTGACGCAGAAGTGTGTTTTGGTGTCCCTTTCTCAGTAACTTGGTTGATAATACTTTGAATCGCCAATTGCTCCTTCATAGCTTTGGAGGGTGTCTTCGCAGCGGGGTCTGTCGCGGGTTGCGTAGGCCTCTGCCATGTAGTAGCACCCTGCTTGGTATAGAAGTAAGTGTTGCCTGCAGCGTCCTTGGCGGTAAACCACCCCTGAGGAAGTGAAGCGTTGAATGGAGGTCTGCGAGGGCGCCCGCCATTCTGGAAGAATGCGTTATTCCTTTGAGGCATGCTGTTCCGAGGACCCTTGGGTGCGTCAATGGGTGTTGGCGATGCGGTCTTAGAAGTAGATTGTGCTGTCTCTTCTTCCCGACCTGCTCCACGACGTTCCTCGAAAGAGTTTGCGGCTGGCGCGTTTGGATCAAACTTGCGCCGCCGGATTCGGTAAGCTACCTCAAGTTTGCTCCATTCGTCGAGCAGATGCTTGGATTTTGATGCCACGTCTTCGTGCTCGGATTGCGTCAACCCTTCGATTGTCGCCTCAATCTTGGAGTCCTGCACCTTGTTCCTCGTTAATCGAGGGAACTTGTCAAGAATATCCAACACCTGAAGGACAACGTTGTGGTCGTCGATAAAAGTGTTGAGGGTCGTTTTCAGAATTTGATAAGCATGCATCCGCATAACGCAGTGAATGACGCGTTCTTCGTCGCACCGCAGGATGCGTTCCAGAAGCTTGACTGCAATCCATTTCTCCTTGCACTGCATAAGCGCGGCCATGACCTTTCTCGCATCATCCTCGTTGAGACTGCGTGGTCGTATACTGTTGACATATTCCTCATCGTCCTCGTCAGGCTTTTTCTTCCGGGGCTTCTTGGCAACTGAAGTATCCCAGCCGTCGCCTCCGTCGATACCCAGCGCCTCAACTGTGGCTGCAGGCAGCTTGGTTGCTCGCTCAGTTTGTGTCTTGCCTCCAATGAAACCCACACAATTGGGTTCCCCGCAGTAGCAGGGTTGAGGGTCGGCACCATATCGGTCAACATTGTAATTGAACACCAACTCCTCCCCGGATTGGATCTTGCGCGAGGCAAATATGCCCATCCGAAGTTTATCGCCAACCACCCATTTGTCAACATAACAGTTAGGGTTGCACGAGTGATTGCAAAAGCGACCATAGTTGCCCTTTTTCGTTGCGTCGACAAATTCGCTCTTGTTCAGGGACATGAAATAAAAGTGCTTGATCCCCTCTTCATCGTACTGGATCATACGGCGTCGAAATGTAGGTTCGTTAATGACCTCACCAATGTATTCAAAAACAAAGTCGTTGGGTTGTAGATCCGAATCGGCGCGTAGGCCAAAACCCTTCTTTTCAGTTTTGATGACTGACACATTGGCGTACTGCTTGCGCTGAAATCGCTGGTTCTGGCAGCCTCCTGCGCAGTTTCCTGCCTCGGCGCTACACTCCATTTTTGTCGCCCGGTTAATGCAGTCTGAATCTTCGCCACAAGCAAGGTTCTTGCCATCGTCTGCAGAAAAAGTTAGCCTGGCACAAAGCCGCAAGGTTTACTAGAGGTTACATACGCCATTCTTCCCGACACTCGCAGTCCAAGGCGTCGTTATCTGTAGATCCAAGGTGCTTTGAGCCGTAGAGGCAGTCGGGGATGCGCTGGAAGAATTTGCATGACTCTGTGGTCATATCGGGGAGGTGGTCGAAAAGTACAGGTTCGCGACTGGCGGCTAATTTTTGGGAAGCCTTTCGGGAGAGCTTTGAGGGTCTGTTTGAACTCGGGGTGTCTGCGCTTTCGCTGCGCGACTTGACGCCGTCCTGGGAGGCGGTCGGCGACCGAGAGCTTTCGTGATCACCATTTGTGACGCTCATGGGAGTATTGGCCTCCTGCTTCACCTGCGCGTCGTTTGCGCCCTCCTCAAGCTTGATTTCCTCCATTTTGCTGGTGGTATACTCGTCATCCTCCATTAGTACATCAGAAGCAATAGCCAAAAGGCCGAATTTGGGGCGCGGTCTCGGTATTTGTCCAAGGTACTGTCGCGAAGCAAAAAAAAAGGCGTGTTTGCAGAGTCAACGTAAACGCGAGGGATGACTCGTCTTAGGACAACGAGATGAGTGGAGCTTTAATGTAGTGGAGCGGGCATAGGCTTCGCGCAAGTAGTCAGTTAGGTTTGGGGGGATAAAGCAAGCAGAAAGTCGACGGGAGGCGAGGCGAGGTGAGGCAAGACAACCTAGGAGGTATGTATGTAGACAGAACGTGGAGAGGCGACTCGACACAGACCGGATCCGGGGCAATATTTTGCGGTCACGAGGAAAAGCGACAGGGCAAGACAAAGGAGTCAGGGCTCATCAAGACCGTGCATCGACGATTACAAAGAGGACGGACAATACGATGCGAGGGACGAAGCCAATTCGAGTCGAGAGCGCTCTTGACGGCCTGGTCAAAGGTAGAGCAAATAGGCATTATAGGTAATAGCATGTCTGGTCGGAATTTTATGGCCCCGAGCTTCCGACGAAATAGGCCCGACCGAGGTAGAGGTAGGCCTGTAGTATTGCCATTTGCGCGCCATGATCGTAAGCCATGCTGAGGACAGCTGCTACCTATGCCAGTATAAATATACACCTTAGTATCAGCAACTTTCTAATTCTGGGTCAGAATCTAATTCAGACTCTGATCAGACAGACCCCTCCAGTTTACACCCTGCAGTCTTCAATCTCACACACTCTCTCAGAACTCTCAGTGTTGACGATGTACTCAATATGCGCCTCAGCAGTTCTTGGTAGTTCCAACCTCGCTCCTGACTAGCTGTCCGTCGAGTATTGGTTGAGAATAGACGGTACCGGTGGTGTTGACTACTTTTGGATAGCAAGAGGTTTGTTGTGGACTGAATACTCGATGACATTCTAGGTAGGTATTCATGGATAGCGAGATGTAGTTGAGTTGATATGAACAGAATTGAAAAGTGAGGAGCTACCCTCTTGTTGTGTGCCTATTATGAATGAGGCAAGAGCAAGACATCCATTTTACTGGGCGTACAAAACAGTAGGTAAGTACTGTAAATCCCCACTGGGTGGCTCTGCAGGTGGAGCCGAGCTGCCTACCTACCTACCTACCTACCTACCTACTAACCTACCGCTAGGGTGTCAGAAGAATTGGCCGCCCAGAGCATAAGAGATGAAATAATCTAGTCACTTTGTAGCTGTTTAGACTAACATTTAGGCTATTTTATTTTAGTAGCCTAAGCCTTGGAGGACATTTCTTCTCTTACCCACCTAGCCTACCTACCTAGGTAGGTAGGTAGGCATGTTTCTTGTGAGTATCAGTATCGATGGAATGAAATGAAATTGAATGGATGATCAAAACATTAACCGTATGCTTTATGATGCAATTGATGATGATATTCATATGATACTGTATTGCGACTTATAAAAGACTCGACTTGCATGCTGTCGACCCAGTTAGATATTGCCAGCTCATAGTGCATGTAACTTAGATCAACGTCGTGGCTGAGCTTGGTTACCTTATAAAAACGGAGCAAGATACACTCCAACTTTTCAAGGACATTTCCTCTGCATTTTACTCTGTTCTTCTCTTTCAATTCAACGAAAGACCCGACGTTGATGATGCTCTATCTGTCCGCACCCCAGGTCTTGACGAACAGTTGGCCAGTGCTACGTTCCCCAAATACGACCAGTCAACTGCAGACAGGATTCGTTTCAATAAATGACAATCCAATGATATGACGAATCGTTCTCTGAGTGAGAGAAAAGAGCAATGCAGTCAGTATCGATAATTATCGAACATGACGGCTTGAAACAATGATCCCATCGTCAATTGGCTTATAGCCTAGGCCTCCTACCCTTGGAACTCTCCAGGTTACACTTTCATACATGGATTGCTCTTTGCCCAACCTTGAGGGCGAATAGCTTGGCGACTGCGGCTGCAAGCAATTACACAACAAAGGACTCCAAAGGCCTGTACGGACCAGACTGAGCCTTTCTTTGGTTGGTTGGCCTTGACGGACAAATACGACACCGGGCAAGCATTTGCATAGGCGAGAAGCCAATGGAATACCGAGAAATTCATGTTGGTGCGTTTCAATGGGCTGAGGTTTGTGAGCATGGGACCAGGAAGTCTGGAGGCACCAGTATCTCGAGTCAAGTCAGCTGCAGGATTGCCCGTGATGCACCAAAAGGGTTACGGTTATTAACGAAACAAGGACAGCAACAAATTGGGACACTCGAACTGAGACATTTAGAGGCCTCTAAGCTCGGTCGAATGAATCACAGTCAGCTTAAACTGAACGTTCAGAGGCATCCAATCCATCCCATCCATACCTACACCCACCCACCCATAGGTACCTACCTAAGGTATCATCATATCAGACCGAATCAGCGCAAACATGCAAGAGGGAGGAAATGGAAGGAAAAAGGAGAATTTCCGAATTCAGGAATCAACTCAAGCTGTGCTACGCAATGCAACACAGCACAGCACAGCACAACACAACACATGCACAATTGCCTGCTCCCCTGGATCTTTGTGTATTCTTTTCTCGGCCACTCCCGTACTATTGCATCAACTATCTATCTACAAAGTATCTACGGATCTCATATACGCTCCCGATGCCTGTCAAACCATACATTTTAGCGATCCCAGCCAACCGATTTGATGGCTCTTGAACACTTTTCATTTTATTTCATCTCGCCTCGTCTCGTTGTGAAGCCGGGCCATTCTATTTCCTCTCTGTGCACCCTGGACCAAATCCTATTCCTATGACAAGGTAGCTGGAAATCTGACACTGGCAGCTGCAGTGGCACTGATATCCAATATCTACCATCACTTCTGGCAGCTGTCTGCCTCGCATTACAACTGCCACTAAAATCCTCATGTTGATCTTCCTGCCTCTTTGACATTCACATCGCAACTCAATTTCTTGTGCAAAACATACCTTTATTTTCACTCACAAAACTACTACAGGCCAAGTCTTCCTCCGCCTTCGGATAGACTTGGTCAAGATCGCACTGCCAAAGGTATATAACCTCCTCAACTTACTTGATGAGATTTGTTACAGCATCTGACTTCACTTAGGCATCGCCAACTCTCAAGACTTTTCAGAAAACCTCTCATCACGATTACAGGAGGAAACTCCGGACATTCTCGCCTCTGTGTTGCCTTTGTGACCGCAAGCAGTGACCTTCGCTTCTTCGCTCACCTGCTATCACATGTACTGCGAGACCCTGAACCTGTCGCTTCCTTTTGTCGTACCCGCCATCTCTAAGCTAGTTGGTTGTGGCTATCCATAGGTTATAGCTTGGGCAACGGCAGAACTTCTAGCGAACACTAAGGTATTCTGGATTTTTCAGAGATAGCTGCTCTGCTATTAACCTGTCATCGAGACCATCAACACTGCCACCCGTGGGGGATATCGAAATATGGAACCTTTCAGCGAACAGGAGAAGGTATGTGATGATACAGCATTCTAATTTGATCAATAAGCTAAAATCTACCAGCGCCAGCTTTTAATTGAGCTCATCAAGCATAGCCCAATCGACAACTACACATTGTATAGGGTTATTGGACTCTCCAGTATTGCACCTAACTGGTTTCACGTGGCTCTGCCAAATGGTAAGTCAAACACCACGAGTGCAGATCTCGAAACTAAACAGTTTCATAGGCCGAACTGTGGCCCAATGTCAGGCGGCTCTCATGCATATAAGAAATGAAATGTCCGAGTCAGGTCTGAAGAGAAAAGCCCCTGGTGAGGAACCAAGCAGTGAACGCAGCAACAGCGTTCGGTCGTCCGGTTCTCAAGAGTCTCACGCACAACCGCAAACTACTGCAGCACCTTCTGTCCAGATGAACAATCAGCGCGTACCGAATATGCCCCTGAAACATCCGCAGCACCAATATCAACCAGGACCACCTCCTAAGAAGAAAGGTCGCCCACCGTATGCAAATAGGAATGCTGACCAGCGACCTTTCAGCCCTCGACTCCTTGCCCCCATGCCCCCTCAACCAGTCTTGCAGAATACACAGGCGTCTTTCCGGCCTATTGCTCCGGCCCCTCAGCTGCATCCAGGCACCATTCCGACGGTTGTGCTGGCTGCTGTCCGTACTTCGAATATGGAGCAACAGGGTGAAATGGGAATACCCACTCCACAGACGTCTATGGCCATACAGGAACGAGCTCGACATGTTGTTGAACAACAAAGGCTTCCTACATCGAGCCAGGTAAAAACATACATTCCTATACACCCGAATCACTGATTGATATCTAGACAGCCCCCCGAGCAAGACCTGAGCCGCCCTAGGTCAAACAGTGAAGCATTTTCTACCCCTCTCAAGCAAGAACTAACCGAGCAGGACCAACCACGCTCCGTCGAGCTACTTGAAACAAAGGACCAGAATGATGCCCCCGAGAAAGAATCATCAGACCAGGAAGGGCGAGAAGGAAATGGTACCACCAACGGAAACAAGAAGGTACGCCGAAGTCGGCGTAAAACTTGATGTTTTCAAGAGTGCAACAAGACAGAACGTGGGAAAAGGGCGGAATTGAAGTCGTTCTGTATGAGAAAACGACTCACAAACCTATCAGCACTAAAGATAGGGGTATTTACGACGCAAACGGAAAAGTGAGAGGTATACAGGAGACCTAATAGCATGGAAGTAAGAGAAGGTCTTTCATGTAATTTTGGACGGGTTTGCAGCAACCGATCAGCTAAGGGGAGAGAGAGACTATTACAGAGCCATAGTCTATTTAGTTGCAAGCGCTGTCACGACTTGTCATACTGGGTTGGAAACAGTATTTCATGCGCGACGTTATAGTAGACAAGTGGTGCTAGAAGTAGTCAACAAATGGCAAGGATGAGCTGAGAAGCTACAACGTCATGTTATTTGTACTGACTGCCTCGCTGTTGACTCTAAACACTCAGCCAATTTATCACGTCTACTCTTGACTATCGGACGAAAATTAGAAAATGTCTGGATTTCATTAATCCTCGCTAAATACATAAACCTTCGAATTGGTCCTTAACTCCGTCATCCAGAAATGGTCATTTTGGTACCCTAGTCAACCCAGTTTTCTTTTCATACCAGTCTCTCTTTTACTGCTTGACAATCTTCTCGATGGTGTCGAGGAGGATATCAGCGTGCTTCTGCTGGAAGATAAGCATAGGTCGTAGACGGACGGCGTTAGCACCGCTGCCGCCAATGTTCACACCCAGAGTCTTGGCCTGGGCCAGGAACTGATCACGCTTAGGGCTGTCAAAAGCAATGAAAGTTCCCTGGCCCTTGCCACGAAGGTTCTCAATCTGGCCCGGGTATTTCTTGCTAAGACTCTCAAGGTCCTTGAAAAGCTTGTCACCCACCTTAGCGGTGTGGTTGACAAGATCGTTCTTGTTGATCTCGTCGACGATAGCCTTGAAAAGGATGGCACGAGCAGGGTCACCCATCCATGTGTTGAACTGGCGGTAGGGCTTGTTGGGGCGAATGGCAGGGTCGCCGTAGTAGAAACCAGCAGCCTGAGCCTTCTTGGAGAAGGTCACAATATCAGGAGGGGTGTCAAGATTCCAGTGCTCGTGGGCCCAAAACTTTCCAGTAGCGCCGATACCCGTTTGTACCTCGTCCACAATAAGGAGAATGTTGTGCTTCTTTGTAAGAGTGCGCAATTTGCGGAAGAAGTCAGGCGAAGCGTGGTTGTCACCACCCTCACTCTGGACGGGCTCGACAACGACGGCGCAGGGAGGATGGTGCCAGCTCTTGATGAGGTGCTCAACCTCGTCAAGACTAGCCTGTTCGATCTTCTTGTTCTCCTCGACGTTCTCCTCGAGCGGGTATTTAAGCTTGGGGAAGGTAGCCTGGGGCCAGTCAAAGGCAGGGATGTCGACCTTATGAATAGCCTTGGATCGGGTTGTGGAAAGCGATCCAAAGAGACGACCGTGGAAACCAGTCTTGAAGGAGAGGATAGAAAGGTCGGGGCAACCTGGAGACTGGTTGTTCATAGAACTGTCGAGCTCCTGGGCACTGAATTCAACCTCTGGGCCACCACGTTCTTGCTGTCGGCGCCACATGAAAGCGGCCTTGTAAGCAGTCTCGTTGGCATCGGAACCAGCCATGGCAGTAAAAACGTTATCCAAGCCCTTGGGGGCAACAGTGAGAAGACTGGACTTGAGAAGATCGGCCCAATCGTGGGAAGGAAAAGCTCCAAGAGCAGGTCTGTTCACGATGGCGTTGATCATCTCAGGGCTAGAAGCGGCCTTGAGAAGGGTAGGGTTGTTGTAGCCGACGGCAATGGAAGCAATCTGAGCGAAGCTGTCGCCATTGTTAATTTTGATCTTACGAAGTGAACACAATATAAGTGAAAAGGATAAGGATGAGGATTTCAACTTACACATCAAGAAGAACATTGCCATCGGGATCGACAATGTAGTTACCCTTGCTCTTGGTATAGTCGGCCATCATGTTTGCACTGCGGGTGTCGAAAACCTTTGTGAGTTTTTCCATGTGGTCTTTGGTCTTTGGGCCAGGAATAGATGTCTTGACAACGGGAGCATCAGGCTCGCCAGCGAAGAAGGTCTTCTCAGAAACAGAAGCCATTCGCATATTTCGAGAAGTACTGAAAGTTCGGAAAGCGGCAGCTCGGGACGCAGCTCGAACTGCAGGTCTGGCGACCATGCCAGCGCGGAGAGCCGACATGACGAAGATGTATAATAGAGGTCAAGGTTTGTATAGAATCCGACCGTGAGGTAAGTTTTGGTGTTATCGTTTGGCTACTGTGGAGAGAGAGATGTGTTAGCATAAGAGAAGCGTGTCGTCATGATAAGCAAAGGTTGAATCACAAGATGCAACCATGATGGGACCCAATTCAAGAGAGGCAACTTACCTTGGGGGAGAGATGTCAAGGCTCAGTACAGAGATATAGAGGAAGAGAGGATGGTAGGAAGAGGAGGGTCTCGTCAACCCTTTTATAAGGCAGGCGCCGTATCGTATCTCCACGGCCAGCGCCTCAGTCGGGAGCCGGCTCTCCCATCGGGAGCAGTCATGATGTCCCCAGCTTTACACCAAACCAGGACGAGACAATGCAGTACTAAACAAAAGTTTATCTTCCCCGCAGTCGTTTGAGGAATTGACCAACAAGCGGAGTCAAATCAAAGTCCTGTGGATGGAGATGCAGGGAAACAGGAAAGAGGGAGGGGGTGAGGTTATCCATGGTGTTGAAGGCTTGCCTGAATAGGAAAAGAAGCTGTTGTACTCGACTCGCCTAGTTTCGCTCTGCTATCTGGTCCTTGGATCGTTACCAAGGTATGTTGAAATATACCTAAAATAATACAAATCAAATTCACATTTTTCCATTGTCGATAGATAGATAGGTAGGCAGGTAGGTAGTATTTTGTTCTTACTACTAAAGTAATAGGTGCCTAGAGATTGCCTGTCGTAACTGCCTGGATCCACGTCTACCTATTAATATACTTGCACCTTACCTAACCCAGATCTTGATAGGTAGCTGATTGCAGTGCCAGAGTGTTCATCTTGCTATGGGCGACTTCCAATACTACCTACCTCAGTGCAACGGTTGGATTACAGTCAATTTCATCCTCTGAGAAGAGAACCTACACTCGTGACCATTCCCTCCGCTGTCAACCTACCTAGCCACTGCTTTAGTCTAAGCTCCTGCTGCACTATACCTTATTCACCATTGCGATTCTTCTAAGAACACGAGTCTCTGAATCAATTGATCCTCTGGCGGGTTGACCTTCCTCATTCCGAGACCCGCTCTCCAAATCCACTCAACCCATCACTGCGCGGGGTAGGTACTAAGGTAGGTAACATATCTTGGGGTACTTTGTAATTGTCGAGTCGCCTTCCAGCTACCTCTGTACAAAGGGCTTACCTTGCTCCAATCTAGTCGAGTCTTCCGACCATGCTTCTTCACCGACCTTCACCTAAAGACATGATTGCTCACCAGCTTTGACGATCAATTTGTCGAGTGGGGGCCAACCATGGTCTTCAATATCTTTCAAGGACCACCTTACATACAGTGGTGTACCACGACCTATCTATCTCTACACCCCCCATAGTTGCTATGCAGCCGCCTTTCCCGTATTGTACATGAACCGGCCCGGTGCCGATTACGGAGCCGTCCGACTGTCGGTAGCGAGATACTGATTCCTGTTACTACTCGCTACTCTTAACATCCAGAAGCTTTCCCTTTTGGGCAGGTTAAAGGAGACAGAACGCTATAGTGGTTTATATACTCCGTACACGCATCTTAAAAGTTCTGGGCAAGTCAAAGGAGATAGCATACTATAGGGATTTATATACACACATCTATTATTCTTGGGGCAGGTTAAAGGAGAAAGTACACTATGGCGATTTATGCATATACACCTCTAAAGGTTTTTGGGCAAGTTAAAGGAGACAGCGTGCCATGACGATTTTGATACACACATCTAAGAAATTTTCAACGGTTCTTACTTCACAAGGACGAAATGTAGCCTTCTTTCACCCTGGTCAAGTTCTGTACTCAATTTCAACCTTGATGCCTTCGTGAGCATCGGTGAGGCCACCATGCTCCATGCCGTCAAGTCGCCAATCTAACTAAGGGTGAATAACCTGGCTCTTCTACCAACTCATTAATTGCGTTAACCAAGTCACGTAGATGCATCCGAATCCCATGCCCAAAGGAATTAAAAAAAAAAAAAAAAAAACGCTGTCACCAATGTAATGCCAATGCCGTGCTCGAATCACAAAATCAATGCTCGCCATGCTCCAAACACCCTGTTCCACTGCAACTTCATTCATCCTTCTCATGCTCTCGCATGTATCTCACAAACGTTTTCTTGTGTGTCTAAAAACCTCCATTAGTATTGCAAAAACAGAAGAAACAACAAGGACACTGACCATTCCTGCATATCTACCATCTTTGAGGACACAGATATATCGCAGTCCCAGTTTTGAGAACAACTCATAAACCAAGTCCATTGGCGATTTGATGTCCAGCGCAACGGGCGCCTATTCTGTTAGCTACTATTTAGGTGGAGATTGGCACAGTACAACTCACAGGATCAATATACGGCGTAAAATCTGTCGGATCATGGGATTGGTCGTCCTCGTCGATGCTGGGAACCCTATCCATCAGGCACAGATTTGTCGCTTCGTCTTCCAGCTGGTCGAGAGCGTATCCGAGATCAGGCGCAGGAATAAGCCCGACCAGGATACCATGTCGCACAATGGGCAATCCTCCGTCGAGCTCACCGGCTCTATGCAAAAGTTCAAGTTTGACTCGTAAGCTGGTAGCAGGTACCACTGGAGAATTCGTTATGTCAATGATCCGTTCTTTTCGAATCCTTGGTACAATATCGGCCAGATCTTCCGTAAAGATAGGCTTATGTTTATTGTCCAGGAACGGGTACGAGTTCATGCTGGTAAGAAGGTCCTGATCAGATTAGTTGCTGGCCAGCTTGGGGGGATAAACTGCGCACTCACATAGATGCTGTTTGGTTCAATGGCATCCGAGGTCCATTTAGCCACCAGAATGGCTAGCGAGAATGGCAAAACGTAGTCGAGACTACCGGTAAGCTCAAAGAGGATGACGGCGAGTGTCACAGATAGTCTCGTTACACCACACATGGTGGCACCGGCTGCAATGAGACCATACACACCAGGCTGGATGCAAGAACCATCTCGGCTGAAAGCGCAATCTCCCCAGATACCCCAATCCGGAACACGTAGGACAGCCCATTGTACAATATGACCGACGATCCGGCCCATCAGACCACCAACAACCATGGACGGCACGTAGATACCGGCAGGGACTTTCTGTTTTACGGATCAGTTTATGCTTTTGCCTGTTGGGTTGAGAACTTACAATTCCGAACGTGATCACTGTCAAGAAGCCCTTGATTAAGAGTGCCACAAACAAATGGGAAAGGATAGGGGGGATTTCGTCGATAGAACCAGGACACAGAGCCCTCTCTTCCCAGTCAATGTTGGAGCCCTCGCAAGGCGAAGCCAAATTCAGAAGCAGTTCGGCGACCGGAAGCTTTGTCAAGGAGTTCCAATAGCTCATCAATCCTGTCACCAAAGCAACAAGAAGTACTTCCAACAAGGGGTACTTCTTGATCACCTTGATCTTTCTGAAGGATTGAGCCCAATACTTGGAGGCTTTGATGAACAGAGCACCCAATGCCCCTCCAATAACACCGACGAAAATGAAGGTACCGAGCTCGAAGTATTCCCAGTCGACCAGATATCTGACTTCGAACATCACAATCTTGTGGGTACCATATGGATTGAGGAATTTGAGAGACAAAGCGGCAACAATGCAGCAAAAGAAAGTGCGAAACAATGTCTTGGCTGGAAAGAAGTATGAGACCTCTTCTAAGCCGAACAGTACACCGCCCAAGGGAGCACCAAAGGCAACAGCAACTCCTGCAGCCGCAGCAGCTGAGATGATCTCTCTTCGCTTGCCATCATTTCGATCGTATTTTGAGAAGATTCGGCATGCAATATTGCCCACGCAGGCGGCCATATGGACGTAGGGGCCCTCTTTTCCGAGACTCATACCAGATGCGACACTCAAAATTAAGGCTACCAGTTTGACAATCAAAGTCCTGGCACCAAGGAAGCCGTGTAGAACGAAACCGCTCAGGATGACACGAACTTCAGCAACTCCACTGCCAGCCGCTGAATAGTAAACCATGGGCGGGTTCTCGGGTTTGGGCTCATTTTGCGGCTGAGGTGTTGATGTCTCGCTTTCGTTCGAATCGTCGTATGTCTGGTGAACGTTATCGACCGCCAGGTTCTCATCAAGAGTTGTCAACTGGTACGCTGACGGAACAACGGTCTTGGTCCACAGTGCCATCCAACAAGCAATTGCAGAAAGACCAAGGACAAAAGCCATATAAATCACAAAGCTGCTCCAGATCTCCCCAAAGGGGTTGTTTAGCTTGTATGACCACGTTGCCCAGTCGTCGCATGTAATGTCGGGACAGCATCTCTGTTGCCAGCGTCAGTCGACCTATTTCATAGTAGAAGACAATGCCTCGCACGACGCATTGCCTCCAATCTACTAACCTTTTTGTTAAGATACCAACCCCTGGTGCAGTAGCCGTCTTTGAAATCAAAGACCGTCGATTCAGCAACATCGACAGTGTAAGCCATCAATGCGACAATGAAGCCACATAGAGCGCTCAAGATCCAGCCTTGAGCACCATCAAAGATAACGCGCAGCCTACCCCAAAAGTCCTTGCGACTTCGCAGTTCTTTGACTCTGTAAGAATCGGCGATGGCATCGTGGACCCAGTCGGTGCTGGTAAATTGATCGTACCACATGCGCTCGTCCGGGAAGATGGTGCCCTTGGATTCGGTCAAGGAGGACTCGTGCCGATCTGAGAGGGCATTGACCAGTCTCGAACTCCAAGAGGGATGTCTACTGTGATTTCGTGAGCCATGATAAGCACCTGTATAAAGGGGAATCGATTAGCAAGATTCAAGATGGTACGTGTGCCATGGTGCTACAAACCCAAGTAACTGTGCTCCCGCGATAAGGTACCCCTTTGCTGACGACTCGAGCTTGCTGTGCTGATCCGAATGTGCGATCTTGAAGTCGTGAGCAAAGGAGTTCGTTCATCGAGTTCGCCTGCGGAACGATTTCGGAGCAAGGGCTGGTGTCGGCGGGTAGTTCGTGGTGAAGGCGGCTCGGAGCCATCTGGCTCTTGTCCTGCCATGATGGTGGAAACGAAGCTCTAGATAACGTAGGTACCAGTAGAAAAAATAATAGGACCGGAGCGACAAGCGATAGAGGCAAACACCTAGTTTAAAGGTGACGAAAAAAGAGGCCAGGACGAGATGAAAGAAAAAGAATAAGCAGAAGCAAAAACAAAAAGTGAACGAAATCAGGACAAAAGGGTGATCTGCTCCGGGTGTCTATCTCGATGCCCGTGCTTGTCTTGCTAAAGCTTTGGTGGTTCGTCAGTTGTCACACCGTCACCTTCTCAGGGTCCAGGTGACCCTCGATGGCGGGATGGTGGAGGCGCGCCAAGCGTGACGGGACGGGAGCTTGAGCTTGAATCAAGTTGGATGGGATCCAATGGATGGCGAGGTGAATCAGGTTGGCAGTAGAAGGAAAACAGCCAGAAAGGAGAAGTGAAAGCCCAGGGATAGGAATGTATGGATGGATGGATGGATGAATATTGATAGAAAGCAAAGGTGCTTCTGATCACTTAGTACCCAGCTGATTCCTGAGCTTTGCGTAGGTTTTGTTTTTGTTCTTTCCTCTTGTCAACTGTCAACTGCCAGATTCGGAAATAATTACGCCGAGCATCCAACTTAGTGACCTATTGGTCTAGGCTGTATGGATCTCTACCGTAGGTACCTCCAGTAGGCACTTTTGTTCCTGGTCTTATCCAAAGCTCTTCGCTGCCAGGAGTGGATGATTCTCGCATGTGTTGACGCGGGGCACCAACTGAGACAAAAGATGCAAAGAAGAAGTGCACAGGTAATTATTAATTACAAGCAGAACATATTGGAATAAAGAAATCAGGGGCTGCCACACGACATTGGGGTACACGAGCGGTCTAGTGTAGGAGGTACCTTGTTCTACACGATTAGGCTTCAAACGTGCCCGAGGTGCCTATCACCAGCCGGGGCGATGGAAGTCCTTTGGCATTTCGTCATCACTACAGCGTGCATCCACCATGGTCCCAGTGATTGACTCAAGCGATGTGAAAGGCCACTTTCTACTACAGGCGGCTAGCGTCCAGCGCTTGTTGCGCATGGAATTGTTAAATCGAAGTTTGGAAATGCTTGTCTTGATCTTTATCCGAAACTTGGGATACACCAACTCTCTGTGATGTGGACTCGATAGTACTATCATGCAGATACTCGATTTTGTGTCATTTGCACAAGTTACATACAGAGTAACTGATCCTACGTCGCAATCTAAAGAACCTCTTTGAGTCTAAATGCCCAGGCAGCGCCGTCTTTGTTGCATCAAAACAACTCGACTTCCATTAGAAGAGCGCTTGGCGAAGTGGTTCTGACAAGGGCTTATTTCAGGGAGGACGCCTTGGATCCAGCGAATCATCAGCCATTGGCCGACATATTGCAAGGCACTGTTACTTGCCAGACAGCTCTTCTGATCAAGCTCTCCAAGCTGAGGCATTTCCTTGACTACCAGCGCCCGTCCGTATAAGGGCCTAAACGAAAGAATGTCTCAGTAAGAGTATGCGCAGTCGTTGATCATGTGTACCCTGAATAATGTAAGCTAGGTAGGTACCAGAGGTGGTGTGCTGCAAGGCCGATGGATCGATCTGATAGAACAGGCTAACCTTATTGCTGGGTGAGTGTGGCTGATCGAGCGTTGGAGTGCTGTGGCGTTGTGGCTGTGGGTGAGCTTGTCTTATCTCTTATCGCCTAAAATTTCAAAAAAAGTTGAGACTGCGACCCGTCTTCGCAACCATCCATATTTGGTTGACCAAAACTCATCACCTTCCTTTTCCCTTCACATTGTCTCGCCCCTCCCAAACCTGCGAACATGGCCAAAAAGAGAAAGGCCTCAGGGCGTAACAATGCGCAATCAGGTCCAAAGGAACTGGACGCTTCAGATGCCCGCCTTGGGCCTATCACCACCTACGAAGATGTTGCCGATTCCGAAGACGAGTACTTTATGAACAGAGACCAAATATTACTTGACGATGAACCAAACTCGAAGCGCCGAAGGAAGGAGGACGATGACATCGAACTGTCCGACGAAGAAATTCTAGGTTACGAGGACTCAGACTCCGAAGAGGATGACGTTCAGGATGAACAATCGCGCAAGACCAAAGGTTCAAATTCCAAGAACGCCGCCTCAGATGACGAGGAGGGTAAAGAAGAAGAGGAGGAGGGTGACTCTGGCTGGTGGGGAGCCTCGCGAAACGACTATTACAATGCTGATAACATCGAAACCGAGGCCGACGCTCTCGAAGAAGAGGTAGAGGCCAAGCGCCTTCAGCAGAAGAAGCTTTCCAAGATGGCTGAGGAGGATTTTATCTTCGATGGCGACGAGTGGCTGGCTGAAGGTCAAGAGGATGGCGAAGGCGAGGAGACAGTGACAGAGGTCCTCAAGGAGGTCGAAATTACGGATGATATGGGACCTGACGAGCGATACACACTACTCAAGAACCGCTACCCCGAATTTGAGCCACTCGTCAAGGAGTTCCAAACCCTACAACCCGCTCTGGTGGACCTCCAAAAAGCAGCCCAAGGGCTTTCGGGTCAATCGCTAGAGGCTGTCAAGTATTGGGTTGCTGGCTGCTATGTCGCTGCCCTTGCCAGCTACTTTGCCATCTTAACATCCCCTGCGAGAGATAACTCCAAGGTTCAAAAGACCATTGACCCCGCCGAACTACGGGATCACGAGGTTATGGAGACGTTGGTTACTTGTCGTGAGGCGTGGCGAAAGGTGAAGGATATGAAGTCAATCAAGAGTATCGACGACGATGTTATCTCAGAAATCGATGACGACGCTCTTATGCAGGACATGGAGAACCTGGACGCTGAGGTCAAGAAGACGAAGAAGAGCAAGAAGGCATCTAAGCAAGAAAAGGCTGCCGCCGAGAAATTGGCACGAAAGCTTGAGAAGGTCAAGGCTGGAGAGGCTGCTGTTGCTGATCTCTATGACCTACCCCTTCCTGGAAAGAAATCCAAGAAGACCAAGAAGGTCGCTGCCATCGAGCAAGATGGCGACAACTCCGACTTTGGTGAAGAGGATGTTCTCGATGAGCGCACTGCCGCTGAGAAGGCCGCCCGCAAGAAGAGTCTCAAGTTCTACACTTCACAAATTGTGCAAAAGGCGAATAAGCGTGCTGGCGCTGGAAGAGATGCTGGTGGTGACATGGATATTCCTCATCGTGAACGTCTTCGAGACCGTGCAGCCCGTCTTAATGCCCAGGCTGAGAAGCGTGGACAGAAGGGCTCCAAGCTGGGAACAGAGTTGGGCGATAACAGCGACGACGAAGACACCAAAACAGCCAAGGCTGTTCGCGAAGACGAGGATGAATACTACGATATGGTGGCACAAAAGTCAAAGAAGAACAAGGAAGACAAGGCTGCTCGCTATGCAGCATACGCTGCCGCCAGTAAGGCCGACCGAGTTGTAGAAAAGGAAGAGCTTGGCGAGGACGGCAAGCGTAAGATCACGTATGCCATCGAGAAGAACAAGGGTCTAGCACCCAAACGAAGCAAGGATGTCAGAAACCCTCGTGTCAAGAAGCGCAAGCAGTACGAGGCCAAGCAGAAGAAGTTGAAGAGCATGAAGCCCACTTGGCAGGGAGGCGAGCCCAAGGGAGGATACCAAGGAGAGCTGTCTGGTATCAACACAGCTGTCGTCAAGAGTACAAGACTATAGATTTGGAATGTTTAAAATACTTGTTAATAGCGTTACAAAAGAAGCTTTACTTTTCAGTTAATATTCTCAATGCTAGATACGCGTAGGCTGATAATGCTGTGGTGTAAGTCTTTTGGCGGCCTGATCCTTGCATAGCCCCGCCAAACTCCACGTTGCTTGAACAGCTTCCCTTAAACAATCAACCATCAACGTTTCTCATCCAATTGCCAACAATTCGGCGCAATTTGGTGCAACAACCGTACACTTTTGAACCGATGTCTGTGTAGATACAACAATAATCACATAAGATTTTGCTGCTTACCACAGCTACGGATCGACAATGGCCGACATCGACACGTCCAAGTTCACCTCGTCCGCCCAGATCTTCTCGCCGAACAATACCCTCCCCCAGATTCGCGCCATACACAAGAGCCTCCATGTTGCAATCGAAGAAAAATCTACCCGTCTGCGTACGCAGGTCGGGAGCTCCTATCGTGATCTTCTCGGTACAGCGGACACCATCGTCCACATGCGCGATGACAACGATGTTGTCCGGGAGCTTTTAGGCAAGATGGGTGGCCAGTGTGGGAGAGCTGTGATTGGCGCCAAAGCTACAGGCCTTGCCAACTTTGTCGCAAAGGAGAACAAATCCGCAGCATCTGTTGCAGCACGCTTGAGGCTTCTCGACGCCTGTGTACTGGTCGTAGGACGGATATTAAAGGGTGGCGGTGGACTGGGTGATAATATCAAGAGGGGAGACAGACTGGTACTCTCTACTAAAATTCTTGTTCTCAGTCGGCTTTTGATCAAGAGTTTGTTAGACGACGCCACCGACCCAAGCAGTCGCCGAGCTATTGAAATCGCCAGAACATCCATTGGTAAGTTGCGACGAAGACTCCTAAGGAACGTTGAGAAAGTTTTCGAGAGAGCGGGCGACGAGACAGAAAGGGAAGATGTCCAGAAAGCACTGTGTGCCTACAGCTTAGCCACCAGCTCCGGCGCGAAAGACGTGCTACGACATTTTCTTCACGTGCGAGGAGAGGCAATGGGCCTTGCTTTTGACGTGGACAACAGTCGCAAAACCAGCGCCGAGGACGTTGTCCAAAGCCTAAAGCTGTACTCAAGAACGCTCCTTGACGTACAGGCTTTGGTACCGGGCCGTTTGTCACTGGCTCTATCCGGGCTGAAAAGCCATCCTTTGCTCGCCGACCCAAGTCTGAAGCACCTTGAAGGACTGCGATTGGACATTTACGAACGCTGGTGCGATGAAGAAATCCAGTACTTCACGCCCTTTGTAAGACACGATGACCTTGATGGAAGCCAAGCTCGCCAGATGCTGTCTGCATGGTCAGAGAAGGGATCCGGAGTTCTACTCGACGGCCTTAGGAAAACTCTGGGTACAATGTCAGAATTCAAGTTGATCATGGAACTTCGAACAAACGTTCTGGAGCTCTGGGTTCGAGATGGTGGCAAGGCTAAAGGCATCGACCCATCGGAAATGCAGGACTCTCTGCGTGAGGCCATTAACTCACGCATGCTTGAGGTTCTGGATACCAAGGTCAGCAAGCTTCGCCTAGTCGGCTCCGAAGTATCTGCCGCTCTTGGGAGATGGAAGGACGGCATCACGGATGAACATGTAAGCATCTGGAACGAAGAAGGTTACGACGAAGCTCTTTCTGGCGGTGCTGCACCGTTCGTACAGGAGGTTGTGTCTCGCCTCTATGGCCGCAACGATGCTGTTTCCAAGGCGGCTCATTCATATAAATCGTGGTATCATGTCATTGATGATGTCAAGGAAGTTGTTGAGCAGCTTAGACGGCAACGCTGGGACAATGATTATGACGAAATTGAGGATGAAGAAACGATCGAGGCTAGGCAGAAACTTCTGAGCAAAGACGATCCGCAGATGCTGCAGGAGAGGCTCGATACTACACTTGACAAGTCTTTCAGGGAGTTGGAGGATCAGATACAAGGCTTATGGAACGAGCGAGTTGAATCGTCAAAGAATGGGAGGGTCGCCATGTACTTCCTCCGCGTCATGCGAGACATTCGACAGCAGCTACCAGAGCGACCATCTATCAGGACGTTTGGCCTCAAGATTGTTCCTTCGCTACATGAGAATGTGGCGGTTGCTGTTTCAAAATCTGCGCTTGATGAATTTGCTGCTCAAGGGATCACTCAAAGGGTTGTGGTGGGTAGGCCGCTCTGGGATGGAGAGCCAGCACTGCCAAACCAGCCCTCACCGGAGGTTTTCCAGTTCTTAAGGTCATTATCTTTGTCAATGTCAGATGAAGGGGTCGACCTGTGGACGAAAGCGGCCGTGTCGGTAATGAAGAAGCACTTGACCCAACGGCTGTGTGAAATGTGGGAGAAATCACTAGCGGAGAATTCTGCCGAGGAAACGGATTTGTCTAACAAGCAGGACGAGGACGACAGCGAGCTGAAGAAGGATGAGAAAGGCACCGAGAAAGAGAGAGAGGATGATGCCGAGGAACAGGATAGCAATGCCGAGATATCTACAGGAGATGAAATCCCTGGCAACAACGAGATGAAGTCTGGACTAAGCTTTGAGCAGAAAACAGATCTCTTGACGCAGTGGCTCTTTGATATCTCTCTCTTGCGACATTGTATTAGCAATGCAGAGGAAGATTCGAGCAACTCATTCCAAAAACTTGAGGACAAGGTTTATCAACAGTCCAAGCTGAGCAATGCAGCAGCAAGGCAGCGAATCTCCAAATCGGCCAACGACTTCTGGCAACGAACGAGCTTACTGTTTGGTCTACTAGCATAAAGGATCCGCAAAGCTTCGTGTCAAGGGCCCAGAAAATGGATAGAATACCAAATACAAAACATAATGAAATTGACTAGACCATCTTCCCCAAATCTTTTTTCATGGCAAGAAATAAGGTATTATCGCTAAAGCAAAATGGAACACCAAAGGTCGTTTACACGGTTCGGCAAACGAGGCAAAGATATTAGAACGACTTTTTATCAAGTCCGTTGTGTCTACCATTCTTTAGGTATACTTGCAAGCAAAACGACCCATCCACACCCTAATGTTACCAGACTGACCAGCAATAACGATGCTAAAACAACCCCGACCCCCCACGCATGATGCTCACTCTGTAGCTTTCGTCCGAATCCTTGATACAATAAAGCTACCCTTTCCTGACTACCGGATGCCGGAGGCTCCCCATTATGCCTGGCTAGGCGCGCGAGTACCAGATCCCATAGGGGGGCCCATAGGGCCTTCCTGTTTCCAGTCCTTAGGAGTGTCGAAAATAGCCGCCAACAAGGTGAGGAGAATGATAAGGAACCTATGCAATTCGGTAAGCAGATGTCAAGAGTGGTAGGTCAGAGAGACTTACAGGGTGATGTGGGCAAAGATCACTGCTGCCGAGCCCAGGCGCCATCCTGAAGCAAAGGGGAAGAGAAATGTGAGAAGGGTTGTTGTCCAGGCCAAGTAGAAGATAGCCAAGAAGGTGACGGTGAACGTCGCTGCTATCTTGAAGATATAACGAGCGAAGTGGTGCTTGGGATGCTTGGCCTTGGTGAACAGGAGCAAAAGTGTGATTAGAGGCAAGACCCAACCAAGGAAGCTGAGGAAAGACAGATAGACGAATGGCACGGAGGATGTGTCGACGTAATTCATGGGATTTTGGACGAGGAGCCCTTTCTCCTAGATAGGGCGCCGTGTAGTCTCGTGCACACGATTTTCAGGGTTCTTGATGTAGGTGCTCAGGGTCTTGTTATAGTTGGCCGCAGCAATGGCAGTGAGAATGAATGTAATAAAGCTGGTCAGGCTGAAGAAGAAAAGAAAAGCCTGGAGGATTGTGTGACCAGCATCGCCCCCAGCTCGAGGCTTAGGTACAGGACCTGGACTCTGCATGATGCAGGCGCACACGCAAATCTGTGAAGGTAGTAAAGGGGGTGAAAGGCGATGGTGGGATGCGATAGTGCGATGAAGAGGAATGTTGTTTTGGATTGATGTAAGGGACTCAACAATGTTGGATCTGTACAATAGATAGATAAGTACCAGCCAAAATATGGTGAGGAGGATAAAAGAAGAGAGTTGGAAGAAGAGAGAAGAGGGGGGATGATGTGATTTTATCCACCAGCGAGTGACCTGAGTGCCTTCCTCCGAGTGGAATCTTGTTGGGGAAGCAGCGGTACTTGACAGTCCATGATGAGAAGGCAAGAGTAGCAGCAGAGCTTGATAGGCTTCGACTCGCACCTTCCTTTCGCTTCCACCAACCCAAGCGTGATCACCACAGAATACTCCAAGGCGACTGTTACTTCCAATAAGCAGTAGATGATTCACTCTATGTGAGTTTACCTACCTACCTAGGTAAGTACCAGATTCAAGGAAGCGAACCTTCCTTTGGAATCAAGTCCATAGTGCATCGATAGTAGGTGCCCGAGAGGCTGCCGAAATGGAAAGTCGTGATGATCTTCCAGTGTATCTAGATGAGACCTAGGTAATATTAGGACGTCAGGATTGACGGCCAAACCTAGCAGATGAGATAAACAAGACATTTAATGCTGATTCAGACCAGCACATGGGCTACTTTGCTTTGATATCCTAACCCTCCATTAGAGGACAATTCTTCTGCTACCCAGTAGGTGAAGTAGATTGGTGATAACGCAAGTCATGATTCAGTACAAGACATTGCCTTTCCACATACGACCAAAGCTCTTAGAAAACACGGGGTCCCGTCTGCTCCCCCATAGTTAAACTGAGAAGCGCTGGATTAGTAGTTGGGTCGGTGACGACCAGCGAATTCCTGGTGTTGTATGTTTTTTTGCTTCTCTTTTTGGTCAATTAGACATTAGGTCAGGGTAGGCAGGCATCGTTCTATTGCCTGTGAATCTTGTAACAGGTACTCAAGTAGAGCAAGCAGAGGCAATTGTATTCCTTGCTTGTTGACATTAGTTACCTATAGTTTGTGTCTCTTGGCACCACTTGCTAGCTTTGCAAACTCCTCTTGCGGCACTCCCGTCAAGAATCTCTCCAAGCCAGCAAAAACCTCATGTACGTTCTGCGTGTGCATGATATCCATCTCGGGTTTCCTCAGCAGCTTCTTGATCCCAATCAAACTGTCTCCACTGAGATGATCCCCCAGCCTCTCATCTACCTCATGCAACACCCTCGCCCTGAACTTGACATCATCGCCCTCGTCGAATATGGCATTTACAAATCCACAGCGTTCCAGTTCTTGAGATCCGATGCGACGGCTCATTAGAAGTGCTTCATTCGCTCGTGCAGGTCCAAGGCGCAATGCCAGAGCTCGTGATGCACCGCCCTCGGCGACAAGACCGATGGATGAAAATGGCGTAAGGAGGAAAGTTGAAGGGGCGCAGTATATGAAGTCAGCGAAAGCGACCAGAGCAGCTGTGAGTCCGATAACAGGGCCATTGAGGCCTATGACGAGAATCTTGGGATGAGTTGCAAAGGCGTGGGTGATGTTTAGGTTGTTGGCGACAAAGGTCTGCAACAGCTGTTTGTGCGAATCATTGTCTTCTCCAGGTGATTTTCGAGTGATTCCTACATCAGCTCCTCTGATGGGCGTTAGCATATTGCGTTTCTTGGTTACGAGGTATGAGGTTATGGCATATGGTGTTTCTTACGCTGAGAAAAATCGACCCTTGGCCAGAATCACTGTAGTGAAGACCTCATCGTGAGTAGCAATCTCTCGTAATTTCTGTGCAAGGTCGTAGTACTGCGCGCCAGTAAACGCGTTCAGCTTCCGCTCGTTATGAATGGTTATGATGGCTGTACGACCACGATACTCGAGATCGAGGATGGATTCTTCTGCCATGTCGAAGAGCTTCACAAAAGGATATAAGGAGAATCAAATCCGAGAAAGATAAAAACAAGAATTCTTAACATAAAGAAATGAAAGAGCAGAGAACCAGAGCGTAGAATAAGCAGTCGATACCGTTTTCTTATAACTACATTCAGTACCTTAGGGTAACGACTTACATCCATGGTCATTCCTTACCCCAGACAGTGGCGGGGAGGATGGTCTCCACAGCAGCCATCAAGATGCCTCGGCATGGACATGGGGATATAGCCGACAGCCAATCCTGTATCACCTTTAAGCTCGCTCATATTAGAAGAAGGTCGGCCTAGTGAAAGATATTTAATGGCCGACCCAAGGCACGTCAACTTGGAGGGAGACTATCACCTAAGCATGGGATTGAAGTCGAGACAATAGTCAGGCCCAGTATAGCGAACAAAATCAGGGCTTGGTTACGTATAGCACTTCAAAGATTTGACTGAATATCGAGCAAGCAATCAAGGGATTTCGCTTTTTTTTATGCTGACCATACTGAAGCTCTTTACAATAGAAGCTATGGCATTATATATGTCAAGTGCGAAAACGGCACCCCCCAAGTCCCGACTTTGAATATTTTGATAAGAATGGACTAATAATATATGTAATAACAAACTCCTTCGCCGAAAGCGACGCCTTCGCATTCCGACATGCAATTGGCTTTTCTTTATCATAATCAGAGTGCGTCGCATAAACCATTATGTGACTCAACGTTCTTCTTTACAGAGCCGCGCTCAACGCCTCCCCTAACGGCGCTTGGGAGCGATGTGCCTCTGCTTGGGGAAGTTCAGAGGCAACGTCAATCGTGCAAGAGATACTGTAGCCTTGGTCTCCTTGTTCGTCACAGGCTTGACACGGCCACCGATCTCATGGAAATAGGCATTCATTGTCTTCTGGTCAATCTTTAGATCATCGCGCAAGTTCTGCGTGTCCACCTCAAAGTTGTCGATGATGCTGGCGAATACACAGCAATGTGTCATCAGGAGATCGATATGGAACTTTCGCATTTCACCTCGATCGGAAAACTTGCGGCGAATGCTCTCGACGACAGCCTCAGGCGCGGGGGCGAGGATGTCCCTGAGTTTGTCGCGTGGAGGGATAGATCGAGTACCGCGAGCTTTTCCAGGCTTGGAGTGGAGGTAGAAGATTATAACAAAAGAGAGGTATCGTAGCACACGAAGTCTGTCGACAGCGTCTTCGTTGCCCGCTACTCGGTTAACACGCGCAGCCACGAATCGCGAAGCCACCTGGATGCCCTCCTTGTGTTGGACCTTCTCCTGCCATTCTCGAATCGGCACCAGCTTAAGGATGTCGGCTCCGATAATCCTCTTAGGATCATAGACATCTTGGATCTCGGTCGCTTCCAAGTTGGGAATAGGTACGGGCCTAGCTTCGTCCACAACCGCTTGTAACTCTTCTCTTGACGCCATTGTCGATGTGATTTCTCCAACGGAGCTGAGCATGGCACGGGCTGCAGCGTCAATCTTGGTAGGTGCATCCCCGGGCTTCTTCTGGGGCGCGATAGCGTTCAAGACATTCTCCTGGATCGCCTTCTTCGCCTTCTTGGTACCGAACGTCTGGCCGAGGTCGGTCTTGAGTTGCATCATGGTCTGTGTCCTGTTAGCAAGATGAGACCCCATGAGGTGTTGAGCCATGAGCATACCTGGTTGGCATCGCGCTCACCGGCAGCAGCTGCAGCGCTCTGCTTTGCCCGTACTGATGCCCGCATAGTCATCTTCTTTGCCTCAACCACCTCGAGCTTGCCGGTCTTGGGGTCATATATTCCGAGAAAGTGGTTCAGAGCTGGCTTGACCCCTCTGACACCATCCGCCTTGACTGTGTAGTCCATAGTTCGGTGCGCGTTCGAGTGCAACAACAAGTCCTTCTCGCCGGCTGACTTGGGCTGTTTGCTTTTTGACTTGGCAACATCTTTGGGCGCATATGAATGGAAAGGAATGTTTTTTGGTACGTCAAATCCAACGGCCGTAGCTAAAGTTGCAAGGTTAGTATCGCATTGGTCGCAGCCATCTTAAAAGGATTTTGATCGTACCGATCACTGGAGGACAATACTTGGGTCTGAGGACGGAAGAGACGGTCGCTGAGGGGGACGCATCGATGGCCACTTTCTTCTTTGGCTTGGAGGTGGTGTCTCCGCTTCTCTTGCGCTTTTCTGAACCCATGGCGTGCTGTCTTTACTTGTCGATGAAGTTATCCCATGCGCGCAGGATCTCAGATTTTTTTTTGAGTATCCCACCTCTAAGCGGCAGAAAAAAGGAAGTCCGGAGTTTAGCCGCGAGCGCAAAGAAGGCGGTCAAAAATTCTGGAGATGCTCCACTAATAGGTACATAGACACAGCTATTGCATGCAGGCGTCAGGGTGTAAGACGAATTGGCCGCCGAGACCATAAGTGACGAAATAACTTCGTTACCTATGCGAACTTAGACCAGCATTCTGGCGGCTTTATTCTGGCATCCTAAGCTTTAGAGGTAAATTCTTCTTACATCCACCTGGCAGGATACTAGCAATACTGTGTTTATTAGGTAGCTTAGCAGCTGAGATCAAAACGAATTATAAGGACTTTCCATAAGCTTTAAATTGCTTGCTTCTCTCGATTGGAATCGCGAGATAAGCATTGAATTTATTCGACCTCGTTCATGAACCGCAGATAACCATTGTTTAAGATTTGCACCAAAACTTTGAGCTCTCCGATAAGTGGAAGGTTGGCACCAATTGCGCTAGAGAGCAGTGACGTCGTACCACTCGAACTAGCCCGTGAACAAGGGTGTCGCGCACAATTGATGGCCTGTTTAATTATTCGATACGGAATAATAAATCGAGCTTCGCGCGAACCTATTGATTCAGGTGAATTGTTACGAAATGACTGAGGGAGTACGGAAGGGTGGGCGACGCAATGCGACAGTTGCAAGAGTTCCTTCGGCGCAATAGAGCAAGCTTCCCCTCATGCACGGGCCAATATCAACGTCACGAGGGCATAATCACAAAACGCACAAAAGTTGTCAGAGGCATTCTCTGTATTTCTTTGTCTTAGAACCATGTTCTGGATGCGTCGCATCGTCGAGCATTTAATAGTCTTCGATCCAACACCGTCTTTTGCCTGACCTTCCAATTGTCATAATCCCATCCATCGTAATGTCCATTGCGTGCCCTAACAGCCGCTCAAGTGCGGGGTTCAACCACCCTGACGTAGTTCCCAAAGTCAAATCCCAGCTCAGTGCGTCGCGGGAGGTCCCAGAGGCGCCAGAATGGCGAGTGCCCTGCTTCGGCCAAAGTATCGTTGAGGCGTGTGAAGTCGTAACATCATGAAAGATGAGTCAAGTCAGGTTGAGATGCGATGCGTTTATTTGCTTCACGGATGGTTAGCGACAGTAATGGTACCAACAGAAACGGCACAACTTACGATCTAGCTCTCATCTTTCTTCTCTTGCGCTTAAGGCGGCGAACCCGCTTCTTTCTCCATTTGGCTCTCATCTTGATCGACGATGCTGTTAAAAGCTGTTAGCTGCTGTGCGCTCAAAAGGTGCTGTGAGCAAGCAGCTTCACAGTGGCAAAGAGCTCAGCTCAATGTCTCCAGAAGCTACTAGCCCATACATAGCCAGGGTAGGGTCGCGTAAACTTACTCTTTCGTGGATGAGAATCGTGTTGGGATAAAGAACAACTTCTGGAGCGGAGAGATTTCCGAAATTTATTTGGCAGGACCGACCGATGCCCTAAGCAGAAGCACGTGACTTTGGGGCCGTGCGTCGAAACAATGCACTGTAAAATACACAGTACAGGTGTAGGTACCAGGGGTGCCCTCTTGAATGGGAAGGAAGGCACGGGGAGGCTATTGTCGATTACGAGAATAAGCTGAGGTTCGAGTAAAAAGATCACCTACCACGATGAAGCCATATCAATGACCTTCTTACTATCCAAAGTCCAAATAAATTTTATGTTTCATTAAACTCTTCGCTAATACTGCTTGTTCACTCAAGCTATACAGCAAATCACTTACATGAGCACATGCTCAATGAGCATCGAGATGGACCAAGACATAACACGGCCACCGCAGGAAATTCCCGCCGCATATCTTCACCTGGTTGATACAAGAAGCAACAATCAATCTCAGCGTACGTTCTACATGAGAGCAAAAAGATCTCACGATATGATATGATCTCCACCCTTTTCGTCAATGGCAGCTATTAACCTGACTCCCAGAACTATATCCCGTGTATGAACGGCAGATCTTCAAGATTGGGCGGGATATTCGTTCCAAGTGAGTGAGAGAATGTACAATGACAGTCTAGCTTTGACAAAGAACCATAGCACGCTGGCGATCGATGATGATCTGGAGATGATGGTTTCACGAAACCACTGCGAGGTTTACGTTGTCGTATATGAACCAACTATCAATCACATCTACGTTCGAGATCGAAAGTCCTCAAACGGCACACTGGTTAATGGGAAGGTCATTGGGTCTGGACCAGATATCAGCCCCGGATACCTGTTGCAACATGGCGATGTGATTGAGATTCGACCCTACTAGAAGTTTACAGTCGTTCATTATCAACCATCTCCTCGCCATGAGTTGACAACTCTGCAGCAAGAGGAGTGCAAGGTAGGCCCACCTTCAGTTGAAATTTCATCCGAGTCGCCTTGGCTAAACTACTACCAGCTGTTTGCCAGTAAGTATCGGGTAACCGATCATTGTATCGGCCAAGGGGCAGAGGCTGTCGTATGCCTTGCCAATGACGTTGAAACCGGAAAACAGTTGGTATGCAAGTTGATCAACTTGGACAAGATCCGTGGGAAGAACGCTCAAGACGACATCCGACGCAAGTTCCAAGAAACGGATATCTTGCGACAGCTGCAACATGTGAGTAATATCATCTCAGGATAGCAGTAATCAGCACCTACCGGCACAAGAGTTGATACTATAGCTACTCTGTCAAATCTGAACTACTTATCTTAGCACTCAGGAGTTGAAATACCGCTACCCTTGTTTGCCTAAGCATTCACTAATCTGGTCCAGCCCAACATCCTCTCTTATGTGGATGCCATATCCTCTCCCCATACACTGTAAGTGGATTCAATCTATACTTACTGAATGACTCTCTGACAGTATCAGTTACACTTTCACGGAACTTGCCGCAGGCGGCGACCTCATGTCATTCATTATGCGGCGTGGCACTGTCAAGGAGTCCGAATCCAGAATCATCATTCGCCAAGTGGTTCAAGGTCTTGACTATCTCCACCGGAAAGGAATCGTGCACCGCGATCTGAAGCCAGAAAACATCCTACTGGCATGTTCTCCAAAGATCACCCACCATCGAGTGATGCTCTCGGACTTTGGCACCTCTGCGGTCCCTAGACGCAGTAGAATGATTACAAATGCTGGAACTTCTGGCTACCAGGCACCGTATGTCATGCAAAGAGTAAAGGTGTGACAAGAACTGAGAAAAGGCAGGGAATTCGTATCGAATAGTCACGCTCATACAGCAGCTGTTGATATTTGGTCTTTGGGCGTTGTTGCCTTTACCCTCCTAGTATCTGACCGTCATGATACAATGCTCAACGGATTGGATGAAGAGGAAATCCGCCAATACGTCACACGAATCTTCAGCTACCTACCACGAAAGCCTTCTTCTGACGCAGTCAACTTTGTTCGGAGCTGCCTGAAGCCGGATCCCTTGCACAGAATCAGCGCTCGAGGAGCGAAGAAACACAAGTGGCTACGTGACAACAAGAAGAACGCAGAACTATTGAAGCGCCTTGAAAAAGTTGTCTTGTCTTCCTGGAAGCCTCAAGGTGCACTCAGGCCGATGCCCTGGTCGTTACCTGATCTCGCCCCGATTTCACGGCATCAAAAGCTTGACTGCTATAGCTTAAGAGATGAGATGACCAGGTCGGTTCAACCCCTCCTTTTCCATAATAGCCTTCTGCTAATACCTCTTCCTAATAGCCCATCTACCTCTACAGTAAGCATGGGGTCTCCTACCAGCCGGTACTTTATATCGACCCCATAAGTTGAACATGCTTTCCTGAAACATGAAGACATCAGAATTCGGAGTCGATTTCAAGGACACTTCTAGAGCCCAGTGGAAGAGGACAAAGATAAGGAGAATTTGCGGGAAAAGTTTGGCCTACGCTGCTGCGCAGGCAATCTGTTTTTTTATCTTTTGAGAACATCGTGGGAAAGTCGACGTTGCAAATCACACCCCGCACTGGAGTGCAATTAGTTACACAACGGTGATATTGGAGCATCCGGATTTTTGGAGTGATGGGATTTCAAAACTCAGGGGGAACCTGACGAGCGCTCCACGCAGCAGCTAACCTTTTCAGATCGACGGGCAACGGTAATGTCAGAGGATGGGAATGCATGGTGATATTTAAACAGAGGCAAATCAACTTTTCTCCTAATATCTTCTTTGACCAGGTCACGTAACTTCTACTTATCCTTCCCCTTTGAAGCCGCCTCGAAGTAATCTTGCCATCTTTTAGACATGTTCTGCGTATCCAACTCACCGTCCGAGTTTTTTATATGCCATGCTGGCCAAGGTCTGATACCATCACCCCCGTTCTTTCGCTGCTGTAGCTTTCCCATCCATTCCCAGATCTCATTCTTCAGACGATCATATCGGCACCTCTGAAGTGGAGCAAACTTCCAAGACCCTGCATAATCCTCTTCCCACTCCGTGTGATGCTTGACTAGGCATCGTCTATTGTTCCGATAACAACGCTCGCAGAAATATGTATCGTCACTCCTGCGTCCGCATCGTCTCCCCAGAGCCTTGCACTGAAGGCAAGCAAAATCGGCGAATGGAATCCGGGAAGAAGGACGAAAGTGGCGATGCACAACGACGAGATTGACTGGGAAACCTTCTATGTAACGAGTAGGATCGTGTTGCGTGCGTTCTTGCTCAATAAAGTCGAGATCATCAACACGATCCTCAAGGGCCCTCATTCGCTCTTCGTACTTCTTCTCCGTTTCGCCCTTGACGGGCTGTAAGCCACGGCCTTTCGCTTCTTTGGCAACTTCTTTTTCAATGAGATCCTCGATCTCCTTTCTGGAAGGGTTGATGTCTTTGAATCGAGGGTGAGGGCGGCTGATGGCTCTGTCATGTCTATACTTCTTTTCTGCCAGTGCCTCTCGCCTTGCCTCTTCTTTCTTACGCGCTCCTGCTCGAGCAGTAGCAAATATAGCATCTGTCGCTTCGTCTTTACGAGCACGTCGCTCCTTGCAAAGCTTTTCCCGTCGTTGGACAAAAAGTGACGAGACAGTTGATATCAAATCGTGAGGAGCGGCAGGCGGTGCGTTGGGATCGAGCTCCTGGGCTATGTCAGCCAAAAAAGAGTCGTGAGAATAGTCGGTGGTCATGTCTGTTATGGATAGTAATGTGTGATTTGCAACAAGACTTTATCAAAAGTGCGCCGCGATGGGTTATAACCCAAAGTCAAGACGTATAAATCCGCACAAAGAACACTGAAAATAGACATCGTGCTCAGACCCCATGACCTGAACAAAGCATAGTAGGCATCTTCATTGTCCGACCTGAACGAAAACAAGCTTGTGCGAATTTGACAATCGATGCCTGAACATATAACTTTGACTGGCCTTATTCACCAAGAACTCAGAGCACGTAACAATACATTGAGGTTACATTGTCTCGTAGAAGTCGTATCAAGGATTGCTAAACCAGAATGCCATATGGCAAATCTGGACATTGTCATTATTTCTCATTTTTGTCCTTTTCTTTGGCTTCCGATACATCAACTACCTACGGTAAGTGAACAGCTGTGACTTTGTTCCAACCCGTCACAACTCTCTTGTAAGCCACAATCAATATACACAAGCCTGGTACCGCCTCCTATCTTCAAGTGAGACCCTAGTATGCCATATCCGAGAATATGGACAAAGTCAGGACCTTTCAAAAAGTGCACGAGTGATCCCCCGAAACGAGCAGCAAATAATATCATCGAAGAAAGAAATTAAAAAGAGAAAGAGAAAAAAAGAAAAAGAAAAAACAGCCAAAAACGCCGAATGTGATGCTCTTTCGCCAACGCGCAAATACATAAATCTTAACGCCCGCTCCACATAGATCCTATAATCAATGACTGACTGTTGACGTGCTCCTGTGAGTCGCAAGCCAAGCTCAGTAGCGCCCTAAGTCCAAATGAGGCAGAGAAGAAGACATGAAATCCATCAAGATCTCAAAGTTGCATGGTAGGTATTGCTATATCAGTCGCGATGCTTCCAAAATTCATCTTCAACTCAGGAAGATGCATGAGAGGGAACACTTCGTGGTGTCATATCGCCGCTGCGACGACGCACTGCATGTTGGAAAGCAAGTTGCTTCTTGCTGTTGGCCTCAGCAATCATTTGTTGCTTCTTGCGCACAGCAGCAAGTCGTCCTGTGATCATTTTGATCACTATGTACTTGTTAGTGCTTATTTCAATTCATCATCTTTTCGTACAACTTACTCTTTCGGACGTGGGCCTCCTCGTCGCTGTCAAGTTCACCACCGCTTACTTCCTTGATGACCTCTCGCTCAGCTTCTTTGCCCGTGGACAATCTTCTTGTTTCAGAGCCGGATTCTTCGTCATTGTCCAATACGGCCTCGAGCATCCGAATAGCCGTGATGTACGATATCTCGCACCCTGAAAGATTCTCATTCGTCACTTCATCGATTGCTGCAGCGCGACTCATCTCGAGAGCGCGATCGTACATAAGCTTTTCGGCACTGATACCTGGAGTAAGGTAAACTTGCTTGGTTGCACTTCCGGCAGTGGAAGCAATCGACTCGGTGCCGTGATTAGCCGGATGACCGGGGTGGTCTTCAGGTAGTTGCTTTTGTGCGTCTGTAAGTTTCAGACGGACGACTTCCGACTTCTCCAAGACCTCGTTGAAGCGTTGTCGAACCCACTGCACCACAGCGTTGATGCGCTGAACAACTGTCTGAGCTGCTGCTGCTGACAACCCGGTGCCTGTTTCTCCTCGGCTCTTCTTAGACCACCAGAGACTGGCTATGTCCATAGCTCGGGCGAGGAGAGTGAGCGACTTGACGTATAAAACAAGGGCTTCTTCTGACAAAGCTACAATCGCTTCCACTGTTAACCCGTCTTCTTCGTTAGCCAGCTGTTCAGGCTCAAGACCGCCCAAAATATGATCCGCTGACGGTGCCAGTGGAACTAGTTGCTTATACTTGACTTCGGCGAATCCATAGACACAGTCACTTCGAGTTGCAAACTCCTCTATAGCTTGCGCAGCTTTGCCATCCTCGTCAGTGCCTTGTGTGTTTCGGCCATCCCCTAATAGCCCAGCAGGTGCTTGTGGTGTTGGATATGTTGGAAAAGCTTGATAAAGCGGCGGAGAAGGGCCCTTCGGTGAAGCTCGCAGAGGGGGGACTTTGAATCCGAAGAGTCTTAGACTGGCGTCCTGGATAGCTTTAGAGATCGCACTTGACGCTGATCCAGGGCTCGCAGAAAGAGCCTTCTCGTAGGAAGATTTACGGTCATGACGTGGTTGGGTCACCAATGCGTTGCGTGCAGACGGGGTGGAGATGGCACCTGTCGTGGATGTAGGTGCTCCTTGCTGGGTGTATCGTCGAGTCATAGGTCCTGATCGCTGTGAGGCATCGCCGAGTTTCTCGTTCGCTGCAAGCTCATCCGCAAGAGCATTTACCTCGACATGTCGTCTCTCAACGACCACATATTCTCGTTCAAGTGCCACATCCTGAGCTGCCCTTTCCTCTTCTGTAATGGGTGGATTGCTCGACGTTCTGTTTCTATATGCCTGGTTCAGTAGAGAGGTGGGAGGCGAGACCTTATCGCGACCAGTTCCTCTATCGTGAACAATTTGTTCGGCGGGAGCAGTCATCGCGTGATGAGCTATAGGTCGGCGGATGCCTAAGCCCTCTCCACCATCACGAGGTGAGTTGCCAGTAGCACGCTGACTTTCGTTGGACCGCCGAGCATATCGACCATCGCCAGGACTTCCCACCTGTGGTGATCTGGGGTGCCTCTCTCTAGGAGATCTTGAGGCAAGAGCGTCTGTCGGGGACTCGTAACCAGTCTGGCGTGGGCTACGAGACGATAAGGACGGCGAACCCGCTTGGAAAGCTGACCTTGGCTCCCGAGCCTCTTGCCTGACAGGCTTGGGAAGGTCGTCCTCTACTAAACCAGGGATTTCGCTAGTGACCACCTGATGTGCGAAGAAGTTCTCAAAGCTGAGCCGTTCGACAGGACTCCTCTTGAGCAGGCTTCGGATCAGTGCCTTCAGGTCAGGAGTGATATTCACCTCTCTTGGAAACTTAATTACATCCTCAGCCGCTTCAATCTTTCTTAATAACTCGACATGGTTTCTAGCCCGGAACGGAGGGCGACCTGTGCTCATCTCATAGAGCACAGTTCCCACTGACCAGAGATCGGCTTTCGCATCATATCGTTCGTATCGGAGAATTTCTGGGGCCATGTACAGGGGGGACCCACAGAGGGTGTCGGCCAGGGAAGTGGAGGGAAGCACTCGGGCGAAGCCGAAGTCGGCAAGTTTGAGCATAGGTAAAGATGTCAAACCAGCAATTGGGATTAATGAATCTTGACTGGCTTGCATAACCGGGCGACTCCTTTGATCTCTGAAGGGTCGTGATGGCAGCAGCAATAAATTTTGGGGCTTGACGTCTCGGTGTACATAATTCTTGCTACGCAGAAACTCGAGGGCACTGGTCAGCTGCTTTAAGAAATGTCGGATGACTACCTCGTGCAAGCCGGAGTTCGGCGCGCTGGGATACTTGCGTGCCATATCATGCGTGGCAGGATGTGTGGCGAGCTTCTCTCGCTTTTTAATGAACAGAGATAGATCACCAAGCTCGCAATATTCCATGATCAAGTTGATATGGCTGGTCGATTCGAGGCAGTCATGAAGGGCAACGATATGCGGGTGGCGTAACGTCTTGAGTATTTGAATTTCGCTGTAGAGATTCTCCCTGAGCTTTTTGTTCAAGCGCTCAAGCTCGACTGACTTGATTGCGACAGCAGCTTTGGTCTCCTGTTATCATACTTATTAGCGATCGATCTATACAGGACAAACTATGCGTCTTCGTATGCAGCCTGTGATACTCAGGGTAACAGTTCGATACGCTGCTCATGTGATGCAAAGGCAACAAACTGACAGCACGAGTTCGTGCGATGATGGGGAAGCAACGCAAAGTCAGGACAAGAGCTATGTCGTACCTTATGCCAACCCAGATACACTTGGGCAAAACTGCCCTTACCAATCTCGGAACCGATGTTGAACTGTCCTACAGCCCGACTGCTCGACTTCCTGGACCCTGAGGAGGCCGAGGACTCCTGTGGGCCCGCCATAGCTTCCTGTCTGTTGTTGTCGATGGCAGGAAGAGAGTCGGATGTCTTGAAGCCCTGGGGCTTATGAAGTTCGGAGGGCGATCGCAAAGAAAACCGTCATGTAAATGATGTACGGAAAGCTGTCGCAAATGCCAAAAGGCGAGATCGAAAGGACGAAACAAGTTCGAGAGGCCGAGGTGATGCTTATCAACCAGGTGGAAGGCGATAAAGCCCGGACCAGAGGCGAGGATCTGCGCTGGCAAGTTGACGAAGCAGCAAACGGTTGGTGAAGAGGGAAGGACCCCTATGGACGGTAGACAGCCGAAGACGGATGAGACGAGACAAGACGAGACAAAAAGGCTACCTTAGCTCAGAGGCGAAGGTAGTGGTGAGGTAGCAGTAGTAGTAGGTATCCGAAAGGGTGCGTATAGACGGGGTTTGACTCGGTGCGCGCCTGCACTGCAGTATCGAGACAAACACAAGTTAGCAGTGATCGGGTTTGGGTAGAACAAACGCCAGGATTCGAGGCCGAGGGCTCGTATCAAACGAAGTGAAAAGAAGAGAGGAGGACAAGCTTGACAAATGAAAACAGAAAAGAAAATGAAAAAGGATGAACAAGAAGCTAACCACCTGGGTACAATACAGTGTCGTGTAGTGTAGGTAGTGTAGTGCAGTACGGGGGGGATGCGTGTGACAATGATGGTGACGGCACGAGCAATGGCGATCGGACTGGCCTAGGTTGTATGTAGGATGGGATTGGATTGGTAGGCCGGTATGATCAATGGTTCTACTGGGTCCGACTGTACTGTACCTTCTCCGTAGCGAGCGCTGCAGGCAAAGACACAGCGCCAGAGACAGCCGGGCAGGGGGTGCTGTGTGTGCTGGTGCGACAGGGCAGGATAAGGATATGACGGGATAGGCATAGCTAGGTACGGTACGTACTGCTACCCAGGGACATGCTGCATGCTGGGGGGGCGGCAGGACAAGGGCAGGTGACTAACACGGTACCGAGTAGACTACTAACCAGAGTGAAAGACCCTTTGGATCCAATCTGAGGCGTTATACGAGCAGCAACCGTCGACTTGAGTCGTCGTTGGGTAAGTAGATACTCCTGAGCGTGATCGGAGCCTTTACTCCCAGGACCAAAGATGCGGAAAGGGCGGTTAGGAAGACGGTAGCGGTGACTAGATGGGTTGATGTTATCGTCCAGCAGTCTAGAGTCTGGGATTATGCAGGTCGATTATTCGTACGTGTTGCTGGAAAGGGCGTAGCGTAGGCACAGTACAAACGGGAATAGAAAGCTTGCAGAAACAGACTCGACTCAGGTCGCAGACAGACAAGAAGCTAACGTAGTAGAAGGTTGCGTCACACAACTTAAACAAGCACCTTCAGGAGCGATAGCGGAGTGGTCGATTGATTTGTCAATCAGAGGGCACACGAGCAGAAGAAGAGCAGTCAGATATGTACAGTACAGAATCTGCTGATGATGAACGATGATTAAGAATAAATGGAATGATCGAGATAAGTAAGCGTAGGGCAGAAGAGTGTAGAGTAGTAGGTAAAGTCTGAATGATAAAGTGGAAGAAGAGGCTGTGAAAAGACGAATGACTGGACTGAACCATGCCAAAAACAGTAAAGTCTGATTTCTAGAAGGAGAAAATGGGGGAATCATGGATGGCTAGGTGGCTGCGTACAGTGGAAGGGTGCCTACGAAGTAGCCCCCGAGTACCCTCTTTAACGTTTGAACTGCCGCAGGCGTCAGAAGGACCGGGATCTTTGTGATTTGGGATGCTGGGGGGTACATGAAATTTGTGCGAGTGTCAGCCTCAAGATACAAGTATTTTCTTGAATGACAGCCTCGGATATGGGTGTGAAGGACTGAGACATACGCAGGGGATGGTGAATTGGGTGACTCTGACTCTAAATCTGACTCTGGGTAGATAAAGCCCTCCCAGAACAAAGACAATAGAATGATCAAAAAAGGGATACTTTTGCGGGGAATGACCTACTGGCTAATTGATCCCTCTTGGTCGACCCCGTGATACACCCAAGACCAAGCTGGGGGGTTGAGGGAGGAGAGAGGGAAGAGAGAGAAGATTAGAACCTGGAAGAGCCAAGCAACGATAGGGTGAGTCAGTCAGTCACTGATTCTTAAGTTGGGATTGAAGAGCCGACGACCGCCACAGCCTGCCTCTTGCATTTGTCCAGTAATGTCCATACGTAGGTAGAGTACAGTGACATCCAGCTTTGATACGAGGAAAACATAAAGAACCCGTGTATGATAAGTTAACGATAACAAGAATTCCAATCCCGATACTTGTCGAGCTAAGCTGCCTTTGGACAAGTTCCAGCTGCCTAACTCAAAAGATGGATTGATTGATGGATGTCTCGTAGGTATGCCTTGTGAGGAGGTGTTGTTGCCTGACTCCAGTGATGTGATGGATGGGATCCGACAACAGTAACGAACTCTACAGTACGGTGAGTTGTGATCAAGTTTAGGAAAAGCCTCTTTGTTTAAACTCAATTTAGTCCAGGTACTTTGTTCTGGGCCGTCATTGTCATTGTATAGCCTTGTTTGTTGACTCGAATCGATACATACCTACCTTAGTAGGCACATGCAGAGAGATACAGATGCTGTACTTTGCTTACATTGGTTTGCTTGCCGAGGTCGCCCGGCCCCACATCTTTACGCACGCCGCCCACTTTCTCCAGGGCATACAGGGAGTTTAGTTGAGCCAAGGTACAGGACAGGGACAAGACAGGACTGGACTTGGAGCTTGATGGATATGAAACATCCAAGTTATAAACGAAGAGATCCATGATCTTGTCTATGCCAGGTTTAGTATGTATGTAGTATGTACAGTATAAAAATGTTGGAAATAAAAGTCCTCCACACCCCCCGACTGGTCCTGTTTCTCCTCCTACGCCATGGCATGCTGTAGCGTCCCCCTGCCACGAGGTGCAACATGCAACATGCAATAGAGACAGAGACAAAGACATAGACACAGACACAGACAGCCCCAGAGAAACAGAGTCTGAGCTGGCAGGGAAGCAGAAACATTCAACGATCGCCGCTGATAGTCCAGGAGGCAATGATAGGATAAGTTCCGCCATAACCTTTGGTGCGCACACAATAATAAAATGCATGGTAACAGTAACTTAGCTCAGATGGCGAAATAGTATGTATATCTTGTTGATATTGTGAACCATCACCGAGTACTTACCTCATTACATGGATACTGTACGTAACCTGTATGGCGTCAGCAAACCCTCACTTATTCGCTCGCTCCCAATTCGGGAGGCGTTTTTTAACCACCGATCCGTCGCCGTTCATATAGGACTTCCAGGCAGACAGACAATCTCGCCCGGTCAAGCAAGCCAGAACAGCCTTCAGTTATCATGTCTGGACTGT